>OZ010789.1:421349898-422662109 GCA_963932465.1 Maratus speciosus | reverse complement strand
TCTACCCAATTAAATTCTATAATCCCTTCTTATTAGTAAACATTACTATTTAACTGGAAATTTCACATTAATGTTTTTCTTTTTCATGATTGTACATATAAAAATAAGAGTTTACAAACTAATTTCCATAATTTATCACATTTGAACTTAATTTTTATACTCAAAACATTATTTAATCAAATTTTTATACTTTCTGATTCAGTGAAATTCGATGATTTTTCATTTTTTAAACCAATACCACAATATTTATCGACATTGGACTTGATTCTTCCCTTGTATATTTTTACATTACACAATTAAGATAGATATAGACTTAGGACAGCAATAGAGTTAAAAATTGATTATACTCAATTTTCACCTTATATGAATTGGTCCTACATGACATTTCTTATTGCTACAATCACTTGATATATTAAAATTAGTCCGAGTTATTCAGTCTATATTATTAATCAAATTATCATATGTTTCATCTTACACTTTTAAGATTTCTGAATTATCATCCATCAAGTTGCTTAAAATATTAATACTGTGTTTATAGTTCTTTTGATACATAGCCTACATGAATATAATCTTTAATTTTAACATTTCATATTTTAAATGATCTATTTTCAAAACTAAACTATATGAATTTTTACTACATCACTTATCAATATCACAGAATGATTTATGCTTCACACTTTTCTAATAATTATCAGATTCTTATAACATAATTTCTTGATAACATATATTATACTACTGATTTGTACGCATGAGTGAGTTGTCACGTGATCAAAACGATTGAGAATAATATAAATTTTCGAAAAGCAGCGCACTATTTCTCATTTCAACTGTTAAACTTGGAAAAGAAGGTGACATTAAGTGCGCAACTCTGATAAATTTCCAGATTTTAATTCAAGTGAGGAATCGATTTCTTTGTTAGTGAATAAAGTAAGTTTTAGTATATCATTACAACATATATGTATTAATAAAAATAAATAAATAAATGATTACTTATATGTTAAACCTTTCCTAAGTATATAAATATATCTCTTTTATTGTACAGATGTTGCAGCAAGATGAATCAAAACAGCAGCAATCCTCTTTATCAGAAATGGATGATCTGAATGATTCGCTCTTAGCACATGTAGAGTTAAAGAATAATAAATATGTAAGTACTTAGATATGAAATACTATAATTCGTATATGAAACGTAATTAGAGTAAATTTAAAATCAAATATTTTATTGTTTGTACTTTAACAAATGTTTTTTATCCATATCATTGAAGAGAATTCTAATTGTTTACATTTATTTCTCTCACAGATGTGTTATATTTGCTACAAACAATTTTTAAGTAAATGGAATTTAAAAGAACATACACAGATCCATACAGATGAAAAACCCTATACTTGTGAAGATTGCCAAAAGCCGTTTTCAAGAAAATATGAATCAAAAATGCATACTACATCATATAGTCTATCACCAGCTGTATGGAAACTTTGCGAAGATATTCAAGACATAACCAGACTTTTGAAGAATTAACAATCAAGGAAGAGATTTAAACTATGTACTCAACCTATTTGCATAAGAGTTACCACAATATACCAAAATTGAAATTTCGAAGGCACACAGTGGATGTAAAGAAATTTTTGTTACCCATGATTCTCGTAACGACAATGAATTTGGATATTATTCATAATGTATTCCTTAAATTGTTATAATAAATATTCTTTTATCTGCACTTATCGACGTGTTTATTTATATCTCCTAACATTTTAAACGAAAAACGCTTTCCCATCTTAAAAAATTTCATAAGAACAGATAAAAATTAACAGAGGAATGAAAAAATATGCATGTTCACAAAGTTTTCTAGATATATTTACAAAAATGTTTACAAAATAAAAAATTTGCAAGAGTAAAAGACAAAATTTCACAAAATTAAAAAAAAAATACAACATAACATTTTTTTCTTCTTACAAAAGTGAATTTTTAGAAAAGTAGGAAAAAAAATTACACTTAGATTTTTTTTTTTTCAAAAGTGAAAAAAAATATTTTTACAAAAAATATTTTTACAAAAAAAAATTACAAAAGTAAAAAAAAAAAAAATAACAAAAAATTTAAAAAAAAATTACAAAATTTGTGAAAAAAATTGCAAAAAAGTTTGAAAAAAAATACAAAATATCTTTTTTTGAAACTTTTTCATAACTTTTTTGTAAATTTTTTTCAAACTTTTTTGACATTTTTTTCACAAATTTTGTAATTTTTTTTTTATTTTTTATGTTATAATTTTTTTTTTACTTTTGTAATTTTTTTTTTTTGTAAAAATATTTTTTGTAAAAAATTTTTTTTGTAAAAATATTTTTTTTCACTTTTGAAAAAAAAAAAAAAAATCTAAGTGTAATTTTTTTTCCTACTTTTCTAAAAATTCACTTTTGTAAGAAGAAAAAAATGTTATGTTGTATTTTTTTTTTAATTTTGTGAAATTTTGTCTTTTACTCTTACAAATTTTTTATTTTGTAAACATTTTTGTAAATACCTAGAAAACTTTGTGAACATGCATATTTTTTCATTCATCTGTTAATTTTTATCTGTTCTTATGAAATTTTTTAAGATGGGAAAGCGTTTTTCGTTTAAAATGTTAGGAGATATAAATAAACACGTCGATAAGTGCAGATAAAAGAATATTTATTATAACAATTTAAGGAATACATTATGAATAATATCCAAATTCATTGTGGTTACGAGAATCATGGGTAACAAAAATTTCTTTACATCCACTGTGTGCCTTCGAAATTTCAATTTTGGGATATTGTGGTAACTCTTATGCAAATAGGTTGAGTACATAGTTTAAATCTCTTCCTTGATTGTTAATTCTTCAAACGTCTGGTTATGTCTTGAATATCTTCGCAAAGTTTACAAACAGCTGGTGATAGACTACATGATGTAGTATGCATTTTTGATTCATATTTTCTTGAAAACGGCTTTTGGCAATCTTCACAAGTATAGGGTTTTTCATCTGTATGGATCTGTGTATGTTCTTTTAAATTCCATTTACTTAAAAATTGTTTGTAGCAAATAGCATCTGTGAGAGAAATAAATGTAAACAATTAGAATTCTCTTCAATGATATGGATAAAAAACATTTGTTAAAGTACAAACAATAAAATATTTGATTTTAAATTTACTCTAATTACGTTTCATATACGAATTATAGTATTTCATATCTAAGTACTTACATATTTATTATTCTTTAACTCTACATGTGCTAAGAGCGAATCATTCAGATCATCCATTTCTGATAAAGAGGATTGCTGCTGTTTTGATTCATCTTGCTGCAACATCTGTACAATAAAAGAAATATATTTATATACTTAGGAAAGGTTTAATATATAAGTAATCATTTATTTATTTATTTTTATTAATACTATATGTTGTAATGATATACTAAAACTTACTTTATTCACTAACAAAGAAATCGATTCCTCACTTGAATTAAAATCTGGAAATTTATCAGAGATGCGCACTTAAAGTCACCTTCTCTTCCAAGTTTAACAGTTGAAATGAGAAATAGTGCGCTGCTTTTCGAAAATTTATATTATTCTCAATCGTTTTGATCACGTGACAACTCACTCATGCGTACAAATCAGTAGTATAATATATGTTATCAAGAAATTATGTTATAAGAATCTGATAATTATTAGAAAAGTGTGAAGCATAAATCATTCTGTGATATTGATAAGTGATGTAGTAAAAATTCATATAGTTTAGTTTTGAAAATAGATCATTAAAAATATGAAATGTTAAAATTAAAGATTATATTCATGTAGGCTATGTATCAATAGAACTATAAACACAGTATTAATATTTTAAGCAACTTGATGGATGATAATTCAGAAATCTTAGAAGTGTAAGATGAAACATATGATAATTTGATTAATAATATAGACTGAATAACTCGGACTAATTTTAATATATCAAGTGATTGTAGCAATAAGAAATGTCATGTAGGACCAATTCATATAAGGTGAAAATTGAGTATAATCAATTCTTAACTCTATTGCTGTCCTAAGTCTATATCTATCTTAATTGTGTAATGTAAAAATATACAAGGGAAGAATCAAGTCCAATGTCGATAAATATTGTGGTATTGGTTTAAAAAATGAAAAATCATCGAATTTCACTGAATCAGAAAGTATAAAAATTTGATTAAATAATGTTTTGAGTATAAAAATTAAGTTCAAATGTGATAAATTATGGAAATTAGTTTGTAAACTCTTATTTTTATATGTACAATCATGAAAAAGAAAAACATTAATGTGAAATTTCCAGTTAAATAGTAATGTTTACTAATAAGAAGGGATTATAGAATTTAATTGGGTAGATAAAATTTAGACGGAACATAATAAAATTATATGGAAAACGTTAGGTTTTTAACATGAAATTAATAAAATATAGTTAACTCATGTTTCATTCGATAAGAAATTAAAAAATATATAAACTTAAAAAATATATACAATATGTATTTTAAAATTTTAATAAAATCGTTTTGACTTGATGAGATAGAGTCAAGAAAAATCACAAGTTGATATGGCAAAAATAAACGACAAAAGCTTTTTCAGTTAAACAATATTTATTCATCATTTTCAACAGTTATAGGAGGACATATACATTTTTAAAATATACAGATATTCAAATCAAGTTTATGACTTAACAAAGTTTGCATTTTTCATTTATGCATGTTGATCAGATGATGAATAAACTCCCTCTGGAGATAAAAGATAATTTTACAGTGTTTACAACTATATTTCTTAGGGTGAACTTTTTTATGATGTAAAAATTCAACTTCATCGTACAATTTAATGTTGCAGTATTTACATTCATATTCCTTGGGATGAACTTTTTTATGTTTAGTTAAAGCAGACTTTGTTAAAAAAGAGTTGGAACATTTATCACAATCATAAAACTTCTTATGAGATCTCTTGTGAATTGTTAACAGAAACTTTTGTAAATAATCTTTCCCGCATTGATCGCATTTGTATGTAGTAGATGTCCTGGAATGAATTACACTATGTCGTTTTAAATCACTGCTTTGAATGAATGTCTTTGAGCATATTTCACATTCAAAGGGTTTTTTCTCCAAATGGGATATTTGATGTCTGTTTAATGCATTCTTCTTTGAATAGGATTTCTCGCATTGATTGCAAGAAAAAGCTGGTTTTAGTTGTTCTGGTGAAGAGGGTAATATTTCAATGTTCGAAGCATGTGCTTCTTGACTGGGTATAGCTGAATTCATATCCTTTAAGTAAGTTTGACTTGAATCTTCCTCTGCTAAAGACATTTCTTGCATATTACTCATTTTAGTTAAACTAGAGAATATAAGCTGACGTCTTCATATAACGAAAACAGCAAACAGTATAAAAAATTCGACTCGTTTCACTCAAAGCTATAAAATTATAGGAAGCGCTGTTGTTTTTTAAGTCATAGGATTGGTTTGAAAAGTGAAAAATCGCTGAATTTCGTTAAATCTGAAAGTGCTGGATTTGATTAAATAATGTTTTGTGTATAAAAATTAAGCTTGAATGTAGAAAAATTTAGTTAAATGTAATAAAAATAAGGATATTAGTTTGTAAACTCGTATTTTTATGCACATTCATGAAAATATTTTAAAAATGTGAAATTTTCAGTTATTGATTAGATTAAAATTAATTTATTTTGTTTAGTAATGAGTATTTGTTGAAGTGTGTCTCGTTGAAAGGTTAAAATTCTACATAGGTAGCATCTAAAAGGATGACAAAATCTCAAACTAGTGTAAAAGTTAATCAAATTCGTTTAAATTTGTCTTTTATCATTAAAAAATAATATTTTCCTTAGTTATTTGTTCAATTATTAAAATTCATTATGGTAATGGTTTTTCAAAAACTGAAATAAATGTTTAAATTTCCCTTTTAAGTTGAAATCTTCGTATCTTTCCTCTTTTATGTTGATGTTCTGATCTTTTTCCTTAAAAATTGATATTTTCCATTGTTTTACTTAATTATTAATATTCATTAAGATGGTGTTCATTCAAAATTCAGATATATGTTCAAAATCTCGAACGTGTCAATGATCAAATGAACTCATAAAACAATTTTATTCATTTCCAGTTCTCAACTAGTGTAAAAGTTAATCAAATTCGTTTAAATTTGTCTTTTTTCATTAAAATATAATATTTTCCTTTGTTAATTTTCAATTATTAAAATTCATTAAGGTTATGGTTGTTCAAAACTAAAATAAATGTTTATATCTTTCATGTAACAGTTGTAAAGAATTCAGTCTCTTTTTACCTAAAAATTGATATTTTTTCTTGAATGGAAACATTTTCTGTTATGCTTTGTAGTTCACCATGTGCAGTAAACACGAACTAAAAATTAGTTCGAATATGACGTCAGAGAAGGTTTGTGATCCCTTCCCAAGTTTGAAGAATGCTAGGGGTAGCATGCAGTGAATGCGATCTGGAATTATTATCTTATTACTAGCCCTATCGAAAAAATTCTGTTGAATCTGCCAAAATTAAGGAAATTAGATTGAATATATCTTGGGGTATCGTCATCTAACGAATTAAATATTACATAACTAACGTCTAAAAAGCACGATAAAATCTCAAAGTAGTGTAACGTTAACCGAGTTCGTTTAAATGCGTTTTTTCATAAAAAAAGAAATATTTTCCATTGTTCTGCTTAATTATTAATAATCATTAAGGTAATGATTGTTCAAAACTGAAAGATATAAGTTTATATCTTTCATTTAACAGTTTAGAAGAAGCATAAAAATTGATATATATATATATATATATATATATATATATATATATATATATATATTTTGGATGTAAACATTTTTCCGATATGCTTTTGTGAAGTCAAAACTCTATTGTTGTGTTCCCCCAAGCTTAAGGAATGTGAGCGGTTGGAAGGGAATGAAAATTGTTATTTGGTATTTATTTTCTTATACCAGACTTGTTGAAAATATTCTGTTGAATCTTCTAAAAATTAAGGAAATTAGCTTGTAAACTCTTATTTTTATATGTACAATCATGAAAAAAAAAAAAAAATATTTATATATATATATATATATATATTTTTTTTAATGATAAATTTCCAGTTATTGATTAAGCTGAAAATTGAATTTATTTTGATTAATTAATATATGTCTTAGGACGTATTTGTCTAAGGTTTTAAATCTTACATAACTAGTGTTTAAATGTCTATTAAAATCTCAAACTAGTATAACAGTTAATAAAATTCATCTTTTTATTCCATATTAACTTTTGTTATTTGTTCAGTTAATCAAAATTAATTAAGGTGAGGGTTATTCTCAAACTGAAATGTATGTTTAAATTTCCATTTTAAGACGATATTCTCATTTTATGGTTGGAAAAAATAAATAAATAAATAAATAAATAAATCTACTTTTTCCATTAAAATTTATATTTTTTTGTTATTTTGCATAATTAATAATACTCATTAAGGTAAAGATTGTTCAAAATTCAAATATATGTTTAACTTTCTCAATTTAAGTTGATATTCTGATCTTGTAGTTGAAAATAATCTACAGAAATCGGCTTTTTTCCTTTAAAATTTTGTTATTTTTCATTGTTTTGCTTAATTAATAATACTCAATTTAAGAGTATATTCTGATCTTGTACTTGAAAAAAATCAGCTTTTTTCATTAAAAATTGATATTTTTCCTTGTTTTGCTTAATTAATAATGTTCATTAAGGTAAAGATTCTTCAAAATTCAAATGTACGCGTTTAACTTTCCCCATTTAAGAGTATATTCTGATCTTGTACTTGAAAAATTCATCTTTTTTCATTAAAAACTGATATTTTTCATTGTTTTGCTTAATTAATAATGCTCATTAAGATGTTAATCATCCAAAATTCAAATATATGTTTAACTTTCTCCATTTAATTTGTTATTCTGATCTTGCAGTTGAAAGAAAATCTACAGAAATTAGCTTTTTTCCTAAAAAATTGATATTTTCCATTGTTTTGCTTAATTAATAATACTCATTACGGTAAAGGTTGTTCAAAATTCAAATGTAAATTTAATATTCATCTTATAGTATGATAATCTAGTCGATCTAACGTTCAACTCTCATGTTATAGCATGAAAATACTGTAAAAACGCCATATTTCCCGCTAGGGGACGGTGGCGGAGGGGGTGCGGTGTCGCAGGGGGGCGGAAGGTGGTGTCGGAGGCGGCACGGGAGGAGGGACCGGAGGGGGCACGGTGCCCCTGTAACCCCTTTTGAGCCCGAACTCTTATTTTCCTACTACTGTTCTAAATTGAATATTACCTAACACGTATAGAATGGAAGCTTTACGTTCGCAAAGATCATTTTTTCCATATTAAAATGTATTTCCATAAAGGAAAATCCTTTTTTTTTTCACTTTCGTGATTTTTTTTTAACTTCAAGGAAATTTCCAAACAATTCTCCATTTGGTGACTTAATGTTTTTTTGTTTGTTTTATCTTACTATAGCAGTGGACGCCCTCAAAGGTAGAGGGGGAGGGGCAGTGGTGGACAATTGCACTTTCCTGGATTTTCGAATTTCTTTAACCAAATTTTCATTTTGTCTCATGATTTCATGATAAAAAAAGAAACAAAAAAGTTAGTTTTTTCAAGTATAAACTTAAAAAATTAAACACTAAGAGAAAAAAGACCTAAGGATTTTTCGTTAAGTAAGCACTGTCTCCTTGAATTACCCCTGTAAGATATATTTAGTTTTAATTTTTTTTTTAATGTTCATGTGGTTAAAAGTCTTAAACATCCATGGAATTGGACCCCCCCCCCCCTCTCCCTTCTTCCGCACTATCGATGGTAAAATTAACCGTTTTAATTCTTCTTCATTTTGAATAAAACCGGTCGAAGTTTACTTTTGGATTTTTTTATATTACTTATTTGTTATATTACTGCATTGTTTTATACGTTGGCATGCTTAAAAATTGTCTTGACGAATGGCTTCGACAAAAAATTCTCAGTTTAGCTTATTTCATGTTTTACATTTCAAAATTTAAAAAATTCATGCAAGGCAGCAAACTACAAGTACATTTGTTCCAAAATATTGCCCCTCCCTGGATTTTCATCTGCTGGTGCCCATGACTCCAGCTGAGGAAAACTTTTCACGGTACAGTTACGTATACCCGCAAAAATAAGTAAAAAATAACTGTCATAGAAAATAAAAAAAACTGGAATAAAGTAAGGGGAAAAATTTATCAATGATGAGGCTCTACGTGAGTAAAGGAAAATAGGAAGGAGCATAGTTAAATGTACCGTGTCCAGCCTTTTCCTCCTCCCTCTAGATAGTCCATCTTTCAAAAGAAGTTGGCCGGAAAAGATGGCAGGCGCCACAACCTCCACTGACCCCTGCCATCTTTTTTTCTTTGCTTCTCTCTGCCTATCTGAGTGCATCTTAGACGCAGCTAATGATCTACGCTGCCATCTCTTTGATGCAGCAGTTTCTTTTTGTAGAAGTGTTGCGGGAGAAATTTAATCTGGAAACTGGAGAGATTGCCGGAAAAAGGAGGAAGAGGGACTCTCTACGGTGGAATAAAGGATGGCAAGGAAGCTGAAAACGTAGTTGATTTTGATAGAGGTGAAGGAACGAGATACGGTATTTGTATTTGTTGCCCACTAATAAGGTGAGAATTTCCAGTCGGAATCATCATGGAAAGGAAAAAAAAAAAAAATACAAAAGAAATTAGTTATGCTGTTACGCTGGATTTATGAATTATTCACGTTATGACAGAATGAATAACAAATTTGTAATTCAAATGGAGAATGTGCCATTTATGCCTTACCAATTTTTCAATGGATTTTTATTGAAATGAGCAAGCGAATTTTCTGGCTGTTGCGTTTATTACCGTATCGCTTTCCTTTCCCATGACTATTCCTCTTGGGACAAACAATGAATGAATACAGTACATCACCATATACTACAGTATATTTACACTCCTTTTATGTTTATAGATTGCAAAGAGGTTGATATTGTTCTCGCGGGGCGCAATAAAGTGTGATATGATGATTGTTGTATAATGTAATGGAAAAGATCTTTATCAATCGAAATAATGAACTAATATTTAGTTACTTGATTTTCATTCAGTCATTTTTGAAAAATAATCTAGGCAAATAAATAATATAGAAAAAGTTTACGTTGTGTATTCTTTAAATTAATTCGTTTAGTTTTCTGGTAGTAATGGCATGCACTTCAAATTTTAAAATTAAACTTTTTGTGCTTTTAGAGAATTAAATTAAATTAATATAATATCGATATGGGGGTAATAAGTGCAATGTTTTATACAAGAAAAAGTAGAAATGTGCAATTTCAAAAATGGTCTCACAAAGAGCACCAAAAACCAATTACTTACCAATGCAATAAAATATAAAAAATTCTTTTTTTGAACCTATTTTAATAAACATTTCACCAGAGAAAAATAACTTTTCTATATTAATTGCGGAGAAAGCAACAAAATGAACAACAGTAAATTCCTAACTGAATGGCACATCTGATACTGTTAGGAAAAGTTTATTTACATACATTGTATAAATTTTAGAAACAGTTATATATATATATATATATATATATATGATGAGTCATTGATGCCTTTTTAATAATAATGTAATAATAAAACAGGACAATGCCTAAATGCTTTGTAGATCAACCTCTGTCATAGAGAAATCAAAAATAGTTTCAATTTTTTTTTTTAGATTAATAAACACACTGCAATTGGACAGCTCTATTACTTGATGTATGAATGACTGCCTGTGAAACTTTATAAACAGTGATTGATTTCGTTTGAAAATCATGAATAAATGATTTATTAAGTTTTATTTTTGCAATTATAGAGTAAAAGAGAACAATGCGATTAGAACGTATTTTTTATATTTTTCTTGTTCTTTCTTTCTCTTTTTCTTTTTATCTTTCCTTCATTCTTTCTTTCTCTCTCTCTCTTTATTATTTAAACTGAATTCAGACATAATGCTCTGGTTGAAATCTCCTTTCTCTGTAGATAATTGCGAATTCGGAGGAGATACTAAAAAATGATGACCACTTATTTCACTTAGGGATAAATGTGCTAAAAAGGGACAAAAAATTATCACGTAAGCACATTAAACTGATGACCAACACCAGTATGACTAATAGCCGATAGTCACTCAAAATTTTGTGACCCTCTTAGTGCGAATTAACTACCCCTCTCATATAACGTGGTCGAAGGGAGGTGGCGAAGTCATGGGGAGGGGCCAATAGAGGCCTATCACGAGAAGGGGGATACAAAAGTACGCTGATTGGTCACGTTTCCGTCGAACAGGAAGTTAGAGAAGAAGTGGACACGCGAAATAGCTGTGAGTGAGTTTCGGAAAATTGATAGCTGGCCACCGAACCGCACTGTATATTAAGTCATAGCAAGAAATAATGGTAGTGGGAGAAAAAGATAGGGAGTTTGAGATATATGATTTATAGAGCGATCTTAAAATGCGAATTTCAAACATGACCGCGTAAGTGAAAGTTGAGATTTATCTGGTGAAGAGTCATTATTATTTGTCATTAAAAATAAATAAATAAATAAGGATTAAAAATTTGATAGCATTTTACATTTCGGATGTAAATACATATCTCCCTATCTTCAGGTTTCTTCAAATAAAAAAAATTATGTATATATATATAATGCTTTGAACCAAAAGAAGAAAAAATGTATTTAATTAAATGTTTTTTCCTTGCACGTGGTTGTCATTTAAAATATGTTTTGATTTTATTCAATAAATCAAATATATTTATTTTAACGTGATTCTCCCATTAAAAACGGAAGAACTGAAAAATATGCATTAAAAAAAAAAAAAAAAAAAAAAAAAGAACAAGAAGAAGAAAGAAAAAGAAAAGGGAAACTGTAAAAAAGACAACTTATAGGAGAATGTCAATTTAACATTTTCATTAATAGTTGTATGCAAATATTAAATTTTAGCTATCGAAATAAAGTATTTCAAATTAGCAAAATTGTTATATAGATCCATATTTAAAAACTTATTTCAACGCTGCTGGCCCATTGTGGCTTGATCTCCACTAGTATTTTCCGTTCATAAAAGAATAATCAATAACTGTTTTGTAATCTAAATATTTTTAAAAAGATTATTTTCAAAGAAACCATAGTGCAATAAAAATGCCCATTAAATTTATCCAGTCTTGCTTTTACCACTGTCATCATCTGTTCTTCTATCAGATAAGCATAGATCACTCTATAGACTGACTACTAACTTTCTGTCGTACACTGACTGGAATTATCCAATTTGGCGCGTAAATTAAAATATTTGTTTCCTAGTTCCTACACTTATCAAATGAGTATCAAATTTAGCAAATTACTGCTCTCTTGGTGCAAAAATTTCCGTACTTTTTTTTGTAATAAATGACATTTGTCGATTTGCCAGTAATCCAAAGAATAAATAAAGATAAATGAACTTTTTTCAAGAAAATTGGTGATTTTTGTATTGCTGATTCTGATTAATTGTGAAATAAAGGAGCTTTTCACTTTTATATAGGATTTTCTTTAGGCATAAACTTCTGATACTCTGTGAAACACGTTGATAATATGTCAGGAATGCTTTTTTCACCAATGAGGATGTACTATTTATTCCTATAAAATTATTAGATAATTTTTTCTGAATGATTTATATGCTGATTTGTATGCTTTTCAGTTTTCAATCACATAATGTTTGGTTAATGCAAGCTGTAATAAATGGTATGTTTAATATTGTAATTAATTAAATATAAAAGTACTGGGGATTAGCTGAAAAAAAAAGTAATTTTATGTATCTAAAAGTAGGATTATTTTTTCATTTTAATATTAAATAATTTGTTTGCATATTTGAATAATTAATATTAACGTATGAAAAAAAATCACGTTTGTTATGGTGGACTGGGCTTTACCAGTGAAAATTAGAACTAGCCGCCATTATTTTAAATGTAGTAAATAAACGGTAAATGTATTTTCAAACTTTTTTTTTTTTAAATTTTGTCCTACTTATAAAAAATGATCATCTATAAATCTAAATGATATTATCAATGATCCCTTTTATTAAAGCACCTGTTTTCGTGATATCTGATATCTCGTTATCAAGTACATATTTCAAATTTTATGTCGAAAATAGTTTAATTATTATTGCAGATCTTGAGAAAACAGCCGTTGTTGTGTATACGAAATTAGTTGGCTTGTTTACTTTTTAAAAATTAAGCTTTTCGTTTACTGTAATCACTTTTAGCATATGTATTTCATTTTTAAGTATCAACATTTAATGAATTGGTCTCTAGCCACCAACAAGTAAATTTCACTCTCTGAGTGATAAAATTTCAAAAGAGTCGTATTTCAAGCAATGAAGCACATAAAAGAAAAAAAAACTGTTGCACAATGTCTTCTGAAAAATTGAACAGAATCTTTTAGTATACATTCAGTTATGACTTCTATGTTTTAAAAAATATGAATTACATGTAAAAAACCTGAAAAAAAAAGAATAATAAATTTTCAAAACTTTTTAAAATAATATTTTTTTGAAATCAAGTAATAGTGCAAATTTGTTGAAACTTTTGACAGACCCAAAATATTACAATATTCCCTATATAAAAACCCTAAGATGATACAGTTTCTCAGTATAGGAACTGCAATGTGTTTTACAGAATCGACCAAAAAGTAGTCGGAGTCCACTAATCCGTCGGTGACATTACAGCAAATGTTATATCATGATCAATCTTGGAGGCTCGACAGTCTTTGGCAGGTACTTAGGCGCAGGACCACCATGAGAGACTTTGATCTCCCGACATAGTGAAACTAGAAAAGTAAAGAGAAAATGCTTTAAAAAGCATTTCCTTCAGGTGTGCAGCGCAAGAGTGGTGAGGGTCATATGCGAACCCCTGACCACTCAGGTGAGAAAAGTATGGAGATTGTCCAAAGTCCTGTACACAGAGTGTCAGGAAAATAATCGATAATAAATAAGATGAGGCAATAATTAAAAGAGTTAGTTAGTGATCACTCCAGACTTGAGAGAGCATAGATCGGTTGGACCGATGCTTTGCCTCTGATTTTTGAGAAGGGGTTGTCTTGATCCCAGGGAAGGAGCAGAGCTTCGTCGGCGTACGAGCCTTGCGTCCCAGCGAGTTAAGAGACGGCGAAAATTTAGCGAGACTCGACTTTTCCGGTGTAAGAGTGACTTACCCTTTGACAGAACGATTCAGCGAATAGATTACTATTGATCTTAGAGACATTTAACTCTGTGAATTTTCCATCTCCTACAATTTAGATTTGTAACTTATAGCTGCTACCTCGTGACTGTTTATTTTCACCAGTACTCAACTATAATTATTATTGTTGTGTTTGTAATGTCTAGTAGCTTTAATCTAGAAATACAGTCAAACCTCGTTAACACGAACACTCTTAACGCGAATTACTTATAGCACGAACCGTCTCCTATTGGCCCGTCCAGTTGTGTGTAATGTATTGAAGTTCGGATAACACGAACTACTTTTAACACGAACAAAAAAAGTTTCCCTTTGAGTGTTCGCGTTAACGAGGTTCGACTGTATACCTGTTTAATTTTATCTTAATAAAAATAACTTAATAGTTTCTACATCTGAGTCACACTAAACTTCACACCTTCGAAGTATACTCACCGCTCTCGCTACCGCACTTTGAGGACTCGGCACACTTTTTATAAAACCCTTATATTTACAGTACAATTCACAATATACATACTTATCCCAACTAATTGTTTAATAAAGATATTTGCAAAATTTTTATATGTACATTAATTTTCTAACTTAAATTTTCTAATTTCAGGAATAAACCTTGCTCTTTTTTAACTGCGGTCATAACAAATTCAGACGTATCACTTCATACACTATAACGTCACTCAAACTCCCAATTTGTATCGCCCCATATTAACAACGCGGTCACGACGTTCGAAACACTTTCTATCCCCTTCCACCCTTCTTCCTGTCATTTTACTCGCGTTCTCTAGCCAATGACCGCACTCGCGTATGCGTGACGTCACTAGTCTCTCATTAAAGAAGGCGGAAATCACGTGATGGGGGGAGAGCTACCAAACCCCCCATCACTGAAATTAGAACGAAGGAGGCCGGAAGTAACCCACAAAATGAATCAGCGTTAAAGGACATTTCTGCAGCCCCCTTTCTTTTCCTCCTCAAAGATTAGGGGGGATAGTTGCGGGGGAGTAGTCTAAACCAGGGTCATCCACATAGATAAGCCAAATCCACCCCCACTCCCCCTTTTGTCTGGAGAAATGTCTTTGTTTGAATGCTAGTACGGTGACATATGAAAATTGATAACGCAAACCTGAGAAATGTAATTATTAAAAGCGGCGCGAAAATTTTAAGCCTCGTCCACACCTCAGGGAACAAAGGCAAACTAAACGGGAGGGGGAATAATTGCTCGGCAATTAAAACAGCCGGCATTGTTTGTTGGCGAGTTCAGGGCTTTCAGGTGACAATGCAAATGGTCGGACTTTTCTTCGAAATTCTGCAGTGTCACCCAAATGGCCAGAGCAAGCGAAATTAGATAACGACAATAGATCGGCAGTCATCAAGTCTGGGGAGTCCATTCAAAGAATCAAATCGCAGAATCGAAATAATGGCTCTGAAATCCATTGTAAGCATTCAATGTATTCGTAAAAGTGATTACTAATCTGCGTTATCAAAATCTGCTTTTCGGTGTGATATCGTCTTATTTAATTCGGCGGAAAAGCAATTTAATAAATGCAAATAATGTTATCTCAATCTGGCGGAACTAAATATGGGAGTAATGGTTTCTGGTTTTCAAATATTTCTGAGACATTCTCTTTACGATTATTATTTGCCGAAAAGATGAATTTACATAGAAATTGCAGAGATATTTTACACATATTTGTTATGGTTATTTGAATATCAGAATTTATCAATTTTCAAAGTATAATTGTTATTTTTTATAATTGTATTTTGTTGAAATGTTGTAACTTGGAAAATAATTTCGCAAACAGAAATACTTTCGCTTTTGGGGAGATATGCGACTTATTAACTTGTTAACAACAACTTTTATTTATTTATTTGCTACAGGCCCGGCACAAGTCCGAGTCTGCTGAGATAAAATTGACCCAAAACATGCCCTCGGGACGCTTCGTGTTTGAAGTCCGAGCGAGGCCTGGCCCGACCTGTGCAGACGATTTAGTGAACGAAACAACAACGATCTGAAAATTTAGATCGAGACCGATAAATCGTTGAAACAACAATCGTGAAAGTAAATTACTTAGTTAAAAAAGCGCATATTTCCTTAAATTGCGTAATCTTTAAAAACATGAAATAAATAAATAAAACAGCGACTTTTCTGAGAACAAATTTTTTTTCGTAGCACTCCTAGTTGCCAAATCACTATTGTTTTTCCAATGATTGTAATGGTAATAAAGTAACTTATGAAAACAAATTTATAAGATGCAACCTTGTATTATAAAAAAAAAATAAGAAATATTAAATATTAGTGCTTCAAAAAATACATCTCATTTCTCAATAATTAAAGGAGAGGGTGTAGTGGGGTGATTTGAGGAAATATTTACGTATAATGGCTTATAAGTGTCTAATTGAATTATTGAAGACATTTATTATTAATCTAATTGGAAGAAGAAAAAAATAAGCACAGTTTTCTTTATTCTTCAATTACCGTCGACTTCCCCCCTTTTAATACTAACAACATCTCTTCTAGTGTACTTTTTCACTTTATATTATAAAAAGCATATAAAATACTATAAAAATTTTAAAATATATTTCAAAAAACTTATAAAAAATCAAAAAATTTTAGAAAATACAAAAATATATCTAGTTGTTGTAATGCTATACTTAAACTTTCTTTTAGACTCTTCCTTCCTTTTTTTTTACTTTTTGTGAGCTCTTTTCCCATCCATTCCCCAGTTAGATTTTTTAACTTTTATGCCCTCACTGCTACCAGCTATGAAAATTTGCTTTTCCATTTAACCTGCACAATCTTATGCGACGGGGATGTGGGGCAAGTGGCCCCGGGCTCCTCGACCAAACCGTCTAGAATCGAGAATCGAATCGGCGCTGGGTTGATTGCGCTTGGCCTTTCGAAAGATCTGAGTCTTTCTTCGTCAGGTGCAAAGAAGAAGTGGTTCTACACTGTTAAAAAATATTTCTGTAAAACAACCGAAAATTTCTGGCAGCAAAAAGTTGCCAGAAAATATCTGTATGTAGAAAATATCTGTTGACGAAAGAATACGTTATCAGACGACAGAAATACGTAGTCATACAGGCATTTCTTGCTGACAATTGACGAGTTTCCTATCAGGCGAAATCTGTAGGTTAGTAGTTATATTTTGCCGGTTCTGCATCAGTGGCACGGGTGGCGCGGGTGAAGGTCAAATGAAGGTCATGCAGCGGCGGAGGTCATGGGGTCAAGGTTATGCGGCACGGCTGTGGAGGGTCAAGGTTTTGCGGGGGTGAAGGTTATGCGTCATCTTATAGTATGAGGGGTAATTTTGAGTTTGATTATTTTACTAATGATAATTAATTTTAATTGGGGGACTTTAACTTTTTTCGGATAGTTTTTGAAGATTGAATTTTTTGGGAGATTGATTTTTTTTTCGTCGTACTACAGTACGAGGGGTTATTTTGAGTTTGATTTTTTCATTAATGATAATTAAGAAATTTTAATTGGGGGACTTTAACTTTTCTGGGGGGGGGGGGGATTTTTGAAGATTAAAATTTTAGGAGATAGATTTTTTTTTTCCTCAACGTTTTACAGTGCGAGGGGTTATTTTGAGTTTGATTTTTTTTACTATTGATAATTAATTAAGAAATTTTAATTGGGGGACTTTAACTTTTTTGGGGGTATTTTTGAAGATTAAAATTTTAGGAGATAGATTTTTTTTTTTTCTGAACGTTTTACAGTGCGAGGGGTTATTTTGAGTTTGATTTTTTTTTTACTAATGATAATTAATTAAGAAATTTTAATTGGGGACTTTAACTTTTTGGTGGCAATTTTTGAGATAGAATGTTTGGGGATAATGATTTTTCTTTTCGTCGCACTACAGTACGAAGGGGTATTTTTGCATTTGAAAAATTCATTAATGATAATTAATTAAGAAATTTTAATTGCGAAACTTAAAATTTTTTGAGGATAATTTTAGGAGATAGATTTTTTTTTTTCGCGGACGATAATTTTTTTAACGCACTACAGTTTTTGGTGATATTTTAAGTTGTAAAAAAATAAATTAATGATAATTAAGATATTTTAATTGGGAGACTTTAATTTTAGGGAATAATTTTTGAGATTTTTTTTTTTCGGACATTTATTTTTTAGCGCACTTGAGTTTTCTGTGTTATTTTTAGGGGCGCAATTTTTGTGTTAGAGTTATTACTACTGGCGATTTTTAATATTAATTTGAGAACTTAAAAATATTTTTTCTTTTACGCGATTTTCCCTTAGCAATCGAATTTTTAACGTTAATTAAACATTTTAATTGGGAGACTTTTAAATATTTTTTAACGCAAATTTTTAGATAAAAATGGAATTTTAAACATTAATTTGATGAGAGGACTTTACGCGATTGAATTTAGTGACGTATGCGCTCGAATATTGAGTATTAATTAAAATTCTGAATGAGGTATCATGTGAATTTTTGTCATTTCGTGTTAGAATTTATGACAGCGAATTTTTAAATAGTACTGCCCCACCAGTAGCTGAGAGGTTCTGCTCTCGAAGCTGGTAGACGGGAAGTGGTGGGTTTGATCCCAATCGCCCCCGTCCGCCTAATCGTTTTATTCGAGCCATGGGTTTCCATGCGTAAATTCGAGTTAGGTTTCCTTAGAAAGACCTTCATGAAGGGCACTCCCCCTATATCCCTAGTGTAGATAATCGGCCGTCAAAATGAACCAACTTTTTAAATAGTACTAGTAAACTTTAGAATTTTTTTTCTGAATCCGTGTTAGATCAGTGAATATTTTTTCGCGGTTTTAGTCAAAAATAGAAATTGGTAAGATATTTATAAGATATCGGTTTTTGGTTTGTTATGCAATTTTTAGGTATGTATGTATTGTTTAATCTATATGAAAATATATTTTGAGAAAAATATGGAGCGCCTTTTATTTAGGTATTAGGAAATTTACCCCCCTCCCCCTAAATGAATATATATATATTTGTAAAATGCAGGGTTACCTATTCAATGGTACGTTTGAATTATCAATGTCCCTTTAAATTTTATTTAGACAGGTTTTTGAAAATTAATATATTTTTAAACAGTGCCATTTTAAATTATCTAGATATATTTTTTAAAACTAGAAAATCGATTTTTTGAATATATACTTTTTAAACTTTTATACCTTTTGAACGTTTTTATTAAAACACTTTGAATTTTTAATAAGATTTTGGAAAAAAAAACGCACTTTTTACAAATTTTGCTAATATTAATAACTGCGCTTTTTAGAATAAAACTACTCAATGCGTTACTTTTAAACACTATTTCATGTTACATATATTTTCGAAAAAGTAACACACTTACTTTAATATTTTTCGACAGAGGTAAAATCTTGGAGCCTCCAGAAACGCGTGTGACAATGTCCACTATAATGAACTGCCGTTATCTTGCAAACACTCAGAAGTGACTCACTTTATCTAGGTAAGGGTTTTTCCTAAACACAGTGGATTAAACGATATTAGATTTTAATTACGATTGACTAATGGGGGGGGGGGCACAAATTAAGATTAGCTTTTAAGAGTTAGAAATTAATGAGTAGCGTAATTGGATCTTTTTTTTTCTTTAAGGGTTTAAAATTTAAAACACTATTAATGATTGACTCATGCGATTTCAACATTAATTTAATATTGTGTTATTCATAGCGAATAAACGAATGCATAATTATTTTAAGATTTTTTATTACCTCACTTAAAAACGAATTTAATTTATGAACGCATAATTAAGATTTTTTATTACCTCACTCATAACAAATTTAATTTATGAACGTATAATTTAACATTACCTCACTTAAAACGAATTTAATGATTAAATGTATAATTAAGATTTTACACTACGTCATTCAAAACGAATTTAATGAATAATTAAGATTTAATATTGCGTCACAATTTTTAAATGATTTTATTAATATAGAATTTATATCAAATTGGGGGTTATTTTTTCTCATGGATTTATTTTAAATAAAATTGGAATATTTATTAATACTTTTTTAGCAATTTAATGCATGCTTCACATTTATTTGGGATTTAACTAATTACATAATTATACCTTTTAAAACGGATACTTTTTGAATTGATTCATTAACTGCGGGAATACTCATCACGTCATGAATGAGTCATCGCGAATAAGTGAGTTTTCTTTCGTAAACATGAAGTTTAGCAGAAGGTTTTAATAAATAGTAATGTTAGTAACACTCTTTGAAAAAATAATTCTGCGTAGTGAACATTAGACATACATTTTGAAATTTAGATCTAGTTCAAATTAAGCTAAGTTAACACGTTACATAATAGAGATCATGTTTTATCCTAACCAATATGGTTTAATGCATATAAATTGTAACTAATATTTTTTAGTAGATTTAACTATATTCGCTAACTTACATATGTATATATTTAACATTATTAAGATTTCGCGCAAACCTTTTAAGGATTTTGGGTAAAAAACGTCAATTCAGCGTTCACTTTATTTTTCGTAAACATTTATAGTTTAGATTTTTCAAAAAATTAAATATCAGGAATTTTTGACTACCCGAAGGAAAATAAATTCTAATTCCCATTTAACTTTTAATCTAGTAAATATGCAAAGTTACACAAACTTTAAAATTTTTCTTAATATAAACAAATATTATTTTAAGATCATTTCTTTTAAATATTAATACACGAAAGAAATGATTGCGCTTTTAGTGCATATAACTTTAATCATAAAAATGTAAATATTTATAACTTTCAAATGAAAATGACAACGATAAACCTTTCTTTAATATTTTTCAGTTTATAATTAGAGACATACAATTAACTAGAAACTTCAGTATAAAAATAGAAATGAATATCTAGCAATAAGGTTATCATTTTTAATCAATAATAACACATTTTTAATATTTACATTTTTAATATTTTAGGTTAATTATAAACGTACTAGTATTTTTATTTTTAGACTAGCGAAGTATCCCTTTTTTAGAAAATACTTTTCTGGTTTAATTTTCAATTATTTTTTAAATATAACTTTTAAAAATTATTCTCAACTGTAAAAACTAGGGGTTTGCTTTTTGACTATTTTATTTAAATTTAACAATTTAAAAAAATTTAAGATTTGTTTTACATTTAGAAGTATATTTTATCAAAATAAATTCGAAATATTTATTATATTTATATATATTTAGTAATAATTTGAAAATAAAACCAAAACATTTAGAAGAAAATTGACTTACTTTTTATTAATATTCCATCTAAATCCAAAAGGCTAGCAACACATCACGTACAGTTTTGTGACACTATATGGAATGAATCAGAATTTAACCTCAATGTCTTATCTCTGGGGTATTTCCATGAATACCTGATTCATGTGATAAGCAAAACGTCATGTTCAAATATGAATCTAAGAACAGTGTTAATGAATCTACTTTATTCATATTGTATACTTGGAAATTTTACCTGGAAAATTTTCTCACATGGAAAAAGACTTTAGTGATTGTATTAGAATAAAAACTTATCATATGAAAATTTAACTTGTGTAAATTGTATTAAAAAAAAACTTATATTAAAATTTTAAATAAGTTAATTATTATTATTAAATCTATGTCTCCCATCACTCACTTTATTTACAAATAAATATTTATCACTTTTTAATGGAAACAAGAATGGTATGTAAACCTTTCGTTTTATATTTTAAAATTAATATGAGTCTTTTTTTTTTCAGTGCGACTCCTTCAAATTTAAAACCCTTGAGAGCTTTTATAAGGAGAACATAAAAAAATCGAAGTATCCCGTTTCACCAATAAAGGATTTATACTAAATACACTACGGACATTCTTGTTTTAACATGATTTGAAACATTTTAATTAAAGTTTTTTTAAAAACTATACTCATTTTGTAGAGGAAAAAACACCCATTTATAAACTTTTAGTTTCACATATTACACACTAAATAAAATATATATTAAGATAAAACATTTGCAAACTTATTTATAAAAAGGAAAGACATAACCTTATTTCACTTTTTCGTAAAGCATATTTACATGCCACAAGCAGGCTATACACATAATTAGATAGTTAGCACACAAGTTACTTCAACGAAAAATCTCTCTTCCTTATCTAAATGTTTAATAGGAATGTGACGCATAACTCCCTCATGAATACGTTATACAAACGTTATATTAATTTTATTAGGTTAATGAATATAAATTTTAATTAAATCCCATAATAAATTTAACTTTTTTAGATAACGTTCGATAATTTTTATATTTCAAAATGAAGAAAAATTAACTATTGAATATCACCTAACAAGCATATACTTTCCCACTCGCATGTTACAGAAACACTTCTCAATATTCAAATTTAATGATATTTTGACATCTCGCACCAAGCTTTTTAAGAACGAAAGACTCTTTCATTAGAATATTTAGCTTTTTGTATACAATTTTAGCAATAAATATATAATGCACTACACTTAACTTTGTCATTTAACATTAAATTAATCCATCGCAAAGCAATTCAAACTTAGGATTTTTATATATATATAGGGTAGATAAGTATATGTGCTTGTATATGTATGTATATTTGTAAATGGGAAATTTTTTAAAAAAAAAGTTATACATATTAAAGTTAATAATAAATTATTTTAAAATATTACAAGACAATATTAAAGATTTGAACTACTGATAAAAATGCTTTGAAAATTATTAAAAATGCTTCATTCATATTTTAAAGTCAACAAATTTTAATACATAGCTATGTACATACATGCATTTTGAGCTATGTTTTGAAAAAAAAAAAAGATTTCTTATTTAATTACAAAAAAGTCCTTCCGGCCAGTGCCGGGAGGAAGAGGTAGCTTTCATATTCCTTATTTTAAAAAAGCCAACTTATATTATTCAAACACACGAAGCTCAATTATTGGAAACCGAATATAGGAGATTCAATACTAATTTTTATCAATAGTAAATCATTATGAATGAGAATTTCGCGAAATTAGTCAGCTTTATCGAAGCTGCTGTTATTTAAAGTAACTTATATTTGGCTGAGATGTTGATGTATACTATCTACATGCCTTCTTACATGGAAATAGGCGAATACGTGTGTTATCGCGTGACCAATACGTGTGTTATCGCGTGACAAATACAAGATCGTTTCAAAATGTTAGCCATACCAGAAATTCAAATTGCTATAATTCAACCATTTTTTAAGATATAAACAAAAGAACAAATTTTCAGAAACAAAATCTGCTCCGGAATCTTTGTATCAAGGACAAACACATAAAAAAATCTTTTTCATTTTCCAATTTTTTAATACCTCATTTTAAATTTTAAATTTAATTTTTTTTAAATGGCAACCCTTTTGAAACAAGATAGCGAATGAAGCTGGCCAACGAACTCGGTCGAGACATTGGTATGTACTATGTACAGACCAAGTAACATCCAAATCGGTTCATAAATACGCTTGTTATCGCGTGACAAAAATCAGGTAGTTTTAAAATGTCAGCCACAATAGAAATTCAAAATGCTATAACTCAGCCATTTTTTTAGATATAGACGAAACAAAAACTGTTCCGGAATCTTTGTATTAAGGTCAAACACATACGAAAAAAATCTTTTTCATTTTCCAATTTTTTGGTATCTCATTTTAAATTTTAAATTTTTAAAATTTTTTTAAATGGCCGCCATTTTGAAACAAGATGGCGGATGAAGCTGGCCAACGAACTCGGTCGAGACATTGGTATGTACTATGCGCACACCACGGTACATCCAAATCGGTTCATAAATACGTCTGTGATCACGTGACAAATATCAGGACGTTTCAAAATGTCAGCCACGATAGAAATTCAAAATGCTATAACTCAGCCATTTTTTAAGATATAGACGAAACAAAAACTGCTTCCGAATCTTTGTATCAAGGTCAAATACATAAGGAAATAATATTTTTTCAATTTTCAATTTTTTGGTACCACATTTCAAATTTAAATTTTTCTTAAAAATTTAAATGGCTGCCATTTTTAAACAAGATGGCGGATGAAGCTGGCCAACGAACTCGGTCGAGACATTGGTATGGACTATGTACAAACGAAGTTACATCCAAATCGGTTCATAAATACGCCTTTTATCGCGTGACAAAATTCAGGACGTTTCAAAATGTCAGCCACGCTAGAAATTCAAAATGCTATAACTCAGCCATTTTTTAAGATATAGACGAAACAAAAACTGCTCCGGAATCTTTGTATAAAGGTCAAATACATAAGAAAAAAATATTTTTCCATTTTCAATTCTTTGGTACCAAATTTCAAATTTTAAATTTTAAAGAAAATTTTAAATGGCCGCCATTTTGAAACAAAATGGCGGATGAAGCTGGCCAACGAACTCGGTCGAGACATTGGTATGTATTATGTACATACCGAATTACATCCAAATCGGTTCATAAATTCGAGAGTTGCAGTATGACAAAGGTCAGATATATATATATATATATATATATATATATATATATATATGGATATATATATATATATATATATATATATATATATATATATATATATATATATATATATATATATATATATATCAACTTTTGAACGGAGGGTGGTTTCGGCGTCTGGGGGTCATGATCGATGAAAATATACCAAAATTTTTTGAAATCGCTTTCCTCCGAACGGCTGCAATAGGTAGCTTTTTGTAATGAAAGCTACCTAATAAATAAATATATATGTTTTTTATACATATTTTAACGTAACAAATGTTTTAAATATTTCGATGCTATTTCCAGGTTAGTCAATTTATACTTTTTGAAATATGCATTTATATATATTTGTAAATTTTAATGTTTTCTGTTAAAACTGACTAGTGAACACACCATTAAATTATTTATCCCACTTATCGTTTATTTACACAATAAACCAACTTTTTTTCAAACGACTATTTTTCAAACGACTTTTTTTCAAACGACTATCATATTAAAATTTTAAATAAGTTAATTATTATTTTTAAATCTATGTCTCCCACCACTCACTTTATTTACAAATAAATATTTATCACTTTTTAATAGAAACAAGAATGGTATGTAAACCTTTCGTTTTATATTTTAAAATTAATATGAGTCTTTTTTTTCAGTGCGACTCCTTCTAATAATTAATTTTTTTTTAAATTAGGAATTGTAGCTTTTAGCAAAATCTAATAATTAATTTAATAAACGAATATTTATAAAAACTAATTAGAGGAAATGTGCTAATTACAATTATATAATCAACCTTTTAATTATGAAATTTAGAATAGGCATAACTAATCATGTGATATACGTCACGTGACCTGCGACGTGACCAGTGACGTCACACAGATCTTGTGATAATCTAATCAGTGATAAGATTATCTGATAAGGACTTAGAATTATTCATTTCTCGTGGAGTTGTTGTACAAGATGGTTGTGTGTTCAACTAGCTGCCATATTAGATAAGTATAATGTTGTATGTTTTTATATAAAAATGAATTTTAAATTATAATGTAACAGTATTTAATATTTTTAATAATTTGTAATGGTAAGTAAACTGAAAAATATAATTTTAAGCTTTGTGGTTTTATTTCATGACACTAAGTTTAACTAAAAATAGTCAAAGGTTTGTTAGACACAAAAATTTTCATGTTTAATCTATAAAGATATTTTTAAGTCTGAATACTACTAACCCTAGTTAGCAAAAAAAAAATTACAAATTACTTATATTGCAGGCTTGTGAAAAATATTGATTATTTAATTAAAATATTTTGTGTTTTGATATGATTTTTTTGAATTAATAAGAGTTAAAACCATTATCTGAAAAAGACTAACTGTGAATTTAAGCATGTTTTTTAATAGTAGCAAACTTTTTTGCATATATTTCAGAAAACTATGTTGAGAGATGACCAAACATGTCGATTATTATATAAAACCTACGAAAATTATTAAGTTAGTATAGTGAAAACAAGTTATTAAGTTATTTTTACAAGTAATCACATAATGGTAGCTTGTTTAGCTGTGTCACATAAAAGGTATCATTCAAGTCAGGACATAACCTATTTGATTAGTCATTATTTATTGGATTGAAAATGTGGACTCTAGTTTATTAAAATGTTTGCGCATGTGTAGATAAAAGTATTTGGGTTGTTATGATAATCATATAGTCGTTTGAAAAAAAGTTGGTTTAATGTGTAAATAAACGATAAGTGGGATAAATAATTTAACGGTGTGTTCACTAGTCAGTTTTAACAGAAAACATTAAAATTTACAAATATATATAAATGCATATTTCAAAAAGTATAAATTGACTTACCTGGAAATAGCATCGAAATATTTAAAACATTTGTTATGTTAACATATGTATAAAAAACATATATATTTATTTAATTTGTAATTAAATAAGAAATCTTTTTTTTTTTTTCAAAACATAGCTCAAAATGCATGTATGTACATAGCTATGTTTTAAAATTTGTTGACTTTAAAATATGAATGAAGCATTTTTAATAATTTTCAAAGCATTTTTATCAGTAGTTCAAATTTTTAATATTTTCTTGTAATATTTTCAAATAATTTATTATTAACTTTCAATATGTATACCTTTAAAAAAAAATTTTCCCATTTACAAATATACACACATATACAAGTACATATACTTATCTACCCTATATATATATATAAAATCCTAAGTTTGAATTGCTTTGCGATGGATTAATTTAATGTTAAATGACAAAGTTAAGTGTAGTGCATTATATATTTATTGCTAAAATTGTATACAAAAAGCTAAATATTCTAATGAAGGAGTCTTTCGTTCTTAAAAAGCTTGGTGCGAGATGTCAAAATATCATTAAATTTGAATATTGAGAAGTGTTTTTGTAACATGCGAGTGGGAAAGTATATGCTTGTTAGGTGATATTCAATAGTTAATATTTCTTCGTTTTGAAATATAAAAATTATCGAACGTTATCTAAAAAAGTTAAATTTATTATGGGATTTAATCAAAATTTATATTCATTAACCTAATAAAATTAATATAACGTTTGTATAACGTATTCATGAGGGAGGTATGCGTCACATTCCTATGAAACATATAGATAAGGAAGAGGGATTTTTCGTTGAAGTAACTTGTGTGCTAACTATCTAATATGTGTATAGCCTGCTTGTGACATGCAAATATGCTTTACGAAAAAGTGAAATAAGGTTATGTCTTTCCTTTTTATAAATAAGTTTGCAAATGTTTTATCTTAATATATATTTTATTTAGTGTATAATATGTGAAACTAAAAATTTATAAATGGGTGTTTTTTCCCCCTACAAAATGAGTATAGTTTTTAAAAGAACTTTAATTAAAATGTTTCAAATCATGTTAAAACAAGAATGTCTGTAGTGTATTTAGTATAAATCCTTTATTGATGAAATGGGATACTTCGATTTTTTTATGTTATCACTATAAAAGCTCTCAAAGGGTTTTAAATTGGAAGGAGTCGCACTGAAAAAAAAAGACTCATATTAATTTTAAAATATAAAACGAAAGGTTTACATACCATTCTTGTTTCCATTAAAAAGTGATAAATATTTATTTGTAAATAAAGTGAGTGGTGGAAGACATAGATTTAATAATAATAATTTTAAAATTTTAATATGATGAGTTTTTTTTAATACAATTTACACAAGTTAAATTTTCATATGATAAGTTTTTATTCTAATACAATCACTAAAGTCTTTTTCCATGTGAGAAAATTTTCCAGGTAAAATTTCCAAATATATGACTTTTTCAATGTGAGAAGTAAACTTTTGAGTGAGAAATGTTTTCATTGAAAATTTAGCAGAAGTCTAATTCTATGTGAGAAGTCAATTTTTAATTCAGCTTCAATTTCCAAGCTAATAATAACTTACATGTTTCTTAATAAATTTGAAAAGCAATCCTCTTATATTAAATAAGACTGAAAAAGATTCAATTATATTTAGATTTTAATTAATAACGCATCATATTAATTAAATCCTTATTAATTACGCATTATATTAATTATATCTTAAATTAAGTATATACGATATGAATAAAGTAGATTCATTAACACTGTTCTTAGATTCATATTTGAACATGACATTCTGCTTATCACATGAATCATGTATTCATGGAAATACCCCAGAGATAAGAGATTGAGGTTCAAAATTCTGATTCATTCCATATAGTGTCACAAAACTGTACGTGATGTGTTGCTACTGTTTTTAAAGCCTTTTGGATTTAGATGGAATATTAATAAAAAGTAAGTCAGTTTTCTTCTAAATGTTTTGGTTTTATTTTTCAAATTATTACTAATAATAAATATATATAAATATTTCGAATTTATTTTGATAAAATATACTTCTAAATGTAAAACAAATCTTAAATTTTTTCAAATTGTTAAATTCAAATAAAATAGTCAAAAAGTAAACCCCTAGTTTTTACAGTTGAGAATAATTTTTAAAAGTTATATTTAAAAAATAATTGAAAATTAAACCAGAAAAGTATTTTCTAAAAAAAGGATACTTCGCTAGTCTAAAAATAAAAATACTAGTACGTTTATAATTAACCTAAAATATTAATTATTTATTAAAAATGATAACCTTACTGCTAGATATTAATTTCTATTTTTATACTGAAGTTTTATTTTAATTGTATGTCTCTAATTATAAACTGAAAAATATTAAAGAAAGGTTTATCATTGTCATTTTCATTTGAAAGTGATAAATATTTAAATTTTTATGATTAAAGTTATATGCACTAAAAGTGCAATCATTTCTTTCGTGTATTAATATTTAAAAGAAATGATCTTAAAATAATATTTGTTTATATTAAGAAAAATTTTAAAGTTTGTGTAACTTTGCATATTTACTAGATTAAAAGTTAAATGGGAATTAGAATTTATTTTCCTTCGGGTAGTCAAAAATTCCTAGTTATTTAATTTTTTGAAAAATCTAAACTATAAATGTTTACGAAAAATAAAGTGAACGCTGAATTTACGTTTTTCCCCCAAAATCTTTAAAAGGTTTGTGCGAAATCTTAATAATGTTAAATATATACATGTGTAAATTAGCGAATATAGTTCAATCTACTAAAAAATATTAGTTACAATTTATATGCATTAAACTATATTGGTTAGGATAAAACATGATCTCTATTACGTAACGTGTTAACTTAGCTTAATTTGAACTAGATCTAAATTTCAAAATGTATGTCTAATGTTCACTATACGCAGAATTATTTTTTCAAAGAGTGTTACTAACATTACTATTTATTAAAACCTTCTGCTAAACTTCATGTTTACGAAAGAAAACTCACTTATTCGCGATGACTCATTCATGACGTGATGAGTATTCCCGCAGTTAATGAATCAATTAAAAAAGTATCCGTTTTGAAAGTTCTAATTATGTAATAGTTAAATCCTAAATAAATGTGAAGCATGCATTACATTGCTAAAAAAGTATTAATAAATATTCCAATTTTATTTAAAATAAATCCATGAGAAAAAATAACCCCCAATTTGATATAAATTCTATATTAATAAAATCATTTAAAAATTGTGACGCAATATTAAATCTTAATTATTCATTAAATTCGTTTTGAGTGACGTAGTGTAAAATCTTAATTATACATTTATTCATTAAATTCGTTATAAGTGAGGTAATGTTAAATTATACGTTCATAAATTAAATTTGTTATGAGTGAGGTAATAAAAAATCTTAATTATGCGTTCATAAATTAAATTCGTTTTTAAGTGAGGTAATAAAAAATCTTAAATTAATTATGCATTCGTTTATTCGCTATGAATAACACAATATTAAATTAATGTTGAAATCACATGAGTCAATCATTAATAGTGTTTTAAATTTTAAACCCTTAGAGAAAAAAAAGATCCAATTACGCTACACATTAATTTCTAACTCTTAAAAGGTAATCTTAATTTGTGCCCCCCCCCCCATTAGTCAATCTTAATTAAAATCTAATATCGTTTAATCCACTGTGTTTGGGAAAATCCCTTATCTACATAAAGTGAGTCACTTATGAGTGTTTGCAAGATAACGGCAGTTCAGTATAGTGGACATTGTCACACGCGTTTCTGGAGGCTGCAAGATTTTAACTCTGTCGAAAAATATTAAAGTAAGTGTGTTTTCTTTTTCGAAAATATATGTAACATGAAATAGTGTTTAAAAGTAAGGCATTGAGTAGTTTTATTCTAAAAAGCGCAGTTATTAATATTAACGAAAATTTGTAAAAAGTGCGGTTTTTTCCAAAATCTTATTAAAAATTAAAAGTGTTTTAATAAAAACGTTCAAAAGGTATAAAAGTTTAAAAAGTATATATTCAAAAAATCGATTTTCTAGTTTTAAAAAATATATCTAGATAATTTAAAATGGCACTGTTTAAAAATATATTAATTTTCAAAAACATGCCTAAATAAAATTTAAAGGGACATTGATAATTCAAACGTACCATTGAATAGGTAACCCTGTATTTTACAAAGATATATATATTCATTTAGGGGGAGGGGGGTAAATTTCCTAATACCTAAATAAAGGACACTCTATATTTTTCTCAAAATATATTTTCATATATTAAACAATACATACATACCTAAAAATATCATGACAAACCAAAAACAGATATCCTTATAAATATCTTACCAATTTCTATTTTTGACTAAAACCGCGAAAAAATATTCATTGATCTAACACGGATTCAGTAAAAAAATTCTAAAGTTTACTAGTACTATTTAAAAGGTTGGTTGATTTTGACGGCCGATTATCTACGCTAGGAATATAGGGGGAGTGCCCTTCGTGAAGGTCTTTCTAAGGAAACCCAACTCGAATTTACGCATGGAAATCCATGGCTCGAATAAAACTCCGAACGATTAGGCGGACGGGCGCGATTGGGATCAAACCCACCACTTCCTGTCTACCAGCTTCGAGAGCAGAACCTCTCAGCTACTGGTGGGGCAGTACTATTTAAAAATCCGCAGACATAAATTCTAACACGAAATGACAAAAATTCACATGATACCTCATTCAGAATTTTAATTAATACTCAATATTCGAGCGCATACGTCACTAAATTCAATCGCGTAAAGTCCTCTCATCAAATTAATGTTTAAAATTCCATTTTTATCTAAAAATTTGCGTTAAAAAATATTTAAAAGTCTCCCAATTAAAATGTTTAATTAACGTTAAAAATTCGATTGCTAAGGAAAAATCGCGTAAAAGAAAAAATATTTAAAAGTCTCCCAATTAAAATGTTTAATTAACGTTAAAAATTCGATTGCTAAGGAAAAATCGCGTAAAAGAAAAAATATTTTTAAATTCTCAAATTAATATTAAAAATCGCCAGTAGTAATAACTCTAACACAAAAATTGCGCCCCTAAAAATAACATCGAAAACTCAAGTGCGCTAAAAAATAAATGTCCGAAAAAAAAAATCTATCTCAAAAATTATTCCCTAAAATTAAAGTCTCCCAATTAAAATATGTTAATTATTGTTAATGAAAAAATCAAACTCAAAATAACCCATCGTACTGTAGTACGGCGAAAAAAAATCAATCTCCCAAAAAATTCAATCTCAAAAATTATACCGAAAAAATTTTAAGTTTCGCAATTAAAATTTCTTAATTAATTATCATTAATGAATTTTTCAAATGCAAAAATACCCCTTCGTACTGTAGTGCGACGAAAAGAAAAATCATTATCCCCAAACATTCTATCTCAAAAATTGCCACCAAAAAGTTAAAGTCCCCAATTAAAATTTCTTAATTAATTATCATTAGTAAAAAAAAAATCAAACTCAAAATAACCCCTCGCACTGTAAAACGTTCAGAAAAAAAAAAAAATCTATCTCCTAAAATTTTAATCTTCAAAAATACCCCCCAAAAAAGTTAAAGTCCCCCAATTAAAATTTCTTAATTAATTATCATTAGTAAAAAAAATCAAACTCAAAATAACCTCTCGTACTGTAGTACGACGAAAAAAAAATCAATCTCCCAAAAAATTCAATCTTCAAAAACTATCCGACAAAAGTTAAAGTCCCCCAATTAAAATTAATTATCATTAGTAAAATAATCAAACTCAAAATTACCCCTCATACTATAAGATGACGCATAACCTTCACCCCCGCAAAACCTTGACCCTCCACCGCCGTGCCACATAACCTTGACCACATGACCTCCACCGCCGCATGACCTTCATTTGACCTTCACCCGCGCCACTGATGCAGAACCTGCAAAATATAACTACTTAGGTTGATTCCTGTTGGGGAGGAGGTAGTGAGGGAATGCTATTCACAGGAGAATCTCTTATTCTAGACTACGCACACAGGAAATTTCTATTTACCGATCGATTTGTTTATATTAATAATAATAAATATCTATAGAAATTCTCCTCCAAACTTTTACAAAATTAATTTAAATAGCTTACTTGCAATAAAATATTTAAACAGGTGAATTTATATAGATTTTGTAAATTAAATACATTAAAGACTGGAATAAGTGAAAGAAGATATCTTAAACTCCCCTCCCCCCAGAATAACAATAATAAAAAAATATATACGATATAAGGTAACTCTCCCCTCCCCCATAAAAAATATTTATCCTTCTATATATAAAAAAAAAGTTTTGATTTGGAAATGGACCAATAAAAAATCTGTGTAGATACCGTGAAATGCATCTGATTGGTCAGAGCTTTATGACGCTATAAGGGAGGTTACCAATGGGGGACCCGTCTCTCTTTCGCCAAAAGTGACGCCAACTTGGCACTATTTCCAGTATTTCGCCAAAATTAAGGGTACTTTTCCGTTATACGGACAGCATGCCAAAATGTATGCTAATGCGCCAATTATTTCAGCCCTCATCGTGAAAAGGATTTTTCTTGTAAACCATGCGAAACATTGTGATTTGTTATTTATGAAACGTGAATTACGTGAATGATTATTATTTAACCTTAACCTTGGAAAGCTTTTAAATTTACTATTCGAATTTTAAAAAAAATATTTCTTTTTATGAAGTTATAATTTACTTTTACTGCTGACGCTGAGATGGATTTTACCATTTGTCAATTACCAGATGATGAGAAAGTTGCGATAAAACTGTTTCAGAAATTTGGAATTCTACATAATAAAAGGTTGTGTTCAAACAACCATGGAATGAAATTATGGATGAGTTCTGGAAATCCGAAATGGAGATGTAGCTTACGATCATGCGAAGAAAGCGTAGGAATACGACAAAAAGGCACAGATGTCATATTCGCCCCATATTGGCGCGATTTTTTTCTGACGCCAATGTCATATACCAACGGGTACTTAATTGGCGCCAAAGTGCCGTTATTTTGCTTGATGTGGTAACCCGGATTATGTTGTTTATGCTGTTGATATTTTCGCCAAATTGGCAACCGAAAAAAAATCGCGACAATATGGGGCGAATATGACATCTGTGCCCGACAAAAACCATGGTTTGAAGGATCGCGGTTGTCTTTTCTTAATGCTTTGAGGTTTATATATTTATGGTGCCAAGAGTTGACATCGATTGAGCTTTGTGAGCTGCAACTTTCTGTGAGCTATGAACCACAACACACCAGTGGACTGGGATAGTTATTTTAGAGAAGTTTGTGCAAATGCTTTATGTTCACGACCAAATAGAAAAATCGGTGGACCTAATAAAATTATAGAAGTAGATGAAAGTCTTTTTACCAGAAGAAAAAGCAACGTAGGGCGTGTTCTTCCTCCTCAATGGGTGTTAGATGGTTTATGCCGTGAAACACGGGGATGTTTCCTTACTCCTATTTCCGATCGCACAGCTGAAACTTTAATGGCGGCCATAGAAAACAATGTAGCTGATGGAAGTATTATTTATACAGATTACTGGAAAGGATATAAAACAGATGAACTGTGAAGTGCTGGTTATGATCATTTCACAGTAAATCACAAATACAATTTTGTCGACCCTAATACTGAATGTCATACTCGAAATGTTGAGAGATTATGGGGCATCGCAAAATGGCGCAACAAAAGACATCGGGGAACAGTTCGTCATAATTTAGAGTCGCATCTCATAGAGTTTATGTGGCAACGTCTTCATTCAAAAAATGAAATGTTTACTGCAATGCTAAAAGACATGGCACAGATGTCATATTCGCTCCATATTGCCGCAATTTTTTCCTGACGCCAAAATGTCGTTATTTTGCTTGATGTGGTAACCCGGATTATGTTGTGCCACAGATGTCATATACGCCCCATAGTGGCGCGATTTTTTTCCAATGCCAATTTGGCGAAAATATCAACAGCATAAACAGCAACATCCGGGTTACCATATCAAGCAAAATAACGACACTTTGGCGCCAGTTAAATACCCGTTGCGCACTCTCAGAAATGAATACTCAGATTTCACGAAATTTTCTTTGTTTTTGACGAAATGGTTTCCTGGAAAATGCTCCGAGCGAACATTTCGTCAAATTGATGAAATTAGTTTCTTCACTTGCTTGACGATATAAATTTCGTCAATAGTTTCGTCAAAAGAGGGCTGGTGGCGCCATCTCTCAAATATTTTGGAAGCTCCAGTATTTGACACGGGAAAGAAAAAAAATCACTTCTCTCTCTTTCCTCGGCGTGATTCGAACTCACGACCTATCGTGTGGAGGTAGCTGCTCTTCCAGCCTGGCTGCTGGGGACTTGAAAGTGTCTGCTGTTAGACTGGTGTAATGAAGTGTAATGAATTCTACTTCGTGTTAATATTTTTATAACGTAGATTGCAATTTTATCAGCGCTGCTATATTTTCTGAAAGTTTTAAGAAAGGCTAATTTATTTTTATGGTTTTCTCGTATCAATGAATAATTATAATATGGCTTGATTAAATCCTTCTATATATAAAAAAAAGTTTTGATTTGGAAATGGACCAATGAAAATCTGCGTCGATATTCCGGGTAGATCCACATCCAATTTGAATGCTTAAGCATGGCCTTTCATCGTTAATATTAAAAAAACTGTTGCATACAAAAATATGAAAATCGGTGGTATTATAGAGAAAGGTTTGATAAACACGCTGATGCAGACAGTTTTCAAATCGAAGAATTATTTTAAGAGATATTTAATGCTAAAGTTGGACAAAATCGTTCCATTATAAAAGTTTTATTGGAGCAAAAACTATACATGAGAATTTAATCATTTTTAGATCATTTTATACGTTATAAGTTCCCGGTGTGCAGATTGTATTTATTTTTCTTATTTGACTCATTTTTTGAGGTTTTATTTCAATTTTAAATTCAAATTTTCAGCATTTCGGGAGATATTGTTTACAAAGTTTAGAAAATGTTATTAATTTAAACTGTTGCCAGTTGTATAAACAGCGTAAACAATAATGTTTACTTCAAATTAAAAATTTATTTTACACGTGACTATTATAAACAGAAAATATAAAAAGCAGGAACTCATTGAAAATTACGTCATAAAAATTATAATTACACGTGCATTTTAAAAGAGACAGAATATTGTAAAATAATAAATTCATAAACATGCGTTAGAAGTCTTAAATATGAGAATTTCCGTCACATTTACGTCACATTACACTTATTATATAAAATGAACAAAAAATAATATTGCAAAACAGTTTAAATTTAAAAATTGCTCGAGACATTTATTTGATATTTTAAGATGATCATAATATTTCATTTCTAACAAAAGTATTTTTATGTGAATATTAAAAAGAAAAAGAAAAGTTTGGTGAAAATTACGTCAGATTATAATTCTCAGATTCAAATTATAATTCAATCTTCCGAAATCTTTTTAAAGCCGATTAAATTATCGCGCTGTTAGAGTCTGCGGTGTCTGAACGGGGGTTGACGAGCGTAGCTCGTAGGGGGCAGAGCCCCCTAGTAATTTACAATTGAAATTTTCTTTGATCAATGGATGATTAGAATATGGTCTGGTTAATTTGTTGCTCACAAATAACGAATTGTGAAGTGCATATTGCGTGAGATTTTATCACTTTGAGTAGGGGGATAAGATTTTAACACTTTACTGTTTATAAAGAGGAGAGAGATCAATTATGTTTATTTTTAATTTGATTGAAAACATAATATACTTCTTAAAAAAAAAAAAAAAAAAAAAAAAAAAAAAAAAAAAAAAAAAAAAAGATATCCTAGAAGTTTGAAATTTTATTGGCCTAATTTTCTTATTGAATGGTTTTGAAGAACACAGGAAATTTATTCTTTTCGAATTAAAACATAACGAACGACAACATATAAATAAAATAATAATAATAATAATAAGCATTCCTAAAAATTCTAACAGCTAAAAAAATAACTAATGAAAAACAATAACTACCTATATTTCAGTATTTTCTGAAAATCACTAAGTGCTGTTTTAAAATAAATTATTACAGAACTAACATAAGCAAGCAAATATCTGTTTGCTAAAATCGCAGGATTTGAGGAACTGTTTCCTTAAAATGCATTGAGTCTGACCGTGATTGAGGCAAAACTTTCGTCAAATATTTGAGGGTTTACGTTTCGTTAAAAGTCACGTGATGTTAATAGGAAATGATCGTCAAAAGCGACGAAATACAGCTCGAGGATTTCTAAATCGTCAAAAGGGAGAGTTTTATTTCTGAGAGTGCGTATATGACATTGGCGTCAGAAAAAAATTGCGCCAATATGGGGCGTATATGACATCTGTACCTACGTTGTTTATGCTGTTGATGTTTTCGTCAAATTGGCAACCGAAAAAAATCGCGCCAATATGGGGCGAATATGACATCTGTGCCAAAGAGATTTGCAATTTTATGGCAGCAGTTTAATATGATTTTTTTTTTATTTTATTACTTTATTGTATAACAGTTATTTGTTCACTTATTTTAATTATATATTTGTGATTTAATAAAATAGTTCGTAAAATTCTGTAATTTTCAAATGTTATATTTTTTAAATGCTCACTTTACTATCGACAATGTTTTTCTTTTATTTTTCAAATGTTTCAATTCACGTGATTTTCATTTTGCGCCAACTATTGCGCTTGGCAACAATGCTGTCCGTATATGAAAAGTACCTTAAGCACAGCCTTCTATGATATATACGGCCCACGCATTTCGCCGAAAACCGTCGAAAAAGTGAAGTCGGATTCAGCTTCAAACCCTGAACCAAAACATCACAACGTGCTCTTTTTTGTTTACATTTATACCCTGCCCAGGTAGCGGCTTGTTTCAGAATCATTGATCGTATTTTCAGAATAATAAATTAAATACTTATATTCTTCAATTTCCTTCGATTTAAAAGGATATTTTACACAGCTTGTAGTATTTTAGTGTTCACATACTTTTAAGATTAGCTAAATTACTTATTGTTTACTTGATTGTTTGGTTTCTGTTATCCTTTTTGGTACTTGTTAGTTATCCCGTCGACCAATTTCTCCAAACCACCCGCCAAATTATACAAATTGACATAATTTTTATTTTAAATGACAAAAGAACAAATAAATTAGTATAACATTAATAAAAATACAAATAAAACGTCGAAATAAAAATCACTTGATGAAGTAAACACGTGTTGTCAAGTGAATGCGACATTTACGATCAACCATTATTGGCATTTAATCTTACAATTTGGCGATAGTAATTTGGTCGACGGGATAACTAACAAGTACCTTCTTTTTTGAATCTCCAGCATTTACATAAAAATAGCTTGTGTTTCATATACACGTTTTAAAATTAAAATTTAGTTTTTATCAAACTATAGTTCGCATAACTGGCTTGAAGCAGTTATTTTTGACGAATTTATTGCTACCCGTAAAATGTTTGTTTGATATCGTCCGAACTAAATAATAATAATAATAGTAAAAAAAAAAAAAAAAAAAAAAAAGATCTTCCTTAAACATTAAATATTCTTATTTTTAATCATAGAAAGAAATGGTGATCGTAGATTTAAATATCGGTGCAATATTTTATGTTATCCAAGCAATTTTGATTAAATCATGTAAGTGTATTTGTTACTTAATAAATTATATTTATTAATTATTACAAGGAATTTTATGAGTACTTTAATATATTTAAAAGAAATTCCATTAGTGTTATTGTTTCAGCAGTGAAGATAGCAAATAAATTTGTGACTTTGATGTTTTTAGACTATGCATGTTTTTATTTATTGGGGTGAATCGTAGAATACTCTACTTCTCCCCAACCTGTCGGTAAATGCGCTAAAGTGGCAACCTTGGTATTTAGTATTAACTTGGTATTAAGTAGCAACCTTGGAAGTATTCTCCGATCACACCATTTATTATTCCGATAATTGTTAAAATGGTAATTTTTTTTTTTTTTTTTTTTTTTTTTTTTTTTATGGTTTAGAGTTAATATTTTTATTAAACTCTTTTGAATCATATCTATACGGGAAAAAAAAATGTAAACACATTGGAATTCTCTCAACCCTGCCCAGAGCGGTTTGATTGGTTCTCATCGTTGAAGTTACGGTCAGAGTCAAATTTCTGTTTTGGGCAGCGTATCAGAGTCCTCTGGCTAGCAACTTCATACATTAAACGCAAATCGGTCTGCCGGTAGTAGTATCTAAGTATGCCTTGCAAAAAGTAATGCTTTGGAAATGGAACAATGAAAATCTGCGTAGATACCGTGAAATGCAACTGATTGGTCAGAGCTTTATAACGCTACTAGCAAACCCCGCGGCTTTGCTCGCGTAATATTTGAAATATGCCAAGTGATATTTATATGTCTAATTTTTATTAAAAGGTACTAACTAAATTTTTATTTTATTAAAAGGTAATATTTTATTTTATTAAATGGTACTTATTACTTTTAGGAATAATTAAAAAAATTACTATTTAAAACACAGTGTGATTAAGCATCATCATTACACTGCATTAGTCAGAAATGAGACTTAAATTAATAAGACTAAATAAATGATAACTTAGAAAATATTTTGAAACTTTTATGCTCAATTAATACGCTCATTTCAGTATTCATTTGAAGTTTTGAATTTTTTAGAAACCATCTTCTTACATCTTAAAATTAACTATCATGTCAAATTTCAAGTCCTACCACCACTCTCAACATAAAGGGTTGTGTTGAAATAGGAACTGTCACCATTAAGTTGCGAACATTAATTTTGAAATTGGTTTGTTATTTCCTAATATTCCCCAGAAACGTAATTTAGAAAAATTTTAAAGGCGTTTTTTAGAGCGTTTGTTGTTCCTGTGAACCCCAGGTGGTAGAATCATCGGCATAAAATATAGCCTGTGTAGGATCAGAATTGTTACCATTGATTCGCAACTATTACTTTTATATTTGGTTTATATTCCCTGAAATTGCGTAGAAATCGTAATTTAGGACTTTTTTAGAATGCTTTTCGTACCTCCCCTTCACGTCACCCCTTTTTAATTCGAATTTATTTTCGACAGTCCTTCGAGGGCATTTATATTTTATAAGTAACTACCATGCCATATTTAAAGTTTCTAGCCATTTCAGTTTCACAGAAATCGCAATTTAGAAAGTTTTTAGCTCCTGCAACCCTCTGGTGGTAGTGGCACAGACATAAAATATAGCTTATGTTTAAGCAGGTTCTATCACCAACAATTTGTCATCATTATTTTTTTAATCGGTTTGGTATTTGATAAGATTACATAAAAATTGTAATTTATAACGCTTTTCGCTCACTTCATCTTTTTAAATTTGAAATTTTCTTTCGGCAGTTCTTAGAAAGCAGTTGCATCTTGTAAGTAAATACCATGTCATACTTCAAAGTGTTAGAACCTTCAGTTATGCAAAAACGCAAATTAGAACATGTTTTGCTTTTGCAACCCTCAGATGGTAGTGACAGCAACATAAAATATAACCTATGTTATAGCAGGGACTGTCACCATTGATTTGCAACCATTACTTTTGAAATAGCTTTGGAATTTCCTGAGATTGAGTAGAAATAATCGCAATTTAGAACCTTTTTAGAACGCTTTTCGCGCATTTTCATCCCTTTTTAAATTTCCAATTTTTTCGAAACTGTTCTTAAAGATCATTTATATGTAATAAATATGTACCTTGCCTAATTTTAAGTTGCTAGCCCCTACCGATCAAAAAATCGAAATTTGGAACGCTTTTTTGTTCCTGCAACGTCTAGGTGATAGTGATACCGACTTAAAATAGCGTCTATGTTAGAGAAGAGGCTGTCAGCATCAATTTCTTACCATTACTTTTGAAATCAGTTTGATTCTTCCGGAGATATTGGTGACAAATCGGTATATCGAACGTTTTTAGAACGCTTTTCGCTCATTTTGCTCCTGCATCTCCTCTGGGGTAGTGGAAACAGATATAAAATATAGCCTATCTTGGAGCGAGATCTGTCCCCATCATTTTTACACCATTATATTTGAAATCGGTTCAGTATTTCCTGAGATTGCAAGAAATCGCAATTTAGAACGTTTTTTACAACGCTTTTTGCGCATTTTGACCCCCCCCCCCCTTTTAAATTTCGACTTTTTTAGGAAATGTCCTTGGAGATCATTGATATCTTATAACTAACTATCATTCTAAATTTCACGATTCAAGGCCCTTCCGTCACGCAAAATCCGCAATTTAGAACGTTTCTCTCCTGCAGCCCCTTTGGGGTAGTGGCACCGACATAAAACATAGCCTATGTTGGAGCAAGGATTTTCACCATCATTTTGACGTCATTATTTTTTAAATGGGCTTGGTATTTCCTGAGATTGTGTAGAAACTACCATTTAGAACGTTTTTTAGAACGCTTTTCGCGTATTTTCACCCCTTTTAAATTTCGAATTGTTTAAGAACTGTTCTTAGAAATCCTTTATATCTAATAAGTAGCTGATACTTCAAATTTCATATTTCTACGCCCTTCAGTAACACATAAATCGCATTTTTAGAACGTTTTTTGCTCCTGCAACCCGTTTGGGGTAGCGGCACCGACATAAAACATAGCCTATCTTGGAGCAAACGTCGTAACTATCATTTTTACACCAATATTTTTTAAATTGGTTTGGTATTTCCTCAGATTATGTAGAAACTACCATTTAGAACGTTTTTCAGAACGCTTTTTGTGCATTTTTACCCCTTTTAAATTTCGAATTGTTTAAGAACTGTTCTTAGACAACATTTATATCTTATAAGTAACTAATATTCCAAATTTCATATTTCTAGGCCTTTCAGTAACGCAAAAATCGCATTTTTAGAACGTTTTTTGCTCCTACACCCCCTTTGGGGTAGTGGCACCGACATAAAGTATAGCTTTTGTTCTAAGTTGGACTAACACCATCATTTTTATACCATTACTTTTTAAATCGGTTTGGTATTTCCTGAGATTATGTAGAAACTACCATTTAGAACGTTTTTTAGAACGCTTTTTGTGCATATTCACCCCTTTTAAATTTCGAATTGTTTAAGAACTGTTCTTAGACGACATTTATATCTTATAAGTAACTAATATTCCAAATTTCATATTTTTAGGCCCTTCAGTAACGCAAAAATCGCATTTTTAGAACGTTTTTTGCTCCTACACCCCCTTCGGGGTAGTGGCACCGACATAAAATATAGCTTATGTTCTAAGTTGGACTAACACCATCATTTTGATACCATTACTTTTGGAATCGGTTCGGTAGTTCCTGAGATTATGTAGAAACTACCATTTAGAACGTTTTTTAGAACGCTTTTTGTGCATTTTCACCCCTTTTAAATTTCGAATTGTTTAAGAACTGTTCTTAGACAACATTTATATCTTATAAGTAACTAATATTCCAAATTTCATATTTCTAGGCCTTTCAGTAACGCAAAAATCGCATTTTTAGAACGTTTTTTGCTCCTACACCCCCTTTGGGGTAGTGGCACCGACATAAAGTATAGCTTTTGTTCTAAGTTGGACTAACACCATCATTTTTATACCATTACTTTTTAAATCGGTTTGGTATCTCCTGAGATTATGTAGAAACTGCCATTTAGAACGTTTTTTAGAACGCTTTTTGTGCATTTTCACCCCTTTTAAATTTCGAATTGTTTAAGAACTGTTCTTAGACGACATTTATATCTTATAAGTAACTAATATTCCAAATTTCATATTTTTAGGCCCTTCAGTAACGCAAAAATCGCATTTTTAGAACGTTTTTTGCTCCTACACCCCCTTCGGGGTAGTGGCACCGACATAAAATATAGCTTATGTTCTAAGTTGGACTAACACCATCATTTTGATACCATTACTTTTGAAATCGGTTCGGTAGTTCCTGAGATTATGTAGAAACTACCATTTAGAACGTTTTTTAGAACGCTTTTTGTGCATTTTCACCCCTTTTAAATTTCGAATTGTTTAAGAACTGTTCTTAGACGACATTTATATCTTATAAGTAACTAATATTCCAAATTTCATATTTCTAGGCCCTTCAGTAACGCAAAAATCGCATTTTTAGAACGTTTTTTGCTCCTGCACCCCCTTTGGGGTAGTGGCACCGACATAAGATATAGCCTATGTTCTAAGTTGGACTAACACCATCATTTTGATACCATCACTTTTGGAATCAGTTCGGCAGTTCCTGAGCTTACCTCCTACAAATAAACATTTTTTTCCTCTTTATAATAGGAAGTATAGATGAAGTATAGATTACTAGCAAACCCCGCGGCTTTGCTCGCGTAATATTTGAAATATGCCAAGTGATATTTATATGTCTAATTTTTATTAAAAGTTAAAAACTAAATTTTTATTTTATTAAAATTTTATTTTATTAAAATTTATTTTATTAAAAGGTACTTATTACTTTTAGGAATAATTAAAAAAATTACTATTTAAAACACAGTTTGATTAAACATCATTGTTACACTGAATAAGGCAGAAATGAGACTTAAATTAATAAAACGAAATAAAACTAAATAAATAATAATTTAGAAAATATTTTGAAACTTTTATGCTCAATTAATACGCTCAATTCAGTATTCATTTGAAATTTTGAATTTTTTAGAAACCATCTTCTTACATCTTAAAATTAACCATCATGTCAAATTCCAAGTCCTACCACCTCTCTCAACATAAAGGGCTATGTTGAAATATAACTGTCACCATTAATTTACCATTATTAATTTTGAAATTGGTTTGTTATTTCCTAATATTCCACAGAAACGTAATTTAGAAAGCTTTTAAAGGCCTTTTTTAGAGCGTTTGTTGTTCCTGTGAATCCCAGGTGTAGAATCATCGGCATAAAATATACCCTGTGTAGGATCAGAGAATATTACCAATGATTCGCATCTATTACTTTTATATTTGGTTTATATTTCCTGAAATAGCGTAGAAATCGTAATTTAGGACTTTTTTAGAATGCTTTTCGCAACTCCCCTTCCCTTCACCCCTTTTTAATTCGAATTTATTTTCGACAGTGCTTCCAGGGCATTTATATTTTCTAAGTAACTACCATGCAATATTTAAAGTTTCTAGCCTTTTCAGTATCACAGTAATCGCAATTTAGAAAGTTTTTAGCTACTGCAACTCTTTGGTGGTAATGGCACAGACATAAAATATAGCTTATGTTTGAGCAGGTTCTATCACCAACAATTTGTCATCATTACTTTATTAATCGGTTTGGTATTTGATAAGATTACATAAAAAATGTAATTTATAACGCTTTTCGCTCACTTCATCTTTTTAAATTTGAAATTTTCTTTCGACACTTCTTAGAAATCAGTTGCATCTTGTAAGTAAATACCATGCCATACTTCAAAGTGTTAGACCCTTCACTTATGCAAAAAACGCAAATTAGAACATGTTTTGCTTTTGCAACCCTCAGATGGTAGTGACAGAAAAATATAAAAATATATAACCTATAAAATATAACCTATGTATGTTATGCAGGGACTGTCACCATTTATTTGCTACCATTACTTTTGAAATAGCTTTGGAATTTCCCGAGATTGAGTAGAAATCGCAATTTAGAACGTTTTTAGAACGCTTTTCGCGCATTTTCACCCCTTTTTAAATTTCCAATTTTTTCGAAACTGTTCTTAAAGTCATTTATATCTAATAAATAGGTACCTTGCCTAATTTTAAGTTGCTAGCCCCTACCGATCACAAAAATCGAAATTTGAAATTCTTTTTTGCTCCTGCAACGTCTAGGTGATAGTGATACCGACTTAAAATAGCGTCTATGTTAGAGCAGAGGCTGTCAGCATCAATTTCTTACCATTACTTTTGAAATCAGTTTGATTCTTCCTGAGATATTGGTGACAAATCGGCATTTAGAACATTTTTAGAAAGCTTTTCGCTCATTTTGCTCCTGCATCTCCTCTGGGGTAGTGGAAACAGATATAAAATATAGCCTATCTTGGAGCAAGATCTGTCCCCATCATTTTTACACCATTATATTTGAAATTGGTTCAGTATTTCTTGAGAGCAGAGTCTGTCAGCATCAATTTCTTACCATTACTTTTGAAATCAGTTTGATTCTTCCTGAGATATTGGTGACAACTTGCAATTTAGAACGTTTTTTACAGCGCTTTTTGACTCCCCTTTTAAATTTCAACTTTTTTAGGAAATGTCCTTAGAGATCATTGATATCTTATAACTAACTACCATTCTAAATTTCACGAGTTAAGGCCCTTCCGTCACGCAAAAACCGCAATTTAGAACGTTTTTCTCCTGAACCCCCTTTGGGGTAGTGGCACCGACATAAAACATAGCCTATGTTGGAGCAAGGGTTTTCACCATCATTTTGACGCCATTATTTTTTTAATCGGTTTGGTATTTCCTGAGATTGTGTAGAAATCACCATTTAGAACGTTTTTTAGAACGCTTTTCGCACATTTTCTCTCCTTTTAAATTTCGAATTGTTTAAGAACTGTCCTTAAAAATCCTTTATATCTAATAAGTAGCTGATACTTCAAATTTCATATTTCTAGGCCCTTCAGTAACACATAAATCGCATTTTTAGAACGTTTTTTGCTCTTACACCCCCTTTGTGGTAGTGGCACCGACATAAAACATAGCCAATCTTGGAGCAAACGTTGTCACTATCATTTTGACACCAATATTTTTTAAATCGGTTTGGTATTTCCTGAGATTATGTAGAAACTACCATTTAGAACGTTTTTTAGAACGCTTTTTGTGCATTTTCACCCCTTTTAAATTTCGAATTGTTTAAGAACTGTTCTTAGACATCATTTATGTTTTATAAGTAACTAATATTCCAAATTTCATATTTCTAGCCCCTTCAGTTACGCAAAAATCGCATTTTTAGAACATTTTTTGCTCCTGCACCCCCTTTGGGGTAGTGGCACCAGGGCTTCCAAATGGTCTGCCAACTGAATACCAATATTATTTTAGAAAAATTATCTTTTTAGATTTTTCTTATAAACCACCTCGAAACCACCTTTGAAAGTTAATTCTAGCGCAAACCTACCATAAAATTTTCTGTTAAAAGTTATTGGTATTCAGTTGGCAAAACCATTTGGGAGCCCTGTGGCACCGACATAAAATATAGCCTATGTTCTAAGTTGGACTAACACCATCATTTTGATACCATTACTTTTTAAATCGGTTTGGCATTTCCTGAGATTATGTAGAAACTACCATTTAGAACGTTTTTTAGAACGCTTTTTTGCATTTTCACCCCTTTTAAATTTCGAATTGTTTCAGAACTGTTCTTAGACATCATTTATATATTATAAGTAACTAATATTCCAAATTTCACATTTTTAGGCCCTTCAGTAACGCAAAAATCGCATTTTTAGAACATTTTTTGCTCCTGCACCCCCTTTGGGGTAGTGGCACCGACATAAAGTATAGCCTATGTTCAAAGTTGGACTAACACCATCATTTTGATACCATTACTTTTTAAATCTGTTTGGTATCTCCTGAGATTATGTAGAAACTACCATTTAGAACGTTTTTTAGAACGCTTTTTGTGCATTTTCACCTCTTTTAAATTTCGAATTGTTTAAGAACTGTTCTTAGACATCATTTATATATTATAAGTAAGTAATATTCCAAATTTCACATTTCTAGGCCCTTCAGTATCGCAAAAATCGCATTTTTAGAACATTTTTTGCTCCTGCATCCCCTCTGGGGTAGTGGCGCCGACACAAAGTATAGCCTATGTTCTAAGTTGGACTAACACCATCATTTTGATACCATTACTTTTTAAATCGGTTTGGTATTTCCTGAGATTATGTAGAAACTACCATTTAGAACGTTTTTTAGAACGCTTTTTGTGCATTTTCACTCCTTTTAAATTTCGAATTGTTTAAGAACTGTTCTTAGACATAATTTATATCTTTTAAGTAACCAATATTCCAAATTTCATATTTCTAGGCCCTTCAGTAACGCAAAAATCGCATTTTTAGAACGTTTTTTCTCCTGCACCCCCTTTGGGGTAGTCGCACCGACATAAGATATAGCCTATGTTCTAAGTTGGACTAACACAATCATTTTGATACCATTACTTTTGAAATCGGTTTGGTATTTCCTGAGATTATGTAGAAACTACAATTTAGAACGTTTTTAGAACGCTTTTTGTGCATTTTCACCCCTTTTAAATTTCGATTTGTTTAATAACTGTTCTTAGACATAATTTATATCTTATAAGTAACCAATATTCCAAATTTCATATTTCTAGGCCCTTCAGTAACGCAAAAATCGCATTTTTAGAACGTTTTTTGCTCCTGCACCCCCTTTGGGGTAGTGGCACCGACATAAGATATAGCCTATGTTCTAAGTTGGACTAACACCATCATTTTGATACCATTACTTTTGGAATCGGTTCGGTAGTTCCTGAGCTTACCTCCGACAAATAAACAATTTTTTCCTCTTTATAATAGGAGTATAGATAAGGGAGGTTACCAAGGGGAGACCCGTCTCTCTGTCACCAAAAGCGATGCCAACTTAGCGCTATTTCCAGTATTTCGCCAAATTTCCATAGACTCCCATTGAAATACAATAGGGTTTACTTGCATGCAGGAAATCAACATATTGAGATATTTCAGTGCAACAAAAACTAATATTAGCTTATGAATAGAGCTTAATTAAACTATTTACATTATTTTTAAGCACAAACAATAATCTGGAGTTGGCTAGAAAATAGGAATTGCTTCGCTATACCGAATGGAATAGCTAAGCGATTACGCGGGGGGTTGGTGAGCGTAGCGAGCAGGTAGGCGGTGCCCCCCTAGTTAATAAAATAAATATACGTATTGAATGTGTTGTAATTAAAACAACTTTAATATTTATTCATGCAATATTTCTGAAAATTGATTAGGTGATAGATAAGTGATGTTGGTTAATTACGTAAATAATACCTGCCAATTTTTATAATTTTTTCGAATAGAAAGCTTTGTATATATAAATGTGTAAAAGTTGACAGCTATGAGCAAAGATGAGAAATGAAAAAGAAGAGCCACTAAAATCTATATAAACCTCACCATTAAAAAAAAAAAAAAAAAAAAAAAAAAAAAAAATCATTTCAGCTAAAGTGATAAAATGAGTTTTGCTCCTTCTTAACAATTTACAATGTTTTTTCCGTATATAGTAAATGATCATCGACTAAATAAGGAAAAATATTACAATATAATTTAAATTAAAATGTTAAACAAAATTAAACTTGCCGATTCTATAAAATGAAAGGTTAAAGCTTAAATAGGAATTATTTTCAAAATAATTCACACAGTTGTAGCTCAAAATAAATTTATTAAATGGAGTGAATAAAATTTATAAATTCAACTTAACCACCACAGTTAACTCTAAGATTGTACTAAAAAAAAAAAAAAAAAACATTTCTTCAGAATCAACATATGGAATGATTAATCAAAATATCAATCACTCCATTTTAAACAACATAGTAAATAGTAGGAAATGTGATAAATTTAAACAATAAAAATATATGAACAGTGTCATATCTAATAAATATTATTCTGGTTAATGTTAAACGAAAATATCAGTTACCTATAATTATAATAATTAATGCAGCTACTCCGTGTTTATTATTAAAACTATCACTCCAAGACTAATCACGTATGTCAATTGATGACAAAATTAATTTAAAATCTCAATCAAAATTTCTAGAACTAATACATATGAAGTAAAATTAAACTCTTAGTCATAAAAAGTTAAATATAATAAGTAATCATTCTACAGCTATGTAAAAATTCAATACTTGTAAACTAAACATAAACTTAAGATTATTAATTTAACTTAAAATAAACAACTGATCAAAAAATAATCTCCAGTTATTAACAGAATTAGATCAACTAAGTCACTAATCTGCATAAATAATGAAGTATAAAATAATACTAATAATTTAAGTAAATCATACATTATATACAAAAAAGAATAATAATAAATAGTATTGCTTAATTAAGATTTTTAGCAAATTGGAAATTTTTTTCATACATATTATTACGTTTCGGAAAAACATTGTTAGATATTTAAAAGAAGCATGAAAACATGCGTTGCTATGTTTGTTTTCTAATATTCGAACAGTAAATCCTGATTATTGAAGAAAACTACTCCATTAATGCGGTTCTGATGTTAAAGGTGCGTATGTCGCCGTTTCCAATGGTGAAATTGATTGGGAATTTTATGTTAAAAATTCTTTATATATTATTCTTTTTCAATTAGATGAACGTGTTTTATTGAACGTCATGCCGTTTTAAACAGTACACAAGAGACAAGACAACAAATATTTCAAGTTAGGAGAGAAGTGTTAGCATGGGGTGAAAGGATAACCAATGATAACTGTTCATTATAAATTACCTTCTTAGACGTCAGAGGGATGACCTCCCCTTCAAAGCATTTCTTCTGCTATCCATCAGATTATTCTGTCGCAGTGAAAATTAATGGGAAAGAAAAAAGAATTTTTTGTTGTTTGACATGAAAATAAGCGATATGAGGATGAAGTGGCATAAGAATTCTGTTAACGTAATTTTTACTGTCGGAATTCGAAGATTTTTTTCTGTTCTTTTAAGATTTTTTTTTACAGATTACTATGAAAGCAGCAGCAAGACTCAAATGCTTTCATAGTAGAATCACGTCTTTTTTGCGCCTGACGAAGAAAGACTCGGATATTTAAAAGTGTTTGATGGTGTTTTAAGAAATTCTTTTGTTATTCATTCATACTATGTTTCAACTTAATTTCTTTCTATTAATGTAACATTTTGCAACAGTAACATTTGAAAAAAAGTTACTTAAAACATGTTTTAAGAGATTTGGCTGTGCAAAAGGCATTTCTAAGTAATTAAGCTATTTTTGTACCAAAACAGTCCTGGCACAAAGTAGCCCCGAAATACTAGTTTTCATGCTAGCTTTATGAAAACGTAACCATTTTCTGCCAAAATAAAAAGTTAAAGGGAAAATTATGATCACACATGGGTTACAGGTTATTAAAGGTATTTTGACGAGTATCTTATTTGTAGCTCTTATCCAGATTGTTTCACTATAGAAAGTTTAGAGAGTTAAAATTTACGCACGAAAACAGTTGTTTACAAACACATACAGTGTTGCCATTAAAAAAATTAAATTACCCCCAGACTATTCAAATACCCTATAGTAGGGTGTAAATTGTTTTTCAAGGGCGAAAACTCCAAATTATCTTATATTGTTTGTTCAATACAAAGTATAAAATCCTTTTTTATGGGCTGGACCAAAGTAAACCCGCAAAGACCCCGATTGACGGTAATGATAATTTAAAGGTTCTAAAAAAATGTATGAAATCAACCAAAAAAATATTTTTGGCACTTTATAGTACCGTATTTTATGGAAGAAATGCTGCGGCGTTTACGAGTTTGAAAGTTAATTTTTTTTCAAGTGCGGTGTTTACATCATTGCAGCGCTTACGATTATTTTTTTTTGCACTCATAAAATTGGGATAAAATAAAAATTCCTTAAGAATGCAACTCGGAACTTTCGGAAGATAGAAAATAAAAGCCCAGCTGACACAGAACGATAAACTTTGTTTTCCTTTTTGCGTTCTCCCTTCTTAAGAAAGTTTGTCATCATTAGCAAAGGGATTTAGCGATAAAAAGGTTATAAGGTTATTCTAGAAAACCCAACTCTGGTCATTTTTTAAAAAAATCTTTATTAGAACCGTCGAAAATTCAATGTTTTTTTTTTATATATATTTAAAATTTTGTATAAATTTAATATGTTAATAATTTTTGAATTTTTTGTTTGATTTCTTAGGGTTTTCTCTATACGGATATATATAATATATCACATTCTAAGATATCAAACAGAAATCAGCTAATGAAAACAAAGTCTTCATTTTGGGCAAAGTAGCGACTAAAAAATAAATAAATAAAAAATAAATAAATCACGAAAAATTCAAAAACTGCTGTACGAATTCTAAATAAACGTTATAGGAAAGGGGGCAAAATTTGCTATTAAACTGGGTTAAAAGATTGAATTTGGACTGCTTATAGAAGTGGCGCAAAATCGCCAGATAACTTGGAAAATCGAAAAAAAAATACGCGTTTCCGTTCAATAAAAGATCATTAAAATTTCTAATAAAAAAAAAATCCAAAAACAGAGGTTCATGTGCACTTGGGTGGCGATTATCCGAAATCAAATCTGCACATCTCACGTGCGATAGAATTCCTTACCGATCACGTACACACAAACACACAAGCATCTTTCTTTTATTATTATAGATTTATTTATATATATTATTTTGTTTTTCAGATGGATCAGCCATGTTTCAGGAAGAAACTGGAGGAAAATAGTTGGCTTTTTGATGATACAAGTCATTCTGCTACATACATACTTTTCCGAGAAGAAAAAACTAACTAATATTCCTATACTTCTATGACTTTTCCTGTACACGACATACAGTTTTTGGCAGAATATATATTGTATATTAAAGTTTTGGTGGTTTTGAGTACTTAAAAAATATATATTTTATGAAGACCAATCATTTACGAATTTATTTATTCATTTATTTATTTTTAATGAATGGAAGTGTACCTTATGTACGTTTTACAACTCATTTTATTTCTTAATATTTTATCTTATTTTGTGAATCTGATAAATATTTTTTTCATTCAATAATGTAAATTTTTTTCTTTGAAAAATTTCTTTATATGGGCATAAAATTTTGCTATGAAAACGATTTTTTTAAGAAGTATGCTTGAATTACCGTTAAAGGCCTGTCTTGTACTCTCGTTATGATCAAATTATGTAACCCTAATTTCCCAAATATAGTAGTATTCGTCACTTAATAAAACTATTCAGAGACAGGAAGTGTTCATTTTTAATTTCAGTTTTTAACCGTGAAAGAAGGCATTATCATTTGCTATTCATTTCGAAATATCCTCACTGAATTAGAAATGATCATTATTAGTCATTTCGAAATATCCTTAATGAATTAGAAATGATCATGAACTATACCAACTGTATAGTTTCACTGTTCTTTATTTATAAAGTAAGCATAATTAATTTAATTAAAATGAGTATTTAATTCATGCACATAAAGCTTTATTGTTTATTTATTTATTTTGAGATAATTACTTCTATTTACATAGCCTGTTTCATAAGCTGTGCATAATGAAACAAAATATAGTGTACTCGTATTACACGTAAACTTCATTACAAAATTATTTTAAAAAATTTACCCCTAAATATTTATAAAATAAATTTAGCATCAAAGAATAAAATAATTATACGACCACTTACATAAATCTGAAAAATGATGAAAAAGGAACCTGTGGATATTAATATAAAAGTTTTTGTTTACATTTTTACTTTCTTCTATCTTTACAAGAAGAAAGTACCTATTGAATTCATGGAAATTTTTGAATTCCGGTTTTCGACGGATTTACACGTTTTAGGGGTCAGAGATTTCAAAAAACATATTTTTACAAAATGCCTGTCTGTGAGTCTGTCTGTCTGTGTGTATGTGACACAAATTTTGTGGGCGCTCTATCTCAAGAACTAATGCACGGAATGTATTAAAAATTTATATTCAGTTAATCCCTAATACAAATTGATGCTGATTAGTTTTTGGTGTAAATCGCTTAACAGGTTGCGCTGCTATGCTGCATTTTTCCCGATTTTTGCAAAAGCTCTATCTCAAGAACTAATGCACGGATTTTGATAAAACTTCAGATTTAGTTAGTCCTTGATATGAATTGATGCTGATCACGTTTTGGTGTAAATCGTCCAACAGGTGGCGCTGTTATGATAAATTTTGCAGAATTTACACGATTTCCCCAATAGCTCTATCTTAAGAACTTATGCACGGATTTTCATCAAACTTCAGATTCAGTTAGTCCTTGATATGACTTGCTACTGATTATGTGTTGGTGTAAATCGCCCGACAGGTGGCGCTTCTGTGCTGCCCTTTTACACGATTGCCTCAATAGCTCTATCTATAGAACTAATGGACGAATTTTCATCTAACTTCAGATTTAGTTATATGTTGACACAAGTTGTTGTTAATTAGGTTTTGGTGTTAATCACCCAATAGGTGGCGATACTATGCAGGAATTTTCACGATTTTCGCAATAGCTCTACCTCAAAAACTAACGCACGGATTTTCTCCAAACTTCAGATTCAGTCAGACGTTGACATAAATTGTTGCTGATTAGGATTTGGTATAAATCACCCAATAGGTGGCGCTGCTAGGCAGCATTTTGCTGGATTTAGACGATTTCAGTCATATCTCAAGAACTAATGCACGGAATTTCATATCTTTAGAATCCTCATGAGATGCATAGATTGCCCTTTAATTTTGGCAGTGTGATAGCGAATTTTGAAGTATTAACATGTATGAGATAGAAGAAAGTTTTGGGATTGGTAAATTCGACTAGTTTTTATTGAAATCTTTACGCTTTAAAAGTAAAGTTTTATACAGAATGACCTCTGCGAAAGCCCTCGAAAAACATCTCTCTAAACTCTTCAAAACCACTAATCCTGAAGAAATATAGAACTTGCAAACTTTAGTTCCGGAGTCCCTGACGATGTAGTCTCTTTTAAAACTCTAATAGTTATTTTATAAAATAACAATATTGTTTCTGCATTGAAGGTTGTTCTATATTTTCTTAGATTTAATTTCGTATCCAGAGATTTCTGGAGTTCCATTACCTGAGATTTATTCTGTTGAGCTGAACCAGGTTTAAGACCAGATACTATAACCATTAAGGTTAGCTGGGTGAAAAAGTTTTATCAAATTCGTCCGGGATAGCTGAGATGGCAGACCACTTCCGGCTTCAGCCAGGCGATCCCTGGTTCGAATCCTAGTCCGGGCATTTTTCGCCCAGTTGGAAATTTACTTCTAATATGATTTATTTACCAATTAGAATAATTATGTTAAAATTAATCCAGTGTTCTACATTTGTTGAAAAAAGAAATTTGCACGCATTTTTTTTTCTTTTTAATTGTGATGATAATAATTTTTGAGTTCACATGCAATAAACATTTTTGGATATATGATATTTAGCTTGAAATTGCATAAAATTTTATTGTAAAACATTATTATGAAACATTTTTAACGAATTTGTTTTATAAGATTTGAATTGGGTATAGTTTTATCTGTTGCTGCAGTACATTATGTTTTCGATTTAAATCTATTGTTAAACAAATTTTATTACAAAAACTGTAAAAGTAAATCTAATTAAAAAACTAGTTCTTAAAAAAATCCTAATGTCTCATATATATTTATTTCTTCTTCTTGTTGTTTATTTTAAGCTTTATCTAAAGAAATTCAATTTATTCAATTTATCATTGATGGCGTGGAATTTATTTTTTTAACAATAGCATAAAAAATCTTTAAATGATCTCAATCCCCAATTTCATAGACGAGTGTTAATTATTTAACAAAATTGAATATTACGCTTTAAACCTCCCTTTAAAGCATGCTTCACACAAAGATATGAAAGCGACAGCATAAGTGAAAACATTTTGCAGGGATTGCAGTCATACCGTGCACATGTTTATGATAATTTTAAAAGCTTTTACAATAAATAAATAAATAAATAAGTAAGTAAGTATGTAAATAAATAAAAAATAAAAATAAATACAATCAAATACAATTACGACAGTTAAGCACAAAAGTAAATGATTTCAATGGCTTATTTTTTATGTTTTTAATAACTGAAAATTAAAAAATTGAATTAAAAAGATGTTTTTACATTTTAGTTCATTTTTTCGGTTTTTGATTTTCAGATCTTTTTGGTTCGACCGATTATTTTAAGATTCATTGCTGCGCCTGTAAAATTCGTTTCATAGCTGCGATATGATACATACGAAGAAACGAAATCGACAACTAGGGTTGAAAAATATTTTGCGTGCAATTCAGTCAAACCTGGAAATTGGTTTTGTAAATTAAAAATATAATGAAAAATTAACAAAAAATAAATAAATAAATAAATAAATAAATAAATAAATAAATAAATAAAATGTAAATAAATAAAAAATAAATAAATTAAATAAATAAAATTAAAGACATTAGTAAATGATGTCAATAGCTTTTTTTTTTAAGAACCGAAATTTTAGAAATCGAATTCCCAAAAGTAAAAATGCTTTTACAGTTTAGTTCTTAGCAGAAAAACAATTTTGGTTCAATTTCAAATTCGAAAATACAATTTATGTTCTGTTACCCATCCCCCCTCTCTTTTTTTTTCTTTTGGGTGGGGGTAGAGGGGGGGGGGTGTCCAGTTTTTTTTTTTTTTTTTTTTTTTTTTTTCGACCGATTATTTTAAGATTCAGTGCTGCCCCTGTAAAATTCGTTTTTGAGCTGCGACATGCTATATGCAAAGAAATGAAACATATAGTTATAGTTGAAAAATATTTTGCTTGCAAGTCAGTCAAACCTGATTTTGAACATTAAAAGAGATAATCAAAAATAAATAATTAAATGATAAATAAATAAATAAATAAATAAAATAAAATAAAGAATTGAATGATGTCAATGGCTTATTATTTATTTTTTTAATAACTGACATTTTTAAAAGTGAATTTCCAATAATAAAAATGTTTTTACAGTTTATTTCTGGAGCAGAAAAACAACTTTGATTCAGTTTCAAATCTTAAAATACAATTTATGTACCCCCCTTTTTTTACGGTGTTTCGTTTTCTGTTTTTTTTTTTTTTTTTTTGTTCGCCCGAGATTATTTTAGGATTCAGTATTATGCATCGGTAAAATGTGTTTTAGAGCTGCGACATGCTACATGCAATGAAGTGAAGTAGATAGTTTGGTTGAAAAATATTTTGCATGCAATTCAGTCAAACCTGGTAAGTAATTTTGTGCATTAAAAGAGATAATGAAAAATAAATAAATAAAAATAAATAAATAAATAATAAATAATAAATAAATAAATAAATAAATAAATAATAAATAAATAAAATAAATAAAATTAAAAAAATTAAAGAATGGAATGACGTGAATTGCTTACGTTTTATATTTTTATTAACTTGAAATTTTAGAAATTAAATCTGAAAAAAAATAAAAGTTTTTAAATTTTAGTTCTAGAGCAGAAAACAATTTTGGTTAATTTTCAAATATAAAAATACAATTTATAATCAGTTCCTCTTTTTTTATTAATTAATTATTTATTTTACTGTTATTATTTTATTTTTTGTTTTCGTTTATTTTAGTTCGATCGATAGTTTTAAGATTCAATTTTGCGCGTGTAGAATTCGTTTTACAGCTTCGGAATGCTACATACAAAGAAACGAAATACCAGAGTGAAGGTTAAAAAGTATTTTTCGCGCAATTCAGTCAAGCCTGGCAAATGACTTTGTACATTAAATGAGATAATAATAATAATAAAAAATGAATATAAATAAATAAAAAATAATTAAATTAAATTAAATAAAAAAATTAAAGAACTGAATGCTGAAAATGGCTTACTTTTAATTTTTTTAATAACTGAAATTAAAAAAATTGAATTTCCAAAATAAAAATGTTTTTACAGTTTAGTTTTGGAGCAGAAAAACAATTTTGGTTCAGTTTCGTATCTGAAAATATAATTTATGATCAGTTCCTCCCTTTTTTAAAGTTCATTTTGGTTCGACCGATTGTTTTAAGATTCAATGTTGCGCTTTTTACAGCTGCGTTATGCCACATACAAAGAAACGAAATCGACAATTAAGGTTGAAAAATATTTTGCTTGCAATTCAGTCAAACCTGGAAAATGATTTTGCACATTTAAAAAAAGAAAGAAAGATAAGAAGTAAATTATGTCAATGTTTTGTATTTAATCTATTTTTTTTCATAATTAAATTTTTTTAAACTGTTCAAAAATAAAAGAAACTTTTTTACAGTTTGGAACGTTTTGAAAGTTGTTTACATATGAAAAAAAAAAAACAATTTTGATGCAGTTTCGAATATGTAAAAACTATTCAGGTTCATTTCAGGTTTAAGGCCACAAGAAAAAACTGTTTTATCCTATTTCTGTTCTTAGACTTTTTTGATTCGAAGACCTGGTTGTTTTAAGATTCAATGTTGCGCATCTAAAATATGTTTTACTTCTGCAACAAGTTAAATGCAAAGAAATTAAAGTGGCTGTACTATGCGACTGAAACATATTTTGCTGGTGATTTGGTGAAATCAGAAAAATATTTTTAAACAGTAAGACTATCTTTGAAAAAAAAAAAAAAAGAAAAAAAAAGGAAATAAATAATGCATTTCTATTTAATCTATCTTTTTCATAATTGAATATTTTAAAACTAATTGTTCAAAAATAAAAGAAACGTTTTTACAGTTTTGAAACGTTTTGGAAGTTGTTTAAATATGAAATTAAAAAAAAAAAACAATTTTGATGCAGTTACGAATATGTAAAAACTATTCAGGTTCGTTTCAGGTTTAAGGCCACAAGAAAAATCTGTTTTATCCTATTTTTGTTTTTAGACTTATTGATTCGAAGACCTGGTTGTTTTAAGATTCATTGTTGCGCATCTAAAATATGTTTTACTTCTGCAAGAAGTTAAATGCAAATAAATTAAAGTGGTTGTACTATGCGACTGAAAAATATTTTTCTGGCGATTCGGTGAAATCAGAAAAATATTTTTAAACAGTAAGGCTATCTTTGAAATAAAAAAAAGGAAATAAATAATGCTTTTGTATTTAATCTATCTTTTTCATAATTGAAATTTTTTAAACTAGTTGTTAAAAAAAAAAAAAAAAAAAAAAAAAAAAAAATGTTTTTACAGTTTGGAGCGTTTTGAAAGTTTTTTACATCTGAAATAAAAAAAAAAGTTTAATAATAATAATAATTATGAATGTAATATTTGTATTATTTATTATAATAATAAATTTAACAATCTTTAAAATATATAAAATTCAAAACTGATTTAAAAAATATATTTTTTACCTTTTGTTTTGTTTTAACTCCAAGCCAGAAAAAAGAAGTTTGGTTTAGTTTCGAATCTTCAAAAAAATTCAGTTTTATTTTTACCCAACTGCCAAGAAGGGTTATGATGTGTTTCACGCGTATCTGGGTATGTGGATTTCTTTATACTCTCGAAACATCCCAACGGCTGGATGGATTTTAATGAATGAGGTTTCTATCAATTCGTCTTAACCGTCCGGTTGTTATAGGCTATGTTTTGTTTTTATAAATTCAAAATAGCTGCTGTAAAATACAAAATGGCGATAGAGACGAAAAAAAAAAAAAAAATACGCACGCTATTGAGTCGCATATCATTGGATAGGTCTTTCAAAATGAAGACGATGTTTCATTGACTATTTTACAGTCAGAAGCTCCGTTTAAATATTACACAACCTGGAAGTTGTGTAGGTAGGATCTCTAGCTTTACTGCAACTCTAACCATCACAGACATCTATAGGCCTCGTCAAAACAGTGTTTATAGATATGAACTAACAATTAAACACAACTTAAAAGTCATCAAAACAAGCAAATAAGAAAAATAGGTGAGTAATATAAAAAATAGTTTCACATTGATGAGAAATAATTAATTAGTTCGCTTTTTACGCAGTCGGGTTTTCGATTTTTTAAATTTAATTTTCTTTTAATATTTATGAAATATCAATCTCCCTTTTCAAATTCTTTCGTTATTGCTTATGTTTCGCAAGAAAAAACGGCTTTTCCTGTATGTTTTTTTCGGATCGGTTCCGTTTTGAGACACTGGTATTTTAAGAGATTAAATGATGCGCCTGTAAAACTCCTTCTACCGTTGTAATACACTTCATGCAAAGAAACGAAATCGATATGGTTGAAAAATATTTTGAATGCAGTCCAGGCAAACCTGGTGAATTTCTTAACAGCATTTTGACAAAATAAATAGATAAGTAAAAAGAAAAGAGAAAAAAAATCGAAAATAATATAAATAAAACAAATAAAATTGTGATTTTTATTCATCTAAAACGCGCCAAAAAGTAGAAAATGTAGTTTAATTTAGTTTCTTTTCAGGTTTACGTTCCACAAGAAATAACTGTTTTATCCAATTTTTCTTTTTAGCCTCTTTTTGATAAGAAGTCCTGGCTGTTTTAAGATCCAATATTGCGTGCATAAAATTTATTTTACTTCTGCAATGAGTGACATGTCAAGAAATTAAAGTGTCTGTACTATATGATTCGAAAATATTTTGCTTGATTTTCGGTGAAATCAGGAAAATATTTTTAAACGGTAAAATCCTCTTTACAATTAAAAAGAAAAAGAAAAAATGGAAATAAATAATGCAATTATCTTTAAAATAGTTGAAAATTCAAAAACTGAAAAAAAAAGAGAACTTTTTTGTTTTAACTCTGAACCAGAAAAAGAATTTTTGTTTACTTTCGAATCTTCAAAACCAATTTAGTTTCCTTTCTGTTTGTTTTCTGCAAGAAAAAACGGCTCTTCATGTTTGTATTTTCCTGTTCTGTATGCTGTGCCTGTAAAACTCCTTTTACCTTTGTAACATACTTCATGCAAAGAAACGGAAGCGATAGTATATGATTGAAAAATATTTTGCATGCAGTCCAGGCAAACCTGGTAAATGTGTTAAAGGCATTTTTATAAAATAAATAAGAAAATAAAAATAAAACGGAAAAAAATAGAAAGTAAGATAAATAAAACAAAAAAAAATCTGATTTTTATTCATCTAAAACGCACCAAAAAGTAGAAAATGTAGTTTAATTTAATTTCTTTTCAGGCTACGTTCCACAAGAAATAACAGTTTTATCCAACTTTTTTTCTTTTTAGTTTCTTCTTGATACGAAGTCCTGGTTGTTTTAAGATTCAACTTTGCGTCTGTAAAATTTCTTTTGTTTCTGAAATGCGTTACATAGCAAGAAATTGAAGTGACTGAAATAATTCGATTGAAAAATATTTTGCTTGCGTTTTGTGAAATCAGGAAAACATTTTTAAACAGTAAGACCATCTTTACGAAAAAGAAAAAAAAGGAAATAAATAATGCATTTATCTTTAAAATAGTTGAAAAAAAAAAAAAAAAAAAAAAAAAAAAAAAAACAAAACAACAAAAAAAAAAACTGGTTCGGTACCGTTTTGAGGCACTGGCGTTTTTTAAAAAAAGATATTCAATGCTGGGCCTGTAAATCTCCTTCTACCGTTCTAATACACTTCATGCAAAGAAACGAAAGCGGTAGTATATGATTGAAAAATATTTAATATGTAGTCCAGGAAAGCTTGGTAAATGTCTTAAAGGCATTTTTGCAAAATAAATAAATAAGTAAAAAGAAAAGAGAGAGAAAAAAAAAGGAAAATAATATAAATAAAAAAAGAAAATTATGATTTTTATTCATCTAAAACGCACCAAAAAAATGTAGTTTAGTTTCTTTTCAGGTTTACGTTCCACAAGAAATAAGTGTTTTATCCGATTTTTCTTTTTAGGCTCTTTAAAAATACGAATTCCTGGTTGTTTTAAGATTCAATGTTGCGCCTCTGAAATTTCTTTATTAATCTTTCGATTAAAAATATTTTGCTTGCGATTAGGTCAAATCAGGAAATTGTTTTGAACATCAAGAGCGTTTTAACAATTTAAAAAAAGAAAAAAAAAATCTGTTAAATACTTAAAAATACAAAAATTGTTAAAAAAAAAAAAAAAAGCTTTTTCTCGTTTCAATTTCAAACCATAAAAAGTAATTCTGGTTTTTGTTTCAAACCTAAAAAAGAAAAAGAAAACAAACAAACAAACAAAAAAAAAACAGGTTCATTTCTGTTTCTATTTTTAAGCTCTTTTCCGCTTAAGTCTCAGGTGTTCTGAGGTATCTGTAAAATTTTAAATCGTCAATTTTGGTTGAAATTTCAATTATATATATATATATATATATATATATATATATATAATATATATATATATATATATATATATTTTTTTTTTTTTAAGAGGGTGGATTTTATGTGACACATTTTTGACAAACTTTAACTAGTTGGATGTGCCAATCCTAAAACTTCCTTTTATCTCAACCGTCGTAATATTTTAAAAAGGTAGTTACAAATGTTAATACTACAACATTATTAGTTCAATACTATAGAAAGTTTGATTTTCATCTTAAATTTCTGCTTCAGTCAATTAATCGGAGTAAAAACAAGTTAATCACGATCATAGCATTTATTAAAATCAACAGTTTTTCGTTATTCTCTTGTACATCAGCTGTTTGCGGGGCTTAGCAGATCCTAACCTGTTTATCATGAAATTAATTCGGTACTGACAATAAAAGCAGTGCATATTTAAACTTCATTTAGCATTTCATAAAACTAAATTCAGCGTAGCAATAAATTTTTCTTTTTACAAAACAGGTAGCTAAAACAAAACATTTGTTCAAATTTTAAACTTGTCATTGTGCTAAGCGCTCTTCGAAAGGAGATCGCAAAGTTGCAACGCCGCCTTGGCCCATGTCGCGGTTTTCCAGATAGGTTTTTAATTAAATTTAAAGACACAGGAGACGTATTGAGAGGTCCACTCAATGCAAACTAGTTTCGAATCCCATAGTATTTATGTGATTAATTCTAATTAAATTGGTCTGTTTTTAACAATTTGATGTTTATTGCATTTATACTGCTACTGAGCATTGTATTACACAAATTAAAAGCTGTTATCTATGCTTTAAAAGCTGATGGTATATAGAGTACGCAGCCCCTGTCATTATGTATATCCAAACCGTCCGTGTCTTTAAGGGTTAATATCTCGGCTAACTACCGACGATGTTTTTCGAAAATCATTATTAACACTGCTGTTTATCTCCAGCGCTCATCAACACCTTTGCTGAATCCCCGCTAATAGAAATTTGTGTGTAACGGAAAAATGTGCTTTTCTCAAAAACTATGTGACCTATGGTAATCGCTATAGTTTTCCTGCAAGGTTTACATTAACGAAACATAATATTTAAAATTAAAAGAAATGTATTTTTGAGTTCAGCGTTAGAAAAGCTTTCACATGATACCCCACACGATATACAAAGAAAATTTTTTATTTTTCAAGTAACTTAATTAGCCCCTGTACATTTTTCCTAAATGTATTTGTGAATGTTTAATAATCTGTAAATATGTGGGTCAATAGTCTTTATTATTTCCTCCAATTTGAAATTTCCACGTTCCGTAGTTTACGAGTAAAACGGCTGTGACAGACAGATAGACACAGGAGTGATCAAATGGTTCCTATTTTACTTTTTAAGTACGGAATCCTAAAAGTGCTATTACAGCTCCTCCTTCGGTATGAAGATTTCGAAATTCAAGGAGGACCTGCATGCCATATTCAAAAACATAAATATAAAATCTTGCTCACTTTTTTGCATTACTTCAGACACTTTTCGATGGTACAGTAATGAAAATGGCGCAAAACTCGTTATTGCAGCTTCTCCTGCGGGCGGAATATTTCTAAATTCAAGGAGGATCTGTTTGCCATAACCAAAAGCATAAGTATGAAATTTGGTTTAATTCTGTGCATAACTTCATGCACTTTTTGATGGTAGAATAATGAAAATGGCACAAAAATCACTATTACATCGTCCCCTTCCAGTGGAATATTTCCAAATTTCAGGAAAACCTGCTGGCGAAAGTAAAAAAAAAAAAAAAAAAAAAAAAAAAAAATTGGTTCAGCTCTATGCATAACTTAATACACTTTTCGAAGGTACAATGGTGACACATGAATACCCACACGCACAGATAGAAATTTTATATAAAAATGTCTTTTGGGATTTCTGACCCCTAAAGCTTGTAAATCCATCGAAAACCGGAAGTCTGAAAAATTTTTGATTACAATACTTTTTTCTATAAAAGATAGAGCAAAGTAAAAAAGTAAGTTGAAAGGTGTTTCTTGATTTTTCTCAAAAGTGATTTTTTTGTAAAATTGTGTTGAAAAAAATTTTCATAACTCAATAAATAAGGATTCAATTGCCACAAAATTTTTAAATTATGTTTTAAATACATATTTAAACAATACTAGTACAATATTCTTATGCTGATATTTTGAAAAGTTTATGAATTACATAGTTTTAATTTATGGATTATAATTTTTTTTCAGAAATTTTCGGCGTTGTTTGTCTTTTTATACCCATTTATACCCATAACCAAAATATTCATTCTATTGTCACAAAAGTAGTCCAGTTTGAGTATATAATTATTGTATTTGTTATAGAATTCATAAAATGTATTTATATTTAATAATTTCAAAATAATTTCTTTTTTAAGAAAACAGCAATTTTTCGGTTAATTCTGTACCATTAAAAAATTAAAAAATAAATAAATGACTTATTTGTATGTTTATATAACATGTTATAACATTTTAAATAATAATTAGAATTTTCAAACTTAAAATTTACAAAAAATCCAAAAATTTGTTCCGAAGGCATACACACATTTTATGAGATACAATGTTGCCCCTGTAAAACTCTTTCTACCGTTGTAATATACTTCATGCAAGGAAACGAAAGCGATAGTATATGGTCGAAAAATATTTTGCATGCAGTCCAGGCAAACCTGGTAAATGACTTAACAGCATTAAAATAGATAAATAAATAAATAAAAAGAAAAGAGAAAGAAAAGGGAAATAATATAAATAAAAAATAAGTAAAATTCTGATTTTGTATTCATCTAGTACGCAGCAAAAAGTAGAAAATGTAGTTTAATTTAGTTCCTTTTCTGGCTTACGTTCTACAAGAAATAAATGTTTTACCCGGTTTTCCTTTTTAATAGGAAGTCCTGGTTGTTTTAGGACTTAATGCTGCGCCTCTAAAATTTCTTTTACAACTGCGACATTTTACACGCAACTAAATTAAAGTGGCAGTATAGGATTGAAAAATAATTTGCTTGCGATTATGTGAAATCTGAAAAATGTTTTTAAAGAGAAAGAGCTTTTTTGCAATAAAAATTACCCCCCCCCCCCCAAAAAAAAAACTAGAATAATAATAATAATAAATTTATATTTTAAATAGTTGAAAGTGCAAAAATTGAATTTTGAAAATAAATTTTTTTTTCGTTTCAATTTCAAACCATAAAAAATAATTTTGGTTTAGTTTCAAATCTGAAAATAAATAAATAAATAAATAAATAAATAAATAAACAAATAAATAAAATAAATAAATATAAATATATATATAAAGAAAAAATAAAAAAAAAGGTTCGTTTCTGTTTAAGGCTCGCAAGGAGGAACGGCTTTTCCTGTCACTATTTTCTAGTTAATTTTCGTTTAATTCCCATATGTTCAATGGTATCTGTAAACTTTTAAAACTTCAAATTCGATCAAAATTTCAATTAATAAAATTACTGTTTTAGAAAAAAAGAGAGTAAAATTACGATCCTGGCACTTTTTAAACATTTATATTTCTTAATAATTTTTAAAACTAAGTTGAAAGTTGTTTTTTGATTTTTCTCAAAAGTGATTTTTTTTTTTTGTAAAATTGTATTGAAAAAATTCCCATAACACAATAAACAATGATTCAATCGTTAAAAAATTTTAAAATTATGTTTTAAATATATATTCAAAGGAAGTAGATATGCTGTTTGTTTTTTAAAGTTTATGAATTACATAGTTTTAATTTATGAATTATCAATTTTTTTTTCAGGTATTTTCAGCGTTGCTTGTCTTTTTATATCCATGACTTTTAAAATATTCATGTTATTTTCATAAAAATAATAAAGCTCCTGCATAAATTTATTAAACTATTGTTGAATTTATAAAATATATTTATATTTAATAGTTTAAATAATTTGAAAAGAAAAACAGTAATTCTTTGGTTAATTTTGTATTATTTATTAAATAAATAAAAGAAAATTACTTATTTTTATGTTTATATTTCAAATATTTTTATTAATAATTAGAAATTTCAAACTTAAAATTTACAAAATTTCAAAAAATTTGTTCCGAAGGCATACAGACCTTACGAGATTCAATGCTGCGCCTGTAAAACTCCTTCTCCCGTTATAATGCACTTCCTGCAAAGACACGAAAGCGATAGTATATCGTTGAAAGCTGTTTAGCATGTAGTCCAGGTAAACCAGGCAAATGACTTATCAACATTTTTACAAAATAAATGATCTGAAAACAGAAAAAAGGAATAATAATAATTAAAAATAAAAAATAAAAATAAAATTATGATTTTAATTCATCTAAAACGAGAAAAAAGTAGAAAATGTAGTTTGATTTAGTTTCTTTTCTGGTTTACGTTCCACAAGAAATAACTGTTTTATTGGATTTTTCTTTTGAGACTCTTTTTGATATGAAGTCCTGGTTGCTTTAGGATTCAATGTTGTTCCTAATATATATATATATATATATATATATATATATATAACCAATAATTAAACATAACCTACCACCATCAAAAACCATAATATTATGAATTAAAGCTGTAAGTATATATATAAAAAAAAAGATAAAATATTTATAAGAATATTATGGAAGAAAAATAAGAAAGTGGACACCGACAAATAATGGAAATGCTTATATATTGAATTACGTTTTCAAGGGCACAGAATTCAATGATATAAGCAAAATGGTTGTTTTCTGTGGGAAATATAAGCTAAAGCTAAAAGTTATTTTCCCCTGTGCCCTAACAACCATTAAAATCAAGTGAATTGATTAAAAATGAAAACAGAATAGAAACAAATAATATGAATTGGAAAAAACAATAAAACCTATTTAAATATTTATAGGATATAAAATGAAATAATAAACACCATACCGATTAATATTTTAGAATAAATCCACGCTCACATGGCACCCATATCGTAAAGATTAAGGTTAATAAAACAGTTAAGAAATCACAGTAATTGATACCATAGGACACAGTTAATACATATTGAAATAAATGTTAAATAACTTTTAATATAATATAAAATAATATAAATAGAAAGTAATTACATAATTAAAATGCACTATTAAATTAATTAAAAACCGTTAAACAATATCGTCAAAATTAAGCTAAAAATTCCCCCTGGTGTAGTAAATTATAACTGAAATGTAGCTGGAAGAAGTAAATCTAGAACTTATCGAAAAAAAAAAAAAAAAACACAAATTGTGGTGCTGCCATCTAGTATTACATTTATGATTTAATTGTCAAAAGACTTGCTTCAGTTATACGCAATTGAATGTAACAATTGTTTTATTAACAGCAAAACCAAAAATATCCTTATATATAGATAATTATAAACTGAATATAAACCACACAATGTATTTAAAAAAAAAAAAAAAAAAAAAAAAAAAAAAAAACTATTGTTAATAAAATTTAAAAAGCATACAAAATATTCTATTAGCAAATTTATTTAATCTACACTAAGAATTTAAATAATTCTAGAACATCGATAAAATATAGCATATAGCTATATGCTATAAAACAGAATAAATTCATTAATAATTAATATAAATAATTATTAAAAATATAAAAATCTTTAATAAAAACTATTATATATAAGATAATTATAAAATGAACAGGAAATAAAAAACATATGGTAGTATAAAGAAGGTGAACTGATACTTAAATTCCAATTACCTAAAAAGCACAAATATAGTGTGTGGATTATTTTATACATCCATAAAAATCCTAAAAGTATGAATGTGGGACATTCAAAAACAATAAACCGATAATAAATTATATAACACTAGGTGAAAATAAATAAATATTAAAATATTAATAAGAATAGAGGAATAATAATAAATATAATTACCCAATTTTAATCCATACAGTATAACTTTATTTATATTAAATATACTTATATGTATATTAATCACTATAAAAATGGCATACTATTAGTAATTAATATGATATTGTCCTTATTAAATTAAAATTTATAACAAATGATTGTAAATAAGATTAAACAATAATAAAGCTAATAATTAATGAAATACACCAATTACATATAAAATATCAAATCAACATCCTTATAAAATATGTATTAAAAATATAGTAATAATACAAAAGCCCCATTTTTTTTTTTTTTTTTTTTTTTTTTTTTTTTTTTTATGTATAAATTAACCATTGCGTATTATCCAGACAACGCCACCCTCCTCCGTACTCTAACATCTACCCACCCATCCATCCTATAATAATTTTTTTTTTTATGTTATTTTACAATTTTTATTTTTTATAGAGATTTTTTTATTTTATAATTTTTTTGTAATTTTGTTTACGCATGTGTTAATTTGTTTTAAAAGATCATGTAAGAAAAATACTAATTGTATATTAATGAATATATGAATTTTTTTGGAAAACCATGATTTAATGCATCATAAATTAGTTTTTTAATATTATTGTTAATTAGAGGAGAAGAACATAAACATTTTATTCTATATAAATGATTAAGTATTATATTTCGAAATACAGAATGATGTAGACAAGATTTAAAATTTGTAAATGTATTAACTTTGAATTTAAATTCTTTACGTTTGTCATATAAATCTGTGATTGTTTTGTTGTCTTTTATTGTAATTTTAAGATCTAAGAAGTTAATAGTATTGTTAGATAAAAGGTTTTCCGTTAATTCCAAATTAGTGGGATAATCTACTGGAAATGGAGTAATTGCAGAATGATCAGTATCAATTAAAATAATGTCATCAATATAACGATATTATATATATATATATATATGTATGTATATTTTACAGCTGCAACTTGTTACATGTAAAGAAATTAAAGTGACTGTACTATACGATTGAAAAATATTTTGCTTGCGAGTAGGTCAAATCTAGAAAATGTTTTTAAACAGATAGAGCGTTTTTTCAATTAAAGAAAAAGTAAAAATAAACAAACAAACAATCAAATAAATAAATGAAGAAATAAAATAAATGAAGAAATAAAATAAATAATACATTTATCTTTTGAATAGTTGAAAATGCAAAAATTGATTTTTGAAAATAAAATCTTTTTTCGTTTCAATTTCAAAACATACAAAGTAATTTTGGTTTAGTTTCAAATCTGTAAAAAAGAGTTCATTTCTGTTCAAGGCTCGCAAGAAAGAACGGTTTTTCCAGCCACTATTTTTCAGTTAATTTTCGTTTAATTCCTAGATGTTCTAAGGTATCTGTAAACTTTTAAAACGTCAATTTCGATCACAATTTCAATTAAAAAAGCTACTGTCTAAAAAAAGGAGAGTAAATTTATGACCCTGGCACTTTTTAAACATTTATATTTCTTACAATTTTTTAAAAACTAAGTTGAAAGTTTTTTTTTTTATATTTCTCAAAAGTGATTTTTTTGTAAAATTGTGTTGAAAAAATTTCCATAACTCAATAAATAATGATTCAATCGTTACAAAATTTAAAATTTTTTTAAATATATATTCAAACGAAGTAGACTACTTTCTTATGCTGTTTTTTCTTAAAGTTTATGAATTACATAGTTTTAATTTATGAGTTATTAATTTTTTTTCAGGTATTTTCAGTGTTGCTTGTCTTTTTATACCCATGACTTTTAAAATATGCATGTTATTTTAATAAAAATAATAAAGTTCTTGCACAAATTTATTATATTATTGTTGAATTTATAAAATGTATTTGCATTTAATAGTTTAAAACAATTTTTGAAAAAGAAAAACGGTAATTTTTTGGTTAATTATGTACTATTTTTTTAATAAATAAAAGAAATTACTTATTTTTATGTTTCTTTCAAATATTTTTATTAATAATTAGAAATTTCAAACTTAAAATTTACAAAAGTTCAAAAAATTTGCTCCGAAGGCATACAGACCTTACGAGATTCAATGCTGCGCCTGTAAAACTCCTTGTTCCGTTGTAATACACTTCTTGCAAAGAAACGAAAGCGATAGTATATCGTTGAAAAATATTTTGCATGCAGTCCAGGTAAACCAGGCAAATGACTTATCAACATTTTATCAAAATACATGAGCTGAAAACAGTAAAAAAGGGAGAATAATAATTAAAAATAAAAAATAAAAATAAAATTATGATTTTAATTCATCTAAAACGAACCAAAAAGTACAAAATGTAGTTTGATTCAGTTTCTTTTCTGGTTTACATTCCACAAGAAATAACTGTTTTATTGGATTTTTCTTTTTAGACTCTTTTTGATACGAAGTCCTGGTTGCTTTAGGATTCAATGTTGCACTTTTTTTTTTTTCAGCTTTACAACATGTTACATGTAAAGAAATTAAAGTGACTGTATTATACGATTAAAAAACATTTTGCTTGCGATTAGTTCAAATCTAGAAAATGGTTTTAAACAGCTAGAGCGTTTTTTCAATTAAAGAAAAAGTAAAAATAAACAAACAAAAAAACAAACAAATAAATGAATAAATAAAATAAATAATACATTTATCTTTTGAATAGTTCAAAATGCAAAAATTTATTTTTGAAAATAAAATCATTTTCGTTTCAATTTCAAAACATACAAAGTAATTTTGTTTTAGTTTAAAATCTGAAAAAAAAAAAGAATTCATTTCTGTTCAAGGCTCGCAAGAAAGAACGGCTTTTCCTGCCACTATTTTTCAGTTAATTTTCGTTTGATTCCTAGATGTTCTAAGGTATCTGTAAACTTTTAAAACGTCAATTTCGATCAAAATTTCAATTAAAAAAATTACTGTCTAAAAAAAAAGAGAGTAAATTTATGACCCTGGCACTTTTTAAACATTTATATTTCTTACAATTTTTTAAAAACTAAGTTGAAAGTTGTTTTTTGATATTTCTCAAAAGTGATTTTTTTGTAAAATTGTGTTGAAAAAAATTCCCATAACTCAATAAATAATGATTCAATTGTTACAAAATTTTTAAATTATGTTTTAAATATATATTCAAACGAAGTAGCCTACTTTCTTATGCTGTTTTTTCTTAAAGTTTATGAATTACATAGTTTTAGTTTATGAGTTATTAATTTTTTTCAGGTATTTTCAGTGTTGCTTGTCTTTTTATACCCATGACTTTTAAAATATACATGTTATTGTAATAAAAATAATAAAGTTCTTGCACAAATTTATTATATTATTGTTGAATTTATAAAATGTATTTGTATTTAATAGTTTAAAACAATTTTTGAAAAAGAAAAACGGTAATTTTTTGGTTAATTATGTACTATTTTTTTAAATAAATAAAAGATATTACTTATTTTTATGTTTCTTTCAAATATTTTTATTAATAATTAGAAATTTAAACTTAAATTTTATAAAAGTTCAAAAAATTTGCTCCGAAGGCATACAGACCTTACGAGATTCATTGCTGCCCTTATAAAACTCCTTGTACCGTTGTAATACACTTCATGCAAAGAAACAAAAGCGATAGTGTATCGTTGAAAAATATTTTACATGTAGTCCAGGCAAACCAGGCAAATGACTTATCAACATTTTATCAAAATGAATGAGCTGAAAAAAAAAAAAAAAAAAGGGAGAATAATAATAATAATAATAAAATAAAAATAAAATTATGATTTTAATTCGTCTAAAACGAACCAAAATGTAGTTTAATTTAGTTTTTTTTTTTTTTTTTTTTTTTTTTTTTTTTTTTTTTTTTTTCAGGATTACGTTGCACAAGAAATAACTGTTTTATTCGATTTTTCTTTTTAAGTTCTTTCTGATACGAAGTCCTGGTTGTTTTAAGATTCAATGTTGCGCCTAATATGTTTTTTTATTATTATTATTATTTCTACAGCTGCAACATCTTACATGCAAAGAAATTAAAGTGACTGTATTATACGATTGAAAAGTATTTTGCTTGCGATTAGATCAAACCTAGAAAATATTTTTAAACAGCTAGAGCGTTTTTACAATATAAAAAAAAAGAAACAAATAAATAATACATTTATCTTTTAAATAGTTGAAAACAACAACAACAAAAAAAAAATCATTTTTAAATAATAGACACTTTTTTCTTTTTAATTCCAAACCTTAAAAAGTAATATTTAGTATATATTTAGTTATATATACTAATTAGTTATATATAATATTATATATATATATATATAGTTAGTATATATATTTAGTTTCAAATCTAAAAAAATAAAATAAAAATAAAATAAAATAAAATAAAATAAAATAAAATAAAATAAAATAAAATAAAATAATAATAATAATAATAATAATAAAATTCCTGGTTTATTTCTGTTTCCGGTTCGCCAGAAAGAATGCCTTTCCTCTTTCTAATTTCCAGTTTGGTTCTGTTTCGAGGTTTATTTCTATTCCCTGTATATATTTTTTTATATTTATTTTGGAATTTATAAAAAGTATTTATATTTAATAGCTTTAAATAAATAAAGAAAGAAAAATAAGAAAACAGCAATCTTTCGGTTAATTTTATACTATTTTTTAAATAAAATTAAAAAATAAATAAATTAATTATTTGTATGTTTATGTCACATTTTTATAACATTTTTAATTATAAGTAGAAATTTTAAGCTAAAAATTTACAAAAATTCCCAAAAAATTGTTCCGAAGACATACGCTTTAAAAAATTCAGTGCTGCCACTGTACAACTCCTTCTGCCGATGTAATGCATTTCATGCAAAGAAACGAAAGGGATAGTATATGGTTGAAAAATATTTTGCATGCAGTCCAAGCAAACCTGGTAAATGTATTAACGGCATTTTTACAAATTAAACAAGAAAAAAAAATAATATAAATAAAAAAATAGAAAATTCTGATTTTTATTCATCTAAATCGCACCAAAAATTAGAAAATATAGTTTAATTTAGTTTCTTTTCGAGTTTACGTTTCATAAGAAATATCTGTTTTATCTGATTTTTCTTATTAGGCTCTTTTTGATACGAAATCGTGGTTCTTTTAAGTGCCTGTAAAATTTCTTTTTCAGCTGCAACGTTACATGCAAATAAATTAAAATGTCATTAATCGATTAAAAAATATTTTACTTGCGATTAGGTTAGACCAAGAAAGTGTTTTTAAAAAGCAAGAGCGTTTTTACAAAAAGAAAAGAAAAAGTTAAAACAAATAAATAAAATTAAATAAAATAAAAAATAAATGAATAAATAAATAAATAAATAAATAATAAATGGAAATATATAATGCATTTATCTTTTAATTATTTCAAAATACAAAAATTGATTTTTTTTTTTTTTTTAATAGAAACTTTTTTCATTTCAATTCCAAGCCTTAAAAAGTAATTTTGGTTTAGTTTCAAATCTAAAAAAAAAAAAAGTCCTGGTTCATGTCTGGTTCCGGTTCACCAGAAAGAACGTCTTTCCTCTTTCTATTTTCCTGTTTGGTTCTGTTTCGAGGTTTGTTTCTATTTCCTCTATAATTTTTTTTAATATTTATTTTGGAATTTATAAAAGTATTTGTATTTAAAAGCTTTAAATAAATGAAAAAAAAAAACAAAAAAAAAAAAAAACAGAAATCCTTCGGTTAATTTTATAGTAGTTTTTAAATAAAATTAAAAAATAAATAAATTATTTGTAATTTGTATGTTTATGTCACATTTTTATAACATTTTTAATAATAAGTAGAAATTACAAAAATTCCCCCACAAAAATGTTCCAAAGGCACACGCTGTAATAGATTCAGTGCTGCCCCTGTAAAACTCCTTCTACTGATGTAATGCACTTCATGCAAAGAAACGAAAGGGATAGTATATGGTTGAAAAATATTTTGCACGCAGTCGAAGCAAACCTAGTAAATGCGTTAACGGCATTTTTACAAAATAAACAAATAAATGAAAATAAAATAGAAAAGAAAAAGGGAAAGTAATATAAATAAACAAATATATAATTCTGATTTTTATTCAGCTAAATCGCACCAAAAATTAGAAAATATAGTTTAATTTAGTTTCTTTTCGGGTTTACGTTTCATAAGAAATATCTGTTTTATCCGATTTTTCTTTTTAGGCTCTTTTTGATATAAAGTTGGTGCTTTGGTACTGGTTCTTTAAAGATTCAATTTTGCGCCTCTAAAAGTCCTTTTGCCGCTGCAACGTTACATGCAAATAAATTAAAATGACATTATACGATTGAAAAGTATTTTGCTTGCGATTAGGTCACACCAAGAAAATGTTTTAAAAAAGCAAGAGCTTTTTTACAATTTAAAGAAAAGTAAAAACAAGCAAATAAAATAATATGAAATAGAAATAAATAAATTTAAATATATTAATGCATTTATCTTTTAAATATTTGAAAATACAAAAATTGATTTTTTTAAAAATAGAAACTTTTTTCGTTTCAATTCCAAACCTTAAAAGTAATTTTGGTTTAATTTTCCACAAGAAAGAACGGCTGTTTCTATTTTCCGATTTTCTACTTCGGTTCAGTTTCGAGGTCCAGGTGTTTTAAGGTATCTGTAAGCTTTTAAAACGTCAAATTCAATCAAAATTTCAATTCAAATGCTTAGAATTTTAGAAAAAAAGAGGGTGAATTTTAGGATCCTGGGAGTTTTTAAACATTTATATTTCTTACAAGCTTTAGAAAAACAAGTTGAGAGCTGTTTTTTATTTTTCTCAAATTTTGTTTTGTAAAATTGTGTTGAAAAATTCTGATAACTCAATAAATAATGGTTCAATTGCTACAAAATGTTCACATTATTTTAAAAATATATATTCAAAGGAAGTGAACTATTTTTATGCTGATTTTTGAAAAGTTTACGAGTTACGCAGTTCTTAATTTATGATTTTTTTTAAAAGAATTTTTAGCGCTGTTGGTTTTTCATTCCTCTAACTTTTAAAATATTCATGTAATTGTCTTAAAATTAGTCAAGTTCCTGCATAAATTTATTATATTTATTGTGGAATTTATAAAATATATTTATATTTAATAGCTTTAAATAAAATTTTTTAAAAAAGAAAACAGCAATTTTTCGGTTCATTTTATACTATTTTTTATTTTAAAAAATTAAATGAATTATTTGTATGTTTATGTAAAGTTTTTATAACATTTTCAATAATTATTAAAAATTTCAAACTTAAAATTTACAAAAATTAAAAAAAAAAAATTGTTCCGAAGGCATACAGACCAGCTTTTCAGAACAGAAAATGGCTTTTCCTGCTTGTTTTTCCGGTTTGGTTCCGTTTTGAGGTACTGATGTTTTAAGAGATTCAATGCTACGCCTGTAAAACTCCTTCTACCGTTGTAATATACTTCATGCAAAGAAACGAAAGTGATAGTGTAGGGTTGAAAAATATTTTGCAGGCAGTCCAGGCAAACTTGGTAAATGTCTTAACGGCATTTTGAAAAAATGAATAAATGAATAAAAGAGGTAAAAAAAGCAAAACAATATAAATAAAATAAAATTCTGATTTTTATTCATCCAAACTGTACCAAAAAGTAGAAAATGTAGTTTAATTTCGTTTCTTTTCAGGTGTATGTTCCAGAACCCGTAAGAAATAACTTTTTTATCCGATTTTTCTTTTTAGGCTCTTTTTAATACGAAGCCCTGGTTGTTTTAAGATTCAATGTTGCGCGTGCTTCTAAAATTTCTTTTACAGCTGCTACATGTTACATGCAAAAGAATTAGAGTGAAATTATATGATAGAAAAGTATTTTACTTGCGATTCGGTCAAATCAGGAAAACGTCTTTTCAATTCCAAACCATAAAAAGTAATTTTGATTTAGTTTCAGATAATAATAATAATAATAATAATAATAATAATAATAATAATAATAATAATAATAAAATCAGGTTCATTTTTATTTAAGGTTTGCAATAAAGGACTTCTTTTCCTGTTTCTATTTCCCAGTTCGGTTCCGTTTCGAGGCCCAAGTGTTTTAAGGTATCTGTAAGCTTTTGAAGCGTCTATTTCGATTGAAATTTTAATTTTAAAACTTTCTGTTTTTAAGAGTTAGAGAGAAAAAATAGCGGATGGGTTTTATGATCCTGTCACTTTTTAAACATTTATATTTCTTACAAACTCAAAAAAATTAAGTTGAAAGTTGGTTTTTGATTTTTCTCAAAAGTGATTTTTTAGTAAAATTGCGTTGAAAAATTTCTCATAACTCAATTCTCACCAAAATTTTAAATTATGTTTTAAATATGTATTCAAAGGAAATAGACTATTGTTATTCTTTTTTTTTTTTTTTTTTTTTTTTTTTTTCGTGAAAGTTTATCAGTTACACTGTTTTAATTTATGAATTAAAAATTTTTTCAGGAATTTTTAATGTTTTTTTTTTTAATACCTATAACTTTTAACATATTCATGTTATTGTCATAAAAATAGTCTAGTTCCTGTATAACACTATTATATTTATTATGGAATTCATAAAATGTACTTAAATTTAATAGTTTTAAATAAAATTTTTTAAAGAAAACAGCAATTTTTCGCTTAATTTTATACTATTTTTTAAAAACAAAAATGAAATTATTTATTTGTATGCTTATGTCACATTTTTATAACATTTTTAGTAATAAGCAGAAACTTTAAGCTTAAAATTTACAAAAATTAAAAAAAAATTGCTTCGAAGGCACTTTCTAACGTTGTAATATACTTGAAACAATGAAACGAAAGCGGTAGTACAGTCGGACCTCTATTTAACGAACCTCTATTTTGCGAACTTTTCCTTGGAACCAAGAACATTTTGTGGATTTCTTCGTAAAATAACCTCCAAATAGCGAAGTGCATTCTCTATTCAACGAACTTTTTTCTTGTGATCTAATTTTTTTTTTCTCCCCATTTCTCAAAATATTTCTGGCCATTTCAAACTTATTCTTTCTTTAAATATATTTTTTGATGTTCAATGGCCTTGAACTGGTTTTACCAGGCGCCTTTCTTGTCAGCAGTGAGAATTCGGTAAGTACGGAGGACGAAGACGATAATCCCTTAGAATAACTTTTAAAAATGTGGATACAGGTGAGAAAAAAAGAAGAAATCAACCATGATGTGCTGATTGATGATTGTATTTTACTTAATTCTGAAACTGAGACCTCGGAAACACTATCCGAATTGGATATTTTCGACAGTGTGAAAAATAAAAACAATACAGCAATGAATTACGATGAAGACGAATATGATGAGGATGGAAATGATCATGTTGCAGGAATTAACAAAACTTCGTATGATGAAATGCTAAAATCGTTTGAAACAATCCTACGCGGATTATTGTTAGAAGAAAATACGCCTGAAGGGATTTTTGGTGCATTGCAAAGATGCGAGACGTATTATGAGATAAAGCACTTTTTAAAAGGAAAAACTCAGGCAAAATTAACAGAGTTTTTCAGAAATTAAATTTAAGGACGCATATGTTAATGTTTGATTAAAATTATTTGTTATAATAATAATAAATACGATAATGTTATTAAAATTCGTTAATTTTAATGTAAAACTATTACTTTAAACAGAAAATACACTGTTCAATGTTTTGTTCCCCTTACAGATTTCAAATATTTAAACACATAGAAAAAAGGAAATGATGATGGATATTGGTGGGTAAAATAAATAAAACAAATATAAATTTAACGCAAATAAACGAAATAATTTATTTTAAAAAAATGTAGCTAATTACTTTTAGTAAAAATATTTACTGTTTATGAATTTAAAATCTGTTTTATGTAGTTTAAAGTATTTTAAAAGATGAATCTCTATTTAACGAATTTTCCATATAACGAACTTTTCCCCCGGATTTAGCGACTTCGTTAAATAGAGGTTCGACTGTATATGGTGAAAAATAATTTGTATGCAATACGGGCAAGCCTGGTAAACGTTATAACAGCATTTATAACAAATAAATAAATATATGACAAAATATTCTGATTTTTATTAATTTAAAACGCTCTAAAAAGTATAATATACATATTTCAATTATTGAGGAAAATTTGAATTTTCTACACCATTCATAACTTCTATATACTTTGTCATACTTATAATATTAAACAATAAAATACAGGACAGCAAAATGTTATTACACACTTGTAATGAGGTATATTTCTTGATAAAATACTTTTATTATCCTTTAAAACTCAATTTGGTTTGTTCCAATTATGTAAAGAAAATTTGCTGCCAAGTCGCCCCCCCCCCCCTTAATATAAATATATACCGGGTGTCTAAAGAATGGGCCTATTTAGAAAATTGATATTTAAATAGTGGAAAGTGATATAAATCCATCGTATGATGCAATGTTATTAGTTGGTAAAACAGCAAATTTTGAAACACAGAATAATAATTATGTAATATGAATTTAATATAAGAATAATAGAAACAAAATAATATGAATTTTTAAATAAACCCATCACTTTGGGGATACCTGGTTTACATGAAAGTATAAATATATGGAAGTTATTAATGATATAGAAATTTTTGCATTCCCTCACTAACAGAGAAAAATCTTATTTTTAATTCGTTTTAGTTGGATAAAAGTCATAGTTTATTATTTATTTTTTTTAAACTTATATTACTTTTTATTTTTAGAACAGGATTCAAATAAGATATTGTGGGTATCTTCTACCTGAAAACCTTTAACAATCTTTTGGAAATGGGAAAAATTTGAATAGATTATGCTTGTATGTGAATAAAATATGCACAAAAAACATATTTTAGTTTTTGATAGTTTAAATCATTTTAGATAAATATATTTCTTTTTCATTTGAAAAAAAAAATGATTTTAGAAAATAAATTACACTAAAACAAAATTAAAAAAGTATAAAAAAGATCATAGAGGTTATATTTTTAAGGTATATTGTAACGGTTTAAATTCTTTAAGTTTCCCATAAAAAAGCACGATAGATGTAGATTTTTCTGAAATTAACTCTTATTTCAAGAGAATAGTAGTTTACACATAACAAACTGTTATTTTCAACTGGAGTCCAAATCCTCATATTAAAAATAAAAGAAAAATAAATAAAGAAGACCCAATTACTTTCTTTTTCTGATTCTTCTAATTACTAATTTTTCAGCAGGAGGGGAATATAAACGAAAATAAAAACTGCGTTGAATCTGTCCTATTTAACTCATAAAAAAATAGATAATTTAGATAATCTATTTCTGGCTAGGGTGAATCATTGGCGTTAAAGAACGCTGAGATTAATCTGTTCTTAGTCCAGTCATTTGGTGGAAAATAGGGGAAAGTTTTGGTGTAGTTTTGATACTAGGTGCCTATATGTTTTTGGGGTCGCTGATCACGAATCTGAAGTTTGCCAACAAAATTTATCCCGGGAAACACGTTTTTTTTGGCAAAAAACTGGAAAAAAAGGGATTTTCTTTGTTTTTTCAAAATAACTTCAAAATTATGCATTTTACGCAAAAGTCCTCAGTACATAAATTAAAGAGGATAAAATTTCCTACATTTTACGTATTAAAAGTTTTTTTCTCTGATCAATGGTTTAGCCGTGCCAATGCCGCAATAATGGGTGTGAAAATAAAAAAATTCTGAAAAAAAAACGGGAATTACGGCAGTGCACGGTGGGTGATTTACCGATTCTAGTTGGCCAAAATTATTTTTGGCGTCAATATAGTCGCATCGCCGTGAAATTGAAATATGTTATTGATATTCACTATTGAATGTTAGGTATTGTAAAATGTTGCGTGTAGTAGTCATAATTTCGTTACAGGGACATTCAAAGGTCTTTCATTATACATTACGGCCTATGGGGGAAAATCTGGCTAATTTTAACTTGAGGCGTGGTAGAAGACGTTTAAAAAATAATTTTTAAATTTTAGTTACGCAATTTCCCACCAGGGACGCTACCAGCGTAACAGAAAAACTTATCACATGGAGTTCTTTACAGTTCTTTCAAAACACAAATTCTACTAAATAAATGCATTCACGGGAAGTGATTTAAATTGCGTAGTTATGAAACTTCCGACAAGCGGCACTACTAGCATAAAAAAGAAAAAAAAATCTATCGATTTAAAATTTTTATCAAAGCATAAAACTGACTGTGTCTGAAGCTTATTCTGTTGAGCGAAGCGCGTTTGTGGGAAGGGAGTTTAAATTACATAGTTAAGAGATTTCCCACCAGGAGCGCTACTAACATGAAAACCCTATCACGTGAAGTATTTTATCGAAATGTAATATTCAAAATAGCAGAAACTTATTTTGAAAATTAGAGCGAAGTGAGTTAAGTTTGGCAAATGAATTAAATACGCAATTATGCAATTTCCCAGCAGGAGCACTACTAGCATAAAAAACTTTATCGCGCGCGTTGATTTTGGTTTGAATCCATCGATTATTTTGATTAATCCGAATTTCATAAGCCGGTTACATAAAAAACAACAACAACAACAAAATAATGAATTTCCCGCTAAACAACGCTAAACTTTCTGGCAGATTTTCCGGCTCATTTTTAAAGGTACAAGTAGGATGCTTGTAGGCATAATTATTGAACTGATTTGTAATAATAATAATAATAAAATTTCCCACTAAACAACGCAAAACTTTCTAGCAGATTTTCTGCCTTATTTTTAAAGATACAAGCCTGATGCTTGTAGGCATAATTATTAAACTGATTTGTTTTTCCTTTTCCGATAAATGAATTCCATTTTGAGCTGTAAGTGATGTTTTTTCCTTCCCTGCGCTATCGCGTCTGGAAACTTGGTACAAAACACCAACTTTGACAACGTTTTCTGAAAAATCTTCTGTCTGTACCGTAAAACAGAAAAAAAGTTCTCGAGTACGTAATTTCTAAGTGAACCTGCTAATTAATTTCACATGTTTGAAAACAAAAATGAAATTAAAAAATGTACCAAAAAGTAGTTAGTTTGCATTTGAAAAGATCTGGATTGCCAATTTAGAGTAGACGACTTTTAATTACTTTAGATCCAATGTTGCACCTGTAAAACACTTTTTACAGCTACAATATGCTTCCTGCAAAGAAACGGAAGTGACACTATTGGATCGAAAAAATATTTCGCGTGCAATTCGGTCAAACATAGCAAATGTGTTTGAGCATTTAAAAACTTTTTTTTAAAAAAAAAAAGAAAAAAAGGGCAAGTATTTAAAAAATATCCTTAACACTTAAAAAAGAAGAAGAAAAGAAAAGAAATAGAAGGTATGAAGATATGAAGGTATTAATCATCTAGGAAGAAGAAAAATTAAATAAAATAAAGGCATATCGAAAATTTGTATACTAAGGAGTAAATTTATTAAACACTCTTAAGAGTTTAAAAAAGTCCTTCCGGCCAGTGCCGGGAGGAAGAGGTAGCTTTCATAATCCTTATTTAAAAAAAGCCAACTTATATCATGCAAACACACGAAGCTCAATTTAGTGGAAACCGAATATAGGAGATTCAATACTAATTTTTATCAATATAATGAATGAGAATTTCGCGAAATTAGTCAGCTTTATCCAAGATGATTTTCTTTAAAGTAACTTATATTTGGCTGCCAAATTCGGCAATTTCTTAAAGTGCCTGTCATTTTAAGACAACATGGTGGATGAGGCTAAGCAGTGAACTTGGTCGAGACCTTAGTAATTGCTGTGCACATGCTCACTCACATCGGAATCGGTTAATATATAGGAGTGCTGTCGCATGCAAAAAATCAGATTTTTCAAAATGTCACCCACAATAGAAATTGAAACTGCTATATCTGAGCCATTTTTTAAGGTAAAGACAAACAAAAAATGCTCCTGAATCCTTATATCAAGATCAAATACTTAAGAAAGAAACCTTTTTCAATTCCTAATTTTTTTGCACCTCACTTTAAATATATATATATTTTTTAATTTAATGGCCGCCATTTTGAAACAAGATGGCTGATGAATCTGGCCAGCGAACTTGGTCGAGGTGTTGATGTATACTATCCACAGGCCTTCTTACATCGAAATAGGCGAATACGTGTGTTATCGCGTGACAAATACAAGATCGTTTCAAAATGTTAGCCATGCTAGAAATTCAAAGTGCTATAAATCAACCATTTTTTAAGATATCAACAAAAGAACAAATTTTCAGAAACAAAAACTGCTGCGGAATCTTTGTATCAAGGCCAAACACATAAAAAAAATCTTTTTCATTTTCCAATTTTTTAATACCTCATTTTGAATTTTAAATTTAATTTTTTTTAAATGGCAACCCTTTTGAAACAAGATGGCGAATGAAGTTGGCCAACGAACTCGGTCGAGACATTGGTATGTACTATGCACAGACCAAGTTACATCCAAATAGGTTCATAAATACGCCTGTTATCGCGTGACAAAAATCAGGTCGTTTTAAAATGTCAGCCACAAGAGAAATTCAAAATGCTATTACTCAGCCATTTTTTTTAGATATAGACGAAAGAAAAACTGTTCCGGAATTTTTGTATTAAGGTCAAACACATACAAAAAAATCTTTTTCATTTTCCAATTTTTTGGTATCTCATTTAAATTTTTTTATTTTTTAATTTTTTTAAATGGCCGCCATTTTTAAACAAGATGGCGGATGAAGCTGGCCAACGAACTCGGTCGAGATATTTGTATGTACTATGTACACACCAAGGTACATCAAAGTCGGTTCATAAATACGCCTGTTATTATGTGAGAAATATCAGGACGTTTCAAAATGTCAGCCACGCTAGAAATTCAAAATGCTATAACTCAGCCATTTCTTAAGATATAGACAAAACAAAAACTGCTCCCGAATCTTTTTATCAAGGTCAAACACATAAGAAGAAAATATTTTTTCAATTTTCAATTTTTGGTACCACATTTTAAATTTAAATTTTTCTTAAAAATTTAAATGGCCGCCATTTTGAAACAAAATGGCGGATGAAGCTGGCCAACGAACTCGGTCGAGAGATTGGTATGTACTATGTACACACCGAATTACATCCAAATCGGTTCATAAATACGCCTTTTATCGCATGACAAAATTCAGGACGTTTCAAAATGTCAGCCACACTAGAAATTCAAAATGCTATAACTCAGCCATTTTTTAAGATATAGACAAAACAAAAACTGCTCTGAAATCTTTGTATAAAGGTCAAATACATAAGAAAAAAATATTTTTCCATTTTCAATTTTTTGGTACCACATTTCAAATTTTAAATTTTTAAAAAAATTTTAAATGGCCGCCATTTTGAAACAAAATGGCGGATGAAGCTGGCCAACGAACTCGGTCGAGAGATTGGTATGTACTATGTACACACCGAATTACATCCAAATCGGTTCATAAATACGCCTTTTATCGCGTGACAAATTTCAGGACGTTTCAAAATGTCAGCCACGCTAGAAATTCAAAATGCTATAACTCAGCCATTTTTTAAGATATAGACGAAACAAAAACTGCTCCGGAATCTTTGTATAAAGGTCAAATACATAAGAAAAAAATATTTTTCCATTTTCAATTTTTTGGTACCACATTTCAAATTTTAAATTTTTAAAAAAATTTTAAATGGCCGCCATTTTGAAACAAAATGGCGGATGAAGCTGGCCAACGAACTCGGTCGAGAGATTGGTATGTACTATGTACACACCGAATTACATCCAAATCGGTTCATAAATACGCCTTTTATCGCGTGACAAATTTCAGGACGCTTCAAAATGTCAGCCACGCTAGAAATTCAAAATGCTATAACTCAGCCATTTTTTAAGATATAGACGAAACAAAAATTGCTCCGGAATCTTTGTATAAAGGTCAAATACATAAGAAAAAAATATTTTTCCATTCTTAATTTTTTGGTACCACATTTCAAGTTTTAAAGTTTTTTAAAAATTTTAAATGGCCACCATTTTGAAACAAAACGGCGGATGAAGCTGGCCAACGAACTCGGTCGAGACATTGGTATGTACTATGTACACACCGAATTACATCGAAATCGGTTCATAATTACGGGAGTTACAGTGTGACATAGGTCAGATATATATATATATATATATATATATATATATATATATATATATATATATATATATATATATATATATATATATATATCAATTTTGAACGGAGGGTGGTTTCGGGGTCTGGGGGTCATGATCGATGAAAATATACCAAAATTTTTTGAAATCGCTTTCCTCCGAACGGCTGCAATAGGTAGCTTTTTTGTAAAGAAAGCTACCTAAAAGATAATTTGGCTTACGTTAAGTTTAATTTTATTCCTGTATTAAGAAATGGACACAGATGTTTCTATAAAATAAATCGTAATCTGCAACAGTTATTTAATTAAACTATCAGTTATGATTTGGAATTTACTTTTTTTCAAGAAAAGAACCTAATAATTTAATAATAATAATAATAGTAATAATAATAATAATAATATTTTATGGTATGTCCACCTCATTGCAGAAATATTCATTATACATTTTGTCTAAATAAAAGACACATGCTCATAAAAAATAGAATCTTGGAAAGGAGAAAGTTTGAAAGATATCTTTAAAATCCTTATACTTTTATGCATTATTTTTTATTATGTTGTTTTTATCATATTTATATTATTATCAAGTATTTTTTAATATCCCGGTCTGGACACTTTTCACTCATTTTAAAAAATTGCGAGCTATATATAACATTGAGTATTGTATGGTAAGAAAGAAAGAAAGAAAGAAGGTTTCCTAGTCGCTCGGAAGATGGCCTCGTGTTGTATTTTTCAGTAATATTTGTTCTAATAAAATACCAAATACCTTAAAAATTATATTTTGAGACACCAATATAAACTTATCAAATTTCGGTGGAATTCAAACAATTTCAAAAGCAGGAATACAGATTTACTGATAAACACACAAAATATGAAGTAGCATTGTAAAATTTAATTAAATAATAATAATAAAAAAAGGCCTTGAAACAATAAATGCTTTTAGTCATGTCTACTTACAAAAAAAAAAAAAAAAAAAAAAAGAGATTCTTTTTTATTTATTTAATTTTAATAGATTTTGTTGCATTTTTCAAAAATGGCACATAAAACTGCCACAAAACACAACGTAGCGCAATTTTGCATTAAATTTGCCTGGAATAATCCCTACTCACAAAAAAATTATATCCCTAAAGCACAAATTCGAGGTTACAACTCGGATAGTCTCTGCATTGTAATTGTATTTAATGCAAAGTCTCTGGATTAAACTATTAACTGCTTGTAGAATTAATTGTATTAGCGTTATCAAAAAATTGCCCGAATATCCGTCCCATAACTCGATTTCGGGTCATAGAACAAGTAATCATTACAAAAATGCTATGACGATAGAAAATTGAAAAAGCAGAAAAGTAGAAATAATGAATTCCCCCCCCCCCCCCTCGTCATCAACACATTAGTAGTTATAAAATGACCAGATTGTCTGTATTGTTTGGTTTTAAACTGCGACTTTATTTAGTGAATTATGAATGTCTTCCAGACCTCGGGGCGCGTTGACTTCAATCTTCGGCTTAGAGGTTGGTTTGCTAGGTGCTCTGTGATCTATTTTGCGTGGCACTGTGAAAGAACTGTGGATGTTATAATTTTTTTTCTTTTTTTAAATAGGGAAAGTATATTAGCATACATTAGAAGTTTATTAATTAATTTTGTTTCGAAGTTAAAATCATTTAACTCGAAAATAAGAATTATCTAACGTGTATAAGTAAATTGAGAAGTCATGAAATAGTCACTAATATATTAAATATGAAATTTGTATAAAATTTCATAGAATTTTAATCAAATTTCAAATTATCGAAGGCAACTAAGCAACTCCAAGTCGGTAACATAGCGGTGAATGCATAGCACTACCACGCCACAAGCGCAGTGTTTGACTCCTTACTTGAGCAAGGTTCATTTAACTTTTCATCCGTTCGGGGTCAATAAAATAAATAACGCTGCTTGGGAAATAAACACTGAGGGTCCGCGTTGGGATGACCATCTGACCCGGACATATGCTGTATGCTCAGGGCCCATCGTACGGTGAACAAACTTGGACATTGTAGGTCAAGATCTTTAATGGATTATAGCTCCTCAGAGTTTAGTTTAGTTAAATTATACTTATGTATTCTAATATGGTAAATTAAATTTGTCACTCTGTTATGTAAAACTTCTTTTAACCATTAATATATTAATAGTTAACACTTTATCTACCGACGGTACTTATAAGTACCGTTAAAATAACTTGTTATAAAATTCATTTAATACATCGATTAGTTGCAATACAGTTTAGCATGAGTTATAGATACATTATTTTATCTTGTTCCAAAAGCATTATTGATAACACAAAAGAAACATATATTTTAAAAGGATGATTTCTTTTGCCTTTGCATATTTTTAGCTTTCTTGGCGTTGGGGGGGAGGGGGGGATTTTTCAATTCGGAAATATTTCTATATTTCTATTGTAAGAACATTATATTTGTACATTTACTAATTCTCCAAAATACTAAGAAAAATATTTAAAATAAAAGATTTGAGTGGGGTTTTAAATATTCCACAAAATCCATATAAATTCAAATTTACTTAATCCTTCTAAATTCTTTAGTCTTTCTAAAATCCTTCTAAAATGTATTAAGTGATTATGTAAATCTTCTAATTTAGTTTAAACAATTCACGAAAAATGCTTTAGAAGATAAAATTTTTATGAATTCACAATTCAGTACATAAAGGGTTAATCATTTGAAGCTAAATATAACATTTAACTTCAAAGATGAAATGAGAAAAGTTGTAATTCTTAACGGATTTTTTTTTCAAAAGTATATCTATCTCTCATGCACTATTACATAAATTCATAAAGATAATAGTAAAATCACTATCGGTATTACTTTTTTAATTAATATACTATCACTGATATCCAGCAAAAAGTTTTTAACTTAAATGTGGCTAGAAAGTTCTTATTTTACTTTTTTATTGTAAAAGAAAAAAGTACTTTAAAATATTGAGCGATTATGAAAAACAAAATTAATTAAAACAAACAAACAAACAGACAAACAAATAAATAAAATAATACGCCAACGGCATTTGTAAATAAAAAGAAAAAGAAAAGAAAAATATACGCAGATGTTGTGTTTATCTGTCTTTAGATAAAATAAAATGAAAGCATGAATAATAAAAAGTATACAAAGTTCTTAAAAACATATTTGATAATTTACTTTTATCATAAATTTTTAATTTTTTTTAACATTCATTCGGTTTAATTTATTTTATGTATTCAGATAATAAGCTCTTCATATAAAATCCTTTTCCAAAAAGCATAAAAAAATTCTCTTCTTAAAAATTTGCAATTTTTTTTCATGCAAATTTCTAAAAAAAGTTATAAGAAATTTTTTTATACATAATTTGTTTAACTATATGAAGCTTATCGAAAATAAAAAATAAATATAAAAAATTCAATAAATATCCCTAAAACACATTTTATAAGTTGCTTTTACCATGAATTACTAAATTTTTTGAGAAGACGTGGAATTTATTCATTTTATATAAAACTCTCCTTCTTTCTCCTCCAAAAAGCATCAAGAGAAAGTCGCTGTTTGAAAACTTTCTTTCAAACTTTTTTCATGAAAAATCAAGCAAAATAAGCAAACAGACAAGTCAAATAATCCACCAATAGCATTTGCATAAAATAATCAAAAACGAAACAAAAACTGTAAATTCAAGCGTGTTATCTCAAGATGAAATGAATAAAACGAAAATGCAAAACACAAAAGAAAATCCTTAGAAACACATTTAAAAATTGACTTTTGTCAAAAACAATAAATTTTTGAAGGATCCTTGGAACTAATTCGTTTTATATGAAGTTCTTCATCTATCTTTCTCCAGAAATCATAGAGCGCAAATCTATTTTTTGAAAACTTTCTTTCAAAACTTTTCTCACAAAAATCAGATTTTTCTACATGCATTGCAAACAGAAATCGAAACTAACGCGCATTGCTGCTGGCATGCTGAACCTGCCCCCCTCCCCCCCTCTTTCTTTTTATTTTCTCTTATATAATTGAAGTCCAATTTACACTCCGATATTTTAATATGATAAAAACTAAATTTAAAAAACCTTTTTTGCATAAAGCTTCTTTTAACCTTTAAATAATTAATGGTTAATCATTCGAAGCAAAACATAAAACAGTAAACTCTATCTAACGGAACGGAGAAATTTTTCCGCCATAGAAAGTATTCTGCTTTAGACAGAGTTTACTGTATTGTAAATCATTCTGTAGGAGTTTAAAATCTTTCAGCGTTATAGAGAGAGTTTGCGTTATACAGAGTCTATTGTAATTTAACTCAGTTGCTCAGCCAGGATCTTCACTTGGAAGGAGTTTTGAATTATTACTTCTCATAAAATAAGCAATTTTGTTGTTTTGCAGGTTCATAAAAGATTTTTAGTAAATGTGTGGGGTGTAAAACAGACTTAATGAAAAGCACAAGCAGTCAAAATAACTTTAGTTGTTTCAAGGTTTCACGAAAAGAGCCACTTCTAAATTCTTGGATCTAACTTTTTGCCTTCATATAACTTTTTTTTTAATATAAAAGAATGACAGTGAGATGCAGTAGTAGCAATAAAACACGCATTTTTTTTTCTCTATCTCTCCATTTATTATTATTATTTTATTATAGGCTCATTTCATATAGGGACCATTGTCTTTTCGCCCTCTGTTCCATTCATTTTACATACCGAAGAAGGCATCCTTTTCATACAGCCTTGAAACAGTTACGTGCTTAAATGTTTTGCATGCTATGCTTTTCATTATGCTGTTTTTTCTTAACACAAGTCATTTTTATTCATCTAATCAACTTTTTAAAGGTTTTATCTCCACCCCTCTCCCCCTCTCTACTCCAGTGTTTAACTTGAAAAGATGAAATTAGAAAAATTCGAATTCATGACTGATCCCCCCCACTCAAAAGTATATCCACCACTCACAAAATATTGCAATAACTCATAAAGAGAGTTGTAAAATCATTAGGTAATATTTTAAAAATTTAATTTACTATCACCTATACTCAGAATTTTTTAAAATTTTAAATTAGCTTTAATGTTTTTAGTTTGTTTTCTTATTATAAAAGAAAAAAAAAGTTCTTAAAATTATTGAGCGATTACTCAAAATAAAATTTAGTAAAATAAACTAACAGACATTAATAAATAAAATAATCACTGGCATAAAAAACAAAATAGAAACCAAGGCAAAATAAAATAAATGTACGCAGATGTGTTTAGTTATCACTAGATAGAATAATAATAATAAAAAAAATGACAATACAATGTATAAAACAGTTTTTAAAAACTTTTTGATAATTTACTTTTGCCACGAGTTATTAATTTTTTGAAAATTTATTTGATCTAGTGTTAATTTTATATCCTCAGAGCATGAGCTTTCCCTCTATCATCCTCCAAAAAGCATCGACAGAAAATCTCTCCATGAAAACTTTCTTTCAAACTTTTCTCACAAAAATCCGACTTTTCTAAATGCATCGCAAACAAAAATCGGAAACTAACGCGCATTGCTGTTCGCGTGCTGAAAGATCGCCCCCCCCCCCCTCTCTCCGTTTTCTCCTATATGAGGGGGGAGGAGATGTTCATGAAACGATCGAAACTCGCGCGCGCCGTCGTCACAAAAGAGCCCGGATCATAACCTTTGCTTCCCTAGTCGCATTACAACTCCCGTTTTTCCAAGCCTGGAGCGCTTTCCCGTTTTCTCCGGTTACAGTTATTCCGGGGCATATATTATTACTATTATATCATTATAGTCTAGCCGCTCCCCCTTTTTTTTATTATTACAGTCCGGTCTTTAAAAAAAAAATCTGGCTTTTCCTGCTTCAGATGACCCAGGATATCCGTGTATTTCTTCAGGAAAAGGAGTGTCGTGCTTAAAGTTTGGGACTTTTTGTGTGTAAACAGGTTTGTAGGATTGTTTTTCTTTCAGTTGTTTGTATCAGTTCGTGGTTGACAGTTTGTGATTTGGAAAATAGTGGGCTAGAACTAAAAGAAAGTGGTATATAATAATAAGAATAATAAGAGTTCAATAATATGAACAAATTCATTATTTGTTTTTCCTTTCGAGTTTTTTTTAATAATAACAAAAAAAAAAAAAATCAAATCTATTTTGAGTAAGTTTAATCAAAACACTAATAATTTACACATTGAAAAATTATTATTATTATTATTATTATTATTATTATTATTATTATTATTATTATTGTTGTTGTTGTTATTATTATTATTTAGGGTGGGGGGGGGGGAGCTCTTTTTAATATAAATTTTGAATTATTGAAAGACAAATTACTTATATTTAGAACATTTTAAAAAGTCATCTAATCCTTATTTATACACGATTACAGCAATATATGAATATATAAGTAATCATTGGAATATTTATAGAATATTTCAGATTTATTTTTAACTAGAAAAGCAAAATAAATATAAATACGATTAACAAGAACAAGCATTATTTGCTCATATTTATTAATAATTTTTCAAATAAAATATTTATTTTTTATTTTAATTCAAAGAAAATAACATATAAAACTGGTGATAAGAGTTGTTATACATAATTTTTACCATTGTAAACAAGTAATTTAAACCAATTAACATACACACGAATGAAGCACATAACACGCATAACACGCTTTTCTCAGGTATAAATTTGGTGATTTTAGTCTCACATAATATATTCACATAACTTGTGACCATCAGTTGTTTATCAGCTGAACTATTGAATTGTTATTGTACTACTTTATTTACTCAATTAAATATTAGATTACTTGGTGTAACAGGCTTAAGAAAAAATTGGGAAAGTTGCTTCATTCGTAAATATTGACATTAAGACAGAAGTTAAGCTAAAATAATAATAATAATAATAATAATGATAAAAAACAGAGAGAATCATTTAATTGTCCCTTATAGTCATTTATAAAACAGATTTGCATTTTCCAATAATCTGTTGTGGCTGTAATTTAAGTATTTCAATAATGAATTACTTTTGAACAAATAAACAGTTTTTGAGCTTGATTAATTATGTATGAATTAAAAGAAAAATTCTAAGGATTTCTATAAAATATTTGGTTATTTATAAAATAGTTCTTCATGTATTATGTAAGACCAAAATCTAAGACATCATACATGAAACTCAGATGAAATAAAATTAATAATGATGTTGTTAAAACAAGAAAAGAAGAAAAACAATAAGGGCAAATAATAATAATTTTTAAAATGAACAATTTTTTTCTAAGCTACCATAAAATATTTCATAGTTCCGTCTAAAATATTTGTAAAATCCAATATTTGGGTCTTACCGGTGCGAAAGAAAAAAGAAAAGTACACTACCTATTGCAGAAAATATTTATGAGCATAACTGATCTGGAATCAGATACGAAAATGAGTAATATACTTTATTGTCGTTTGACATACAATGTTTTTAAAAATATTTTTATTCAAATAATTCTATTCTACCTAAATATTTAACTATTCCTTTCACATGTCTTTCTCTTGCTTCTATTATTACGCTTAACTTTATAATTTATGTAGATTTTTTTTAGTTAATTTAACAACAGCACTTTCTTTTTTTTTTCTTTTCTTTTCATTTTTTTAAAAGAAACTTTCAGAACAACCACTGAATGGTTATGAATAATAATAATTTTTCAGTGACGAACTTTAATGCATATTATGCGTTATCAATTACAATGACTTCAGGTGAAACAACGAGAATATGCCTTCTGCAAAGTTGCTACGATTAAAATATGAAGAAGGTGATTAGATAACTTATTATTCGGACTCAAAGACTGACAGTTACGTTTACAAAGACTGACAAAGTTTTATAATGTTTTACAAAGACTGACCACTTTACAAAGACTGACAAAGTTTTACAAAGACTGACCACTTTATATTCAAACATAAAACCGCCCAAAATTCTTATGTGTAACATCTACACTTAAAGAAAATGTTTTTTCCTTCTTTTAAATTGATCACAGATTTTAATTATTATTATTATTATTATTATTATTATTATTGAAAACATAAATAAAAAAAACTAAATATTTTATTTTACCAAAGAATTAGTTTTAATAATTTATAATAACTAGAATTTTAGAATTAAATTTTGGTTTTTATGAAAATTATGTGAACATTTTCTTCATCGCAAACTTGGAGATCTTTTAGAAGACAGTTGTTTTGTCGGTCCTACACGCTTCCTAAATTTTTTGTTAATTTTAATTGCATGCTATTACTGTTTTATGGCAATAGCAGTTTTTGAAAATGAGCTAAATATATTAAAATAATGATCAAATTGAAAATATGCCGCTGAAAATTTTAGTCTGGCTTTTATGAATTATTTTTATCCATTTTCAACCAATCTAAATAAAATTAACATCTGATCGAACTTTAAACAAATTTTACTTAACTTTAAAGTTTTCATCCTTATTTTTCCATATCATTAAAAAAAACTATGCCACGTATCTTGCCTTTAAATATTTATACGTATCTTAAATAATTTAATAGTTATATAACAATATAATAGTTTAACTTAAATAATTTATTTATTTATCATAAAAGTTAATATCAGTTTAGAAAAACTCAAGATATTAGAGTTACAAATTATGAAACGCGGTACAAACACATATAAGTTTTCAGTATCAATGAAAAATACTTCACCAATTTCGATACCAATTGATTTGTATAAAATTAACGTTCAGCTATGTGTACATAAGCGTAGGAACAACAGAAAGAGAATAAGAATTAGGATTACAAAAATTAGAATTTTTTTTTTTTTATTTAGGAAACTTATATAGCCTAAATATATAACAAATTAACACCTTGTAATAATATACTTCTTTTAATTACTAAAAAGTGTATAAAATGAAAACTTTAAAAACAGTGAAAATAATCTTATTGGACTGTTTACATATTTCGGCCCTATACGAGCCATGTTTAAAACAAATAAATAAGAATATTTGAAAATTGTATGATCTATTTTAAAATTTTTCATCTTACACCTTATAGTAGTTTAAAAAAAAAACTATCCTATACAGCATGTAAAACTAGTTTCCTAGAATCATAATTATTGTAAAATTAAAATAATGTCTTAAATATATTACCTTCAATAAAGTTATCTACACTGTAAAAAAAAAAAAAAAAAAAAAAAAAAAAGAAAAGAAAAAATCTGTAAAGTTACTAAAGTTTTTCTAGGAAACTGGGATTCCTAGAACTTTTAATGTAATGGCAACAACAAAAATTCCTTTTTTTTTTTTTTTTTTTTTTTTTTTTTTTTACAGTGTATATTTTATCTTCTAAAACTGGTTTCTTAGTAATCATGTTTTATAAATTAAGGCTATCTTGTTACCCGTAAAAATAGTTTCTTAACTATATATTTATTTAAATCCGTATTTATTAGTTTTAACCCTAAGTGTGAAGGACAATAGTTTGAAAAAAATATTATCTACAGTGTTTTGCTCTCTCCAGTTCTCCATATTCTCTTTCTCTAGTTTCTTTGCTGCATTTTGATTATAGCGGACAAAAAAGCTAAACACTCGTAGTCATATTTTCCCACTTACCTGTTTTGGTACTGTAAAATAGGTTTCTCTACAATATTTACATTGTGTAAGGAGTAGAGATTATTTTTCGGAATGGAGAATTTTATCAATAACTTAAATGTTCTTAGGACTTTTTAATCTTCTCAAGCTATCGTTTTTTATATGATGTATGAGAAACATTTTTTCGAATTTTTCCTTTTTTTTCTTTTCTTTTCTTTTGGTTAAGGGGTCTCTTATCTGTTGAAATCTTTCCACCGCCAGTGAAAAGTGATATGGTTTTAAGTTCTCATAACATTTTAAATACTTATTGAAATAACATAAATCTCTGTAAAATATTTAAGTCTTTATAAAATGTAAAAATAAACATAATATATATAATATAAAATACACAGTTCAGTTAATACTGCAAAATGTTTTTACTAGGAATGCCACAATTCGCACGATAAATCAACTTAGAATGCATATATGAAAATAAAACATGTTAAAATGACCTCCAAACTATATTTTATAGATAGAATTAATATTATTGAGATAGCTAAATATCTTAATTGTTTTTTAATAATTAATAAATTATTTTTTTAATTATTTTTTCTATTTTTCAAATTCAATTGAATTTTTTAACAGATTCTGTAAAATGATTTATATATCATTAATTTATTTTATAAAATGTAGTTTGGAGGTCCTTATAATACACGTTTTATGTTCATATATCCATTCTATGCTATCGTGCAGATTGTGACATACGATTTGAAAAAAATTTGCAATATTAACTTAACTCTATTTTTTTGTTACATTATAAGTGTTTATTTCTACATTGAATAAAGCCTGGAATATGGCTTAAATGTATCACAAAGGCTTATGCAATTTCAATAAGTATTTAAAAATATATATATAGTACTCAAAAGTACACCACTTTTAACTGGCGGTGGATAGATTTCAAAAGCTACACTGTAAAAAAAAAATCTGTAGTTCTACAGATGTAAAGTTACATGCTTACCAAACTTTCATCTGTAACTGTACAAAAAAAGCTGCAAATCTACAAAACTTGTTTTTGTAAAGCTACATAAATCTGTAACTTTACAAATCAATCTGCTAAAATTACAGCAATTTTACTAAAATTTTATCTGTAACCCTGGTTGCAGTTACATGAAAAGTTCTAGGCATCCCAGTTTCCTAAAAAATTCTTAGTAACCTTACAGATTTTTTGATTTTCGGCGCAAAAGTGTGTCCGTTACATGAATTTTTGTTGTTGCCGTTACATAAAAAGTTCTAGGAATCCAAGTTTCCTAGAAAAAATTTTGTAACTTTACAGATTTTTTTTTACAGTGTATGAGACACTTTAAGTGAATTGTCTTCTCATCCGGAATACTACTTTTTTAACGCTTTAACAATTATGAAGAAGAATGTCTTAAAATAAAATTATTTTCAAAATTGTTTTTTCTCATAACCTATAAATTCAGATTTTAACAACATTAGAGAAAGACTTTAGCCTTATAATCATGTTTTACCAATAAAATGTTAGATAATTTGAAAAAAAATGACTTATCAGTAAAATTTATACTATTCAAAAGAAAGTATTACTTTTTTGAGTAGAATTTTTTCCATATCTTAAGTATACACAGGACTGTGTAACTTCCAAAATTACTCAAATTGTATATGCTACAACACTTTTTCCCTGTTGGGAGTTTTGTAAAATTTTTAAAATTAATTTTGACGCACCATTAATTATTAAGAAGGAGAATGGCTTGAATAAATTAAACTCAAATATCTTTTAACATTTAAAATTGATTTCTTAACACTATATTGCCCGGTATTACCTATTAAGCGCACCAGAAAGGTTTGAAATGATGAGAGTTGACCGAAGTTCGATGGTGGATTACAAAGCCTGTTAATAATTTAGGCTATTATTTCTTTTTGCATTTATTTATTCAAGTTTTATAGAAAAAAAATGAATGAGAATAGTTTGAATAAATTATTATTTAGGATGGTTTTTCTAGTAACTCATAAAACCAGTTTCTTTGCTGCTGTTTCTTTGTAGCTAAGAAAAGGTTAAACACTCGTAGTCATATCTTGCCAGTTAGGTTTGTGTTGGTACTGTAAAACAGGTTTCTCAACAATATTTTCATTATGTAGGAGAAGAGAATATTTTTCGGAATGGAGAATTTTATCAATAACTCAAATGAATCGCTCCATACAAAAAGGGCTTCGGTCACCAAATTGGCAAAATTGATTTAACCACGTATATTTGTTCTTATAGGGTAGACTCGTGTTTCTATGCAAAAAGGACTTCAGTTTCACTGCCATACACTTTGTAAACACAACTCAATTTTTAATATTCTATGCAGAAAGGGCTTAAAACAGCAATTTTTTTTTCAGTTTTCTCAAAACTAGGTTTAGTTGACAGAAGCTCTTTTTGCATGGATCCATTCAAATGTTCTCAGGACTTCGTAACTTTCTCAAAATATCACTTTCTATGTATCTTTTTTTTTTTTTTTTTTTTTTTTAACTGTCTCTTCTTTTTTTCTTTTTCTTTTAGTTAAGAGTTTCATGCAAATTGTAAAAAAAAAAAAAATTTTAGCACCATGGTTATCACGAAGGAAAAGGCCTGAAATAAATTACCTTGAAAGAAATTTTCTTTATTTTAAGAGAGTGCAACATGTACAGAATATATACAACAGTTACAGAAATCGTGTGTAGAACATCTGATATTGATGAATCTTTTCTCAGTAACTACTCAAGTAGTTACAATACTTTTTAAAAATAGCTTTGGTTAGTAGTTAAACTATGAATTAATCGTTCAGTAAGAGGGGAAAAAAACACAAAAGTTTGAAACTTTTGCAAGGGGAAAAAGAAGTTTGGAAATTTCGCAAACAAGAAAAAAAAATTCTAGTTTTTTAAAAAATTTTTAATTTTTGTTTTTTATTGGTATAACTATTGCATATTTTATTATTTTTTTGCAGACGATCAATTTATAGTTTAGCTACTTCCAAAACTATATAAATCTCTCTCTCTGTATGTCACACACACACATATATATACATATATATATATATATATATATATATACATCACCATTATAAACCAATACAAATTATGAACAACTAATCTGAATGTATAAATTATAAAGGATTTTATTCAAATTAAAAATGATATATAAACATATAAAGCAGATTGAACTCGCTTCAGTAGTTCTCAAGAAAAATGTATATTGATGGCAGTTGTTTTATTTATAATTATACATATATATATATATATATATATAATTAATTTTTTTGGTGGGGGGAGGGGGTGTAATCGTATAAAGCTTTTGCAACCAATTCCGGAATAAAACTCTTCATTACAAAAAAATAATAATAAAAAAAAAAAAAAAATCGAAAAATAAAAAAAGTAGCCGGTTATATTGGCTCTATTGGCTATTTTGTTTTAAATAAAGACAATAATATAAAAATATTGAAATGCAAACGAGAGATAATGCTGCCATTGCTTTAACGTTCGCTTGCAACTGTCTTCGGCGAGACTAATGTAGTTTTTAAATCTCTAAAACTAGTTTCTTAAAAATCATAATTTGTAAATTACAATTATCTTGTTACCAATATAACCAAGTTTCTTAACACTATATGACAGAGAATGGCTTCAACAAAATATTTTCTAAGTTGTTTTTCCCATAACCTGAAAAATCAGTTTTTTTAGCCATATTTACAGTATGCAGAGTAAATATTAACATTTGTAAGTGATGTTTTAGCAGTTATACATGTCACAACATTTATACTATACTGGAGAAAATTTCTTTTTATGAGGTGAAATTTCATCCGTAACTTAAGTAAGCTCAGAACTTTATGAAAGATAAAAGCTTCAACAAATTATTTAAATTTTTTTAAGTTAAATATTCTTTTCAACAACGTCATCAATATGCAGAGGAAAATTTTAAACACTTTTAGTCATGTTTTACCAGTTGGGTGTGTCGTAATATTTAAAATAAGTTTAACAATATCATTTATAGCATATTTTGGCGAAAATTTCTTTTTATGGGGTAAAATTTCATCCATAAGTTAAGTAAGCTAAGGACATGAAAAACAAAAGCTTGAACAAATTATTTTGATTATTTTAAAAAGTTAAATATTCTTTTAGTAACATTTCCAATATGCTTAGAAAAGTTTAAACTCCTGTCGTAATGTTTTAGCAGTTAACTGTCTCGTAACCTGCAAAACTAGTTTCTCAACAATGTTTCCACCATGATGACGAAAATTTCTTTTTATGAGGTGAAATTTCATCCGTAACTTAAGTAAGCTCAGGGCTGTATAAAAGACAAAAGAATCAACAAACTGTTATTATTTGTTTAAGTTAAATATTATTTTTAGCAATGTCTCCAATATGCAGAGGAAAGGTTAAACACTTGTTCTATAGTTTAAACAGTTAAATGTCTCGTAACAAGCAAATATAATTTTTCAACAATGTTTCCACCATGCTGGATAAATTTCTTTTTATGAGGTGAAATTTCATCCATAAATTAAGTAAGCTCGGGACTTTGTAAAAGACAAAAGATTCAACAAATTATTTTTTTAAGTTAAATATTCTTTTTAGCAACATTTCCAATATGCAGAGAAAACGGGGATTCTTCGCGCACTTGAAAACACCCGCTCTGTAATGTTAATCCTATGGGCAGATTAATTTCGAATTTCTCGTTTCAATTTTAATATTTTTAAACGATTTTTTTTTTGCATAGGCTAGATGAGGTCGATCTTTAATATGACTCTTTTTTACTTTTTCGATTTTGGTTGCAGATTTTTTTTAAAAGATACTTTCAGTTTCTAAACCGGTTTCGAAACTGAAAGTACCTTTTTAAAAAAAAAAATCTGCAACCAAAATCGAAAAAGTAAAAAAGAGTCATATTAAAGATTGAGCTCAGCTATCCTATGCAAAAAAAATTGTTTAAAAATATTCGAATTGAAACGAGAAATTCGAAATTAATCTGCCCATAGGATTAACATTACAGAGCGGGTGTTTTCAAGTGCGCGAAGAACCCCCTTAAACACTTCTACTGTTGTTTTAGCAGTTAAATGTCTTGTAACCTGTAAGAGTAGTTTCTCAAAAACATTTCCACTATGCTGAAGAAAATTTCTTGTTATGAGGTGAAATTTCATCCATAACTTAAGTAATCTCTAGACTTTATAAAACACAAAAGATTCAAAAAATTATTTATTTATTTAAAAAAAAGTTAAATATTTTTTTTAGCAACATCTCTAATAAGCAGAGGAAACGTCAAACACCTCTACTATTGTTTTAGCAGTTAAATCTCTCGTAGCTTGTAAAAGTAGTTTCTCAAAAACATTTCCACTATGCTGGAGAAAATTTCTTGTTATGAGGTGAAATTTCATCCATAACTTAAGTAAGCCCTGGATTTTATAAAACACAAAAGATTCAAAAAATTATTTAATTATTTTAAAAAAAAGTTAAATATTATTTTAAGCAATATTTCCAATATGCAGAGGAAAGATTAAATACCTGTACTTATGTTTTACCTGTTAAATATCTCTTAATCTGTAAAACTAGTTTCTCAACAACGTTTATACCATGCTGGAGAAAAATTTTTTGAGGTGAAATTTTATGAAAGATAAAAGCTTCAACAAATTATATTAAAATTTTTAAATTTATTCTTTTTAACAACATTTTCAATATGCAGAGGAAATTTTAAACACTAGTAATCATGATTTACCAGTCAGATGTCTCGTAATCTGTAAAATTAGTTCCGCAACAACATTTATACCATGCTGGAGAGAAAAAATTCTTTGCATGAGGTGAGATTTCATCCATAAATTAAGTAAGTTCAGGATTTTATGAAAAAAGAAGCTTAAAAAAAATTATTTAAATTCTTTTAAAAAGTTAAAAATTGTTTTGGCAACATCTCCAATATACAGAGAAAAGTTTAAACTCTTGCAGTGATGCTTCAGCAGTTAAATGTCTCGTAACCTGTAAAACTAGTTTTTCAACAACGTTTCCACTATGCTAAAGAAAATTTCTTTTTATGAGGTGAAATTTCATACATAACTTAAGTAAGCTCGTGACTTTATAAAAGAGGAACGATTCAATATATTACTTATTTATTTTCAAAAAAGTTAAATATTCTTTTAGCAACATCTTCAATATGCAGAGAAAAGTTTAAACTCTTTATAGTCATTTTTTAGCAGTTAAATGTGTCGTAATCTGTAAAACCAGTTTTTCAACAATGTTTCCGCCATGCTGAAAAAAATTTCTTTTTATGAGGTGAAATTTCATACATAACTTAAGTAAGCTCGGGACTTTATGAAAGATTAAAGCTTCAACAAAGTATTTTAATACCTCTTGTAGTCATGTTTTACTTGTTATATCTCTGATAATCTGTAAAACTAGTTTCTCAACAACATTTCTACTATGCAGGAGAAAAGTTTAATTTTTTCTTTTATGGGATCAAATTTCACCAATAACTTAAATAAGTTCGAGACTTTTTAATCTACAAATGTTTTAAAAAATTACATTTTATATGATGCTATTTTTTTTTTTCTGTTTAGGAGGTTTATGATGTCTGTAAAACAAATTTCTTAACACTATAATTATTACAAAGAAGAGCGGCTTAAATAAATTATAATCAAGGATGTTCTTTCTTATAACTCATAAATCTGATTTCACAACAATTATGTTTTGTAAACTATAGTTTTCTTGTTATACCCACAGATGCAAGAAAATAGCTTGATTAAATTGTCCTCTATATGAGGCTTTTCTTTACTATTATTATTTTTAAACCAGTTACAAGAAAACCTACACGGTAAACATTTTTACAGCAAACTGCCTAGTCATTTGACCGTTTTTATAAAAAGCTGTTACATAACCATAATTTAACTTTATTTTGATCATAATAGGGCCAATAATATTGTCAGAAGGGAGTTAAATTACGGTTATGTGACCGTTTTCTATAAAAACGGTAGAATGACTGGACAGTTTGTTGCACATTTTTAACAGTGTAGTTATTATTCACATTTCTATTATAGCAGAGAAAATATTAAACACTTGTAACCTTGTTTTATCAGTTAGATGTCTCTTAACTAAAACGAGTTTCTCAACAATATTTTACCATGGTGTAGAAAAGTTTTGTTTATGGGTTGAAATTGCATACATAACTTAAGTGAGATCAAGTTCTTTTTAAACTGTATATTTGAATTTAAAAAAAAAAGTTTCACATGATATGCATAAAATATTTTTTTTTCTTCATCACAGTAGAATTGCTATTAAAAAAAAACGATTTTCTATTAAAAAAAAAGAAAAAAAAACTTTTTTTTTCCTCATTAGGATTTTTATGAACTTGTAAAAATAATTTATTGGTACTATAATTATGAAGAAGAGTGGCTTAATTAAATTATATTAATTATATCTTAAATATATTATTTTTTCTTTTAATCAATAAAACTGTTTTTTTCATTTTTATAAAATTGTACATTTTAAATTAGGGATTTTTTGTTATACTCGTAAAACTAATTTCTTAACACTTTAATAATTATGAAGGAGAATGGCTTAATTATACTGTCCTCTGCAAGATTTTTTCTTAACTTTTAAACCAAGTCACGAGTAAACCAGTTATTATTTTCATTTCTGTTATAGCAGGGAAAATGCTAAAAAATTGTAGTCATGTCTGACCTGTTGTCTCGTTACCTATAAGACTGGTTTCTCAGTAGCATTTCTACTATGATGGGGAAAATGTTATTTTATGGTATTTAAATGACTAATAACTTACCATTTCTCAGGATTTTTAATCTGTTGAAAACGCTAAAAAAAATTCTACACGTTTTTTAGCTCCAGGTATGCTATTTCTTTCTCCCACCTATTAATGTGTCATCTCCAAAAAATAACGTTACGTTGTATAAGCCAGCCGTAAAACAAAGCAGATGAATGATTGTACGGAATAATCTGTACTGTGATTTTTTTTAACTTCTAAGTATCGCACGTTTTCAATTTTTATACCGTCGTATTTTAAAGTATTTTAAAATTCAATTTGTTTAAAAACTGCATTTCCATTTATTTTTAAGATGTTTTTTTCTTTTTTTAGTTTTAGAGAAATTTGTTTAATGTTGGCAACATTAGTAGACCCTTTCGGTAGAAAGTAAAAGAAAAATTGCTTGAAAATATAAGTGTTATATATTTTTGTTACCATTTTCCCATACAAACTGAAAAAAATGTACTTAAAATACGTGCTATTTTGAAAAAATATAAATGAATGATTTCTGATAAAACAGGGAGCTATTATAAACTAAACTTAATTTTAAGTATTTATATTAATATTACAACCAAATGAAGGCCTGTGAATCTTTAGATAGCCGATTTTTTTTTTTTTTTTTTTTTTTTTTTTTTAGAGTTCCTTGAATGATGAAACCTCTTTTTTTGGATTCAGCGATAGTGACGTCCTATGCGCACGTTACTGCAGATGTTGTTTAAGACTGGATCGCAAATGAGGAATTCTTCAGCGGATGTGGATGACTTCATTTTATATAAAATAAAATCGCGTGTTTTAAGTCTTAAAACTGAACTACAGTAGAGTGTCGATTATCCGAGTCCCGCTTAACCGAATTTCCGCTTTAACCGAGTTATTTTCTTCTGATGGACTGATGGCGTCCATTATTATGAAACAGCCATTATAAATGAAGTATTGGGTGAAGATGAAAGAGCAGTCGTAAAAAGTTTTAACTCTGATTTTCTGGTCAGAATGAAAAAAAAAATGGCCATAATTAAAAAAAAAAAAAAAATATGGCCATTTTCTCCCTCCCCCTATTTTGACCGGACTAACTTTTTACGGGTGCTCTTTCATCTTCATCTAACATTTCATTTATAATGGCTGTTTTATAATAATGAAAGCCATCAGTCCATCAAAAGAAAATGATCCATTCCAAAGGTATAACTTCGATCGAAAAACTATTTAATTTTTTTTTCATCGGGGGCGACACTAAATTCTAAAAAAGCAAAATTCTAGTTCTCTAGTTTTTTTTTTTTTTTTTTTTTTTTAATCATTTCTCTCTCTCTCTCTCTTATTTTTTTTTACCTTAAAAAGATATTCTAATCGCAACAAATAATATATATATAGTTTAATTGAAAAAAAAAATAGACAAGAAAATTGCAGGTAGGGTCATTATATATCCCTCCCCCCCCTCTAAAAAAATCTGTCTCTAAACGAATTTTTTTTTTTTTTTTTTTTTTTTTTTACGCGCGAAAAAGTACAGTTTTCAGAAAAGCGAAATCAATGTTTAAAAATTCCCTGAAATCTGAGTTAGATTACACATAGTTATCAATATTAAATTATCTCAGTTCTAATTGGAATATTTTCATGCGATTCGTTTTGTTCGATTTAGAATTGTATAGTTTCTTAAAAATGTGAAAGCAAAAAATCGATTTTTTGAAGGTTTAAATCCGAATACCTGCCTTAAATAAATTATACTCAAAGAAATTCTTTCTTTTAAACTTTACAACTATCTAAATAATCACATTTTCTGAATTAGGACTATTTTGTTATCAGTAATATAGGTTTCTTAATATTATAATAAAAATGAAAGACAAAAGATTCAAAAAATTACTGTAACTATTTTTTTAAAGTTAAGTATTCTTTTTAGCAATATCTCCAATATGCCGAGAAAAGGTTAAACTATTTTAGTCATGTTTTACAAGTTAAATGCCTCATAATCTGTAAAACTGGTTTTTGAACAACATTTCTACTATGCAAGAGATTTCTCATTTCGTTTATTTATTTTTAACAGGATGAAATGTCATCTACAAGTCAGCTCGGGACTTTTGTACCTACAATTTTTTTTAATTGCATTTTTGTATGAAGCTACAACCTTTTTTTCCCTGTTAAGAGCTTTATGAAATCTGTCAAAAACATTTCTTAACTCTATAATTACTGGAAAAAATAATGGCTTAAATAAAGTACAATCAAGGATGGTCTTTAATTTACCTATAAAACTAGTTTCTTAACAATCATGTTTTTTTAAACTGGGTATTTTTTTATTATACTCGCAAAACTGGTTTTTAGCACTATAATACTTATGTAGGAAAAAGACTTAATTAAATTGTTCTAAGTTTTTTTTAATTTTTTTTTAAAACCAGTTATTTTTTTACATTTCTATCATTGCAGGGAAAATATTAAACACCAGCAGTCATATTCTACTGGTTAGATGCCTTGTTTCACTGCAGCACTCCTTATGCAGGGGAAAAGATTATTTTGTGGAATTTAATTTCCATAAATAACTGAAATTCACTCTGGATTTTTTAACCTCTGAAAATTTTCAAAATTTAATTTTTTTATGGATATACTACAATTTTTATTATTTTTCTGCTTTCTATTTATTTCCCTTTCCCTCTGTCTGTTTCTCTCTCTCTTTTTTAGTTAGGAGTTTTACGTAAAATGGAAACATTCAGATCACATTAAATTAATTTCACAGCACTATAGTTACTATGGAGAAGATTTCCTTAAACTATTCTCATAGAATTCCCTTTTTTTTAAGCTAAAAAATTGTTTATCGCATTTTGTAAAACTAGGGTCTTTTTATCTGGAACATTAGTTTCTAAACTTTCTAATGATTATGAATGAGAATGTCAACAAATTACTTTACAAGTTTATTTTTCTCATAACTATAAAATACTTTTTTTAGCAACAATAGAGAAGAAGAAAGAAGAAAGAGTTATTAAAGAGAAAGAGAAGAGAAAGACAGAAAAGAAAGAGTTATTAAAGTCTAAAGTATCTCATATTAAGTCTTTTGTTAGATGATATTCTACGACATTTCTTACACAATGATCGATTCCATTTTTTTTTATTTAAAATAAAATGCAAGTTAATTATAAATTAAAAAATTATTCTCGAGCAGTAAAAATCCGCTTTTGAGTAATTTAACCACTGTTTTTGAAAGTTTCCTTTATTTTGCTACACAGTGCCTTAGAAATTAAATTGTTTGATGAAACTTGATATTTATATTGAAGTGCATGGATTGACTTATTTTTCAATTTTCAATTGGTTTTATTTTGTGGAAATGTTTATCTTGAGGCGGAGGAGAAAGCATTTTTGCCAAAATACTAATATAAAATTGAATAATATTTATTTTGTGCAAAATCTGGAATATAACTTTGAAGTTCAACTCATTTATGTGTATTTTAGGGGATTTTTCTGTTTCTTTTCTTTTAATTTTTTTTCTAGAATAATAATAAAAAAAATCTTGCCATAATCTAATAATAAAAATATTGCATGTAAAAATGTTAACTTTATATTTTCCTAAAATGAAAAACAGTTTAAGTTATGAAAATTTAAGTATTAAATAAAATCACATTATACGAGAACAAATGTATAATTCAGCTCAGAGAATTTTTATTTATTTGAAACATCTAAACCTAAAGATTAAATTTCGAAGTTCCATTCTGGTATTTTATTCTTTGAATACTGAAATTTGCATAACAATATTAATCTTCAATAATAGTCATGACAATTTTCAGTAATGATCTGAAATATCATTCAATATAACATTTCTATCAATTGCAATAATACCTTCTATTTTTTAAACTTTTATTTTAATAATAACTATCATAGATTTTTTAAATAAATTTATTAATTATTAAATATTTCAATAAATGTATAAAGTATGTATGTAACTCTAAATAAGGACTTTTAAATTTATTCCCATGACTTTTTCTTTAATACCATTAACTCTAATAAAATATATATAAAACACATTTTACATGAAAATTCTGCATTTTATAAAATAAAAATTCCTGATTTACATTGAAAAAAAGGAAAAAAAAAAAGAGAAGAAAAGAAAATGCATTGCATTACATTTTTTTACATTTTTTTTTCACTATAGACTCGATAGAATGTTTGTTATTCTAAATTAATTAAATTGATTAACTAACTAAAAAAAAAAAAAAAAAAAAAAAAAAAAAAAAAAAATTGATGCTACGAAAAAAAAAAGTTATAACATTTCTGAATGTTCAGCATAAAATAATGCATCGTAAAAACGACACATATATATTTAATTCTAATAACGCTACTCTCAGAATAAAAAAATAAGCTTGAATATAAAGTTAAATAAAAAGTTTAACTGCAATATTTTTTTCTTAAGAGGCTACTTCAGTCAAACGAAAAGACGAGTTCGCTAATGATAATCCTATGGAAGAAATTTATAAAGATATCTCAGTCGCATTTCAATATTTTTTAATATTTTTTTCATTGGATAACTGAAATCGATCTGTATGCAGGCCGTTTTTTTACTTTTTCGATTTTGATTGCAGATTTTTTTTATGAGGAGGCTTTTAGTTTCGAAACCGGATCCGAAAATGAAAGTGTCCTCATTAAAATACCTGCAAACAAAATCGAAAAAGTAAACAACGGTCTTTGTACAGATCGATATCAACTATTCAATGAAAAAAAAAAATAAATAAATAAAAAATAAAATAAAATAAAATATTGAAATGCGACCGAGATATATTTATAAATTTCTTCCACAGGATTAGCATTAGTGAACGGGTCTTTTCGCATGACTGAAGTAGCCTCTTAAAGGTTAGAAATTATGCTTACATTATAAAGAATGTATTTATTTATTTTTTAATATGTAATAACATTTCTTAAAGGTCAATCCAAAGAACATATAATTGAAAAGAATTCATTTATTTGCATTAAAATTTATTAAATAGGTAAACTGTTGCATAACATACTGAAGAAAATGAGTTAATATTACGGCTGTTGACAAGGCAAGAAAATGTAAATTGACTAATGTTGTATCATAATACAAATGAATTTTGTCGTAAAATAATATATAAAAAGAGCTCGGGTGTAAAATAAGATGACTGACAAAATAGAAGTATCGAAATATTCAAGATTCAAGTTTTTTAAAATAAATAAATAAATTCTACAACCGAAACCAATATGATTGATTCCTCTAAAACCACTGATTTGTTATAACTGAACCTTCAGCTAACTAATGTGTAACATTTTTTGGCTAGTAAATTTTATTTTATAGGACTAAAAATGTTTTATACACAAACTGTCTACATCAAAGCTTACATCAAAGCTTCAACAAAGCCTTTTCGAAAAAAAAAAAAATAAATAAATAAAAGATCGTTTGTATAATAAAACTTTTTTACCGTTTTGTTCGGATTTTCTTTATATGGAATTGTTGAAATTTAATAACAAAAACTTGTTTCACTTATCCAAAATTTATCTTTGATTATGATGGCATCTATTTAGTAATAAATAAACATTGTATTTTTAAAGAATGTCAGAATGGAATTAAGTATTTTCCCATAAAAACCAGAAAAAAATTCCAAAATCTCAGTTATCCTGTTTTACACCAGTGCCCTTATATACTGAATTTGATTATCTCGTTCATTAGTTTTTGAAACAATTTGATTGTATATGGCACGAATAAGTTTAAAACAGTATCATTTCAGAATTACAGTGACAGCCAGTAAAAAAAAAAAAAAAGAAAAGAAACGCATCTGTTATATATAAAAAAAAAAAAAAAATACTGCAAACCTTGCACAAGATACAAATTTAAATAAATTTTTTTAAGAATACAAAAATATGGAATACTTAAATAAATAAAAGAGTTAACCCCTACCCCTCCTTCATATTATTCACACATTTCTTTTCAGAAAAAATAAATATTTCAAACTTTTATCCAATGCAAATCCCAGATTCTGAAATTTTTTGCTTTTATATTATTTTTCATATTTACTTTTCATTATAAATAAATAAAATACCAATATTTAAGGATTTCATTATATTTTATTAAGACTTTTCAACCGCATTTCATAAAGTTAAACTATTTTGGCTCTCTAAATCAGGCACAAATTATTTAAAAAACTTTAAAAAAGAAGTAAGTGCTATACCATTTTAATCAAGTTATAAAAGAAAAAATAATCTAATATTTTAATATTAAGAGATAATCGTATTCACTATCAAAGTTGATTTTTTTAAACAATTTTTAACATTATTTTCATAATTTAAAGCATATTATACTTAATAATAACGAACATTTAACCTTCTGTAATGCACACACATAATTCTTGAAACAACAACACCAGTATATATTTTACATTTCATATCGTCACATAATAATATACCACTTTAAAAAAGTGAAAAAGACATACTTCTTCCCCTTGAAGGATTTTATCACCAAAATCATTTTTCCCGGTTTTCCCATCCGTATTTTATTACATGAGACAAGTAGGAGAATGTTTAGACCCCCCCCCCCCTTTACGTATGACTACATTTGCATTTTCCACCCCGAGAAATTTCAAATCTCCGGCATTGAATGAATAAAATGAATGGATATATACATATATATTTTTTTAACGGTAAGTCTAAATGAGCTTTTGAAAGAACTATAGCTAAATTTTTGTGAAATCCGATGCACATAGGTAGACTTTGTTTTAAAAAACACGATTTTGAAACGATGTAAATCCAGTTTGTCAAAAATGCGAATATTGGGCACGCCACATTATTATTATTATTATTATTTCAAATATTTAATATCTAAGTAAATTAGATATTTCAATACATCGGTATAATTTCGTTACGCACCACAGAGCACTTTTCTGCTTATTCACTATCTCAATTGAGTTATCGATACAAACATTTAAAAAGCTCATCCATTATTTTAAACTAATAAAAATTTGCAAAACATATTCAATATCTTATAATTTTTTTTTCTTTTAATATATAAGGATTAAAAGCCCACATTTACTTATTTTTTTTCTCTGGCTCTCTTTACTGATTTCTTTATCCGAACAAGATTAGGAAAACAATATTTAGATATCCACCACATGAATGCAATTGTATTTTTGTTCGAGTTATAAAAACTGCAGGAATAAATCCAAAGATGAATAAAATCAATATATCTATATTTTATATTATTCTAATGAATAAATCGAAAGCAACACATCAGTAACTTTCTATTTGTTTTTATGCATGCAATAAACTAGTAAGTTGGCACAATTTTGAACCTATATAAATCCGTGTCAAAAATAAATATTAGGCATGGCACATAATTATTATTTTTTAAACGTAATACCTATAAATATATCAGTAATTTCTTTACATATCCCAAAGCACTTTACCGCATATTTTCTCATTTACACAAGCTTTCCAAAGGTTATCCACTATGTTGAACGATTAAAAAAATCTTCAAAATTTTATACATCCATTTCTTTATGTTATTTTTCACAAAATTAAAAAGCTTAAATCCATGAATTTTTTCCCCTCTGGCTCTCTGAGATTTTAAGCACACATCAAGACTTCGTCTCCGAGACGTTCTGAATTGCATTCCAGACTATCCAGAGCTTATATAACCGGCATCATCCGGCTGTATCTGAGAACGGCATCATCCGGATCGGAAAAGGAGACTCGGACCCCGCCCTGCCTGCTCCCTTCCTTATCCGGGAAGGAAAAGTTTCCAAGTCCGGTCCGTTTCCGTTTGGCCAGGTACGGAACCTTTGGTAGCCGCCGGCACGCGAGCGGGATTTCCCTTACAGTGACAGAGGGAGGAGAACACAGACTTGCTGCGAGAAGTACATATGGATTTTGCTGTTTCCAAAACACGTTTCAGTGTTAAGATTTACTTCGGGAAATAAAGGGATAACGTGTTTTTTTTTTTTAATGTTTATGACTGAACAAGCAAAAGAAAGAATTCAAACGGTTTGGAAAAATATTTAAAGGAAAACAAACTGGTGACTTTTCAGATAAAGTTATATTTTTAGGAAACTCAGGTATTTTTTTTCTTGAAAATTTAATATGACTACAAAATAACTGATTAAAAAAACCGATTTTATTATTATTATTTATAATCTATAGAAGTACACATTGATTTCGTTATAACTAGAAATAGCTATAGTGTTAAAATTTAGTTCGGGGTATAAATGAATACTTTATTTTTCATTTTTTTTTTTTTTTTTTTTTTTTTTTTAACGGCGAACAAACAAATAGACGAAAATGTATTAGAAAAATACACAAATCTGCAATGATTTTTCATATTTTCTTAAAATTTTTATAGACTTCATAAAAAGGAGCGAAACAGCGCCGAAAACTGGCGATATGAAGCAATTAAAATAATAAAACTTTGTAAAAAATCACCATAAAATTAAAACAAAACACAGGACGCGTTTCGAGCTAAAAACATAACAGCTCGTCATCAGCTAAGCATACACGTGTCCGAAAACGAACGACGTTTTCGGACACGTGTATGCTTAGCTGATGGCGAGCTGTTATGTTTTTAGCTCGAAACGCGTCCTGTGTTTTGTTTTAATTTTATGGTGATTTTTTACAAAGTTTTATTATTTTAATTAATTTCATAAAAAGGATGCTACAAAAATGTCAATATGGATATGCAAGAAGTTTCGGAATTCCACGTACAAACTTTAGGGGGTTTGATAGAGCATGTTACAACAATTTTTGTACTGGAAACCAGGGTTGTATTCCACTTATTCAGCCAAAAGTTCCATCCAATCCGAACTCGATCTGTCCAATTTTTACAATAAAATATTTTTAAATGAAACTTGCGACAGACTTATCTTTATTTTTTTGTTTCAGTTCTGAGCCATATAATTGTTTTAAGTTAAAAAGACCAAAATAAACTTTGTAGTATTATTAATAGTAATGAAAATTCCCAGAGGGAGTTAGATTTTGACCCAGTTTTAGAGGTCTGCACGGGCCGGAATTTCCAGGCCGGGCCCGGCCTGGCCCGTTTGCATTTTTGCAGTTCTCGGTCCAGCCCGGCCCGTACAAAAATCAGTGAAAACAGGCCCGGCCCGGCACAATTTCTACAAAAAAAAAAAAAAAAAAAAAATCCGTTTTTTCTCAACATACAATTAAGATTCTTTTAATGAATACTACATACATATTTATGGGAACATTTTACAGTATATTTATGATGTTCGCAAAACAGAGAGCACACAATAGTAAACATTAACGATTACTTACAGTGTTTTAGTCATCGTGTCTACAGACATTTCAAAATGGAAATAAGGATTCATTAAAAGATTAATGTAGTTCAGAATAAAGGATTAAAAACATGATAACTTTTGAAGCTGTATAATAAAAAGTAGATTTGTGAAAATATTTCTCTCATTTTTAAGGCTTTTCTCAAATCCAAAGGAGCTACATTTCGACACATTTATGAATTCTTTTCTTTTCGGAAACGCGTAAGATTGGCAGGTATTCTTATTCAGAAGCTATGTAAATGTCTTTTTTTTCATAGATAAAAGCAATATATCTTTCTGAAAATACTGTCAAAGTTAGCGTTTTGAATCGAATTTCCGGAAGCGATAGCACAGGAAAGGAGAAAAACGTACAGTCACGTGACAGGAATCTCTGTTATCTCTGTAAGTAATTTATCAAATATGGAAAAAGCTATTCGTTTCCAAATGCCTTCAATTGGCAGACCTGTCAATTTTATGCCTTTATAGTTAAAAATTTTGTCAGAAAATGTGTCTGAAAGCGTCGCATTGTTGAGCAGTGAATATGAGAACCACCTTAAGGTATATTTCCAAAGATATTGTTAAGAGTACAAAACACAATGACTGTTCTACACATCCTGAGATCGATTAAGACCAGTTCCGTCCCGGCACAAGTCTGCTGAAAAAAAAATTAAACTCGGAATCAGACATTTTGTAACTGTACGATGCCGATGGACATGTTACATTTCTGTATTGATGTTGTTAAACTCGCATCGGCTCGTGACGCACATTTATACTTCTCGAGAAAATCATATTCATTGAAAACGGCTCGTATTTTATCTGCTTCGCTTAAATTCTTATATCGGGCCGATAGGTCCGATTAATTTTTTGCCTTGTCTGTCGGCCCGGCCTGTTGAAAAAAATGTTCTAATTCTGCCGGCCCGGCCCGTTTGAAAATTCGCCTTCATTCCGGCGGGCCGGGCCTCGGGCCAAGCCCGGGCCCGTGCAGACCTCTACCCAGTTTGAGATGGAAAATATAATTGGAAGATAAAATACTTGTTTAGTAAAGAGGAAAGTGGAAATATATGAATTATTAATAAGTAAATAAATAAATAAATAAATAAATAAATAAATAAATAAATAAAAATAAAATAGTGAAAAAAGTAGTAGCGAAAAACAAGATAGAGTTGTTGGCCTAGAATTAGGATTGTGATGAGATAACGTTAGCAGGAAAAAGTTAGTATTTACATTAATACCAAAGAGAAAAAAAAGAGAGAAAGAAAGAAAGAAAGAAAAGAAACACTATAACTTATTTATTTTGCGATCTCCATAGGGAAGAAAACAATTATAAAGCATAGATAAATTAGTCGTTCCATATATTTACAATTTGCAACAACATTAAATTTTAAAACCAAATGAACATAAACATAATCAATTTAATCATTGAAGGAGAATTTTAAATTTCCGTAAAGATAAAATATTTTAATTAATATTACTAATAAAAATATTTTTACAATACAGCTAGCTCATCGACAAAAGATCTTCCTGCTCAGTCGGAAGTATAGCTTGACTTCTTGATTTTGTTTATATTTTAAGGTAGAGTTGGCCAAAAAGAAAGAAAAAAGAGACGGTCCCTAATACATTGTAATCGCCAAATTTTTACACAAAAACGAAACTGAAATAGCCATTTGACTGGAAATTATGAATTTTTCAAGTTATTTAAAAATAAATAACTTTGGGTCGTTTTCACTACTAAAATTGTACCAAACACTAAAATTTTTAAAGAAAAAACGTTGTAGTTTTTTTTTCTTTCTTTTCTTTTCTTTTTTTTTTTTTTTTTTAATCTGAATGAAAACGCCAGAAAACTTCTCCATGTACCATTTGAAACGCGTGAGAAGAGGTTCACTTTGTCAAGCGGTTTAAAAAAAAAAAACAAGATAAGAAGATGAAATGGAAAAAGAGAGAGAGAAGGAGAGATAATATACCCATAAAAAGCATTCATTTGAGATGGTGCATTTCAAAATGATGTACCTTTTTTACTTTGCACAAAAATGTATTTATTGCTTGTTCAAAAAACAAAATATTGATGCATTATAAAATGTAACCTATTTTTTTTTTCATTTTTGAAATAGGACTCTGCTTTAATGATTTATACAATGTACGATTCCACAACTAACAGTTGTTCGTTTGGCTTGGGCCCAGCGAATGATCTGAGTACGAACAACCGCCGCAACAACTCAACTGGTACTTCTGCCGTCCACCAACATCACCACCATTGTAGCAGTCAGTCAAATTCATCGGTTCAAGTCAAAATAGAAGAATGCCTGACCGGATCTACCAATACTAGAACTGATGATTGGGCAACAGGCTGTGCATATCGCTTCGCAGCAGCCAGAAGATGCTACATGAGCTCTGAGGACTCTGGAATTAAAAATGGTGTTTCTTGTGTGTCCGATCAAAGTTCCAACAAAGTACTAGACCCTGGTGGTTTCAACGGTGCTTTGGCAGCCAGTTTTAGAAACAGATATCTAGGTGCAAGTGCCTTTAGTAATCTACCGGCAACACCAGCCTTGTTCCCAGGATATGTGTCAAACCCAGATATGAACAAACAGACTTTGCCTACAGAAGGGTCTAATGTTTTAAACAGCAGCAATACTCATCAACAAAACAATGTAACTCTGGCAGTTGAAAGTCAGGACTTACCGAGGTCATCTCCAACAGTGAATTCAACTTCATCGTCTTCATCGTCATCCAGGAGTACACATCCTGTAGATTCAAACAATAATAAAGGGAAATCATCTGATAAAAGAGTCGTAGTGCCGGCAGGTAAGTTATTTTTTATGTTACATTTCATTGTCCAGGAATGACAAGGTTCTAACTGCTTCGACCACTTTATTGAGAAAAGCAAAATGAAAGGTTATCTCTTTCATAGGTTCTATATATTTTTTGAAAAGCTCATTGGAATGTGTCATATGCTACCTCAAATAGGGCCGGACTAAGACCTTTTTTGTGTGCAATGCACTGTACAGTTTTTGTGCCTCTTAAATTGGTTGGTTGGTTTATGGCCACTATTGTCCTGTTTTTTGCATACAATAGATTAAAACCCTACACCTCTTGACTTATAGAAAGAAGACTTAATCACTAGATATGTTGTGGACTTCCACAATACGGGTATTTCCTACAAAAAAAAAAGGAGTACAAATTGTTAATAAATTCCATAGTGTCTTAAAAAAATAAATATTACATTTAATATATTTTTTTCTGTTTACAAATATCAATAAAAAATAGTTCTTAATAAATCATTAAAAGATGAAACTTTTGTAGAATAGCAGGTAACCTCAACAATTTTGATATTAGAAATGAAGATTGATAGAACACACACACAAAACTACGACTCTAACAAATTGCATGATTTCGCTTAGATCACTTAAAATTTTTAAAGGAGCTTGAAAGCATGCTAACTTAGAATGGTAAAATAGTTATAAAACAGTAATATATGGAAAAGGACATTCATAAATAATTGGTTGCTGTGAGAAAAGCAGAAGTGCTGAAATTTTTATATTTTAAAAAATACATATTATTTTCATAAATCATTCATTTATGATTATATTAAATTAAATTACTGAAACTTTTATAGCCTCTCGAAATTTTTTTCCCAGACTACATGACCCACGTGCTGGCGAAATAATCGAGCCCTGTCTTAGTTTTAGACAAGATAAAAGCATTTAGCAGATAATAAATTCGTTTCAATTTGGACGATTTTGTCAGTTAGAAACTTGTCATTTCAAAGAAAAAACGTTCTATTTAAAATAGATTTATATTGAATTAAAACAATGGAGAAAAATAGAGTGTGAATAGAGCTTTATCATTAGCTTTACTGGTGAAATTGATAAGCATTTAATTTTTTTTTCTTTTTAACTCGGCGTAGATTATGAAACACATTTCAACATTTCCAGAATACCGTAAACAAAACTTCACCATTTAATAAGGTCAAAGAAGTTATCTTAAGTAAACAATTTAGATAACGCATTAATACGTTTGAAATCCTAATTTCAGCAATTACCACCCAGTCGTAAAGGTACTCTAATTCTTTTGTGCAGCCCTGTATATGAGCAACATATTTCTATATTTACCAAATAATTCAGTTCAGTTAGAAAACACTGTTGAAAATTCATCTTCAGCAATTTCCGCCAACAGACGGAAACGTTCATTATTTTTTTCTTTTTCGTCAAATCTTTTATTGACAGATTTTTATATTTACAATACATTAAGCTAAAATTTAATTCAAATTAACAAAAAAAAAAAAAAAAAGAAAAAAGAGAGAGAGCTACACACACAACTAAAAACGCAATGTCAGCAATTACCATCATCCATAGACAGCAATGTATCCAGTTCACTGCATAGTCCTGTATATATGAATTTAGTCTTGAAACATCTTGTACTGTACTAAATAGTATTCAGCTAGAAAATGAATTACACAATTAAAAATTACCTTTAAACAATTCACGACGAGCAGTAATGCTTGTGCAGCCCCATATCATCACATGATACATGCAAAAAATTAAGTAAACTTTATAACGCAAACCAAAGTTGAAAACGCACTTCCAGCAAATTATCGCTCATAGACACTTACGGAAACCCTATTCTTTTGTTTGTCCCTGTAAATGAACTATAAATGAAGATCGCTCTATATATTCTACAGTAAGCATGGACCTCAGTAACGTATAGGATAACATATATAACGTACATATGTTATTATTTTTTCCCCATTACACCATTTTATAATTGAACTCGTTCGTATGACCCTATAAATGAATGATAAATGATGCTTTACAATCCATACTCTATGGAAAGCATGTTTTACTGTGCCTAATTCAATTTTATTATTTTTAAAATAGTATATAACATTGTTTAAATACACTACAAACGAACCCCCCCCCCCCCCCATAGATCATAATGCACCAAAATTCTTTTCGGTGTATTTTAAAACGAACTACAAATGCTACATCTTCATTTTCAATGGCAAATAACATAGCTAATCTCAATAACGTATATGATAATAACGTAGAAATCGAAGCATGTTTACAAGAGTTAGAGCTCGTTCGAACAGACGAACCAAATTCATAAACAATTTTTAACTGCCGCTGGAAAGATTTAAAAGAGTATGTATCACATGATGTAAGACTGAAGTGAAAGTACTTACTCAAAGATATTTTTGGAATTTTGAACGTGTGCAATAATGTGTGAGCAAATGAATGTGTAAGTTTTTAGATAAAAACTGAGCAAATTCTTTGTATATTAGATGTAAATTTCCAACTGGGCGAAAAATGTCCGGACCAGGATTCGAACCCGGGACCTCCCTGGCTGAAGCCGCCAGTGCTCTGCCATCTGAGCTATCCCGGAGATTTCTGGTCGAACTTTTTCACCCAGCTAACCTTGATTACAGCATCTGGTCTGAAACCTGGTTCAGCTCAACAGAATAAATCTCAGGTAATGGAACTCCAGAAATCGCTGGATACGAAATTACACTAGATTAATATTAACACAATTATTCTAATTGGTAAACAAATCATATTCATGATTTTCATGATTTGTTTACCAATTAGAATAATTGTGTTAATATTAATCTAGTGTAATTTCGTATCCAGCGATTTCTGGAGTTCCATTACCTGAGATTTATTCTGTTGAGCTGAACCAGGTTTCAGACCAGATGCTGTAATCAAGGTTAGCTGGGTGAAAAAGTTCGACCAGAAATCTCCGGGATAGCTCAGATGGCAGAGCACTGGCGGCTTCAGCCAGGGAGGTCCCGGGTTCGAATCCTGGTCCGGACATTTTTCGCCCAGTTGGAAATTTACATCTAATATGATTTGTTTACTAATTAGAATAATTGTGTTAATATTAATCTAGTGTAAATTCTTTGTAGTTCAAGAAAATCTGGGGCCACAGGCACGGGCATATTATGCCTATTAATCCATAATCAGGCCCTGCCAGTTCTTATAAAAATATCTCCGAATTATCCCTACTGAATGACATCTATGTAAATGCATTTATCTTTCCTGTTTCTTCTTTTTCCATCGAAAACTCATAATAATTTGTAGAATGTTGATGAAATTGATTGAAATTTTCTAGTTGAACATTATATTCCGTGTAAGAGAGGTCCAGATTTGCATTATATATTCTAAATTCTTAAAAATATATATAAAAATCAAGTGTGTGATTACCCATGATGACTTTTTCGATTTTTTCAAGTAGTGTAAATTGTTTTTCATGGAAAACCATATAAAATAAAATCTCATATAAATTTATTGATTTTGTTATTATTAAAAATACATAAAAATCGATTTTTTTTTCATCAAGGGGGCATCAATTATAAAATATAAAATAGGAGCGTTTCAAAATGTATATAAAATTCTAAGTCAATGTAATGAAATTCAAAACTTTCAACTTTTCCTTTTGAGATACTGAGTTGTCTTTCTGATTGAACCTTCATAGAGAACATATGGTAAGAGTAAATATAAGTAAAATTACATAAATGCAAATAAATAACTAATAAAATAAGACTTTTAAAATACACTATTAAAAATTTGCAGCAAACTGTCCAATTATATAGAAAACGGTTATATAACCGTAACTTTATTCTGACCATAATATGGTGTATGTGGTCAGATACGCTTGATAATCAGGGTCAGTTAACCGTTATCTTTAAAAACGGTAGAGTGACTGGATAGTCTGCTGCAGATTTTTAACAAGGTTAAAAACTTAAGCAGTTGGGGTTGTTATACTGAGAAATTTTTCAAGTATTCATGTGGCACATTGAAATACAAGAGCTAGAAATAAATACAGTGAAATACGTTGAACACGAAATTGAGGGGGCCAAAATTTTTTTCGTGTTAAAAGAATTTCGCGTTAAAAGATTAGTAAAAAAAAAAAAAAAAAAAAAGAACAAAACTCACAAATATTTTCGACGTCGTTAAATTTTATTTCGATTTCCTATTAAACTACTAGCAGGTTGCATCCATTAGGATATAAAGCAAGTAAAAAAAAAAAAAAAAAAAAAAGGGGGGGGGGGATCAGATATATATATATTTTTTTTAAGTGTTTTTTTCAGCATTCTGAGATCTAGCTTGTTTCAATCAAATAAGCAAAGCTAAATCTTCGTGCTTAGCAGTTCTCATATGTTTTCTCTCTGGCTTAAACATACTGCGCTCAACTATTAACGTAATGGGATCCCTGTTTTTTATTATCGTTGATATAATAGAATTGGCAATGCCAAATTTTTTCAGATTTCTGTTTTCGTCCTTCTTTCATCAACTGCATCTTCATTTGAAGCGAAATAGCAGTTTATTTTCGGACCGATTTTTTAGCCATTGTGCTCATAAAACATAAGCTAATTTACCAAAAACACGGAATTGACGGATTTTCACCCAAAATTCAGTGGTTTTAACATAAAATTCACCAATTTCAACTCAAACTAACTACATCGAATGCGAACTTTTTTCGTGTTAAACGATTTCTGTTTCGTGTTAAAAGAAAAAAAAATGTATTAAATTGTATAGTATACGGCCCCGGACCGCTATATCATTTTGTGTTAACCGATTCTTCATGTTAAGCGTTTTCGTGTTAAACGCATTTCACTATAGCACCTTTAATGCATTTCCCATTTGGAGAACTTTGGTGTAAAACAAGGTAAATAACAAAATGCATGTTTCAAGTTAACTATGTGCGATTTGTTTTTTCTGTTCTGTAAAAAAGATAAATGTTTCTTTCTGAAGAAATATAACATAATAATAATGAACGAAATTATAGAATAATCTCTTCCGAGTTATACGCACGATTCTGTGTTCTTTACTTTTAGGAATGTCAGAAACCACAATATATTTTCAAGATTTAAAACAATATAAATAAAAACATAGTTTCTTTTGCTGCCAATGATTTTCAGAAATGTTTCTGAGTCGTTTTTATACTGTATTAATCCGTTTTTGCGTATTCCTCGGTTTATAGGTAACTATCAATTCTCAAGCAAACATTTTCATGTTCCATAAACATGTTTTACAGACAAGCATGTGGGTAAATTAACAGCATTAACACATTTATTACATTAAACTTAATAATATTTTCTTACTCTGGAACACTTTTTTAAATCGACTGTTTCTTCAAATAACAGAAAATTTCTCTCCTACAACGGGAAAAAAAAGAAACGAATATTTTTTCATTTGCCGGATGTTTTCTCTCTTGTAACAGATAAAAAAGAAACGGACACTCTTCAAATAACGGAAATATTCCAGCAGCAGTGCTGCCGAAATTTTCCGTGATTTGAAGAAAGTCTTTCTGAGAGCGTGCTAAGAAACAGTAGTTAGGATATTTATCCTTATATCCCATCAATAGCAATTCAATTCCCTTTCAAACTGATTTTAAAAGTAATGTAAAACACTTTGTAATTTAAACTACATTCTTGTTTATCACATAGCAATTATTATTATTATTATTATTTTTTTCATATTTGTGAATAAATAAAATTTTTACTTTGAGCCCGAACCCGAAAAATATGATATAAAAAGCGAGCCCGAGCCCGTGTCGGTCCCTAGCGCAAGCTCATGGGCTCGTGCTGAGCACATCTCATCTGCACTTCAAAAAGATTTTACAGTATTAACCGGCAGCTGAGGTGCTAGTATAATTCTGTAAAATCAACAACTATACCGCTAAATAACAATAATAAACAGTAATATACCGATATGTTATTAATATATGGTATATTTCTGCATTCCCATTTATAAAATCGTATGCTACTGTTTATTTGCTGTTTATTACTGTTAATTTTACGGTATAATACTGGCACCCCAGCTGCCAGTGTTATACTGTAAAATCAACAATTATTTTTTACATTGTGTAAACCCAGGCTGTAACAAACCACAGACAGGATTTATCAGATTGTGGACACCATTTATATGAAAAATTAATATTTTTCATAATTATTTAATTATTTGCTTGCATAGTTCCGTTATACCACATCAGATTTTCACTATAAGATTTTTTTCAATTGCAATTACTTTTTTAATAAGTTTTCTGAAACATCGTTTTGTATGTTCGTTTCTAGACGAATGACCTGCAAGAAAGCTTTCCAATTTTATTATGTAGCAAATCAGAATTATTACCCCAACATCAGCATTTATCTTTCGGTTGAAGAAACAGGTGTTTCCTCCCCCCCCCGCCACACACACACACTGTGTAACCTCCTGTAGTGTGCATGATAGGCATACACCTGCGCAAAATTAGGCAATGCAGAGTAAAGTAAAGTGATATGCTCTGATTCATTAATAATGCCTGCCAACGAGTATTTATGAAATATTACACAATGTCAATCAGCAAAATGGCGTGATCTAACCTTTTAATTGATTTGTTGCCTTTTTGCTAAATCATATCCACCGCTAAAAAGCAGGTGTTTTGTTTGGAAGTTATAAGTTAATGATGTATTCCTATTGACTTATTATTGATATTTTAGGTCATTTACAGTGGCGTGGTGTTTGTAATACTTTATGTTTTATCAATATCCTGTCTTTTTTTAGTTGTTGTTATTTTTCCCTGAAATTCTAAACGCCATGTTCATTGTACATAAAAAATGAAAAGATAATTATTAGTTCCTGAATTTTTTAGAATATCTTTAAAGATATTCGGTTCCCATTTGTATCTCAGTACAGTCCAATGCTTAGGCTAAAGACAACAAAAAAGCGTCAAACTGAGACGGACAAAGATGATTTTTGTCTGACAGTTTTACTTCTTACATTTTATAGTGTCAAAAGATAAACTGAAAAAAAAAAAAAAAAAAAAAAAAAAAAAAATTGTTGATTTTACAGCATAATACTGGCATCTTGGGGCGCCAGTTTATAATCGTAAAATAAGCAGTAATATACCATTGTATAAATGCATTAAACCGTATATTACTGCTTAATGGTACATTAATTGCTAATTTTACTGTTTATTACTGTTAATTTTACAGTATAATACTGGCGCCCCAGCTGCCAGTATTATACTGTAAACTCAACACTTTTTTTTTTTTTTTTTTTTTTTTTTTTTTTTTTTTTTTTGCAGTGTAGCTTGAAAACAATTTGCAAGGTGATTTCAAATTATTTAAAAGCTAGTTAAACAAGTGTTTCAAAAATTTTATTTTATATTTATTTATGCTTTCTTATGAACTAATTTTACTTATTTTTCAAACTTATCGCTTTTTTGGTAAAAAGCTTGAGTATCTCGAAAATAAATAAATAAATAAATATAAATATAAATAAACAAATATAATTAAAAAAAATAATAATATAATAATAATAATAATATCAGCATTTTAAAATTTATTTTTATTATTTGCAGATATAATTGCTAAAAAAATAATTTAATGAAAAAAAAACAAACAAACTATTGTTTGTTATGTTTTTCTTACTTTAATTCATCCAAACTACATTATTCTAAAAGTTATTTTTCAATAACGTGATTTCATAAATGTTTGAAGTTCAAGCCTTTTAAAACTTTTCCAAATTATTTTATATTGAAGTTAATTTAATTACCAGTTCCAATCCTATTATTTTCTTTTTAAAATGTCTGTTAATTCTGTATTTTTTTTATAAATGGAAACGTTTGAGCCAAAAACATTATCACATTTAAAAATGGTTTAAGGGTTCTCTAAAAGTTTTATTTGATTTAAACACGAGAGAAAATATATGCATTGATAAGGAGATGGTCAGATGTTGGGCCTTCAAATTTTGCACATTTATTTTCTGCTTTGTGCGTTGTCAGCTCCTTAACACTGTTATAGAACGTTTTCTTGTAACTGGTAAAAAATATTGTATTTTTTGAACTTTGAAATATTTTTCAGACTTGAATGGAGCAGACCGTTTTGATAGAAAATATTACAGCAGTATTATAATTCTTGATAGTCACTGTAATGTAAGATAAGAATTTTAGTTAAAAATGATGTAATAAATAAGCATAAATATTGATGTGTACTTTTAAGGTTATAATTAGATTATTGAACAACAGTAGGATTGTCTAGTGTCGAACTGTAGAAGCTCAACCCAATAAATTGGAAAAATAATCATATAGCAATGAACATCTATTGTATAGGGTAACTCCGGGAGAGTCGCCGCATACGGGATAGATGCCGCACCCCTTGTATTTCTTGTAATTATCGATAGATAGTCGTCAAACGCACAGTATAGGTGCGCAATGAGATTATTTTAACCAGTGTATAGCGTGAATCCCATTTCGATGTTTACTTGCAGAAGTATAATCCTTAATTTGACGTAAGTGCATGATTTCACTGTCCAAACTTTTAAACACGTTACGTTTAAATACTTTTTATGCACTAATTACTAAATGCATGCATGATTTCGAAGTCAAAACTAAGTGTAAGGTTTGTATAGAGTACTGTGTGTATGGTTACGCCATTTCCGTTTAAGCGATGGCAGGTAACTGTGATGGCCGACGTCTGCACCATGCAAAATAGGATACATGCCGCACTGCTATTCCGGTATACATGCCGCAGTTTCTTTTGTACGGGATGATTAAGTGTTATTAACTTTTCCTTTTCTTTTTGCACAGACTAACCATGTTAGGCATATTATCAAGTTTACTAAAACCAAAAGAGAAAAAGGGGAAACTAAAAAGTAAGAAGGGCAAGAAAGTTGCAAGTCAAGATGATAATAATGAAAAATTGGATTACGCGTAACGCAGACGTTCTTTGCAAACTACTCCAAAAAATAGGAAGTGTAATTAGCTTCGTTGCATCATGTGTTTAAATGTAGTTACATAAAGACTATATTTTTTCGACACTTTTTCTGTAGATTGTAGTCGAAAAAACAGGTCTAACTATTCGGGACCATAGGTGCATATAAGCACCTTCAGAAAGAGCTTACAAAATTTGTTTCTGGCACCAATAAAAAAGAAAAGTAATATTTGCTTTGTTTAATTAGAGCATTTTCATGATTATTTAAGTAAAGTTAACTTCTTTTTAAAAAAGTGGTACCAATCGAATAAAATTTGTGTAAAAGCAAACCGGTCTCGAAATGGTTAACAAATAAATTATGTAAAAACAATGTTACTTTTTTTCTTTTCCCTTTCTAATACATTGATGTTACGTTGTAGCTGAAATAACAATTAAAATTTAATGCAAAAAAAAAAAAAAGAGTCGATAATTTTAATAGTGAAAGTAGGCAACAATTATTAATTTGAATCTACTAATACGTTTCATTGTACTCATTTAGTTTCATTTTGTTATTACATCGTTAATTATAGTCCAGATATGAATATATATATATATTTTTTATATTTTATTTATAATTTCATTCTGTTCTTATTACAAGCGCGGCATAACTACCGCACAAGTGCGGCGTCTCAGCCTGAATCTACGGGTGACGCGCCGCAGTGTAATGTTTTAGAAAAAAATTGTTAAAAAATATTAATAATTTGTTTTGAATTTTTTTGTCGCAGTACACGCGTTCTATATTTAACATTAAATAGCACAGCATGCTGTTTTTTTATTTTATGTCCACCATGGGACTTTATACAGAACTTCAAAAAAAATGTGCGGCATAAATCCCGGAATTACCCTATATAAAGTGTACGTCAGAAACTGTAACAGTAAAAGGTTGGAAAAGTATTAGAAGCCTGTATCCAATATTAGGCATTTAAAAAAAAAAATAAATAAAAAATAAAAAAAATACACATTTTCTTATCGCTATTTTTAAATTTTGTTTCTTCTTTTTGCATCTATTAGCACTTTCAAAGTAAACACAAGTTAGCACTTTCAAAGTAAACATTATTCAGAACCCATTGAGAAAGATTACTTGAAAAAATTTAAACAGTAAATTTTTTATTTAATTTTTTGAAAACATCTCCGATACCGGCATTACCTCCTTGACTATTTTTCAAAAGTGTTTTTATTAACGAGGATGCCGCAAACGAAACTTTTTAAAATCCTATACGGATGATTGCTTCTAAAGAAATTATTAAAAATAATCAAGTATCTTGTGTTATCTTCTTCGCCCCTTAATTTTTAAGTGCCCCAAGCATTCTTAACCCCTTGGGGACGGGCAACCGGTACACCGAAAAAAAAAATTGTTGATTTTACGGTTTAATACTGGCAGCTGGGGTGCCAGTTTATAACCGTGAAATAAGCAATAATAAACCGTAGTATAAATGAATTAAACAGTATATTACTGCTTAGCGATATATTACTTGCTAATTTTACGGTTTATTACTGTCAATTTTACTGTTTTAAACTGGCTGTATTATACAGTAAAATCGACATTTTTTTTTTTTTTTTTTTTTTTTTTTTTTTTTAAACAGTGTATACGTGCTATTTAAGGTGCACAGAATCCTTCATTATTTCCACCAATTATTTTATTGTAAAGTTTGCATTTTTTAATCAAAGAATTTTCGCAATTCAATTACAGAAAATTTTCTGCTTAGAAAAACCGGTGGTAAAAGACTAAAAATTAAGCAAAGGGCTCTCGTCGAGAAGGGGTTAAGCCTCTAAATCAGTTCAAGTATTTTGGTGTGTCGCTTACTTCAAAAGCGTGGCATAATGATTTGTTTGAATATTTTTGATCAGAATGATTTGATTGTCGTTTTTCCCCCAATATTATTTTCATTCATACTTAACGAGTTATTTTGATCTGTATTTTGAATCAGTTATTTTGATTTGTAAATAAAATCTCTTAAGAGGCCACACTAGTCACTCAAAAAGACCCGGATGATAATGTTAATCCTATGGGGAAGTTATTTTCAAATATCTTGTTTGGATTTTAATATTTTTACACGATTTTTTTTTTTTTTTTTTTTTTTTTTTTTGCATATGATAGCTGAGGACGATCTACATCCGGGCTAGTTTTTACTTTTTTGATTTTGGTTACAGATTTTTTATATTAGGATAGTTTCAATTTCAGAACCGGTTCAAACCGGTTCCGAATGTGAAAGTATTTCTTTTTTTTTTCTTTTTCTTCTTTTTTTTTTTAATCGGAAACCAAAATCGAAAAACTAAAAACTAGCCCGGTTGTAGATCGTCCTCAGCTATCCTACGCAAAAAAAAAAAAAAAAAAAAAAATCATTCAAAAATATTAAAACCCATTCGAGAAATTTGAAAATAACGTTCCCATAGACTTTGCATTAGCGTTTTCCTTTTTACCCGTGTCTGAAGTAGACTCTTAAATACCGGGTGATGCCAGAAGAATGGGCAATCCCATTCATTTTCCATCACCGTGTATAATTTAATTTTCGTGTGTTATATGCCAAGGAATAACACATATATAATTAGCAGAGTTACACTCTAAATAAAAATGAGTGATTATTACTCTATCGCAGAGTCAAAATATGTGTTAGCAATATTTTAACTTTGCTAACAGTACATGCGTGAAGTTCATTTTCCTCAAGTGGTAATTATTTATTTTCTCAATATAAAAACAAAAGTATAGGTAAGATAAATTGGGCTTACCTTCTATTTATGTACAGTCGGCTCCACTTAATCGGGTAACGGATAATTGCATACCCCACTTATATACATATAATGCCGTGGAACAGAAACGTTCCCCATAAGGCTGATGTTAAATATACTCGTTTTATCGCATAACAATCCCCGGTTAATTGCATAAATATCTCCAATCTACTAGTAGTAATTCAGATTTTATGAATTCCTGTTATAGTGATAAATGGGAAAAAAGTAAAAACTTTTTTTTTTTAACAGTGGTTTGTTATATGAAATGTTTGTTATGTGAAAAATTAATCGAAGAGCAGAAATCGTCGTGAAAGATAACTTATCTTAATTCTGGAAACTTATGAGAGTGTTGAATTTGGACAATTGTGTTTTTCTTTTAAAGCTTGCCGTACATACAAACTCTCAGATTCAAACTCTCAAGATCTCAAACTCTATGACTCAAGATGTTGAGGGTGCTTTTTGAAAAATTCTGGAATCGGGGAAAATAGAATCGAGACGGGCAAGAAAATAAAAGACCAATATTTAGCGCTGGAAGTGGGGAAATGCAATGTCGAGATATGAAAAAAAATAAATTCCTAAAGGATTTTTTGTGTAGAAAAAAAAGAGAGATAAATTGGTAAATAATTAAAAAATAAAAAGAATTTATGCAGAAACTTTTATTTTCAAAGGTATGATTTAAAAGCAAATTTTTTTTATTTAACTTTCCTTTTACTGTTCACATAAATTATTATGAAAAATTAAACCATGTACCGTAAATAGTGTTATAATACCTTATACTTTATTACATATATTGCTATATATAGAGTAATAATAAATTATTTATTAAAGTTATTAATAGTTTTTAATTTATTAGGTAAATAATTATTGTCATTAATATTTATCATATCTGTGGTATATTATCAAATGATAACGTATACTGATAACATTAATTACTGTCCTCACTTAAGTGCATACCCCGTTTAAATGCATACAATTCAGTGGAGCTAACTGTATGCAATTAAGCGGGGCCGACTGTATATCCATATGCTATCTGGTATCCGACGTCGGTAAGGGTATAATTATGTCTACAGCTTCTCCTTGTATTTCTAATTTAATCCATTCATAGCGATGCGATATTCTGTGTCATCTTAAAACACGCGTAAAGAATTTTGACTTGTGAATTGAAATATGTTGGAACTTTTAAATAGAAAGAAAATTAACATTTAATTCAGCGTTAAGAAATACATCTCTCCTTTGGAGAGTTTAGTTTACAAGTGAGAGTAGGAAAACATGTACAATACGTTATTGGCAATAAAAAACAGGAAATTAGTGACATAAATCTTAATATTAAATTATTTGTATCAATATTTAAACTTATAGTAATTTTTAAAAAAGTTTATTAATGTTTTTAATGTCTTTAGTTCTTGAGTATCATGAAATGTTTATAATAGGATATTTGTTTACGATTGTGCAATCATTTTTCACTTCCTTCCTTCAGATCATAATCACTTTTCATAATTGCTTTTATCAATCACATTTGACACATGAAAAACAATTTACTTAGCTTGATTATTTTAATGTCCTTGTTTGGAGATTATGATTCACAACAACTGTCAACAATATGCCCAATATCTGTCGAGTGACTATTCACTCTGAGCAAAAGTGAAATTTTTGACTCTCTGAAAGGGTGAATAATCACTCCTGGGAAGTGAATATTCACTCTAAGGCAAGTCACACACAAAGGCGCATCCCACACTCAGACGACAAGCGACATGAAGCCGCAACATGTAGCGCAAAAACCGGTCGAAACAAAGAACGAAGTTGTTTCAAACCTGTTTTAAACCAGTTTTTCCAGTGAATTCAATCGACATGTCTTATGTGTCGCCTTAGTGTGGGACTTGCCTAAGGCGATACATAAGACATGTCGCTTGAATTCGCTGGAAAAAACTGGTTTAAAACAGGTTAGAAACAACTTCGTTTTTTGTTTTAACGGGTTTTTGCGCTTCATGTCGCTCTTCGTCTCAGTGTGGGATATGCCTAAAGAGGGGTGGATAATCACTCTTTCGGAGGAGTGCGTTTATTCACCCCTGTAGGAGTGAATAGTTACTCTTCCATAGAAGTGAATGTTCATTTTTTATGGAGTCAATTCTTTTTTTTTTTTTTCTTTTATGCGCATTTTAAAGGAATCAAATATTTGACAGCATGCAATGAAAATAGATACAAGCGTGGTAAAGAGTGGAATAAAATACTTTATTAGCAATATTTATTTAATTCATAGTTTGTAACACTAATTGAACTTTTAAGGAAAAATTCAGTTAAAGTTACACACGAATTAAATTAGATTACTGACAGAAAAAAACTAAAATATTTCATTACGATTTTATACCTTGTGTTTGCATTCATTGCGTGCCCTATAAATATATGATAATTTTAAAATGCCCACTAGGGCAAGTAATTAACCGAAATCTTAATCAGTTAATGTTATTTTTTTCCTTTTCAGATATCCATTTAGTGTTTTAATAATTCCCGTGTTGTACGTTATGTTCTTTTTTTTTTTTTTATGGAACAACATATATGATAAGCGATATTTAGTTTAACATTTTTATTCCCGTATATATAATATTTTGGGAATATGAGCTAAACAGATTTCGTATGTTTTATAGGAAAATATTGACCTAGGAAACAAAAAAAAGGAAGGAAATATAAAAAGAAAAGAAATGACTGCATATGTACTGTTTTTATCGTTTGGAAAACATTTTTAATGTAAAAAGTAGATATTTATCTTTTTAAAATGTATTCTAAATTTAAAAATATGTCTTATTTAAAATATATTATATTATTTAAAATATATCTTATATTACATAAGTGATACTATGAACATTGTAAAATATTTACTAAAGCAGTTTTATCTATAAACTTCATATCAGGCATAAAAAACGCTTTATTTCAATGCTTAAATATTATGTTTTATTTTTTAATGCCAATAATTACGTGTATCATAGGTATTTAACTCATAATCATAATATACAAATTCTCCCAGGAACAAAAGATTAAAATTAAATAAGACTTACCTTGACGTTCCATAAATAGTCACTTTAATAATATCCATATGTTTTAATCCTAAAATGACGGACGCCTTTCTCTTATCTTAAAAAAAAGCGTCGTAGACTTTTGCTCTTCAGATTAGCTGATGAGTAATACGAATACATACAATTAGAGATCGACAGAAAATTCGGTTTCCTTTTCGTCCCAAAATCTGAGTTGCGCCGAAATTGAGACACACTTTACTTAATACTTTGAACTTCACTGTGTATAATTATCGGCTATGACAGACTGGAGACCGGAGTAAAAATAATAATGCAAAAAATGCGTATATTATTCACCTTTGAAGATACTTTTTTGCGCGCTCGGGAAAAACTGCTGATAACAGTAATAGAAGTTTGAAACCGCAAACTGTTTCGAATGCTCTTTGAGAATATTCTATCATTCTGTATTCTTTATGAATTAATTACATTTAATTTTATATGAAGATAAAAAGTTCCATAAATAATCACTTTAATAATACAGTCGAACCTCGTTAACGCGAACACTCAAAAGGGAAACTTATTTCTTTGTTCGTGTTAAAAGTAGTCCGTGTTATCCAAACTTAAATACATTACATACAACTGGACGGAGCAATAAGAAACAGTTTGCGCTAAAAGTAATTCGCGTTAAGTGCGTTCGTGTTAACGAGGTTTGACTGTATCCGTATATTTTAATTCTAAAATGGCGGATGTCTTTCTCTTACCTTAAAAAAGCGTCGTAGACAAGACTGTTCTGATTGACTGATTATTAATACTCATACTATACTCACTCCTGCTTAGAGTGAATGGTCACCCTTTCAGAATTTCCAATGTTATATTATGAAATGGAGTTTTTGAAAATTGAGAAGCGACATATTTTGGTGCTTTTCATTATTTTACTCCATATTGGTTCAAAGTTGAAAAGAATTTTTTTTTTTTTTAAGTGTATAATACCAAGCTTTCCCTTTCGTCAGCGGAGTGAGATATTTCACTCCTTTCTAGGGAGTGGAAAATTGCACTCTTTAAGGAGTGTATTTTTATAAAATTCATTCCAAAAAGAGTGAAAATGCCTGTCACTCATTCAAAGAGTGAACTTTTCACCCCTCTCTATTTTAGAGTGTATAGGGAAACATCAATAATTCAGTAACTCTTGCAAGTCGACATTTATTACTTCGATAATTTGATTATTAATTTTAATTTGAAAAGAAAAAAAAAACCTCGACATAATTTTAATGGAAAATTTTCTGTCAGTAACATTTTGCATTATTTCATCCCAATTAATGTTACTTCCAATAACCATTTTTAACAATTCTTTGTTCCCAACCCGCTTTTTCCCCCTAGGTGTTCCATAGTAGGTCGTACGAAGTTCTAAAGTGATTCTTTTATTACATTGAATAAATCTTTTTCTAGAACTTAGAAAATAGGCTGCGTCCAACAATCATTAAGTTAGTTATACGTAACTATTTAAATCATAAATATATAAATGGTTAGAACATACATTTCATTTTAAAATTGAGGATTTTAATATTAAAATAAATATCACAACGAAAAATGAGATAAATTTTAATTATTTTCTTTTTGTACGTGACCATGCATAGTATTATTTGCATGCATTTAAAAATTATTACCCAAACTTTTTGTAAGCCTAGAGCTCTCTGAATTGCAAAACATTCCATCCCTTAGCAATGGATTTCTCCAAAAATTATTTCCAATTAATATATTTAATAATATATAAGTTATAAGTTAAGAGGGTAAAAATGAATTTATAATTCAATCTTTTTAACCCCTTAACTGTTTTGCCCGAGTGCCGCTCGGGGAAAAGGAGTTTGCTATTTTAGTAAAAAAAAAAAAAAAAAAAAAAAAAAGTGGTACCGGGTCCTTATTTTCAATTTATTGTGTTTAAAAAAAAAAAAAAAAAAAAAAAAAAAAAAAACATTTAAGGGGTTAATTAAACTAGCTTCTTAAGTACTAAAATATTTCTTATTTAAAATTTATTTGAAACTTTAGCCAGCACTTTCTGTATTTTACAAAATAATTGATGAATTTATAAGATCTTTTGCCTTCAAGGAAAAAAAAAAAAAATAGTATGTTCTGAAGATTTTTTTATTTTCAGTCCTTGTTCTGTTGCATCATTTATATATTTTCTCCATTTTTCAGCAAATATGCCTAACAGATTTTTGTACTGACTGACAAACGTTTCTTTTGAACTTGACATCTTTATCAAAATAGCAAATAAATCCTTTGTGCAACAATATTAAAAAGCAGAAAAAACAACGTTTAAAAATGCACAAATAATACATGAAAAGCAGCAAACAGCTGTTTCGAATCTACTAGCGAGATTCTTCTTCAGTGCAAGATACGGAAAAAGGAATAGCCTGCTAGAAAAAGCAAGGCTGAGCAAAACTGAACTTTTGCTCAGCCTTGCTTTTTCTAGCAGGCTGTTCCTTTTTCTCTATCTTGGACTGAAGAAGAATCTCGCTAGTAAATTTGAAACAGCTGTTTGCTGCTTTTCATGTATTATTTGTGCATTTTTAAACGTTGTTTTTTCTGCTTTTTAAAAGTGACATCTTTAGTTAATTTGAATCCCCTTCACACAAAACATTTTTTAGCATGAGGTCATTTTGATCAAAAGATGGTGCAGTAGTATCGAAATTTCTCGTTAGGTATTGTTTTATACATGGGTAAAATTTTGTACGTAGAGTTTGGAACCACCGCGCATATTCGGAAAAATACTTTTATGCTATAGGTTATCTGAATATTGCGCAAATTTACATTAGTTATGTTTAGAACTTTTTTTTTAATGTAACTTTATGTAATACCGCTGTGTAAATTTACCTCTAATAATAATAATTATAAAGCAATCATAATCAGCATGAAATCATTTTCAACAAATCGAAGCTATAAATAAATTATAAATAAAGAAAAATCCCTTTTAAAATATTGAAATTCTTATTTATATCTTATCGATAAAATACACCTTTTTAATTTCTATAATGTGCAAAAATATTTAAACAACTGGAAAAACAAAATTAATTTCAAGATAAACAGAAAAAAAATAGTAAAGAAAACTTATTTATTGAAAAATTCAAACGATTTAATCACTAAGTGGTTATAGTTTTTTTTTTTTTTTTTTTTTTTTTTCATGCACGCTAAATTTATTTTCAATTAAAAACGTTTTAACCGATGAAATGATTTTCAAAATACGTATTTTGAGGTCTATTAAACAGATTAAAAATAAACAAATCCAATAAATAACGGCTTATTTAATCTTTAATATTACTTCTACGTAAATATTTAACTGAAGCAATAAAACTTTGCTCAAATATTTTAATTCATATCATCAAATTTTCCATGCTCAAGTAAAAAATAAATTAATTGCAAATTGCAATTAAATAGCTAACGCTCCATCGTCCACAATTAATAGACTGCAGCCAGAATTACTTTTTCACACGCTACCGAAAACGAATTAAAAATCGCTATATCTCATGGCTGAAAAGCACCGTTTTCTAATTAAGGAAATTGGTAATTGTCTTTAATACTCTTTAATTGTTTCTTGCTCCCTCTTTTCTCTAAGAAGAGAAAAAAAGTCAGTTGGAGCAATGAGGATAGCACGCTCTCTCCGAGTCTATTCTGAGATCAGGTCATCTGATTGGCTGTTGTTTCCCGTGATGACATTTTCTTTACATCCTGATTGGAGGAGAGATGAGGAAGGATGGATTATGCTAAACGCGCGCTAAGAGAATGAGAACTTTTCCGGATTTGGGATGGAGATCTCACATCTATGAAAAGGCTGCAAGAATATAAGAATCGAGAAAGCTTAAATGCATTATTATTTTTTTAATGCTCTTTGAAGGATAATTGAATTCAAAATCTGAATGCAAAATTTTTATTTTCAAAATAAGAATTAATGATAAATTGGATGAAATTGATCTCAAGCATCCTAGATTCCTTAAGAATAATATATTTTCTTCAAATTAAAGCACATTTTTAAAAATTCAGTAATATCATAAAATAAGATTCGTTTCGCATTGATATTATTGAAGTAAATGGCAATTAAATAAAATTAATTACTTTCTGGGTTTCTATTTTGAAAATAAATGTGTCTTTATAATTCGCTTGGAATTTATATTTTTAAATTAACTCAATTTAAAAAAAAAAATAAAAAAATAGACAAAGTTGCATTCCCATTTTATTGAAAGAATTTATCTATTATATTTTGAAAATTAAAATGTAACCGGAAATTATTACTAGCCGTTACTCATATTTGTGTATAAATTTTGTATATAGGGACAATTAAATACAAGTATCTCATTAAATAGTATCGCATATCAAGTATAAGAATCTTAACAAGTTGGAAATTGCTCGTCAAACGTGGCAAATGAGGTGCGTTCGTACTATAAATAGTTTTAAAATTATTTTTTGCACCCCATATTGTACTGAATGTATAATTTTTTGCACTTCATAACGTGCATAGTCTGATACATCATTAAAATGCACTTCCAATAATTTTTTCGGAACACTTTTGACTGTCCCTGTAATTAAACTATACATCCGATTTTCCTAAAATTTGAAATAGCTCAACAAAATTTTGCAACAATTATATCTTTAAAATTTCAGACCATTCGGAAGGCTGTAATATCATTAAAATGCACTTGCAATAATTTTTCCCATTGGCCGTAATGTAAAGAAAAACTTTTGGCTGTCCCTGTCATTAAACTATACATCCGATTTTCCTAAAATCTGAAATGGCTCGACAACATTTTGCAATAATTATATCTTTAAAATTTCAGATCATTCGGAAGGCTCTAATACCATTAAAATCCACTTGCAATAATTTTTCCCATTGGCCGTAATGTAAAGAAAATTTTTTGACTGTCCCTGTAATTAAACTATACGTCCGATTTTCCTAAAATTTGAAATGGCTCGACAAAATTTTGCATCAATTATATCTTTAAAATTTCAGATCATTCGGAAGGCTCTAATATCATTAAAATCCACTTGCAATAATTTTTCCCATTGGCCGTAATGTAAAGAAAAACTTTTGACTGTCCCTGTAATTAAACTATACATCCGATTTTCATAAAATTTGAAATGGCTCGACAAACTTTTGCAACAATCACATATTTGAAATTTCAGACTATTCGGTTGGGTAGTTTTTGCTCTGTTACATGCGGACAGACGGACAGACGGACAGACGGACAGACGGACGGACAGACGGACGGACTGAACGACGACTATAGGTGCTACGTATTTATATAATTACGAACGCACCTAAAAATGGATGCGTAAATAAATTAAAATTCTTAAATTTTTATAAAATTTCACCATAGCCAATTATTTAAAAACTTCGATAAAAAAGTTAATCTAAACAGTGTGCCCCGGCATACCCCCCCCCCCTCCCGCACCGATACTCCTCAATCTACATGAAAATGCATTCTATAATGATAACTATACGATACAAATAATCGTTTAAATGCACAGATCAATCACGATGTTATGAGAAGTTCATCGATTTTTCTTAATTTGAAAAGGTGAATAATTTAGAAAAGAGGTGATATAATTTGTGTTATTTCATATAGAATTTGTGAATTATAATATATGCAGCGAAACCTCACAGTGTAAAGAAACAAAACGAACTAAAAAACGGAGATTCTACTGATGCAATCGAGACGCCAGTACTATTTCCGTATTTTAACGGAAATTTTCGAATGCCATTACCCATTTTTTTTCGTCGCAAAATGCTCAGAGCATGCAAAAACCCTAAATAGTGCCGGAACGGTACGATATCGCAATAAACGGACGCGTTATGCACGCACAAAAAACAGCTCAGCGAACGGCCAAAACAAACACGATCGAGTCGCACGGAGGAAATTTGCATATGACAGAGGCAAGTAAGTATCCGTTCTCTACGCTGATTATTTGTCGAACGGCGTTCTGTGATTGTTCTCTTGCATCTATCATATGCAAATTTTCTCCGTGCGCCCCGATCGTGTTGTTTTGGGCCAATCGCTGAGCTGTTTTTTTGTGCGTGCATAACGCGTTCATTTATTGCGATACAGGTACCGTTCGAGCGCTATTTAGGGTTTTCGCATGCGCTGAGCATTTTAAGACAAAAAAAAAAAAAAAAAAAAAAAAAAAAAGAAAGAAAAAAGAAAAAAAAATCGAAAATTTTGAGTTTCTGTACCTATAACCGTAACCGTGAGTGCCAATTTGATGCCGTTCACAGAATCCCGAGCTCATACCTCTGAATAACTATATCTGAAATCTCATCTCGATCGATTAAACGGACCGGCCGCTAGAGTTCAATATATTGGCAAAGTTTTTTATGACCACCCTGTTTAACCCTTTAAGACCCAAACCCGCACGATCGTGCGGATTAGACATTCATTTAATTGTTTGCTTCTGAGTCATTTATAATAAAAACTCAAATCGAACGATCGTTCTGGTTTGCAGATAGAGTAAAGTATCATTTTTTATCAACAGGTAGCGGTTGCAGCCCATGTTTTACTTCCTACAGGCATGACTAGATTTTTTTACAAATACACCGGGTCTTAAAGGGATAATGCCGTGTACTACACACACACACATATATATAATATCAATGCATTATTATAATAAATAAAATTTTGTATTTTGTAGGGAAAATAAATTTGTAATTTAATAACAGAATTTGAGAAAAAAATTGTTAATGCAATTAATAGTTACAATTTACTTATGTGATAAAAGATGATTTTTAATTATCAAAATTTATTACAGGTTTCTTTTATGCATGTTAAAAAAAAAAAAAATAGGAATTTTCTCTGTTCAATTTTTTAAAATTTAAGTTATGTAATTATTATTTTGGCAATTAATAAAAACAAATAAACTTTCTGTTGGAATTCTCTTTTATTGTACCCCATACCATGAGGTAAAATAGTTAACTGACAAAATGCTTTAAAATAGCATTATTAGTACTAATTTGCATGTTTTTGTGAAATATTTCTTCAAATTTTGTGAGTGAAGTTCCATTTGCATACTTTATGTCAGTATTTTGCCCATTCAATTAATAATTTTCTTGCAAATTAAGTTTAAATGAAAAATGGGCTGTTTTTACTTTACCCCACCCGACCCTACTAGTCAGAAAAAACAAAATTTATTACTTCAAATTTTTTTTATAATGCAATGCTATATAATTGTTTTTGAAAATGCAAACACGTCATTCTGACGGGCTATATTCTAGTATAATAAAATTCATACATACTTTTAGTTAAATGCTTTTTGCGCATTTGAAGTTTCCCAAAATTTTCAGCTTAATTTCACATTTTCAGTTATCATATGCTATGATAATACTTAAAGAAATGTATATATTTATTCTTTACTTAATTTCTAAAACTGACTTATTATCTGTTGCCTTAAAGATTTTAAGCGGTACTCTGCACACTCATAAATACTTTCTTCAAATCACGGAAATTTTATTGGCAGCAGTGCTGCCGTAATATTTCCGTTATTTGAAGAATGTCCGTTTTCCCCCTCTCCGTTGCAGGCGATAACATAAACGTCAATTGAAGAAAGTATAGATAAAAAAAAAAAACTGTCACTGATCTTGGAGAACCAGGTATCTAACTGTTTTGAGACAGATATCTTAACCGTTCGGTTAGCAATTGCTTGGCAGTGGAATAGTTTAAAATAACTATATGATGTTTTCTTCAAATGGGCATAGCTTAATTAATTTATTGTTTAGAAAGCTAGGAATTTTGAAGTTAATTTCGGGAAGATGTCGTCGTTATGAGATTATGGCTGGGGATTTAACACTTTAGTATTAATAAAGGATAGAAATATGAATTACAAATATTTTTAATTTGATTTTTATACATAAAATATGAATATTATATTTTTGTATAAATTCGAGAAGAAATGTTTGTTTTTTTAGTAAGATAGATTTCTTTTTTAGGTAGCTTTCTTTACAAAAAGCTACCTATTGCAGCCGTTCGGAGGAAAGCGATTTCAAAAAATTTTGGTATATTTTCATCGATCATGACCCCCAGACCCCGAAACCACCCTCCGTTCAAAATTGATATATATATATATATATATACTGTGTACTGATTATGGACTGAAATGTGGTTGGTTTGTTTATACTGTTACTGGTTGGAGTGGCAAGTGGTTTTTTGGTTCTTACGGTTTTAATGTTTGTTAATTAATTTATTTATTGTGTTAATTATTTAATGTTTGCATGATTCTGGATCTCCCTAATCTTCAGTGATTAATGGCTTTTATATGTCCGATAAGTGCTTGATTTTGTTGGAAATTATGTGGTTATTGAACTTGGAGTAGTAGTTGGCGTACTAGTTTTGATATGGTAATATTTTGAAGTTAATAACTTTGTGTACCGTTTGTCTACACAAAATATTTTTTTGAGTTATGAATTGTAAAACTGGTTATGATTACGATACCGGCAAGATATGGGAATTGAAAAATGACCATAGTGCCCGGTCGGCTTCTGATTACATGGTAGGAAGTGGATCGACAAAAAGTTACCATGGTTCGGATAATAAAGTGGATGAACAGACTGGAGAGAGTAGAGATACTTTCAGATATGAGGGGGAGAGCCGGGATCATGTAATTTATGAAAAAATTAAAAAGTTGAATAAAAATTATAAAATGTATGGAAACTACAGTAAAAACAGTAATTTTAATTGTTATAAAAATGTTATGGATTCAACAGTGAGTGGTAGTATTAGATATAAAACTAGATATGTTTATAACAGTAAAATTTCAGATATAAAGGAGAAGGTAGAGAAGACCAGTATGGTAGAGAAGAAATATAAAACTAGATATTTTTACAATAAAAATATGAGAAATGAGAGGGGGGAAAATTATTTAAAATTTTAGAAATGCAAAGATAAAAGATGTAAAGTCTGCATCCATGCTGAAAAGGATAACTGTAATGCCGTGGATGAAAATTGTGTAAACTTTTGTAAGGTATTTAACTGTGTGTATAGATTAAAATGTAAAATTTGTAACATGTCTTACATAGGACAAACGTCTAGTCCTTTTAATATAAGATTTAACAACCACAAAAAAGATATAAGAAAGATAACGAGTGCGAGGGAAGAACAGGAGATGGAAATAGTACATTTTGCAAAACATGGAATTGATAATATTGAAATATCGATTTTGCATATAGTTGCAAACAAGGCTGAAAGACTAATATGTGAAAGGAATATGATGGCTAAATACGGTACAGTGTACCCTTATGGTTTAAATGTTATGTTTGATCAAATTAATGTTTTGAAGAATTTTAGAAATACAATATTGAAAGAGTCAGTCTATGAAAAAATTAATCACGATTTGAGTTGTGAGTGTGAGTTACATAATAAACAGGATGTCAAGGTTAATGATCTAATTTGTAGTAAGGATATTAAAAATGCTATTGTCAATATTAATTCCGGCAATATTGTTAAAACAATAAAATACATAATTTTCAATGTGAAAAAGAAGTTAATTCCCGATTTATTGAGAGAATTATACGAACATAAAGGTAACGGAAATATAGATATAGGGTTTGATCTGTTGAGATTCAGAATAGGTAAGCAGAAACTTAATGGTTACATTGAGTTGAAAAACAACAAAGTTAATATAGAGAATAAGATTTATTGTGTATTGGATTACATGGGGCACCATTTTAGGGGTGCTAATTTTAAGGGAATTTTAAATAAGTATAATGAATACCTGCCGGATAAAAACATACATATTATTAAAGCTTACAAATACGATAAACCATGGCAGAGTTATTTTTAACTACAACAGTTACTCTAGGAATTTACAGAGTTGTATTGAGAACGGCATTTGTCATTGTAATAAAGTTGAATATAATAAATACGTTAATTCAAATTACGGACATATTCTTACCGGGGATCTTACTATAGTGGCAGACGCAAATCTCAGAAATTACATGAGATATGGTACAAAATACAGATTGAGGAGAGTTGTGAGTAGAGGGTTAGCTATAAAACGTTTGTCAAATAATATAGATATCTTCATTCAAAAATTAATATATAAATATGGTTTACCAAAAAGCGTTTTTGAGGAATGGAGGCACTATATTTTAAAAGAATTTCAAGGCTTTTACCAAAAAGATTTTGAGGGTGTCTCGGGAGAATCTTACAAAGATTTGATTAAATCAGTAAAAAATCTACAGGATGATTTTATCATTACGTATGTGGATAAAGCTAACACCAACTATGCTATAATATGTAAAAAATTATACGGAGATATTCTAAGGGAAACCTACAATAATGAGGGAAATTATCAACTACTAAAAACTACTAAACAAGTTATTGTAAACAGAGTGAAGGCGTTTTATAAAAAAATAAAATCAAAGCAAAATAGTGTGGAATTTCCTTATCTTGTAATGATTCCAAAATTCCATAAAAACCCAATTACTTTTAGAACTGCAACTTGTGGGTTTGGTTCTTACCTGGAATGTGTAAATAAAAAATTGCTGAATATATTAAAAAAGATTTTCGATCAGGTTATAAATGAATATTCTTCGATAGTAATAAAAAATAGCTATGAACTTATAAAAAGTTTAAAAAAGCTGAAAAAAATTACAGGATTATATACATACGATTTCGAGGATTTGTATAATAGCATAAATTTAGATGATTTGAAGTACAGAGTTATGGATTTTTTCAAGAAATCTAAAGAGAAAGATATCAGTATTGAAATATTCAACGATTTATTTCAATTTGTTGTTTACGAAAATTATCTGTATGAAGGGAAACAAATATATAAACAAGTGAGAGGTATTCCAATGGGGGGGAGTTGTAGCTCCATCCTTGCAGATATTTATCTGTTTACATATGAAGCCGGTTTATTGTTGGAAAAAGACTTAAAGATATACAGATATATAGATGATGTTTTGGTGGTTGAGCTGAATAACAATAAAGAGGTTTATCAATTTAAATGTTATCCAGACACTTTGAATTTAAAGAGTGCTTCGGATGATCAGGGCAGTGTCAACTACTTGGACGTTAATTTGGAGATTATAAAAGGAATTTTAGTATATAGTATTTATGATAAAAGAAATTATTTTGATTTTGATACAATAAAAATATTAAACTTTAATAGTAACGTGCATGTTTCAATTTTTAGAAATATATATTTAAATGGTTTAAATCGTATTGCAAATTTGTGTTCAGATGTTGATAAATTGGTTGGTGAAATTTATAACCTTTACATAAACGCCAGTAAACAAAATTACCCAATACATTTTCTGAATGATTTAACTTTCAATTTTATCAAGAAAAAAAGCTATCGAAATAAAATATTGGAATTGTTCGATGATGGTGATTTATCGATACGTGATTCCTATCGAAAATAGCTTAGCGGTGAGGATATTCACAGACTTCATTTGACGGCTTTCGGGTTAGTTTGTGGTTTTCATTTCTTTCAATTTCTATTTGTTTGGTCTCGGCAAGTGAGGGGGAATGTTGTGCACGTAAAACATGTTTAACCCCGCAGTACAAGTCATAAGCCTTGACCACTTGTCTTCATGTTTAGTTTTTTCTTAGTTACTCTTGGTTTTGTTAATTATTGTTTTAGTTACAGTTTGTTAGATGTTTTTTCGTGTAATAAATTATGTGAATTTGGATTTTTCAATATAATAACCTGTGGAAATTGATGGTGAAGCTACGTTTGCACTAGGTTGAAATTACGTGTAAATGGAGTGTTATGAGTTGTATGGATTTGTGTAATAGTGAACTTAAGGGCGGAAGTCGAGTCGGTTATTACACTGTGTACTGATTATGGACTGAAATGTGGTTGGTTTGTTTATACTGTTACTGGTTGGAGTGGCAAGTGGTTTTTTGGTTCTTACGGTTTTAATGTTTGTTAATTAATTTATTTATTGTGTTAATTATTTAATGTTTGCATGATTCTGGATCTCCCTAATCTTCAGTGATTAATGGCTTTTATATGTCCGATAAGTGCTTGATTTTGTTGGAAATTATGTGGTTATTGAACTTGGAGTAGTAGTTGGCGTACTAGTTTTGATATGGTAATATTTTGAAGTTAATAACTTTGTGTACCGTTTGTCTACACAAAATATTTTTTTGAGTTATGAATTGTAAAACTGGTTATGATTACGATACCGGCAAGATATGGGAATTGAAAAATGACCATAGTGCCCGGTCGGCTTCTGATTACATGGTAGGAAGTGGATCGACAAAAAGTTACCATGGTTCGGATAATAAAGTGGATGAACAGACTGGAGAGAGTAGAGATACTTTCAGATATGAGGGGGAGAGCCGGGATCATGTAATTTATGAAAAAATTAAAAAGTTGAATAAAAATTATAAAATGTATGGAAACTACAGTAAAAACAGTAATTTTAATTGTTATAAAAATGTTATGGATTCAACAGTGAGTGGTAGTATTAGATATAAAACTAGATATGTTTATAACAGTAAAATTTCAGATATAAAGGAGAAGGTAGAGAAGACCAGTATGGTAGAGAAGAAATATAAAACTAGATATTTTTACAATAAAAATATGAGAAATGAGAGGGGGGAAAATTATTTAAAATTTTAGAAATGCAAAGATAAAAGATGTAAAGTCTGCATCCATGCTGAAAAGGATAACTGTAATGCCGTGGATGAAAATTGTGTAAACTTTTGTAAGGTATTTAACTGTGTGTATAGATTAAAATGTAAAATTTGTAACATGTCTTACATAGGACAAACGTCTAGTCCTTTTAATATAAGATTTAACAACCACAAAAAAGATATAAGAAAGATAACGAGTGCGAGGGAAGAACAGGAGATGGAAATAGTACATTTTGCAAAACATGGAATTGATAATATTGAAATATCGATTTTGCATATAGTTGCAAACAAGGCTGAAAGACTAATATGTGAAAGGAATATGATGGCTAAATACGGTACAGTGTACCCTTATGGTTTAAATGTTATGTTTGATCAAATTAATGTTTTGAAGAATTTTAGAAATACAATATTGAAAGAGTCAGTCTATGAAAAAATTAATCACGATTTGAGTTGTGAGTGTGAGTTACATAATAAACAGGATGTCAAGGTTAATGATCTAATTTGTAGTAAGGATATTAAAAATGCTATTGTCAATATTAATTCCGGCAATATTGTTAAAACAATAAAATACATAATTTTCAATGTGAAAAAGAAGTTAATTCCCGATTTATTGAGAGAATTATACGAACATAAAGGTAACGGAAATATAGATATAGGGTTTGATCTGTTGAGATTCAGAATAGGTAAGCAGAAACTTAATGGTTACATTGAGTTGAAAAACAACAAAGTTAATATAGAGAATAAGATTTATTGTGTATTGGATTACATGGGGCACCATTTTAGGGGTGCTAATTTTAAGGGAATTTTAAATAAGTATAATGAATACCTGCCGGATAAAAACATACATATTATTAAAGCTTACAAATACGATAAACCATGGCAGAGTTATTTTTAACTACAACAGTTACTCTAGGAATTTACAGAGTTGTATTGAGAACGGCATTTGTCATTGTAATAAAGTTGAATATAATAAATACGTTAATTCAAATTACGGACATATTCTTACCGGGGATCTTACTATAGTGGCAGACGCAAATCTCAGAAATTACATGAGATATGGTACAAAATACAGATTGAGGAGAGTTGTGAGTAGAGGGTTAGCTATAAAACGTTTGTCAAATAATATAGATATCTTCATTCAAAAATTAATATATAAATATGGTTTACCAAAAAGCGTTTTTGAGGAATGGAGGCACTATATTTTAAAAGAATTTCAAGGCTTTTACCAAAAAGATTTTGAGGGTGTCTCGGGAGAATCTTACAAAGATTTGATTAAATCAGTAAAAAATCTACAGGATGATTTTATCATTACGTATGTGGATAAAGCTAACACCAACTATGCTATAATATGTAAAAAATTATACGGAGATATTCTAAGGGAAACCTACAATAATGAGGGAAATTATCAACTACTAAAAACTACTAAACAAGTTATTGTAAACAGAGTGAAGGCGTTTTATAAAAAAATAAAATCAAAGCAAAATAGTGTGGAATTTCCTTATCTTGTAATGATTCCAAAATTCCATAAAAACCCAATTACTTTTAGAACTGTAACTTGTGGGTTTGGTTCTTACCTGGAATGTGTAAATAAAAAATTGCTGAATATATTAAAAAAGATTTTCGATCAGGTTATAAATGAATATTCTTCGATAGTAATAAAAAATAGCTATGAACTTATAAAAAGTTTAAAAAAGCTGAAAAAAATTACAGGATTATATACATACGATTTCGAGGATTTGTATAATAGCATAAATTTAGATGATTTGAAGTACAGAGTTATGGATTTTTTCAAGAAATCTAAAGAGAAAGATATCAGTATTGAAATATTCAACGATTTATTTCAATTTGTTGTTTACGAAAATTATCTGTATGAAGGGAAACAAATATATAAACAAGTGAGAGGTATTCCAATGGGGGGGAGTTGTAGCTCCATCCTTGCAGATATTTATCTGTTTACATATGAAGCCGGTTTATTGTTGGAAAAAGACTTAAAGATATACAGATATATAGATGATGTTTTGGTGGTTGAGCTGAATAACAATAAAGAGGTTTATCAATTTAAATGTTATCCAGACACTTTGAATTTAAAGAGTGCTTCGGATGATCAGGGCAGTGTCAACTACTTGGACGTTAATTTGGAGATTATAAAAGGAATTTTAGTATATAGTATTTATGATAAAAGAAATTATTTTGATTTTGATACAATAAAAATATTAAACTTTAATAGTAACGTGCATGTTTCAATTTTTAGAAATATATATTTAAATGGTTTAAATCGTATTGCAAATTTGTGTTCAGATGTTGATAAATTGGTTGGTGAAATTTATAACCTTTACATAAACGCCAGTAAACAAAATTACCCAATACATTTTCTGAATGATTTAACTTTCAATTTTATCAAGAAAAAAAGCTATCGAAATAAAATATTGGAATTGTTCGATGATGGTGATTTATCGATACGTGATTCCTATCGAAAATAGCTTAGCGGTGAGGATATTCACAGACTTCATTTGACGGCTTTCGGGTTAGTTTGTGGTTTTCATTTCTTTCAATTTCTATTTGTTTGGTCTCGGCAAGTGAGGGGGAATGTTGTGCACGTAAAACATGTTTAACTCCGCAGTACAAGTCATAAGCCTTGACCACTTGTCTTCATGTTTAGTTTTTTCTTAGTTACTCTTGGTTTTGTTAATTATTGTTTTAGTTACAGTTTGTTAGATGTTTTTTCGTGTAATAAATTATGTGAATTTGGATTTTTCAATATAATAACCTGTGGAAATTGATGGTGAAGCTACGTTTGCACTAGGTTGAAATTACGTGTAAATGGAGTGTTATGAGTTGTATGGATTTGTGTAATAGTGAACTTAAGGGCGGAAGTCGAGTCGGTTATTACACTGTGTACTGATTATGGACTGAAATGTGGTTGGTTTGTTTATACTGTTACTGGTTGGAGTGGCAAGTGGTTTTTTGGTTCTTACGGTTTTAATGTTTGTTAATTAATTTATTTATTGTGTTAATTATTTAATGTTTGCATGATTCTGGATCTCCCTAATCTTCAGTGATTAATGGCTTTTATATGTCCGATAAGTGCTTGATTTTGTTGGAAATTATGTGGTTATTGAACTTGGAGTAGTAGTTGGCGTACTAGTTTTGATATGGTAATATTTTGAAGTTAATAACTTTGTGTACCGTTTGTCTACACAAAATATTTTTTTGAGTTATGAATTGTAAAACTGGTTATGATTACGATACCGGCAAGATATGGGAATTGAAAAATGACCATAGTGCCCGGTCGGCTTCTGATTACATGGTAGGAAGTGGATCGACAAAAAGTTACCATGGTTCGGATAATAAAGTGGATGAACAGACTGGAGAGAGTAGAGATACTTTCAGATATGAGGGGGAGAGCCGGGATCATGTAATTTATGAAAAAATTAAAAAGTTGAATAAAAATTATAAAATGTATGGAAACTACAGTAAAAACAGTAATTTTAATTGTTATAAAAATGTTATGGATTCAACAGTGAGTGCTAGTATTAGATATAAAACTAGATATGTTTATAACAGTAAAATTTCAGATATAAAGGAGAAGGTAGAGAAGACCAGCATGGTAGAGAAGAAATATAAAACTAGATATTTTTACAATAAAAGTATGAGAAATGAGAGGGGGAAAAATTATTTAAAATTTAAGAAATGCAAAGATAAAAGATGTAAAGTCTGCATCCATGCTGAAAAGGATAACTGTAATGCCGTGGATGAAAATTGTGTAAACTTTTGTAAGGTATTTAACTGTGTGTATAGATTAAAATGTAAAATTTGTAACATGTCTTACATAGGACAAACGTCTAGTCCTTTTAATATAAGATTTAACAACCACAAAAAAGATATAAGAAAGATAACGAGTGCGAGGGAAGAACAGGAGATGGAAATAGTACATTTTGCAAAACATGGAATTGATAATATTGAAATATCGATTTTGCATATAGTTGCAAACAAGGCTGAAAGACTAATATGTGAAAGGAATATGATGGCTAAATACGGTACAGTGTACCCTTATGGTTTAAATGTTATGTTTGATCAAATTAATGTTTTGAAGAATTTTAGAAATACAATATTGAAAGAGTCGGTCTATGAAAAAATTAATCACGATTTGAGTTGTGAGTGTGAGTTACATAATAAACAAGATGTCAAGGTTAATGATCTAATTTGTAGTAAGGATATTAAAAATGCTATTGTCAATATTAATTCCGGCAATATTGTTAAAACAATAAAATACATAATTTTCAATGTGAAAAAGAAGTTAATTCCCGATTTATTGAGAGAATTATACGAACATAAAGGTAACGGAAATATAGATATAGGGTTTGATCTGTTGAGATTCAGAATAGGTAAGCAGAAACTTAATGGTTACATTGAGTTGAAAAACAACAAAGTTAATATAGAGAATAAGATTTATTGTGTATTGGATTACATGGGGCACCATTTTAGGGGTGCTAATTTTAAGGGAATTTTAAATAAGTATAATGAATACCTGCCGGATAAAAACATACATATTATTAAAGCTTACAAATACGATAAACCATTAGGCAGAGTTATTTTTAACTACAACAGTTACTTTAGGAATTTACAGAGAATTTACAGAGTTGTATTGAGAACGGCATTTGTCATTGTAATAAAGTTGAATATAATAAATACGTTAATTCAAATTACGGACATATTCTTACCGGGGATCTTACTATAGTGGCAGACGCAAATCTCAGAAATTACATGAGATATGGTACAAAATACAGATTGAGGAGAGTTGTGAGTAGAGGGTTAGCTATAAAACGTTTGTCAAATAATATAGATATCTTCATTCAAAAATTAATATATAAATATGGTTTACCAAAAAGCGTTTTTGAGGAATGGAGGCACTATATTTTAAAAGAATTTCAAGGCTTTTACCAAAAAGATTTTGAGGGTGTCTCGGGAGAATCTTACAAAGATTTGATTAAATCAGTAAAAAATCTACAGGATGATTTTATCATTACGTATGTGGATAAAGCTAACACCAACTATGCTATAATATGTAAAAAATTATACGGAGATATTCTAAGGGAAACCTACAATAATGAGGGAAATTATCAACTACTAAAAACTACTAAACAAGTTATTGTAAACAGAGTGAAGGCGTTTTATAAAAAAATAAAATCAAAGCAAAATAGTGTGGAATTTCCTTATCTTGTAATGATTCCAAAATTCCATAAAAACCCAATTACTTTTAGAACTGTAACTTGTGGGTTTGGTTCTTACCTGGAATGTGTAAATAAAAAATTGCTGAATATATTAAAAAAGATTTTCGATCAGGTTATAAATGAATATTCTTCGATAGTAATAAAAAATAGCTATGAACTTATAAAAAGTTTAAAAAAGCTGAAAAAAATTACAGGATTATATACATACGATTTCGAGGATTTGTATAATAGCATAAATTTAGATGATTTGAAGTACAGAGTTATGGATTTTTTCAAGAAATCTAAAGAGAAAGATATCAGTATTGAAATATTCAACGATTTATTTCAATTTGTTGTTTACGAAAATTATCTGTATGAAGGGAAACAAATATATAAACAAGTGAGAGGTATTCCAATGGGGGGGAGTTGTAGCTCCATCCTTGCAGATATTTATCTGTTTACATATGAAGCCGGTTTATTGTTGGAAAAAGACTTAAAGATATACAGATATTAGATGATGTTTTGGTGGTTGAGCTGAATAACAATAAAGAGGTTTATCAATTTAAATGTTATCCAGACACTTTGAATTTAAAGAGTGCTTCGGATGATCAGGGCAGTGTCAACTACTTGGACGTTAATTTGGAGATTATAAAAGGAATTTTAGTATATAGTATTTATGATAAAAGAAATTATTTTGATTTTGATACAATAAAAATATTAAACTTTAATAGTAACGTGCATGTTTCAATTTTTAGAAATATATATTTAAATGGTTTAAATCGTATTGCAAATTTGTGTTCAGATGTTGATAAATTGGTTGGTGAAATTTATAACCTTTACATAAACGCCAGTAAACAAAATTACCCAATACATTTTCTGAATGATTTAACTTTCAATTTTATCAAGAAAAAAAGCTATCGAAATAAAATATTGGAATTGTTCGATGATGGTGATTTATCGATACGTGATTCCTATCGAAAATAGCTTAGCGGTGAGGATATTCACAGACTTCATTTGACGGCTTTCGGGTTAGTTTGTGGTTTTCATTTCTTTCAATTTCTATTTGTTTGGTCTCGGCAAGTGAGGGGGAATGTTGTGCACGTAAAACATGTTTAACCCCGCAGTACAAGTCATAAGCCTTGACCACTTGTCTTCATGTTTAGTTTATTCTTAGTTACTCTTGGTTTTGTTAATTATTGTTTTAGTTACAGTTTGTTAGATGTTTTTTCGTGTAATAAATTATGTGAATTTGGATTTTTCAATATATATATATATATATATATATATATATATATATCAATATATATATCTGACCTATGTCACACTGTAACTCTCGTATTTATGAACCGATTTGGATGTAATTCGGTGTGTACATAGTACATACCAATGTCTCGACCGAGTTCGTTGGCCAGCTTCATCCGCCATTTTGTTTCAAAATGGCGGCCATTTAAAATTTTTAAAAAAATTTAAAATTTGAAATGTGGTACCAAAAAATTGAAAATGGAAAAATATTTTTTTCTTATGTATTTGACCTTTATACGAAGACTCCGTAGCAGTTTTTGTTTCGTCTATATCTTAAAAAATGGCTGAGTTATAGCATTTTGAATTTCTAGCGAAGCTGACATTTTGAAACGTCCTGAATTTTGTCACGCGATAAAAGGCGTATTTATGAACCGATTTGGATGTAACTTCGTTTATACATAGTACCGACCAATGTCTCGAACGAGTTCGTTGGCCAGCTTCATCCGTCATCTTGTTTAAAAATGGCGGCCATTTAAAATTTTAAGAAAAATTTAAATTTGAAATGTGGTAGCAAAAAATTGAAAATTGAAAAAATATTTTTTTCTTATGTGTTTGACCTTGATAAAAAGATTCGGGAGCAGTTTTTGTTTCGTCTATATCTTAAAAAATGGCTGAGTTATAGCATTTTGAATTTCTAGCGTGGCTGACATTTTGAAACGTCCTGATTTATGCCACGTGATAACAGACGTATTTATGAACCGATTTGGATGTACCTTGGTGTGTTCATAGTACATACAAATAACTCAACCGAGTTCGTTGACCAGCTTCATTCGCCATCTTGTTTCAAAATGGTGGCCATTTAAAAAAATTAAAAAAAAATTAAATTTTAAATGAGATACCAAAAAATTGGAAAATGAAAAAGATTTTTTTTGTATGTGTTTGACCTTAATACAAAGATTCCGGAACAGGTTTTGTTTCGTCTACATCTAAAAAAATCGCTGAGTTATAACATTTTGAATTTCTATTGTGGCTGACATTTTAAAACGACCTGATTTTTGTCACGCGATAACAGGCGTATTTATGAACCGATTTGAATGTAACTTGGTCTGTACATAGTACATACCAATGTCTCGACCGAGTTCGTTGGCCAGCTTCATTCGCCATCTTGTTTCAAAAGGGTTGCCATTTTTTTTTAAATGTAATTTAAAATTTAAAATGAGGTATTAAAAAATTGGAAAATGAAAAAGATTTTTTTTATGTGTTTGGCCTTGATACAAAGATTCTGGAGCAGTTTTTGTTTCTGAAAATTTGTTCTTTTTTTTATATCTTAAAAAGTGATTGAATTATAGCACTTTGAATTTCTATCATGGCTAACACTTTGAAACGATCTTGTATTTGTCACGCGATACCACACGTATTCGCCTATTTCGATGGAAGAAGGCATGTGGATAGTATACATCAATATCTCGACCAAGTTCGCTGGCCAGCTTCATCAGCCATCTTGTTTCAAAATGGCGGCCATTAAATTAAAAATATATATATATTTTAAGTGTGGTGCAAAAAAATTAGAAATTGAAAAAGGTTTCTTTCTTAAGTATTTGACCTTGATATAAGGATTCAGGAGCATTTTTTGTTTGTCTTTATTTTAAAAAATGGCTCAGATATAGCAGTTTCAATTTCTAATGTGGGTGACATTTTGAAAAATCTGATTTTTTGCCTGCGACAGCACTCGTATATATCAACCGATTCCGATATGAGTGAGCATGTGCACAGCAATTACTAAGGTCTCGACCAAGTTCACTGGTTAGCCTCATCTACCATGTTGTCTTAAAATGGCAGGCACTTTAAGAAATCGCCGAATTTGGCAGCCAAATATAAGTGACTTTAAATAAAAGCAGCTTGGATAAAGCTGACTAATTTCGCGAAATTCTCATTCATAATGATTTAGTATTGATAAAAATTAGTATTGAATCTCCTACATTCGGTTTCCACTTAATTGAGCTTCGTGTGTTTGAATAATATAAGTTGGCTTTTTAAAAATAAGGAATATGAAAGCTACCTCTTCCTCCCGGCACTGGCCGGAAGGACTTTTTCAATTTAATATTTTCATTTTAACTAAAATATATTTTTTAAATGTGCTCATTTTGGAAAACAAAAGCGAATATTTTTTTATAGCTTAAAAAAATAAATTGTGAATACTTTTAAATGAATGAGAAAATTAATAGTTACGGAAACAATTTTTTTTCGTTTTTAAGTAAATTAGAATTCGATGATGTCATATATGGTGCAAGAAAAAAAATCTTTATTGAAAACATGTACATCGATATTTGCATATGTTTACGTAGGAAAATGTTCAAAATGTGCATCGCGGATATCAAGACATGCATGCGAGAGCCGTGGAAATGGCTGACGGCACACGTTGCAACAATGTGGTGTCCACAAAAGTACTTTCAGAATACGAGTATCTAAGTGCCTTTCAGTAGTAACTGGGTCTTTATAAACCAATTCTTTCAGATGGCCTCATAGGAAGTTCCTCATAGGTGTCCAAAGGTGTCAGATCTGGTGATCGTGGCGGCCATAAAACCCGACCCCCACATCCAATCTACGTCGGAATTTCTCGAAATGTATATAGGTCATAGAGGATATTGGGTCATTGGTTTTTATAGGGCATTTTTAATGTACAACAAGTGAGGAATCTGACTGTGCAGAGTTCGGGCGGTCTTGATATTAGGGCAACCTGTATTTGTGTAATGCAAAATTTCTTTGATTCTCGTTGTACTAAAAATCTTACTCTTAAAAATCTGATCAAAGAATTACTTATAAATAGTAACTATGAACACGTTATTCTTCACTAATGAATAAAAACTTTAAACTGTTGGCAAAAGAAGCCACCTCTTATATACGCAGTAGTAACGCGCGCTAATACTTAGATGAATAAATAAATGTGATTCTGGCCAATTTATGATTTATCAAACAAATATAATAATAGAGATAAATTTTCTTATCTTTATCTTTCTTCAACAGCATTCCTCAATTCACAGCTTAGCTGAATTATTCCAGTATACGATGTATCCTTTATGCTCAGGAATTCCTGTTATTTTACTGTGCTAAAGTATTGAATGGAAAAATTTGTGGTTAATATATATTTTCTTTTTTTTTAATTAAATCCACTCCTGATACTTGGTCACTTTGGTTATAGAAAATTATATTAGAACGTTATCTTACAGATTTAAGTTATATACTTTTACATTACGCTGCTTTTTGCAGCAACAATTTTATGCATTACATCATTTTAGTTTAAAAACAACAGAGCAACAGAATTAATAATAAAAAAATGTTTATGAGTCATTTTGAGTTCTTTTTGATGATGATGATGATGATGAAGTCGGACTCTTGCTTCATGCGTGGGATAATCTATAAACATATTTTATTTATGAATGTTATTGTTCATTTTGAATAGTATAATTATAATTTAGGAAATATAAATGATTGATTACTGTCAAATTTATTTATATAAGTGTTGGAGAGTTCACGTCCTTGAAGATTATTGCATTGGTTTCCTGTTTCGAAATCAATTTATTCGTATTTGTGAGGGTTATAAATCCATCACCCTTCCTTAACCATCTCAGATGCATCGTGTATTAGTTGCATGGATTCTTGGTGTTTCAGAAATTGAGGTTTGGACAGTGGTTTGGTCAAACAATCAGCTATCATGCCTTGTGTTGGACAATAACGAAGATTTAGTATACCGTCTTCTTTCATCTCTCTTATCGCATGAAAACGCACGTCAATATGTTTTGTGCGTTTTGAGAATTTTTCATTCTCCACCATCGTTATACAGCTCTGATTATCTTCGTATAGCAACACTGGTAAATTTTGTTTTAGGTCTAATCGGCTAATAGTTTGATAAGCCATGCGATTTTCTGTCCTGCACTAGCTGCTGAAACAAATTCAGCCTCCGCAGATGAGTAGGCAATACAGTTTTGCCTTTTGGTGTACCATTGTATGGGACTATTTCCCAGCATGAATATGTTGCCTGTTGTCGATTTTCTCGTTCTTGTGTCCCCTGCCCAGTTAGAGTCAGAAAATCCGATTAGTTGTGGTTCGTGATTTGTGTTCAATGTGAGATTACGGTTTTTCGTGATGTTTAGATAACTTATTATCCGTTTCACAGCGTTCCAATCTTTTAAACGTGGAGTTTCACACCTTCTGCTTAGGATGTTGACTGCGGCTGATATATCTGGGCGTGTAGTGGTTCCTATGTACAGCAATGATCCGATCGCTTGTCTGAATTTTGTATTGTTAGGCATTAAATTTTCTTCATCTTCTAATTTGTAAAAACCAGCATCCATGGGAGTGCTTACTGGTTTCGCGTTTTCTAAATTAAAATATAATACGATAGTTGTTAGTTATTTGATGCATTCATCCTGATAAAAAAAATATTGTGCATTTTTTTGTTGATATATATGAAATGTTAAAGAATTGAAGAAAACTAAATATATATAAGAAGTTTTATATAAAATAAAATAACAGCATTCCTCAATTCACAGCTTATTCCAGTACGATGTATCCTTTGCTCAGGAATTCCTGTTATGATACTGTGCTAAAGTATTGAATGGAAAAAGTTGTGATTAATATATATATATATATATATATATATATATATATATTTTTAATTAAATCCACTCCTGAGACTTGGTCACTTTGGTTATAGAAAATCATATTAGAACGTTATCTTACAGATTTAAGTTATACTTTTACATTACGCTGCTTTTTGCAGCAACAATTTTATGCATTACATCTTTTTAGTTTAAAAACAACAGAGCAACGGAATTAATAATAAAAAATGTTTATGAGTCATTTTGAGTTCTTTTTGATGATGATGATGACGACGTCGGACTCTTGCTTCATGCGTGGGATAATCTATAAACATATTTTATTTATGAATGTTATTGTTCATTTTGAATAGTATAATTTAGGAAATATAATAAGTTTGATGATTACACAAGGATTGATTACTGTCAAATTTATTTATGTAAGTGTTAGAGAGTTCACGTCCTTGAAGATTATTGCATTGGTTTCCTGTTTCGAAATCAATTTATTCGTATCTGAGAGGGTTATAAATCCATCATAAACATTGGATATATATTGGCTTTATACTGATTTTGTATTAGGCGATGCACTTCCAATTATCTGTCTCGTTTAATGCAAAATCGAATTACCAACAAAACTATTATAGTTTTCATTTGCATATGTATTTTAATGAGTTGGAAGAGCGATTTTAGAAAGGGAGCACAAATATTTTGTGGTGTTCGAGACATAGTCCAAAGTCGCAATTTGTTCATTTCTGAGAACGAAAACCCACTATTATTGTTTTATAGTTTATTTTTCTTATTCTTAAAAATAAATAAATAAATACTGGAAGCTAATAGAAAATAATGACCACATTGGGTTTTTCATCTAAATTTAAGATTTAATTTCTGTTTTTTTTTTTTTCAACATAAATTTAAAAGTAGTAAAGTGACCAACTGTCAAGTAACAAAGCTCGATGCGCAAAGTTTCCCTCCTCCTCTCCCACAGATATACAATGTTTTTAATGCCCCACAAGGAAAAAATCAAACAAACTATATATATATATATGTAACTTTTTTTAAATTGCTTTTGAATTTTGAAACAAACTTCTTAAATTTTACATTTTCAATCTACAATAAACTCTGTTTAAGGCGGAATCGATCGGGACCAAGAAAATTTTCCGCAGTAGGCAACATTCTGCCTTAGACAAATTTTATTCTATGTGAATGGATTCGCAGGGACTTGAAAATCTTTTCGAGTTAGACAGTTTTTCGTCTTACAGAGAGTTTACAGTATTTGTAATTTTACAGAATGATTCCCCCCCCCCCCCATTTCTTTTTTAAACAGAGTGGAATTTTGTAGTAGTTTACCGATAGGAAGGGAGCACAGTATCTTAGTGGTCAGCACGCCACGCTACCACGCTATAAGTCATAGTTCGAATACGCACTGGGCTAGGTTAACTCGACATTTCATCCTTCCGAGGTCGATAAGATGAATGCCAAGATTGCTTAAATCTAAACACTTGGAAGTTCCGCGTTAGGTTGACCACTTGACCAGTATATAGCAACCCAAGGCTCAACAGAGTTAAGCACTGTAAGTCCACGATCTCTAAGAGATTGCAACGCCACAGTTTAATTTAGTTATCGATAGAAAAATAGGATTTCTTATATTTCCCGGAAAGTCCGGAATGCCTGGTCACCTAAATTTCAATTGAAAATGTCACTTTTTTCCTGTTGTTGTTCAATATAGATGATAATTCTTATTAACTGAAAGAAAATTACTTTCAATGATGTTTTACCCTCAGTAAAATTCGCAGCAAATAATATGAATAAAAATTACATTAGATTTTTTTTCGCTCAATGAATTTTTTGTACACCTCAAGTGCACAATCCTCTTCATTATTCTCATGAATGAAAAAGACTGGGTGAGCAACACTCAGCCGCAAAATGAGCAACAACTGGGCATACGTCATACTTCAGACACGTGGACGCCATGATTTTTATCTGGTGATGCGGATCTTGGGGAAATTGAGCCGAATCACAATTAGGGTGGATCATTCTGCGCCTGAGCCCGGATACAATGGGGCCACCCCTCCTTCCAATTCTTCTGCCCCATCGGACGTTAAACTGGAACCCTGCACTTTTTTCTTACTTACGCAGCTCTTTTATTTTCTTTCCCTGCTGCTTTCCTCGCCGGTAGATGGCGTTTGACTTTTGTCTGTAAGCGGAAGTGACGGCACTTGTCACGTGTCTCTGACTTCCTGCAACTTTAGAAAGAGTCCGTCTATTGTTTGGGTTCTTGATTGAAAATCATGCATGCAAAATTGTTTCTGTTTATTGCTCATGTGGTGTTAGGCAAAATTACAACATAATTTGAGATTTTGGGAATCAAAATAAAATTCATCCTCTTCAAGCTTGAATTACGTCCGATTGACGATATTCATCTGTATGTTATGTTTATTTTGAAAATTATTATAATATGATTATCGATATAACAAACATCACACGTTAATAATTATTATACATAATTTAATAATAATATCATTTAAATAAACAAAAACACTGCCAATACAAACTTGTTTCTTGTCAATGTTAAATTTATCATACTGATGACCCTTATCTCAGAAACTGTTCGAAGAAATCAGCTGAAATTATCAAAGCTTGTTCCTTTTACATTTTTACATACACACAGGGGATTGAACAGATGATTGATGACACAGGGATTTCTTGAAACTGGCTGTAATTATAATTTTACGATTTTTACTGCAAACTACCAAGAAAAAATAACAAAATAAAAATTCATTAAAGAATAACAAAACTTCAAATTATAAAAAGTAACTATGTACATATACTGTTAAAAATTTTGCAGCATTCTGGCAGGTCATTCGACCGTTTTTTGAAAAAACGGTTTCATAACCATAATTTAACTATATTCTGACCTAAAATGGACAATAATATGGTCAGAATAGTGTTAAAATTACGGTTGTGTAACCGTTTTCGGAAAAACGGTCAAATGACCTGCCAGAATGCTGCAAATTTTTAACAGTGTATGAGATAAAAACGTGTGTTAAAAATTTCAAAGGTGCATGTTGTACAATTTATGAGATAAAGGGTCATTTAGCCCATTTTTAATTTTTATTTTTAGTAGTTTGCAGTAGCAATCATAAAATTATAATTACAACCAACTTCAAGAAATACATGTGTTAGAGTATGTAAAAATCAGGGCTGCGGAGTCGGTAGGAAAAATGACCGACTCCAACTCCGACTCCGACTCCTGGATTTTTGAAACAATCGACTCCGACTCCGAACCCGACTCCGGCATACACACAGGGTTTCTCAAAAAGATTGAAATGCGCTTCAATTTTTTACCCGTGGGAGATATATAGATAATGCAAATTGAAAAAGTGTTCAAAATAAAATAGTAATTAAGATTAAGGATCGACCGAAACCGAATTTTGGTAATATTTCTATTTTCATCCGAAAACAAAAAATTCCAAAAAAAAAAAAAAAAAAAAAAAATGTTTAAGTAATTAACACATAATAAATATACATAGTTATTAATTAATTGTAGGTGTAATTATATCTGTAGTCCAAGTTGTCTCTCTGTGACTCTGACCAAAACTTTTTTATTTTCATATAAAATAAAATGTAATTAGTAATTCATCAATGATACGAAATAATTTTCTAATTATGAATTGCATCTAATTAAAAAATCTTTTACGTATACATACCTCGATTTATCTTTTATAATGAATTTTGTAATGGATCATCTGTTCTACTAGAACTTTCTCAAAGAATATTTGAAACACTTCTGTTTCAAATTAAAAAAAATTCTATTAAAGTTAAATCTGCAGCTTTTCATGAGCAAGTGAAAAGCGTCTTCAAATTTTTGTCATATATGCATTTCTTGTTTTTAGATTTGCACTCACATCTTGAGTCAGTCTTGACTAATAATTATAAACAGTGAAGTACATAGCAATAAATTTAGAGTGTCTCATATGAGTCGTGTTGAAAATTCCCTAAGGAAAATACGAGAATTTTGGAATACAGATAGTTTCAGTCCGACCGAATTTTCAGCAGCATTTTCACCGAAAACAAATTTTTGGCTAAACTCAAATGTTGAGCCGGAAATGAAACCGAATTTTCAGTTGATGCCTAATTAAGATTATATTCATTAAACGTTTATATTCAGTTAGAGTAAGATTATACTGAGTTCGGCCACTAATTTTTAAATAGCTATCCTTTTAAACATTTTTTTTATACAGTCCTGAATCTTAATAATCCTGTTTCTAATATTTTATTTTTATAACCGCTGTATAACGGACGTTTATAAATTTCGATTCGGAATATGCAATACATTAAATAAAAATAGTAATTATTTTACAATTAAAAAGATTCCCTTACCTAAATATAATTTGAAGTTGCAGATACGAACAAAGGATTTCTATCTTGTCAGCTGCAAATTAACACCAAATTACGCGAAAAGAACATATGCCTGATTAAGAAACAAAGATATTTTAATTTGACCTTTGAACAGAATGAGTAAAAGAAAATTGTGCTTCGACCGCACTTTATGTGAAAGATTGGCAAGTTGTCATCGCCTTTCATTCTTAGACGTAAATGTCATTATCTATGTACACTATACTAATAAAATCTTAAATAAATTAATGCCGATTTCGGTGAGTCTGTCGGGGGGGGGGGGAGGTAAAAAATCGAAGAATAAGGAATAATTATGAAAAAAAGTGAGAAAATAGAAAAATCTTAAAAAACATACATTACAAAGACAAAAAAAAAAAAAAAAAAAAAAAAAAAAAAAGAAAAGAAAAGAAAAAAGTCAGCCATTCTGAGGCATGAAATGAGTTTCTTCACTTTCCTCTCAAAATTCATGAAATAATTGTTTTTTCTACTGTAGTTTAAAATTACTGTCCTCCATCGGATAGGATAACCAAATTTAGCCGGAACCAGATAGACTTTAAATGCTTCGGGTCAGGTTTTGACACTTTTAATACAACCTGATTTTTCAAAAGAAAATATGTACTCAATATTTTTCAAATGAAAAATCTCTAACCCTTTAAGACCGGGAGTATTTTTGGTAGAAATTGAAAGTTTGGGTGGTTTCCCCTTATCGATAGGACCGTATTTGATTGAAAAAAAATATTAAAAAAAATACCAGATGTCAGGTTATGACAAAGGAGGACCCGCACAATTGTGTGGGTTGAGCCTTAATGCAACCGTTTTTGGGCTAAATCTACACAATTGTGTAGTTTGGGATTATGTGTGCAAATATCTAAAGATAAAAGTTTAAGCAAAATAAGTTGTTGTTTATTAAGATAATTTTCATCAGCCACAATGAAAATGTTTGAAGCTATTTTTGTTTTTGGACAGACCGCCATAATTTCACTTTCTGAGACGTGCTCAATGCTCGCACCCCTCTTAAGAGCCGTTGACAAATGGTATGCCCTTCACGCCGTTTGGATTGTGTCTGATCCTTCAAATTTCTTTTTTTTTAGTTTTTTCAGCAGCAGTATTTTGTTGAAATACCAATCGAAGTACATAAAACTAGGTCTGAACCAGAGTAAGGACTACAGCAGGTCCTAAACCCAGATCCTTGTGAACCAGGTCTGTACTTCCCACTGGTATACTACAAAATTTAAAACTATCCCAGGTGGTACTGGTACAACAGTGGGGTTTGTTTTTTATATACTGCTTTATTGAAGCACGTCCTAAAAAAAAGGAATCTACTGCTCATCTATGGAAAATTTTCCTTGATAGCAGATACTACGGAATCCGTCAAGCATTTGCTGAACTTTCCATAATTTATTATTTATTCCTGGTGGTTTACTTGCTGTGTCGACAAAATGGAATGAATTTATCAAACTTAAAAATCTATCTCGTGATATGCATATAACTCATATAAAACTTATAAATCATATAGGATATCTATAACTCAGAGCAGAAACATACAGTTCGTTACATGTGCATATTATATATCTAATACTATTAATTTTAAATAGAAATCATGAATAGTACAAACCTATTAATTTAAAATTAATCCGCTTTAAAAATGTTATTAATAAAAAAATTTGATAATAAATAAATAAATAAATAAATTAATTAATTAATTAAAATTAACAAAAAAACTTAAGTTAAAAAAAAATCACTTAAAAATAAAAATTTTATGTATTAGGAATTGTACCCATTTTGGAAGTGGTAAATGCCGAACCCGCACAATTGTGCGGGTCATTTGTTTTTCAACACTTGTAAAGCTTAAGTAAATTTATCAAAGACAAAATCAATTAAAATCATGAATAATGTATATGAAAAGAAAAATTAAATCCAAGCAAACACTAAAAATCATATTTAAAAGAAATTGCGACAGTTACATACTTTTTGTCTATTGCTATCAGATGATATAGTCTTTTTAAAAGCAGAAAATCTAGCCCTGTATTGTAGTTGGTGCCCCCTAGTTGTGTCTTATCAAAACATCTGAAGCCAATTAACTCATATAAATGTGCAGATTTGGCTTTAAATCTCACAAAGACAGGAAATAGTCATTCTCTTTTACTTTACTATCACCCGCACAATTGTGCGGGTCAGGACTTAAAAGGCTAAATTTGAATATTAATGAGTGTATTTAAGTTCATTTTAATACAAAAAAGATAAAATTGTAGTCTTTTTTTCATAATTGTTTATTCTATAAAATATGAACTAATTTTCTTTCGTCTCGAATTAGGGTCGGATTGGCAAATTTTTTTTTTCCATTTTCGGATTTGGTTAACGAATTCCTTTTTGTCAGGTTTCGGGTTGACTTTCAGCAGAAATTTCAGATTCGGGTCGGGTGCAACCCGGCCCTTGGAAAGACTCTAGTTGGGGCTTAGAAATAGAAGAACGTCTAAGTTTTAGGTAAGAAATATTTAAGATGAAAACTGCAGTTTTTCTGTTTTACTGAGTAAAGTTCTGTATGAGTTCAGTTGTCCGATAGTGTAGTGATAACGGCATTAATCAATTTCATATTTTTCACACATTCTCTTTTATATGAAATACTGAAAAATAAGGCAATATAAGTTGGACAAAGGATCCATTCTTATCTGAAGTAGATTGTTGCATTCGTTAGGGTCCGATTCAAATGGTGGTTCGGATTGAGTTGGCGCTAAATGTTTTTCGTTGTAGACCAGTCTGATAATTATTATTGCGGGTTCGGGTCGGGTTGACCCGAATTTTCAAAAGGAAGTCCACAACAAAATTTAACTTATAAGTCGAATAAGTAAATATATATTCCTTTTCCTACTCAAAAGATAAAAGTGCTGTTAGAGATGACTATTTTTCATAATTCCAATAAAATTTTGATTTTATTTCATTTCGGATCGGGTTCAGGGGTCTTTCCGATTCGCTTCGAATTGACTTAAAATATAAATTTCAGGACCCGACCCGAACACGGATGGACAGAGGTTAAATTGAAACATTTATTTTTGTCTGAGATAGATTCCTTCATTGGGTTGGGTAGTCGGACCGACACGGTGTTCGGGTTGAGTTGGACTTAATTTGCAAAAACAATAAACTTTCAAAACTCTCTTTAATTTAATTATAGTACAAAAGTGACGCCTATGAGCTGAAGAAGTAAGTAAATGAATCAATTTAGTGACTGATGTTCGGAAAATATCACATCCGCCCTATTGCCTTATATTTACTCATTAACATGTCAATAAACTGAAAAATAACTAAATATTTATTAATGTATAGAGTTAAAAAATAAAATAATAATTCAGTTCATAAATTTAAAATTAAGCATAATTGGTTTTATTATTTATTTCACTTTAAATTGTTCAACAAAAAGTTTGGAGTCGGAGTCGGAGTCGGCATATTTTTAGCGACTCCGACTCCGACTCTTTTCACCGAAAAATCCCACCGACTCCGACTCCGACTCCGCAGCCCTGGTAAAAAATACAAGGGGGTATCAATAAGTTTTTGCCGTCTATAGAAATAATTGAGTAAAATTTATGAAATTGCTACATTGTATTAGTCCTTTTCTATATAGTCACTGTGCACAGTAACTCATTTCTGCAAATGGTATTTCAAAAAGAGGGGGGAGGATGTATTCCAGGAGGCGCGATAGTAGACCCAAAGGGGGGCATTTTTCTAACTTTTACTGACCCACGCATGTGACATATTGTTCGAAAGGCCTGTGACCACTTATTCATGTTATGCACATCCTGAGCCCCTCCTCCAAATTTGCCCTTCGGGGGACACTTTTCTAAATTTTGTGAACACCATTCATGCCGACATGAATAAGTGGTCATAGGCCTTTCCAACAATATGTCACATGTGGAGGTCGGCAAAAGTTAGAAAAATGCCCCCTATGGGTAATCGCGATTACTGGAATACCCCCCCCCCCTCTTTTTGAAATACCGTTTGCAGAAATGTTACTGTGCATGGTGACTATATAGAAAAGGACTAATGCAATGTAGCAATTTCACAAGTTTTACTCAATTATTTCTATGTGTAGGGCAAAAACTTATTGATACCCCCTCGTATATAAGGAATAAGCTTTGAAAATTTCAGCTGATTCCTTGGAACAGTTCCTGAGATAGAGAGTCATCAATATGACATATTTTACACTGACAAGATACAACTGTCCGAACCCCCTAAAAAAACGTACTTCAAAAAAAAATATAAATTGATGACTTTTAGATGTCTTTCTCATCGAATATCTTTTAGGAACAAACAATTATTGCATTTAAATAAATAATTTGTCAAATTGAAGTTTTACCGTTGAAATTTCTTGAATAAATATTTGGGAGTAGCAGGCTTGAGCTCAATTTATTATGTAGAGCGAATACCCCATAAAATAAATCTATCATAAAATCTACCCAACCCCTAGAATAAAAGTCCTTATCCGATATGCTACGTCAACCATCTGATAGACCCACTGAATGACGATTCTCACTATGCCCATAAACGAAGGGTGGAAGAAATGTTAGCTAGTTGTGGATACGCATCTACCCGTAAGAGAAGCTAATGCATTATGCACATAAATCTATGTGAGAGAATTTTTCAATGGACGAAAATAGTTGTTCACTGTACGTATGTATAAAATACACGCATACATGCAAATGTATTAATTTATTTATGTACATTATATGACTGATGGCTGAAATGTAAAATAATCTTCTGTCCACTATTAGGCTGAACAACTATTTTGATGTAAAATATTTTAAACTTTTTTAGATAATTTTTACTGACGGAAATAACTGCCTTTTGTAATGTCCGTATTATACTTATATATTATACTATACTAATCTTCAGGCATTATTACCAGTAGAGAGCTATCACATTATAGACATTTTTTCATTAGGGCAACTCTAGGATATATGGCTATAGTTTTTAAAGGTTGAAATAAAAATTCTTAGAATACAAATACGAGAAATATTTATGCATATTTAAAATTTCTATACGTATACTCATAATATTTTTGGCAAAAAATAATTAAATACTAAGAAGAAAAAGTGGGAAACGAAATTTAAATTAAAATGGCAGATGGCCATCTCTCCTTAAAGCCGAAGAGAGATGGCCGTCCAATACAAGAGAGAGAAAATGAAGTTAAATATACTGAAAAAATAAAACATTTCATATAGTTAATCATGAAAAACATAGCAATTTGTAAAGAACACTTATATGATGGAAAATGAGTGAGTAAAACTCGAATAAGCCAAAATTTGAAGTATAATTTCAATACTTCTCTTTCCGTAAAATCTTACCACATTTTTGGCAAAGGTCTTGATAAAATTGTACATGTTTCATGGAACCACTTCAGGTACCTCATGCATTGTATCCAGACATCATTTTTGGTTGTGATATCATATTGTTCTGCACAACCAACACAGTGATCCTAATCCAATTCCATTCACCTGCACTGAAAAAAAAAAATTCCGTTAAAAAACTAAAATAGTACTGGCAATCCAGACGCCAGAACTATTTCCGTTTTTTAACGGAAAATTTTTTTTCCGTAAATTCCAGAAAATCTTCCGTTTTTTCACAATATTTTTCCGGTTTTTTTTTTTTTGTTGTTTGTTTTTTTCGTATATCCGTATTTAAAATTTTTTGTTTCAAAGGCCAAAAAAAAAAAAAAAAAAAAAAAATTATACAACTTTTCGAGAAACTTACACCTTTATGAATTTCAACGGACACGTTTATCAAGGTAGCGTACCTCTAATTTATTCAAATAACAGTAATGAAACAACACTTACCTAGGGTGGAATCGAACTGGGGAACCGGAGTGTACCAGATTAGCGCCCTTATCCACCATGTCATGAGGACTCGAGTTAAGTTTCCAAATGTCGTTACTTATTTCAGATGCTTTTTATGAAGTAAAGTCACGGTGTTAAGCAAGGATTTTGCCCCCCCATATAAAACTAAAATTAATTAATTAAAATTAAATTAATTAATTAATATTGGAAAAAACTATATTAACATCAAGTGCCATCCACTGCAAGTTTTAAAAAAATTATTTGAACTTGATTGGATGAATAATAAGTATTTTATTAAAGATTGAAAATTTGAACAAGATATATACGAGGGTAGTTTGATAATTCCGTGACTTTGAAATGAAAAAACCAATATACATACCGAAATGCATTTTATTTTTCGACATAATCTCCTTTCATAGTGATACACTTTTTCCAACGATGTTCTAACTTTTTTAATCCTTCCAAAAAATAAGATTTCTTAAACTCCTCAAAATGGGCATTTGTGGCATTAATGATCTCAGAATTTAAAGAAAATCTCTTTCCACCAAGCCCTTTTTTTAAATTTGGAAAAAGAAAAAAGTCACTGGGGGTCAAGTCAGGAGAGTAGGGTGAATGAGGAAGCAATTCGTATCGTAATTCAGTCAATTTAGCGGTTGCGATTGCAGACGAGTGTGGTGGCGCCTTGTCGTGATGAAAAAGCACTTTTTTCTTGGACAAATGGGGCCGCTTTTCCTTCAATTTTGCATTAAAACGATCTAATAAATCAGCATAATACTGTCATGTGATAGTTTTTTCTTTTTCCAGATAGTCAATGAGCATTACGCCCTTTGAGTCCCAGAAAACTGTGGTCATAATCGTTCCGGGCGATAGAACTGTTTTTGCCTTTTTCGGAGCACGTTCATTAGAAGAAGTCCACTGTTTATACTGTTCTTTCATTTCTGGTGTGTAGTAATGTATCCATGTTTCATCAACTGTAACATAACGCCGCAAAAATGCGCTTCAATTGCGCCCGAACTTGTCCAAACATTCCTTTGAAATGGTTACACGAGTCCGCTTTTGATCCACTGTCAGCAATCGCGGCACCCATCTTGCTGATATAACTTTTTCATGCCCAAATGTTCATGCAAGATGTTGAATACACGTTCATTTGAAATATTTACCCTCTTAGCTATCTCACGCACTTTCACACGGTGGTCTTTTAACACGATATCATGGATTTTTTTATTATTTCTTCAGTCGTGATCTCAATTGGAAGTCCAGAACGTTCTGCATCTGTTGTGCTCTTACGGCCACAACGAAATTCCGTAAACCACTTGTGAACCATACCATGTGATGGAGCAGAGTCCCCATAATATTTTTTCAACTTTTCTTCAGTTTCGATAATTGTTTTTCCGCGCAAAAAATAGTATTCTATCAAAACACGAAATTCTTTTTTCTCCATAATCAAAACAAGCACGCCAATCGTTTGCTTTCGAATCCAATAGAACACAACGTATTTAAAATACCGTCTGCAAATTGCATGAATGTTGCCGCAGATAATAATAAATTGAAAACATAATAATAATAGTGCGATCAGAGCGCCACCTTTTTTAAAGTCACGGAGATATCAAACTGCCCTCGTATAGGGAGAGTGTGAACTAATAGTAGGAATTGAAAAAAGAACGTTGTTTTCTTCTTTTATTACAGTTCAAATTTTAGGATGTTAGTTTTCTGAATTAAACTAATTGAACTCTGCTTTCATTTCTTCTTCTTTTTTCTTTTGTAGTTTTCGATTTTTAAAAATAATTGTGCTTGAGTCTGCGCAAGCGGGGGGTGCCCGGGCACCCAGGGCACCCCTCCTGGTTACGCCTATGAAATCTGTATTTGAATGGAAAAGTTACTGTTGTTATTTATTTATTTTTATAGAGTTAATATTCATAAGTATTTTATTTCACTCTATTTATTTAACCTGGTTTTTGTATGCAAAAAGATGGAATTTTACAATCGATTTTTAACCCACTTTCTTGTATGCTATAATTACAAAATTATGTACAAATGTGTGTTTTTGATGACAATACAACATATTAATATTTCTACTACTTAATTATAAATCGATACATTAATTTTAAAGCATTTTTAACCCTCTGCCTACCAGACGAGTCCAATGGACCCGACAGGAAAACCGGAATTATTTCAACAAATATAGTAAAAACCATATGTGATAAAATTAAGAAATTTGTTTGTAAACGGGTATTTTCAGATCTAAATTTGTAAAAATCTAGAAGCATTTTAAAAGAATACCAATAAAAAGCAATGAATTTTAACTGCAGTTGGAGGCATTATTGTAATTTTTGTACACGGAAAAAACTGTTTTGTTGAAATTACTAAATTTTGGTTCATATAGCTCCATCCAAATATTTCGGTTGGAATGATCAAATTTTGGGTGAACTAACCAAACGATTTGTTGAATTAACAAAATAATTTGGTTAATCTAACCAAAATTTAATCACTCCAACCAAAATATTTGGATGCAGCTATATGAACCAAAATTTAGTAATTTCAACAAAACAGTTTTTTCCGTGTATGCTGTTTTTGTAAGCTGTCCGAGGGTTAAATTAGCCCACCACAGGTAATAAATAGCCAAACAGAAACAATTAAGTTAATGAAAGAAGCTTACAAAGAAAAATAAATGTTTTGATGAGTCTGCGATTTTTAGATGGCATGGTTATTTCAAAAAAGGACGCTTGTCTGTAGAATCGGCTCCTAAGCCTGGACGACCATGAAGTGTTGTGAATGACTTAAATGTTAACACTGTTTGGGCAGTCTTGCAAGAAAATCGGCAAATGACACGTGGGGAGTTAGCGGCATTTACAAATATTTCAAAAACATCGATATTTCGCATTCTACCCAACAATTTACAGCTTCGCCATGTTTATTCCAGATGGGTCCCTCATCACCTCACGAAAGGACAAACAAGAATTCGCCAATGTTGTGAGTGGAAACAGATGCTTCAAAATGATCCAAATTTCCTAAAGACTGTAATAACAGGTGATGAAACTTGAGTGCATCATTTTTATATCCTTACCAAGCCCACAGCAAGTTTATGGAAACACACCGATACTCCGCTTTCGAAAAATATCCGAGAAACCAAATCTGCTACGGAAAGTTCGCATGATGATTATTTTCCTTGATCATAAAGGTGTAATCTATCAGCATGCTGTGCCTCCCAAAATTACCGTGAAGGGTGAATATTATGTTTCAATTTAGAAAATTTTACGACAACACATATCGAGAAAACGTCATGAACTGGTAGGGAATTGGACATTACATTACGATAATGTTCGCCCGTACGTCACTACTTCTGTTCAAAAAATCTTAGTAAATGCAATATTAAAATCATGACACATCCCCCTTAAAGTCCAGATCTCGCACAATGAGATTTTTGGCTGTTTCCGGGGTTGAAGGCGAAGCTCTGTAGCAGAAAATTTAATACAGATACTGAAGTTATTTCAGCAGTGCGGGGTTCTTTGAAGAAACTTCCAGAAAAAGGCTTATCTACTTGTTTTGAAAGTGGGTTGAACGATCGGACCGTTGCATATCATCTGAGGGAATGTATTTTGAAAAAGAATGAAGAATTTTTACTGTAAATATATACTATCTTGATTCTTTCTGATTTTATTCTCAGTTTTTATGGAACGCCCTTTGTAAATAATAAATGTGGAGTGTAATATAAAAAAAGAAAAAATACGCATTTATCAATTAATGGTTAAATGTTAATTAATTTACAATTATAAGCTGTGAAATAAAGTTAGTTCCTAAAACAGGTAGTTCAAATAATGTTTAATTTTTTTTTCCTGTTCCCTAAAAATTAGATATTTTTTAATAAATTCATTTTCTTCCCTTTCCTTACCAATCGTAAAAAAATAGTGATTTTTTTATGATTGCGTTTGGTGCCCACGGGAGGAAGGGGGGGGGGGGATTGATGTATTGTAACGGAAATTTTTGGAAAAAAACATTAATTGCAGTAAAAAAAAAAAAAAAAAAAAAAAAAAAAAAAAAAAAAAAAAAAAAAAAAAAAAGTCATTTTCAAGATGACCATTGAAATGCTTATAAAGATTTGTTTAAAAAAAACTTGTCGGACTTTCCTCTTAGTCCGCACAACTTTGAAGAAATCCTTTGATATTTACATGCTGCCACCACCGATATGATTACATGATATCGGTCACGCTCTGAGAGGATTGTTTAAATGAAAACCAACGCTTTCAATTAACTTAATTAACAGTTTATTTACACACTATTTACAAATCACAAAACACTATTTACACTTAAAAGCTCGGATGTAGGTGATCCGGTTCAACATTAAATTAAATACAGTAAATGCTGGCTGTGTACTGTTAAAATTACGTTACATCACTCTCAATCTACACTCGTTAAATTAGCTTTACCGGAGACTACTCTCAATCTCCCAACACATGGACTCTAAGCTCGGCGAGCTTCACTCAACCCTACGCTCTATCTCTCTCACTCGTTTAAGTTACGCACGTTACATTTCGCTACGTTATATCACTCTCACTCTTACACCCGTTAAATTAGCTTTACCGGAGATTACTCTTAATCTCCCAACACATGGGCTCTAAGCTCTGCGAGCCTCACTCAACTCTGCGCTCTATCCAAGAGCTATACACAGGAACAACCTTCCACCTTGATCTCAAGGCTTCAACCCTTTTCTCTCCGAGCAAAACGGACCGCCTACTAGCAACTCTCTGCTTTTTTCTGACCTCCTCCTCTTCCCCCAACATAAATCTTGGGTTTTTCACTCTGACCACATTCTGAACTCTTTCCCTCGTTCGTGCAATTCTTTTGTCTGCCCATCTCCAGCAGACATCTCAAAAGGTCGTCAAACCCCTCTCCCTTCCTGATTTTATTCCTTCATCCACACTGTACAATTCACCGGCTCGGATCCAGTTTCAGATAAGGAAAGAATGTTACTTTGAAATTCCCAGTACACAGACCATACAATATATAATATAGTAAGACAAAATAATATAGAACAATAGTTCTAATAGCAGATGTTTCTCAGAACCTGACAAAACTATCTTTACTTTTATGCTTATTTTCCATTTAAAAAACTCTCGTTATGAGTTAGAAAACTACTTGCCTGCTTGTGTTCATACATATGTGATATCGAAACATCTTCTACGAAACCTTTGCTATCTCAAATTTAATTCCTTTCTCAAAGCAATTCGAGGTGTTCAAAAATGGACTGACTGATTTTAAAATTCAATAATGTGCAAACGGTGACAGCTGATAAAATAATTCTTGGAGGAGAGTAATACATGATGTCAGGAGTTTTTTTTTACTGTGTTTCTTGGTTTCAGTTCCAATTACCTGCGACATATGTCGTTGCGAGCAGTAGACGTCCAATCGAGGTAGAAGCGGAAATCACTCACACATGGTGCCAGCGAAGGAGGTCGAACGCATGGAGTGGGTTACATCCGTCGATAAAATTTTGTTTGGGGGGTCCCGTTTCTGAACTTACTCTGTATGATTGTGTATTTTTGATTTCTAATCTGACATCAACGATATCCAAACGATGTCGACTGAGTTCAAAATCGGACCCTAAAAACAAGATTATACAGTAGGGTGGGGTGAAAAAACCGAAAATCGGAAAATCAAAAGGTAATAGCGCGCAAAACTTGTGTATGATCCCCAGTAATAAAATTGCCCAGTTTTTTCAAAATCAAATTTCATCTTCCGGTGCCCCCGGGCACACCAATTCCCACCAAACCCGTCCAAAAGACCTTGTAGAAGCTATAAATAAAAATAAAGATAAAGCTGGAAAACAAAAATGTCATACCGCGGAAAAGTTGTGTGTGGTACATAGTGATATGTCTGCACAGTTTTTTCGAAATCAAATTTTATCTTCCGGTGGCCCGGGTCTCCCCTATTTTTGCTTATTTCGTCAAAAATGCCTTGGATAACTTATAAATCGAAACAACCATAAAGTTGGAAAATAAAAATGTCATACCTCGGAAAAGTTGCGTATGGTACGTACATCGTACATGCCTACACAGTTTTTTTCGAAATCGCATAATATCTTCCAGGGGCCCGGTCAGTCGAAATTTTGAAAACATTGGCATAAATTCATTTTATCTGTTGTACATGCTTAATAGAATGCATCACACAAGAAGCAAAAGTGCAATAAAAACATTTTATCTGTGAAAAGTACACAATCAATAAGAGTTCAAGAATGACAAACAAACATTTAAATCTGTGAAAAGTTTTCAAAAAATTTAAAGTTCAATTAAATCAGTTCGTGCTCTTAAAAAAAAAAAAAAAAAAAAAAAAATTTAAATATTTCAAATTTTTGGCTTGGTGTTTATTGTTGGTCCTGTGGAGTTTTGTAACCTTAAAATCGGACTTAGTCTCAAAATATGGCATAATGGATCATATGAATCCATCCATATTGCTTGCACCACAAACTGTCGCGGCAGCTTCAGTGACCACTCTGACACACCTTTCTACACTTTGAGTGTTGCATGGACACTCAGCAAACGAAATGATATCTTCACGATCACGTTTGTCAATGTACATCTTTAAATCATCACATAAAACATTAGTAAAAATAGGTGGTTCTGTAACTTCTGCCTTATCCCACTGAATCATATCAATATAATCTGCTGCGATAAAATTGATTGAAGGAACTTAGAACCACCTAACTACTCCACTTGTGTTCGCACTTTGGGCTTTAAGGATTCTACGAAATCCTAGTTCGCGGATGTGTTTCCGATTATCAGTTACTATGCCATGCCACTCAGCAGATTTTCTGGATGGGCAAAAAATGTATTGCGTTGGATTACTGGGTTAATTATAACTTTAACTGCCTGGGGCATTTCCACGGAAAAATAAACACTTTCCCAAAGATGGCTTGCACTTAATGGCAAACCGTACACGTGCGTTCACCTTGACTACAAGTTCCGTCAATATCTGCAAATTGAACGTTATATCTGGGCTTCACACATAGAGTCTCAAAACTATATTGGCGAAGATAACCCATCTTCTATGTGAAAGTCTATCGGGAAATCTATTTGCAAGATCTTCTGAACAACTTCCTATCTTAATATATAGGATAACTTTCTTCAGGTATTTTTGATTGGTACTGAGATCTTTAATAACTGTTTCGAGGTTATAAGTATCTCGAATAGTCTGTAAAGAAATCATGGGAAGGGATTCACACTTGCCCAACATTTTTCGAATCGGACCACATTAACTGTATGGTTCCCTTCATCCGTCTAGCACGAATTGATTTAATAGAACTTTAAATTTTTTGAACACTTTTAAAAGATTTAAATGTTTGTTTCATTCTTGAACTTTAATTGTTTGTGTATTTTTCACAGATATTGTATTGTACTCTTGCTTCTTGTGTGATGCATTCTATTATACATGCACAACAAAATAAAAAGGAATTTACGGCAATTTTTTTGAAATTTCGAATGACCGGGTCCCTGGAAGATATTATGCGATTTCGAAAAAAACTGTGTAGGCATATTACTACGTACCATACGCAACTTTTCCGCGGTATAACATTTTTGTTTTCCAGCATTATCTTTATTTTTATTTATAGCTTGTACAAGGTGTTTTGGACGAGTTTGGCGGAAATTGGTGGACCCGGGGGCACCGGAAGATAAAATCTGATTTCGAAAAAACTGCGCAGTTTTATTACTGAGGACCATACACAACTTTTGCGCGCTATTACGTTTTGATTTTCCGATTTTCGGTTTTATCCCTCCACCCTATTATACAAGTATCCCCCGACTTACGTAAGTAATGCGTTCCGTAAAGTTTTACGTAACTTGAATTTTACGTAAGTCGAATTTGTAAGTTGCTTAAGTAAAATTTTGTAAGATACTGCAATATTTATTATATATATAATGTATATATTATTTACACCGTATTATTTTATAAATAAAGTATAATGGGACGGTATTTACTCGTATATACACTATAAAAGTATGAAAAAGTATAAAAACAAACTTAAAGAACGCTTTTCAAATATCTTGTGGAATACGGAATTTATAAATATAACATTGATGATTTGATTTATAACGATTTTGAATCTACTTCAAATGATTATAAAAATCAAAAATAATTAAATAGGACTAATTTAAGCTATTGTTCATGAATTTCTGATGGCAAGACAAATGATTAGCACTCACAAAATAAAATAATCCTTGATAAGCACAAACTGTATTTATTAGGAATTAGATGACTACTATGAATAACTAACAATAAAGATTAAGTTGTTTTGTTATACATTTGATTGTATATACCAATAAAAAATATAGCTCTATCTTAATATATAAACTACACTGCTCAAAACAATTAAAGGATATTGCAGTTTTAGGTGGATTTTGTATCTGGTAAACTGTTTAGCTGATTGATACATGGTCGACAGACATAGTAGATTATATGAGAATAAATTACACATGTTTGGCAGAAAAAAATGCATTTTATTGCGCATTTGTGTACTAAAGGAAAAAAACACAATTTGTGCAGATGAGAAAAAAAGAATAAGAAAAGGTGTTTTCTTCAAAGAAAATCATTTTTAGTAGAGGATATGGTTTCCACGGGCGGCCAGCAACGTTGAACACCATTGAGGCATGGACTCAATGAGGCTATTAATGACGAGTTATGGGGTATTCTGCCCCACTCTTCCAGAAGAGCTCTTTCCAGTTCTTGGAGAGTTTGTGGGGGTTGTTGGCGGCCAGAAACTCGTCTTCCTAGAGCATCCCAAACGTGCTCGATTGGATTCATGTCTGGAGAACACGCTGGCCATTCCATTCGAACGATTCCTTCCTCGAAAAGGAAATCCTCCACCAGGTTTGCACGATGTGGCCTGCAGTTATCGTCCATTAAAATGAAGTTATCTCCGATTGCTGCAGCGTAAGGGACTACAATAGGTCTGAGGATCTCATCCCTATATCGGCGACCAGTCAGAGCTCCATCTCGAATGATGTCGAGGTCAGTGCGCCCGTCAATGGAGATGCCACCATACACCAACACTCCTCCACCGCCAAATCTGACACTTTCGTGCACGAACGCAGCATTATTCCTACTGCCACGGTCCCTCCAGATGAAAATACGCCTATTATCCAGATGCACAGAAAAACGGGACTCGTCAGAAAACAGAATATTGCTCCATTCATTTCTCCTCCAGTTGACACGCTCGGTTGCCCACTCCCTGCGGTCGCGACGATGCCTTGATGTTAATCTAACACATACCATCGGTCGGCGAGCATACAGACCTATAGCATGGAGCCGGTTTCGGACAGTCTGAGTTGAAATCGTGGTGCCTGTAGCCGAGCGAAGGTGTTGTTGGAGAAGAGTAGCGTTCATGGTTCGGTGTCTCCGAGCTGTTAACGCTAAATACCGATCTTCATTGGGCGTTGTTGCCCATCTACGACCTTGCCCTGGTCTTCGGCCTGCACATCCACTCTCCAAAAAACGGTTCCAGATCCTGGAAATGACACTTTGTGACACTCCAATGGCTTGCGCTACTTCGGCTTGAGTTTGGCCCCCTTCTAACCTACCAACAATTCTCAAAGCTTCTGAATCTGTCAAATGACTTCGCTGAGACATCGTACTCATCGAAACAAAGCAATCACTGAATGCCGATCATCCTTGTATTCATTCTCTTTTATCCAGTTGAAAGTCAAATTTCATTCGCTGCCGCTGAAGAGACGTTTTTGACGTCGAACTAAAATTTGCATACCCCACAGTTTGAAAACCAGAAAAATTTGCATTTGTGATTCTCTTCTTCTATTTTCGGCAAAAAAAAATTTCGTTTATATCTTTATTTTATATAAAACTTCAAATATCCTTTAATTGTTTTGAGCAGTGTATATTACGCTTGTGGTTTATATCTATATATTTTATATCTAAAATAAATATCAAAAGTATACAACTGCGTATCAATCGCGCTAGTATGTTCACAAATGTAATATTCGAGATTTATTACGCAACTGCGAATTTACGTAAGTCGGGGGATGTCTGTATAGAAAAATGAGGCCCACTCCATACAATCTTCCGTTATTTTCACCATTGCTGCTCCACTATTTCCATGACCAACAAAATACAAGGCCCAGTCCATGGTGTGACGTCAAGGTCATGACGTCACGACCATGAGATGGCTCGGTCGGAGCGCGACCAACGAAATACATAAAAGTACCGAAGTTGTTTACTTTATATCCTAAGATCTTAATGAAATTTTTCAAACTAACTTTTCTCTTTCAATTGTGCCTTTTTATAATAGAAAGCTACCTAAAATATATTGTTAGATATAATAAATTTTAATACAAATCTTATTAGAATAGAAGCAACTCTAATTTAACCTATCTGATGAGAAATAACAAATATCTTAATATTTTAAAACATACCTGAGGAGCTAGTCACATAATCATAAAGAACTGGTTCAGTCAGAACCAAGACACTGAGCTCAAGCACTTAAAAGCAGCTTTATGCAGAAAATTTGACCGGAGAAGTGTCTCACTGAGGAATGTGATGGTAAAAATTCACAACATGCACTCTGTGATACTTTTTGGGCCACAAAAGGTTCATGTGAAGACAGGTTCATGTCAGATTGATGTACAGACCTTTATCACCGAGTTATAAAAATCATATAGTTAAGATTCTGAAAAGAAAACATAAATGTTTAAACTCAACAGGCAAATTTTAGATCTAGGTTTAAGATGAAAGAGTTTACTACATTATAAGGAATTATTTATAGATACACACAAAGATTTTATTTTGCACATAGTTTATAAACTTAAACACAAAAAAAAAAAAAAAAAAAAAAAAATGCAAAATATGTCTTAATTTTCTTTAATTTCATTTAAGTAAAATGTCTGGTTCATAATACTTTTATTTGAATGGAAAGAAATGGGGATGTTAGCAGCTGTGTTTTGTGTTTGCATATAGTTATTTTAGTAAAATGGAGTATAGGATGTTTATTAAAAAAAATCAGAACCCTTTTTTAACATGTATTTTTGTGAAGGATTGTGAAAATTTATTTTGCAGCAACTTAAATGTAATAGGATTTGTATATTGATAAATAAATAAAATATGCATGTATTTCAGACATACTTAAAAAAAATTGGCATAAAAAATTTCAAAGTTTTCTAAAAAAGTTATTAAATTTTTTTAAAGTTTTCTAAAAGAGATTAATAAAAATAAAAGTTATAAAAAAATTTAATTTTTCAAAAAAAAACTAAAAAAAGTTATTACAAGATCGTAAAGTTTCCTGAAAGTTAGTAAAAAATAAAGTAAAAAAAATAAATAGAAGTTTATAAAACACACATGCTGGTAAATTTTTTTCAATGGTTTCTAAAAAAGTTTTAAAAAAAAGTACAATTTAGAATAAAAAAATAATTCAAAGCTTTCTAAAAATATCTACAAAAAGGTAAAAAATATGTGTACATAAATTAACAAAAAGTTTTATAAAATTTACAAGTTAACAAAAAATATACAGGGTGTCCAGCGAATAAGACCCTGATTTCAAAATTAAATCTCTCAAAAACAAAGATCAATAGAATTTTGCGGTAAACAGCTTTTTTATTAGCTAAGCTGTAAAAATGTTATACGGAAGTTTAAAAAATTAGTTGCAAAAAACGCTAACAGATGGCGCTGTAATCGCAATGTATATAAATTGTGTTTTGAAGCCCAGAGCACTAGCGTCTCATTCCTAGATAGCTTCCTATGGAAGAACGAAAATTGAGAAAAACCACTTTTCGTTGGGGTGATGTGCAGAAGTGAGACATCTGGTCACAGAATTATTGCATCAGCTTCAATTTTAGAGAATTTCGATTAATAGAATTTTCAATAAAACGTTTAGCAATCATTATATAAGAACTTATTAAAATATTTTATTTGGGTAATGTGCAGAAGCGGAGCCATGTGTTGACAGAATTGAGATTTGTTTCAAATTTTGTTATAAGCTATTACTTCGGTCCAGATACCAGTATCTCTGCGTTATGTCTTTTTTCTGCTAATTGGTATATCGTGGAATCGAATCCAAGTAGAGGAGGATTTGAAAAAAAATGGAAATTTTTACTTTTTAATATTTATTTAAACTGCGAAAAAAGTTTGAATAAAAAAATCCAAAGTTTCTGGTTTTAAAATTTAATTAAGCTAAAAGAAATCCCTTTTTTAAAAATCATTGAGCATTTATAATAATGATCCATAAATCATTTTTTTAAATTGTAGAGAATAGTTTGAATGAAAAAATACAAAGTTTCTCTTTTTAAAAATTTAATTAATAAGTTAAAAAAATAATTTTAATTTAAAAAACTCCTTTTCATTTTTTTATCACTGAGCACAGAAATACGGTGCAGCTTCTAGCGATAGGATCCGAAGTGTTGGAAAGGAACGCAGCATCCAAAATACTTTTGTTTTGATGTTGATGATATGACTTATCATCAATTCCTTTAAAAAAAGAAATAATTTAATGCATAATTTCTGTCTCTAAAACTTTGTTAGCAAAGAAAAGAAATATATGTGTTGTGCTAAAACCAAAGTATTATGCCATGATTTAAACATAATGAAAACTGCAAAATTACTTCATTATTCATAATAATTCAGGTATAAACAATAATACCAAAATATTATGCCGTGATTTAAAATTATAAAAAATAAATAAAAAGTACAAAATTATTTTTCTAAGTATATGCATTTTGATTTAAATAATTATATGGCATTAAAAATTGAATTTAATAAAATATTTTAATAAGTTCTTATATAATGATTTTTAAACATTTTATTGAAAATTCTATTAATTGAAATTTTCTAAAATTAAAGCTGATGCAATAATTTTGTAATCAGATGTCTCCACTTCTGTACATCATCCCAATGAAAAAGTGGACTTTCCCAATATTCGTTCTTCCGTAGGGAGCCATCTAGGAATGAGACGCTAGTGCTCTGGACTTCGAAGTACAGTTTACAAGTATTATGATTACAGCGCCATCTGTTAACGGTTTTTGTAACTTAATTTTGAAACTTCTGTATAGCATTTTTACAACTTAGCTAATAAACAAACCGTTTACCGCATAATTCTATTGATCTTTGTTTTTGAGATATTTAATTTTGAAATTAGGGTCTTATTCGCTGGACACCCTGTACAAGCTAATGAAAACAAGATAAAGTTTTCTAAAAATAAATAAATAAAAGTGTATTTACAGGTTAACATTTTTTTTTTAAAAATTACAATTTAGTGAAAATAATTTTAATGTTTTCAAAAAAAAAAAAAAAAAATTAAGTAGAAGTTAGTGAAAAAATTGTCGATGTTTTCTAAAAAAAGTTTAAAAAATTAACAGATGAATGAAAAAATATACAAGTTAATGAAAAAACCATTTAGTTGATTTATTAGTTAATAATAAAATTATTATTCAGTTAATAAAAAATTATTTAACAATGATGCTAAAATTCATTAAAAAAAATATTTAATGTAGAATTACAAAGCCGGATTGAATAAATATGTGATGTTTAATTTATTATTTGATTTTTTCCCATTATAATATATACACTTCTTTATCGTTATTATTCTCGATATATATCTCGTTATATTATATAATGAAATATAGTGAAATCAAATGTAGGAAAGTAAGAGTAATTGTTTTAAATCAAAAGGTATTCAAAATATAAATCAAATTTATAAGTAATTAAGAATAAAAATTAGGGAACGAATTGACAGCTACTTGAATATCATGTAAGAAGTGATACAAGGCTTACACATGAATTTCTTTTATTCATTTTTTATTACAGTGCAAACAACATGGAACCATATTTGGCAATCTGGACACTGAATCATTTCTGCTGTTTTTTTCCCGTTACAAATTAGGCAAAATCAATCAACACTGTCTTGATTTTTCTTTGTAGATTTTGAATATTTAGGCATTTGTTTTGTAACATAAGTTTCCTTTACATTATGTTTGTAGTACTTCCCTTCCATCATTTTGTTTCCAATTAAATTATGCCTAATTTTTAAAACTTGATGTTACTTTTGTGCTTTCAGAGCTTCCTTTTTGTCGTATTTTTTAAAAAATTATTTCAATGTTTACTTTATCTGGTGAAGGTGTTAACAAAGCTAATTTTTAGTTCCCTCTGTACTTTGACTTAACTGATTTTGGCAAGGGAGATAACATTTTTAATGATTCTTTGGCTTTTTTATGAATTTTGTAGCTGCAGCCTTCTTGCGGATCAATCTCTCCACAACTTACTTTTTCCTTTTCGTTTCCTATATCTTTAACAACTTTTGCTGTCACCGATGTTTTTCTTCCAGACTGTTGGTCTGTGTCGTTTTCATCATTTTTTTTTTAACTCTCCTAGTTTTGCTAGGTTTCATGATTAGTGCGGAAGCAGCTGCAAAATGATCACTTTTAAAAAACTTTTAGACTTTTAAAATATTCAAAAATTTGCATGGAGATAGTAATTCATTATAGAATATTAAAAAATAAAAAAATAGTATCCAAAGCGTACAACCCTCAAAATTTGTTACTTATTTTTCAAATTTATGATCGTATATCTGGTCCAATTTAAGCAACACAAATTTGTCCAATTAAGGCAACTATGCCATTTTTTAAAACAGATAATCTCAAGACAAGAACAAAAGCGAAAGCAAAAAAAATCCGCGCGAAAAATATGAGAAATAAAACACAAATTTAGACAAGTATATGAAAACATAACAACATACCTTATAGTTTTAAAGTATTCTCTTACGTTTAGTAGGAAGAAATTAGATCAAAACAGCTAATTTTAGATTTTTTAAAATTGTCTGAAAACAGCACGTGGAATTTGGGTACTTCTTCTAATCATAAATAACGTAATTCTAATGAGTAGAGTTTCAGCGGTAGCTGGCGTCTCTTTCTATAATTAACGGTAGAATGGCAGCGGTCCATTTAAAGCGGCGGTCTAAATATGACTATACTCTCCCTATACTTATTAGCAGAAATACAGATGTTTTATCAGACATATACACGTTAGAAACAAAATCAACAAAGAGTGTCTAAAAGTAAGTAAAAATTATAATTTGAAACGACCAAATCTTTCATATGTCAATTATTAGTAATTAATGAACCGGCATGTCATTTTTGAAAACGGTAACATATTACCGGTTATTTTGTTTACATATTCAATTAAAAGTAATTATTTTATGCTTTTAAAAAGTGAATATTAATTTTTTATTTAAAAGTGATTAAAATAAATGCGTAATATGTTTATATAGAAGAAAAGGTCTAAAGCAAAAATTATTATTCGGAATTCCTGGTATGAAATCAGAATTTCTGAATAAAAGTAATCCGCTAAATTGGGAACGCTAAAGAGCAAAACTAGAGGAGGCCAGAGGAGCAAAATTAGAGAAGTCTTCATGAGATTCTCTGAAATGCACTATGCGCGATATTTTAGAAGGCTTCTTAATTTGAGTAATCAATATTTATTCCACATTTAACCTCTGTTTTCAGATGCATGACATTTCTATCCAACTCCATTTAATCCTCAATAGTACAATATTAGCATAAATATGGATGCATGTCCATTTAAATGCAAATGCTTATTGAGAAACGTCAGCACAATCAATTAAACTTTAACTGGTGTTCTTCTGACTGCATCATAATGGATAAATCAATATGAATTTGTATAATGAGGTAAATAAGTAAAGTTAATAGACATCATTGCTTGGTTCTCTATTCCTATTTTTGCATTTTGTTTAGTATAGGAATCATCATAATTATTCATTCAAATGCAAGTATCCTAATTACTTGATTAGCGATTTTGGAAATGTTTCATAACTGTAAGTACGTGTTTCTGTAAAGGTGAATAATAGTCGTTTTAAACAAGTAGATATGAAGAATAATGTTATATAGGTAAAGCACAGGAGAATTTAAAGAAAAAAATGTTTCGGACTGTAAAATATAGCACTTCTGAGGACAGTTATTAAAGCAAAATTTTAGTAAATATACACAATGTAAAATTATATGAAATTTGAGAAACGGTAAAAATGTCGTAGAAAATATTCTTCGATTTCCTTAAAAAAAAAAAAAAAAAAAAAAAAACATATTTTGAAATAACTGAGAAAAAAATCATGATTTTTAATCCCTAAAAAGAAAAAAAAAAAACATTTACGTTCACGAAATTCGTGGAATGCATTTTTAAACAATAAGTGCACACACTAAAGTAATTTAGTATCACTTGTTTAAACTAGTATGTTGTGGCCATCACAAAACTTTCTTCTATCTCATACTTGTCAATACTTCAAAATTCATTATCACAGTGCATCTATGCTCATCATGAGGATTCTAAAAAGATGAAATTCCGTGCATTAGTTCTTGAGATATTACTGCCCATGAAATCGTGTAAATCCATCAAAATGCAGCATAGCAGCGCCACCTATTGGGTGATTTACACCAGACCCTAATTATCATCCACATGTGTCAATGTCTAACTGAATATGAAGTTCGGGGAAAATCCGTGCATTAGTTCCTAAGATAGAGCTATTGCGAAAATCATGACAAATGCAGCATAACAGCGCCACCTGTTGAGCGATTTACACAACCACATAATCAGTATCAACATTTATCAAGGTGTACTTGAATCTGAAGTTTGATGAAAATTCGTGCATTAGTTCTTGAGATAGAGCTATTGAGGAAATAGTGCAAAATGCAGCATAGCAGCGCCACCTATTGGGCGATATTCACCAACACGTAGTCAGCATCATTTCATATCAAAGAGTAACTGAATCTGAAGTTTGATGAAAATATGTCCATTAGTTCTTGAGATACAGCGATTGAAGGAATCGTGAAAAATGCTGTATAGCAGCGCCACCTGTTGAGCGATTTACACCAAAATGTACAAAATGTCAATTCATATCAAGGATTAACTGATTCTGAAGTTTAGTGAAATTTGTTGCATTAGTTCTTCAGATACCGCTATAATGGAAATTCAGAAAAGTGCAGCATAGCAGCGCCACCTGTTGAGCGATTTGCACCAAAACACAAACAGCACTAATTCATATCAAAGTATACATGAATCTGAAGTTTGTTGAAAATCCAAGCATTAGTTGTTGAGATAGAGCTATTGCGGAAATTGTAAAAAATGCAGTATAGCAGCGCCACCTGTTGAGCGATTTACACCAAACAGTACAAAACTTCAATTCATGTCAAGGATTAACTGAATCTGAAGTCTGATGAAAATCCGTGCATTAATTCTTGAGATAGAGCCACTGCGGGAATTGTAAAAAAAGCAGCATAGCAGCGCCACCTGTTGAGCGATTTGCACCAACATGTAATCAGCATCAAGTCTTATCAAGGACTAACTGAATCTGAAGTTTCATGAAAATCCGTGCTTTAGTTCTTGAGATAGAGCCATTGCGGAAATCATAAAAATGCAGCATAGCAGCGCCACCTGTTGAGCGATTTGCACCAACACGTAATCAGCATCAAGTCATATCAAGGACTAACAGAATCTGAAGTTTTATGAAAATCCGTGCATTAGTTCTTGAGATAGAGCCATTTCGGAAATCATACAAAATGCAGCATAGCAGCGCCATCTGTTGAGCGATTTGCACCAAAAACTAATCAGCATCAATTTGTATTAGGGACTAACTGAATATCAATTTTTATTAAATTCCGTGCATTAGTTCTTGAGATAGAGCGCCCACAAAATTTGTGTCACATACACACAGACAGACTCACAGAGTCACAGACAGACATTTTGTAAAAACATGTTTTTCGGGTTCTCTGACCTCTAAAACGTGTAAATCCGTCGAAAACCGGAATTCGAAAATTTTCATGAATCCAATACTTTCTTCTTGTAAAGATAGAAGAAAGTAAAAAAACAGGCTACAATTTCACAAAAGCTTATAAAAAGCAAATATATATACATGGGATTAGATGTAAAACATGGTTTTTGACATCTTTTATATATATATATATATTTATATATATTATGCAAAATTATTTAACTGCATCCTAAGTTTTTAAAAAGTACAATATTTGTATTTATAACCCCATAGGTTTCTACACTATATATTAAATCCTAATGAAACGAATTTATGAAACGACGTTATGTAACGATTTTATGAGACGACTTTATGAAGCGATTTTATGAAACGACGACTTTATGAAACGATTTTATGAAAGGACTGATTAAATGGCTGATTATGTTTCATGGTGATTTCTCCTAAAATATGGAATATCGTGCGGTGAAATTAACAACAAAAATCCGTTTTGATCTGCAGATTTCAAAACTGGTATTAGAATTTCAAAATTTGCATTTGTTTTCGCGATATTGATTTTTTTCTAATTTTGAACATTTTTCTCTAATGAAGGCAACTCAAATTTTAATCATAAGATATATACATTTTTTTCATTTTAGAAAAGGTTATTATTTTAAACTAATTTGTCGACCAGTTTGGTTTCCCTTAAATGTATGCTAAGAAACGTATCATGTTACTTTTATTCATAACTCAATTTACTTGAATAATCTTTCGCCAAATCGGGAAATTTTGATAGAGAAATCAAGATCTTGCTATTTCTATGTTAGCGGGACGCAGGTAATAAATCGCCAAACAGTTTTCCTGTCGCATTTTTTTTTGGTATTTCATTAATTTCATTTAAAATATAATCCTTTCATTCATTTTATTTAAAATACAAAACTTTCATTTAAAACTGAAATATTTAAAATTAATGGTTTCACTTCTTTCTTTTTTTTTTAACGAAACAAAAAGAAAAATATTAGGCACAGATGTCATATACGCACTGGGTTACCTAATTGGCGCCAAAATGGCGTTATTTTGCTTGACATGGTAACCTGGCTATTGTTTATTTAACAATAAATGTTCATTTACTTTTATTTTCTTTTTTAAAATTATATAAATTGTTTTGTTCTACAGTTATTAATTCATTTTTTTTTATTATTTATTGTTATTTCATTTTAAAAATAATAGAAAATAATTTAAAAATATATATGTAACTGGTATTCGAAAACGAGGTTTTAGCCAAATTATCGTAAAAAAAATCACGCCAAACCCGGAGCGTATATGACATCTGTGCTAAATGTTAAATAATGTAACAAACCATAACATTTAATTTCAACTTCCAAGCAATGTTTTAATTTACCACTCGAAAAAAAAATGCTAACTGGTGAGTTAAAAAAAGCTATTGGCGAGATTTGCATCCGAATAACATAAAAGTACTGAGAATTCTTTGCGATCATGGCAACTTTTATGTAGTTTTATTCATTTTTTTTTTTTTTTTAATCAAAGTGGAAACCTTTCATAAGAAAAGCGAAGGGATCAGCCCGTAATTGTTTATGGCGGTTACACGACTTGGACCGTTATAATATAGATGAAATGATGGCGATAGAATAATATTTGGCGACTTATCACCTGTGCCTGGCTAACATTAAAGTACCAAAAAGGCACCCGGAATATAAAAAGCGAAGTGGTCCGCCCGGAACTATTGATGATAGTCACATGACTTAGACTATTATTATAGATATTGTTTTCAATTGTAAAAGCAGCGCAAAGAATAATATTTCCTTACGTTTAAAAATTTATTTACAGTTGAATATTAAAAACTGGAAAAAACTTTAAAATTACTATTAAATGAGTACGTGTTAAAAGCGGGAAAATATTGAAAATTATATCATGAAAATTGTATTTACACGTGAGAGGTACACCCGGGAGAACTCGCTGCATGAGATTTTCTCTCACAGTCGTACTTTTTTAAGACTCTTATTTAAATCATTTTTCATTTTAATTAAAAATTTAAAATGTTTTTCAATTAATTTACATATTTTGTGAATAAAAGTACTAAGCCAACCAAAAAAAGTTGATATTATATGAATGTAAAGTAAAAGAAAAGCAATTGGGCATTCTCACTAGCGAGTTCTCCCGGGTTAAAAGAGAAAGGAAACTTTAAAATAATAAATACATTAATATGCGTTTAAAGCAGCAAATTGTAGTAATTACGTCACATTTAAAATTACCAAATAATAATACTGCCAAACAATTTAAATATATCTATGAGGGACATTAATTTCATATTTCGAGATGATCTTTTTAATTAATGTTCCTAATTCTAAGACACCGTGAATAATAATATTTCCTTTCTAAGACACCGTGAATAATAATATTTCCTTTCTAAAAACAAAAGTAAATGAAACAAAAGTGAATGCTAAAAAGAGAAAGAAAACTTTAGTGAAACTTAGGTCAGATTTAAAACGATACATTTAAAATGTCTGTATTGTATTATGTTAATCGTTTTATAACACTGTTTAAAAATACCGAGAGGCAAAGACTCTGTTTACTTAATTTATTTTATTTTAGCTTCTTTTCAAATGTTTAACTGATCTTCTTTAATCAAACACGAAAACAACCATTGGATGTCTTAATAGAAACTGATTTGGCCTTAAATTTTCGCAATCAATGAGAATTGAATGGAAACCCGTTTACAGGGAGATCGAAATAGGTTTTTTCATTATAATTCAATGTTTTCTAACCTTTTTAAAGCAGCTCAAATTAGCGTGTTTTTATATTCTACGGTGTCTGAACGGGGTTGGCGAGCGTAGCTTGTAGGGGACAGTGCCCCCTAGTATAGATATATTAATCAAAAATAAATTTTAGGTAAGCGCAACGAATTTTGTTATTAAATTTCAATAATCCAATAAAATAAATATCTTTCAGATAAGAATGTTGCACTTAGGCGGTTCTCAAAAAAAAAAAAAAAAAAAAAAAAAAAAAGGAAGAAAAAAAGTCTTTGCTCAAAAACGCGAAACTTTCTTACTAATTTTTAAACGCAAGCATGACACTTGCAAGAATGTAGTTGAAATAATTTGTAATCGAACATATATTATTATTATCTTTTTTTTTTTTTTTGGCCATTTTCAGACAAATGAATTATAACTTGAGTTATAAGCGATTGTTGTCTCTGAACGGCAATTTTGTTTCCTTTCCATCGTTGTCGCTTCCAAAAATGAGATTCAAAATTCCAATTTTGACACCATTTTCTGAAAGATCATATATTGGATTAATATCTTTCTTGAGTGGACGGTTTATTAAAAATATTGTAACATATTAACCAATCTGTTTGGTCGGGACTTTAAGAGGACTGGTGTTAATATGCGAGGTAACGTTTTAATTGAATGACTGTTTTTTAACAAGGTCTGGTACTTTTCTGCTAGATGAGCTCAAATCTCGCCAATAGCAACTTTTGCTTTTCGCCAAAAGTGTGGCTTTCATTTTTTTTTTGGAGCTCGTGAGCTTTACACTAAGACCTTTATTTTATATAATTGTTCTTTATAATTAATTTCTTTAAAGTTAATTTCAATTGAGATATATTGTAAGAGAATTAAATTCTTCTTACCTGTATGGGCGTAAATGCTGGAGCGTCGAGACACACTGGATTCGCTATATTCTGTGGAAGCTCTGAAACCTATATTTTATTAGAAAGTGTATTGTGTGGTGAATTCCTTGTAGTGATGCAGACTTTCACTTTTAAAGAAGACTAACTAAATTTAATAGAAACATAAATGATTAATACACGATACAAATTCTTGATTATTAATATGATATACATTCAATATTCTGGGCTAAGAATTGACTGCATTCTTGAGGAGTTAAGATTGCTTCCTATGAAAATGAATGCAAACAGGAGAAGACAAAAATTACGTGCTTATCACACAGATGCTACGCCCAGGTCAGAGATAAAAAGGGCTACAAGAGTATAAACACGGCCTCTTGGTTGAACAGTTTAATTTTACAAAGAAAAATGTCTGATCTTAGCTAAAACTATTGTTCTTGACAAGTTCAAATTAAGATTTCAGTTCGTGGTGTCCTTGTAAGTTTTTTTTAGTGCTGCCCTCTATGTGAAAAGAAACGAAGGTCTGATTATTGAGCTAAAGTCTCAGGTCCTTGGAAATATTAGAAAACACCGTTGGATAGTGGCGACACCTGCTGCATATTTCACAAACGAAGACGAAAAACATATTTCTTATTGTTTCCAACACTCCTCCCTTTTCGTCTGAGCCTTGTGGTGGGAGAAGTTGGAGTTGATTCCTCAGATTCTCAAAGTGAGATTTGGGGATTGGCTTGGTAAGAATGTCCGCTATCATTCTCTTGGAAGGATAGTATACTAGTGTAATGACACCGTTTTCCTTTAAGTGTCTCACGTTATGATATTTTATGTCCACGTGTTTCACCCAAGATTGGTGTTTATCATTATCGCTCAGCTTTATACAGGCGGTGTTGTCCTCATTTATTGTAATCGGTAAAGTCTGGTGTAACTCTAAGTCCTTTAGCAGATTAATTATCCATTGGATTTCTTGAGTCGCGTTCGAAACAGAGATATACTCTGCCTCAGCGGTAGACAAAGCGACGCAGTTTTGCTTTTTTGATGTCCAGGACAGGAGATTGTTTCCTAATTTGAATACGTTCCCGGTTGTGGACTTCCTGCCTTCTCGATCTCCTGCCCAGTCCGAATCGCTGTATACTGTTTGTATTGGTGGCTTTTCTTTGTCTATGGTTAGTCTTAAGTACTTTGTAGTTCGCAGATATCTGATTACTTTCTCTATTGCATCCCAGTCAGCCTTTCTAGGAGATTCGTTTTTTCTTCCCAGAATGTTAACTGTAGCAGCTATGTCCGGTCTTGTCAACGTTGCTATGTATAGGAGTGCTCCCACTGCCTGCCTATATTGTTTGTTATCATTTAGTTGTTCACTGTGTGGGTCTATATTGAAAAAATCTGTGCTCATGGGTGTATACGTGGGTTTAGAGTTGGTAAATTTAAATTTTTCCGCTATTTCATTAATTTTATTTTTTTGGTCTAGCTCAAGGTTTCCGTTGTCTAGCCTTTTGATATTTATCCCAAGAAATTGTGATACCTCCCCAAGATTCTTTATTTCGTACTCCTTAGATAACTCCGCGTGTATATTGCGTGTGTTTTCTTCGCTTCCAGCGACTAAAATGTCGTCTACATATACGATTATATAGGAAATGTCCCCATTTTCATTCCTCTTATACAAGCACTGATCTGAATCACATTCTTTAAAATTTAAATTTCTTAATGACTTATTGATTTTTATGTAGCAAGCCCTCGCGGCTTGTTTGAGGCCATATATTGCTTTTCTTAGTTTGCATATCTTTTCTTCCTCCCCCTCTACTATATATCCTTCGGATTGAGTCATTAAGACTTCCTCGTCTAAATCTCCGTGTAAGAATGTTGTCTTTACGTCGAGGTGAGTAAATTTTAAATTTTTATACACGGCGGCATTCAGGAAGCTTCTGATTGTGGATTGTGGTGTGCGCTACCATTGGTGCATATGTTTCATCATAGTCGCTTCCGTATTTTTGAGAATATCCCTTCGCGACGAGTCGTGCCTTGTACCTCTCTACTTCTCCGCGGGCATTATATTTTGTCTTAAATGTCCATTTGCAGCCAATGGTGCGTTTTCCCAGTGTCGGGTTCACCAGTTCCCAAGAATTGTTTTTCTTTAGCGACCTAATTTCCTCACTCGTGGCCTCAATCCATTTGTTTTTAATTTTAGCGTCTCTGATGTTGTTTACGTCTTCCCAGTTTTTCGGATCTTGTACTTTACAGATATTCGCGCTTATTCCGAAGCGGTCAGGGGGGACACCTCTGTTGCTTCTTAGTGATCTCCGCGGGTCAGCGGTGCTTTGCTGCGGAGTATTGTTTTGATTTTGTTCGTCATTATTTAGCTCAATCTCTACTGTTTCAGTAGGTGTCTTCGCGTCATTTTTGCTTTCGTCGTCTTCATTTACTCCGTTCTCAAAGAATTTTACAGTTCGCGATATTATTACGTTGTTTCCCCCTGTGTGTATTCTGTACCCTTTGCTTCGGTTATCGTATCCTAATAGAATGCCTTCAACGGCCTTTTTGTCAAATTTGGATCTCTTCGATTCTTCGACATAGGCATATGCCTTACATGCGAAGGTGCGTATGTTAGATAAATTAGGTTTTCTGTTATTCCACAGCTCGTAAGGCGTTCTATTGTTTTCGTTTGCCTTGGTGGGCAACCGATTTATCAGGTATGTCGCTGTAAGTACGGCCTCGCCCCAAAAGTGGTTTGGTAAATTCGAGTCTGATAACATGGTGCGCGCTATCTCGACTATAGTTCTATTTCTACGTTCGGCGACGCCGTTCTGCTGGCTACAATATGGGATGCTTAACTGATGTTCTATGCCGTTTTATGTCAGGTAATTCTCAAAGTTATCTGCTAGATACTCCTTTGCATTATCGGATCTGATCGCTTTTATAATTTTTCCGAATTTGTTCTTCTTTAGCGCTACAAATTCTTTAAGTTTTGTTATCGCTTCTGACTTATGCGAAATCAAATATATCATTGTAAATCGGCTGTAGTCATTGGTAAAGGTCATAAAATATTTTTCCCACTGAATTTTTGCGTTCGCATCGGCCCGCACAAATCTGAATGAACCAAATTTAATGTTTCCTTTGATCTGTTTGTGGCGGATTTGAGGTAGGGTGCAATTGATAGTTTGCCCTCAATACATTCTTTACAAACAGTTTCATGTTTACAATTGTGTATTTCTATACCCTCGGCTAGTTTATGTTTCGTGAGATATTTTATAGCTTCGAAATTTTTATGTCGTAGCCTCTTGTGCCAAATGGATATGCAATTTTTATTGTCGCAAGATGTTTGTGTTTTCGCGTTATATCCGTAGTCATTTTTGGGTTCTAACTCATATAAATTATCATTTAATTTTGCCGTTAGAATTGTTTGGTTATCCTTTACGAATGAGCATTTCTGTTTTTCAAATATTACTTTATTATCATTCTCTGTGGCTCTTTTGGCAGATAAAAAGTTGCTGTACAATTCGGGACAGTATAACACATTTTTAAGAGTTATGGAATTTTGTGAGTCTGTATTTATGTTTACGTCTCCCAGACCCTGTGAACATAGCCGCTTTCCGTTCGCTATGGTTATTTCGCCAAAGTTTCCTGGCATAAAGTTGTGTAGGTTCTGCTTCGTAGCTACGACATGCCTTGTGCACCCAGAGTCAATTATACATGTATCTGATATCGATGTTTGTGCTCTGCTTGCAGTGACAGTTTCGTTTTCGAGAAATTTTTCTTCTGGTGATTTATTGTCGCTGGGGGGAATCAAGCTTTCTTCAATTTTATTAGATTCAGCTTTGCTTCCAAAGCAAAAGTTTGAAGTTTCCCTGGGGTTGTTTTGGACGGTTTTGTGACTATTTGCGTTATTCCTATAGTTGTTTGAATTGTTGAATGGTTTGCTCCTATTCCAATCATTCCTGGCGTAGTTATTATGCTGGTTTTTATTTTTTAGGTGATAACATTCGTTTGTTGTGCGCCCCTGTTTTTTACAGTATCCACAGTATTATTTATTTTTATTTGGCTTATTTGTTATTTTGTACGCGGTTTCACGCGCATTTGGATTTGTTCCTTGGTTTTCACTCCTATGTCTGTATTCATCAGTTTTGTCTTGAGGAATTCAAGGGTTAAGTCGTTCTCATTTCTCGCTTCAAGACCTATAATTAAGAGGTCATAGGACGTGGGTAGGCTGCACAACAGAAATGCAACTATGTGGGTCTCGAGGATTTCTTCTCCAATTGCGTACAATTTATTCCTTAGCGTTAATATACTATTGATGTGCTTATTCATATCGCCACCGTTGCACAATTTTTGCGAGTAGAGTCTTCTTAACAAAAACAATTTAGAGGATAAGGTGGATCTTTGGTGAACTGTGAGTAGGGAAAGGAGGACAGTTAGCACTCAGCAGGCGGATTGCGGATTGTGTGGATGTGGGTGGAATCCACCTTGTGGATGGAGGAGGAGGGTGGAATCCACCTGTGAGTGGAAAGGGAGGCTTATCCTATAGTAGGAGGTGGCTAAATGTTTGAGGGGGCTTAATTTTTGAGAGGGGTTTAATTTTTTTTTTTCGAATCGACTTAGAGTAGAAATGGAAATATCATACTATAACATAGGGAGTTAAAAGTTTTCGAAAGGGAGTTTGAGGGGTCTAAATGTTTGAGTGGGGCTTATTTTTAGGGGGGCTTATTTTTTTTTTTCGAATCGACTTAGAGTAGAAATGGAAATGTTATACTATAACATAGTGAGTTAGATCTTTTCGAGAGGAAGTATGAAGAGGCTAAATTTTTCGATGAGCTTATTCTTTAGGGGACTTATTTTTAGGGGGGCTTAATTTTTTTTAATTTTTTTCGAATCGACTTAGAATAGAAATGGAAATAATGTCGGTTTCTTAAGATAACTCATTAATACCTATTTTAACTGCTCACTTTGCGAATTCCTTTAATGTATATGATTTTTATTTTTAGTTTAACTGATTTTATCGATTTTGCATATGAGAGTTTGATTATTTTACCAAGCTAAGGTTTCGAACCTGCGAACTCCGATTCAAATTTAATTTTTTATAACTGATAAGCTATCCACTATTCAAACCGCGTCCCATCATTTACTAAGTTACTTTTGAACACTATATATTTTTTAAATACCTACCTCTCCCTCTTTCTTATACTTGGGAAGTTATTGTAATTTATGTTTAAATTGAAGAAATAATTAAAATTAATTTTCGATATTTCTTTAGTAAGCAACTCATTTTTGTAGATCGATTAGACGGCTACCAAACAATTTGAATTAAACATTGTTTTTACCAGTATTAATCTTTTTACCTAAGTTTAGAATCGTTCTTTTTTTTTGTAAACCATTTCATTCACTTAATATTCAATATCCTATTCATTTGATCATCCGAAATTTCAAATACACTTCCTAAACCCCATTATCAACGTTTCTCACTATCTTTCACAAACATCCGATTAGTATAATCAGCTTTTTTCAACAGAAGATAGCTAATATGTAAATATTGATAACTATTGAAGAGATTATTTCACTTGTTTACAGATTTTAAATGAAAGTTTGAAATATTTGTCAGATTTTCTATTTATCAATTATTATAAATTCAATCAACTCATAGTTTGTTGTTGCAATAGATAATTATTTGATGATTCTACACTACTTCTAATGAATTTTAAAACAACTGCTTCACTTCAACTCATTTTTTATACAGTTTAATAAATTTAGTATGAATTAAACCATTGTTTTGTCATATATTTCACTGAAATAATAAAATTAATTTGTAAAACCTTAGAATGACGAATTCAAAAACGTAACGTGATGAATCATATACTTTTTAAACATTACATAAATACCTTTGGATTGATTCACTTCCTGTGAACTTTCTACACATACTTTTTTCTGCCACGTGTTTTTCTGAAATTTTTGCACCAATCATTTTACATGATTTACACCGTCGAAATAATTTTTTAACATGCGCCCCACCACAGCGGTCATTTTTAACCGAAGCTCTTTTCCTCCCAGGCTGCAATACCGGGATCCTTTTGTCCAAGGTTCTTCTTAACATAATTTTCGAGAACCTGTAGGAAGCGTTTAACAATCCGAAAGGCATGACACGTGGTAAAAAAGAACAGAACCAAAACTAGTAACGAAAGCGGCTAATCTTTGAGCCCCCAGAGTCATAGGAATTTGCCAGTAGCCTTTCGTCAAGTCCAAGACCGTAATGTACTTTGTACCAGCTACCTTTTCTACCCTTTCTTAGATATTCGGTAAAGGATAAAATTCTGCTTTCGTGATCGCATTTAGCTTCCTATAATCAATACAGTCGCGGGTCTTCACCCGGGGCCTCAACTAAGATCATTGGTGAGTTACAATCGGATTCCCCTTCCACTATGAGATTTAGATCTAACATTCTTTTTATTCCCTTACGAAGTATTTCCGTCTGTCAGGGTGACATTCTATGTGGTCTCAGTTTAACAGGTTTATACTCTGACAATTCAATATCGTGTTCGATTAAATCTGTGCGACTTGGATCGTTTGAAAAATTACACTAAATCGATTCAACAAATTTTCTAATTGCTGTAGTTGTTCCGAAGTGCATCGGGATTCCAAATTACTTTCTTTTACGACTTCATCGAATTTATAAATTTCAGAATCCGCACTAGGAAATATGATTTCTAGATCTTGATTTTCTTCAATCTTATTTATTCCGCGCGTCAAAATATTCACTAATTCTATCCGTTTCCTATAAGGCTTTAATAAGTTGATATGATAAATCTACAACTTTTCCCGCCTACCTGACATATTAATAATGTAATTTGATTCGGATATCTGTGCTTCTATTTTACCAGGCCCTCTCCAACTAACTGACATTTTATTCGGTTTGTTAGTTACTAAGACAAGGACCTCATCTCCCACATTGAATTTTCTTCTGCACATTAAATTCTGCAATTCGTTCTGCACATTTCACCAAGGTGATATTTTGACCACAGCGGTAATTTTCTTCCCAGGGTGCAATACCGGGATCCTTTGTCCAAGGTTTTTCTTAACACAAGAAAGGAACAGTTCTATTGAGATTACTTAAAAAGTCACCGACATTAGAAAATATTCTAGTAATGTTGGTCCAGCTGGTCTCACCATTTAAAAGGAAACCGTTTCACCACTTTTGGTGTTGCTCACATCGAGACCCAGTGCATTTTGTAGCCCTGTACTTGAATGTTAGAGAATAGATAAAATTTCTCTGTTAAAATAGTATTATATATATATTTATATTTTTAATTTTTTAATATTGGATTTTTATTTGTTTATTTCACGCCAAAAGTGAGTTAAGTCGCCAAATAAGGCGCAACAAATTTTTCGCCTGCTTTATCCGTTGAGTGTATGTACACGTATTAGAATTACATCAGATTACAATTTCTTTGGTAATTGATAGCATAAGAAACAAGAATTGGGTTTTCTTTTTATTCAGACGATAAATGTATAAATAGTAAATATATTTCTGTTAAAAGCTTTCAAGATTATTGAAAACTATTTTTTTGAGTGAAATACAAAATAAGGAAACTATTTTCTTTTGAAGTCTGATTGAATAACGTTTTGAATGTTTAAAATGAAATGTTGTTGTATTAAATGTTGTCTTTTGGTAAAAGTAATCATAAAGTAAATTAATATTTTTATAAAATTTAGAATATTTACTGTGCCTAATTAAGTCGGACATTACAATTTCTAATGAAGTCCAAACCACTGCTCACACAACACAAGCAGCTATGACATGCGGCTAGGGTTTTTGGAAAGCTCTACTTTTGAGGAAAAAAACCGCCAATTTTTTCCCCTCCAAAATTGTGAATATAATATTGTAATTTTTCAAAATCAAATTTATAGGTTCTTGAAAGAATTTTTAATCTTTTTTCAATATTTTTTATTTTTTATTCACTAATTTGTATTTTTAAATGCTTTTTTTTTAAATTTTTATGTTAATAGTCCGATTAAGTGGTTTCGAAAATTGCATTTTCAGAAAGTTATGCTGTTGCACTGAAAAAAAAAAAAAAATCTGATCTTACAGCTGGTAGATACTGGCAGCTGGGGCGCTAGTTTATAACCGCAATTTTTTTTTTTTTTTTGTTGTGTGTAAAATAAAAAAAGTAATTTTAACAGAAAAATTTTATTGATTCTGAAACGTCCCAATATAGGGCTTAAAAACGAGCCTGGTCTCAATTATAGATGCGAGGAGCACTAACAGTGGTTTCCTTGTTAGATCAATTTTGAAGACCCTGGGCTGTAAAGAAAAAAAAATGCAATTTAACAAATTACAACGGCCATTTGGAAAATGATTTTTTCAGACTGAAATTTAGGACATAAAAAGTCGCACGGAGTTGATCATACATTACGTACGCCATGAATTAAACACTAATAGTGTTATTACACGTAAAAATTGCAAGCGACGAAAATCGCCTGCGACTCGTCAGATTTCCTGAAACTTACGTATTATCCATCTGAAACTTACGTATTATCCAAGCATTTCATTGGCTGTTCGGGAAAAGGCTTTTCCATCGTAGAAATCTGACGACCCAATTTTAAATGAAATTTCACTCTTAAACTTCTAAACATCCCACAATATTACTTTTTACACCGTCGTATAGAGAAAAAAATGTACTTTTAAATGCAATTTGTTTGAAAGCTGTATCTCAATTTGTTTCTTAGTTATTAATTTTTTTTTGTAGTTTTTATTACTTTTTTATCATAGTGGCATCAGAAGTATCCATCTCTGTTGAAAGTAAAGGGAAATACAGATTACTGTATAAACCAATCAGAAAACGAATAAAATGCGGATTAAAACAATAAAAAGCTTCAGATATGCTTTTGATTTCCTACCCTGACGAGGACAATAACCATTTTTCGAAATGGTTAAAAGAAATGCATAAACATGGTACACTGTAAAAAAAAAACGGACTAAAAAACTGACTGAATATAACGGACTGAAATACTACTGGCAATCTAGACGCAAGTTACTATTTCCGTTTTTTCACGAGAATTATTACCCATAAATTACAGAAAAATTTCCATTTTTAATCAGAAAAACGGAAAATTTTCTGTAATTTATGGGTAAAAATTCCCGTAAAAAAACGAAAATAGTACTGGCGTCTAGATTGCCAGTAGTATTTCCGTTTTTTAGTTCGTTTTTTTTTTACTGTGTAACAAACTAATTAGATAGTGCATCAACTTCATCAGCTCTTTCTCGCCATAGATCAAGACTTTCATTATATGCCATTATAGCTCATTGCTATCAACGTCTGCTGTACATGAAGTTTTGGAGTAATTCTGAATGTATTACATAATCCATTAAATCTGGATTTTTTTGTAATAACGTCTTTTTAGACGACCGTGATTTCTGTTTGAAAAATTTTCCAAAGGAATTAACTTTTTGACATGTAAAATATTATCAAATTATTAGAAATGGGGATTATTTGATGCAAGAGAATAAATATTAGTAATATTGACTTAAAAGATTATTACTCAGTAATATATATACAAAAGTTCCTATTAATTTTAGAGCGCCTCTTATGCAAAACATTCAAAAAAGAAAAAAAAAGTAAAGTTGAAAAACATTTTTAGAATGTATATTCAAATTATAATAAAAATAAATTACCAAAAATTATTTTCTAACATATAAATTTGATCTGAATCTTAGACAAAAAATTATACTACCACAGAAAAAATTCTCAACAGCTGTTGAACAAAAAACTGTTAAAAAAAGAAAGAAAAAAAAAACAGAAAAAAAAAACAGGAAAAAAATTGCGAAAGCTCTGTTAAATCTTATGAAAACACAATCCGCAAAACCACGGGAGTTTTTCTTCTATGAATTATACCCATGAATAGATTTGTCTCCGTGTCTTTCTTTCTTTATCATTTCCATAAACAAAATGCTGATATCTTAAGTGATCATATGATGGAATTCGGGCAAAGCGATTGTTTTTTGTGTAATCGTTTGATGGAACTGCATTCACCATACATTCATATTAGGAGAAATAACCTTCATCGATTGCATGAATTTTGCATGAGCCTCATTTCGATGCTTGTGAAAGGTTATTTCGCCTGTCACACTTTATAACGCTCATAGGTATATATAACTTTAAATCCTTTAAATATGTAGGGTGATCAAAACCCTATATTTATTCATATCAATTGATATATAAATTGGAATCGAGGAAATGTTTTGTTAATGTAAAAGCACGCGAGGGAGACGAATGAGTTTATAATTTTGGTCGTGTTCATAAGTTATAAAGCAAAGAGAGAATGTCAGACACCTTCGGTCACAAATATTTTCGCTTTTTAATGTGATATGGCTGAAAGTTTGTAACTTTTTTTCGTTGTGGTTTTTTTTATGTAAAAAGCGAAATATTTTCTATATACACAGCTTATTTTAGGGATTTCTATCTGATGCAAAAATTACTTCTTGATAGATTTATTTTCTTATTTTTATTTTTTATTTTTATATATGTTTTAATGACAGCTAGAAGCCCCTCCCCTGTGATATTATTTTATCGAAAGAGAAAGCGAAAAAAGCATGATATGCGGCGCGCACAATTATTATATTTTAAGACTATGAATTTGAAAAAAACATATTCAGAGATATCATGGAATCGTAATATTCATATTAAATACAAATTATAAATTAAATACAAATGATGAAAATAAACGCGGTGATTTTTTTCTAACTCTTCATTCATCCAATTTCCAAAGGAGAATATTTTACTTGATAATTTAATTCTTCAATACTAAAAGGTTAAAAAGATTTTATTACTGAATGCAAAGTTTTTAATAAATTATATTTTTACATTCCATTCGATTAAAATACACAGCTGACCATCGATCAAGTCAGTCACAAAATTATTAAGGATGCGAATTTATGTTAGAAGTAAATTTACCTGATTACATGAATTGTAATCCTAAAAGTTAAGACTAGTTTTACAGATCTTCTAACATTTGAAATGACATTTTGAATTAAAGTTTCGAATCTGAAAAACTATAAACTAGAACTTTTGACCCCTTCCCTTATGAGAGATATTTTCATATGTTAGTTGTGGTTTGTGGATTGTTTCTTCATTTTCCTTGAACGTGAGCAAAAGGAAAGAAGTATGTATGTGTTGGAGGGGCGGGGGATACAACAATAGAACAATGTGGAATTTTTATCTGATTTAATAAAGAAATAATGCAAAATGTTGTTTTATTGCCCATTACCAGTGCCCATTAAAAATACTTTTAAGAAGCTACAGTAAATACAGCAAAAAGTAACAGTATTCGGAAGTTTGTTTTGATAATGTTAATATTTCAAAAAAGATAAAATGTATAAAATGTTATCAAAAAATCTAAAAAATGTCCTTCAAATTTATAAAATGTCCCAACATAAAAAAAAGAAACTTTCATTAATTTTCTAGAGACGCTGGTAATAAGTTACAAAATTAATAGGTTATTATGTCTGTTACCGAGCTGGTGGTGTAAAGATGGACCAGGCTGATTCTTTGTATATAGGAACGCTCGGAAACCGATAGCACTATCTTTATTAAAATGTTTTTGTTAAAAAATAAATAAATAAAAGTTTTATTAATGCATAGTATCACCTTTAAATTTACTGTATTCAAAAAGCATGGTCCCTATGTACTGAAATTAAAGTCTTACTAACTTTTTAGTATATATATATATATATATATATATATATATATATATTAGACATTATGGGTTTTTAGAAATTTTCAGAGCAAGACAGAATTTTAAATATCAGGGGACTTCATCAATTATAAAATCTACAAAAAAAAGGTGATTTTTTGTTTTTTACATTTAAAAAATATATAAAATTCTTCTCTTTATACAATTCTGAATCGAACAAAACAAATCACATCTCAGTCTTCAATTTCGTACTAGGTCAATTTAAAACTGATACATGTATTTTAACACAGATGCCATTTTATACATTTATTATATTACTATTAGATTTACTTTGTTTTTGCTACTTGCACGCACTGTAAAGAAATAAAGTAAAAATCTTTTGCTGATAGAGAATTTCTTTTGCTGATAGAGAATTTCTTTTGCACAGATATATGCATAAAATGATTACACCTACATTCTCCACTTATAGTTTTGTCAATTAAACAATGAAATTTTTATTTGCTGCTTTATAAATGTGTTTCTGTGAGTATTGTATAATATTAGAAAGTTACATTCTAATCGTAACAAATAAGAAAATTAACGTGAATCAGGTTCAGATGAATTGCTGTCATAATTCTGTCAAAGTTAATACAGATATTTATAGCTTCTGATAAAATGCCCAAATTACTGTTAATATTAATAACTATTAATATTCCCCCCAGAGATCCACATCAATTAGGTTTGACTCAAATCGTTTAATTGATGAAATAGTATGTGCAGATTGTAGGTGTGATCATTTTATACAAACTTTGTGCAAAAGAAATGATCTTCCTGCAAAAGATTTTATTTATTTTATTATTATTAATATTATCATTATCATTTTTAATTAAAATGAGAAGAAGTAGAAAAAATACAATTTTCAGAAAAGCTCATGCAAAAGTTTGAAAATAAAATTAGATTTTGCAATGAAGTGCACATTTCATACATCAATATCAAATCGATACGGTTTTAATTTGAATATTTACATACTGTTTGTTTCGTTCGATTCAAAATTGTATAAAATTTTAAAAAATTCGAAAAACATAAAATCGGATTTTTTGAAGATTTAAAATCGGCAACTTCCCTTATGAAATTCTATTGTTAATTTACTTAAAAACAAGGAAAAAACTGCAACTGAGCGATACTTCAGGCTTTTTTTTTTAAGAATTCATTTTTTCAAACTTGACAATGAGATTAATAGCTTATACGCATTTCGAATACCTCCCCTCCCCCGAACTTACATACCGAGACATTCGTCAGGTTTTGAAATAAATAAATAAAATAATTTCATTTGAATAGCAGCGATTTTATTTAAAAGACACTGTTACATTTCACTGAAAAAAAAACGGACTAAAATACGGAAATACTACTGGCAATCTAGACGCCAGTAGTATTTCCGTATTTTAACGGAACTTTTCCCGGTAAATTACAGAAAATTTTCCGTTTTTTTGGAATTTAACGGAAATTTTTCTGTAATTTACCGGGAAAAATTTCCATTAAAATACGGAAATAGTACTGGTGTCTAGATTGCCAGTAGTATTTCCGTATTTTAGTCCGTTTTTTTTTATAGTATTCATTGCAATTTATTTTACAAGCTATGCCCAATCGTAATTTTGAAAGCTTAATTCATTTTATAATAAAACGCTTTTACCGAGTTTTAAATTCTTTTGTGTCAATATACTATGAAAATTTGTAACAAACTTTGGCCACAAACTATTCGTAAAGCTAAGCTCTAAAACAAAGAAAGAGGATAAAGATGATGGTTGAAGTTGAATAGAAGAAAAAAAAGAAGGAAACAAACTGAAATACAGATATAGAAATTTTTTCAAAATCAGAACCAGTTTGATAATTAAAAAGTTTAACTGATTTATACAAACGCTCCACTCTTTCAGTTCAAATAAAATAAACATAGAACAATCTATATATATCCCTTTAAGACACAAGATTTTTTTTAATTCATCGATTATATAAGCAAAACAAAAGCCTTCATCAGAACCTAGAAACCTCTGCATTGGGACGGTAACCGGCAGCAAACTTTCAAATTAGGAAGCTACAAGTCACCGTCACGATTGTTTCTGGTAAGTATCAAAGAAAAAGGTAGTAATGCGGTTGACCATCACCATTGTGACAGCCTGTGGGGCTTAAGAAGGTTATTTTAAAGTACTATTACTGAGATTTCAGGATTTTTGTGAGCATTCAATTTTGTACTGAAGCTTTGAATCTAAGGAAACTCAATTTTATTTAACTGTATAGAAAAAGAGAAACATGTCTTTGATGCACTTAATAAGAATTCATATTAAACCATCATTTTAAGTTTTATGAAAAACTTATAAATAAAGTTTCTCTTCGTTAGTAATTTGTACTATCATTTTTTCAATCAAAACAATCGAAAAACTGTTGAGTAAAAGACATTTCCTTTCATTTTGTCTGCAGATCCAGTGCTTTGGAGCCCAGAGCATGTCCGGCAATGGCTGGACTGGGCCGTCAAGGAATACAATCTTCACGAAGTGGATGCCGGACGCTTCAATGTGATTGGCCGGGAACTCTGCCAGCTGACCCGTGAGGACTTTGGCCGGCTGACCAATCCTTACAACGGGGAAGTCCTCTACGCGCACCTTAATTTCCTCAGGCAGAGTGAGTAGGATCGATATTTTGCTCATGGTCAGTGGTATATATAGTCTTGCTTTCTCCTGCGTAAAATCAATATCGCCATCGCAAATTGTTAGAGAGCAGAGGACCTTCAAGATACTAAAGGTATTAAATAATGTCTTCACTGAGTGGTGCAATGGACATCTAACCATTATATAAACCATACACATGGCCCAATCAAGCCAAATTAAAGGCCCAGTACCTGGTATTCTCAGGCGGCCTCTTTCTAGTCTAACACAAAAAATTAAACATTTTTGATGCCTCAGAATATATATACATAGGAAATACGCCATTTTATATGTTTACTCTGTTACTTTTAAATTTACTGTGTTTTTGCTACCTGCGAGCACTGAATAAAGAAAGAAAAAAATCTTTTACAGTCAGATAATTTTCTTATTTAGAAAAATACTTTTTTAATATTAGTCGTGTCTAAAAGTATAAAATCAAAAAGTACAATGATTATAAATGCTCAAAAGGGATTTAAAATGGCAGCTTTATGAATATTGGATAGCATATTTGCCCCCATCCCCCCTTCAAACAAAAAAGTCAGGGATTTTCAGGGTCACAGCCCTATTAGGTCATGTTTTAATCAGGTTCTAACCATACCACGGGTTGTATAAACCCAGATTCTTTGTGAAATGCAATAAGTTTTTGAAGTTCACTTCCATAGAAGATTATTGAGGATTTCATATTCGCGTTATCAAATGGAAAGGAACTCCGCGGTGGAAAAAATATCATGAACCCCAAGGATGAAGGCCATCACACACGGAACTTGATCAATCTAATAAAACATTGGAGTTTTTACATTCAGTGGTCCCAATCAATATATATTGCTTCAAAGGACATCCAGATATATACTTTAACCGATCGGCTGAATTTATTAGCAAAATAAGTACTTCTCCTGGATGTGGCTTAAGATTTCAAAAATCTATCAAAATCAATTTATTAAAAGTAAGATTCGAGAAAAAATTACACGTCAATGGCAAAATCACAAGACCAATATTCAGAAGGAATCACTAGCTCGTCTTCCTTCGATATTCAACAAATAGAAAGGTTTACCATTGGAGAATATTCCAATTTTGTCAGGTCATACAAGGATAAACAAGTATACATTATCAAATTAGAAGCTTTCAATTGCAGAGATATGATCCACGTGGTTCTACTGAAACTCAACAAATAAAACATGTGCTTTATTTTTATCACTTTATAGACTCAAGACAATTAGAACAATTATTTTTAACTGGCGTTACAGGGCTATATCTAGCTTTCGTATTTTTTTTAACAATATTTCGATAGATCTTGCCGCTTCATTTTAAGTACTCCAATTGTGTAACTTATTTTGTTCTAATCTAAGAAATGTATTTTTAAACATTAGGTACATTGTCTATGTATGTAGTATACATTGTCATGGAGCATGGTGAATAAAATTTGAAAGTCAATGAAAGGTACCTGTTCCCAAATTCAAATTGGCTGTTATCTGAGACATTCCCAAATTCATTTTTATTGTAATGTATAAAACTGGTAGGATTTCTTATTCAGAAATCACGGAATTGAATAGCATTTTTTTAGTTTTCGATAATTACAAAGGATCTTTCAAAAAATGCTATCAAAGTTGTCGTGTTGAGAGTCAGCCTGAAAAATGTTTTCATGAGACATAGTATTGCTTATAACCCAAGATGTAACACAATTATAAAAAAAAAAAGTGCTAAATACTATTTTATTCAAAATCTTCATTTTGATAGTCCTGTGTGTTAACTTCTTGCTTTTATGTTTGAAAATCCGTCCGTGAATGTATTCGAAGTGTTGGAAGAAGTCTTTTTGGGAGTCCTCTAAGAGCTGATGCTACAACTCCGGCAACCTCTCCCTTTCTAGGGCTTGTTTGCATGGATTTATACTTTTTCTACACACAGGGCGATTATAATTAAAGTTTCACTTTCAAAAGACTGTAAAAAAAAAAAAAAAAAAAAAAAAAAAAAAAAAAAAAAAAAAAAAAAAAAAACTGGTCAGAATGGCCTGATATTTCACGTGAGTGTACGAGAAGCAATGGGAATTTGTTTTGCGAAAGAAAAAAGTACAAATTGACCGATAGATGACGCTGTACTCATCATAAGTGCTAATTAAAAGACGTGACATGCTGTTGTGGCACTCTTTGTTCAAGGCATATCCACCACGACAAGCTGGTGCCATAGTCGATAGGAAATAAATCGGTTTTTAGTTGTCCTTAGGTCAAATACCGTGGAAATAGCAAAAAGGAAAATGAAACCGTCTCTCCAAATTTATCAACCACCTTCTTGAGACCAAATGCTGTCATAGGGTCAGAACCGCTTCTTAAACGCTTTAATGTTCTGAATTTCTCCAATTCAATTTCCGCACAGTCTCCGTTCTTGTGAAAAGAGCTTCACAAGATTCACCCTATCCTTCAATGATAGAGTCATGACCACCTATAACGAGTACAGCGCTGTCTATCGATCAACTTTGGTACTTTTTTCTTTCGCAAAACAAATTTGTATTGCTTCACGCATGCACACATGAAATATCCGGTCATGCTGACCAGTGGTTCTTTTTTTACAGCCTTTTGAAAGTGAAACTTCAATAATAACCACCCTGCATATAAAAAGAAAGTGTTGCAATCATGAAACTTTCGCCTTCCGTTTTTTTTTATGGATGTAATGTAATGTGTTGTCCTGAGCACGTTTTCACTATTTTTGGAAAAGGTCTATCTAGAATAGGTAAAATAGACCAAAAAATGGTTAGTCTACGACAACTGGTAGGCACTCACGAAAATTTGGGAAGAACTTCGATTTAGTACTAGAAATGAAGATCCGATGAGTCCCCCAGAAATAAAGTTGTTTTACAATATTTTGGGGGTACAAAAGGGGAGGGAGGGGGAGGGATTTTTAACTCAGGGAGGGAGAAACTCAATTTTTTAAGTAGGTCAAATAGGTTATCGTCCATTATGTATTTTTTAACTCTGAATCGAATGGTACACTCTAAATAAAAAGGAGTGACTGTTCACTCTGAAGGATAGAATATTCACTCTATAACGCAGCGTCAAAATATGCCCAACCTCTTTAGAGTAACTATTCATTCAGAGCAAAAGTGAAATTTTTGACTCTCTGAAAGAGTGGATATTCACTCCATGAAAGTGAATATTCACTCTAAAGAGTGAATAGCACTCTTTCATATGAGTGAATGTTCAATTTTTATGCAGTGAATTATGTTTTTATGTTGTTATAAGGGTATTTTAAAAGAAACGTCTTTTAAAGCATGCAATGAAAATAAATAGAAGCACGGTAAAGATTGGAATAAAAAACTTTATTGACAATTTTTATTCAATTCCTAGTTTGTAAAATTAATTGAACTTTTAAGAAAAAACTCAATTAAAGTTACATGTGAATTAAATTAGATTACTGACAGAAAAAAACTAAAATATTTTATTACAATTTTATTACAATTATCCCTTGTGTTTTCTTTCACTGCATGCCCTATAAATATATGATAATTTTAACATGCTCATAAGGACAAGTAATTAACCGAAATCTTAATAAGTTCATATTATATTTTTCTTTTCAAATACCCATTTAGTATTTTAATAATGCCCGTCATTTACGTTAAATATGTTCTTCTTTTTTCATGTGCAATTTAAATTTGAAATATTTAGATCTCAGAATTCATTACTATTGATTTTAAATCTAATCAAACGTTATTATTTGTTAAACTGTATTTTAGTTAATTTTAACGTTTTATTAATAACTGTATAATAAGTGAATGTTATATGACTAATAAGTGCGATTACATTTTAAGTTTTGTTTTAAATATAAAATCTTATCTTTTTATATTGCTATTTTGGAATCCTATTCTAAAATATTTTTAATTTCTCCACTTAAAAAATAATGCTTATCAAGTGACATTTTTAAAATAAGTTCTAAGCTTGATCTAAATATTAAGAATGTGTAATTTTTTTAATGACTTGTCATAGTTTTATTAAATATGAACATGGAGTCTAGAATCTTATGTTCTCTGGAATATGTATACATATATTTTTAAATATATTCCTTAATTTAATTGTGATTTTAAATTTTCTTCCGCTATTGCTGAAAAACGAATATTAATACAACGATTTATTTATAGAACGACATAAGCCATATTTATTTAAATTTTTTATTTGTATTTTGTGAATATGAGCTAAATAGATTTGGTATGTTTTATAGTAAAATATTGATCTGGGAAATTAGAAAATAAAGGAAATATAAAAAGAAAAGAAATGACTATACATATGTACTGTTCTCATTGTTTGATTGTATATTTTTAATGTAAAAAGTAGTTATTATTATTCAATTTAAGAATTTCTCAAAAATCTTACCATATCTTGTATGAAATTCCTATTATTTTATAAATTTGGCAAATATTAAATGTGAAATCATTGGTATGGAGATTTAGGATTTTTAATAATAATTTAAAATATTATTAGTAATAAAAAAAAAAAAACTCTTTCAAAAGTTTCAATACTGTAATATAAAATAGGCATTTTCCCAGTATAATGCTATTTTCTAATCTGAAACCGTTTCGTAATATCATAATAACCGAAAATCATATTTAACTCCAAAATAATATAATGACGATAAATACTATAAGTGCTAGTAATCAGAAAACCGAAAAAAAAATCCAAATAATTGTTTCAACACGTGTTCAATCTCAAGTAACTTCAAATTAATGTTTACATTCTACTATGAATGGCACAATCAGTCGTAAATCAGTCTCAACGTCACATTTTGTTTTCAAACGATGGCAGATTAAGACATTTTACATCACAGTATCGAATAGAAAAAAATCGCTTCTGAAAACAGGTCCAGGTCAGTCTTTTTCTATATAACATGAAACTATTTAACTCATGATCATAACATACAAAACTACATGAATAAAAGATTAAAATTAAATAAGGCTTACCTTTACGTTCCATAAATAATCACTTTAATAATATCCGTGTATTTTAATCCTAAAATGGCGAACGTCTTTCTATTACCTTGAGAAATCGCTGTAGACTTGCTGTTCTGATTGGCTGACGGGTAATACCAATACTCACTCCTTCTTAGAGTGACTATTCACTCTAAGCAGGAGTGACTATTCACTCTTTAAAAGTCACTCCTTTTTAGTACCAAATCAGTGTAAATCAAGGTGACATTATGAAATGGAGTTTTTGAAAATTAAGAAGTGACATATTTTGGTGCTTTTAATTACTTTACTCCATATTCAATTTTAATTATTTTACTCCATCTGTTCAAAGTTAATCGGAAAATTTTTAAAGTGTATAATGCCAGTATTTCACTCTCGTCAGCGGAGTGAGATATTTCATTCTTGACAACGGAGTGAGATATTTCCCTCCTTTCTAGAGAGTGGAAAATTCCACTCTTTAAGGAGTGTATTTTTATAAAATTCACTCCTAAAACAGTGAAAATGACTGTCACACTTTCAAAGAGTGAACTTTTCACTCCTCCCAATTTTAGAATGTAGCATCAGTAAGTCAATACGATCCTTTGTTATAAAATTACGGCAGGTTTTATGAATACAAAGTCGAAAATTAGACTTTAGTGCAGGTAAAATAGGTTTTATAGAGACAACTGGTGGCCATTCACAAAAAAATTGGGAATAACTTCATTTTGGCACTACAAATGAAGATCCGATAAGTCCCCAATAAAAATAAAATTGTTTTATCGGGCTTTTTTTTTTTTTTTTTTTTTTTTTGAGGGGAAGGGGAGGAAGTGGGATATTTTAACTCGGGGGAGGGGAGAATTCAATTTTTTTTAAGTAGTTCAAGTGGGATACTGTTTATTATGTATTTTTTAAAATTCTGAATCGAATGACACCATCCACAAGTAGGTACAATCATTCTTTACAAAGTTAAGGCAGGTTTTATGAGTACAAAGCCATGAAGGGTTTTATGAAAACAAATTTTGAATACATAGATTTTGACAACTTTCATGAACTTGAAAAAGTCTCAGATGACTCTGCTTTTGATTATTGCTATTTTGAGGATATTCAGTAAGTTTTAGATTATTTAATAGGATATAAAGAACCTATTTTGAACGTAAAATAAATGTGACAAAGCTGTGCTCAATAACAAAGTATGATTTTCGTTTTTGTATTCATAAAACTTATCGTAATTTTGTAACAAATGATTGTACAGACTTGCGGGCAGTTCCATTTGATTCAGAATTTAAAAAGACATAAAAAAACAATACCCAACTTGACCTATTTAAAAAAAAGTTCATTTCTTCCCTACTGAGCTAAAATACTCCCTTTACCCCCCCCCCCCCAAAAAAAAAAAAAAAAAAAAAAACAGAAAAAAAAAACACGATAGAACAACTTTATATTTTGTGGACTCCTCGGATATGCATTTTTAGTGCCAAAACGAAGTTCTTCACAAAGTTTCGTAAATGGCCATCGGTTGCTGCTGTAAAATCCCATTTTACCTGCACTAAAGTACTTTTTGACTTTGTATTCATAAAATTTGCCGGAACTTGTAACAAATGATCAGACTGACTTACAGATGATGCCATTCGATTCAGAATTAAATAATACACAATAAACAATACCCCGCTTGATCTACTTAAAAATTTTTGAGTTAGCTTATTTGAATAACCCCGCACCCCTTTGCCTCTAAAATATGGTAAAGCAATTTTATTTTCTGGGGAGTAATAAAAAATCGAAAAAGGATCTTCCTTAATCGAAACATGCATTATCCGATGCATTCGTTAGCCGAGGTATCTGTATTTTGTTTTCAAGAAAAAAAAATTTCTGAAATTTCCATATTTTTTAAGAACTCCCTAAATTATTCCGATTTCTACTAATTCAGTTTTATTAAAAAAGGAGCAAGCTTTAATTCCTTAACTCTTTCGGGGCCAACGTCGCATATATTAATCTTCAAAAGGAGCATAGAAACTGTTTTGCGTACCTTTCTTTTTTTTTTTTCTTTTAATAATTTTTATACAATTGCAGGATTTTCGTGATTGTATAAGTAAAGTCATTCAAAAAAAAAGTGTTGGCAACAGAGTAAAATTCGTGTATGGCGCTAGTCCTAAAAGGGTTAAAAGGAATTGTAGCTATAGGCGCCGAATTGCGCCTTTTTTTTCGTTTTTAAATCAAGAAAGTTTTGAGAAAAATATGAATAAATGAAAATATAAAATAAATTTTATCTTTATCCTTATTTATTTATTTATTTTTAAAAATAAGTAAGCATCCTATTTAGTGGAAAAGTTTTTTGAAATCACTAATGTAAGTTCTAAACTCGGGGGATGGGGGAGAGTAGCGTTTTCCCTTTATGCATCCACGTTTTCATTCCTTAAATTTTTGGTTACTTTGTTTCTCCCTTCCTACCCCTCCTTCTTTTTTAAATTCATTCGCAATTATATAAACACGTAGAACATAGTATAGTAGTCGTCTGGTCCGTCCTTCTGTCTCTCTGTCTGCCTATCCACATATAACAGCGCAAAAACTATCCAACAGAACGGTTTGAAATTTAATATATATAATTGTTGCAGAATTGTGTCGAGTCATTTCAAATTTTATGAAAATCAAATCAAAACTTAAAAATACATTAATAAAAGCTTCCTTCATTTTATTATACCCTATTATACGTAGTTAATTCAATGATATCCCATAATAGGTAATGATTCTAGGTTGCTATGGGGATGACGTCCTTATTAAGATGGAGCCCTATTATTTACGTATTACTGAATTTAATATATAGTATACAACAGCTATTGCCCCAAGATCTGAATATTTATAAAGCTAGTTACTATATCCCTCATTTGTCACATTTGACGTGTAATTTCCGATTTGTTCAGCGTATAGGTTTGGAAGTCATCTCTCGAACTATTCTTTGTTACAGTGTTTTTCTGAAACAGTTTGTAAAATAATGCTATTGACTGGTGTGCGATTTTTTTAAATCCCTTTCAGACCCGGTGTCCTTTTAGTAGCACATGCATGTTCCTTTACTTTTAATTTGTCTTTGAACTTATTTCAATTATTATCCGCAGATTAGTAATCAGAGTATATATCTTTACATTTAATACATTATCAAGATTTATATTTTCAGAATTTAATAGTAATAATAATAATAACACTCATTAATAGTCCACCGAAAGCTCTATACATTGCTGCTGAGACTTATTTCGAATGTATGATTCACTTTCTAAATTTAGGGGCTACTTGTCGAACCAATAGTTTATGATTAAAAAAGAGGTAAAAATACTATACGTCTGTTTTATCCTATTATACAACACTTTGCAAACCTCTTCAAAAAATCTGCCTTACCCTTTTATCAGTGGCGTGGCGTGAAAATTTTCGGTGGTCATCGCAATTATTTAAGTTTGTGGTGAAAAATTATTAACTCTAAAATTCAATGGTTGAATGTTCAAAAAAGAAACTTTAAATCTTACCTTCACTTATACATGAACTCCAAATGTTCTGCTAAAACTGGATCGTAGAGTTTTAAAAGCTTATTAAGAGTTTTAAAATATTGCTTGGTCATCGCCGCATCCAGCGATGACCGGATGCCACGCCACTGCCTTTTATCATACTATCGGACCTTCTGAATGGGTTATTTGATTTTCAATTGTTATCATTTGTCCTTATTGTTCTTCTGCTTAAAAAACTTGCCCATGTATATCATAAATGAAAGCAGAATTTTCTTTGGGATCGAGAGATTTTCACAGACTGTAAATCAAACGTGACTTTATATCTATGAATTATTCGTTTAAAAATATCTTAATATGAAAATGTTGCTACAATTAACACTACTTTATATTTTCTGTTAAAACGCACCATTATAATATTTTTATTTAACTCTTTGTAAATAATTATATACAATTGTATTTTATCTAAAGAACATCATAAATATAGCAATTTGCGTCGAACACACCCCATACTTAATCTATTTTGGAGATGGTTTGTTGGAATGTTTTCTAATGATGATCGAGCATTTATGGCAGTCTTTTTTTCTGCTACGAGGAGAATTCAAATAACCCAGAAAACCTCTTGAATTTTCATGACATAATTTCTAAAGTCGCATAAACCTGTACGAGAAGAACTATTGCGTGAGGGATTGGTCTAGAAATGTAGCTTTGTATGAAAGAATGTACCGTGACATTTGTAGAACAGTATTCAGAACGATAGAAATACACGATATCGACATAATGTAACTGCTGGTACTTCAACACATTAGAATGCAGAGCACATCTGTAAAGAAGGATATAATCGTCGTTTCTAAACGGAAAGGAATTACACATATTTCGTGAGGTGAAATTGGATGGAAATGTTTCTGAATTTCATTTATTCATTGAAAATATCAGAATTTCATGTAGAAAATTGAATATTACCTCAAAATTCTTATTTTAACCCTTTATGTACTGAATTATGAATTCATGAAAATTTTATCTTCTAAAGCATTTTTCGTGAATTGTTTAAACTACATTTAGAAGATTTACATAATCATTTAATAAATTTTAGAAGGATTTTAGAAGGATTGAAGGATTTAGAAGGATTGAATAAATTTGATTTTATAAGGATTTTGTGCAATATTTATAAACCCACCCAAATCTTTTATTTTAAATATTTTTCTTAGTATTTTGTAGAATTAGGAAATGTAGAAATGTAATGTTCTTACAATCGAAATATAGAACTATTTCTGAACAAAAAATTCTCTCCTACACCCACCCCCAACCACCAAGAAAGCTGAAAAGATGCAAAGACAAAAGAAATCATCCTTTTAAAAATATTTTTGTTTTGTGTAACCAATAATGCTTTTGGAACAAGAAAAAGTAATGTATCTATAACACATTCAAAATTGTATTACAACTAATCGACGTATTAAATGAATTTTATAACAAGTTATTTTAATGGTATTTATAAGTGCCGTCAGTAGATAAAGGGTTAAAGCAGAAAAAAATATTTTTCTCACATTAGGGATAAGAAGAAATAATATGGCCATATCAAACACCATTCGTTTGCCATTTTATAGAAAACTTGCAACCTTATACAGTGAAATCTCCCCAAGTTAAGCATACCTTTAGTTCCATAAAAATACTATTTCCAATTTACGGATATGTCAAACTTTAGAGGTGTGCTTATAAAATTTTCAGCTTAATTAAAATTGTTAGATGCACGTTTCTTAAACATCGATTATATTAATGACTTCAAAATGAAAAAGAATAATTAAAGAACTCAATGTTTAAATGCATAAAAATAATTATTTTTCAAACTGAAAATTTAAAGGAAACAATGTCAAATACAACAAGTTGGAAATTGCTCGCCAAACGTGGCAAATGAGGTGCGTTCATACTATAACTAGTTTTATAAATATTTTTTGCACTGCATATTGTACTGAATGTATATTTCAGTGCACTTCATAAGTGCATATCAATTTCATTCTGTTCGAAAGGCTGTAACATCATTAAAATGCACTTGAAATATTTTTTTTCCCATCGGCCTTAATGTAACGGGAAACTTTTGACTGTCCCTGTAATTAAACTATTCATCCGATTTACATAAAATTTGAAATGACTCGTCAAAATTTTGCAAAAATTATATATTTAAAATTTCAGTCCATTCGGAAGGCTGTAACATCATTAAAATGCACTTGCAATAATTTTTTCCCATTGGCCGTAATGTAACGGAAAACTTTTGACTGTTCTTGTAATTAAACTATATGTCCGATTTTCATAAAATTTGAAATGACTCGACAAAATTTTACAACAATTATATATTTAAAATTTCAGAATATTCGGTTGGGTAGTTTTTTCTCTGTTATATGCGGACGGACGGACAGACAGACGGACTGAACGGCGACTATAGGTGCTATGTATTTATATAATTACGAACGCATCTAAAAAGGACATACCTGTTTATTAATTACTATAACACATTGAAAATACATTAATACGATTATTAAAATACACACATTTGCTCAATTCACAATTTACTTACATTTTAGCTCAGCATTTGTTACTTTTGTTTCAAATTTAGAAATGTTCGACAAAAGATTTTGTTTGCTAACAAGCGTATGCTTTTAAGCTGAAAAAAAAAAAAAAAAAAAAAAAAAAAAAAAAAAAAAAAAAAACAACAACAACAACAACAAAAAAAAAAAAAACAGAAGCATCCACCATGAATTCATACAGCATTTAGCTAAAGAAACCCAGTTTATAAATATAATATATAATTATATATTCATTTTCAATTTCAAGTAAAAAAATGGATTTTCCTGACCTGTTATTATTTCCACGAAATGTAGCACTTGTTACTTCATTTCCTTCTGAACGATGATATGCTGTAAATTATTTAATAATATTTATTTTATTAGAAAAAGGAAGATGTTTGAAGAATTGATGAGAGGAGATTCACTTCAACAGGCCGTTTCTTGGCTATATAGTGAAACTTCTTTTAAAGGCCATCCCTATTCAAGGGCCACCTCTATTAAGGGCCAATATTTTTAGGAACGAAAATTTTCCCCACAGACATAAAGTTAAATTTACTCCTATTAGGAGTAATAGGAGTGCCCCCGAACCTACCTCTCATAAGGGCTATATTTTTTTTTTCAAATGTGTCTTAAGTCCTAATCAGGTGTATTGAATCCATGAACCAAAAGATAAGAGTTCAGCAAACAACTGTACTTGCAATAAAGAAGGCAGAGGGAGATGGGGAGGATTTAGTAACACAATGAAGGACTACAAACTGTTCGACAGGTGAGACAAACAGGTGTTCCTCATACTTTGTTTGTCCTTTCAACCTATTGGGATTAGGTTGGAGGAAAAACTTGACCCTTTGTTGTGGGCACACAAAGGATAACAGGTTATCTAGAAAAACGGATTCCACATTTATTAAAACTGTGAATGCATATTGAAACACAATTTTTACACCTGTCAGGAAATGCTAACAGAAGTAAATAAACTAATATATCATTCTAATGCATTATTAAATGGTGCAAATTTAAGTAATTTGTTTCATAAAGTAAAAGAATCATTAGAAACCAAAACTGTCTGCGAAAAAATTATGAAAAATGAACAATTTTCAAATCATGTATAGAACTGAAAAATGTTAATAAACAGTTTTTGTACCTATATAGGATTTGATTTCCTTATTTTAGTTGTTTTTTTGTCACCCCTATTCAGGGGCCACCCCTCATAAGGGCCAATTTTCAGTGGAACAGCAGGGGGCCCTTATAGAGAGGCTTCACTGTATTTCTTTTATTCCCATGTATATGGGTTATAAACAGAACATAAATTGTAGATAAAATAATAGACATGAGATAATCTGGTTAAAGATGATTGTTACAGCACATTTTACACTTGGTGGAGATTAAAACAAAGTAGTTGCTATTTTTAAGCAGTATTTTAAGCATGAAATGTATTTAACATCATTGTTGAAGTGTCAAACTTTCAAACTATAGAATTAAATGGAATTATCTGGTGAATGGAATAATCATATGAAGAAAAAGGCTTTTATGCGGGGTAGGTGCTGCCTTAATAGGAATAAATTTAACATTATATCTATGGGAAAAATTTTCGTTCCTAAAAATATTGGCCCTTAATAGAGGTGGCCCTTAAATAAGGGTGGCCTTTAAAAGAAGTTTCACTGTATATTATTTAAAATTAGGTGTTGGTATTGAAAATTTTAAATGTTTTAGTTTGAATATTTAAACGAACACTGAAGCATAATTTAAGTATAGCATTAATTAGTATAGAATCGGTTGGGCAACCATACATTTTTGTACAATGATTTACGGCAGAGATAGAAAGTGGGGGGGGGGGGGGGGGTCATTTTTTCTCTCCAGGACTGTACATTATTTCTAAAAACAGGAAAATCTGCATTTAGGGACCAAAATGTTTTCTGTACTCAGATGCCCAAATTTTTATGATTGTGTCCACACCATTTAGAAAATGCTAACAACTCTTCCGAAATTGTCCTGCGAAAGATGCCTGCAAAACGAGTTACTCAAGAACAATAGAAATGATTTTGGCAGATACCTAATTATTTATTTTTAATTCTTTTTCAGTCTTAGTGAACATGATTATGCACTGATTATTCCAGAAATATGGGTGGAATTTACTTAAATTGGAATGAAGCTTCAAATTTTAATTAATCTATTTGTCACCGTAAGCTTAATTCGTCTCCCAATCAAGAGATACAACACATGTCTAGTCCTAGAATTAAACAAAAGAAAAAAAAAACCCCTCATAATTCCATATCCATGCTATTTAATCAAAAACTTGTCGCAGAGAGATGCGAGAGGTACCATTCGACTGAGAATCGGGTCTTTTTTTCCTAACATGAATGCAATTTATGATGCAGAAAACCCAACAGATTATAAATTGTGCCAACTTTCATTTTTTAAATTAGTACGTTCGTTCGATTACATGCCTGTTAATTTTATGTTTTATTTATATTATTTTATTTATGAAAATTTAATTTCATTATGGAATATTAGCCGGAAACAAAGGCTGAAATATTTATAGTGGTTTAAGTGCAAATGGGTTGTCTTTCGTAATCGGTCTTCACTCAATAAAAATAGATTAAAAAAAATTATCTTTGAAAACTATTTTAAAACCAATAAAAAATCAGTAAATTGAGATACATTTGTCAAACAAATTACATTTGAAAGACCATTTCTTTTTCTATTCGACGGTTTAGAAATTGAAATCGTGCGATATTTAGAAGTTAATAAATTTGCAGAAAAGCTAAACTTATTATTTAATTTGTTGCCATCGTCAATATGACGACAGCGTTACTGACGGGTATGTTTATGCTTAGATTATCGACTAAACGTAGAGTTGCAAAAAATATGTGGTGCGGAAAATATTCTAATATGTACAGTATTGAATACCTGTGATATTTCATTGTCGTAAATTATATATGTTATAAATAGTTTTTTTTTAATGTATCTTTTTCTTTTCAGCCTCAGAAGCTTCATTGCCACCTGTATCCAGAGAAAAACCTCCTGTATCTGCTCAAACTGGTTCACCCCAGATTGCCTCAGGTAAGTCCATGAAATACAATTTTTCTATAGAAAGAAATGATAAATAACTCTAGGAAGTCAATTTTCTTTTCATCATTTGTATATTTCATATCTGAACTTTATATGCTTTTCCTTATGCGTATAAATAGCTAATGTAGTGAAAGAGATTAAAATAATAATAATAGCAAATTTAACCCATATTTTTTTTATCGTTCAGGGACAGTTCAGTTTCATCGAATTTTCACAAGTAATATGTGACATTTTTTTTATTTCTGCTCCTCTAAAATAGACTTTAAGGTTTATAAATGCCATTTGTAATCATATTAAGTTCAATTTTAATGATAATCTATTTTTTTTTTAAATTTTAAATATGGTTAATTTTTAATTATAATTTATCCGCCAGAACTTCTCTCTTTGTGTATATATCAATTTACTATTTAGCCTCCCCCATACCAATGGGATATCAACCAATGGTTTATTTTTACTTTTTAGACAACATTATTATGCCCTATATAAGAGCATAAACAGAAAAATGTTTATAAGAACACGTTTGAAAGTCACGAATTCCCAATCCCCCCTCCAAAAATAAAAATGAAAATAAAAATATACAAATAAATAAATAAATAAATAAATAAAAATAAATAAATAAATAAATAAAAATAAATAAACATAAAAATAGGAGAAATATTTTTTTGTAATTGAATGTGTAATACTATACTCATTTAGGTTTTTGGAAAAACAAAGTTTTCGGTTAAAAAAAGATGGGGTTCGTTTAATTTAAATTAGAAGTTCAGCACTATAAATTACATCAAGAGCAGCTAAAATTATCAAAATTTTTTTAAATGTAAATCCGTGCAATCATTAAAGTATCTCGATTCTCTTCGTTTTCATCTGCTGAGATCCTGATGTTTTACAGCAACCTAGTTGCTAAATCACAATTGCAATATGCGCACAACATTCGAATAAGTTTTCTGAAACTTCACATTGACGGCACCTGTTCAGTAGACACGTATATATACACACCTTCTCTTCTTAGACATAAACTATAATTTAAAGTCTTATAATCCCATTCATACATGAACGTTTCAGATACTCTAGTTATAAACGTTATTACGTGGTCTGTCGAAAAAATGTCCGACCTTTGGCCGAAAAAAATATATAAGTTGCCGGACGGCAATGGGTCCCTAATCCCTTTCAAAGCTCTTTCCTGTGCCTCCACACACTTAGCCCATCGTCCCTTCGACTGCCGAAAACACTTTTGGAAGGCTTCTTTTCGAATAGTGTTCAACTCCGCCGCCGTCGCATTCTGCGTATCTCATCTCTAACCTCAAAACAGGATATTTTCAATGGCGCCTTCAATTTCGGAAACAACCAGAAGTAGCAAGGACCCATGACTGGAGACTAGGGAGGTTGACAAACGACGGGAATTCCATATTTCGCCAAGGAAGTCTGAATCAGGTGCGATGATTGAGCTGGAGCATTGAGGAACCTTGCGACACCTGGTGGATCTTACGGATTGTTTCGCTTTGAGAATCACCAAGCACTGGCAAAATTTGATACAGTAGCTTTGCTCAACTCGTTCAGTCATCGTGAGAAAAACCAAAATCCGACGAACACATATGAGAGCACCTCACTCGGCAGTCAGCAAGCAACAACTGGCTCACTGTAACGTGAAGAAAAAATTCTAATATGCTCATTAAGCTGACATCTCCTTCTAATATGCACAGTGGCGCCGCCTTAAAATCACTACTTCGCGCGGAAAAATCAAAGTCGGATAGTTATCCGACAGACCTCATATTTTAAAAACTGTATTTTTTTAATTATTGAATTATAAAAATATTATAATCCATAATGTTATAATATATAGCAGTAATAATACATAATATTATAATATATAGTTGTATAATATATAATATAATATAACTTTGAAAAATTAACAAAGTTAACAAAAATAAAGAAAATGGGGCATTATACCCTCAATAACAGATAACAAAAACACTTTATTCTACAAAATGAAATATAATTTTCGGAACATACACCGCAATAATTGAATCTTATACTTTTGTCAACACTGAATCTGTAAATAAAGTAGGTTTATCTCCATCACGCATCACATTTTTGTTATGCAACCTCGAGCTTAGGAAGTAGTCTCCAAACTGAAATTGTAACAAATTTTGAAATTTTCAGTACGAACACCCAATTTTGACTTCGATAAATTTTAAACTTTTCCATTAAAAAAACGGGAGGTCATTCGGTAAAATAGTAAAATTTGGAACTCCTATAACGTTAAATTCATTTTCAATAATTACAAAATAAACTGCAGTTCGCACTGTAAAAAAAAAAAAAAAAAAAAAAAAAAAACGGACTGAAATACGGAAATTGTACTGGTAATCGCGACGCCAGTACTATATCCGTATTTTAACGAAAAATTTCAAAAAAATTTCCATTTTTCTGGATTTTACGGGAAAAAAGTTCTGTTAAAATACAAAGTACAATTTCCGTATTTTAGCACGTTTTTTTTTTTTTTTTTTTTTTTTTTTTTTTTTTTTTTTTTACAATGTAGTCTTATTTAGAATCAAAGATTTGTCAAATCTCTAAAGAAAAAATAAAAACTGTTAGTATTTCTCGCACTAATTAAAACAAAATTTCATGCGTAATGAGATAAAAAGTATTTTGTTTTTGTGATTATAAAGTTATCGAAACCGTGTTTTCCAATGAAATAAGATGAAAGCTTTGTGAACAGCTTAATGATGAATTAATTCATGGAAAAGAAAGCAGTACCTGCACAAAAAATAGCAACCACGAACTCGTGTTGAGAGATCGTAACACGTATTTCAATTATTAAACAAAATATAACGCCGTCAGACTTTTTTCCGCTCACGAACATTTTGCACCTATATAGTCTGCTACGGAAGTTGCGCATAGTTCCGTTCCCACCAACTTTGGGTTATTACACGGAAATATGATTCTCAACTTTATACGGAATGACGAGTAATTATTTTGTGAATGGATTGATGGTTAATGAGTAACTGGATGACCACGTCATTTTACAAGTAATAAAAAAAATAGCAATTAGATGGAAATAATTTTTCATAATAAAGGTTGTTATAATAATGATCTTCCGCTCTAAGTGTTACGTAAGCAAAGTACTTGCGGAAAATGTATCTAAAATAAAATATTCTTCTAAATTCATTTTAATGTTCACATATGATTCAGTTAAAGCATTTACGGCGACTCTCGTGTATATATGTGACTGTAAAGTTTGCACAATCCTTCATTTGTCACATCAGTAATTTTAAAAAGAATTTTTCCTTATTGAATTGCAACATTTTTGTGATGAAATTAAACAAAGATTTCTTTTTCAAATTACTGGGGCTAAAAGCTTAAAATTTGCGTACGAAACACTCATCGCGAAAAGGTTAAATTTGTAATCCTGTAAGTCATATTTTCTAAATTGTTAAAAACGAAGGACTTACTAGAAACGTTATAATGTTCAAACTTTATAATACTGTAGATATCTTCTGATATATGCAGGTAGTTTTATGAAAATATCATTTATACAGACTTTTATGCACTTTTTGTCAATTTTCAAAATTATTGACTTACGCTACTGGGCTGTTCTCATATAATGGTAAATTTTATATCTTGGATAAAAAATGTGAATTAAGCGAGTCAACCACGAATGTTTACATTTTTTCTGACTATTTCTTTTCGAACACTACACTGTATCTTAGTTTAAATTAAATATATATATATATATAAATAATTGCAATATTTAGAAAAAAATTCAAAAGTTGTAAATTTCATTACCAAGGTTTGTGCCAAGCTTGAGCTTTATTAATTAGAACCTTTATTTTTGGAAACTGGAAAACTTTTAGAGAAAAAGCAATGACTATTTGTGTATAACTTTATTGGTATATATATGAGTATATAGCATTTTAGATTTAACAGAAAACATTTCTACTAATTATTCTTATTTAAAATTTGTCCTGGATGTCAAGTGTTCTATTATATCCGATGCTATTACTTTATTACAAACAACAGCTTTTATGAACTGTTGTATGTTTAATTTGTAAATTTTTGACGATAAATTAAACTATATATCGCTAGTCCAGAAAGGTTAAGAAGTGCAAAATGTTGCTTTAGTTAAATATACAAAATATAGACAAATAAGTATAATCGGCAAATAGTGTATATTTAAGGACAAGTTTTGCAGATAAATTTTATTAAATTATTATAGAAATTATTAAGGTTAATTTCAAATCCATTTCAAATCAAAATTCTCTAGTTTTGATTTTTTTTTAAAGTGAAATTTATTTTTCACCTGTTGTTTTTTGTCCGTTATGTACTTTAAAAAGAAAATGTACTTCCAAAGGAAAAAAAAAATGCTGAATTGCTTAGAGAAATAATTTAAGGCTGATGTCAAATGAAGAAATACTTACTTTAAAAAAAATTATATAATTTTAGAATATTGGTAGCTTATAAATCAAATTTTGGTTGCCCATTATGTATTTTAAAAAGTAAAAAAGTACTTTTAGAACCGGAATAATAAAATTCCGAATTATTTATTACTAAGCATTGCAAAGAAACTTTCAATGCAAATTATTATAAAGAAACGGTAAATAAATCAATGAATTATCAGAAAGGAGAAAAAGAAAAAAAATTAAGAAATCGCAAGATAAAAAAAATATGAAAGTAATGAAAGTAGTTTTAAAAGAAACAATTTAATACTAATTTGAAATCAAGATTCGTTACTTTTTCGGTGACAGGAAAAAATATAGAAAAAATGCTAAAATTATACATTAATTGCTCATTTTAACCTATTATGGATTTTTAAAAGGGAAAAGTACATTTATAGGCAAAAATAATAAAATGCTAAATTTTAAACAAATAGATAAAAAATGGAAAAAGAAAATAATAAAGGACAGAAATCATAGGACACAAAAAGGCTTAATAGTGAGTAATTACTTTCAAGGGAAATAACTTACGTCTAATTTCAAATCGTTACTCACAACATTATCATACTATTGAAATAACGACAAACTTATTTATGAAATCATGTTTTATGTCTATTATGCATTTTCGAAAATAAAAGTACTTTTAATTATAAAATTTTGCATTATCTACTTATAAGAAACTTAAAACGAATAAATAAAAAAATGAAGAGAAAAAAAAATAAAGGAAAGAAATTTTAATTGTGCAATAAAATAAGTAATTAAAGACGTGAATCATCCCTATGCTAACTAAGTGCAAACCCATAGAGACCGGCTTATGTGGAGTGAGAGATGCCAGGCTGAGCATTGTCCTCGCGGCTTAGTGGTAGAGCACTGGAGCCGGGGGTCCGGGTTCGATTCCCGGCTTGGACATTTTTCACTCTGTTAATTTACGCGTAGTTAACATAGGGATAATTCACGTCCTTAATATTAAATAATTTCAAGCGCAATTTCACTGCTGAAAAGTAGTTGAAAAATTAATTAAAATTGTATGGGTAATTAGTTTCAATAAAGCTAAGTTCAAATTGATACTCAACACTTTCTCACAAATTTAAAATAAAGTTAAACTTACTTATCAGGTCTTGGTTTCTGCCTATTATGACTTTTCGAAAGGGAAAAGTACTTTTACAGGCAACGATAACAAAACGCCGAATTAATAGGTTATAAGAAAACTTTAAACAAATAAATTAAAAAATCGAAAAGAAAAAGAAATGAAAAGATCCTTAACACCCCAATAAGACTTAAAAACGAGTAATTAGTATCAAGAAAAATAACTTAAGACTAATTTCAAACCGATACTCACAATTTTCTCACGCCATTAAAATAATAGGAAACTTATTTCTCAAACCTATTTTTCTTCTTATTATGCATTTCCGAAAGGAGAAAGTGCTTTTACAGGAAAGAATAAAACAATAATACAATTATTAAAAGTAAATTTTAAACAAATAAATACATTAAAAAACATACAAAAATTAAAGTAAGAGAAACAAGAGTAACCAGAAATCTCAACCCCAGAGCCCCTCCACAAAAAACTAAATGTGAGTAATTAATTTTAAAAGAAATAAATTAAACCTGATGTCAATCAAGACTCATAACTTCTCACACAATTAAAATTTTGTGAAATCTATTTATCAGATCTTGGTTCCTGCCCATTATGTCTATTCTAAAGAGACATTTTACAGGCAAGAGTAATACATTGCTGAATTATTTGGTTATAACTAAACTTTAAAGAAACAACAGAAGTACAAAATGTAAAAAAATTTTAAATAAAGAAAGAAAAGATACTTAACATTCCAAAATACTCAAAAGTGAGTAATTAGTTTCAAGAAAAATAATTTAAGACTAATTTCAAACCGATACACACAACTTTCTCATGCCATAATAATGGGACACTTATTTCTAAAACCTTGTTTTCTTCCCATTATGCACTTTCGAAAGGAAAAAGTACTTTTACAGGCAAAAATAATACAATGCTGAATTATTTGGGATAATCAAACTTTAAACAAAGAGATAAAAAAAAAAATAAAAAGAAGTATAAAAGTACATGAAAAGATTCTTAAAACTCCAAAAAACTTGAAATTAAGTGATTACTTTCAAGAAAAATAATGTAAGTGTACTCTCAAACCGATACTCATAACTTTCTCACACTATTCAAAAAATTGGCAAGTTATTTATTAAATGTTATTTTCCGCACATTAAGCATTTTCGAAAGGAAAAAGTATTTTAACAGGCAAAAATAATACAATAATGCAATCATTAAAAGTAAAATTAAATATATATATGTATAGTGAGAAACATACAAGAAATGTAAGTAAATGAAAAAAAAAAAATAGAAAGAAGTTTAACACTTCAAAAAATTAAAATGTGAGTAATTAGTTTTAAAAGAAAAAAAATTAAACCTAATGTCAATGAAGACTCATTACTTTCTCACACAATTAAAATTTTGTGAAATATATATCAGATATTGGTTTCTGCCCATTATGCCTATTGGAAAGGAAAAATTACTTTTACTGGCAAGAATAATACAATGCTGAAATGTTTGTTTACAAAGAAATTTAAACTAATAAATTAAAAATTTGAAAAGGAGATAAAAAAATAAATGAAAAGATTCCTAACGCTCCAATACTTAATAGCTAATAATTAGTTTTAAGAAAAATAATTTAAGGCTAATTTCAAACCGTTCCTCACAGCTTTCTTTATGCCATTAAAATAATAAGAAACTTATTTCTCAAATCTTGTTTTCTGCCCATTATGCATTTTCAAAAGAAGAAAGTGCTTTTACCGGTTAGAATAATACAATGTTGAAATATATTATTAAAAGTTAATTTTAAACAAATAAATCTAAAAATGAAAAACCATATGCGAAACCAGTGTAAAAGAAAAAGAAAAGAAATTTCGGCACCCCAAAACATTTAAATGTGAGTAATTAGTTTCAAAAGAAATAATTTAAACCTAATGCCAATCCAGACTCAGTACTTTCTCCCACAATTAAAATTTTGTAAAATTTCAGTCAGTTCTTTGTTTTTGCCTATTATGCCTATTCGGAAGTGTAAAGTATTTTTACAGGCAAGAATAATGCAATGCTGCATTATTTGGCTACAAGAAAATTTTAAATTAACAAATTAAAATTCGAAAAGAAAGTCCAGAAATAAATGAAAAGATTCTTAACGCCCCAAAAGAGTTAAAAGTGAGTAATTAGTTTCAAGAAAAATAATTTAAGACTAATTTGAAACCGATACTCACAACTTTCTTATGCCGTTAAAATAAACTTATTTCTCAAATCTTGTTTTCTGGCCATTATGTATTTGCGAAAGGAGATAGTACAGTTCCCGGCAAGAATAATACAATGCTGAAATATATTATTAAGGGTTAATTTTAAACAAATAAATATATAAAGAAAAAAAAACCATACACGAAACGAATGTAAAAGAAAAAAGCAAAGAAAGAAATCTTAACAACCCACAAAATTTAAATGTGAGTAATGAGTTTCAAAATAATAAATTTAAACCTCATGTCAATGAAGACTCACTACTTTCTCGCCAATTAAAATTTTGTGAAATGCATTTATAAAATGTAGGTTTATGCCCATTATTCGGAAAGAAACAGTACTTTTAAAAGCAAGAATAATACAATGTTGAATTATTTGGTTAAAAGAAAACAAACAACTGAAAAATTTGAAGAAATAATGGAAAAGATGCTTAACAATGCAATAGTCTCAAAAATGAGTAATTAGTTTCAAGAAAAATAATTTGAGACTAATTTCATACTGTTACTCACAACTTCCTCACGCTAATAAAATAATGGGAGACTCATTTCCCAAAACTTTTTTTCTGCCCATGATGAATTTTCGAAAGGAGAAAGTACTTTTACAGGTAATAATAATACAATGCTGAATTATATTATTAAAAGTAAATTTTAAGCAAATAAATATATTAAGAAACATACAAGAAATGAAAGTAAAAGAAAATAAAATACAAAGGAATTTCAACCACCCCCTCCCCAAAATAAAATGTGAGTAATTAGTTTCAAAATAAATAGTTTAAACCCAATGTCAATCAAAATTAACTACTTTCTCACACAATTAAAATTTTGCGAAATCTATATCAGTTCTTCGTTTCTGCGCATTATGCCTATTCGAAAGGTAAAAGTACTTTTACAGGCAAAGAATAATACAATTCTGGATTGCTTGGTAAGAAGGAAACTTTAAACTAATAAATTAAAATTTTGAAAAGGAAATCAAAAAATAAATGAAAAGATTCTTAACGCGTCAAAAGACTTAAAAGTGAGTAATTAGTTTCAAGAAAAATAATTTAAGACTAATTTTAAACCGATATTCCAATCTTTCTTAAGCCAGTAAAATAACAGGAAATTTATCATATCTTGTTTTCCGTACATTAATACATTTTCAAAGGGAAAAAGTGCTTTTACAGGCAAGAATAATACAGTGCAGAGTTATATTATTTAAATTAAACTTTAAAATAATAAATATATGAAAAAAAAAAAATTCAAGGAATGAAAAAAAAAAAAAAAAGAAAAAAGATAAGAACGAAATATCAACACTCCAAAGGTGTAAATGTGAGTATTTAGATTTTAAAGAAACAATATAAGGCTAATGCCAGTCAAGACTCATTACTTTCACACACAATTAAATTTTTGTCAAACCTATTTGTCAGATTTTGTTTTCTGCCCATCATGCATGTTCGAAAGGAGAAAGGACTTTTACAGGTAAGAATAATACAATAAACAAATAAATATATTAAAAAACATACACGAAATGAAAGTAAAAAAAAAGTTAAGAAAAAATCTTAACACTCCCAAAAATTTAAATGCGAGTAATGAGTTTCAAAAGAATAAATTTAAACCTAATGTCTATCAAGACTCACAACTTTCTCACACAATTAAATTTTTATGAAATCCATTTATAAGATTTTGATTTCTGCCCATTATGCCTATTCGAAAAGAAACAGTACTTTTACAAGCAAGAATAATACAACGTTGAATTATTTCGTTAAAAGAAAAAAAACAACAAAATATTTGAAAAACAAAATAATAAAGGAAAAGATGCTTAACATTCAAAAGACTCAAAAATGAGTAATTAGTTTCAAGAGAAATAATTTCAGACTAATTCCAAACCGGTACTCACAACTTCCTCACGCCTATAAAATAATGGGAGACTTATTTCAAAACTTTTTTTCTGCCAATGATGCATTTTCGAAAGGCGAAAGTGCTTGACAGGCAAGGATAAGACAATGCTGAATTATGTTATTAAAAGTAAATTTTAAGCAAATAAATATATAAAAGAAAGACCATACAAGAAACGAATGTAAAAGAAAAAAGAAACGAAAGAAATTTCAACACCCTATAAAATTTAAATGTGAGTAATTAATTTCAAAAGAAATAATTTAAACATATTGTCACTCAAGACTTACTAGTTTCTCGCACATTAACATTTTGTGAAATCTGTATTACATCTTGGTTTCTGCCCATCATGCCTACTCGAAAGGGAAAAGTACTTTTACAGGCAAGATTAATACAACGCTGAAATATTTGTTTACAAGGAAACTTTAAACTAATAAATTAAAAAAGATTCTTAACGCTCCAAAAGACTTAAAAGTGAGTAATTAGTTTCAAGAAAAATAATTTAAGACTAATTTGAAACCGATACTCACAACTTTCTTATGCCGTTAAAATAATGAGAAACTTATTTCTCAAATCTTGTTTTCTGGCCATTATGTATTTTCGAAAAGATATAGTACTGTTCCCGGTAAGAATAATATAATGCTGAAATATATTATTAAGGGTTAATTTTAAACAAATAAATATATAAAGAAAGAAAAAACCATACACGAAACGAATGTAAAAAAAAAAAAAAGAAAAGAAGATAAAGAAATCTTAACACCCCCTAAAATTTAAATGTGAGTAATGAGTTTCAAAAGAATAAATTTAAACCTCATATCAATGAAGGCTGACTACTTTCTGACACAATTAAAATTTTGTGAAATGCATTTATAAAAATTTTGGTTTCTGCCCATTATACCTATTCGAAAAGAAAAAATTCTTTTACAAGTAAGAATAATACATTGTTGAATTATTTGGTTAAAAGGAAATAAACAACTGAAAAATTTGAAGAAATAATGGAAAAGATGCTTAACAATCCAATAGTCTCAAAAATGAGTAATTAGTTTCAAGAAAAATAATTTGAGACTAATTTCATACTGTTACTCACGACTTCCTCACACTAATAAAATAATGGGAGGCTTATTTCCCAAAACTTTTTTTCTGCTCATGATGAATTTTCGAAAGGAGAAAGTACTTTTACAGGTAATAATATTACAATGCTGAATTATATTATTAAAAGTAAATTTTAAGCAAATAAATATATTAAGAAACATACAAGAAATGAAAGTAAAATAAAATAAAATACAAAGGAATTTCAACCCCCCCCCCCCCAAAAAAAAAAAAAAAAATAAATAAATAAATAAATAAAAATAATAAAAATAATAAAAAATAAAATAAAATGTGAGTAATTAGTTTCAAAATAAATAGTTTAAACGTAATGTCAATCCAGACTCACTACTTTCTCACACAATTAAAATTTTGCGAAATCTATATCAGGTCTTGGTTTCTGCCCATTATGCCTATTCGAAAGGGAAAAGTACTTTTACAGGCAAAGAATAATATAATTCTGGATTGTTTGGTTAGAAGGAAAATTTAAACTAATAAATTAAAATTTTGAAAAGGAAATAAAAAAATAAAGGAAAAGATTCTTAACGCTCCAAAAGACTTAAAAGTGAGTAATTAGTTTCAAGAAAAATAATTTAAGACTAATTTTAAACCGATATTCTAATCTTTCTCAAGCCAGTAAAATAACGGAAAATTTATCATATCTTGTTTTCCGTACATAATACATTTTCTAAGGGAAAAGTGCTTTTACAGGCAAGAATAATACAGTGCAGAGTTATATTATTTAAATTAAATTTTAAAATAATAAATATATGAAAAAAAAAATATAAGGAATGAAAGAAAAAGAAAAAAAAGATAAGAACGAAATATCAACACTCCAAAGGTGTAAATGTGAGTATTTAGATTTTAAAGAAACAATATAAGGCTAATGTTAGTCAAGACTCGTTACTTTCTCACACAATTAAATTTTTGTAAAACCTATTTGTCAGATCTTGCTTTCTGTCCATCATGCACGTTCGAAAGTAGAAAGGACTTTTACAGGTAAGAATAATACAATAAACAAATAAATATATTTCAAAAACATACACGAAATGAAAGTAAAAAAAAAGTTAAGAAAAAATCTTAACACTCCCAAAAATTTAAATGCGAGTAATGAATTTCAAAAGAATAAATTTAAACCTAATGTCTATCAAGACTCACAACTTTCTCACACAATTAAATTTTTATGAAATCCATTTATAAGATTTTGATTTCTGCCCATTATGCCTATTCGAAAAGAAACAGTTCTTTTACAAGCAAGAATAATACAGCATTGAATTATTTAGTTAAAAGAAAAAAAACTACAAAAATATTTGAAAAAAAAATAATAAAGGAAAAGATGCTTAACACTCCAAAAGACTCAAAAATGAGTAATTAGTTGCAAGAAAAATAATTTCAGACTAATTTCAAACCGGTACTCACAACTTGCTCACGCCAATAACATAATGGGAGACTTATTTCAAAACTTTTTTTCTGCCAATGATGCATTTTCGAAAAGCGAAATTGCTTTTACAGGCAAGAATAAGACAATGCTGAATTATGTTATTAAATGTAAATTTTAAGCAAATAAATATATAAAGGAAAAACCACACAAGAAACGAATGTAAAAGAAAAAAGAAAAGAAACAAATTTCAACACCCTAAAAAATTTAAATGTGAGTAATTAATTTCAAAATAAATAATTTAAACATATTGTCACTCAAGACTTACTAGTTTCTCGCACATTAACATTTTGTGAAATCTGTATCACATCTTGGTTTCTGCCCATCATGCCTATTCGAAAGGGAAAAGTACTTTTACAGGCAAGATTAATACAACGCTGAAATATTTGTTTACAAGGAAACTTTAAACTAATAAATTAAAAAAGATTCTTAACGCTCCAAAAGACTTAAAAGTGAGTAATTAGTTTCAAGAAAAATAATTTAAGACTAATTTGAAACCGATACTCACAACTTTCTTATGCTGTTAAAATAATGAGAAACTTATTTCTCAAATCTTGTTTTCTGGCCATTATGTATTTTCGAAAGTACTGTTCCCGGTAAGAATAATATAATGCTGAAATATATTATTAAGGGTTAATTTTAAACAAATAAATATATAAAGAAAGAAAAAACCATACACGAAACGAATGTATAAGAAAAAAGAAAATAAAGAAATCTTAACACCACCTAAAATTTAAATGTGAGTAATGAGTTTCAAAAGAATAAATTTAAACCTCATATCAATGAAGACTGACTACTTTCTGACCCAATTAAAATTTTGTGAAATGCATTTATAAAAATTTTGGTTTTTGCCCATTATATCTATTCGAAGAGAAAAAATTCTTTTACAAATAAGAATAATACATTGTTGAATTATTTGGTTAAAAGGAAATAAACAACTGAAAAATTTGAAGAAATAATGGAAAAGATGCTTAACAATCCAATAGTCTCAAAAATGAGTAAATAGTTTCAAGAAAAATAATTTGAGACTAATTTCATACTGTTATTCACAACTTCCTCACGCTAATAAAATAATGGGAGGCTTAATTTTCAAATCTTTTTTTCTGCTCATGATGAATTTTCGAAAGGAGAAAGTACTTTTACAGGTAATAATATTACAATGCTGAATTATATTATTAAATGTAAATTTTAAGCAAATAAATATATTAAGAAACATACAAGAAATGAAAGTAAAATAAAATAAAATACAAAGGAATTTCAACACCCCCCGCCCCCCCCCCAAAAAATAAAATAAATAAATAAATAAAATAAAAATAATAAAAAATAAAATAAAATGTAATTAGTTTCAAAATTAATAGTTTAAACGTAATGTCAATCTAGACTCACTACTTTCTCACACAATTAAAATTTTGCGAAATCTATATCAGGTCTTGGTTTCTGCCCATTATGCCTATTCGAAAGGGAAAAGTACTTTTACAGGCAAAGAATAATACAATTCTGGATTGTTTGGTTAGAAGGAAACTTTAAACTAATAAATTAAAATTTTGAAAAGGAAATCAAAAAAAAAAAAAAAAAAAAAAAAAAAAAAAAAAAAAAGGAAAAGATTCTTAACGCTCCAAAAGACTTAAAAGTGAGTAATTAGTTTCAAGAAAAATAATTTAAGACTAATTTTAAACCGATATTCTAATCTTTCTCAAGCCAGTAAAATAACGGAAAATTTATCATATTTTGTTTTCCGTACATAATACATTTTCTAAGGGAAAAAGTGCTTTTACAGGCAAGAATAATACAGTGCAGAGTTATATTATTTAAATTAAACATTAAAATAATAAATATATGAAAAAAATATAAGGAATGAAAAAAAAAGAAAAAAAAAAGATAAGAACGAAATATCAACACTCCAAAGGTGTAAATGTGAGTATTTAGATTTTAAAGAAACAATATAAGGCTAATGTCAGTCAAGACTCATTATTTTCTCACACAATTAAATTTTTGTAAAACCTATTTGTCAGATCTTGCTTTCTGTCCATCATGCATGTTCGAAAGTAGAAAGGACTTTTACAGGTAAGAATAATACAATAAACAAATAAATATATTTAAAAAACATACACGAAATGAAAGTAAAAAAAAGTTAAGAAAAAATCTTAACACTCCCAAAAATTTAAATGCGAGTAATGAGTTTCAAAAGAATAAATTTAAACCTAATGTCTATCAAGACTCACAACTTTCTCACACAATTAAATTTTTATGAAATCCATTTATAAGATTTTGATTTCTGCCCATTATGCCTATTCGAAAAGAAACAGCACTTTTACAAGCAAGAATAATACAACGTTGAATTATTTCGTTAAAAGAAAAAAAAATATTTGAAAAAAAAAATAAAGGAAAATATGCTTAACATTCAAAAGACTCAAAAATGAGTAATTAGTTTCAAGAAAAATAATTTCAGACTAATTCCAACCGGTACTCACAACTTGCTCACGCCTATAAAATAATGGGAGACTTATTTCAAAACTTTTTTTCTGCCAATGATGCATTTTCGAAAGGCAAAAGTGCTTGACAGGCAAGTATAAGACAATGCTGAATTATGTTATTAAAAGTAAATTTTAAGCAAATAAATATATAAAATAAAGACCATACAAGAAACGAATGTAAAAGAAAAAAGAAACGAAAGCAATTTCAACACCCTATAAAATTTAAATATGAGTAATTAATTTCAAAAGAAATAATTTAAACATATTGTCACTCAAGACTTACTAGTTTCTCGCACAGTAACATTTTGTGAAATCTGTATCACATCTTGGTTTCTGCCCATCATGCCTATTCGGAAGGGAAAAGTACTTTTACAGGCAAGATTAATACAACACTGAAATATTTGTTTACAAGGAAACTTTAAACTGATAAATTAAAAAAAGATTCTTAATGCTCCAAAATACTTAAAAGTGACTAAATAGTTTGAAGAGAAATAATTTAAGACTAATTTCAAACTGATACTCACAATTTTCTAATGCCATTATAAGTAATGGGAATCTTATTTCTAAAATCTTGTTTTCTGCCCATTATGAATTTTCGAAAGGAGAAAGGACTTTTACAGGCAAGAATAATACAATAATACAATTAGTAAATGTAAATTTTAAATAAATAAATTTATTAGAAAACATACAAGAAATGAAAAAAAAAAAAAAGACATTCCAACACCCACAAAAATGTAAATGTGAGTAATGAATTTCCAAATAAATAATTTAATCATATTGTCAAGACTCACTACTTTCTCACACAATTAAAATTTTGCGAAATCTATATCAGATCTTGTTTCTGCCCATTATGCCTATTCCAAAGGGAAAAGTACTTTTACAGGCAAAGGATAATACAATGCTCAATTAATTGGTTACAAGAAAACTTTAAACTAACAAACTAACAAATTGAAAATAAAATAAAATAAAAATAAATGAAAAGATTCTTAACGCTCCAAAATACTTAAAAGTGATTAATTAGTTTCAATAAAAATAATTTAAGACTAATTTTAAACCGATATTCTCATCTTCCGCAAGCCAGTAAATAACCGGAAATTTATCAAATCTTGTTTTCCGTACACATTTTCGAAAGGAAAAAGTGTTTTTACAGGCAAGAATAATACAACACAGAGTTGTATTATTTAAATTAAACTTTAAAATAATAAATATATGAAAAACATACAAGGAATGAAAGAAAAAGAGAAAGGATAAGAACGAAATACCAACACTCCAAAAGATGTAAATGTGAGTATTTAGTTTTTAAAGAAACAATATAAGGCTAATGTCAATCAAGATTCATTACTTTCTCACACAATTAAATTTTTGTGAAACCTATTCGTCAGATCTTGTTTTCTGTCCATCATGCATGTTCAACAGGAGAAAGGGCTTTCACAGGTAAGAATAACACAATACTACAACTATTTAAAGTAAATTTTAAAGAAATAAATGTATTTAAAAAAAATACACGAAATGGAAAAAAAAAGACAAGAAAGAAATCTTAACACCCCCAAAAATTTAAATGTGAGTAATGAATTTCAAAAGAATAAATTTAAACCTAATGTCAATCAAGACTTACAACTTTCTCACACAATTAAAATTTTCTGAAATCTATTTATAAGATTTTGGTTTCTGCCCATTATGCCTATTCGAAAAGAAACAGTACTTTTACAAGCAAGAATAATACATTGTTGAGTTATTTGGTTAAAAGAAAAGAAACAACTAAAAAATCTGAAAAAAATAAAGGAAAAGATGCTTAACACTCCAAAAGACTCAAAAATGAGTAATTCGTTTCAAGAAAAATAATTTCAGACTAATTTCAAACCGATACTCACAAGTTTCTCACGCCAATAAAGTAATGGTAGACTTATTTCCAAAACTTTTTTTCTGCCCATAGTGCACTTTTGAAAGGAGAAAGTGTTTTTACAGGCAAGAATAATACAATGCTGAATTATGTTATTAAATATAAATTTTAAACAAATAAATACATAAAAAAAAACCATACACGAAACGAATTTAAAAGAAAAAAGAAAAGAAAAAAGAAATTTCAACACTTTAAGAAATTTAAATGTGAGCAATTAGTTTCAAAAGAAATAATTTAGACATATTGTCAATCAAGATTGACTAGTTTCTCACAAAATAAAATTTTGTGAAATCTATATCAGATCTTGGTTTCTGACCATCATGCCTGTTCGAAAGGGAAAAGTACTTTTACAGGCAAGACAACGCTGAAATATTTAGTTACAGGGAAACTTTAAATTAATAAATTAAAAAAAGATACTTAACGCTCCAAAAGACTTAAAAGTGAGTAATTAGTTTCAAGAGAAATAATTTAAGACTAATTTTAAACTGATACTCACAATTTTCTTATGCTATTATAAGTAATGGGAAACTTATTTCTGAAATCTTGTTTTCTGCCCATTATGCATTTTCGAAAGGAGATAGGGCTTTAACAGGCAAGAATAATACAATAATACAATTATTAAATGTAAATTTTAAATAAATAAATTTATTAGAAAACATACAAGAAATGAAAGTAAAAGAAAAAAGAGAAGAAAGACATCCCAACACGCACAAAAATGTAGATGTGAGTAATTTGTTTCAAAATAAATAATATAAATCTAATGTCAATCAAGACCCACTAATTTCTCACACAGTTAAATTTTTTTAAATCTATTTATCTGATCTTCGGTAATGCCCATTATGCCTATTCGAAAGGGAAATGTACTGTTACAGACAAGAGTAAAACAATGCTGAATTATTTGGTTATAACGAAACTTTAAACAAACATCACCAATTTTTTTTTCTTTTAAATAAATAAAGAAAATATAGTTAACATTCCAAAATACTCAAGACAGTTCCGAGAAAAATAATTAAAAACTAAATTCAAACCGATACTCACAACTTTCTCATGCAATTAAAATAATGGGTGCTTATTTCTCAAATCTTTTTTTCTTCCCATTATGCATTTTCGAAAGGAGAAAGTACTTTTACAGGCGATAATAATACAATGCTGAATATTATTTGGTATAATTAAACTTTAAACAAACAGATAATGAAAATAAAAAGAAGTACAAAAGTAAATGGAAAGGTTTTTAACACTCCAAAAAACCTGAAATTGAGTGATTAGTTTCAAGAAAAGTAATTTAAGTGTACTTTCAAACAGATAGTCACAACTTGCACACGCCATTAAAATAACGGGAAAATTAATTATTAAATGTCATTTTCCGCGCATTACGCATTTTAGAAAGGAAAAAGTACTTTTACAGGTAAAAATAATACAATAATGCAATTATTAAAAGAAAATTTTTTACAAAGGTATGTGTTAAAAAACATACCACGAATGAAAGTAAAAAAAAAAAAAAAAAAAAAAAAAAAAAAAAAAAAAAAAAGAAATTTTAACATTCGAAAAAATTAAAATGTGAGTAAATATTTCCAAAAGACGCAATTTAAACGTAATGCCAATCAAGACTCACTACTGTCTCACACAATCAAAATTTTGTGAAATCTATTTATAAGATTTTGGTTTCTGCCCATTATGCCTATTCGAAAGGGTAAAGTACTTTTACATGTAAGAATAATACAATTCTGAATTGTTTGGTTAGAAGGAAACTTTAAACTAATAAATTAAAATTTTGAAAAGGAAATCAAAAAATAAATGAAAAGATTCTTAATGTTCCAAAAGACTTAAAAGTGAGTAATTAGTTTCAAGAAAAATAATTTAAGACTAATTTTAAACCTTTACTCACAACTTTCGTATGCCGTTAAAATAATGGGAAACTTATTTCTCAAATCTTGTTTTCTGTCAATTATGCATTTTCGAAAGGAGAAAGTGCTTTTAACGGCAAGAATAATACAATGCTGAAATATATTATAACAAATAAATATATAAAGAAAAAACACACACGAAACTAATGTAAAAGAAAAAAGAAAAGAAAGAAATTTCAACACCCCCAAAAATTTACTGTGAGTAATTCGTTTCAAAAGAAAAAAAATTAAACCTAATGCCAATCCAGACTGACATCTTTCTCACGCAATTAAAATTTACTGAAATCAAAGTCAGATCTTGGTTTCTGCCCTTTATGCTTATTCGGAAGTGTAAAATATTCTTACAGGCAAGAATAATGCAGTGCTGAATTATTTGATTACATTGAAACTTTAAACTAATAAAGTAAATATTGAAAATAAAATCATGAAATAAATGAAAAAATTCTTAATGCTCCAAAAGACTTAAAAGTGAGTAATTAGTTTCAAGAAAAATAATTTAACACTAATTTCAAACCGATACTCACAACTTTCTTATGCCATTAAAATAATGGAAACATTATTTCTCAAATCTTGATTTCCGTCCAATATGCCTATTCGAAAGGGAAAAGTACTTTTACAGGCAAGAATAATACCGTATTGAATTATTTGTTATAAAAAAACTTTAAACAAGCACATCAAAAATTGATATGGAAATATAAAAATGAAGGAAAATATGCTTAATATGCCAAAAGACTTAAAAGTGAGTGATTAGTTTCAAGAAAAATATATTTTAAGACTAATTTTAAACCGATATTCTCAACTTTCTCAATCCATTAAAATAACGGGAAATTTATAAAATCTTGTTTTCCATACATAATACATTTTCGAAAGTGCTTTTACAGGCAAGAATAATACAATGCATAATTATATTATTTAAAGTAAACTTTAAAATGATAAATATATGAAAAACAAAAAAAAAAAAAAAAAAAAAAAAAAAAAAAAAAAAGAGAAAAAGAAAAAAAAAAAATAACAAAATATCAACATTCCAAAAGATGTAAATGTGAGTATTTAGTTTTTAAAGAAACAATATAAGGTTAATTTATTATTTAGTTATAAGGAAACATTAAACTAATAAATTGAAAATTTGGAAAGAAAATGAAAAAAAAAATAAATGAAAGATTCTTAGCACTCGAAAAGACTCAAAAGTGAGTAATAAGTTTCAAGAAAAATAATTTAAGACTAATTTCAAACCCATACGCACAACTTTCTCACACAGTTAAAATAATATGAAACTTATTTCTCACATCTTTTTTTCTGCCCTTTATGTATTTTCGGAAGAAGAAAGTGCTTTTACAGGCAAGAAAGTACAATAATACAATTATTAAAGGTAAATTATAAGCAAATAAATATATTAAAAAACATACAAGAAAAGAAAGTAAACGAAAAAAGAAAAGAAAGAAATTTCAACATTGGAAAAAAAATAGTTTCAAAAGAAATAATATAAGCCCAATGTCAATTAAGACTCACTGCTTTGCCACACAATTAAAATTTCGGGAAATCTATTTATCCGATCTTGGATTCTGCCCATTATACATATTCGAAAGGGGGAAAGTACTTTTACAGGCAAGAATAATACAATGCTAATTTATTTGGTTATAAGGAAACTTTAAACAAGCAAAATTAAAAAGAATATAATAAAATAAAGGAAAAGATGCTTAACATTCCGAATGACTCAAAAGTGAGTGGTTAGTTTCAAGAAAAATAATTGAAGTGTAATTTAAAACAGATATTCACAACTTTCTCAAGCCATTAAAATAATGGAAACATTATTTATCAAATCTTGTTTTCCGCACATTATGCATTTCCGAAAGGAAACAGTACTTTTACAGGCAAACATAGTGCAGTAGTACAATTATTAAAAGTCAATTTTGAACAAATATTTATATTAAAAAACATACATGAAATGAAAGTGAAAGAAAAAAAATAGAAAGAAATTTCAACACCTCAAAAATTTAAATGTGAGTAATTTGTTTCAAAAGAAAAAAATTAAACTATATGTCAATCAAGACTCATTACTTTCTCACACAATTAAAATTTTGTGAAATCTATATCAGATTGTGCATATTCGCAAGGGAAATGTACTTTTACAGGCAAGAATAAACTGCTAAATTACATGATTATAAGGGAACCTTAAATAAATGCATAGTAAATCGTAAAAGAAAATAAAAATGAAAAGAATTAATTAAAAGAAAAAAATCCGACTCTTCAAAATATTTAAAAGTTAACAGCTAGTTCATAATAAAAAAAAAAAGGAAAACTTTGCTCAATTAGGTAAATCATCCTCAAGGTTGGAGTAGCATAGTGTAGGTGTATTCAAAAAGAGCGAGAAATATTCAGTCCAGGACTCGAACCTGGGTTCTTGTCTTGACGTGCCAATGACCTCAAAACGGGGAAGCAGTTAGAGCATTGGCACGGCAAGCCATGGAATCGGTTCGAATCCTGGTCTGGATCTTCTTCACTCGGTTGAAACAAACCTGAACTATGCTACTCCAATCTTGATGATGAATAGCTAGTTTCGAAAGAAATAGTTAAGGCTGTTCTTAAATCCAGACCCAGACTAGCTTATTTTTTCGCACAATTGCAAAATCCTTTTTGTTAGTAAATAAATAATAATTCTATTCAATCTGTTTTTTTTTGTTTGATTTTTTTAAGGTTAGAGTAATAAAATTGAGTAAAGCAAATATGTCAAGTAATAGAAATTTTTTATTTGTATAGCACATAACTATAAAAAATTAAAAAGCTATAAGTTGTATTTAATTAATACATGTTTCAGAAAATATTGTCAAAGATTGCATTTTAAACCGATTCTTTGAGTATAATGATGAATAAATGGTCATTAGATATATAAATCGGTTGTGATATTATGATTAAAGATTATTGCATTATAAAGAAATAATTAACACTATTTAATAATTTAGACGAATGAGACAGCTTGAATGACAACTTGAAACTTTCATGCATATAAATATGAAAAGGCATTTTTGTGCGTTTCGCATTGCTGAGAGCAGAAAATAAGAAATACAATACAACTGTTAATTTGCTTTCTTCATCAGGCAAAGCATACATGCGATCACCATGCATTTAGAAAAACAGATATGAACAAAAAGCGTAATTGCATTTACAAAGAACTTTAAATACGGTAATACGTCTTGAGAAGGAAATTCAAAGGATAAAAAAAACTCCGTTTTAGACAAATTTTCGCTGTAGTAAAGTAAATATTCTGTTATAATTGCATTATATACTTATTTTGCCGGTACCATCAAGTTGTCCAATAAAGGCAGGATTCCGTTGCGTGTTCAATTTTTACATGTTTTACTGTATAAATAACATTTATACAGTATAGATATATATTTCTAGATATTTATAGATATATATTTCTGTCTATTAATTGTACGCAATTATATCTTTGTTAGCCGAGATTAAAGAATTTAATGGTTTTTTGGTTATTTTTATATATATATGTTGCATTATGGCAACATTTAATTATTTTTCTAGTTGGAATGAAGTAATTGACTGTCACGATATCAGTTAGTGGATCACGTCCAGCAGTAACAGAGTAGTATAAGTTGTCAGAACAGGTAAATTCAATCCTGTTGTATTAGTATAACGAAGATTGGAATCCTGTCATGTTAAGACTACGACATTGACGTTATAGAATGATTATCAGTCGACGAGTGAAGGCCATGGAATACATTTTTCCGTGAAAATTTTCCGAGAAATAATTAAGACAAAACGTAAAGTCAGCTCATCATTTTATTAAAACATCATTCGGCGGCGCAGTTTCCACCAAGAATATTAGCCATCGCTTCATAATAATAATTTAGGGAGTAAGCAAGTTGTAGATAATCGCATACGTGGATGGTGACCAGGGGGTGGTATGAAAAATGGAAATACGACTAGAATCTGCTGAAACACAGCAAGCATCGGCTTTTTGTGCGTCAAGTGTAAGAATACAAATATGACGTAGGTCGCGCTCTCAACCAATTAATAATTAAGAATACCACGCCATGGAAATAGTGCTGACAGAGCGAGTGGATGAATTTGAAAGTAAAAAGGATAACCCCGGAATACGCACGGGAAAATAAAATGGAAGCTAAAAGAACATTCTAAAAGAAAAAAAAGAGCGGAAATGGAACATTTAATTTAAGAATACTAAAAACGTAATATTTAAGTAATTTAGACAAGTGAGACATTAAATTAAAGGGAATTTAACAGAATTAACGATAGAGGTTATTTAAGAATAAGGATTTAGTGAATACAAAGCAGTAATTTAGAATAAGATAAGGAAATTACGGAATTAGATCAAATAATGTAACACACACACACACACATATATATATATGTTTTTTGCTTATATATGCATTTTATGTACCCTTGAAAAAGTGAAATACTATATAAGCTTCCGACTTCATTCATCCATTTGATCTATCGTTTGTTTGTGATATGTCTTCTACTGGTTCAACATTATTTAGCAGGTTATTTGTATCTTTTGTCTTTAATAGAATATTTTATCAAAATTTGGTGGTTTTTCATATGTTTTATATGGATTTATCGTCCGCAATGTGCTAGTGAATTAGTGGAATTGAGCTTGATTCTGTATTACTAGTTACATGTTCCATCTTTATTTTGTATAATGTCAGTGTTATGAATTGTAGCTAAATTTATTAATTTAATTTTAGTAATTGGAAATCGATGATGATTTTTAATTATATAATGGTTATATGTATCTATATATATATATGTATAATCACTGTTAACGTTTAATATTCTCATAAAGTCAGAATTGATAATTTCAAGTAAAAATGTCTAAAATTCACGAAACACGTGAGTACGAAAGTACTAAAAATTCGCATGAAGCAGGCAATGCATCTAACAAGTAGCCATGATACAACAAATTTCTGGTTGCCATATGCAAAACTTTTGCCACCCTATTTTATGATTAAATCTTCCATGCAGGAAGCAGCACGTACAACGTTCTCACAGTCTCATTTCTCACGGATAATTACTCCGCAAATACCCAGCTATTAATAATAGAGCACGGATGAAATGAATGAAATCATTATGATGTACAATTTGCACCATGGTAATGGGATGTCCCTAAATGGCTGCCTCCACCCTCCACTGCTACCACGATGTTGCTTTGATTAACCGCTATTTCACGCACGCATAAGTAAACACTTGATACTAGTGCATGGAAACATGCAATACATTAATCGCACGAGAAATTAATTTCTGTTAAACAGCAGTATAACCTATAGGTCTTCTGTGAGTAAAATCGCATACTATAAAAATAATTAGTAGCAACCTTATGTTTTGCATTTGCATTGCTTGAGACTTTTCGATCTTGGAAAAGAAAATTACATTTTCTTCTAAATTTAAAAAATATTTACAATTCTAATTTTATTAAATAATCATATTTATAATGTAGGATAAATGAAAGTTTTCTGATTTTGATGCCAATATAATAAAACATCATAGTTTTCTCATTGAAAATGCATGTTCTCACTAATCACATTTTCACAGGGAAACATTTCATCCTTTCAAAATTTGGCTCTTAATTTCGGAGTTGGTAAAATAAGAACATGAAAAGGACTCATTTTCTGATACATTTTCAATCAAATCATTTTGGTGCAATTCGCTTTCGGGTAATGACAAGGTTTAAATTGGCAAATACGACTAAAATGAGATGACGCTACATCTAGTCTTTAATGTTGTTTATATTTTCAGCTTACGTACAGCACGTTCTATGTACAAGAATAATTAAAACTAATCTCGCTTTTTTCGAAAACGTTCTCTAAGAAGTTCGTTTATAGCAGCCATACTCAACCTTTTTTTTTCTCGCGGGCCACTAACATACGTTTGTGATTTAATGCAGGCCGCAACGAACTTAAAAAAGTGTAAAAAAAGAGTAATTAAAACAGTAAGATAATATAAAACGTTTAACAAATTTAATATTGTCGGTAGGTTTGGACATTTGTCGCGAAACAAATGTTTCCAAAGAAATTTTAACACCGCTATTTCCAAACAATAAACTTTGTCGTAGATCTCTATTATAAATGTTTTAGAGATATGCCGCAAAGTTTGCTGTCTGGAAATAGTGGTGGAAATATTTTTTGGTGCATTTTTTTTTTTTCTGCGACAAACGTTCAATCAATGAAAATCAACATTAGCTATATAATAAAGATAAAAAGGTAATAATATGACGATGCAGAATTTCCAAGTACTGAAGAAAAATAATCAGAAGATTTTCTCTAAAAATCAGTATTTTCTTCAATTTTAAATTTTTTTTTCATTTTTTAATTCTACAAATAATTAATGCAAATTTAATTACTATGGAATAATGTTTGATTGGAGTTGAAGATTAAGAAATGTATATACCACTGTTGCACAAATAGGACTAAATGTAAAAAGAACTTTGACCAAGAAAATGGCACTGAAGATATTTTTACATAGTTTTAAATTAATTATAAGTAACAAACGTATTTTGCCTTCCCATGAAAATGTACAGAAGAACAGTGAAGGTTACATTTTATGCACATCTCCATTAATTTTATAAATATGGATTAATGTTTATGTGTCTCGGGCCGCAGGTTGAGTATGACTGGTTTGAGGGTCATGCAAAAGAATTTCGTTATATTATGATCAATGTTGAAAATTCGTTTGGAGTATATTTTAATTAATTTACACTATTTGAAACATGCTGAAATTGATATACATTATTCATATGCAATAAAACCTTTTTTTTTTCTATAGGATATGGAGTGCAGGCCATTTATCATTAATTTACAGAGACATCAAACGTATTTCGTTACATTATGTGACCTATTGAAAAAAATCATTTGCACTGAATTTTAAAAATACTGCACTATTTCAAACATAATGAAATTGATGTACATTGTTGCGCACTGCAAGAGGTTTACTGCAGGATATGAGGTGCAAAGTATTTCTTTATTCATTTACCGGGAAACAAAATAATAATTCTGTTATTGATCTATCACCATACAGTGCATTAAATTATATTTTTATGGGGTTTTTTTTTTAGCCCTCGGTACGGTATGCTATTTCTTACTCCCAGCTTATTTTGTGCCGTCTCCAAAAAATAACGCTACATTACAGAAGCCAGACGTAAAACAAAGCAGTACGATTAAATACTCTATAGCAATTTTTTAAACTTCTAAGCACTGCATATTTTTAATTTTTATACCGTCATATTGTAAAAAAAAAAATGTACTTTTAAATGCAATTTGTTTGAAAACTGCATCTCCATCTATTTTTGAATATTATTTTTTTTGTAGTTTTTTGGAGAAATTTACATAATATTGGCAACGGAAGTACTCCATTTCTGTAGAAAGTAAAGTAAAAATAGTTGTAAAATATTAATTATAAATTTTTGTTGCCATTTTTTCATAACAACCGAAAGAAAATGTAATTAAAATACGTGATATTTTGAAAAAATATAAACGAATGATTTCTGTTAAAACATGGAGCTATTATAAACTATATTTAGTTTTAAGTATCTGTATTAATGTTACAAACAAATGAAAGCCTATGAATCATTAGGCAGCCGTTTCTTTCCCCCCTTTTTTTTTTTTTTTTTTTTTTTGTTGTCAATTTTCTTTAATGACGGCTCTTTATGCTGCATTTGTGTATTATTTCGCGATAGTGACTTCCTATGCATACTTTACTGTAGATGTTTAAGAGTGGATCGTAAATGTGGAATTCTTAAGCGGATGCGAATGACGTCATTTTACATAAAATAAAAGCGCGAACTGTAAGTGTTAAAATTGAAATATGTTTTGTACTATTTATGTATACATATTTTTTTTTTTTTTTTTATCGGGGGCGACATTAAATTCTAAAAAAGCAGAATTCCTGTTTTCTAGTGCTAATAATTCAGTTTACATATTGGTAGGGTTTTTTCTTTAAGGAGACACATCATAAACTTGTTAAAAGTCTTTAACAAAATATTCTATATTATCAACCAATTTTGGGTTCATAGTTTTTTTTTTTTTTTTTTAATTATTATTATTTTAAGACATTCCCTTGAAATACTGGATAAACAATGTAACATTCAAATGCTTTCGAAAATTGTGCTGTAATACACGGAATTTTGGAAAAGTTTTCTTTTCAAAAGTTTAAATACAGTAAACGGTGGGAAAACTGGACTTTGAAAAAGAAAATTTTATGATCATGGCTAAAAAAAAAATACTATATAATTATAAAGGATTTTAGTGCACCTGCTAAGACAGAAACCTGTATAAAATGGGATCATTTAGCAGTTCATTGCGATTTCATCTTACCGTAGTTTAATTGTTATGACAAAACAATTATTTAAAAAAAATTCTATGTAATTAAATTATTGAGTGTGTTGAAAATAAGAAGAGAATACTTAAAATTCATTGAAGAAAAGATGTCAGAACTCTTTAAAAATTACAGAAATATATTGATGCGATAATTCTCTCGTTTCGCAGAAAAAGACATTTGACACTTTAAAAAAAATTATAAAACTCAATTGTTATTCTTACAACAAAGCTGACAAAAATTTAACTTTTTTGTACTTCATCCTTCCTGTTCGGTACAAACAAAACAGTTCAATCACACTTTTTATCAAAAATTAAAACTGCTTCCCAACTTGTTATGAAAAGATCGTGGTATGAGAAAAAAGAGAGGGGGGAGGGCAAGTGAAAAACCTAACAAAATTTCACCCTATCGTATCAAGCTTGAAGAGAGAGGGCAGGAAAAAAAATATCTTAAACAACGATTAATGAAAAAAAGAACCGAAAATAAAAGACAAAACCAATTTCGGAAAACCAGCAAACATTATCGAGTTTATGAAGGGTGGAAAAAAGACAGTAGCGCCAAAAAAAAAAAGGGACATAGTGTATAACGCGATAAAATTTTTCTACTTTGAAACCCCCAACGATAACGCCAGCTCGTTAATATACGTCACAAAAGCGGCCATAACCGATATTGAAGGTCGATGGAAAATAATTTATTTTTGTAATTTTTTTCTCTTTTTTTTCTTCTTTCTTTTGTGCATTGCAGGGGGCTTGTGTCATTTTCTGCTCCCCCGCTATTCGTGTCACGAAATATATATTCCGTACGAAGCGGAGCACAAACGCACTTCCGGATGTTGAAGCGACTCTGCTATGCACTGAAGAAAAGCCTTGGCGATGAAAGAGAGTGCAAATGTTGGCTATTTATCGCCAAAATTTTATTTATATGACTTTAATCGCTTGGGAAAGAAAAAGAAGCAAAAATTAATATGAGTAAAAAGGACAGGAAAATATTTTAAAACAAAGTCTCTAGAAATAACTTGAAAAATGCGATTAGAAGTTATTTTTATAGTATAGCATTGAAAATTGATATCCAATTAAGAACCTACACAAGGCTGCATAAAAATTCCAAATTAGTAATAATATTAATAATCGTATAATAAATAATCAAACGAGTGTTTTAGTAATATATTTATGTATAATAACTAATACGTTTAAATTTGTAGATTGTTCTTAAAGTAAATATTGGATTAATTAAATCAATGGAAGTATTCTTTGCAAATTTCTCATTTGCATTTTAATATTTTTAAATAATTCGTTTTGCATAGGATATCTGAGATCAAAGTCTAACGTTGTATTTTAATACATTTTTTTTTTTCAGTTTTATTTTGAAGATACATTTAATTTCGCAAAAAATCGGTTTGTTTGTTCCAAAAATGAAAGTGGAATGTAATGAAACTGCAACCGAAATAAAAATTTTAAAAAGTAGAAAGATACATTGTTAGGCGTCGACCTCAGATATTCTGTTCAAAAGTAATCATTTAAAAATATTGAAACGAGAAATTTGCAACGAAAGCCTCCATTGGTTTTAACGTTTGCTTGCTTTAAACATTCTGGCAAATTAGCAAAATCATCTTTATTATTCAAAATATAAAATTTGTAGGTTTTATTATTCAGGTTCTAAAGCTTGGAAAAAAAAACAAAAAAACAACAAAAAAAAACCGAAATTGAGGTTAATTTTTTTAAGGGTTAACAATAATATTTTTTCGAATGGATTGCAGCATTTTTAACGTAAAAATGCGCACTTTAATTTTGTGTAAACGGTTCGACCAATGCTTCTTAAAAAAAAACAACAACAACAAAAAAAAAAACGCTTTCGCATGTGATCTTGACTGTTTCGGCGCTCTAGAACGACGGCGCTGGCATGTATCGTGCAATGTTTTATCGGCAACCCCTTTTTGCGGGTTTTAATTGATATCTCAGTTAATTATCAAAAACTAACAAATCTCAGCCTCAGGTGCATTATAACATTCCTTGAACTATCCTCATTCAATTTTTCAGATCTCTATGCGCGGTAGATTTTCCGATTCATAGCACACAGACCGACAGGCGTACAGACGAACATCTTTCTTTTATTAGTATAGATTATTAATAATATTATTACACGCCGACAGGCGTACAGACGAACATCTTTCTTTTATTATTGAGATTATTAATAATATAATTATTTTCCAATGTATTTGAATCTGTTCAGAGAATTACAGTCGAATCTCGTTAACGCGAACACTTAAGGGGAAATTTTTTTTTGTTCGTGTTATCGGAACTTAACTACATTACATGCAACTGGACGAGGCAATCGGAAACAGTTCGTGCTAAAAGTAATTCGCGTTAAGCGTGTTCGTGTTAACGAGGTTTGACTGTATTTGAGCCTGTCCTAGTGGTGAAAATCACCAAGTTTGGAAACTGACGCATGTGGATTGTCTCTATCCGTATAATTATCTATATCCTGAAAATTCTTCCTCATTAGTGTCACCGTTGCCGAAAATTCGTTCCGGCTATATGTTGTGCCATGCATTCGCCAAAGTTGTTCCTGTTCCCAAGCAACAGTGCTCAGAAAATTTGTTCAGAAAATAATCGCCGCTGACAAATAAGAAAAAAAAGTCAAATATTCTTTTTTTTTTTTTTTTTTTTTTTTTTTTTTTTTTTTTTTTTGCATTTTTACTTTTGATCTTGAAATTTTTAATTAATAAAGAACTGCTTTTTTTCTTCTCCATTATTTGAAAGTGTAAAAGAAAAAAGAAGGGAAAAGGTGGTTTTGATGCCGGATTTTTGAAGTCATACTGTATTACTCAATGTTAAACTAAGTTTTTCAAATTTTGTTTAGTGCAAATTTTTAGTTTAAAAAGCAGTGAAAGAGGAAAAGTTATTAAACGTTCAAAATTTTATGGCGTGGCATAGTTGCATTAAGATAAGCTTGCTGGAGTACTTTTAATTCTTAACTTCTTGTACCTAATTTTGCACTATTTGTGATTATTTGAATACAGTTTGATTTGCACAATATTAATTTCATTTTTTTTCTCTTCCAATTACGCATTTAAATGCACTAATATCGTCAGGCCGAAATATACCAGAGCATTGAGTCACATAAAATTAGTAGATAATATTTTAAAATAAAAAAATATTTTGTTTTTAAGTTTATCCATATCCCTCTTTTAATAAGAGGAGTAGTATAAATCATATTTTTACAAAAAGTGACTATAGATAACAGGAAAAGATATTTTGCTACGCATTGGAATGTATTAACCTTTTCAGTTCCGAAGCTAAAATAATAATACAAATGCTTATTCATTGGTTTTCCCCAAACAAAATGACATCGTAAATGACAGAAAAAATATATTTTCTGGAATTGATCCTTTAGGCTCTCAGTAATTTAGGTTAAAAAATATGGATCTAAAACTACAAAACCCCTTAAAAACATCAATTTAATAACCATTAAACTAAATTAACGCAACCACAAATTTAAGAGCTTTAAACAAGTAAATACACTGAAAAAAAAAGAAGTACTCAAAAATAAGTAAATCGAGGTACTCATATCGAATTGAGTAAGTTTAGATAAAAAATGAATATATGTTTTCTCAATTTTGAAACATCACATGTTATCAAATTCAAACAAAACGATAATTTTGTACCCTGTAATAGTTTATTTCATTTATGGTGCCATAAATATGTTCATGAGGATTCAAATAATAAATTATGTACAGCATTTTAAAATAATTTAAAAGTGCTTACAAATAAAGCTCTTTTGTTATAAAAATATTCGATTTGGGTATCTTGCTAATAATTTTGCTATTTTTCTTAATAAATAAAAAATTAAACGTTTCATGTTAATAATTTAGAACGGAAAATAAATGTTAGTACATTTTTACTTTAATTTGTAGGTTCAGGGGGCCAGTACATAACGATTCATATTTGAACACAACCATGGAATCAAAAATGAGTACATGAGTTTCTCAATTTTGAGTACATTTGAGCTATTTTGAGTCGCGTATTTAAAATTGAGTACTTTTTACTCGATTTTGGGTACTCATTTTTTTCAGTATAATCTACAAATCCTCAAAAATTTTTATTGAAAAAGATTTAAGTTAAATACTTATGAAAATTTCTCACTTTCTTGGTCATACTGTCTTTTGGGTAGGTATTTTGCAAACTCAAATGAAAATAACATTTATTTTATTATTTTATGTGGGAATCAGCTTAGATGCTGCCATTTATTAGTTTGCTTTAAACGTAAAAAAAAAAAATCAGATATTAAGAAGTGATGTGCAAATGTAAAAAAAAAAAAAAAAAAAAAAAAAAAAAAAACAAAACGGACATTTTAGTTTTTATAAGGAAAAGAACAGAGGTCCCCATATGGGGTCCCAGGTACCGAAGAGATTAAAACAGTACATCTCAAGCTATCTTCTTTTAAAAAGTAGGAATGTCTTTGAGGATAAGTGATGAAAGAAAAAAAATAGAGGAACGCTACTTGCAAGCACTTTTTACTTAGATTTTCGTTCAAGAATACTATATAATTCAACACTTATTTTAGGTATAATTAAGGCGTCTCTAAAATATCTATGTTTATATTTTTGTGATTATTGGGCAACCGGGCATCGCCGAGCATTTCAGCTAGTAATATTAGTAATTTCACATATACAATAAACTTATTCATGAAATCGAAGATTTATTCCATGACTTTTATGGTTTTGCAGTGTCGAAAATACATAGCAACTGGAAATTCAAGTGTTTGAGTGATGTCTCAATGAATTCACTTACGCAATTAATTAAATATTGCCTTTTCTAATAACAAAAGCAATAACAAAAAAGTCTGATTAATAATGGTTAAATTTTAATTTCATAATAAATAATCAAACGAGCATTTTAGTAATATATTTATATACAATAACTAATACGTTTAAATTTGTAGATTGCTCTTAAAGTATAGTGTCTCATTTTAGTTATTTTTTTATAGTTAGTACTATGGGGTTTAACTCTTTTTCTCTGGCTGTTCTGAAATACCCTGCTCAACAATGCGGAACTTTCTGACACATTTTCTGACTCATTTTTAAACGTAAAGACATAAAAATGGCAGGACTGACTATTGAAGCTATCTTAAAACGGAACTAGTTTTCCATTTTTTGATAAATAAATTGTTCATCGAGTTATGAGATATCCTGTTCATGTGATAAGTTTTTTGCGTTTCTCGAGCTGCCGTACATCCGGAATTGAGTTCAAAACGCCAACTTTGACAGTATTTTCTGAAAGATCTTTTGAGTTTACAAAAAAAAAAATGGAAAACTCCTCTCGATAACACAGTTTCTGAATAACAACACCTGCCAATCTCATGCATGTTTGAACAAAAATGGATTAAAAAATGTGTCAGAAAGTACCTCTTTTGGATTTGAAAACAGCCTTAAGGCAAATAGTCTGGATGTGTTTGGGCTTATCCGATGACTTGTATAATCATAGCTTGAAAAAATACAGATAAACATAAAGCAATCTCATTAATGTTCTGGAAATTATTTATTCTTAATGGTATTTGCTATACATTACAAAATCTATTTCGTTAATCTTTTAATAAAATCAAAAACAATCAAAGAAATTATTTTCCAATATATTTTTAAAATATATATTATATCCCACCTAAGATTAATGAAGATTTGCACTAGAAAATTTTTATTAAATTTTACCTAATTTTTCTAATCTTACTTAATCTTTTAATAAAATCAAAAACAATCAAAGAAATTATTTTTCAATATATTTTTAAAAGATATATTATATCCCACCTAAGATTAATGAAGATTTGCACTAGAAAATTTTTATTAAATTTTACTTTTCTAATTTTGGTGGAAAAAAGTATAGTAAAATTGCTTTTCCTTATTTTGCAATAAAATTTTTTGCAGATTCCGGTGTGAATTCGACATTACAGAAACACAATATACTTGCCCCTGAAAGGATTAATATACTGAAAGTTTCGGATTTCTCTGTAGAAGTTTTTTTCTATGCATATTTATTATTGATAGGAAGATGATATGTATATAAATATTTCTTTTTGTCTATTCGTTGACGCAAAAGAATGAGTTATTTTTATGGCGCAAAATCAAAAATCTCGTATCAACTTTCAATAAATTTTGTATTCTAGTTTTTACTTTTTTTTACGCACTGTACCCTATAAATAGAAAATAAATTAAATTTAATGTAAATTTCGAATATTTAAACTGATTTAAATAACTTTGTTTTAAAAGTTATTGGCAGAAAATTGAAAACCTATTATCACATATACAAATTAGAAAAAAGACTTTTTTTCTCAGAATACCACAGAGCAGGTTACATTCATCAGTCTCTTTTCTTTCGCCCAGGAAATTTTATACAATACAAAAGCTGTACATGCATAAATATGCATACAGATTGATTACAAATGGTTGCCGGGGTTTGCATCACTTATCACAAATCGCGTAAATGCAGCAGGGACAAATGTGTTTATGCATCTCGTACAGAATGAATCTTACACTGTAAAGAAAATCCGTCAATATACACAAATTTTTGAGTAAAATTTTATGGAAAAGTTTCATTTTTCTAAGAAAACAATACAATTTCCGTAAGTGACATGTTGAGATTATAAATCCATATAAATCGAGTAAGTTTTCCCTAAATTTTACGGAATATTACTGTATTGCTTTCAAAATGTACAAGTTTCGCAAAGGATGTTTTGAAATAGTCGCTTTTATTTGCAAAGCAAAGTAATTAATTATTGTATTATACTTGTCTTACAGTGATATTATCTTTATTGAAACCCCATTATTGGTTAAATGTGGCTCTATATTGAAAATATATGCAATGATTTTCCAATGATGGCTAAATAGTATGTTTTACATAGGTTTTTGGCGCATCTATAATGTATATTTTTAAAAAACTCGCTATAATATTTTTTTCTTAAAAAAAAGGGTAACATATTTTTACGAAATTTAAAATATTTGAAATCTTTTTAATATCTTTTTAAGTTTGAGACTGTTAAAAAGAAAATGCTACAGTTTATTTTTCATTATGATTTTAAAATAATATTTGACTTATTTATAGCAAGCTTTTAATATTTTTTTTAATTCCTGTTAGGATGTTTTAAAAGAAAAAAAAATATTTTTAATTTTAATATTTTTTAATCTATTCACTTTAACGGATTCGCACCAAATTTAAAACATATCTGAAATATAATAATGAGATTATTATCAAATTGACGTTTACCTAAGTTTAATAAGCAATGAAGGAAATTTATTTTAATACCATGTAGTAATTATCTTTATTTGAGTTTACAGTAGATCATCAGACAAATAATTTGGAAAATTTTAAAAAGTACATGCTTGAAAAAAATATGTTGGTTTTCTTGCAAAACTAAATGAATAAATAAAAATAATATTAAAATAAAATTTTAAATATCTTGCAAAAAAGAAGCTGTCATTACTCTTAATACATTCTTCCACACCTGTAATATTTTAAAGAGTAAAATTTACCTTTTATAAAGCATGAAACTAAAAAGCTAAATATTCAAAATTATAGGGTAAAAAATGTGTAAAATATTCAGAATTGTATACTCAATTGAAAAATATTATCTATACGAAAATACTTTCCTTGTTTAACATGTTAGCCTTTGCTTTATAAAAGACATCTAAAATATGTAATTACTTCAAGTAAGAATATTTTAACACGTAGTTTGCGAAGCCGTGGCGTAATCGTTAAGGGCATTAATCTGGAAGAGAACAGTTCCCTGGCTCGAATTCAGTCAGTGTAAGTGTTGTTGACTTAGTGTTGTTTGAATTAAATTGTGATTTTCCGACTTGATCTAAAGCGATAAGCGAAGTGTCAAATTCATAAATATGTAAGTTTCTCATTGAAAAATTATTATATTTTACCTTTGAGGCGGAAATTTTTATATACGGAAATATGAAAAAAAAAACGAAAAATTTTGTGAAAAAACGGAATTTTTGCTGGAATTTACGGGAAAAAACTCAGTTAAAATACGGAAATAGTACTGACATCTCCATTGCCAATACAATTTCCGTATTTTAACTTTTTTTTTCTTTTTTACATTGTACAATATCCAACTCTCTGCAAATGATCAATACAGTCTATTTTATACTTACTCTACAAAATCAATATATACGATGGTATATCTCATCCTTATGTATTTCAAGCCAAATGATGTTTTCCATAGCAGTTCTGATTCGGACTGCAGTTCTTTAAGAAAAAGGTGGAACAAAAACCTGCTCCTTGAACTAAAAGAGGAAAAAAAAAATGAAAAATACAACCAGTTTAGATCTGGAAAACAAGGTACCTCAAGAGACTGATTTCTGATCATTCGTTTTCCATTACCTATCCAGCTCTGCTATAAACACAGGTTAAAAAATGTCCGGCTGTCCTTGTGAAAGTACGTGTGCCTTTATACAATGATTATAGGGATTTTCATAACATTTAGGTACATAAAATGCCTTCTTCCTCCCGTTTGCTATCCCTCTTAGAAATTTCCTTTCCTAAAGACTATATTTGGAACTACCGGATATCATCTACTATGTAAATGAGCTTTATGAGTTTCTTAAACAATAGTATTTAGATAGTATCCGTCAAGATTTGACGGTAAACAACTTGAATGTTTCATTAGAAAAATTCTTGAATTTTTAATTAGTTGCTTTTAAATTAATTATTAAAAGCGTGATGAATTGCTACATTGTATGATTCCTATACATTTAAGGCGACAGATTGTGCTGTCAGTCTAACCTACGCAATGAACTGAAATAATTTTAAGTTTGTAATTTATAACCAATTATGCTTTCTTTTTATCAGAAGTTTAACTAAAAATGTTTGGTAGATCATTTATTTTTACTTACTACAGTCTCAATTTTTTTTGAAAAATAACAATATTTAGTATTTTCTATTTTTATTTTTATTTATTTTTATTTATTTATTATTATTATTATTATTTTTCATGTAACTACACGACCGTTAAAAGTTTCATAAACTTTATTTGTATCAGCCTCATTCAAACTTAAAACTTGATGCCAGCAGCTAACGATTTACAATGTATATTTTAATTAGTTGAATTTTATTTTACATTTTCATACATTATTTAATTATTAAACTATGTATATCAAGGTAATTTCGTTTACAGTTTTTATATATGAATATTTTTCTTTTTTTCTTTTTCTTTTTTCTTTTTTTACGGAAAAGAACGACAAACTTTACTTTGTGCACACACGTATATATATATTCTTTATAATAATCAGAAAGTATAGCAAAAATTATAGATCAATTTAATTTATTTAATTGATAATTACATGCAAAGTATTTTAACTTAAATATTTTTAATATAAAATTAATATTTTAAAAATATATTGTTGAATGTTAAATTTAATTCTGTTATAAAGCATTCGAATAATAATAATAATAATAATAATAATAATAATACAAATCATATAACTTATCCCCCTGAAATAAAATGCGACATTATTGAAAGGATTATCGCCAAAAATATTACAGAATTCATGCTGCCAGAAGGTCGTCAAACTCACGTTCTCTACAGAGATTGACAACTTTAACCCTTAAATGCATAGTGTAACTTAAAAGTTACACGATCTTTTTTTGTCTTTTGGCGCTTTCTATTGGTCTTTTGGTCAACTATTATGTGTTACTTACGTGTGGTAACATGCATTTAAGGATGTAAAGTCTGGTTTTGTTCTGATTTGTTATCACGAGGAGACTATAACTTCTTTTGTTGATACTGCATAAAATGTGCTTGACTGGCGTTTTTTTTCTATCTTTATAAGATCGTAATTATTAATTCTAAAAACTATTAAAAGCATTATAAAAATTATTGTATCGTTGAACAGTTGTTATTGTGCTGTGTAAACACTTTAAAGTAAGTATATAATTTAAAATTTTCATTTCTTGAGCAATTTTTGTTATGCAAATCAGGAGTGATACTATGAGGTTATGTCCAACAGAAACATAAATAATTTTTTTCACTATTTTTCTAGTGGATAATTAACAAAAATAGATAAAAATATATATTTTCCCGAACAAAATAAACAATCATGCATTAAAGAGTTAAACTGACACCTTAGACCACATGGCTAATCGGATCTCGTCCTACTGTAGCCTAAAACTGAACAGATTCTAGATTTCGCACCCATTTCGCGCTGAACTGAAAATATACCATAGCGTTTTAATATATTTATCGCCAAAAAAATTATAGAAGTCATTCTGCCGAACGCGCGGGGGGGGGGGGGGGGGTGAGAGATGGGTCAACTCACGTTCTCTATAGAGATTCACAGCTTTTTAAACCGACGCCTATTGGGCTAATTGATCTCGTCCTACTGAAAACTGAACAGGTTTAATTTTACGCATGTTCAGTTATGCCCATTTCCCGCTGAACTGAAAATTTACCTTAGCGTTTTAGTATATATGATAAGTGGCTATACCTTAGGGGACAAAGGAGCTTCAAAGTCATTTTTTTAAGCTTTTTTATTTTCACTTTAAATACTATTCAAGGCACACTATATGAATTATGGCTAATATGAATTATGGCACACAAGAAATTAAAAAATATATTTTGGAGAAAAATGAGGAATTTTCTTGAATATTTCAAGCGTTATGCATAACTTTTCAAAATGCCCCGTGCACATTCCAGATCAATTAAAGTCCCCAATATTTTTTATGCCAGTTTCGTTTACATATACAAATAAAACTGTGCATCGAATTTTATATATTTGAATATAAGGGAGAGAGAAAAAAATATTTTCTAATTTTTATGAAATTTTTAGCATTTTTACATCATATTTCTGCACTTAGCTACCTTTAACTTTTCCAATTGTATTTAGTTTAAAAAAAAACCAAAGCACAGTTTTCTTTGTATATGTAAACTAAACTGGCATAAAAAATATTGGGTATTTTAATTGATATGGAATGCGCATGGGGCATTTTGAAAAGTCCTTCATAATGCTTAAAATATTCAGGAAAATTCCTTATTTTACTCAAAAGAAAAAAAAATTAAAATTTCTTCAGTGCTATATATATGTGCCACAATTCATAATACATTCCCTTGAATAGTTTTCAAAGTGATTCAAATTTTGATAAAATAAATGAAAAATGAGTTGGAAGGTCCCTTGTCCTCTTAAGTACGTCTTCCTGTACTTTCAGTATATAATACTGAAAACCCGACAACAATCATATATGATCAAAAAAAAAAAAAAAAAAAAAAAAACTGACTAAAATACTGAAATTGTACTGCCAATCGAAGCGCCAGTACTATTTTCCATATTTTAACGAAAAATTTCCGTTTTTCTGGAATTTACGGGGGGAAATTTTTCATTAAAATACGGAAATAGTACTGGCATCTCGATAGCCAATACAATTTCCGTATTTTAGTCCTTTTTATTACAATGTATTTGGTTTTCATGGAAGAAATAAATTCTTTTGTCTAATGCATCTTAAAATAAACCACTGTGAAAAAAATATTAAGGCGAAGTAGTCTAACCCCCCGACTTATTAGTATTACGTTGAGCAAAAAGTTCTGGAAAATTTTAATCTAATAGTTACCAGAATTTGTATCGTATTATATAGCAGTACTAGTGGTATATTTATAGGAGTTCAGGAACTTTGGCTCCAAAATGCCTATTGAACAGTATGATTTGCGTGTGTTGACCTTGCATTGTTAGAGAAAAGGCCTAACAATTCTGAAAGCCATCAATGAGATTAATGAGGATGAAGGTGCTGGTAACGGCGACAAACTTAGCCAGCAAATCCGGAATCTGGCAGAACGGTCGCAGAAAGTCGCGGACTATGATGGTCTCTACTTTAAAGAATTGCCCTTGTTGCTTTTGTTGTTAATTTGCGCATAGCAACGCAACTTTCACAAATTTCCCAGAACTTTTTGCTCAACCTAGTAAATGATAAAATGTGATTTTAACGAACCAATCATTGACAGGTTTATCCAGTGACCTTTTTCAGAATATTTAAGTGAGAGTAGTCAAATAAAGCACCGACGAAAAGTTTTATATGCAGTTTTAAAAGAACTCTACATTTTGATTTTCAATGGACGTGTACGACAATTTTTCTGGCACACAAAAAAATTAAATTTTATCCTCATTATATATCGATAATATTTATTTTTATTTTTTGTTACAATAAATGAATTTTTATTTAAAAAGTACAGCGTATCATCAGAGGCGGATTAACCACTACTCGGGCCCCCAAGCTTGACATTTTTGCGCCCCCTCCCCCTCCTCTTCTACAAACTGATATAGACCAGATGATTCAAAATACATATCTGCTCAATTTTCTCATAAACCACTGGTGGAGGAAACATACTTCCATTTACAAAAAATACTGAAATGAAGTAAAGTTTTTAGATATAATATTTATTTTACCTAATAAAATTCTAAATTTAATTTGGATACAGCCCCTGGGTCTTATAGATTATATTTAGAAAAATGTATTTTGTCTGAGAGGAACATAACAAAAAACTATTCTTTTACAAAACTTACCAAATTATGAATTTTATGTAATTTCAGCGTTTCTAGCACTAGAAACGGAAATAAGTATTATTTAGTACCGGTAAATGGCAAGCCTTGAAATTTCATAAAATTCAAAATGTTATAATTTGGTAACTTTTATTCGAAAGGAGTGTGATTTTTTTTTAAATGTTTTTTTTTTTTAGATGGAGGACAACATTCTTTTAGGACAGAGGAACCCAGGGGCCGTACTTGTCTTGAAATTCCTATATATTCCCGCTCAATCTCGCGAATCGTTTATTTTTGCAAAATTCTACAAAATCAGCATTTTGGAATTAATAAGTGCATAGGAGAGAAAAAAATAATATGAGCCAGAAAAGAGTGAAACATTTTGTCATCTGATGATAAAAAATTGATAATCTTGGTCAAGTGGTCCCAGGAAAGAAAATGGGAATTTGTCAGCCGGACAGGAAGGAAAATCATCTCGAATTTCGTTAATCGGTTGTTCGGCAAATTTCCGCGGAGTCGAAAAAAACATTCGTTGAACGACACAGAATTTCGTCAAACGATCCATGAATAAAATCGCCTATTCTGGCCAAACATTCGATAAAAAAATCATGACTTCTGTCAAACAACTGCCGAAAAACTCGCGAATTTCGTCAAGAGGTCGCGTTAAAAAAAGGCACGAATTTTATCAATTGGTCACGGGAAAATTTGCGAATTTCGACAAACAATTGCAGAAATTAATCTCGGAATAAAATCGCGAATTACGTGTTACGATTGCGGAAAAAACATCGCGATTTCGTCAAAAGGTCGGATAAAAAAAATTACAAATTTTGATGAACAAGGGCAGAAATTAATCACGAATTTCGTGAAATAATTGTTAAAGAAAACCGCGAATTTCCTCAAACGATCGCGAAGACAAATCGCGAATTTCAGCAAACAATTGCGGAAAAAATCGTGAATTTCGGCAAACGATCGCAGAGAAAAATCGCGAAATTCGGCACACGATCGGGGAAAAAACCGCGAATTGCAGCAAACGAACGAAGAAAAATGCGAATTTCGGCAAACGATCGAAGAATAAAAACACGAATTTCGGCAAACGATCACGAAAAAAATTCGCAAATTTAGGCAAATGATCGCTGGGGAAAATCGCGAATTTCGACAAACAATCTTGGGAAAAAGTCGCGAATTTCGGCAATCAATTGCGGAACAAATCGCGAATTTCGGAAAACAATCGCGGGAAAAAAGCGATTTGCGGCAAACGATCACGGAATAAATATCGCGAATTTTGCCAAAGATCGCGGAGAAAAATCGCGAATTTCGCAAACGGTCGCAGAAAAAAATCGCGAATTTCGGCAAAAGATCGCGGAAATAATCACGAATTTCTGCAAACGGTCGCGGAAAAAAAGTAGTACTCTGGGTAAATGTGTCCTGAAATGTAGAATAAAGTATGTTCTGAAATACCACCTAGGAGCAGTACTACCATGCAAGGACCATATAAAATATAAAATTTCGTATTTTAATATGTATGCTGGCCCATTTAAAAGAAATGCCATATCTAAAGTCCGTACTTATACTTTTTGCAGTTGGATGCATGTTTCTATCATCAGCGGTCAAACTTCTTGATATTTTAGGCATTAATTATAGCAGCACTCACGCAATTTTAACACACATAATTTTTTTCAAATACAATCAAATAATATTTAGGATATCCCAAAACATGTAAACTTCGGTCTAGCTTTAAAGATGGGAGGGTTTGGGGTGAGGTCGGGTGGATGACCATGGTGCTAAAATGTAAGGAGTTACGATTAGACAAATTCTTGATTAAAATTTAAAAACTTCTTTAAAATATATCATTTGGAGAGGTGCTGTCAAAACCATGCCTACACTGTTAAAAATCTGCAGCAAACTGTCCAGCAATTTGACCGTTTTTAAAGATAACGGTTGCTTGGCCATATTATTAAGCGCAGCTGACCATATTATTGAAAATATTATGGTCAGAATAAAGTTAAATTGCGGTTATGTAACCGTTTTCTATAAAAACAGTCGAATTGCTGGACAGTTTGCTGCAGATTTTTAACAGTGTAGGCCGCCATGGCTACTAGTTTCCTCTGTGTAAATTTTTTCCAAACTGAAAGCCGAAAATTTCAAGAATTCAATACTTTCTTTTTATGAATAGAGAAGAAATTAAAAGCGGGGTAGCGCTTGGACAAAACTTACTTGGACAATTTACTTGGACAATTAATAATTAATAATTTTCAAGATTCAATAAATGAGTGAAACAAAGAATACTGCACATCATTTCTCTTTTGCATTAAATGTTAGCTCAATGTGAAAAAATAAAAAAATCGAAAAAAAAAATCTTAGCATAGGGGCCCCTTTTCTTCTTGGCCCCTAGGCTTCAGCCTACTCAGCCTAATGGGTAATACGCCTCTAAGCATCATAAATAATGCAGATTTTTTACATAAATAAACACAGATAGGATTTTTTTTCTACGTTATTTTCATCATCGTGTAACTATTTTTCCCTTTTATGAAATAAAAAACATTTATTCCTTCAAATGAATTTCATAAGACATCATTGTAATAAAATGCTCAAGTGGACCTAATTTTGCTACGTACATTCTTAAAAATAACAAAATATAAACCTGGCGCAAAGCATTCTTTATCGAAAGTACAAAAAAAAAAAAAAAAAAAAAAAAAATCTCATTAATAAATTATTAGTAATTTTTAGGGTTCCGTACTTAATAGGTTAAAAACGGAACCATTATAAGATCACTTCTGTGTCTGTCACAGCCATTTTACTCGTAAACTATGGAATATGGAAAGTTCAAATTGGCTGAAGTAATAAAGGCTATTGACCCACATATTTATAGATTATTAACCATTCACAAATATATTTAGAAAAAAATGTAGTGGGGAAATTAAGACACTCAAAAAAATATATATATTTTTTTGTATATCTTGTGAAAGCTTGCTTAACACAGAACTCAAAAATACATTTCTTTTAATTTTAGGTATTATATTTTCAGAGATGTCGTCGCAAATGTAATGTAAAAATATGTTCCCCACCTTTCTATTTTCAAATCTACTGAAACTAAAATGACGAAAAAATTAGGGTTTGTAGAAGTTAATTTAAACCTTGCAGGAAAGCTATAGCGATTTTCCTAGATCAGATAGTTTTTGAAAAAATCGCATTTTTCCGTTACACACAATTTTAGATTTGCGGGCATTTAGCAAAGGAGTTGAGAAGTGCTAGAGTTATCTATCGTCGCAGAACTATAAAAGGATTGTTGATGATGATTTTCGAAAAAATTGTCGGTAATTAGCCGAGATATTAACCTTTAAAAACATGGGGGTGGCTTGGACATACATAAAGACATGGGCGGCGTACTTTTATGCGCCATCGGCTTTTAAAGCCTAGATAATAAATTTTAATGATATGTAATACAATGTCCAGTAGTAGTATAAAAGCGATGCAATAAACGTCAAACTATTAACAGACTTATTTAATTAGAATTAATCACTTAATTATTATGGAATTCGCGACTAGTTTGCATTGAGTAGCTCTCTCAATAGGCCACCCGTGTCTTTAAAGGTTAATTAAAAATCTATCTGGAAAAACGCGGCACGGACCAAGGCGGCGTTGAAACTTTGCGACTTCCTTTCGAAGCGCGCTTAGCACAGTGCTAAGTTTAAACTTTGAACAAGGGTTTACACTGTAAAAAAAAAAAGAGAAGAAGATTATTACTACGCTGAATTTGGGTTTATGAAATGTCATATGAAGTTTAAATTTGCACTATTTTTATTGCCATCACCGAATTATGTTCATCATAAACATAAGATAAGATTAAAAAAAGTCTTATACAGAATAGCAATATTTGATACTATTTAGGCTCCATATCTTTCTGAACTTTCATGGTATATCCATTTATACTTTTCTAGTATATACATCTATACCCAATCCTTCTAAAGTTTTAATAAAGTTTTATTATTCTTTTTGCAACGATTTCTTTGTAATAATATAGTTACTAATTAATATATTTATTCCCTCTGTGCGAGTAATTTTCGCACTTGGCCATTTATTTTATATGCAACTTGCCTTATTATAAGTTAAATGTTGCAATAATGACAAAAATAAAAATGTGTACTTTTTTCCTTATTACAATACCTGCCGCATAAATGAATTAAATTTCCGAATGAAAATTTTATTAAATTATATGACTGATTCCGATATACAGGAAATCACAATTTGATTTCTGTTCTTAGCTATTTTAAGCCTTAAAGCGACTGGTTTTATTAATTGGTATTTCGTATAAGCAGACTACTCAATAATTTCTTTTATGTAAAGGTTACAATGTTGACAAATATTGTTTGTGAATTTTTGGCACCCATAGGGAAAAGGTTCGCCATCCCTGGGGTTAGTGTATTTGTCAGATTTCAACTTTCAGTTGCTCTCAAACACTTCATATCTTACCAATGTTGAAAAACGATGAATAAGCTGCCGGTCCCGAAGGGGTTAAGAGGCCTCTACAGATCAAAACCAGACCACATTTTTTTTTCAATAGCAACACCCAATTTTAGCAATATACTTTAAATGTTCGATTCAAACTACGCCTAGAAACGAAATTTTAAGTTATTTGGATGATAAGTTTTTGATGTATAAACATTCAAAATTTAGAGCTTCAAATGTTAAATTACATTTTCATACTTTTATTAATATCTTCTGAAATTATAAAACTAATGTGATAATTTTTTTTATAGTTATAACTAAACAGCACAAACATAAATACATTGTATTTGTATTTCAAAAAAGAAAAAAAAAATTATAATATTAATCATGAAATTAATATTCGAAAGAGATATGGATTGCAACCTACCATTTTTTTTTTTTATAGATTTGTATTTATTATATCTTGCTTTATGCGAATTCTCAATTTCAACATTATCTTCCAAGTAGTTGTCCAATTATGATGAAAAAACGTCAAGATGGTGGTTTAAGGGGCCGTTTATGGTGTGCAGATAAGCATAATTTAAAAAATATATATTTTACTCCTTTTATTGAAACATTTGGGCTAGCAATAGTCGAAACTTAAGCGAGTGAAATGCTCATATTGGCAAGAAATAACACATTACTAGAAGTGACATAGTCATTCTGTAGCATTTCAACAATCGAGTACCGACCTTCAATTTGGATAGAGCCCTTAAAATATATGCTCATTTTAAATTAATTAATTTCTCTTAAACTAATCGTACGAATTTCATGAAAATTTGTTTTTAGGTTAATTGATGGGTGTAGAATTTATTTATGGTGACAAACCTGGGTATTGCTATTGAAAAAAAAAACAATGTTTGGATTCGTTTTGATATGAAGATGGCCCCCTAAGTAAATTTTATAAACATAATTTAAAAGTAGACTATATTTACAATCGTTTAGTACCGGTAATTTTCTTCTACAATAATTTCAACAGATTTAGTAGGGGAGTGGGTGGGGATGTTTACTTTTTTTTCCACGACTGTGCAAATGTTTTGAGCACCTTTCTATTCGATATTTCAGAAACAAACTATTACAGCTTTGTAACGTGATGGGGCATGTAAGATTTTTGAACGCCTCCATGTTACTTGATATTTGAAACAATCCCTAGATAAAATTTATTACAGCTTTCTTTGGCAAAGATTTCTTTCTTTCCAAAAAATATTTTCCTCCGTTCAACAAAGCGAAATTTTCTGACTCGTTTCTAAACGTAAAAGCATCACACTTTCAGGCATGATTATTGAAGTGAACAATAGTAATCGAACATTTTTTTACACTTTTCGATAAATTAATTACATCTTGAATTACAGGCAATTGTTGTTTCAGGCCGACAGTTTTGTTTCTTTCCAATGATGTCGCGTACAAAAATTTGATTCAAAATTCCAATTTTGACAATATTTTCTAAAGATATTTCACCTTCACCAAAAAGTGAGAAAATCCCTTCAATTACGTGGTTTCTGAATAAGAGAACCTTCCAATTCCAAGCGTTTGAGAACATAAATGAATTAAAAAATGGATCAGAAATTAGGCAGTTTGAATTTGAGAACAGCCTTAAAAGCATTTACTATATATGAAATTAATAAACTTTCACTTTTTCCCCGATATATTAAAAAAAAATAGTCTCTTTAGTATGTGTCAACTAAATGCTTACAAAAGGAGAACGAGGAAATATTTTTGCCTTATTTGGCATAAAATAAATTACTCTTTTATTGGGAAAAAAGCCCGAGTTTTGCAAATTTTTTTAAAAATTCATTACGGTAATTTAATGGATGAATATAAATTAAAATAAAAACAAAATGAGATAATCCCATCTTTAAATTATTTTTATTAAGCTGAAATCCAATTATATCATAAATATTACTCGCCAACTTTGCAACCCTTTTACTAACAAAGACGTCAAGCTATAAAAAACTAGGGGAATTAGAATCGTGTCACTTTATCAGTGAGCAAACCTCACGAAAATGAACTTAAAACAAAAGCCGGGCCAACCGTTGCCACACTCTTTATAAAAAAAGTCATGATGAACGATTAAAAAGGTCTTGCTTTTCTGTTAGGAGGCGCTGCGAGCTTATTGTAATTAACTCCACGTCAGATTTTTCCAATATTTCTCGCCAGTCTTATAAAAACAAACTACCGCGTTCTACTCAGTTGAATTTTTGTTGGTGTTTTTTAATATTTCAAAGCTTTAATTTAAAAATCTCGGGGAGTGGGAAAAAAACTGCTTTCGCAGCTCTATTGTTCAGTTTATCTCTAACGCTTTTCGAAACGAAACGAAGGCATGCGACTGCCAACAGGGGGCAGCACCTTTTCATGTGTTGCCTGACATAGGAAGTGAAAAGGATTAGGATTCAGAACAAGCAAGAAGGAGAGAGAGGAACTGTGGAGAAAAAAAGAATTTTTTTTTTTTTTTTTAAAGAAAGTTTTCAAACTAGAATGATGTACATATCCATTAAAAAATGCTAGAATTTAGGATTTCAAATAAATATAAATTTTCGATACGAAATGTACTTCCATAAAGCGTGTTTCTAGTATTAGGGATATCGATTATGTCGATAACAAAAATAAGTATAGATTTTAAATTTGTCTATTAACTTTAGCAAATCGAGGATAGATTTTTTTTTCCACCTCACAGTATCTGCACTATAATGAAATATTCCCTCTTCATAGAATTTCAAAAACATATTATTCACTTCCGCTAAAGTTTTGATTAATTGAATTATCAATTTATAAAAAGCATATTTCGTAATATTTCGCTCTTAGTTTTTTATCACTTATGCAAAGACGGATTCCCCATCTATATGTCTGAGAACCATTAGCTTTGTCGTAAGTTACATTAGTTAGTAAAATTTTCCTGTTAAAAAAATTTTTTTGTACGTTATAATAAAATTAATGATTTATAGGATCCTGCTATATTTTATTTAATAAAAGAAATAATAATAAACTTGCATGGTTTATTTCATAATAATATTTTTAAAACTTTCATTTTTTTTTTTTTTTTTTTTTTTTTTTTTTTTTTTACATAATTCAGAACGTGGTGATATATTTTTATCAGCTTTTTACATTTATGAGTTTTTAATTACCGGAAGTAAGTAATTTATTCCATAATTTATACATTTTATGTATGCAATAAATTCTTCTATTTCAAAATATTTATTTTTATATTTATATATTGCTAGAATCAAGCGCAACCGCAGAACAAAATTCAGGGAAGGGCAAGATTTTGGAACAAATGTGCATGTAGTCCGCTTCAAAAGCAGCGAATTTTTTTTCTCTTGCTTTCTTATGGAATATATAAAGCTGAAATAAACTAAGCCTAAACTAAGAGGTTTTTGTAAGAAACCTACATGTAATACATTTTTTAAAGCACATTAACATAAAATAAAACAATACAGTAATGTAACATATAAGACACATTAAAAATCCAAAAATAAGCTTCTACCGTCGGGAAATTGGTTGTTAAGGCTTTTCTCAATTCTCAAATTTCCCCGCATCCACATTTTAAAATACAGTCATTCAGCTCATCATACTCCATCATACAGGGTGTCCTTGAATGAACTGACAGACTTTAAAATAAATAACTTGCAAATGGTGACAGCTATTTAAAAAATTCTTACGGGAGGGCTATATAAGATGTCAGGAGGTTTTTTTTTTTTTTTGCTGATATTCTCTGTTTTAGCTCCAAATAGCAGCAATAGATTGCGCTGCAAGCAATAGGCGCTAAAATGGTTCAATTTTTTAGCTTCGTTCTTCTCTCAGCATTAACACGAAGAAAGGAGGTTAAATATCTGAAATAAATCCTCAAGAAGAAGATTGCATTAGCGACCGACACCCATTCCATATATTTAACCTCCTTCCTCCGCATCAATCTTTTTGGACAAAAGCAAGGTAAAAAAAAAAAAAAAAAAATCGGACCCTTTTTTCCCTTCCCGCCTACTGCTTTCAGCCCCATCTATCGGTGCTATTTAGAACTAAAACGGAAAATCCCAGTTAAAAAAAAAAAAAAAAAAAAAAAAAAAAAAAAAAAAAAAAAAAAAAAAAAAAAAACCTCCTGACATCTTACATAACCCTCTTACAAGAATTTTTTTAATAGCTGAAATCCTTTGCAAGTTATTGAGTTTTAAAATAAGTCAGTCCATTTTAGAACACCGTGTATAAACAGCGTCCTGGTAGAAATTTCGCACCACAGTCGTGCAATACCTTGTTTACTTGCATTATTTACATTCCCGCACCTGGAAAATATGAGAAATTTTTTCTAATGAAATGCGATTCCATGTTAATCTAATCACATGTGTTCTGACAATTATCATTCAATTTCTTGTTTAAAAGCAAGTTTGGTTCTGTATATGAAAAGAAAAATAATATTTTGCTTACTTTTTTCTCTTCACCAATAGGGCAAATTATTTCCTAATCAATAAAGCTATATCAACTTATGTGTATGATGTATTAGATCTTTCTTCAGACAAATAACCAAAGATGTATGTTCATGAGCTATACCATTTATAATACTTACGAAAAATGACAGCTTCATGGTAGATTTTAAAGTTAGAACAATTTGCTTTGTTGAAAAAATAGTAATAATACCACTAATCGTTAATTTGGCGCAAATAAAACGCTTATTCAATAATAGTAAATAGTACAAACATCAAGATTATAAAGTATAACATAGAAAAAAAATACCCAAACAAGTTGAACTTTACAAAAATATTTTAAGAAATTTGTAATGGTGATTGTGCTACATAATCTTATATGACTCAATTACCACAAGTAAAATATCTTATAATTTGCTTAGTGCGCTTTTAAAAAGTACCTCTTTAAATTTTAAAACACCTCTATTAACCCCTCTTTAAAAAAAATGCCTATTAACTTCGGAATTTTAGCTTGAGGAAATTTTTCAAATTATATATGATCTTCCTTAAACTACATAAAATTTAAGGAAATTTCTTTTTTTTTAACCCCTATTGTCATCAGACCTCATTCTTTGAGGTTGAAAATCGTATTTTAATAATTAGATAATGAATAATCACTTATTTAAATATTCCTAGAGCTTAACACGAGGTTTCGAAATCGCTAAAGAATCCCCTAAAATCATCATAAAATTCAAATTAGCACGACGTGATTATAAAGATATGATCTTTTTCATCCAGGCAAAAAAAAAAGGGGGGGGGGCTGAAGAAAGACTTTAAAAGAAAGAATTAAAGATTAACCCTTAAATGCATAATGTAACTCAGGAGTTACATGATCTTCCTTTGCCATTTGGCGCTTTCTATTGGTCTATTGCTGAACTCGTGTATTACTTACGTGTGATAGCATGCATTTAAGGTTTTGAAGTTTGTTTTTGTTCCTATTTGTTATTACGGGGAAGTTATAACATCTTTTGTTGATACTTCTTGGAATGTGCTCGACTGGCGTTTTTTCTCTATCTTTATAAGGTAGCCATTATTAATTATGCAAACTATTAAAAGCATTATAAAAATTATTATATCGTTGAATATTTGTTATTGTGCAGTGTAAACACTTTAAAGTAAGTACAGTCGGCCCCACTTAATGGGGTAACGGATAATTGCATAGTCCGCTTATATACATAGAATGCCGTGGAACAGAAACGTTCCCCATAAGGCTAATGTTCAATATACTCGTTTTATCGCATAACAACCCCGGTTAATTGCATAAATTGGTCCAATCTAGTAGTAGTAATCCGTATTTTATGAATTTCTGTCATAGTGATGAATGGGAAAAAAGGAACCTTTTTTTTTTTTTTTTTTTTTTTTTTTGTAACAATGGTTTGTTATATTTACAATCGAAGAGCAGAAATCGTCGTGAAAGATGACTTATCTTAATTCTGGAAACTTATATGAGAGTGTTGAATTTAGACAATTGTGTTTTTCTTTTAAAGCTTGTCGTACATACAGTGACTCAAAATGCTGGGGTACTTTCTGAAAAATTCTGGAATCGGGGGAAATAGAATCGAGACGGTCACGAAAATAAAAGACCAATATTTAGCGCTGGAATTGGCGAAATGCAATGTCGAGATATGAAAAGAAAAAATCCTAAAGGATTTTTTGTGTAGGCAAAAAAAAAGAAAAAAACCCGAGATAAACTGGCAAATAATTGAAAAATAAAAAGAATTTATACAGAAACTTTTATTTTCAAAGGTATGATTTAAAAGCAAATTTTTTTTTATTTAACTTTCATTTTAATTTTCACATAAATTTTAATGAAAAACTAAGACTTGTACCGTAAATAGTGTTATAATACCTTATACTTTATTACATATATTGTTAGATATAGAGTATTAATAAATTATTTATTAAAGTTATTAATACAATCGTTTTTAATTTATTAGGTAAATAATTATCGTCCATTAATATTTATCATATCTGTGGTATATAATCAAATGATAACGTATACTGATAATATTAATTGTTGTCCTCGCTTAAATGCATACCCCGCTTAAATGCATACAATTCAATGGAACCAACTGTATGCAATTAAGCGGGACCGACTGTAAATCACTTAAAATTATCACTTTTTGAGCAATTTTTGTTATGCAACTTAGGAGTGACATTAGGACATTATGTACAGCAGAAATAGAAATGAACTTTTTCACTATTTTACTAGTGGATAATTAACAAAAGTAGACTCAAATATAATGTTTTCTGAGCAAAATAAAAAATTATGCATCATAAAGAGTTGAGAAAGACCAGATTTTTCTTTGTAAAAAAAAAAAAAAAAAAAAAAAGGATAATATTAAAGGATTTTTTCTCCAATGGATAACCAAAAAATGCGATAAACTTCAATACAAAATATAAATAATTAAATTAACAACATCATTATGCATATACACACACAGCATTAATTAAATGAAAACTTTTCTGCTATTGAAAAATGTGTCTTTTTGTATTCAATAATAAATATAAAATTTCCATTTTTTTTCATGCATCTCATTCGGTATTACAAATCTCTATTACATTGCATTCTTTTTCGTTTTATCCTTTTTTATAGACGGTCAGTTTTTGCCATTTCATATTCTAGGCGAAACTAATAAAACGTGACAAAACCCACTACTGCTGGCAGATCAGGAAATTCCGTCATCGAATAGTAACCTGTAAGAGATAATCCGCCGTATTTGGCAAAGAACCGTTCCATTTCCTACTCGGAAACTTAAGTTCCTTCCTGGGAAAGTATAAAAAATGTGGTTATAAGAAGGTTCGAAAAAATTCTTATGAGCTGTCACTCACTTTCGGTCATCGCCAAAATGGCGTCGCCTCAGGAAATGACCGGTGACTAGAAGAAGTGCTGCTGCCACGTAGATAGATATAAAAACTTATTCACTTATCTGAAGCTATCTTCTTGTACCTATAGTTTATATAGTGTGATGTTAGATAATGTGGTGGTTGTAAGATAGCTTATATATGAAACATATATACAACATTAAACTAGATCCAAGTGAATCTATTCTTTATATAATACACTGTATTATCGTGGATGTATTAGATAGAGAAAATATACAGAAAAGAAGAAAATTTCTTACGAAAAAAATAAATGCAATCTCTTTACTTTATTTTTCATCTTTTTTTTTTTACATTTTAAAATTTGTTAGAAATGTATTTACCCTTAAACACTACGACGTACCTACGTAAGCCATGAACTCTTCTATTTGAAATACCTAGCCGTATGTGCGTATATGTCCTCGTTTTAAGTCCATACTACAATGTTCTAAGCATCTGTCCTTTTTTTTTTTTTTTTTTGCGTCGCTAATTACGGTTGTGATCATAGGAGTTATTTACTTCAAACCATATTTCTGTTTGTATAATATAAATAAACTTTTATTTCATCTCCTTACATTACATGTAATTAAAAATAATGTCATAAACTACTTTTTGACGAAATTTAACATATCCGGTATTCAGGCTATCACTAAATTGAATATGGTGCTTAAGGGGTTAAAAGTTCTTAGTTTGCAGCTATGATTAATTAACTGACATATTACATTTCAAACCAGGACTTTGAAGTTGGTTTCATTATCTTCATTGGGATTTCTGATTTAAGTACCATTTGCAGTAGAACAAATAAGATACATATTCATAACAAGCGACGTTTGGTATAAAGAAATTTATGATGTATACATTCTTTAAATTTTAAGAATTGATGTATTAATAAATTAACAATAATTTATGAATATTTTAGTCAAGTCATTTAATTTTTGTTTTATTTTTAAAATGGATTTAAAGATTTACACAAAAAAATGTATTAAAAGTTGTGCAATGTAGATCCTGAAAATATTACATCAGTAACAAATTTGGGCACATTAAGTTTTAAACCAGAACTTTGAAGTGATTTCTTTATCTGTAAATATATAACTTCATTAACTCTAGAATGGTTTTTATACGCTTTTGAGGCGTGCATGTATATATATATATATATAAAACAGGAGCCATTCTATGTGACCTAGAAGGCTCACCCCCACCCTCTGGAAGTGCTTTGAGGAGTGGCTTATATAATCCATATTTTGAGAGAATACCCCTAGGAGGCGTACAGTAAAGCGCCGATTATCCGAACAAGTCGGAACCGACCCTAGTTCGGATAAGCAAAAGTTCGGATAAATGGACAGACACCTTAAGAGATGTTTCTGACTAATACTAAAACCTTCACACGTTATCTAAGCTTAGGACTGGAAGCACCAATTAGTGCTGGCATGTTTAATTTTTTTTTTTTTTACTTTTTGTATTTTTTTTTATTACTTGTTGTTTGCATTTTTATCATTATTTTTTTTTCTCTTTTTATCATTTTCTGGACTACAGAGATTATAATTCAAGGAAAAAATCTTTTGATTGTTGCTTGGTTCAAAGAAGACATTATTTTCAATGCTGCCATATCTCTAATTCTACTTAAATACTGTTAGATGAATAGGATCAGCGTTCTTATGCCGTTCAAGCCATTTCATAGCTGTTTCCAAACATTTAAAGGCTTCGTTAAGTAATGGACTTGGGTTATTTTCAGAGCATTTGTTTTAATTTTCTTCAATTTCTTTTTCATCATGAATCTCGTCCACAGTCTTATCATTATTTAAAATTTGATATCCAGGGTTATGTATACTTCACTATTTAATCACTCGTTAATTTCATTTTGTTCATAGCTTAGGATTCTTCCCATTTCCTTTATTGTTTTTACATTCCTTATTTGCTGATCCACTATCAGTTTTTTCTTTATTTAAAATTTTATTCCAAGCCAATGGATAATTGGGAGTTCGGTTAAAAAATTTTTTGCGAGAAATAGGCTGTTCGGATAACTGGAAGTTTGGTTTAAAAAAAAAAAAAAAAAAAAAAAAAAAAAAAAAAAATCAGAGAAATAGGCTGTTTGGATAATTGGAAGTTCGGTTAATTGGAGTTCGGATAATCGGCGCTCTACTGTATATGTACCATTACTGTACTAAAATTCACGATACCATTCTAGGGTCGCTTCATTAAAATTTAAATTGGAACATAAAAATTTATATACAGAACACTGAAATTTTTAGATTTTTTTTTATTTTCTTAACATGACTTGCATGTTGAATTGCGGTGAAATTGATAAAAATGGTTATTGCAATACATATAATATCGCGGAAATTACAACAGTTGCCCAAAACAGCCGCGGATTCTTCCAGTATAATTGCATTTGCACAAAAGAAAAGAAAGGGAGAAAAAAAAAAAAACTCACTTTTAAATAGGTTCTTAGAAATTGAAGCGGAACTCAAGTCTTTGCTCAATCATGATTTTAATAAAATTCTTTACAAAATCCCCCCCCCCCCTCCATCTCTCTAATCTGTTGATTTCTATTGAATCTTTTCCATTGAATGAAATGTTCTTATTACAAGCTTTAAGGGGTGGTAGAGCATACTACAAGAAACAATTTGTTAGTATTTTCGTCTTCAATATGATGTTGGTTATCACAATCATTCCAGTCCACATTTCGTAAAGACTCCAAACAACCGCTAATTCGGTGATAGGCTCCCACCACAGATATAAGTACGTGATATCAGACACAATGTGAGAAGGTTTATCATTAACTACTAAGATTATTCAAATAAAATTAAAGAATAATTTTGTCAGAGTTTCCTCTTAGTCCGCACAACTTCGAAGAAATTCCGTTCTATTTATATGCTGCCACCCCCGATATGATTACGTGATATCGGTCACGCACTGAGAATATTGTTTAAATGGAAACCAACGCTTTCAATTAACTTAATTAACGGTTTATTTACACACTATTTACACAGCAACAAAACACTATTTACACTTACAAACTCGGATATAGATGATCCGGTTCAACATTAACTTGAATACAGTAAATGCTGGCTGTGTACTGTTAAACTACGTTAAATCACTCTCACTCTACACACGTTAAATTAGCTTTCCGGAGATCAATCTCAATCTCCCAACACATATGTGCTCTAAGCCTAAGCTCTCTGAGCCTCACTCAATCCTACGCTCTATCTCTACGAGTTATACACAGTGACTACCTTGTGCTTGGCGCTCTCGGCTCAACTGAACCCTATGCTCTATCTAAGAGCTACACACAGCAACTCACCTTGCGCCTTGCACGCCAACTTTCAACTGACTCCCTCAGCAGAAGAGACTGCCTTCCAGCAACCCCTTGCTCCTTCTCAACGTAACCCCTCCGGGGTTTTCTACCTGGCTCCCATTCCAAGCTCTTTTCTTCGTTCGTGGAATGCTTTTGTCTCCCCATCTTCCATAGACATCTCAAAAGGTTGGGCACACACCTCTCCAACTATCTTTTTTCCCCTTCATACCATCTATACATTTTCACCGGCTTAGATCCAGTTTTAGATAAGGAAAGACTGTTATTTTGAAATTCCAGTACACAGCCCATACAATATATAATATATATTAAGACAAAAATAATATAGAACCCCAGTTCTAATAGCAGATGTTTATCAGAACCTGACAAATTTATTTGCAAAAAAATATTTAAATTAAAAGACATTATTTAGATTTATAGTCTCGGATATAGCATATCCCGCCCAACATTAAATTATACATTAAATTAATATCTTTATGCTGCGTAATATTATTAAACTACGTTCTTCCCTTAACCTTACCGTACTCAGCTAGACTCACGGGGAAACCACACAGGTAATCACCCCTTACTCTCTTTAAAAAATTCAGTGATTTTAACTTCGATTGAGTGTATTTTCGCTTCTTTCCAGTATTGAAAATGCACTTATTCTGTAGGAGTGGATTTCACCCATCTTGCGAAGTGGTTATTTTCATTCCTTTCTGATAAGCTGTTTTCACTCTTTTTTCGACTAAATTAATAGGCAAAACGAGTGACTACACTCATTATTGACAAGTCATTTTCAAACCTCTTTTTTGTCAAATTTAATATGCAAAATAAGTTATTTCACTCTTATTTTCAGATTTTTTTTTTTATTAACATTTATAACTTACCTGTTTGCAAAATGTATTATTTTTAAAACTCCATTTTGTTTTATTTTAATATAGATGCAGAAGAAAAGAAGAAATTTTGTTTTTCATTTCCGAAAAATAAATTTAATAATAATAATAATAATAATAATAATAATAATAATAATAATAAAAGATGGTTCGCGCCATACCAAGACAAGAATTTTTCCCTTGTCAATATCCTGAAGTGCGCTGTTTTTACTTTATCTTTCTTATTATCATTTTTTTTTTCTTTTTAATATTTTCACATTGTATATATAATTTTAGCGTTATTAATTTTAATCCGGAAATGTGGATTTCATTAATTATTTCTAATAATTATTATATCTTTTTAATATATTTTGCTTATGACACAGATAAATAATTATAGAGCATAGAATTTATGTGTTACATAACTGCAAACATTTTTTTTTTTTTTTAGTAAAACTTTAAAATATGAACAGAGCGAAGTATAACACAAAAATAAAAATTCACAAAATCATAATTTAAAAGAAGGTCAAGCTAGTTGTGTCATAAAATAAATTAATAATAATATTTTTTGCTAATCTATTATTTTCTGATACTTTTTTAATTATATTTCACATTTCGTACTATTTAAATAATACTGTGTCAATTAGAAAAATAATAAATAAAGTGTAGATGTGTACAATTATCTAAGTGAACACAATTTATTAAATACTTGTACTTACTGAAACATAAAAAAAGGAATATATATTATCAGTTAATAATAATTTAATAATTTTTATTATCATGGGTTGTGTTCTACAAATATATCTGAGTGTCATGAGCAAAGTAGTGTATTAATAATCAATAATATAAGCACAAAATGATATATATTTAATAATATAATATCAATTAGCGTAATTCTACACAATTTGAATATGAGAAAAACACATGTTTAAGCGCATTTTATTGATTATAAAATTTAAGGAACAGATGCATAAATTCATGTTTCCGGTTTAAAAGTAATAACGTTAAATAACGCAAAAAAATCCTATGTACAATGTGAAAATACAACGAGGAATGGCGAAGGAATTACAAGTAAGATAAAGTAAAACAACGTACTTTACCTTAGAACTTTCAGTATTGGAAAAATCCTAGAACCGCCGGTAGCCATCTTGGTTTTAGCCGGAAAAAAAACGAAATTTATTCAGTTCTTTGTGATGATTGCACTTCCACCTGCTTTCGTGAACATAATCTCTCTTATTCAATACCATTTTTAAATCAATCAAATTATAATTGTAATATTGTTTTAATCGTGTTTCTAAGCTTTGACGCTTGAAACAAACAAGCGACTCCCTTTTAAAAGCGGTACTCGGTTCTGCCCCTGCCAAACTAAATATCTCATTACAGGATTTCAATCAATAGGGAAGCTTCTTAAATCGCTCTTTTAAAGATATTTTTCTCTTCCGATCAGAAATGAGTTCTGGGATGCTACTCCTAAAAGGTTGATTTGGCAAACAAGTTTTTTGTGGAAAATGTCTCTTTTTGATAAAACAGATACTCAAAAAGAACGAAAACACGCGTAAAACTTTCCATTCTTTTGTTGAGTTAATAATTCGTTCTTTTGAATTAAGAGTGTACATATGCGATACTCCCCACAAGAGTCAATACTTCCTAAGGAGTACTTACACCTCCAACGCACGGCTCAACACCCCAACCTCTACCCACGAGACTCCAGCCAAGACTAACCCACTTTCTTTCTCATTTTCTACTTTGAGAAAAAACACATGGGGTAGTAAACCCTTGTAAAATCAAGAAATCTAGATAAGCTACCTGCATTTCGCTTCCTCACTTGGTCATTGATTAGGGGTTCCAAAGGACCTCTTTTGTTCACTTTATCTATTCCCATTGTTACCCACATTCTCATATACAAAAGGAATCTGGTATTTTGTTTATACAATGGAACTTTTCATATAAGGCAATTCCACAGAAAATTATCATTTTTGGGGGGCGGGGAATAAAATTTATAATATATTTAATTTAAGGGTATGATTGGAAAACTTGATATTTTTATATTCTATAATAAAATCCTAATAAAAAGGCATTGTAAATTACTGTTTACAAACTAAGTTAAGTACCATTATTGTCTTTGTAAAGTCATAATGTTACGTCAGTTACACAATAAAAGTTATATCAGTTACGCGTGTAGATGCCATTTTTTTCTTTTTTATTATTCAGAAAATAATTAAACAAGTTACTGTTATAATTTGGCACTACTTAGTGTTGTTGAGAACATTAAATCACTTTTTTAACGGGATAGTTTTGATAATTTTTACACTTCAATGAAAGCAGAAAAAAATGTTTGTATATTTTATGTTACGTCAGTTACAGAATTTTGAAATGCAATTTTGGGGACTCAAAGAGAGATTGAAATAATCTGCAGGTATTTGGGTATTAAGTCCTTAGCAAGAAATATTTTAAATTGTAAAAATTTGTTCTAGCTTTATTAGTAAATATTCTACATAGTTTTGAAAACAAAATTCGATGATCAAATGTTACGCCAGTTACGATGGAATTGCCTTATATAATAGAGATATGAATACAATAGCTCATTCCAATTCCCAAGATAAGAAAAATATTTCTCTTACCCAAGTACGTAGAATGTGATATATATACAAAATACAATAAGTAAAATAAAAAATTAAATTAATTAACAGTAATCTTAATTAGTCATACATTCATTAATGTCAGAAACCTGATATATATATATAATCTCTTTTGTAAAGGAAAACAAAGTCGTTTCATTTGTTTAGTCAAAAATACAGTATGTCTCATTCCAGTCCTAACCCGGAATTTATTCGTAATTTTAACAATAATGAAGATGATATTTTAACAGAATTTGCAACATTTTCACATTTGCTTGAGTAAAACGTAAACAATATCTCCAAAAGTGGTAATATGGGCCCCATCTGCACTGAATTAGACGCGTCATATTTCTGAATGCAATTAAAATTACATCTCACTGCTAACTAGAAATACTGTGTACTTCCAGTACTTTTCGGGATCTCCCTTCATTGGTCACAAAGAAAGGTAATTATTAAAGAAAAGTTCGTTAAAATATCTTTATTTTGAATAAAACTATGAATAATAAATGCATCAGGTTTCTCACGCTAGTGAGCAGGTAACTAATTAAGATTACTGTTATCAGATATTATCTTTTACTTGTCTATAGTATTTCACATGTATCACTTTCTGCGTACGATGGTTTAATATAATATTTTCCTTATCTGGAAGTTGATCTGAGTTATTATAGTTAGATCTCATTATATGAATAATTCCCGTTGTATCAATTAATTGCAGTTTCTCTTGCTATTCAAGAACGTAGGGCCCAGATAAGGGAAACAAAGAGACTACCTATCTGGTAGATAGTGAATGCCATGGGAAGGGAGAAGTTTTAGATAACAGATTGGGTCTCTTCTGGCAGAGAAAAAACTCCATAGGCTGTTTTTGCAAGAGCAGTCGCTGAGAGAGAAAGAGTAGTTCTGGCGTAGACCTCGCTGTAGTAAGGTTGGTGTTTCCTGAGCTGAGTTTTCGGGAAAAAGTTTGAGTATAGCCCGCGCAACGTAGAGGTTAAGGTTGATCCTCCGATAAAAATTCATGCCATACCATAGTGTGAGTGGGAAATAGAGTATTTTAATAAGTTAACCCAGTGCGCAGAAAGTACTTGCAATATGTAACTTAGTATCGGGCCGGATCGTGTATATCCGAGCTCTTAAATATAAACAATGTTTCATTTATATGTAAATAATTTATAAATAAATTGTTCGTTAATTTTAATTGAATAAGTTTAGCATTCTTTTTGATAATTCTTCTCACAACGTGCCCGATATCAAGTATATATATCGAGGGTGGCAGAATATCAAAATAAAAGAACATTTTTTCGAAGTCTGCGCGAATGGTGATCGTGGGTCTAGGAAAATTTATCAGCGTATGGGCTAAGAAAGAGTGCAACAAAATGGGTTCCGATTAGGTTGGGAAATCCATTTATATTTTTAGCTGAATAAATCGACACTGGTTTTCTATACAAAAAAATATTGTTGAAATAAGGTCTACCACCTCCTAAAGTTAAAATAGCAATTAAAGCCTTTGTGCAGGAATATTAAAAAGCAGGAAACCAACGTTTAAAAATGCACAAATTATACGTGAAAAACAGCAAACAGCTGTTTCGAACCTACTAGCGAGATTCTTCTTCAGTGCAAGATAGAGCAAGACACAGCGTGTTAGAAAAAGCAAGGCTGAGAGTAGTCATCCGGTAGCAATTGGCTGTAACTCAAGATGTACGAAATGTATAGGAAAATGGAGAACGCTATTCGATTCTTTGGCGCATTAATATGAGAACTTGGAAATTTTAGACAAATAGGAAAGAAAGTTAGTTCTTGAATGTGTCAACAACGCTCAGCCTTGCTTTTCCTAGCACACTGTGCCTTGCTCTTGTCTTGCTGAAGAAGAATCTCGATAGTAGATTCGAAACAGCTGTTTACTGCTTTTCACGTATAATTTGTGCATTTTTAAACATTGGTTTCCTGCTTTTTAACCTCCTAAAGTTGTCTAAAGACTTTTGATTCACCCTGCATTTATTCATGAAATATCTTACATTGATACAGGTTTTTACATTAAACAAAATAAGAAACCTGGACTATCGCTGCTAGAGTAACTAACTTACTCAGTTTTTTTTAAACATTTAATTATTATTATTATTATTTTACCGACTCTTTTCCCAATGAAATAAATATTCTAATTAAATTGCCTTGCATTAAAATAATTTCCACTTTAAGGGGTCTCGGACCCCTTAAAGTGGAAATCATTGGAAAAAAAAAAGACCATTTTCAACATTTAATATCTTAAAATGTATTTGATTTTAAGACACAATTTTAATTGGAATAAAATATATAAGTATGTTCTTTCATTTCATGTATTTAAAAAATATATAAGATGCAGAATTAGCATTTACAGGGGGCTCCAAACTGTTAAACATTTTTCGAACAAAAAATCGGCATAACAGCTTACGTGCACGATTACAAAATAAGTGTTGCAACTAGGATGAAAATTTTGGTACTTACTTATACTTCAGATTGTAATAATTACCCTGAACCTAAATAAATTTGTATTTACAGCTTTTTTATATTTTTAATACAAAGTTGTATTTAGCTAATGCAAAATTAAGAAAATTTCAACGGTATAATCACCTAAAAAAAATATTGTTTTGAACAATAAAGAGGAAATTTTAGGTTCAACTTATACAGACTAACATGAAACCTATGTTTTGAAAATTTCATGAAAAAATATTCATAAGTTTTTGAGATATCGTGCGCGTTATGTCCAAAAACGTCATTTGGAGAAAAATGGCTTCAAAGTTTCCGAAACGACGCTTCAGCTATTGAACGTGTATAAATGTAAAAGCCATAACTTCAGTTCTAATAGGAATTTCAAGGAAACAATTATATCAAAATGTTCAGAAAAGATAGGAGTTTAACATCTAAAAAAATTAAAATTTCGAAAATTTTAAAGCTTTAAGAGTCCTGAGACCTCTTAAAGAAATTCCAAACAAACATTCTCCCCGTACAATCGCGGATATATATTATTTAGTTCAACTCTATCCCTTATGTGTTAATTTCTACAGAGTTTTTTTTCCCATGATATGAATATATGATATGATATTCATGATCGGGAAATGCCATTTTCATATGGATAATAAATAATAAAAAAGGACTATGTTATTCTATTCTCCCTTGCGTAAAATACAAAAATGGCCCCCTGGGATTTCATTTGACTTCTCTATTGAAATAATGGGGCATCAAGCAAGGGCCAAAGGCCAAGTGCCCCCACCCCTTGTCGAATTAAGCGTGACGAGAATGGGTTGGTGCAGGGAAAACATCTTGTTTCTGTCTGCCTTCGCTCATCAGTCGAAACTACTCATGCTCGTCTGGTTCCATTGAGGGTTACTTTAGAGTTTTTTGGGTTTTGGTTCATCAGCCAAATATTCCGCCAAGTGTCGCCTAACATTTGTGCTATACCTATATTTATAAGATATTATGCTACAAAATTCAATAGTTATTTGAAGTAGTGTTTAGAACGATAAAGCAATAAAACTTCTCACCTAAAATAAGCGTGAGTTAATTTTTTCAGATAAAAGATCAAAGTAGTCGGAATAATATTCAAAACTAATTAAAAATGTTAAATTTTTATATCTTTTATGGTTCTTCTTTTTGGATTTATGAGATTTGAGTCACCTTAACAAATTCGGAAGATATTTTCTTTGTTCAACATTACATTACATTTTGTTTCACTTATAATGTTTTTCATGATAATTGGCCGAAATTAAAAGGGTATAAAGTTTAAGTAGCCTCACAATAAAATGTTGACCAAATTGGTGTGAAATACAAATAAAGGCAAAAAACTTCTTAATAACAGAATAAAATTAAGAAATGCGCATGGAATTTCGAAAGAACTTTGTCTTTTTTCATTGGGAGGAAAGGAGACGTGCTACTACTTTGAAAGCATGAGAAGTACTGAAAAGAAATGGAGGCGAAAAGGACAGATTAAAGAAAACAGCTTATTTCAACCTTTTTTCTTTAATCTGTTTCTTTTTCTTCGATGTCCTTTCAGTCTTCCTATAGCTGTCAAAGTGGTAGCACGTCTTCTTTGCGTCTAACAAAGTCTTGCGCATTTTTTAATTTTATCGTTTTATTAAGAAATTTTTTGCATTCATTTAAATAGTATCAATTAAAATCAGTGATAAAGCGCATGCTTTATTGTGTTTCTTTACTTTGTTACAAACTATGTGTCTTATTTTTAAAGATAAAAGAGAATTAAACAAACATAGAACCAAGATTGAATACCCAACCCCCTCTTGCCTGCAAACTGTTTAGGAATATATTTATAAAATATTTTAATAAAAACAATTAAAAACAATTTTTGTATTTATAGGATATCATGTTTCTCTACTTTGTTACAAACTATGTGGCTTATTTTTAAAGATAATGAAGATTAAGCAAACATAGAAAATTTCGGCAACCAAGCTTGTACAGTATACCCCCCTCTCTCTCTCTCCCTGCCCTCCATTTTGCCTGCAAACTGTTCTGGAATTTATTTATAAAATATTTTAATAAAAGCGAGTAAAACAATTTTGGAATTTATGCGACATCATGTTTCTTTACATGCTTGATCATTATTTTTGGTTGTTTATTATAACATATGATATTATATATGCTTATTATAATATGAATTCCAGGGGAAAAAATCTATTTCATGTTTTGCTCTATTTTTCAACATTAAAGTTATGTATTTATTTTTATGTTTTAGATTTGTGCCTCTATAAGAATTTATATTATATTCAAGCAAAATGTATATTTTTCGGATTTTCAATGTTAGTGGAAAAGAATGTGCTTTTTTAGCTTCGCCATGTTTTCTTTATAGATATTCATTTTGGATGTTTCTATTTTTCAAAAAGAAAAAAAAAATGAAATATAAAAAATTATTTGCCTAAGGAACTGAAAACTATTTAAAGTTGACACTAAATTTCGTAACTAAATGTTTTGAATTTAACGATTTCTTGTTTTGTTTCAAACTACTATTAATAAAAATATTCAGAATAAACATATTCGAGCATAATATTTGTTAATGTTTGCTACTCAGTACATTGCAAATGAATAGTTTTTATAAATGCATAAAAATGTAATCAATTTCATAAGAATATATTCAAAAAATAAATATTTTTTTTTTTTTTTTTTTTTTTTTTTTTTTTTTAATCATCCTAAATTTTAATGAAATAAACTCATTGCATAACTGATAGATTTTCTTTACCAGTAAATAAAAAAATAAATACTTTTTTTTTGATTGATTTTTGATTGATTTTTTATTTTTGAGGGTTTAGTTTTCTTTTGAGCGAATGAGATTTTAAAATACTGTCGTAATGGTGAAATATCTAATTTTTATGTAATCAATGTTACTTATTTCACAGTTCAAATTTCATGCACCGCAACAGTTGATAAAATGTCGCCATTAGGAAATTTAGGTTAGTCAGCAAGGCGCATGAATTGTCTTAGTTATAAAGCAAGGAAGAAATATTAGAGGATTTTTTAAGAATAATTTTAAAAGAGCCAATGAGATTTTTAAATATTGTCATGCGTTAGAATAGTTAACACTGTTACCTAATTCATAATACAAACTTCATACATAACAACAGATGAATGAGGTTATAATTGGGAAATTAGTATGATTCATGGATAGTTTTCTGTTAAAGCAAAAAAGAAATACCAAAGAATTTTTCAAGAATAAATTTTAAAGGGTTCGGAAAGATATTAAAATAATGTCGTTTGCCCAAACAGTAAACTTTTCCATGATCATTGTACGTAATTCCGACTTATTTCATGGGCATACGCAAAAGTAAGAGGAAGAGGGTGAGGGGAGGACTACGTTTATGAATTAAATCTTTAAAAAATCAGAATTTTACTAAGAAATGCAAATACAAAAAGTTATTTGCGATTGTTATTGGACTGATTGTTTCATGATTTATATTATATTGTACTATACTTGTGTTTTAATCTCTTGAAGGGTGGTGGTTCCTTTTTGGAGCACTTAATCCTTAAATGCCACAGTAGCACCATTAATTTGTAATGAGAGTTTTTCTTTTATTAAGCATGCGAAGAGAACTTTTACTTATTTTCAAATAAATGTTTTTTTAAATTCTGGTATCATCCAATCATTCCAGCCTTTTACGAATAGAAGTACTTTGCACCTGAAAGGGTTAAAAGTTATTGTTATATAGAAGTGCTAATTGTTTTTCGCGGCCGAAGGTGCCAATATTTTTTACTGCCCCCTCTCCTAACGAAAATTCTGTATATTCCCATGACTTATTGTTTTGAAAAGATCGTAATAAGAGAAAGTTAGGTTAATTAGCTTTTATTATTTTCCTGAATATTTCGCCAACATTATGATAAATATACTTCCCTAGAAAACTCATTCCTCTCTTTGATGCGCTAACTTCCTGAACATCCGTAGATCACCGAAGCGTAGAGCGGGACCATCTTTTCCCATGACCGCGCGCGCCCGTGATCAATGAGCCCTGATTGGCCATCAATGCCTTCCCCCATTCAGACCCATCCGATATATCAAAGTACGCACGAGATTGAATTGTGTACGTCGGAGTACAGTTAATTGTACCAAGTCCTAGTTAGTAAACGCTGTTGAAAGTGACAACGATGTGGCGTGATTCGATACCTTTCGTGAGTGAAATGGGGTGTAAAGCTTATCAAGGGTAAAGGAAAAAAAAAAAAAATCCCTTCCCCCTTACATCTATGTTTTACAATGCTTTGTCCGTGGGAAATGAATTAAACTGATTTCTTGACTAAGCAGAAAAATAAACGAAAGTAGATTAATTCATGGTTTTTATTTTGTTCGGAAAACATTATTAGCCCCCGACATGCTTATTTCTTTCTCCTAGCAAATAAAATGTCGTCTCCAAAAAATAACGTTCCGTTGTATAAGCCAGCCGTAAAACAAAGCAGATGTACCATTGTACTTTTAAATACTCTACTGCAATTTTTTTTTATTTCTAAGCATCACACATTTTTGATTTTTATACCGTCGTATTGGGAAATAAAAGTACTCTTTAATGCAATTTGTTTGAAAACTGCGTCTCGATTTATTTTTGAGTTAATTTTTTTGTAGTTTTTAGCGCCATTTGTTTAATTTTGGCAACTCAAGTACTCCATTTCGGAAGAAAAAAAGAAAAAATAGTTGGAAAATAGTAATTATATCTTTTTGTTGCCATTTTCCCATAACAACTAAAAAAAAAATTTAATTAAAATACGTGCTATTTTGAAAAAATATAAATGGATGATTTCTGATGAAACATGGAACTATTATAAACTATATTTAATTTGATTATCTATATTACAAACAAATGAAGGCAAATGAATCATTAGATAGCCGATTTTTTTTTCTCGAGTTTCTTGAGTGACATTTTTTTTTCTTTTGTGCGTGTGTGTGTATTATTCAGCGATAGTGACGTCCTGTGAATACTTTACTGTAGATGTTGTTTAAGACTGGATCGTAAATGAGGAATCCTTCAGAGGATGCGAATGACGCCATTTTATATAAATAAAAGCGTGTGTTTTAAGCATTAAAACTGAAATATGTTTTGTATTATCTATATTTATATACATATATTTTTTTTTTCATCGGAAGCAACACTAAATCTTGAAAAAAGCAGAATTCCTCTTTTCTAGTACTTGAGTCTATTTTCGTTAATTATCCACTAGAAAAATAAAGAAAAAATTCATTTATGTTTCTGTTGGAGATAATGTCATATTATCATTCCAGAGTTACATAACAAAAAAATTCTCAAAAATTGATAATTTTAAATTATAAACTTACTTTAAAATGTTTACACTGCAAAATAACAATATTCAATGATAATAATAATTTTTATAACGCTTTTAATAGTTTGCAGAATTAAAAATGACTACCTTATAAAGATAGATATAAAACGCCAGTCGAGGGCATTACAAGCAGTATCAACTAAACATGTTATAACCACCCTGTGGTAACAAATCGGAGCAAAAACAGACCTCACGACCTTAAATGCATGTTTTCGCACGTGAGTAACAAATAGTAATTCACCAAAATACCAATAGCGCCAAATGGCAAAAAAAGATCATGTAACTCCTGAGTTACACTATGCATTTAAGGGTTAATCTTTAACTCATGTTACGTTCAATTCGTAAGGGCTCGATGATGAATCACGTTCTCGTCCTTCAAAATGTGATTCAATAAAGCTATTGATTCTTTTGCGCATAATAATTTGATTCACAAGAGAATTGAGTTCTTTTGAATTACACTTGTAAACAAGTAAAAATTAAATTTAAAAAATCAAAAAACCCGACTGCGTAAAAAGCGAGTTAATTAATTATTTCTCATCAATGTTAAACTATTTTTTTTTTTACTGACCTATTTTTTTTTTTATTTACTTGTATTGATGCCTTTTAAGTTGTGTTTAATTGTTAGTTCTTATCTATAAACACTGTTTTGATGAAGGTTAGAGATGCAGTAAAGCTAGAGTTCCTACCCGCACAACTTCCCAGGCTGCGTAATATTTAAACGGAGCTTCTAACTGTAAAATAGTCAATGAAACATCGTCTTCATTTTGAAAGACCTATCGAATGTTGTGCCACTCAATAGGTAGCGTAAATTTTTTTTTCGTGTCTACCGCCATTTTATATTTTACCTCCGCCATTTTGAATTTATAAATGCAAAACCTAGTCTATAACGATTAAACTGTTAAGACGAATCGATAGAGACCTCATTCATTAAAATCCATCCAGCCGTTGGGATGTTTCGAGGGTAAAGAAATTCACATACCCAGATACGCGTGAAACATATAACCCTTCTTGGCAGTCGGGTAAAAAAGACAAATGTTTCTTAATCTGCAAAAATATAATATAACGATGAACAAAAATAGGTCATAACCTCTTCTGAATTACCCGCGATTCAGAAAACCGTTCTTTATCTTAGCCCGTTTAATTTAATTTCTTCGAATTTTTTAAAGCAAATAATAAGTTAATTAATCCTTATTTATTTTTGATAATATAGTCTCTAGTTGACTAATGTATGGTCACAATCTCCAAAATTAAAATGTTCCAATTTAGACGGGGAGGCGACTGCACAGGCTATCACCTCATCGATTTGACGGCTGAAATTTCAGGATGAGACAGAAGTAGATTAGCATATTAAAATGCAACTGGTCTGACAATTCATATCTTGGTAGAAGCCACCTGCAGACCCGATTTCAGCGGTTGAACGGCAAGTTTATCCTTGTGTTTTCCTGCACCCAAAGGTATGAAAACATGGAGGATTGGGAACATAGAAAACACAATAGTAAACCAACCAGTCGACTTCTGAAATTGTGTTTGCAGGTGTTTTGCACCAGCATATGATTTGGCAGACCAGTTGCATTTTAATATGCGAATCGAGTTCTCACTAATCCTGGAATTTCAGCCCTTCAACTCGATAAAGTGAAGGGTTGTACAACCGCCTCTCGGTTTAATTGTAATAACATAAAATTGAATTTATGTCAATGTCCCTCTGAAAGTGTAAATGATTTTAAATGGAGAGATATTTCATATTTAAAAATGTGAAAAGCACACGTTTGTAATGTGAAATTTATTTCTTTATAAAGTGAGCATTATTTTATATTGCCGTGATATTTTACATATGTTCCTCTCGTTTATAATCATCTCCCAGTTACATGTGAATATTTAAATGTCCTGGATTAAGGAATAAATTAGTACTTTAATTTTTTTTTCTCTTATATAAGCTCTATTTTGAATAGTCCTCTGAGTTCTGCACAAACATTTTTAGTTGTTCCGTAAACAACAAAGAATTTTTCATTTTACACACCTGTTACAGTATCAAGGAAAGGCTATTTTCTGTAACGGAATACAATCCGCATATAAACACCGCGAAAGTTGCAATATACACCATTTCCCTTCTCTCTTTCTTTGTAAAATTTCTTCAACTTTCGATATTGAGAGACTAACTCCATTTACGTAAAACACTTGCTCGCTAACGTTAATCCTGAGGGAGAATTTTTTAAAAATATTTTGATTGCATTTCAGTATTTTTAAATGATATTTGCTGCATTGGATAGCTGAAGTCGATCTCTACAAAGACAGTTTTTTTACTTTTTGATTTTGTTTACCCCCTTTTTTTTTCATTAGGATGCTTTCACTTTCGGAACCGGTTTGGAAAGTAAAAATATCCTCTCCAAAAAAAAAAAAAAAAAAAAAAAAAAAAAAAAAAAAAACGTGCAAACAAAATCAAAAAAGTAAAAAACGGTCTTTCTAGACATCGACCTCAACTATCCAATGAAAAAAAAAATCATTTAAAAATATTGAAATGCTGAGGAGATATAAAAAAAAAAAACTCTCCTATAGGATTAACTATTATAAGGTAAGGCGAGCGATTGTTTTTGCTTGAGTGAAGTAGCATCTTTAAGAGCCTACGCTAGTCGCTTGAAGACATTCGCAAGCTAAAATTACAGACATGGAAGCTTTCTTTTAAATTTTCTTCTTTGCATTTCAATATCTTTAAATGCTATATATATATATTTAATCAATTGCCCTTTTATTTTATTTTTATATAATTCTTTATTTCTTTCTTTATTTATTTGTATTAATTTATTCCTTTTCTTTATTTTATTTTGTATTCACTCAGTACTTATTATGTTTATTCCAATTTTTTCATTCTAGTTTAACTGAAAGTTAATCTAAGTATTTTCTTGATTTCTTCAATCATTTTCATTCCTTTTATTTATTTATTTATTTATTTATTTATTTATTTTTTGGACTTAAGATGGCAACTCTAAACGTTATTGTTATTAATCCAGTTCCAATTTATTAATCCAAATCCAATCTATTTTCTGTAATGTTTGCGTTATAAGGAGCTAAATTTTGTCATTTTAGACTTAATGCCGACAAAATTGGATGAAATAACGCATCTTCTATGAATGAACTCACGAGATCCTCTGATGATTCTGTGGGTCATTCATAGTTTCTTATTTTACACACTGGTTTCATATGTTCATTACTAAATCATCTTTAGAACTTTATAAATTTCTTCATATATTTGTGATTTCAAATTTATTATATATATATATATATATAACTTGACTTGAAAACTTCTACACCCGTGTTGGCTTCCAATTGCTGACTACAGAGAGATAAAAATATTTATTTTAAAAGCGATAGTTTACCAAAAGCTTGATAGATGGCGCCACCCAAAAAAGTAACATTTTAAACTACCATAACAGAATAGCCGTGTGGGGGCGGCTAACAACTAGTAGAGGGAAAAGTGGGGTTCTGTTCCAACAGAGGGGATGAGGTGGGTTGTGGAGATGGAACCACCTCCTGCCGGTCGGAAGTGTTTCTTACCTGATGGGAAGGTGGATAAGGACAACTTTAATCATACTAGGAGGGTGGAAGATATAAGATTAGAGATAAGATAACGTGTTGGATGAACTTTTGTTTATTTAAAATATCGCAAAGAATGAAAACGATAACAAACTATGTATAGTCAGAAGTTATCGTTACAAATTTTAACACCTTATGCACATGCTCAGACTGTTTGGCTAAATAAGGTCTCGTAAAATGTTTGGTAATGTGAACGGGTGAAGCTTGTTTCCGGTTCAAAAAAAGTTAAGCTAAGTGGCTTAGTTACCATAGTGTGAGCATGATTATAAGGCTAATGTAAAATTCCATTCAGCAATTCTGGTGTATTGGCGTATCGTCAAGTGCTGAAAAGAAAACTTTACAGGAAGGTGGGGCAAACCAAGTGGGATTTTCTTGGTGGAATTTTGAGCTTGTCACTCGCACCCCTTCTCTGATTCCCTAATTTTATTCGTCATCCTTCGTCTGCCTTAAAAGATAAAAAGTAGTACTCTATGTCTTACATAAGAAATAAAATATAAATTATGCTAGAAAGGAAGTAAATGTGATAGGTTATAATAACTTGGAATTCAATAATATGACAAATACGTAGTCAAACATTTTTAATCGTATAAGAATGGGAGTTTTTTGGTCTTACTTCTTGGTGTATAGGATATGTTTAGTATATATATATATATATATATAATGAAAATATTTTATATTTCAGAACTGATTACGAAAATCAAAGTATCCCTGAAAAACGCTAAAAAAAAAAACAAAAAAAAAAAAACAAAAAAACTTTAAATAAAGGCCCGTTTAGAGATCGACCCCAACTATCCTATGCAAAACAATCCTTCATAAAAAAAAAAAAAAAAAAAAAACTGGAACCTAAATCGAAAAAGTAAAAAAAGACATAGTTAGAGATTGACTCCTATTCAAGAAAAAAAAATCATTTAAAGATATTGAAATGCAAATGAGAAATTTAAAAAAATTAAACAAACAAAAAACACACCCTTGGGATTAATATTAGCTTGCGAGTTCTGTTCGTTTTAATATAATTTGTAACGTGGGGAAGTTGGGAAAAAGTTAGGTCCAACATCAAATGTATTATATTCTTTATGAATCATAAGCATATTGTCTAAGAAATTTTGGATGGAGCAGTGGTAATGCTATATTGAAACAGAACGAAGAATAACATAACGGATGCGGAAAAAACAGCAACAACAATAACAAAAACATAGAGATATAATATATGCAAGTATGACTAAACATTGTATCATTCATATTTAAATTTATTTATTAACCATTTGGAAAAATGGTTATTGTTCTCTGTCAGGGTAGGAAATCAAAAGCATATCTGAAGATTTTTATTGGTTTAATCCGCATTTTATTCGTGTTCTGATTGGTCTATACAGTAATCTGTATTTCCCTTTACATTTAACAACGATGGATACCTTCTGTTGCCACTATGACAAAAAAGTAATAAAAACTACAAAAAAAAAAATTAATAACTCAGAAACAAATTGAGATACAGCTTTCAAACAAATTGCATTTAAAAGTACATTTTTTTCTCTATCCGACGGTGTAAAAAGTAATGTTGTCGGATGTTTAGAAGTTTAAGAATGAAATTTCATTTAAAATGTGTTGTAAGATTTCTTGGAAATCTGACGATGGAAAAGCCTTTTCCCGAACAGCCAATGAAATGCTTGGATAATCCGTAAGTTTCAGGTTCATGGAGTACGTAATGTAGGATCAACTCGGTGCGATTTTTTATGTCTTAAATTTTAGTCTTTGAAAAAAATCTTTTTTCAAATGGTCATTGTAATTTGTCAAATTGCTTTTTTTTTTTTTTTCCCTTTTAGAAAATGACATAAATTTTTTTAGCACACACTACAAAAACTGGATGCCATGATTGTTAGTATTAGTAAATTAGCCCATCTTTTCACAGTGGTTTGGAGAGTAAAAAAAGGTCAGAGTTTAGAATCTGTTCCATATACTTTTTCTTCCTCCAAAAAACAGATTTATCTTTAAAAAGCCTACCATAATAAAAATTGATGGACACGGGAATACCACGAACTAGGCAGGTTTACAATTTTATTTCCCATAAACTAGATATTGCATCAACAATTCTATATGATTGGTCATGGATTGGGATGCTGCATCTCCCGCATTTACTCTTTGCTTGAAAACAGACCGAGAGGGGTATTATTTAACGCGTGGATATACACTTTCTCACCACATGCTCACACGCAAATCAAATTAGTTACACCAGCACTGTTGAATCAGGGTGAATAAGTTCGAAAGTGGTTACAAGATTATCAATTTTTTTTCATGCTGTTCGTACGGTAATGTGAAAAGTCGAGTGCACTGGTAGTGGGTATACTTTGTTAAGCAAATTTGTGACGGTATGGCGAAACTAACGAAGTATTATAGATGGTTTATTGTTCAACATAAGCTCTTCTTTCGCTCTCGAATGATTTTCTGCGTCTCAAAGACTACAACAAAACTATAATTCATCATGTCATGGATTCTTTATTCTGATCTACATAAAAGATTACAACTAAAAATTACAACTTTCGAACTACTTAAAAAATACGTAATAAAAATTTAAAAGAAAATTAGGAAACAAATAAATAACACATAAGTAACACATGTTAATAATTTACAAATTTAGTCAAAAGTACAGATTATCTCTCTCCCAGCTGAACCTGATTATTCCTTCATATCTTTGATATTTTAACGATTTTTTAGGCGTGTCCGTACTTATGTAAATACGTAGCACTTATAGTCGTCGTCTGGTCCTTCCGTCTGTTTATTTGTTCATCCGTCCCATATAACAGCGTAAAAAATACCCAATCAAATGGTTTGAAATTTAATATATATAATCGTTGCTGAATTTTGTCGAGTCATTTCAAATTTTATGAAAATCGAATCAAAACAAAAGAAGATATTAATAAAACATGTCTTCATTCTATTAAATCCTATTACACTTAATTAATTCAATGATATCCGATGATAGGTAATGATTCTAAATTGTCATTATTGTGATAACGTCCTATTTAAGATATAGTCCTATTATTTCCGTACTACTGTATTTAATATACATAATCGCAATAAATTTTGTATTTATGCAATTTTGTATAAGAGTGCAACAGCTAAGATCTGAATATTTATAAAACTAGTTAGAGTAGGAACGAACCCCATTTGCATACAATTTTCGACTATGTTTTCTACTGAATTACATTATTCTGTGAGAAATATGATGATATTTCACGATAAGTCTGAAATCTGTGTCCAAGCAACACTGAATCAAAAGAAGTTGTAAAAAAGAAAAGTATTTATTTAATTAGTTTCTGTTGAATTTAATTCTATTTAATTTAGCTCTTTTAATTCTGTTGAATTTAATTCTGTTTAATTTAGGTCTTTTAATTCTGTTGAAATTAATAATTTTCTATTTTCAATTGCTTTTAATAGAGAAAAGCGATTACAGTATCTGATTTTTAACAGAAATTATTTAATAAACTAATGATGTAGTGTATAACTATTGAGAGGCATTATAAATATTAACTTTAATGATACTTTTTTCTTAATTGCCTATAATTATTGAACATGCTTTTATTTTTCATAAGAAACTTTCTGTTTATGTATGACGAATAAAATTAGGAAATCAGAGAAGGGGTGCGAGTGACAAGCTCAAAATTCCACCAAGAAAATCCCACTTGGTTTGCCCCACCTTCCTGTAAAGTTTTCTTTTTAGCACTTGACAATACGCCAATACACCAGAATCGCTGAATGGAATTTTACATTAGCCTTATAATCATGCTCACACTATGGTAATTAAGCCACTTAGCTTAACTTTTTTGAACCGGAAACAAGCTTCACCCGTTCACATTACCAAGCATTTTACGATATCTTATTTAGCCAAACAGTCTGAGCATGTGCATAAGCTGTTAAAATTTGTAACGATAACTTCTGACTATACATAGTTTGTTATCGTTTTCATTCTTTGCGATATTTTAAATAAACAAAAGTTCATCCAACACGTTATCTTATCTCTAATCTTATATCTTCCACCCTCCTAGTATGATTAAAGTTGTCCTTATCAACCTTCCCATCAGGTAAGAAACACTTCCGACCGGCAGGAGGTGGTTCCATCACCACAACCCACCTCATCCCCCCTGTTGGAACAGAACTCCACTTTTCCCTCTACTAGTGGTTAGCCGCCCCCCACACGGCTGTTCTGTTATGGTAGTTTTAAATGTTACTTTTTTGGGTGGCGCCGTCTATCGAGCTTTTGGTCAACTATCGCTTTTAAAATAAATATTTTTATCTCTCTGTAGTCAGCAATTGGAATCCAACGCGGGTGTAGAAGTTTTCAAGTCCAGAGGCTCATCCACTTGACTATCCGTACTTGCTTAGAGTATGCTTTTAGATTCTGCTACAGGAAACGGTTGTAGATAACAGTTATTTTGTATGTGGATAGTATTAAGACATGGATATAGAGGGTTCTGGAATAAATTTAAAAGTTACTTGATTGATACTGTGAAAGAATTTAATAATAGTATTTAATAACAATTGGATATATCTTTTTAATATGAATGTTATATATAGAATTTAAAAAAAAGTATATTCTATTTTCTAAAAGTTCTTATAAAAGATGCAGAATTTTAATGTTTTCACTATCGAAAAGTGAATATATTTAAAATGTAATTCCTTTGAAAACTGTATTTCAATTTACTGTTTTTATGTTGTTAAATAAATTTTAAGAATTATTTTGAAACAATCTATATTATGTGTGGCTTGATTAAGGAAAATTAACTTTTTTTTCTATACTTAGAATGGTATAAATAGTTCAGTATTTGTTTCTGTTTAAAATTCCATATTGGGATTAATACTTCAACAATATATAAGGAAAGAAAATAAATTTAACAGTCGCATAATTAAATTACGTGCTAAAACACTTTAACTGATGTCACCACTATTGTATGGTACTAAGAATACACATCTATCTTAAAAGATAAAAAATAGTACTCTATGTCTTACATAAGAAATAAAATATAAATTATGCTAGAAAGGAAGTAAATGTGATAGGTTATAATAATCTGGAATTCAATAATATGACAAATACGTAGTCAAACATTTTTAATCGTATAAGAATGGGAGTTTTTTGGTCTTACTTCTTGGTGTATAGGGTATGTTTAGTAAATATAACTTATAGAACCGGGAAATCATATAAAAATTTAAATTTCTTATTTTTTATTTATTTATTTTTTTTTTTTAAGAAATGTTTTCATTTACACAAATTGCTTTTAAAATACTTTCATACCTCATTTAAAACATTTATATAATTGGAACTATATGTCTATGCCTAACGGTTTAGGAGTTAGCCATTGGACACCGTTGAGAGTGGATACCCTGCATATATAAAATGCGTAGTAAAGCAGGGAATTAAACATTAAAAGAAAGTGACAAAAATGATTTTTTACTGTATATTTTGTTATACAAAGCGACAGAATTATAAAGTAAAAATTTTAGTGCTTAATAGGAATCCCTAAATAATATTGAAATTCGTGCCTCATTAATCCGAGATTTTCACCGGAATAAAAAGAGTGCGCTGCCTGATAAACGAATAAATATATAAAGAAGCAAAAGGAAAGCACTGAAAAGAATTATAAGGCACTTTCATTACTCTGCAAAACACAGAATACACGTTAGTGAGAAGTGCACTTTTGAAGATATGGGAAAATGTGTCATTTCCGAGCTTAGTTTTTCAGTACTAATACAACTACAGATGAAAAAGTGGTTTTACAGTCAATGTAAAAATATCCGCAGTTTCGTACAGATGCTGCAATTCTAATTTGCGTAAACATTTTTCCGTGTTATGAATTCAAATTTTAACTAGTGTTTGATATTTTCTAAAATAAAAGGAATTAAGCGGTGTCGACATGTAAGTGTTATTTAAGAAAAACTTGTTTTTAAAATTAGGTATTTTTTTAAATTAAATATGATCATTTTATTTTAAAAAAATAGAAAAAAAAAGAAAAAAAAATCAAACTGAAATGTATCGTTCGCATTTAAGGAAGTTAAAATAAAAAGAAATGTGCATTTATGAACATTTAAAATTCCATTGTAAAACAATTAATAAAGAAAAAAACGTATATATAGTTTAAAGTGGGATAAAGTTATTATTAATTGAAGATTTTTAAGCAGTAAGTAAATGTTTTTTAATAAAAGTCTAAAAGAACAAGTATAATTGTGAATATTATTATTCTTATAATAAATGTAGATAATCTCGCTCTATTCCTTTCAAAGTTTCAGATGCTTTAAAACTAATTTTTAAAAGATAGTAGAACATTTTAAGAAACTTAGATCACATTAGCCTGCAAAATTTGGGTTGTGTGATACTTTTTTGCTTTTGATAATTGATTTTTATACATTTTGTAGCGCTGAATCCGAAAATGACCTTCATTTTTTTTTTTTTTTTTTTTTTTTTCCATTATGTAAGGATTTTTTGCAAATCCTAGATTTCAAAGTTAAAAAGTCAAGAAATAGCGAAAATCTGATACCAGATAATAGATATGATTGTTTCGTTTTTTAACTTTCGATAACTGACTTTTATGTATTTTTTAAAGCTGAATCCGAAAAGGAACTTAATTTTTAACCATCATGTGAGAAGTTTTCGCAAATTGCAAATTTCAAAGTTTAAAAGTTCAAAGTTAAAAGTGAACCCCTTCCTCCGATCGGACCACTGATCTGTTTAGCTGTAAGAATTAACAGTATAAACCAAAAACAGAATAAATTATTGTATTAAATAAAATTAAATTGAATAAAAAAAGTTTTACATCTATTTTATAGTATCAGATTTTCGTTTTTTTTTTTTTTTTTTTTTTTTCTTTTCTTACTTTTTAACTTTGAAATTTACGATTTACGAAAAATTCTGACGTGATGGTTAAAAATGAAGGTCATTTTCAGATTTAGAGCTAAAAAGTACATAAAAATCAATATAATATCAGATTTTCATTATTTTTTACTTTTTAACGTTGAAATTTACGATTTTCGAAGAATCCGGATTTCATGGTTTTAAATTTTGGAATTTTGCACTAAAAAATACACAAAAATCAGTCATCAAAAGTTAAAAAACACAACCATCCCACCTATTTTTTAGTATCAGATTTTCGCAATTTTTTTAACTTTTTACCTCTGAAATTTACGATTTGCAAAAAATCCTGACGTGATGGTTAAAAATGAAGGTCATTTTCTGATTCAACGTTAAAAAATACATAAAAATCCATTATCAAAAGTTAAAAAAAACACAACCATAGCAGCTTGTGTTACATTCTTGTTCCTCAAATGTTAATTTTTTTCGTTTTCGTTTTTGTTTTCTTTTTGTGAATAAACAAAATTTTCTTTTTGAACCCGAGTGCGAAGACTGACATCAAAATCGATCCCGAGCCCGGCACGGACTCCGGCTTGAACTCGTGCTGATTCTGTCTCATCTCTAATACAGATAAACCTTTTATTTATAAAGTTTTCAGCTAACAATTATTTTTTACTTTTGAAGGGACTCAGTGTCCTTCATTTGACGGTAAAATATAGAAATATATATATATATATATATTTGCTTAAGATATTCGTAAAGATGCATAAATAATAAAAAAGTTAAAATTTCACTACAAAATTCACCTTGATTAATAATTAAAATTCATAAAGATACAAATAAATGTAAATACATTGCTTAAAGGTGCTTCAAACATAATAAAAACATTTAAAAACATATTAAAGTCCTTTTAAAAGGACTTTAATGTGTTTTTAAATGGTATTATTATGTTTGACGCACTAAAGGTGCAAATTAAAATCCTTTAAAAAGGACTTATATATATATTTATAATGATTTTATTATGTTTGACGCACCTTTAAGCAATGTATTTACGTTTATTTGTATCTTTATGAATTTTAATACATAAGTAAATACGCATAAAAGGATTTTCACTGCATGAAAACTTCTTTAAATGAGTCGGAGTTAATACCTACACATTATTGGTTTTTTATGTTTATGTTTTATAGTACATTAGTATGTTCAAAATTCTAAAACTTCAAAAGACATTTATTATTTTACTTTATTTTATTTATTAATGGACGTTGGTTATAATGCGTTTTATAAAATTACGGAGTGGATAATAAATAAAAACCTTCTTTTTTTTAAAAAAATAAAAAAAACTGAATAAAATCTTTAACGAAATATAATACAAATGTCTGAATACTATATTTAATTAGAAAATATATTTATTTATTTATTTGCCATTACACAATTCGTTTTAAAGAAAAAAGTTTAGTATTTTATCAAAAGTACATTTTGAATCTGAACATATAAAAAACAGATGACATCTTTTACTTGTAAAAGAGCCCAAGAGATGGCGATAGCTCACCCGTATGAAACTTCTAATAAAAGAGAAATACTAATTTTGTAAAAATGAATAAAATAAATATCTGAAATTCTGACAGTAAAAAGAGATTATTTCGAATTATTTTGAATTATGCGGATTTTTTTAAAGACCATTTATTATCTAAGCTAATAAATAATACATAGAAAATCTATTTTTAATGTTTTTAAATTATAAAACTAGTAAAAATTATATACTATTTGCAGACAATTTTTTTAAAATCAACTTTATTTATTATTGAAAAAAAATTATAAACGAGTTTAAAAATATATATGTGTATATTTGTTTATTTGTTTATTTATTTATTACGCTGACAGTCAATTGGTTTCATTTATCACACACAGATGGCATTATCAGTGCAGTTTTCGTTCTCAGTCACGGATGTTTTACCGAAAAAAGTTCCTGGAATAAGTAGAAAAAAAAAACTAACAAACGATATTAAGAAAATTAAATTAAATTGTTATTCCTTTATTTTTTACATTAATTTCTTTTATTATCAGTAGGATCTTGTAATTAATAAAATAAATCTCTCTAGTTTTATCAATTATATTGAATCATTTTGAAATAAATTATTATTAAAGGATATGAATTACGAATTACTTTTTTTTTTCTATTTTACTGATAATTTAACATAGAACTGAATAGCAGACAATCACAGTTTCAAAAAATTTTAGTACAGTTTTTAGTTCCGCATCACAATTTTTTAGTGAAAAGAAAAATAATAATTCCAAATTTATCTTACTTTATAGGAACGTTTAATATGAAAATAAATAAATAAATAAAACCCTTATATGCTGGGTTTTTTTTAATCAAATTAAAAATGATCTATAAATTATAGAAAGCAATAGTGACTCATGAATCATTTTTCAGTCGTATTTTATTGAGGTCACTTTTTATGTGTTCTCTGTAAAAGATTCGGCTAAGTTTCAACTTTATTGTTATTATAAAAATGATTATTATTGGTGTTTCATTATTATTATTTTTGGATGGCATTTTAAAGGTAATTAATTGACAAAATAAAAAATATATCGATAAGTTTTTATGAATTTCTTAAAAATCATTTTAAAGTGTTTCCTAATGATAGGTGATATTTCAAATTTTAAGAAAATTTTTGAGCCTCACATTTCAGGCATATGAATTCTTCTTTCAAAGAAAGAAAGAAGTAAAAAATTACTTCTATTCTTCAATCAATTAAAACTCTTTGCAGGCATACATTTCACGCATACATACACATATATGCAAAAAAAGTAAAGAAATAAGGAAATTTTTACAGATTTTTATCTATAGGCTTTGTCTGATTTTTTGAAAGCCATTTTACAACTCATACTATTATTCATAAAAAAGCTCACTTTTAGACTACATTTAATAAATAATATTCACAAGAGCTGCAGAAAAAGAAATTTGAATAGTAAATAGTAAACAAACTAAGCTAAAAAATGCTACAAAAGTAATAAAATATTTTTATTTAGATTAACGTACGTTTCATCGCACAAACGGCCACGTTTTCATAATCATTCTTGATGGAAATATTTTCGCAAAATTTTTTTTAAACAAGAACTTTGTAAATAACGTCACGAGACTTCACGCATAATAAAAATCAGTGCAAAGAAAAAAAAAAAAAAAAAAAAAAAATGAAATTGGATATTTGTGAGCGTGGATTAATTTTTACTATTATTTTTACTAAATCTGCATAGCATCTCTTTACAAATTTTAGGTAACTCAAGGGACACTGAATCATTGCAAATATTCTCGTTGCGTAAAAATATCTCTATTGATTCCCGGATAATGGATGGTAAATAAAATCTTGACGGATAAAATAATCTGCTATTTTAAAAACGGATCTGTAAAGGTTCCTTGCTGCTGAAACGTACGTTAGTCTAAATAAAGGTGTTTTATCACATTTATAGCATTTTTATTTTAGTTTGTTTCATTATAAGTGATTATCATATATATATATATATAACCATTCATTAAACATTACCGACCATCATCAAAAACTGCAATATTATGAATGATTGACTGCACGCCATAAACCAACAATATGTAAAATAAAGTACCTTATACCTAATTACTAGAATTAACATGGAAGAAAAGAAGAATATGGATTCCGAAAAAATTGAAAAACTTATATATTGAATTACGTTTTCAAGAGTACAGAAATATATATATATATTATATAGAAAATAGAATTTACCATAAAATTTCCTGAAGAAATTCTTTTTTTTTTTTTTTTTTTTTTTTTTTCAAAGAAAATTACCTTGAATTATAATGTAAATATTAAAATCTCCATGCAGTTTATGAATATGAAATGCATGACATAAAACCAACATAAATAGTAGCGCCAATTTAAAAAAAATATTGGATGGGTTCAAAATTTTTTGAGTAAAATAACACATATATTTTTTCGCCCTTAGTGTGCATATGTGTGGAGAGAGAGAGAGAGAGAGAGAGGGGGGGGGGGGGAGCGAATGACTAACGACGATAATTCGGAATTAAATTAGGTTTTTTCTAAGCAAATTTTTAAATTATTATAATTTAATTATAATTTTATAAATATTTTGTTAAATTATATTCTTATAAGTTCTTTATAAATACATTATCATTTATTTTAAATAACATTAGAATTGTTAACTATTGAAAGTGCAAAAAACTAAATGTCAAGAAAAGCGTACATTTTAGTCATGTAAGGGCTTTATCAATTCAAGACATCAAAACAGATGCAAAATATGCAGGTAATTTGTTTTAGTGAGAAATTTAACTATACATCCGATGAAGGAGTTTTCAGTACTCCTGTAAGTCTAACTGATGTCCTTACTATTTTTCAAACAAAACAATTTTGAAATCGTTAAAAGAAAGAAATTTCATTTGGGTGATTAAATAATTTAAAAAAATAAATTACGAATTAAATCAATGGAAATTGGGTGGGCGCGGAGAGATCGAGTGGGCTCGCGCCCCATGGGCTCATATAAGTTGGCGCCACTGATCTTAAAGAAAGCAAATATACAAGAAATTTTAAACATACTTCTATATTACAAGACTTCATATAATCGGGATAGACTTATTTAGAAGCCTGATATCAGAATATTAAACATTTTCTGTATATATTTGTGTTTTATTGTGCTGTATTTTTGTGCATATTAGCATGAATCTTCTCATGCGCAAAATGATAAATACATATTCATACAGTCAAACCTCCTTAACATGAACCTCAAAGGGGATTAAATTTTTGTTCATGTTATCCGTAGTTCATGCTATCAGTATAAAAAAATCCAGATAAAAAAAGTATTATAAAGCAAAAACATGTCCGTGGTTACTCTGACGTCATATTGACGGTGTCAACAACCTGGCCAACAAATTTCGCCTTTACAGCAATGTTTTTTCGCTTCTAAACATCGCACAATTTCAATTTTTACAGCGTGGTATATAGAAAAAAGAAATGTGCTTTCAAATGCATCTTGTTTGAAAACTATATCTCTGTTTACGTATATTTTATGGATTTAAAAATATTTTTGAAACATCAATGTGTTTAAATCTGCATGCAACTCAATTACGGAAGATTTCCCCCCTTTTGCACACATAGCAATATAAATACTTAAGCAATTGTTTGTTTCCGGGAAATAGTCTATAACTAAATTGCAAAACGAAATTAAAACTTTATAATTAAATAAAGAGTCAAATCAATAAGACACAAATTTTACAGATATGTAATCGAACCAAGTGCTTAACCCTTTATCTACTTACGGTACTTATAAGTACCATTAAAATAACTTGTTATAAAATTCATTTAATACATCGATTAGTAGAAATGCAGTTTAGAATGAGTTATAGATGCATTACTTGTTCCAAAAGCAATACTGGTTACACAAAACAAAAATATTTTTAAAAGGATGATTTCTTTTGTCTTTGCATCTTTTCAGTTTTCTTGGCGTTGGGGAGGGGGGGGGGGGTCAATTCGGAAATATTTCTATATTTCTATTGTAAGAACATTTTATTTGTACATTTCCTAATTCTACAAAATACTAAGAAAAATATTTAAAATAAAAGATTTGAGTGGGGTTATAAATATTGCACAAAATACCTATAAATTCAAATTTAATTTATCCTTCTAAATCCTTCAATCCTTCTTAAATTTATTAAATTATTATGTAAATCTTCTAATGTAGTTTCAAAAATTCACGAAAAATGCTTTACAAGATAAAATTTTCATGAATTCATAATTCAGTACATAAAGGGTTAAACACTGAAATAATTAGAATCACAAAGGTTGCCATAAATATAGTGGAGTGTTTCAAGATTGACAGTTTGGATGCGGTAAAGACGAAAGTACCAAAAAGGCTTTTTGATGTAGTTCTTTGGAAATCTAATAAAATGCGCTAAATGTAAAAAATCTATTAGAGTTTTAAATCAAAAACGATTATCATCAATGTTCTTTACACCGGACAGCATATGGGGCATCTTCAAACCGGCTAGTCGGGGTTCGATTGGTGGTATTTATGAAACTAAAGATGGACACATTTATTGATGTTGGGGGGGAGGGGGGGAGCATTTCACATAATGGATGAATTTCTAAACTAATATTTCCCTGTATGAAATTAAAACCAAAAATAAATTAGTATGCTGTGGGCATTACAAACTTCCTTATATACTATTCTAATACATTAATTTAAATAGCACTGTTGCACCAGCGATTACGAAGTGGAGTTTTTGCTTTGAAATTGAACTGGGAGTTACAGTGATCAGCGAATAAATGAGGGGCGTTTAACAGCTCCTCCTGTTGGGTATTCAAATAAAAGTGGATCAGATTATATTCTTTTAATTAATAATTTCAAATATAAAAATTGGTGCATTTATACCAATAGAAACTGAGATGCCTCTATATAAGGTACATTGTTAATATATAGCATTGCAGCGCCCCCTCTTGAGTGAACAAAGTCTAAATTCAATCAGCATAATTTCTAATAAATATCTTACATTATAAATTTGGGGAAATTTTATCCCATAAATTCCGAGATATAGCTATCATGAAAATCATGAAAAGCACAGAATAGCAGAGCCACATGTTGGGCGAAACACATCCAAACATTATCAGCACCAAACTTATGTAAAAATCTAATCGAATCTGAAGCTTGATTAAATTCCTTTCATTAGTTCTTGAGCCGCCACAAAATTTGCGTGTCACGCAGATATACAGGCATTTTCCAAAACTAGTCAAATCGTGTTTAGGACAAGTAAATTGATCAAAAAAATGAAGTCGAAAATTTTCAGGGTTCCGATAATATACTTTTTTCTTACGTATAGAAGAAATATTGACGAAGTTATAGAAGAAAGTAAAATATGCTGCTTTCGAGACCTAAAAATAATATGTGCTTTAACTTAAAATATTTTTACTAAAAGTATGCAAAGATAATTAAAATTTTAGCGTTATTCAATGAAAATGGTTTCTTGCACAGTTAGTTCTTGCTATAGAATGTCTCTTATTCACAGAAAAGGAGGCATGGTTTGACAAACATTCATGAAAAATGAAAACAATATTGTATTGTTGTTTTCCAATATTTTGCGTTTTTCTATGCTTCTGACAAAATTTATGCTCAAAAAAAAAAAAAAAAACATACTGAAACAATGAACAATGAAGAAACTTAACTCTGAACAAAGTTCTAGACCTTATAAAACGATTATTGGGTGACCTAAATCAAAAGAAACAGTAAAATTACACTTACTTTAAATTTACAGAGATTTGAATAACTATAGGATTACATTTAACTCATTAAGCAAAAATTGCATTTTATAGATACTTTCAATTTGACACAGATAGAAAAAGGGCATTGCAACTTATAACAAGCATTAAAATAGTATGTTGTTATTATTTTGGTCTTTCAATGAAAATTTACGCATGTATTTATTATGGGTATGTAATAAGAATTATTCTTTACATCTACGGTTTTATAATTCTCAGTGAATATACAGTAACACCTCGATATATCGCGCTACTTGGGAGATCAGAAAAAAGCGCAAGATACCGAGGAGAGCGATATAAAGAGGGACGCCAGAAGAACGTTTATAAATAAAAAACACTGAACCCTAAATTAAGCTACGATGTTTTCGAGTTAATACTTGTTCAAAAAACCTACAAGTTCAGCATAAAAGAGATCTGAAAACGCTAAAAAAAAAATGCAAAGCCGTATATTATACGGTATACATTTTTACTTACATTTGACATTTTCTGAATACACTGTAAAAAATAATCTGTAGTTCTACAGATGTAAAGTTACATGCTTACTAAACTTTCATCTGTAACTGTACAAAAAAAGCTGCAAATCGACAAAACTAGTTTTTGTAAAGCTACAGAAATCTGATGTAACTTTACAAATGAATCTGCTAAAATTACAGTAATCTTACTAAAAATTTATCTGTAACCCTCGTTGCAGTTACATGAAAAGTTCTAGGCATCCCAGTTTCCTAAAAAATTCTTAGTAAACTTACAGAATTTTTGGTTTTCGGCGCAAAAGTGTGTCTGTTACATGAATTTTTGCTGTTGCCGTTACATAAAATGTTCTAGGAATCTCAGTTTCCTAGAAAAACTTTAGTAACTTTAGAGATTTTTTTTTTTACAGTGTATAAGAAGTCAGTATTATTTTCCCCTTGATAATTTGATTGCCACTGAAAATTAAAAAAAGAAAATGAACTAATTGCATTTCAGTTGCATGCTTAGATTTTGACATTTCAAAAGTTTTATATGCTTTTTCGAGGACCTAAACAGCATCGAAGATACTAAATACTTCCTCTTCGCCATTCTCTTCTTGGGAAATAGAACTATTATCTCCTTGAACTGCAGAAGTAATTTTTGTGTCAGTCAAATTTTGAAATATAGATTCATTGTCGTCAAAATATATGTAAAGAAATACCGCTGACTATTACGTATATTCTTTTATCAGTAAACAGGAAATTTATCAGGGGATAACTAAAAAAGAACGATATAGCCGAATGCGCTATATACCGAGCAGCGATATAACGAGGGACTACTGTATAAGTAAAATAATAGCCACTAACTCAGGAAAAGAAGAGCTCAGTGAGAATTTTAACATCAACATTGTTTAATATATTTTTTGTACCTTAAATGAAGTTTAGTAATATTACATGAAAGTTATTCCGAACACAATTATAAAACTTATGTGACGAGATTTTGCAAAAGTGAATAATTTTGCAAATTAAAGCACTTTTAACACTGAACTTCAAATTGTAAGGTTCTACTTATAATAATATTTTTTTTTTCATTTGTTGTCTGTTTATCTATTATAAATATTTCTTTTACTTAATGTTATGAGCGTCTTGTTTTGTTTAACGAATTTTTATTAAACATCAACGAGTTAACACATATACAATATAATTTAATTTAAAAACTACAATAATACAAACTTTTCCTGTGGATTTTTGGAAATAATTACTTATGAAAAATAAATTTTCCAATCTTAAAATGCCCATGAAAACTACGAATACACTATAAAAAAATCTGTAAAATTACTAAAATTTTTCTAGGAAACATGGGATTCCTAGAACTTTTTATGTAACGGCAACAACAAAAATACATGTAACAGATACACTTTTGCACTGTAAATCAAAAAATCTGTAAGGTTACTAAGAATTTTTTTAGGAAACTGGGATCCCTAGAACTTTTTAAGTAACTGCAACCCGGGTTACAGATACAATTTTAGTAAGATTATTGTAATTTTTGTAGATTCTTTTGTCAAACTACAGATTTCCGTAGGTTTAAAAAAAACTGGTTTTGTAGATTTACATTTTTTTTTGTACAGTGTACAAATAAAATTTTATTAAGCATACATATTTCTGTAACTTTACATCTGCAGAATTACAGGGTTTTTTTAACAGTGTAGTTTCAAGTGAAATAATTTATAACTCTTACATTTATTTTATAACCCAATAATTTATAAACCTCTTGCATGTATATCTCAACCGAATGAAATATACACACGATATCTCTTCAACGGGAAAACTATTTACTGTAAAAGTATAACTATCATAACTAACAGTTTATTTCAAACAATTCTAGAGAATTAAGATTTGTTTTTCATTTTTTTAAGATTTAGTCTGCCACTTTCTTGGTAGAATGTGATTGTTAAATTTACTTCATTGGATAATATTATTATCAAAATAGAAATCAGAGCTAAACGCATGTAACGGGAATTGCAATCATAACATGTTATTTTGATCGAAAAAGGGTTATTTATGGTTTGAAGAGAAGGGAACGGGAGAAGAAGGGTGGAAAAAATCGTGACAGTTCCACGTCAAGCTCTTTTGTGGACGTCATGCTCTGAAAAGGATTTATGGTTGAAAAATCTCCCTACAATTTTGCATGTGGGAAAATCCATGTATGGTAAAAATCCAACATCGTGTGGTATCCGCATTCATAAGAAACTAGAATGGTAGGGCCATTACAAAACTTTCTTTTATGTTATTCTAATACATAAATTTAAATAGCAATATATTACACAAAAACAATTACGAAGTAGAGTGCACGTTTTAAATTTTAACTTACAGTTACAGTGGTCAGAAAATAAATAAAAAGCACAGTTAACCCTTTGAGGGGCACCGGTATATATTATATACCACATACGACTAATAAAGTTTTACACCAGAAAATTTTTATTAAATTTTACTTTTCTAACTTTGATGGAAAAAAGCCGTAAAATTGCTTTTACTTATTTTGAAATAGAATTTTTCAAAGATTCCGGTGTGAGTTCAACATTACAGGAACATAATCACTTGTCCCTCAAGGGGTTAAACAGCGCCTCCTGTTGGGTATCGATATGCAAATTAGACCAGCATATATAATTAGTAACTTCAAATATAAAATTCGGTGAATTTCTACCTAAAAGAAACTGAGATGCCGCCATGACGTTCATCGTAAAAATATAGCATTTCAGTTCCTTCTGTTGAGTGAACAAAGCTAAAACTGAAACAACATAATTTTTAATAAATGTCTTGCATATTAAGAGGTTATTTCACTCACTCGAAAATACCCGCTCTCTAATGATAATCCTATATGAGAGATTTTTTTAAATACCTTGTTTGCCTTTTAATATTTTAAAATAATTTTTTGCATCGGATAGCTGAGGTCGATCTCTACAAAGGGCGTTTTTTACTTTTTCGATTTTTTTTTTTTTTTTTTAAATGAGGATACTTATTTTTTAGAAACCGGTTTTCAAGTGAAAGTGTCCTTATGAAAAAACCTGCAAACAAAACCGACAAAGTAAAAATCAGTCTCTGTAGAGATAGGCTTCAGCCATCCAATGCAAAATAAATAAATAAATAAAAATAAGAATAAAAAACCATTTAAAAATATTAAAATGCAATTGAGGTACTATAGAAAATTTATCGCATAAGATTAACATCAGCGAGCGGATGTTTTAGCGTGAGTTTAGTAGTCCCTTATATTATATATCACAGAATACGAGAAAACAGCTATCACGGAAATCGTTAAAAACACAGTACAGCGTCACTACCTGTTGGAAAAGATGCACCCTAACCTACTACGTACACTGTAAAAAAAAAATCTGTAAAGTTACTAAAGTTTTTCTAGGAAACTGGGATTCCTAGAACTTTTTATGTAACGGCAACAAAAAAAAAATTCCTGGTAACAGCGTCTGTTACAGGAATTTTTGTCGTTGCCGTTACATAAACATTTCTAGGAATCCCAGTTTCCTAGAAAAACTTTAGTAACTTTACAGATTTGTTTTTTACAGTGTACCAACTTATGCCTAGGCCTAACTATCAAATTGGATGAAATTCCATTCCATAGATGCTCAAACATAGCTGTCATGGAAATCGTGACACTTAAAGCACGGCAGCGCTGCCTGTTAGGCTGTATACATCGAAACCTAATCAATATAGATTTATGTCAAGCACTGTAAAAAAAAAATCTGTAAAGTTACTAAAGTTTTTCTAGAAAACTGGGATTCCAAGAACATTTTATGTAACGGCAACAACAAAAAAAAAATTCCTCTAACAGCGTCTGTTACAGGAATTTTTGTCGTTGCCGTTACATAAACATTTCTAGGAATCCCAGTTTCCTAGAAAAACTTTAGTAACTTTACAGATTTGTTTTTTACAGTGTACCAACTTATGCCTAGGCCTAACTATCAAATTGGATGAAATTCCATTCCATAGATGCTCAAACATAGCTGTCATGGAAATCGTGACACTTAAAGCACGGCAGCGCTACCTGTTAGGCTGTATACATCGAAACCTAATCAATATAGATTTATGTCAAGCACTGTAAAAAAAAATCTGTAAAGTTACTAAAGTTTTTCTAGGAAACTGGGATTCCTAGAACTTTTTATGTAACGGCAACAAAAAAAAATTCCTGTAACAGCGTCTGTTACAGGAATTTTTGTCGTTGCCGTTACATAAACATTTCTAGGAATCCCAGTTTCCTAGAAAAACTTTAGTAACTTTACAGATTTGTTTTTTACAGTGTACCAACTTATGCCTAGGCCTAACTATAAAATTGGATGAAATTCCATTCCATAGATGCTCAAACATAGCTGTCATGGAAATCGTGACACTTAAAGCACGGCAGCGCTACCTGTTACGCTGTATACATCGAAACCTAATCAATATAGATTTATGTCAAGTACTGTAAAAAAAAATCTGTAAAGTTACTAAAGTTTTTCTAGGAAACTGGGATTCCTAGAACTTTTTATGTAACGGCAAAAAAAAAAAAAAAAAAAAAAAAAAAAAAAAAAATCCTGTAACAGCGTCTGTTGCAGGAATTTTTGTCGTTGCCGTTACATAAACATTTCTAGGAATCCCAGTTTCCTAGAGAAACTTTAGTAACTTTACAGATTTGTTTTTTACAGTATACCAACTTATGCCTAGGCCTAACTATCAAATTTGATGAAATTCCATTCCATAGATGCTCAAACATAGCTGTCATGGAAATCGTGACACTTAAAGCACGGCAGCGCTACCTGTTAGGCTGTATACATCGAAACCTAATCAATATAGATTTATGTCAAGCACTGTAAAAAAAAATCTGTAAAGTTACTAAAGTTTTTCTAGGAAACTGGGATTCCTAGAACTTCTTATGTAACGGCAACAAGAAAAATTCCTGTAACAGACGCTGTTACAGGAATTTTTCTTGTTGCCGTTACATAAAAAGTTCTAGGAATCCCAGTTTCCTAGAAAAACTTTAGTAACTTTACAGATTTTTTTTTTTTTACAGTGAGTTTCAACTGAATATGAAGTTTGATGAAATTCTACCCCATAGATTCCGAGAGAAATAGGTATGATGGAAATAGTACAATAGAAAGCATTAGTGTCACAACCGGACGATATACACCAAAACCTAAATCAAATCAGCACCTATTCATATCAAGATCTAAGAGAATGTGTAGTTTTGTGCAATTCCGTGCATTGGCGATATACAAAACCTAATAAGCATCTATCCATCTCAACATCTAAGAGAATATGTAGTTTTATGCAATTCTGTGCATTAACTCTTGAGATATAGCTATCACGGAAATCCTGATAGATGCAGCATAGCAACGCCATCAGTTGGGCTTACATACAAAACCTAATCAGCATCTATCCATATCAAGGTTTCCGTTTATGCCTACGCCAGTCGGTGAAATGACATCGAAGTATAGGGCAACTAAAAAAATTCTTGGATGCCTTATGCGCCCCTTTTTCTGGAGGTTATATTTAACCTCGTGCTTCCAACTCTGTAATGGCCCTCGAGACTCCACCAGAGCTTCCAAATTATACTTTTAGGCCGTGCATTGTTTCGAAATTCATCCTTAGTTCATTTTCATATTTAGTTGGAGGTTACGCGCGGCGGCGTTGCACGCCGCGTTGGCACTCTTTAAGCACCGCGATGTCATGTCATGTCAAGGCGATTTTCAAGTACACTGTTCGACAAGCCGAAACTTTCTGGCATGTTTACAGATGTATTTACTGACTCATTTTTAAAGGTAAAGGGACGAAATTAGCAGGGCTGACAATGGAAGCGATTTGGTCCATTTTTTGATAAATAAATTATTTATTGAGTTATAAGCAATTTTGGGGCCACGTGACAACCAGTGTTTCTCCCTTTTCGGACTGGTATTTCTCCTTTCGCCAGGAATCGGTTCAAAATGCCAAATTTGATAGTATTTTCTGAAAGATCTTTTGCGTTTATCAAAAAATGGAAAAAGCCTTTTGGTCACATAATTTCTGAATAACAACACCTGCCAGTTTCATGTGTTTCTGAATAAAGGGAATTAAAACTTGTGTCATAAAGTTGCCATTTTGGATTTGAGAACAGTCTTAAGAGAATATAGAATTTTATGAAATTTCGTGCACTAGCTCTAGAAATACAGCGGCCAAAATAACACACAGACTAATAGGCACTAAACAGACAGACAGATATTTTCCAAAAATAATCAAATTGTATTCAGGGCATCCCAAAACATGTAATCGCATATAAAAACGGAAGTCGGAAATTTTCACGATTCCAATATTTTCTTTTAATGTGTATGAAGTAAGTAAAAAACAATTATTCATCATCATCAAATTAAACTTTATCACTATTGAATTAAACTCTTTGAAATACAGAACTTTTCAAATTATAAAGCAATTTTGAATTTATATTAATTTCCAAAAACATTTTTTTCTAAATTAGCTGTTTATTTATCTTTAAGGTTCATAAACTAACAAGATTCAGTTTAAATTTTGCTTTTCCATTTATTCGAGCATTTTTGCCGATTTTCTTTCTTATTAAGTTATTTTTGCTGTTGATTTAGCTTTCCATTCGGTTTATTTTTACATTATATGAAGCTATAGAAAGAAAAAACAACCTCTCCAGAAGTATTCTTTGACAAATATTTCAGTTAATTTAAAATTGAAGAGAATCCTTTTAACAAGAAAAAAAAACAAATCACGGATTCTATTAAAAGGGTCTAAAGCATATACCCCAATCTGTTGTTGTGCAAACTCACAAAAAAAAAAAAAAAAAAAAAAAAAAAAATCTGAAAAATGATTTGAATTTGCGGTCAAATTCAAAATTTATAAAACGAATTCGCTCAATTCAAACTCATTGAAAAAAAAAAAAAAGGAAAACTCACTAAGAATTCCTTGAAAAAATTAAATAAATAAAATAAATCATTAAAAAATAGGAGAAAAATATTTTGCTTAACTTAATGAATTTAGCATAGTGATGGTAAAACCTCTTTAATTAAGTTAGTACTGAAATGCTATTCTAAAATAACCTATTACCGTTTATATTGTTTGATGAAAGGCAAGAATAGGAAATAAGCTTCACAATAGGTCTGTGATAAAACATCTTGATAACTTATTTCTTGTATTTACCTGTGTTAAAACAATATGTTAAAAAATATATGTTTTTTTAAAAGAAGCGTGAAAAAAAAGTAGAAGTGGCAATCATTTTTCCTCCTTTTTTTCCCCAGAGCTTATTTTGAGCGCGGTTCAGATTAATTGCTACACAGACTGTCTGTGAGAATTTATAAAAACAACACTGCACACAAGTTTACCACATGTGTTTTCTCTGAATTCTACACTGGAGTTCCGCTAGTTTGTGGAAATTGGCATTTAACCCTTTATCTACTGACGGTACTTATAAGTACCATTAAAATAACTTGTTATAAAATTCATTTAATACATCGATTAGTAGTAATGTAGTTTAAAATGAGTTATAGTAGGAGAGCTGTTGAACATTTTTGAGTAGGTATTTGAGGCACCCTGAAAATTTGTGCAGCACTTCTTTTGTAATGCCTGAATACAAAATCGAATGTCTGGCTGAAGGATCGTGGCCCAAAACCTGTGCCAGACACGTGTCAAGTGCCATTTTTTGACACTACCCCAAAAAAATATTTGAGGCACGCTGAGATTAAAACAGAATAATATTTATACTTAGAAAAAAATATTTTGAAAATGACAGACACTTTAGTCGGCCCAAAAACTGTGCCAGACACGTGTCAAGTGCCATTTTTTGACTACCCAAAAAAGGTATTTGAGGCACGCTGAGATTGAGGCACAATAATATTTATGCTTAGAAAAAAATATTTTGAAAATGACAGACACTTTAGTCGGCACAAAAACTGTGCCAGACACGTGTCAAGTGCCATTTTTTGTCTGGCACAGGTTTTGGGCCACGATCGTTCAGCCAGACATTCGATTTTGTATTCAGGCATTACAAAAGAAGTGTTGCACAAATTTTCAGGGTGCCTCAAATACCTTCCCTAAAATGTTTAACAGCTCTTGGACTATTACCGATGCATTACTTTATCTTTTACCAAAAGCATTATTGGTTACACAAAACAAAAATATTTTTTAAAGGATGATTTCTTTTGTCTTTGCATCTTTTCAGTTTTCTTGGCGTTGGGGAGGGGGGGGGGTCAATTCGGAAATATTTCTATATTTCTATTGTAAGAACATTTTATTTGTACATTTCCTAATTCTACTAAATACTAAGAAAAATATTTAAAATAAAAGATTTGAGTGGGGTTATAAATATTGCACAAAATCCCTTAAATTCAAATTTAATTAATCCTTCAAAATCCTTTAATCCTTCTAAAATCCTTCTAAAATTTAGATTTAAATGATTATGTAAATCTTCTAATGTAGTTTCAAAAATTCACGAAAATTGCTTTAGAAGATAAAATTTTCATGAATTCATAACTCAGTACCGTATTTTATGGAAGAAACGCCGCACTCCTAAAATTTACCTGAATAACCTTAAAAATATCGTAATCGCCGCACCCGTTGTAAACGCCGCATCGATCGGAACGCTACTTTTGTCGACAGCGTCACATTTACCTAACTTTAATCAAAGTTTTCTGAGCAGTGTAGGATGCCTCGTTTTTAGGTGCGTTCGTAATTATATAAATACGTAGCACCTATAGTCGTCGTTCAGTCCGTCCGTCTGTCCGTCCGTCTGTCTGTCCGCATGTAACAGAGCAAAAACTACCCAACCGAATGGTCTGAAATTTCAAATATATGATTGTTGCAAAATTTTGTCGAGCCATTTCAAATTTTATGAAAATCGGATGTATAGTTTAATTACAGGGACAGTCAAAAGTTTTTCTTTACATTACGGCCAATGGGAAAAATTATTGCAAGTGCATTTTAATGATATTAGAGCCTTCCGAATGATCTGAAATTTTAAAGATATAACTGTTGCAAAATTTTGTCGAGCCATTTCAAATTTTAGGAAAATCGGATGTATAGTTTAATTACAGGGACAGTCAAAAGTTTTTCTTTACATTACGGCCAATGGGAAAAATTATTGCAAGTGCATTTTAATGATATTAGAGCCTTCCGAATGATCTGAAATTTTAAAGATATAACTGTTGCAAAATTTTGTCGAGCCATTTCAAATTTTAGGAAAATCGGATGTATAGTTTAATTACAGGGACAGTCAAAAGTTTTTCTTTACATTACGGCCAATGGGAAAAATTATTGCAAGTGCATTTTAATGATATTACAGCCTTCCGAATGGTCTGAAATTTTAAAGATATAATTGTTGCAAAGTTTTGTTGAGATATTTAAAATTTTAGGAAAATCGGATGTATAGTTTAATTACAGGGACAGTCGAAAGTGTTCCGTTACATTACGGGGAATGGGAAAAATTATTGCAAGTGCATTTTAATGATATTAAAGCCTTCCGAATGGTCTGAAATTTTAAAGATATAATTGTTGCAAAGTTTTGTTGAGCTATTTCAAATTTTAGGAAAATCGGATGTATAGTTTAATTACAGGGACAGTCAAAAGTGTTCCGTTACATTACGGGGAATGGGAAAAAATTATTGGAAGTGCATTTTAATGATGTATCAGACTATGCGCTTTATGAAGTGCAAAAAAGTATACATTCAGTACAATATGGGGTGCAAAAAATAATTATAAAACTAGTTATAGTACGAACGCACCTCATTTGCCACGTTTGACGAGCAATTTCCTACTTGTTAATATCTTATGATGCCTGAAGTTTTATTTAAAATATTTAAATCCGATTTTAAATGTTTTTATGAATTTTTAAATTGAGGAAACTCAGTTGGTATTTAAAAAAATCGTAAACGCCGCATATGGCGTAAACGCCGAACTTGGAAAAAAAAAAATTAACTTTTAAACTCGTAAACGCCACGGCGTTTCTTCCATAAAATGCGGTACATAAAGGGTTAAAGTAAAGAAACGTATTTTTAATGGCGAGAAATATTTTCAGGAAGTCGTGAAAAAAATTTAATGAGTTTGGGTTGTGATTTTGACTCAAGCTCACAGATTATTTTAGTCTGACTCAACTCACGCTCGCTTTACGAAAAGTTAATGAAACTTAACTCAAAGCTCACAGAAAGCGAATCAAACTCACAAGTTTCTACCCAATGAGTTCGCTCTTGCACAACACTGATCCCAATATGTATATTTGGTACCTAAAATTAACGCGCGAATTAAAACTTCATAATTTTTTTTTTTTAATTTCCTTTAATCAATCAAAAATATACAAGTGGTGTAATATTTCATTAATTTTTATGAATAGAAAGTATATATAACTTCTAATCGAATATTATTTACGGTATTTAAAAAATAAAACTCAAATATGTTATTCACTAGAATATTTTGACATTTAAACAAAATTCCCCCTCGTATCGCAGATTTAAAACCAATTACACGAGGACACTACAGCACAGTGATCTGCAAGATATTTTTTATGGCCACTTTTGCATAAATGAATATCAAGCAAAACTCCCAGCTATCAACTATCTCTCTTCGCAAAGCTTTTTATCACCCACCGCAGCTCATCTCCCGACACCACTTAGTGGCATCCCTTAATCCCTCTTTATCCCGACGCATCCGACAACGTCCCTCCTCATTATTGTAGTACAGGCTTGCACAGGGATCGGCGCGTGCGATTTCTGCATAGGTTTCCCGTCATCCTTAACAAAGTGACGCTGTGATAAATGGGAGAGGGACAAAACCGCGTTAGTCGGGACATTGTTGTCCCAATGTCGGTGAGTCCGAAAGTGTTCTCCTCTCTCTCTCCTCCCACAGGCCCATGCAAGCCGTGGGAAAAATCCAATCAACGCATGCTTGAATCGTTTCGTAGGATTTCGAAAAGAATATACATCGTTAAGTGCAAAATCAAAGTGAGCATGCAGTTGTTTTGTTTGTGACCGGTGAGGGAAACAAACTTGACTCTGTTCCCAGCAGGACTTCATGAGCGAACTGAAATTTAAACTGCAGCTCAATAAATTTTCAAAAACGGTGAACGAATCTGTCCATCTAAAGCATTAGGTCACCTAATGGTTCAGTTTCAAAATTCAGCATGAAAAAAGTTAAATTTTTGAATGAAATTTTTTTTCTACTTAATTTTTGTGTTTTTCCATTAAAGAAGCATCAAAGATTTATAATGTTGTATTATTTTATTGATTTATAAATTCTTGTCCTCAAAAATAATACAGGGTGTATGCAAAGAAAAAAAAATGATTTATTGAATTGAATTGACATGGAAAAAATTAAAGTATAGTGCAACCTCGATTATCTGAGCTAATTGGGACTGCTAGTATATTGGATATCGGAAATCTTGGTTGATAGAAATTGTGTATAAAAACTTGCCGTGCTCGCGAATTTCACATCTCTTAGAATAATAAACAACAGAATGTTTTTTTAAATGATAAAAATAAACATAGATAAAGTTAAGTTTCACAGCTGGGGTATGAAATTGCCCGATAACACATTGCACCTGGTTTTAAATAGGGCCACATACGGTCACTGAAGACAAAGCATTATTCGCTGTTCACTACTCAGGGTGCGAAAGTTGAGCACTTTTGGTGGCAGAAGAGCACGGACAGTGAACCAAAATTCGTGGGTTTTTTTTTTTTTTTTTTTTCAAGGCTCATTTACACAACAAAAAAATCAGACTTCGTTATCGGCTCGTTTAACAGAAACCTCGGTTCATCGAAGTTCGGTTAAATGAAGTTCTACTGTACATATTGTTGTAAGATGGAAAAATATTTCAAGTTTATCATTATCACAAATGTTCGATGGGGCTTCCTTTCGTGACTCTGCAAATGTCCCATCGATAGATCATTTCTTGCCACAGATTTGTCAACATGCTTCCGCCCATCAAATTAATTGCAATGCAAATTCTTGATTTTAGATCAGGAATGGATGCAGGAAGTGACGGCTTGTACACTTGACCCTTTACAAAACCCCATACACCGAAATCAAGCGGTCAAACATCTTGTGATCGTGGTGGCCATTGAATAACACCTCCGATTGCTAAGCGATAGCGTCAGTTATGACACCTAATGTGCCATCTATGAATAAACTTCGGCAATATTACTACTTGTCTGACTTTCAACTATAGTTAATTTCATTTAATATTTCGGAAGTTCTTAACTTACGAAATTGTCCAACTAATTTGTAGACACCCTGCAATATATGTAAACAGACTTTGCTTAATAATATCAGACGTGTTATTCAGTTAGTAATTTACTGTTGTTTATTGTACTTTAAAAAAATTAATATTAAAAATATTATTTTGTCCTGGTGAATTGTTTATTTAGGAAATAAGTTCAAAGTACATTTGTTTTTTATATCATTAAATTAGTAAGTAAATCTTTTATAGTGCCTTTATGTTGGCTATAGTTGGAATTGTAAATTTGTACGTTTTTATGGAAGTAAAAAACTTTTCCCACATTTCCATATCTTAATTTATATATGGGGCATTCTCAGAATCTTTTGACTTTCATGTCCCTGAATAATAATTTTTATTTTAATACACTTTTTTGTGGTTTTTTTATTTCATATACCGGAAAACATCCCATTGCATGATTGCACAACGATATTAACGAGATAAATAAGTTTTGAACGATGCTGAGGGTCCAAACATCTTGGAAAACTCCTATACCGTCCAGTGTCCCTGATGCTGATTTTTAAGTTTGGAGCTGTCTGGATAAAATTGTTTCAATAAAAATAATTCGATGTAATTTTTTTCTGAAACTGGAACTATTGTTTTATACAAATATGTAGCTAAAAATGAACTTGCACACATTTTTAGGGTTGTTATTATTTTTTTAACTCTGTCCCTGGGTTTTAGATTCCTTACCATCCCTCTTCTAAAATTATACAGAAAATCATTTCAGATGCAGTCACAGAATTTTTTTCAAGTTTTTTCTCATGCAGAAGTATGCTAGAGAAATAATGTCTAAATTTCTTTGGCAGGAAATTTAGTGTAGAATTTAAATCAGCATTTAAATATCAATTTCAAACATCGTGGCTTTATTTGGTTGTCTCACCGTCCCCAAGGTTTATTCCTGCACTTTTCGAGGTAAATTAAAATATATATATATATTTAATCCCATGTTAACAATTGTTTCTAAAAATCAATTAAAATTGTGGCTATCACTTACTAAACATGATTAACATGATTTTCCTAACATGATTAACATGATTTTCCTAAAAATAGGTGGTAATTTTCCTTACCGTTCCATCCTTACCGTCCCTTTTTTTACCATTTCGTCCCTTTTTTCCAATACCATCCCCTTTTTTTACCTTACCGTCCCTTCTTTAACATCCCTTTAAGACAATGTTATACAAAAATTCTGAATAAAAAGTGCTATATTGTTATTATTTCTTATTTGAATGTCCTGTGGGTACTATGCAAATTCATTATAAGTAAAAATTTAAAAGAAAATAAAAAGTTATAGGGGTAAAATGGTAAGGAAAATTAAACTCGCAAGTTTAACTTAAACCTCAGTTAAATAAAAAAAATTTCGCTACTGACCATTTTTTCTTTATTTTGAATCATTAAGGCATTCGTCTATCAGATTAAAATGTTATTTTATCAAGTTTAATTTTGTCAGATTTTTCCCCCTAAAAGTCAAAAGATTGTGAGAATGCCCCATATATATGAAAAATTTAAAAAGTAAAATTTAAAATTTTCAAGATGCTGAAGAATAAATGAATTAATTTGAAGAATATATAAAGAAAACTGTGTCCATTTTTTTTTCTCCCTTAAACATGACTGAATCAATGTCTCAGGTAATTACATTATTTGATTATTTCGATTAATTAAGATATCCTTTATTATTTTATACTATGCCATCATATCCACTTGTATCAAAAAACTGTTGAAGAGATATTTTGCCTGCATGAAAGCACTTACAATAAATTTTCCGTGCTATAAATATGCTATATGGACCACTGTGCATCAGTTGTGTATATAAAATGTATTATTATTATTATTATAATCATCATCATCATCACTTATCAGCCTCAGTGTTACTATATTTTTAATTTAGACTAAAGAGCTGATTATTTTAAGAGTAGTTGGTACGTTATTAGTTGTTATTATTTTAAAAATCAAGTTTGATATTACTGATGCTACTTATTTTACACTTAGATGCAGAGACGCTTTAAAATGTAACTTTTCCCCCCAAAAAATCTCGCCTTTAGAAAACTAAACTTTTTTAAGCTAGGTTAATATATTTTTCACACTTCACTATGAAATTTTGATACTTTCAAAATTCTTCTAATATATATCTTTACATTTTCGATAACATTCTTTTATTCTTGCACATATCTCAATTTAACCCCCCCCCCTCCCTCCCCGAAAAGAAGAAGAAGAAGAAGAAGAAGAAAAAAAAAACACTTTTAGATAGTTTTGAACATGGAGAATTTAAACAACATTATAACATTCAGCCATGCCAAGAATAAAACAAAAGCATTATCCGAGTCATAAATTACCAATTCTGTTTCTCTCTTAATGCTTTAGGTACAAATTTATTAAGGCTGCAAACATTTAAAGGTAGTGATAAGTTATTTTATTATTGAGCCACTCCATCAGTGATCTTAGCTTACTCTGAAGATGAACAATACAATCTTATTTATAGTCAGAAGTCAAAAGGGAATGGGAGATATTAAGATCTCGTTTTCTATATCTATAAAAACATTTAAGAGCAACTATTTAATATTCTACAAGTTTAATATGTGAGCATTATGCATGTGCATGCATGAAGAGCAAATCTAGAAAAATTGAAAAGTACAGTTCTATAATTATGAACATGATTTATAACTTACAGCCAGCTTGCAACTACCAGGGCCGATTTTTATTAATTTATTTTAATCAATTAAGGTATTATACTTAAGTTATTGAATTCATTGAACTAATCTTTAAAATAACAAATCCAAGTTGTCAAAAAAATTTGCTTTGTTAAGGAAGAAACATTAAAACAAATTATCAATAGTTTCGCTCCTTTTACACTATTATTTAAATTTTATAACATTTAAATATAAATACTAGAAATTTTTTAAGAAAAAAAATGACAAGCATAGAAAAGAAACATTTGTCGAAAAATGAAAGCAGCCAAACAGAAATTTTTGCAGTACCTTCTGAATACTAGATAAATTACCTCATAAAAATCTTCTATTTGCATATATGTATTTGCATATAGTCACGTAGTAGTAGAAAGTAACCTTTATTTGATGAAGAACAATTCATTCAATATTTCGAAACACGTTGGCTTTTCCGTATTTATAAGGTGTATCAAGAATATAGTATCATGGTATTTTAAACATACCTATACCAAAAATTCGAAATAAGAATTTGCATTTCAGACAAACATTTATTAAGTATTGTTTACTAATTATTACAATAAAGTTCTGCTAATAGAATTGTTTTATTTTATAGTATATAATTACGTATGTGTATAAGGAGAGAATGCATAAAACATGTATAGAAGAGACAGCTTTCATTTTCGTATTATAACTTTAGTAAAATAGAAATTTCTTGACTTACCAATATCTCCAAAGAAATCAATTTAAATTATTTATAATCTTTTTTTAAAAGGAAAAAAATGATATAATAGGGTTGCATCTTATATATATAAAATTAAAGATATCTTTCAAATTAATTTCTTGGGAAAAAAAAAAAAAAAAAAAAACCTTAATTTCAAGGAAATTCAGCGAACTTAATAGAGTGGGGGAAAATATATGTATTGATATATAGTATTAGCAGTACAATATCTAATTCGATAATATCTTTTTTATATTATTATTATTATTAGAGAGGGAGGGGAGAAATCTTGATTTTATTTTATTTTATTTTATTTTTCATTTATCGCAATATCATTAGCGTAGCTAGTTGTTAATTTAAAGTTCTAAATACTCGTTGATAAAAAAAAAAAAATCGTTATTTAGTTGAAATTAATTATGGCTGCGCTGAAGATCAAGATAACTTTTATGACTTTAGGCAATAAATGAATTATAAACTGCTAATTTGTTCCTGTTTCATTAACCCCAAACACGATCAACCCCAGGGAATGACACAAGAGATAGAACTGCGAAAAAGCATTCACCTTCTTTTCAATATTTTATATAGTTTAATTATATTCTTAGACTTATTTGTCGTCTAATTTTTCTTTCGTTACTATATTAAAATTGAATAGAATTTTGATAAAACCATTGTAAATGTATATTTAATATATTAACGAATATTTGTTGAAAGATAATTTATAACGACAATCAAGATATAATAAAACATTTTTCGCCTTGAATGGTGAATAAAGCAAATGTTTTTTTTCCTTGAGGGAGGGGGGGGGGGGGAAGGGAAATCGCTAATAACATAAATAAAGTTACGTTTTCTTAATAATGTACATTACTTATCTGATAATAATGCTCTAGAATATAAAGCAACGGCAATTATTACAGAGAACGTATTACGATTATGGATATAAGAGAACTTTTATTTTTCAGCGAAAAAAAAGTGCGAATACTTTCAAAAAGAGAAATTTTTTACTTGTTTTGCATACTTTTTTAATATACAAAAATTTTATTTTTGTTTAATGTACAATAAAAAGGGAAACTGGTATAGTTAAAATTTTATCAAGCTTTTTATAAAATGTAGAAACTTCTTCGAACACTTTTCGGTTTTATCTACGGAAATATAGCATAATAGGTATCATTCTGTACGTATTCGACAACTTAAAAGTAAACGCATTCAAAATAAATTTATATTATATGTGTATAACATATATATAATATGTATAAGGCAAAATATCTGTATGCTAATAAAGGTCCTGACATCTTTTGAATATACATTAAATAGAATTGGACTGCATTTGCATCAGCATCTTAAAATTACCCTAAATTTTTTTAATCAATAATATTTTTCATTTAAAAACACGATTCAATATTTGACTATCAAGATCTGCTCGAAGCCTTTATCGAAATTCCTTGACCTTAAGCATTATGTGATTAATTTTATTTCATTTAAAAGATGAATAAAAATTAGAGAACAATAAAGTAATAATCATTAAAATTAAAAAGAAAATGTTTAGCAAAAAAAATACAAAGTAATATGCTCACAAGCGAGTGCGCGTGCCCACACACCACAAAAAAAAAAAAAAAAAAAAAAAAAAAAAAACTGTCACAAATTAGGAAAAGTGGCGCTTTGTAGATTATATCTTGAAAGCAATAAGTTTATGTAGGGGGGGAAATACAGCCTTTAAGATAGTAAAATCTTTTAAGAGGGTAATGTAAGTGAATTTTAAAATCAGTGAAAATATTAACTGATTTTAAAATCAGTTCTCAAATTTCCTCAATAATTTATAAGTTCTAAGAAGTAACCACACTTGCCCCCAAATCATGAAAATGAACTATAACAATGCAGTATTATTGTTTTCAATGATTTTCAAAACGCTGTGAAACCGTTTACTGAAAAAAAAAAAATGCCACATGCTGCAGAAAGTTTTGATATTTTTTTTCTTCTGAAAATGTATAACTTGGACAAGTGCTTTTTTGTTGAGAACCTTTGAATTTATTAACATAAACTTTTTGATCTAGAATAATAAGCCTGATTTCCATTAATAAATATCTTTTTAAAACACCCACAAAATTTTTTAAAGCATTTCACTTGCAACCTTTTCTGTATAAGTAAATTTACATAAAGGCAAACAAACAAAACTGCTTTTCAGAAAAACATTAAAAAATCTTTCAAAGTCATGTAGTGATGATGCAGTTCAGTAATAGTAAGAATATGTATATCTTTTTCCAATTAAGTTACCAAAAAAAAGGAAAGAAAAAAAAATAGATACTGGAGTGATTTAATCTTTAAAGTTAATTTTTTCAAAATACGTGTATACTTTTTTTGAGAAGTTTAATTGATAAAATAATTTTTTCTTAATCTGTGTTTTCAATTTTATAATTAAAAGTCAATTAGCTATAGAGTGACTGCAATTCTTATAGAGGTAACTTTTCATCTATTTTGTTAGTTCAAAGGTTGTTGACCCCTTAACAGAATCTCTGTTTTTCTAATCTCTGTAATTTTACATTAGACTTCAGATAATGAATTATCAGTAAGTTGTCACTGAAAATTTTTTAACAGTGTAACAGCATATTATAACAGAGTAAAGAAGGAAAAAAAATAAAAAACGATTCAAATACTGATTAATTTCTACCTTAAATTATGTAAAGAAGGGGGGAAATTCCAATGGAATATATATCGCGCCACTTTTCCTCTGACTTATCCAGTTTCATCAGCGTCTCCTATTGAATCACGCCACATTTCCCATCTTCCTGTATCGCGACAAAAAAAATCAAGAGTGGATAAAAATATTAGGAATAAAGATCGAGTGATGAAGGGCGATATTCGCTTATTCACTCCAACTGTGTTCTATATATTTTAGATAATAGAAGATAAAAGGGCGTCAGAATCTGTTCGAGGATCTTTGTCGAAATTATATATTAGACAAGGTAGGAAGAGTAGAAAAATGTTTCATGGAAAATGCTTACAATTTTACGGGATCTTTAACTCTAATATCATTTCAGAAAAATAGTTTGATAGGGGACTGAGCATTTTATGGAAAAGAAGGATTCAAGTCTTCTTTACTATGTTTCAAATCAGAGAAGGATACTTTAAATTGAAGTCACTTTTCGTAAGAAAAATATTGCTGTTGTTGTTGTTTTTTTTCCAGGAACTTTCAGGATTTTTTTTTAATAAAACATTTTCTTAAACGTATTAAATGCAACTATGAAAGAATGTTGAAAACAGAATATTTGTGTAACTTGAATGGTTATTCAAGTGAACCTGAGTTTGATTTTATCATATTAAGGCTATTTTAAGTAACTTTTTTTAATTTATATAATTTTTTTAAAGACTATTTTATGTAACAAATAAATTTACAGAGTCTACTGCAAATTTACCGAAGAATTTCTCTGTTACTTAAGGGGTCAGGTACCTTTTAAAACGTCCAAAAATCGATTTTTTAAAAATAGTTTATAATTAAATATGATTATTTAGGAACATTTAAAAATAAATCCCATGCAAAAATTCGCATTACAAGAGAAGCTATGTCTAAAACACCTTGAGCTTTTTCTATATGAACAAGGGGTGATTTAATCTTTAAAGTCAATTTTCTTAACATACGGGTATACTTTTTTTGGGGAACTCTAATTGATAAAATAAATCTTTCTTGATAAGTGTTTTCAATTTTATAATTAAAAGTCAATTAGTTATAGGGTGGCTGCAATTCTTATAGAGATAAATTTTTCATGTATTTTGTTAATTCAAAGAGTATCTTACCCTTTAACAGAATTTCTGTTTTTCTAATCTCTGTAATTTTACATAAGACTTAAGATAATGAATTACCAGTAGATTCTCTGTAATTTCACAGAAAATTTTTTAACAATGTAACAGCATATTATAACAGAGTAAAGAAAAAACAAATAAAAAACGATTCAAATACTGATTATTTTCTACCTTAAATTATGTAAAGAAGGGGAAAAAATCCAATGGAATATATCGCTCCACTTTTCCTCTGACTTATCCAGTTTCATCAGTGTCTGCTATTGAATCACGCCACATTTCCCATCTTCCTGTATCGCGACAAAAAATCGAGAGTGGATAAAAATATTAGGAATAAAGATCGAGTGATGAAGGGCGAGATTCGCTTATTCACTCCAACTATGTTCTATATATTTTAGATAATAGAAGATAAAAGGACGTCGAAATCTGTTCGAGGATCTTTGTCGAAATATGTATGAGACAAGGTAGGAAGAGTAGAAAAATGTTTCATGGAAAATGCTTACAATTTTACGGGATCTTTAACTCTAATATCATTTCAGAAAAATAGTTTGATAGGGGACTGAGCATTTTATGGAAAAGAAGGATTCAAGTCTTCTTTACTATGTTTCAAATCAGAGAAGGATACTTTAAATTGAAGTCACTTTTCGTAAGAAAAATATTGCTGTTGTTGTTGTTTTTTTTCCAGGAACTTTCAGGATTTTTTTTTAATAAAACATTTTCTTAAACGTATTAAATGCAACTATGAAAGAATGTTGAAAACAGAATATTTGTGTAACTTGAATGGTTATTCAAGTGAACCTGAGTTTGATTTTATCATATTAAGGCTATTTTAAGTAACTTTTTTTAATTTATATAATTTTTTTAAAGACTATTTTATGTAACAAATAAATTTACAGAGTCTACTGCAAATTTACCGAAGAATTTCTCTGTTACTTAAGGGGTCAGGTACCTTTTAAAACGTCCAAAAATCGATTTTTTAAAAATAGTTTATAATTAAATATGATTATTTAGGAACATTTAAAAATAAATCCCATGCAAAAATTCGCATTACAAGAGAAGCTATGTCTAAAACACCTTGAGCTTTTTCTATATGAACAAGGGGTGATTTAATCTTTAAAGTCAATTTTCTTAACATACGGGTATACTTTTTTTGGGGAACTCTAATTGATAAAATAAATCTTTCTTGATAAGTGTTTTCAATTTTATAATTAAAAGTCAATTAGTTATAGGGTGGCTGCAATTCTTATAGAGATAAATTTTTCATGTATTTTGTTAATTCAAAGAGTATCTTACCCTTTAACAGAATTTCTGTTTTTCTAATCTCTGTAATTTTACATAAGACTTAAGATAATGAATTACCAGTAGATTCTCTGTAATTTCACAGAAAATTTTTTAACAATGTAACAGCATATTATAACAGAGTAAAGAAAAAACAAATAAAAAACGATTCAAATACTGATTATTTTCTACCTTAAATTATGTAAAGAAGGGGAAAAAATCCAATGGAATATATCGCTCCACTTTTCCTCTGACTTATCCAGTTTCATCAGTGTCTGCTATTGAATCACGCCACATTTCCCATCTTCCTGTATCGCGACAAAAAATCGAGAGTGGATAAAAATATTAGGAATAAAGATCGAGTGATGAAGGGCGAGATTCGCTTATTCACTCCAACTATGTTCTATATATTTTAGATAATAGAAGATAAAAGGACGTCGAAATCTGTTCGAGGATCTTTGTCGAAATATGTATGAGACAAGGTAGGAAGAGTAGAAAAATGTTTCATGGAAAATGCTTACAATTTTACGGGATCTTTAACTCTAATATCATTTCAGAAAAATAGTTTGATAGGGGACTGAGCATTTTATGGAAAAGAAGGATTCAAGTCTTCTTTACTATCTATGTTTCAAATCCGAAAGGGATACTTTAAATTCGAAGTCATTTTTTGTAAGAAAAATATTGTTTTTTTTTTTTTTTTTTTTTTTTCCCATGAACTTTGATGATTTTTGTTTCTTTTTTATCAAAAATTCTCTTAAATGTATTAAATGAAACTGTGAAAGAATGATGAAAACAGAGTGTTTGTGTATCTTGAATTCAAGAGTATCTGGTTTGTGAGTTTGATTTTATCATATTAAGGCTATTTTAATGTCACATTCTTCTTCTTTTTTTTTTTTTGCGTTCTTTAACTTTAATTTTCCGAACTTTAAGGCTTTCTTACATCCTGCAAAATCATTAGTTATTTTCTATAGAAACTAAAAATGTTTATTATAAAGGGAAGGAAAGAAAAGAAAAGAAAAGAAAAGAAACTAAATAATAAATATTTTGATAAATATTATCATCGAGATTAGCTCGCTTTTACTAGGGTTGCGGAGTCAATGGAAAAAATGGACGACTCCTACTCTGGGAATTTTAACAGATCCGACTCCGACTCCGAATCTTTCGCTCAAAAATGGGCTGACTCCAACTCCGACAATGCAGACCTGCTTGTAAAATGGATGACTTTGACTCCGACTCCGGGAATTTTAACATATCCGACTCCGAATCTTTCGCTCAAAAATGGGCCCGATTCCGACTCCGACTATTAGGTAGCTTTCATTACAAAAAGCTATCTATTGCAGCCGTTCTGAGGAAAGCGATTTCAAAAAATTTTGGTATATTTTCATCGATCATGACCCCCAGACCCCGAAACCACCTTCCGTTCAATATATATATATATATATATATATATATATATATATATAACCATTAATTAAACATAACCTACCACCGTCAATTATTATGAATTAAAGCTGTAAGTATTAAAAAAAAAAAAAATATTATAAGAATTATTATGGAAGAAAAAAGAAAAAAGTGGAAACCGACAAAAATTGAAAAGCTTATACATTGAATTACGTTATCAAGGGCACAGAATTCAATGATATAAGCAAAATGGTTGTTTTCTGTGGGAAAAATAAGCTAAAGCTAAAAATTATTTTCCCCTATGCCCGAACAACCACTAAAATCAAGTGAATTGATTAAAAATGAAAGCAGAATAGAAACAAATAATATGAAATGGAAGAATCAATAAAACGTATTTAAATATTTATAGGATATAAAATATAAATAATAAACACCATACCGATTAATATTTCAGTATTTTACAAAAATCCATGCGCACATGTCTACCAGTATATCAAAAAGATTAAGGTGAATAAAACAGTTAAGATCACAGTAAATGATACCAAAGGATGCAGTTAATACATTTTGAAATAAAATTTGAAATACCTTGTAAAACACATTTAATATATATATATATATATATATATCTGACCTTTGTCACACTGTAACTCTCTTATTTATGAACCGATTTCGATGTAATTCGGCGTGTACATAGTACATACCAATGTGTCGACCGAGTTCGTTGGCCAGCTTCATCCGCCGTTTTGTTTCAAAATGGCGGCCATTTAAAATTTAAAAAAAAATTAAATTTTAAATGTGGTACCAAAAAATTGAAAATGGAAAAATATTTTTTTCTTATGTATTTGACCTTTATACAAAGATTCCGGAGCAGTTTTTGTTTCGTCTATATCTTAAAAAATGGCTGAGTTATAGCACTTTGAATTTCTAGCGTGGCTGACATTTTGAAACGTCCTGAAATTTGTCACGCGATAAAAGGCGTATTTATGAACCGATTTCGATGTAATTCGGTGTGTACTTAGTACATAACAATGTCTCGACCGAGTTCGTTGGCCAGCTTCATCCGCCGTTTTGTTTCAAAATGGCGGCCATTTAAAATTTAAAAAAAATTGAATTTTAAATGTGGTACCAAAAAATTGAAAATGGAAAAATATTTTTTTCTTATGTATTTGACCTTTATACAAAGATTCCGGAGCAGTTTTTGTTTCGTCTATATCTTAAAAAATGGCTGAGTTATAGCACTTTGAATTTCTAGCGTGGCTGACATTTTGAAACGTCCTGAAATTTGTCACGCGATAAAAGGCGTATTTATGAACCGATTTCGATGTAATTCGGTGTGTACTTAGTACATAACAATGTCTCGACCGAGTTCGTTGGCCAGCTTCATCCGCCGTTTTGTTTCAAAATGGCGGCCATTTAAAATTTAAAAAAAAATTAAATTTTAAATGTGGTACCAAAAAATTGAAAATGGAAAAATATTTTTTTCTTATGTATTTGACCTTTATACAAAGATTCCGGAGCAGTTTTTGTTTCGTCTATATCTTAAAAAATGGCTAAGTTATAGCACTTTGAATTTCTAGCGTGGCTGACATTTTGAAACGTCCTGAAATTTGTCACGCGATAAAAGGCGTATTTATGAACCGATTTCGATGTAATTCGGTGTGTACTTAGTACATAACAATGTCTCGACCGAGTTCGTTGGCCAGCTTCATCCGCCGTTTTGTTTCAAAATGGCGGCCATTTAAAATTTAAAAAAAAATTGAATTTTAAATGTGGTACCAAAAAATTGAAAATGGAAAAATATTTTTTTCTTATGTATTTGACCTTTATACAAAGATTCCGGAGCAGTTTTTGTTTCGTCTATATCTTAAAAAATGGCTGAGTTATAGCACTTTGAATTTCTAGCGTGGCTGACATTTTGAAACGTCCTGAAATTTGTCACGCGATAAAAGGCGTATTTATGAACCGATTTCGATGTAATTCGGTGTGTACTTAGTACATAACAATGTCTCGACCGAGTTCGTTGGCCAGTTTCATCCGCCATTTTGTTTCAAAATGGCGGCCATTTACATTTTTAAGAAAAATTTAAATTTGAAATGTGGTACCAAAAAATTGAAAATTGAAAAAATATTTTTTTCTTATGTGTTTGACCTTGATAAAAAGATTCGGGAGCAGTTTTTGTTTCGTCTATATCTTAAAAAATGGCTGAGTTATAGCATTTTGAATTTCTAGCGTGGCTGATATTTTGAAACGTCCTGATTTTTGTCACGTGATAACAGGCTTATTTATGAACCGATTTGGATGTACCTTGGTGTGTACATAGTACATACAAATATCTCGACCGAGTTCTTTGGCCAGCTTCATCCGCCATCTTGTTTCAAAATGGCAGCCATTTAAAAAAATTTAAAAATTTAAAATTTAAAATGAGGTATTAAAAAATTGGAAAATGAAAAAGATTTTTTTCGTATGTCTTTGGCCCTGATAGAAAGATTTCGGAGCAGTTTTTGTTTCTGAAAATTTGTTCTTTTGTTTATATCTTAAAATATGGTTGAATTATAGGACTTTGAATTTCTAGCATGGCTAACATTTTGAAACGATCTTCTATTTGTCACTCGATAACACACGTATTCGCCTATTTCGATCTAAGAAGGCATGTGGATAGTATACATCAATATCTCAACCAAGTTCGCTGGCCAGATTCATCAGCCATCTTGTTTCAAAATGGCGGCCATTAAATTAAAAAAAAAAAAAAATTATATTTAAAGTGAGGTGCAAAAAAATTAGAAATTGAAAAAGGTTTCTTTCTTAAGTATTTGACCTTGATATAAGGATTCAGGAGCATTTTTTGTTTGTCTTTATCTTAAAAAATGGCTCAGATATAGCAGTTTCAATTTCTAATGTGGGTGACATTTTGAAAAATCTGATTTTTTGCCTGCGACAGCACTTGTATATATCAACCGATTCTGATGTGAGTGAGCATGTGCACAGCAATTACTAAGGTCTTGACCAAGTTCACTGGTTGGCCTCATCCACCATGTTGTCTTAAAATGGCAGGCACTTTAAGAAATCGCAGAATTTGCCAGCCAAATATAAATTACTTTAAAGAAAAGCAGCTTGGATAAAGCTGACTAATTTCGCGAAATTCTCATTCATTATATTGATAAAAATTAGTATTGAATCTCCTATATTCGGTTTCACTAAATTGAGCTTCGTGTGTTTGAATAATATAATTTGGCTTTTTTAAAATAAGGAATATGAAAGCTACGTCTTCCTCCCGGCACTTGCCGGAAGGACTTTTAATTGATTGAAGCAGAAATTTAAGATGAAAATCTAAGTTGGTATAGTATTGAACTAATAATATTGAAGATTTAACATTTGTAACTACTTTTAGGTAGCTTTCATTACAAAAAGCTACCTATTGCAGCCGTTCGGAGGAAAGTGACTAAAAAAAAAATTGGTATATTTTCATCGATCATGACCCCCAGACCCCGAAACCACCCTCCGTTGAAATGTTGATATACATATATATCTTATCTTTATCACACTGTAACTCTCGTATTTATGAACCGATTTGAATGTAATTTCGTGTATACATAGTACATACCAATGTCTCGACCGAGTTCGTTAGCCAGCTTCACCCGCCATCTTGTTTTAAAATGGCGGCCATTTACATTTTGTAAAAAAAATTAAAAATTGAAATGTGGTACCAAAAAATTGAAAATTAAAAAATATTTTTTTCTTATGTGTTTGACCTTGATACAAAGATTCCGGAGCAGTTTTTGTTTCGTTTATATCTTAAAAAATGGCTGAGTTATAGCACTTTGAATTTCTAGTATGGCTGACATTTTGAAACGACCTGATTTTTGTCACGCGATAACAGGCATATTTAAGAATCGATTTGGATGTACCTCGGTGTATACATAGTACATACAAATGTTTTGACCGAGTTCGTTGGCCAGCTTCATCCGCCATCTTGTTTAAAAATGACGGCCATTTAAATTTTTAAAAAACCCTCCTTTGAAATGTTGATATACATATATATCTGATCTTTGTCACACTGTAACTCTCGTATTTATGAACCGATTTGAATGTAATTTCGTGTATACATAGTACATACCAATGTCTCGACCGAGTTCGTTAGCCAGCTTCACCCGCCATCTTGTTTTAAAATGGTGGCCATTTACATTTTGTAAAAAAAATTAAAAATTGAAATGTGGTACCAAAAAATTGGAAATTAAAAAATATTTTTTTCTTATGTGATTTAACTTGATACAAAGATTCCGGAGCAGTTTTTGTGTCGTTTATATCTAAAAAAATGGCTGAGTTCGCACTTTGAATTTCTAGCGTGGCTGATATTTTGAAACGACCTAATTTTTGTCACGCGATAACAGGCGTATTTATGAACCGATTTGGATGTGCCTTGGTGTATACATAGTACATACCAATGTCTCGACCGAGTTCGTTAGCCATCTTCATCCGCCATCTTGTTTCAAAATGGCGGCCATTTAAAAAATTTTAAATTTAAAATAAGGTACCAAGAAATTGGAAAATGAAAAAGATTTTTTTTTTTGTATGTGTTTGACCTTAATACAAAGATTCCGTAACAGTTTTTGTTTCGTCTATATCTAAAAAAATGGCTGAGTTATAACGTTTTGAATTTCTATTCTGGCTGACATTTTGAAACGTCCTGAATTTTGTCACGCGATAAAAGGCGTATTTATGAACAAATTTGGATGTAACTTGGTGTGTACATACGAATGTCTCGACCGAGTTCGTTGGCCAGCTTCATTCGCCATCTTGTTTCAAAAGGGCTGCCATTTTAAAAAAAAAATTAATTTAAAATTTAAAATGAGGTATCAAAAAATTGGAAAATGAAAAAGATTTTTTTTTTACGTGTTTGACCTTGATACAAAGATTCCGGAGCAGTTTTTGTTTCGTCTATATCTTAAAAAATGGATGAATTATAGTACTTTGAATTTCTAGCATGGCTGACATTTTGAAACGATCTGATATTTGTCACGCGATAACACGCGTATTTATTAACCTATTTCGATGTAAAGAAGGCATGTGGATAGTATATAGCAATATCTTGCCCAAGTTCGCTGGCCAGCTTTATCAGCCATCTTGTTTCAAAATGGCGGCCTAAACAAAAAAAAAATATATATTTAAAGTAAGGTGCAAAAAAATTAGAAAATAAAAAAAAGTTTCTTTTTTAAGTATTTGACCTTAATATAAAGATTCCGGAGCTTTTTTTGTTTTGTCTTTTTCTTAAAAAAAAATGGCTCAGATATAGCAGTTTGAATTTCTAATAAGGGTGGCATTTTGAAAAATCTTGATTTTCTGCCTGCGACAGCACTCGTATATATCAACCGATTCGGATATGAGTGAGCATGTGCATAGGAATTACTAAGGTCTCGACCAAGTTCACTGGTTAGCCTCATCCACCATGTTGTGTTAAAATGGCAGGCACTTCAAGAAATCGCCGAATTTGGCAACCAAATATAAGTTACTTTAAATAAAAGCAGCTTGGATAAAGCTGACTAATTTCGCGAAATTATCATTCATAATGATTTAGTATCGATAAAAATTAGTATTGAATCTCCTATAATCGGTTTCCACTAAATTGAGCTTCGTGTGTTTGAATTAATGTAAGCTGGTTTTTTTAAAATAAGGAATATGAAAGCTACCTTTTCCTCCCGGCACTGGCCAGAAGGACTTTTTAAAATATTAAGATGTAAGAGATAGAAGAAAGTTTTGGGATTGGCACATCAAACTGGTTTAATTTAATTCTATTATACAATGAGAAGTTTCTTACCACATTTTCATCCTGGATAACTGTTAATTTTAAAATCGTAATCAAAGTTAGAAATTTTCCGTCGGAAGGAGGCGCTGTAATAGCAACTTTTCTCGATTTTTCATAGTTCTATTGTACATTGGCTGTTAAAACAATGACGAGAAATTCGTATCCAGCTAACCCGAGATTCTCAAGTAGCTGGTGTATAACAGAATAACGAAAAATGCTGATTTTATCAAATAAGATTGAGATTAACTCGTTTATATTCCGATTAGTAAAATGAAGCAGAAATGAAAGGTGAAAATCAAAGTTGGTATAGTATAGAAGTAATAAAATTGAAGTATTAACATTTGTAACTGCTCTTTGAAATATTAAGATATATGAGATAGAAGAAAGTTTTGTGATTGGAACATCAGTTTCATAGAAAATGATTAACGAGAAGATTTAAAAACGACAAATTCAATAACGAGAAGATTTAATACATAAATACGGCAAAGATAAACAAAAATACAGTGTCTATTACTAAGCTCGAATCTTTAACAACAGTTCTAACTATTATATATTTTTTAATGAACACGTTAAACAGCTCACCAGATTGAATGAAGATCCACATTAATTTTCTTGCTTTATTTAGTTCATTTTTAAAGCATTTTTCCAAATAGAAAATTATTAATGAAATTTTAAATTCAAATTAAACAAAACATTGATTATTTATTTATTTTTTTAAGGTAATGGACATTATATATATATATATAAACCCCTAATAAGTTTAATATCGTTGATGTTACGTCACTTTAAAAAATATGCCGAAAGTCAAAATTTTCGTTATTGTTGTTGCTCAGTAAAAACTGTTTCTAACACACCCTCTTTGCAGTTACATCAAAACAACAGTAGTTTTAAGATGTAAAAAATGCGCCCAATAGGGAGCTCATGTATGACAATAATTCTAAGCGAAAAAATTCTCAGAAGTCATGCAGCTTTTTCTATGATACGCTCAAAGTTTTAAACTGTTTCAAATATATATATTTTACACTACTGATGCACCATTTTTCCACCAAGTACCCTTGACGTACTTTCCTCCTCTAGCATCACCGTCATCAATTGAATCATGTCATATTTCCCATCTTTCTGTATCGTAAGGAAAAAGAACACAAATAGGGTGGCTATATTTTCTTTTGCACCCCTGGGAGCTGGCAAACAATATCGATAACAAGCATATGATCGTGATGGGATATATGCTGAAGACAGAGAGAACTGTGTTCGAAATTTTTCGTTGCGAAGGATGATTCGATTTTTTTACTAAAAAACGATGGAAACAAAGTCTCACGAAATAAAAATAGATTCGACTTTAGAAAGTCGAATGAATCGTACTTAATGAATGTCCAAATTGACTTGAGGATACAGGTAATTTACTTGTAAGAATGTATGGATTTACATTCCTCGCAAAAGAGAATACAAGTGACTAACTAAATGTATCTTAGAAAAATAAGCGGTCAAGTATTACTCGCATACACAGGGTTCAATAAATATATTAATTAATAAAAATATTATCAATAAATTATTATCAATAAATATATTAACAGGGTACAATAAATATATTAATTAGTAACTGTATTATTACAAAAAAATCGTTGCTAAAAGAATAATGAGACTTTGTAAAAAATTGATGGCTATAGATGTATATACTAGAAAAGCATCAGTGGATATAACATGAAAGTTCAGAGAGATATGATGAAGCTTAAATGGTATCAAATATTGCTGCTGTATAACTCTTTTTTAAATCTTATGTTAATCTGTTTATGATGAACTTAATTCGGTGCTGACAATAAAAGTAGTTTATATTTAAACATAATTTGGCATTTTACAAACCCAAATTCAGCGTAGTAATAACCTTTTCTTTTTACAGTGTATTACCTACAACAAAATCCTTGTTCAAAATTGAAACTTGGCATTGTGCTAAGTGCGCTTCGTCAGGAGGTCGCAAAGATGCAACGCCACCTCGGTCCGTTCCGCGTTTTTCCTGATAGGTTTTTAATTAACCTTTAAAGACACGGGTGGCGTATTGAGAGAGCCACTCAATGCAAACTAGTCGCGAAGTCCATAGAAATTATGTGATTAATTCTAATTAAATAAGTCTTTCTTTAATAGTTTGTCGTTTATTGTATTGCTTTTATACTACTACTGGACATTGCATTACATATCATGGGTTATATTGTACCAGGATATTGCACAAGTACTGCATGCATTACAAATACTTTCAATGAAACACAAATGTCGGTCAAATATTACTTTTATTTTGGAAATATTGGTGCAATAGTGGCAATATGTAAATACCTCAATGGTGGGGTAACATTTCATATCAATTTGCGAAGATTGTTCAAGATATGGCAAATATACAAACAATGCAGCCTCAATATTGTTTTGGTACTAGGTTAGGCATGAGCCTTTACCTGATAAAATGAGATTTATTTGTTCGAAATGAATTCCATTTTATGCACTTGTATGGTGCATTTAAGAAGTTAGTTTAATTGAATTGCATTTTGTTTTCGAATTTTTAAGCCATTTAAAATTTTGAGAGATGTTTGCGTTAAAGTTTAAGCAACTTATTCAGTTTTTTTCATTTTAGGATTCCTCTTTTTTCTTTAAAACTATTTTATGAATACTTTTGCTTCTTTTATTGTGTCATTTCATTTATTCACATCTATCAAATGCAAAGATATTTGATTGCTATACGCCATAAAAAGCTTTAAAGATTTACAAAGATAATAATTTATTGACTTCGTTTTTAATAATTAAAATTTACTTCTTGATTTTCCTCCCATGTAAATAAATTTCGTCAATAAATGCTGACGCAAAAATATTTGTAGTGAACGCGTTTGTTACTTTATGTGATATAGGAAATTTCTTTCTTTCTTCCTTCTTAAACTTTACCACTGAATACTGCTTACGTCTGTCAACTACACTGTAAAACAGTTACGTTAAAATACGTAAATTGTATTGGTAGTTAGTTTGCCATTTCTATTTACATAGCTCACAAAAACACAACAATAATAAAATCCTAAGCGATTTTGTGAATGTGTCAAAAAGTAGTGAATATGGATTTGGAAACATCCTGAACTTGACAAGTAAGTAAAACACAGAAAAAGACAAATGACATGTAAATAACAAATAAATTGACATTTTTATGCACAATAAATAAATAAATAAATAAAATTCTATTACTACGGAATTATTTTTTCACATTACACTTTTATTTCACTTTTTCCTTGCATTGGTTTGGAGAAATTCACAAATTAATACATGGAAAATAATCCAGTGAGAAACTTTCGCCTTGAATACAATATTGCAAATGAAAATCAAATTTTTCAAAGTAATTGCAAAATTTAGAATATTATGAAAAGTAAAGCTTTTAGTGTAATAATTCTACGCATAAAATCCAGATTTTAATATTTTTTCAATTTTTCTGTAAAACAAATGAATTTATAAATGCGATTTTTTTATGGCAGTAATATTAAAGAAAAAAATGTTACATTTTCCCCAAAATATCTCCCTAAACTTTCTCCAAATGAATTCATAAAGACAATACTTTTTATGACAATAAAAAAGAAAAAAAACTTTCCTCTGTTCCCCCGAGTGTGTCTCCAAACTTTTATCCAAATGAATTCATAAATAAAATATTTTTGTATGACAATAATATTAAAAAATATATACATATATACATGCTACATTTCAACACAGATTAGTGCTCTAGGTATCTTTTATTAAAATAAATAAACAATTAAATTAAAAAAAAATCAAAAAACCCGACTGCGTAAAAAGCGACCTAATTCCTACTATTAGCTCACACTCTCGCTATATATATCTTGTTCAAATTTTCAATCGTTAATAAAATACTTGTTATTCATCCAATCAAGCTCAAATAAATTTTTTTAAACTTGTAGTGGATGACACTTAATGTTAATCCAGTTTTTTTTTCAAATGTTAATTCATTAATTAAATTAATTAATTTTCAATAATCGAGAGACTCTTCTTGATCAAGGTATTTTAAGACCGAGAGAGCCCTTTTCTTGATCAAGGCATCTTAAGCGCCACTCAATAGGAAAGAAGAATGGGAGAAAAAAAATTCTCTTATTGACCTAAGTAGGAATTGACTTAAAATATTTTTTTTAATTACTTGTTTATATTACTTACATATTTTTTTTATTTACTTGTATTGATGACTTTTAAGTTGTGTTTAATTGTTAGTTCCTATCTATAAACACTGTTTTGATGAGGTCTATAGATTTCTATGATGGTTAGAGTTGCAGTAAAGCTAGAGATCCACAATACATACACAACTTCCCGCTTGTATAACATTTTAACGGAGCTTCTGACTGTAAAACAGTCAATGAAACATCGTCTTCATTTTGAAAGACCTATCCAATGATATGCCACTCAATAGGGTGCGTAAATTTTTTTTTGTCTCTACCGCCATTTTGAATTTATAAAAACAAAACCTAACCTATAGCCATCGGGCCGTTAAGACGAATTCATAGAGACCTCATTCATTAAAATCCATCCAGTCGTTGGGATGTTTCAAGGGTATAAAGAGATCCACATACACAGATACGCGTGAAACACATAACCCTTCTTTTCAGTCGGGTATTTAAATAAACTTAATTTACTATCGATATAACGAACGCAACAGAAATATATATATATATATATATATATATATATATATATATATATATATATATATATATATACTTGTACAAAACTAAAATTCTTCCAAAGAAAAATAAAATAAAAATTCGTTTATGTAAATAGAAATAAATAACTCTATATGCCTTGAAAAATTACTTAACAGATGAGAATTTTTATTGTATCAAAATTATTGAAAATTACGCCGATTTTATTTTTATATGCCGATATTTAAAGTCATAAATGAGAAACCTGGAAGGGAAAATAAAAAAAGCGTTATTAGCTTTTTATACACCAAGATAAAAATATATGAAAATTCCACCCATTTATGTGAATGTGTCAGAAAGTTATAGATTGTTGATCAGGGACAATAATGACACTTCATGACAATAATATTAAAGAAGAAAACTTACTGAGAGCAAATCATTGTATAGAAACTGGTGCCACCGACACGATACTTATTTCAGTTATACGTTTAACCGATAGAAGTATATACGTATATAACACGTCTGTGTGAAATGCGTATACCTTAAACGATATGTTTAAACGTATCCGGATACGTATAAGCGCATATCGGTTAAATGTATAATTCATGTATAGTATACATATATTTCAAGTGTACGCATTTTCCTGAAATATATGTATACCTGAATGGATCTCATCAGTCTTACGTTAGACAGAGAACAGAGAACAAGCTGGAAATCGGTGGCATTACCGTAGCAATCTGCATAATATGTTTCATACATAAGATCTTGATATTTTTTCATATAAATATTTTAATTAGTTTATATTACTTCTAATTTTCATTTAATTAAATGATAATACGTTATATAAATTTGCTGGAACAATTTAAATTGTTTTACATTTCTTAAATTTGCCATATTGGTTGATATGTGCCATTGTGAATGCATTACTATAGCGGATGTTTCTCAATGTCTCTGCTCCACAGACCAGTAAAGAAAATCATCTTTCTTTTACGCAAGGAACGAAAACCGTTTAAACGTTTATACGTTTAACCAAGTTCCGTAAATACGCTTTACCGTATATGCTGTTTCGTACAATACGTATAACCGCCTTGGTCATATTATACGTATCCAAAATCTGTGCCCGTATTATGTGTATACTCGTATAAATTTTTAATTAGGGAGCAGTAACAGAAACCACAGCTGAGCATAATTAACAAATGCAAAAGACTGTACTCATTTTAATATGGATTGAATCTGAAGTCACTATTATTTTTTTAAACACTTGATAGCATGTTGGTTCCCATCTAAAATAGATGATATCCAAGAATGTTTTCACTCAAAGAGTCTAATAAATAAACAAATATTATTTACAAATTAGAAGTTTTTCAGAGCAAAGGGGCATAAGTCGGTACCTTTTGTGTCAGAATCTTTCCCCTTCTATCCGAAACAAAAAGGAAAGTATTTTGTCAGGGGTGGCAATTTTTCAGGAGGTGAAAATTGGATTGTACAGTGAATGAAAGTAAAGGTGGGGTAAATAATCACATTTAGAGTTGGTGGAGGAAATCCCTGCTCAATTTGTTCTCAATTTGGCCACAAATTGACAAACCGAAAAATCGTTGATCCTATTTGACTCCTTTTTTTTCTTTGCCCATGACTGTTTCAAAATGTGATTTGTATTGTATGTTTGTTTGAATATATATATATTTTTAATCTTTTTTATATTTTCTGAGTATATTCAATAAAATAATCGCTAAATGAATTTATTGTTTAAAAAATTGGAATCTTTCAAACTGCAATGCGTTATTGAAATATTTACCAAAATAATCCCAAAACTTGCATATTTTTTGTAATTGTATAACCACTGGACATTATTTATGCTGTTTAAAAAGAATACTAAATATTAATTTTAAATACATATAACCAGAGTGGTTTTCTGTGTGGATGATGCAGGGGAAAGCGTATTCCTATACATTTTGTGAATCTAACGAGAGAAAATCAAAATTTTAAAATTGTGGAATTCATGCTAAACCAAACTTCACAAGTATTGTGCATATTTATGCTATTTGTTAAATTTTATCAATATTTTTCTTGCAAAAAAAGATGTTTATATAAACACTGGTCAAAAATCACTCAAATACAGATCACCAAAATAGTGATTTTCAATGGTGAAGAATGGTGGGTGGATGATTTCATGCGTGAAAATAAAAATTTATTTATACACACAAACACAAACATAAGTAGAAGAAATGTCGAGTTTTGAACCAAATCTTCAAAATGTTCTGCACACTCCGAGAATATATACACTTGAAAAGAAAGAAACAAAAAACAAAAATATATTTGCCAGGACAATATCTGTATATCTACAGCTTTTATATATATATATATATATATCGATTTGACTAGGCTTTTACAATTGTTATCTGTCACGGTTCAAACTATATTAAGGTACTTTCTAGGCAATTCATAAAATTATTTTCACCGAAAGAAAAAAAAAATCCATAAAAATTCAGAAATTGCACTGAGAAATAACAACTTATTTTAATTATTTTTTCTTGAGTAGATGGCTTTGTTCTTTTTTTATTAATCCATTCTTTCAACTTCTCATATACGCGTTGGATCTTTTCTGTTATTTTTGGCATAAAAAATGACTTTTCGATTTTTTTTTCTTTCCTGAATAAGAATTTATGCTAAGATTGTGTCATTTGAAAATATTCTCATAATACACGCTCCTTAGCTTTTCACCTGATATGCTAGCATCTATAAGCAGGTATGAGAAGTATTTTGTAGCATCAGCTTAAATTTTTCTTTAACAGGGTTATAATGGAAATTTAGCAAAGGCATTAAGTCGAAAGTACAAGAATCTTTAAAATAGAAGCTCAGTGTAAAATACACTGGTAGCAGATATGTCCTTTGCCTTATGTCCTGTCCTGTGCATTCTTAAATAGCATTTAAGGGGAGAAAATGCTCTCATAAGCAGTACAACAGCTGTACACATCGGTGACATAGAGTTTTCCAAATTAATGGGTGAACTTTAATATGACTCTTTTACAATATGTACTTTGTGCTTAAATATAAATAGCTTTTACTTATTTGATATTACTTTATTTATTTAATTTTTTTTTACAATTGAAATTAAGTAGAATGGTGTACATTTTAAAAATTGTTTTACACTTGAATGTGCTACATTAAAAGGATGTAAATATTAGAATGAGGGAATATATACTATAAGCAAATGATAGCTTAATCTTGGAAAGACCTTTTTATACCGTTCTTTCTAATTTTTTTCGATACTGTTCTCACGTCAAATAAAAAGGTGAGGAGAAAAGTGATAAATTTCAAGAAAAGAAAAAAACCAGCTGGAGGGGGGGGGGGGGGGAAGGGAAAAATTTAATTTTAGGTGTTAATATATTTTCATATTATAAATTAATATAAAAAGAAAAATCTAAAAACTTTTTTGAATCAAGTGAAACAAAATCAAATTTATAACATCTTAGAAATTATTAGAGGGGATCAAGTCCCACATGCTCCTGCAACTCTACCCCTATGTATACAACATACAACATCATTGGAGTTAAAGTAAATGAAATGTTTTATTACATCAGTAAGAGAACCTTATTTGAAAGAGTTATAATGAAAATTTGGCAAATGTGTTATTTCCGTCGATTACGAAAGTATTTTTGAACTAGAAAGGCTCAGCATAAAATACACTATTACCAAATTCATCTTTTAGCTTCTGTACGAATTTTATTACATAACTTCTGAGTCATCTACATATTCATCCATTGCATGTCTCACAGTTATTAATTTCAGATGTTTTTCTTTAGTACATAAATACAAGCTGAAACTCATGCATAACTTCACTTTTCTCAGTGCACACTTCTATTGACATCTACCTCACATTTAACTTTGCCATAATTAAAATCTTCAATTCCATTTTAAGTCTCAATGAATTGAATTTCTAAAAAATGTACATATGACGACAACAATTATATTATTGACAAAAAGAAAAAAGAAAAACTTTAATGTTTTCATCAATGTTGTAAACATGCATCTAATCCAACTGAAACAATGTAGCGCAAAGTTTGACGAAAACGACTACAGTGACTGTTTGAAGACTCTAAAATCTATTTACTTTGTTCGTTGATTGCCTTTTTTTCCTCATTTACAATACTAGTATAAAGGAAAAATTAAAACTAACAAATCAATGTATCTGATGAATTAAGGAATAATGAATATCCAACTTTTCGTCCACTGGTAATTTACGATTTCTAAAAAAAAAAAAAAAAAAAATTAAAGTGAAAAATTTTTTTTTGACGATTTAGCCATATTTCTCATAAAAAAATTATGCTAATTGTAAGCAAAAAACTGCATTTCTAATTAAAATTATTTACAAAAAATAAATAAATAAATAAATAAAAAATAAAGATACATAAGTACTTTTTTTCGTTCATCTTTGTTGCGTTCCTTTTTTCCGCCGCCTCTTTTGCATTTCAAACATATTTATATAGATATATATATAAAAAAAATGATCGCATGGAAAACTTTCCTGGAACACAAAATAACTCCCTATCTCAAAGAGATGTCTTATGAAGTCTTCTGAAATACAACACGACAACGATTATATTGTTGCCAAAAGGAAAAAAGAAAAACTTTCCTGCAGCAATCAGAAACCTTTGTATCATCAAAAAGTATGTGCTGAAAAAAATCTAGGAGAAAACTTTGACTCCTAAGAGACCACGAAATCAGAAGTCGGAGAGAAAATAGGGTGCTCGGAATCTTCCTATCCTCTGCAGTATTTTTATTTATTTATTTATTTACGGTACTGAAGAAAGATGAAAATGCTGATTGTTCATACTCGGAACATTTTGTCTCCTGGAGGATTAGATGATACAACAGGGTTTCTTTCTTTCATTTTTTTTTCAACTTTTATTTCAGACTACAATATTTTGTTTGAAAGGATGTATGTCTTGGTGGCTTTGTAAAGGATAGAATTTTTAAGATTTTTTTTTTTTCGAAGTTGGTATTTAGCGTCAAATATTACTTTCAAGCATTTACCAGCTTTTGATATAAAATATTTTACATACAACTCCATATTTTTATTGAATAACTTATTATAAACATATTAAAACAATACATAATTATTAATACATAACTCTTATAAACATATATATATACATCCGATTTTAATAATTATTTTTTAAATGAAAGAAGTTTTATTTGTAGACATGCCAGAACTCGCTATTTTTCGTTAAGAAAATCCCATTTTTATATTTTTATTTTTATTTTAAACGTCCTTTATGAAATTTCTTTACATTGGTGGCAATCGTGTTTTTTCCATTGTCGAAGAGAGCAGGGAAACAATGGGAATTGCCACATCAGTACGGATGGCATTTCCGCATTAAAAAAAAAAACAATTTAACAAATTACAACGATCATTCGGAAAATGATTTTTTCAAAGACTAAAATTTAAGACATAAAAAATCGTACGGAGTTGATCATACATTACGTACGTCATGAATTAAACATTAACATTCCTGGACCCATCATAAACGAATTTTAAAAGAAATTTCAGTTTTACAGTTTTCGGTACTGTAAATTTTAAAATTTCTATGGAGCTAGTCATACATTACGCACGCCATGGATTAAACAATAATATTCCTGGACCAATTTAAAATGGAATTTCATTCTTAATCTTCTAAACATCCCACAATATTACTTTTTACACCGTCGTATAGAGAAAAAAATGTAATTTTAAATGCAATTTGTTTGAAAGCTGTATCTCAATTGGTTTCTGAGTTATTAATTTTTTTTTGTAGTTTTTATTACTTTTTTGTCATAGTGGCAACAGAAGTATCCATCTCTGTTGAAAGTAAAGGGAAAATACAGATTACTGTACAGACCAATCAGAAAACGAATAAAAAGCAGGGTTCAACTAATAAAACGCTTCAGATATGTTTTTGATTTCCTACCCTGACCGAGGACAATAACCATTTTTCCAAATGGTTAAAAAAATCGCATGGAGTTGATCATACATTACGTACGCCATGGATTACATTTTTCGGTACTGTAAATCTTTAAACTTCTACGGAGCTGGTCATACATTACGTAGCCATGGATTAAACATTAATATTCCTGCACCAATTTTAAATGAAATTCCATTCTTAAACTTCTAAACATCCCACAATATTACTTTTTACACCGTCGTATAGAGAAAAAAAAATGTACTTTTAAATACAATTTGTTTAAAAGCTGTATCTCAATTTGTTTCTGAGTTATTATTATTTTTTTTTGTAGTTTTTATTACTTTTTTGTCATAGTGGCAACAGAAGTATCTATCTCTGTTGAAAGTAAAGGGAAAATACAGATTACTGTATAGACCAATCAGAAAACGAATAAAATGCGGGATTCAACTAATAAAACGCTTCAGATATGTTTTTGATTTCCTACCACGACTGAGGACAATAACCACTTTTTCAAATGGTTAACAACTTTTTAAAAATATTGAATATAAAATGACATCACGATAAAAAAAAAAAAAAAAAAAAAAAAAACATTTTTACTTATAAAGTTGTTACATTTAAATATTTTTTTTTCATTCCGCTGATACTGAGATTGAGTATCAGCGGAATAGAGAGGCTTCGGTGAGTGAAAAATGACGCCATAGTAAAAATAAAATGAGTATTTACTTTGGTAAAACTAAATATTTTATTACGAATGCGCCTAAGGAGGTATAAATTTCTGGCTTTTGCCGGCACTCAGATTAGAATCTCATGTCAAGAGTGCTAGTCTTCAAATGCAAGATTGTAACTGCCGAACGTGACATCAAGTTTGGGACTATATTAATAATCAGTAGCACGTTAAAATATTTTTTAAATAATGAATATGAAAAGTATGCACATAAATTTGCTATTGTGAAAACGACGTTATTTTTGGATTTTGTTGAAATCGAAAATTATAATTGTATCATAGTGGCGTAATTTTCGTCGATTTTTCATTACGTAATACCAAAGATCAAGGCCTCAATTAATAACTTCACAATTTCATTATTTTAATTGCATGTTACTGATTACGTATAGGAATAAAATTTAATTTTTCAATAATATGAAAAGTTGAAGTTAAACTTTAATTAAAATTTATATTTGTTTTAACAGTTATGTATGCCAATATAAGATCGATTATTAATTGTAATTTTTTTTATATAAATTCTGCCAATCAGTTCTTTTAAACATTCTCATTCGTCGAATTCGATGAGTTTCGGACTCGTTATTATATTAAAAAAATATGATTATAACAATACAGGTATACTTAATACAGCACAGCAATTTTCTCCGTAGGGATTTTACTTTACAAGAAGGAGTTTTTGTTAATAAATTATCTTATGAACTTTTTTTTTTTTTATAATAGACTGCTAAATAAATGTTTTAATGAAATCAAAGAACAAAATATCCTTATATGAAACGACATGGGCCAGATTGACACAGCTTTATGAAAGAATGCTGGAAGGTTGGGGAGCGTGCCCATGTAACAGCTATCCTAACGAAAGGGTCACTTTGCCAATGTAACAGCAAAACAACCATTTCATAAAAACTGTCGACGCAAAAAGCCCGAAATATTTTTTTTTAAATTTTCATTCAGGCAATTTTTATAATTTTCTATTTTTACATCCAATACAATGATCTATAGGATCATATATATTCCAATATAGTAACTGTATCCAGCTTTCTTGATAAATTTTGTTGAAACTTACAAAAAGTTTAAGAATGATAAAAGGCTTTTAAAGGAAAATAAAACTTTTTTATCTTTTTAAAATTAGCGACTGTTTCTCTTTTCATTAACGGAAAGCACTGAAGGCACAAAATTAGTGTCGACTACAGATACTCTGAGACAAAGAATCTTCTATAACAGAATTATTGAAAGGCATTTAATATAAATGAATTTATAAGGATTGAATATTCCGGTGAAATATAAAACTTTCAGGCAGAATTCGTATTAACTCATTATTTACTTCTATCTGTTTATTGCGCATTTTTATTATTAAATGAAAACAGAAAAAGTTTTTTTTAAAAAAGGGGGGGCGGGAGGAGCAGTGATTGCATATGTGTATGGGAAGAACTGAGTTTTTAAATTTACCTCGTACACTGTAAAATAAATACGACCAGTTTTCCTGTAGGAATAGGAAAAATAGTTGCCCTTATCTTACCGGAAAAATTAACGACCCAGCTCGGAATAAAATCCGTAAAATCGGAATAAAATCCGTAAAATACCGTTTTATTGACTAATTCCTTCCTTTTACGGATTTCATTCCAAGCTGGGTCGGAAAATTTTCCGGTACGATAAGGGCAACTATTTTTCCGATTCCTACAGGGAAACTTGTCGGATTTTTTTTTACAGTGTAATTAAAAAAAAAAAAAAAAAGAAAAAAAAAGAAAAAACATGCATCAATTTGCAGATTTACACATGGATTTTTTTTTTTTAGAAAAATTTAATTTTGACGTAACCGCTAAAATAATAAATATATTTAAAAAATATATATTGCTACTATCTTCTCTTACAATGAATTATATAGGAGAACCGAAAGCGTGTCATTATAACGAACGTTGGATGTATTAGAATCTCCGTTTTCCATTATGTCGAGTTTTAGAAAAAGGGGAATAAAATAATAAATATTATTAAAATAATAAATATTATTTTATTTATGGAATTATTTAATTATTTTATTAAATTGGAAGGGTGGTAAATAAGAGATGTCGTGGAGACTTTTTCAGTAAATGAATGTATAGTTGCAAATCTGTTTCAGGTATTGAAACAAACTGAATTAGTTACTAGGCAGTACAATAGGACTCGAATATACGTATAACAATCTCAGCAGAAGACAATTTTTTTATGATAACGGTTAATTTATTGTACAACTGCAATTCAGTTGCCTTATGCTTTTATGCATTTTATTCCAAGACAGATATATTATTGTAGAAGTTTGTTTTCGGTTATTCAAATAGGACGCACAATTATATACTCGAAAACTTATTAAACATGTTTATTTGATACAAAACACAACCTTTTAACTGTGGGGCTCGGATGAAAGAGTTGAAATGATAACCGAAAGGCTACATTTTTTCTTTCGACTGAGAAAAGATCTTGTTTGCAGTTTCTTACAAAACGGCAATACATCATAGCAACGGTTCCTTCTTTCAAATAATAAAATAATACGCGTTTTTTTTTTTTTTTTCAAATGAAATAAAGGTCTATTTAATGTACACTGCTCAAAAAAAATTAGGGGTGCAAGTAAAAAAGTGAAGAGAACAGTGCAAGACAGCCATATATAAACATAAAATGGATAGTACAGGTGTATCAATGCGCAATACAGAAAAAAAAGACGCAAAAAAGGAGGGGTAAGGGAGCTTTTATTCTTTGAAAAGATGATTTAGGGCAACAATTTGGTTTCATGTAAATGATAAAAAAAAGTATTGTTTAGGAATGATGCAAGATTTTTAATATGGTGTGTGGTCTCCTCGAACAGCTAAGACTGCTGCACACCTGTTTTAAATTGATGCGATGAGGTTATCGATAAGACTTTCGGGAATACTGTTCCACTGCTCAAGAATTGCAATCTCCAAGTCCCGGACAGTAAAAGGAAGCCTTGGTCTCGCAGCAATACGTCGTCTGAGTATGTACCATACATGCTCGATCGGATTTAGGTGAGTGGAGCATGTTGGCTATTCCATATGCTGTATTGCTTCAACTTTAAGAATGTTCTCCACAAGACGAACTGTATGAGGTCTGGCCTTATCATGCATGGAAAAAAAGAAATCACTATTTGCTGCAGCATTACGACATGAGGTCTCAGTATCTCGTCTGTATAACTTTGGACCGCAAAAGTGCCATTCCGAATGATATGCAGGCCCGTACGTCCACCTATGCTGATTCCAGCTAATAGCATCAACCTACCTCGTCTGTAATGTGATGTTTCATGAACGAATGTGGGATTATTTTGAGTGCCTCTTTCTCTCCATACCAAAATACATCCAGACTGAATCGGAGCTCGTCTGTAAACAGAGTTTGACTCCAACAACGTTGCCTCCATACTCGATGTTCAGTTGCCCACCTTCTTTGGACCGCACAGTTGCTTGAGATCAACGGAATACAAACCAATGGCTTACGTGTATAAAGACCACCCTGATGAAGCCTATTTCGGACTGCTTGCGGCTGGACACCCTTCATCCTGCGGCCAAGAACAACTGTGTTTGCAGCAGAGTAGCATTGCCCGACCCGTCTCGACGAGCTGTTAACAGGATATATCGGTCATCAGTTCCTGTGAGCACATGGCCAACCTTGCCCTTGTCGATGTTTGCCATTCCATGTGTCTTGGAATCGATTCCACAGCCTTGCATTGACACTTCTTGCGACCCCAACAGCGTCCGCAACACTTCGTTGTGTTTCCCCAGATTCAACTGTCCCGATAACACGCCAAGCCATGGATTTCGTTAGATCACATTGTTGTGACATTTTAAAGTCACCTTTTATCAAAACACAAGCCGAGCAATTGAATTTTACAACTGAGACAGTGAAACAGACGTTTCTGCAATATCCCGATTTCTACACTTATCTCCTTTTTCTACTTTTTGACCCCATAAACTTTAATTTGTATGTGAAGTTTTTTTTATCTGTTTTCTACTGCGCTTTAAATTATGGACTTTTTTTTTACGTTATTTATCGGTGTAAATATTTGCGTAATTTTGTTAAAACCATGTGCTCACCTAATTGTTTTGAGCAGTGTATTTTCCATTAGCAGATACAACATTCGCTCAGACAACGAGCAAATTCAGCAGTTGGAAAAGTCTGGTTCACTAGCACCAGTACAAATGCCTTTTACACGAAATTAGTAGTTGTTGCATGTTGTTACATGGGAAAAACGAATATGACATTTAAAATGCTAAGTTAGCTAAGTGTTATGAAATATTTTGAAATTTCGATGAAAAATTTTGGATTTTTACATATTTTTATAATATACATATTATATATTATAATTATGACTTAATTATAATTAACTTGAGCATTTAGTGGATTATAAGTAATGCTAGTTCTGACTGTATGTTATATATTCATACTGTACAGAGTTTTACTACACAAGTTCATATATCAATAGTATTATATCTTACAAAATTAAAGCTAATGACAAAATTTACATAAAACTTTCAACTGTTTCTAAAAAAATTTCACTGTTGTTACAATATTTTTTGGAATTTGTAAAAGTGTTTTTTCTAATAACATGTTTTTTTTATTATTATTATTATAATTCTAAAATTACGCAATTGCAATACATGAACTGTTTTTTAACTATTATCTTATATTTGTATACGGATTTTTATATTATTTTAAAATAAAAGATAGAATTTTTAAAGAATTTCCTATCTTTAAGTTTGTAGTTAAACAATATTTTTTTTGAAAAACTTCTGAAAATATTAAATTCTATTATTGTTTACTTAGAAAATAAAATGAAAAAGAAACTAAAAAAATATGTATTTATAAGTGTTACTTTAAATTTTCCTTTCTATGAGATATAAGAATCGTATTTCTGGTTTTGAAACTTAGGCGTGAAATCTCTTTACAGGAAAATTATGTGGGTTTAAAATTTTTTCACTAGGATTTTCTACTTTACGGAAAACATTATTCATTAGTAACTTAAAGATTCTACTTATCTTCTTTTTTTAAATAATGGGTTGTTAGATATAGATAGTAAAATCTGCCAAGATAGAAACTCAAGGGACCGAAAACATTCCGTTTTATACAGGTGTCCATCTTAGCATACAGACAGTGTTTTGTAATTTATTGTCATTGGTATTTTGTCCAAGAAGAGCTTAACATATTTTTGTTTAACGTATGAGTCCGCTATATAAAAGATGCATTGTCACAAGTTTTACTGTAATTGTTTTACAAAAATGAAAGAACAAGATACATACATGTGGAATGCTTTAAATTATTTGACAAAGTGTTATTATGCTAAATATAATATTCGCGATAATACTGAAGTATTTTGAATTTTAAGAGGCATTTATAAATTTTTAAACAAGATAAAACAAATATTATACAAAAGCAAAACAGTTTTAGTTCTTAATATCAAACTTAATTGAATGGTGTTTTTTATTTCAATCGTACTGAAATATGATGGATATCTCTTCTTCTTGATACATTCAATATTCTTTAGTATAATACGATAAAACATTTTATTTAAATTACCCATTACAACATCTATTCAATTATCGAGATTTTTCCATTTTTTATATTGAATTTTCAGTTAAACATGGAAGAATAACGAAAAAAAAATGTGTGTTTCCCTCTTCTATATTCAAGCATTTTTATAAGTCTGATGAATATTTTTTCGTTAGACTAGTTCATTTATTTCCTATAAACATTATAAATACTATTAAAAGAAGTTTTTTCCTAATGAATTATATCAGCCTTTAAAAAAAAAGATATTTTGAATTCATTAATATATATATATATATATATATATATATATATATATATATTATAAACAGTTTTATAATAATTAAATATCTAAAAATAGCCTATTAAAGCATGCGTTTTTTTCTGTATTCAATAATTTTTAAATATCTCTATTTTCCGTCTGATTTTTATTTAAGACATTTTAAATTTAACTAATAAATGTATTTCTTACATATAAAAACCCTGTTTTATAAAGACTTTCGTCACGCACCTAAAAAATAAATTAATCAATGAAAAATAATAATTAGATAATGTATTATATTCCTTAATCATTTCCATTTCGTTTTTGTAGTGTTAAACATTTCTTATTAAGCTTGAAATATGATAATTGCATATTTTAAGATTATTCCGATTATAAAACAGAAACAAACACGATGAAGAGCAAAATTGATTTTTCTATAGATTTAGTTTCGCTTCCAATAAATACACGATTTTATGAAATATCTACTATATATAACATCTCCCGACCTTACAAATGCAGATACAGACTGCACTAAAATGAAAACTCTAAAAATATCTAGTCTGCACTCAGTAAAAAATAAAAAAAATGAAGAAAAAAGAAAGCAAATATAATCTCTAAATTGACATTATTTCATTCATTCGTTATATTCAGTTAATTTACGGATATTTTCTTTTTATTTGCTAGAACACTGAAATTTCACCAATCTAAGGTAAAAAGTATCTGAAGTCCTCTAATCTAAACTGCATTTTCGCGAAATCACAGGAGGTGTCCCTCTCTTCATACGGTTTTAATTAGTGCGATTTTAAGTTTAGTTAGCGCAGTAAACTTTTTTTCAATGCCCCCTCAATTAATGCGCAAAAAATTTTGATTAGAGCTTAAAGCATAAATTATCCTTTTTTCCCCTTTTTTTACCAGCCAAACGGTGTTGAATCATTGAAAACGGTATTTGTTGAAAATTTTGGAAAGGATATAACAATTAAAGAACTCGAAGAACGTTTACAAAAATTAGAATTCGTCAAAAAATATTTGATAGGCGTACATTCGGGGGAGGGGGGGGGGGTGGAGGAGTAAAAAACTTCTACTAACTCTGCAACAAATTATTCTTAGAAGAAAGTTACTAGTACCAAACGATTGGATATAAAATTTGTTTAAGGGGACAGTGGAGTTTAAAATCCTTAAAAATATTTTTTTTTATTTTTGTAAATTTCACCTTAAATATTATTCAAGGGTACATTATATGCATTATGGCATGCATTTATCACAAAAAAATTTAAAAAAAAAAATATTTTTGAGAAAAAAATGGAATTTTACGCGTCGTCTTAGAAATCTTCGAAGTGCCCCCTGCGCGTTCCATATGAATGAAAATCCCCAATATTTTTTATAAAAGTTTGGTTTATATATAGAAATAAAATAGAGCATCGAATTTTATATATTTGGATTTAAAGATTAAAAAAAATTTTTTTTTAAATTTTGAAATTTTTTCGAAAAAATTTTGAAATTTTAATTTTAATTTTTATTTATTATTTTTTTATTTTTTTTTTACCTTTGAATTCAAATATATAAAATTCGATGCTCTATTTTATTTATATATATAAATCAAACTTTTATAAAAAATATTGGTGATTTTCATTCATATGGAAGACGCAGGGGGCATTTCGAAGATTTCTAAGACGACGCGTAAAATTCCATTTTTTTCTCAAAAATAATTTTTTTTAAATTTTTTTGTGATAAATGCATGCTGTAATGCATATAATGCACCCTTGATTAATATTTAAGGTGAAATATACAAATATATATATATATATATATATATATATATAAGGATTTTAAACTCCACTGTCCCCTTAAGGGGGACATCTACATATCAAAACAAGCCAAAACTTTTTTTTTTCAATAGCAATACACAAGTTTGACACCATAAATAAATTCTAAACCCTTAAATTAGAATAAACTCAAATTTTCATGACATTCGTACGATTAGTATCAGAGAAATGAATTTACAATGAGCATATTTTAAGAGCTATATCAAAATTGAAGGTCGGTACTTGATTGTTAAAGTGTTACAGAATGACTGTGTCACTTCTATCAATATATTATTTGCCAATATGACCATTTCACTCGCTTAATATGTTTCGACTATTACCAGCCCAAATGTTTCAATAAAATGAGGAATATATATATATTTTTTTCAAGTTATGCTTTTCTGCACATCTTAAACCATCATTTTGACGTTTTTTAATCATAATTCGAAAACCATTTGAAAGAAAATTTTGAAATTGAGAATTCCCATAAAGCAGGACATAGTAAATATAAGAACAAGAACAAAGAAAGACTCAGATCTTTCGAAAGGCCTAGCGCATTAAAAAAAATTTTTTTGATGATGTTTTAAGAAGATTTTTTGTTCTTATTCATTCACACCAGTTTTAACTTATTTTCTTTGATAGTAAATATAAGTCTATCAAAAAAAATTGTAGGTTGCAAGTCATATTTTTCTCGAATATTAATTTCATAATTTATAATTCATATTATAAAATTTTTAATATTACAAATTCGTATTTATGTTTGGGTTTTTAGCATTATAAGCACACAAAAAATTATCACATTAGGATTATAATTTCAGGAGATATTAATAAAAATATGAAAATGTAATTTAACTTTAGAATAGCTCTAAATTTTGAATGCTTATAATTCTAAAATATATCATCCAAATGACTTGAAATTTGTTATCTAGGCGCATAGTTTGAACAGAAGATTTAAAATATAGTATCGAATTGGGTATTGTCATTGAAAAAAGAACAAAATTTGGTCTGGTTTTGATTTGTAGATGATCTCCTAAGCATATTTTATATACATCATTTAAAAGTAGATTCTATTTCCAATCGTTTGGCAGCAGTAACTGTCTTCAACTATAATTTGTTGCAGATTTGCTAAAAGGGGTGTTTATTTTTTTTTCCCACGACTGTACATCCAGGCATCAATATAAGTATGCAATTCCACCGATGTTTATAAAATCAAATTCTGTTTTACTGCAAGATGTATTCCAAACAGAGGAAAAATTGTGCTACTGAAAATTCACAAGTTTTTGCTTAAATAAGTTAAAATGCATGCAAGTTACAAGTAGTATAATTGTACGTAAGTTTTAAATCACATCATTTAAATTTTTAATAATTAACTTACTGGAAGATAAGCTGATATGATTAATCTAAAAAATGAAGTACAATAGAATTAAGCTTAAAACTGACTTTTTAATGTTTCTTCATTATCATTTATTAAATTAGTATAAATATTTAATTTAATGTAAGTCCATAAAAATTAAATGATCTTTTTATTTATTTTTTTAAGTTTTACATCAAGCTGTACTTCCTAACAATAATGCATCAAAAACAATATCATAGAAATTATTACATTATATATTTATGTATATATTTGTTTGTAAATCTATTATAGTTTTCCCATTGATTGTATGTTTCAATTAGTGCGTTTTGATTATTGTGGCAATACAGCCGGTTTAATTAACTGTGAGGGGAAACCCGTATGTCACTTCCCCCCTCAAATCAAAGAAACTTTAGGAATCTAAGCTCACAATTTTCTGAAATATCCTGCCTGAAGACGGAAATTTCGCCAAATAACAATTTTTTTTTTAAATCACGGGGAGGGGGGGGGGGTGTTCCATGATTGTGTGCTGTCAATACTTTTTTACGTTTTTTAACGATTTATTACTATTATTATTATTATTATTATTATTATTATTTAGTGTAGCATTGTATAAATCAAATGCAGATAATAAATTTGACTTACATTATTGTAAAACTCAAGAGAATAGAAAAAACTTCAGTTAAACTGGTGTATTCTAAAATTATATTGGTTTTAAAAAAAAATATTTTTCTATAGGTTTGGGTTCACTTTCAATAAACACGCGCTTATCAGTAAGATATTCCTTATTTAACAGTTATTGATCTTCAAAGAATGCACATTCAGACTGCGTTAAAATAAAAACTCTGTAACTATCTGTCCTATAGGCCACATTAAGAAATTAGTACTCCAGGATCAATGAATGAGAGAGGATGGAAGAAAGAGAAAACATGGGACAATGAAAGGAAAAAACAAAGGATTGAATAAGTAAACGAAATAATAAAATAAAATAAAAGGATGTAATAATAAAATATTGAAAGAAATTCGTGGAAAAAATATATGTTTCTGTTTATATTAATGTATTTTTATAAATTCGTATTTTCTGACTGATGTTTATTTAGTAAATTTTTACAAGTATCATATTCGAACATTTTTTTTACTTTTTTTATTTTCTTTTTTGTTTCGAAAAATAAAATAAACTTACTTAATGAATGGAATTCAAGTAAAGAATTTCAATTATATTTTTATAAAATAATTTATTAAACTTTACTTATGGTAAGTGGGTATTCTAAAATTATAAATGTAGTTAACAACAAAATTAATTTTTCTATACATTTAATTTCACTTTCAATATACATACACTTTTCTGGATTATCTTCTATTTAAAAGTTTTTGATATTCAGAGAATACAGATTCAGATGAGCTGTAAAATAAAATCTCTAAAACTATGTGTCTTGTAGTATCCCTTAAAAATGTACCATGTATTTTAATGTTACAGGTTCCATAGGTCAAAGAGAAGCAGAAAAAAATAAGCAAAATAAAATGAAATCATTTAATAATATTAATCAAATATTGGAAAAAAAAGGTGATGGGAAAATATCTATTTCTATCTATATTCATGCGTTTTTATAAATATATATGTTTTCCTTCTTACGCTTAGATTATTACATTTAAAGTAGTAAATATATTAAAACAAGTTTTTTTTTTCTCCTTTTTTTCTTTTTTTCTAAAACGAAACAATAAACTTTTTGAATAAATCAAATTTAGCTAGAAATTTTTAGTTGGATTTTTGTAAAGTATATTCAATTAATAAGTGTATTCAATTATGATGCTTGTTTTTAAATTATACAGATTAAACCAGTAACAAAGAGTGTTTAAAAGCAAAATTCATTTTCTTATAGGCCTAGCTTAACTTTCGATAAACACACGCTTTTTGCGAACTATCTCTTATTTAAAATCTCTTGATCTTCATAGAATGCAGATTCAGATTTCAGTAAAATAAAATCTCTAAAACAATCTGCCCTGTAGCATCCCATAGAAAAGTATTTTAATGCTCCAGGTTCTGTGGGTCAAACAAAGGCAAAGACAAAATAAATAAATAAGTCAATAAGTAAAATAAAATAAAATCATTTAATAATATTAATCAAATCCTTTAAAAAAATGACGAGGAAAATTTTTATTTCCATCTATATTCCCGCCTTTTTTTTTATTATATATGTTTTCCGCCTTATACTTGACTTTTTATATTTAAAGTAGTAAATATATTTATGCAAGTTTTATGTTTCCCCTCATTCTTTTTTCTAAAAAAGAAAAAAAAAAATACTGAATGAATCAAATTCAGATTTTAAAAAATTCTAATTGGATTGTTGCAAAGCTTAATATGTGAATTCAACTATGATAATTGCTTTAAAATAATTCCGTAGGCTCTGTGCGTCAAAGGCAGAAACCAAATAAATAAATAAGTTAATAAGTAAAATAAAATAAAATCATTTAATAATATTAATCAAACTTTAAAAAAAATGACGAGGGAAATATTTATTTCTATCCATATTCACGCTTTTTTGTAATTATATATGTTTTCTGCCTTATGATTGAATTTTTATATTTAAAGTAGTAAATAGATTTAAGCAAGTTTTCTTTGCCTCCTCTTTTTTTTTCTGAAACAAAAAAATAAACTTACTAATTAATAAAATTTAGATCGAAAAATTCTATTTGGATTGTTATAAAGCTTAATATGTGTATTCAATTATGATAATTGCTTTAAAATTATAATGATTAAACCAGTAGCAAAAACAGTGTTTAACAGCAAAATTCATTTTCTTATATAGGTCTAGCTTAACTTTCGATAACCACACACTTTTCTGAACTATCTCCTATTTAACAGCTCTTGATCTTCAAAGAATGCAGATTCAGATTGCAGTAAAATAAAATCTCTAAAACTATCTGCCCTGTAGCATCCCTTAAAAAAGTATTTTAGTACTCCAGGCTCGATGGAACAGAGAGAGGAAACAGTTTCTCTTAAAGAACAACGAAAAAGAAATCCGAGTAGCCACTTCCGTTTCCGACAAGTTTCACTGTAGAGGACGATTTGTTGAAATCAAAAAATTGTACACGTAGTTAGTTGTGTCTGTACTTACTGTTGTACTGTGGAATGTGAAGAAGATTTAATTGGAAACCTCTTTCCAGAGACTCGGGATTCTGAGAATTTCATCCGGGGCTTTCTCTTGAAGTGTCTAGAGGGAATTGGACGTTTTATGCTTTGTTGAGAAAGCAGTGAATGCTTTAGATTTTTCAGGATTGTTTTTAATCAATACAATGGCTGGTTTGTGAAGTGTCATGTTTTATTTGTAGAAGAGTGTCGATTGGTAATTTACAAAAGCAAATGCAAGAGGGAAATCTGGAATTTTTTTTTTCTTCAATTTAGTTTATAATTCGAAATGTATGTGTTTAGTTATAATTCATTTCCATTGTTATGGTGTACAAAGTTTGTAGGTAAACTTGTTTTATTAATGGTTTTTAGAAGGGAAGTGCTGAAAGGTTGTAATAAGCTTCACAAACAATTTTTGATTTTGTAAAATTAAAAGTAAATTTTGTCATAAATTGATGATTTCAACGAGCATGTTTTTACAACAGTGACAGCAGGTGATTTACAAAAGCAAATTTTAAGACGGAAATCCGAACTTGGTAAACTTTTTTATTAATTGAGTTTTTTAATTAAAAATGTAATTATAATTTATTTATATTATTATGATGTATGAATTTTGTAGATAAACTAGTGTTATTCGTTCTTATTTGTTTCTTTTACTTGTTTTTTAGAAAAGTTTTGAAAGGTGTAATACGCATCAAAAACAATTTTTGATTTTGTAAAACGAAAAGTAAATTTTTTATTATAAATCGGTGATTTCAACAAACATGTTTTTACAAGAGTGATAGCTGGATATTTATAAAAGCAAATACAAGACAAACATATAAATGCAGAAGAATGTAAATTTTCTTTAATTTAATTTGTAATCAGAAATATTTTTGTAATTTATTTCCAATCTTATGGTGTACAATGTTTGTAAAGCTTTTATCATTAAAGAATTCACAAAAAAATTGCTTAAAAATGATACAATGTCAATAGAATTTCTGATTTTGTTAAAGAGAAAAATAATTTAAAGTGTGATATGATTGCTTCAACAGATTTTTTTTTACAAGTCAAAGCTTTTTATTAAAATTTTTAACAAAGTTTAAAAATGAATTATATATAAAAAACCTCCTTTTTATTCCTAAGTGCATGAAACAATCGGGTATATTTATTCAGCAGCCAAAAGCTTGAACAATGTTTTTAACTTTCTTATAAATGTGACATTTCTTTATTTATAACTAATTAGTGATTGATACCTCATGATTACCAAGTTCTACATATAAGTCCAAATAACCTAATTTGGCAGTTTTTATTGAAAGCTGATTTTATTTTACTGGAAATTACAGATGCAAATGACATAGTGAACGTGTCAGAAAGTAGTAAGTTTAGATTTGAAAACAATATTAATAACGTGAGGAAAGCTATACACATTTTGAATAATCTAAAATTTTGATCTTAAACTCTTTTTAATGATCTTAAACTCTTTTTATTGCTCTACTATTTTTTTTAGGCCATCACATAGAATTTCAGAAATGAAGCATCATTTGACTGTTTAACAACATGAATAAAATGCACAAGAGAAAAAATTTGACGAACTGAAAATGGTTGCAAAGGGATTCTTAATCACATTCCACTATAGCTTTCAGGCAATCTTAGCAATTTCAATATTGACATAGTATAACTGTCTTAACAGATTTGAAAGTGTTTTGTATTTCCCTGTGTCAGAGTAAGGGATGGGAACATGGGCTATATATCAAGTAATTCAAAATTTAGGAGGTCACAAATCTGCAGATAAAGTTTCGGAAAATTGCATTTATTACAGTTTCATGTTATGAAAATGATCTTCTTCAAAATTACGATATCTTTTGCAAACCATTAAATTGATTCAGACTTAACTATACTATTTAATCTTACCATTTTTAAAAGCTAACTAAGTGTTGTACCTCAAGTGCATTTAGCCCAGTTTAAATTGCATTATAAATATATCCTGTCACTACGTACTTGTACTAAAATACATATATCTACATTCTTTTATTTAAAAAAAAGTTTTTTTTATGGCATTAAAAATGTCTAATTATGATTACATTCAAAAGTATGGAAGAGATAACTTCTCTAATTTTGTTTAACCCTTATACAATGTACACTGGGGACCTCCTATCAAATCTGTGCCCAGGGCTTCCAAAACGGGCCCTGATATTTGTAGTTCTGTTTTTTTTTTCTTTTTGGATCACTCTGTACTTTTTTCATAGTCAAGTTTTATTTTAATGTATTATAAAAACTACTTGTTTTCACAAAACCAGTTATATACATCTACTTATTACTTTATCGCAAACTTTTACCGGTCTTTTAGAACTGTTTTTGGATCATTCAACTTTTACCTATTTCCGAAGTAGAAATTATCCGTATGAAGCGGCAAGAGCACACTCAAACTCTAAATATAAGATCAGAATAGACTGCGCTGATTTAAAAATTTTCGCAGACTTTGTTAGAGGTAGAAGTCTTTCTCGAGATGAAACAGAAATTTTAAGAAGAATTTATCTTTACCCTCTTCATGATCCATACTTGTAGTTTTATTACTTGAAATTTAAGAATAAAAACATTCTATGATGAAAAATATGTCTGTATTCGTAAAGATATACTTTTTAAAAGAACTTATCCTAAATCTGACAACATTTCCTAGAATTATTATTAGTTGCTGACAATATAAAGTTAGAGCATATCAAAATTTAAAAAAAAGAGAGCGAAGTTACTTGAAAAACAAATCTCTGAAAACGAACCTACCACTTTTAAAAAGCAAAACAGAATGATTTGAAATTTTCATACTGTCTTTTCTTTTAGCTCCGGGGTATGAACTTCTCTTACGAAAGATCGACGTTTTTATCCTCCTTTGAAACTTCTTTGAAGAATAAGAATACTTTGCATACCACATTCTTGCCAATCGCCTTTCGCCTGTCATGATTTGCTTGTGGTTTAAGTTATCAGAAACTTTTCTTTGTGACAACTCAAGTTTTTTTTTTTTTTTTTTTTAAGAATTTTTTATTATCATTTTTTTTTCTTTTACTTTCTTGTTTGACTGGAGTGCTTTGCAGCAGAATTTTTTCAAAATAATAGAGACAAAAAAAAAAGTTCATTAAAAAGACATCATTATTCAAGCATTCAGAAATGCAATTAATTGTTTTAATATATTCTTATCGATGAATTTGCATATAAGCTCTTAATTCAAGAATAATTAAGAGAAAAGAACTTGACTTTAAAGAGATGACATGCTAGTTAGAAATTTTTTAAGAATTTATGATAACGATATTTCAACAAATAACTAAATAAATAAATTAGAAATTTGAAATCTGTGAAAAAAACGGTGAGTTGAATTGGGTGTGTGGTCACTGAATGCCCTTCAAAAGGTTTAATATGTATATATAATAAATTTGAAATCACAAATATATGAACAAATTGGTATATATTGCATCATGTTTGGTAAATTTTCATGCGTTTAAATGGTTTAATTGTACAAAAAGTTTATATGTATATATATATATATATATAAGTGTGTGTGTGTATACGAGCTATAATAATTTATAATTATGATAATTTGCTTGGGATTTAAATTAGCAGAAACTTTTTATTGTGACAACTCAATTTTTTTAGGAGTTGGGAAGAGGGGGGGGGGGGGAGAATATTCTTAATAGAAGTGATTAAGATTTAAGAAAAGAGATAACGTGGCTATAAAGAGACGAAGTAATAGATTATAAAGATAATGTTCTAAAAATTTCAGATAATGACGTTTTAACGATAAATAAATAAATTAGATATACAGTGAAACCTCTCTATAAGGGCCACCTTCCGTTCCATTGAAAATTGACCCTTATGAGGGGTGGCCCTTGAATAGGGGTGACAAAAAAACAGCAACTAAAATAAGGAAATCAAAACCTACATAGGTGAAAAAACAGTTTATTAATATTTTCAAACTCTATGCATGATTGAAAAAATATTCTATTGAAGTTTGTTTACTTTTCATAATTTTTTCGCAGACAATTTTGGTTTCTAATGATTTTTTTACTTTATGGAAAAAATTACTTAAATTTGCATCATTTATTAATGCCTTAGAATGAGACATTAGTTTAATTATTTCTGTTAGTTTCCTGATAGGTGTAAAAATTGTGCTTCAATATGCATTCACAGTTTTAGTAAATGTGGAATCAGTTTTTCTAGATAACCTGTTATCCTTTGTGTGCCCACAACAAAGCTGCAATTTTACCCCCCAGCACAACCATTACAGGTTGAAAGGTCAAACAAAGTGTGAGGAACACTTGTTTGTCTCACTTGTGGAAAAGCTTGTGGTCCTTCATTATGTTACTAAGTCCTTCCCATCTTGCCTTATTTGTTGCAAGTGCAGTTGTTTGCTGAACTCTTATATTTTGGTTCAGAAATTCAATACACCTGTTTAGGATTTAAGGCATTTGTGAAAAAAATGGCCTTTATGAGGGGTAGGTGCGGCCCCTAATAGGAGTAAATTTAACATTATGCCTATGGGGAAAATTTTCGTTCCTAAAAATATTGGCCCTTAATAGAAGTGGCCCTTGAATAAGGGTGGCCTTTAAAAGAAGTTTCACTGTATTTCAAAAAGAGTTCACCGAATGTACGTTATTCGTTTTCTTTTTCATGTTTTAAAATATTTGTGTGTCCAAGATATATTGAGTTATAGTATTTAAGGCGAATTAAAGGCAAAAAACTTCATAGTAACACCAGAAATTTAAGAGAGGCTCTGTTTTAGAAGTTTTTTTGCCTTTAATTGAGTATCCACCAGTCTGTTCAACATTTAATAATTATGGTAAGTTGCTTGAGGTTTAAGTTATCAGAATCTTTTCATGTGGCAACTAAAGTTTCTATAAAAGAAAAAAAAATATTTTGGAAATTTTTTTTGTTATTCTTGTTGTTATTTTCTTTTACTCTCTTTTTTGACTGGAGTACTTTAAAGTAAAATGTGTATAAATGCTAAAAATTAGAAGAAAAAAAAAAATAAACCAGCGTTATTGCCGAATCATTTAGAAATATAATTGCTTAAATATTTTGGTTTCGATGTATTTATAATATAAATGTTCTTGATTCGGAAGGAATTATAAGAAAATAACCTGACATTAAAGATGAGGTGACATTAAATAGAAGGACCGATATCTCGAAAAATCTCAATCGTCGTATAATAAAAAGGACATCATCAAATGCATTTTCCAATTATGAAAAAGTTAAAATATAATTATAATAATTTTAAACTACGTTATATTAGCATAAATAATTAAGCGAGTAAGCAATTTTTGTTTTCCTCAATACTATTGACAATGGATAAACAACACGATTACGAATGAATTGATTACGGAAGATTTCTACTCTGTGGAAGATATGTAACGTAAGTCGAAGTTCGGAAAGGTATAAGATATATGCTGGAGTTTTAGAATAGATGGTGCTCGGATCAATATGCTGCCATAAAAAATAGTACGTTAAATGCAATTGTTTCTTAAATAAAACAACTGTATTTTTATGCTATTTTTAAAAGTTTGATTTTTACTCTTTCGTAATCGGGATCTTGGGAAACTAGTGTAATTCAGCATGTATTGTTTGACGCAAATCTGCCAGAGGTTTTTTGAACAAGCGAAATTTTCAGTCAAGCGTATCACATTGTTGCCGAAATCAGTTATGATTGTAAATAATCATTGACGTGGTCACAGTCTGCGTAAGAATAATTTAATTTTTTATAAAAACATGGAAACTAGCATTGAGATTACGCCTGGTAATATCGCATTGAAAAAACAAAACAAAAAAAAAAACGTTTATTTCTAAGAATGATTATAAACATTTCCTGCTAGGTTTACAGATATGTCTTTTTTTCCTCTGTTTTACCTTCAACAAAGTTTAGAAGAGTTTATGACTTAAATTTATCTGCCATTTGGCCGTGTTTTAACTCTCGAAAATATACTCGAATTGCCATGTAATTGATATATGTTATTTTAGTTTACTATAGTATGTTATCTATGGAAAATTAAATGCGTAGCATTTATAGTTCGTTTACAAGGACACACAAAAATAATTCCAATAGTCTATGGTCTAGTGGAAAAAACTGTTTGCGGTGCATTTTAAATATGTTATGATACTTAAAATATAATGAAATTTGTATGCAAACTGAGGTGGATTAGAACCTGCAATTCTATAGAATATAGAGTGAGTAGAATTTATAGATTGTTTTCAGTGACGCACAAAAATTTCATTTTATTATAATATGTGAGGAGAATTGTTTGCAGAGCATCTCAAAAAAGTTAAATTATTCCAAACCTAATGAAATTGATATACATCCCTGCAGGTGTACTACAATATGTTTTCAATAGTTTATGCAGTGCGTGTGTAGCATTTAATGTTCGTTTGTAGAAAAACACAAAACAATTCGGTTACTTGACTGATTTTTAAATTTAACAAATATATATTTTTTATTATGTGGTATGTATAAATTTTATAGATCATAAGAAGGTACACGCAATAATTTGCACACAGCTATGGGCAGAAATTGCTGAAAATGAATATTTACTTCGTTATATGTTTTTTAAATCGTTTATTAATACGTCTTATTTCATTGTATGATTTTTTTTAAACGATATCATGATACTACTGAATAGTGTAATCTATATCTGATGCATAATTTTGTAATCTTTTTTTTTTTTTTTTTTTTTTTTTTTTTACTTTAAAAGTTATTTTTTTATATACTCCAGTGAATATTTTTCAATAGACACTTTAAGTGTGACGTCAAACTGGCACCAAACAAGAGTTACTATGTCTCATTTCTTATTTCGTTTGCCAACTATAGTTATACATTCAAACATTTTCTATCTTATTTATCATTTTTTACGTCTTTCTATATATTAAATAGGAACTGAAACATAGCAACCATTTGTTTAGAGTCAGTCCTTTCTCTTTTCAACCAAAACGTCATGAATGACATGCCGGATGAAAGCGTCTATTTTGGATCGAAGATCTATACATCCTCAGAAAAAAATGCGATATTTAAAAGAAAACAAGCGTTTTCATTTATTAAACTGGAGAGCTTTGTTATACTATTGTATTACGGCATGCTTTTCATTGGCTTTTCACTTCTGGTTATGCAAAGACTATGATCCCTTGGTGTAAATACATTCTCAATAATTTATTGACAAGTATTTAAAATTTTGTGCAGGTACCATGCGAAGTTAAAATGTACATAACGGAAATCAACACTCATAAAAACTTCTTCCGGCGAAAAGTATTTAGCAATTTTAAGTCGAAAAGCAATTCGATATTGTACTAATTCAATTCGAGCACGATGTTGACGGCTGATGCATAAGGTATTCGCAGTTGTAGATCCACAGAACAGTTAAATGTTCTTATTCAATACAGTAAATAAATGAAAATTTCTAGACATTTATCAGTATTATACGAATTGACGATTTTTCTATATCACGGCGATCCTACTACCATTTCGTTTAGGAAGCTTTGATTAGCGTTGAGTGTTAGGACTGTTCATAATTCGTTGGCCATAGAAAGGTCTTATCCTAGAGCATTTGTAAGCCGTTTCACCCAATGTTGAATTCTGGAGTTGACCAGTGGGAGAAATTCTCGAAATATTTGGGATTTTATACTAATTAATGGTCTATACGTGTGATTCCTCCTTAGAACGCCAATTACGTCCCCGCCCTCTCCCCAACCGCCACTGTAAAAAAAGGACTAAAATACTGAAATACTACTGGCAATCGAGACGCCAGTACTATTTCCGTATTTTAACGGAAGTTTTCCCCCGTAAATGCCAAAAAAAAAAAACAGAAAATTTTCTGTAATTAACCGGGAAAAAGTTCCGTTAAAATGCGGAAATAGTACTGGCGTCTCGATTGCCAGTAATATTTCCGTATTTTATACCGTTTTTTTTTTTTTAACTATTTGGAAAAATGGTTATTGTTCTCGTCAGGATGGGAAATCAAAAGCATATCTGAAGGTTTTCATTGGTTTAATCTGCAATTTATTCGTTTTCTGATTGGTCTATACAGTAATCGGTATTTCCCTTCAATTTCAACAACGATGGATACTTTCTGTTGCCGCTATGACAAAAAAGTAATAAAAACTACAAAAAAAATTAATAACTCAAAAACAAATTGAGATACATTTTTCAAACAAATTGCATTTAAAAGTAGATTTCTTTCTCTATCCGACGGTGTAAAAAGTAATATTGTCGGATGTTTAGAAGTCTAAGAATGAAATTTCATTTAAAATTGGCCGTCAGATTTCTTGGAAATCTGACGATGGAAAAGCCTTTTCCCGAAAAGTCAATGAAATGCTTGGATATTTACATAAGTTTCAGGTGGATAATACTTAAGTTTCACGAAATCTGACGGGTTGCAGGCGATATTTTTGGCTTGCAATTTTTACGTGTAATAACACTATTAATGTTTAATTCATGGTATACGTAATGTATGATTAACTCCGTGCGATTTTTTATGTCTTAAATTTTAGTCTTAAAAAAAATCGTTTTCCAAATGGTCGTTGTAATTCGATAAATTGCTTTTTTTTTTTTTTTTTTTTTTTTTTTTTTAAATACAATGGCAGAAAATGTCTAAATCCAATACTGGTTTCACTTCTTCAACTTCTCGCATCATCATAAACGATTAAACAAAATTATTTTGAGACCAAGTGATATATACCCTATCCATTCCATTAAAGTCCAATTAGTTCCAATGGTTGAGACGATATTCAAGCATTTCGTTAACAGTGTCTTCAAAACTTAGAAAAAAGATCTGGCCGATTTGGTGCTCGAATTTATCTTCATTGTTTTGTGTGAGCTTCTTATAGACAAAATATCTCTTTTAAGTATGAAATCTTCTACGTTACCTCCTTCCAAAGCGAAGGAGCGAAACGGTTTAAAAATACTTCTCTACAGAAAATTCTCGCCAAGTCCATAAAGTTGTATGGAAAGAAGTGCTGAATATCCTGACAATGAACTAATTTCGTACCTAACGACTGCAGAAATATATAAAAAAAATCATAACTGTTATCTCGGCAACATGGAGAAATTTGATACGGTATAACAGATGTAAAGAAAATCCTCAGAAAAAGGAATTGTCAGCATTAGTTATAACTTTTAGAAACCAAGAACTTGTATTTTTACTTATAAATAAATAATTAGTTTTTGTCTTCACTCAAATAATATATGAACTCAGAAAATTTACCGTTCGAGGCTCACTCTCCTAGGTACAAGTAATTTTAAACTATTGTTACAAAGTAAAACTAATAGCTGTTATCATGAAATAAATATTTTAAATAAAAATAAGACTCAATTAAGGGCTAAATTCTGTAATACGTGTCTTATTATTTTCCGTTATTTATAAAAATGAGGCAATTTAAATTAAAAAAAAAAAAAAAAACTCTCACTTATCCACGTTTTTTTTTTTTTTTTTTTTTTTTTTTTCTTTTTTTCAATTGTGATTTGCCTGCAGAAAGATTTCAGATTATACACTCACACAGAAAAAAAAATTCTTTACATTTGATTTTTCCCTATTTCTAACCAATTTTTGTAGTCAAGACGAATTAGAATATGCAGGATGCTTGTTGGTGAAAATTCTTCCGAATATCTAAAATTTTCCTATCTATTTTAAATTAATTATTGTTACAAATTACTGCATTAAAAAATAGAAATTGCAAAGCATTTAAAGAATTTGATAGTATTTTTGTCTTTTATTAGTATTTTAACTGTAGTTAAATCTTTGTATATTTGATTATGTTTAAAGAATAATAATAATTTTTTGTCCGGAGTTTTTAAATATAGTCACAATTTTTCTTATGATGAAATGTGTGCAGGGTGTCGATTAACCGAGTGTACCGTATAATCGGGGGTCTGCTGTAGTAATAACAAATGCTGTTACGATATTTTAAAGTGCAGAATGGGATTTTTAGACTTCACTGTTCCAGAAAGGAGCAGAATATTACCGAGATAAAAAGTGTTGAAGTGGCATTAGCGAATACATGATGAGATCTATTTCTCTCTGTGAGTAATTTTACTAGAAATGTCAACCAAGAAGATTTAAATTCGAATCTTTACATCGTCGTGCTTTCCCTAGGAGAAAAGATCCATCATAAAAGAAAGCAACAAATGAAATAAAAAAGCATGTAGGACTCGGAGATTTTTTTTTTTTTTATCCGTCTTGTTGAGATACGTGGGCGGGCATAGAGAGAGATACCAGGAGCAGTGTCCAGAGATATGTTGAGCGATTAGGGTATGGAAGGATGGGTGTGAGAGTGGCGACAAGTCCCTTGATAGACCTTGCTCGAGTCCAGGAAAAGGCTCCCGGCGATACGACCGTATCTCAATGTGCCTCATTTTCTTCGGTACGAAAAGTTAGGGACCATTTCCAAAATGAACGTAGCCCTGATCTCTTCGTACGTAGTGATTGGTCTATGTTTGTAAAGGATTGCTTCTATAAGAAGTTTTATTTCATTTGTGTTATATAAATCGGAATGTTTCATTGGGTATCTTTTTTCTACTTATTTACAAAATATTTATTAGAGTACTATTGGATTTAATCTTTAAAAAATGAGGATTTTTTAAAGAAACGCGCAGGGCCTGTACACACACAGACAGAGGGGGTGAGCGAGAGAGAGCAGTGAGATAGGGGGTAGAGAGAGAGAAAAAGAGGAAGAGAGAAAGAGTACACATCATCCGTAGGAACTGAAGATTTGATTATAAATGAAAGTAAAATAAAAACAATACAGATATCCAAATATCTGGGTTCAATCGTTATAAATAATGAAATTATATTAAAAAAGCAGGAAACCAACGTTTAAAAATGCACAAATAATACGTGAAAAGCAGCAAACAGCTGTTTAGAATCTACTAGCGAGATTCTTCTTCAGTGCAAGATGGAGCAAGACACAGCGTGCTAGAAAAAGTAAGGCTCTCCTGCTTTTTAATATTCCTGCACAAAGGTTTAATTGCTATTTTAATGAAATTATATGTAAAAAAAAAAAAAAAAAAAATGAAAAGGTCTGAAATGGAAATAGATAAAAGAATATCTGCGACAAGGAAAATCAGAGAAATTTGAAATCCCATATTTTTGAGTAGTAATAGAATTGGAAAACCAAAAGAACTATCTCTAATGCTTTGATAGAAATTATCATGCTCTATCATGGAGCCGAAACGAGTGCTATAAAAGGAGCGAAAAAAGAGGAATCTTGTGACAGAGGTGAACTTTGGAACGAGAGCTGGTAGAGAGTATCCCAGATGAGAAAAAAGGACAAACACAGAAGTGTAAAAAATTATGAAATTGGAATGTAGCATTAATAGTATAAACGAAAAACGATCGACCTGATAAAGACATGTGAAAAGAGAGATTGCCAAAAGTTATTATTATTATATAGGACAACCTGGAAAAGAGAAGACGAGAATGTCGAAGAGAAAAATGGAAATAAAGATTATGATCCTCACTAAAGACAGCTTAAAGGTAGATGAGGCATTTTTCTGAAAACCGTGGAAGAGAACAATTAAGAAAATTCTATATTTGTGTTAACTTTAAAATAAAAGAAGAGTAGATGATAAATGCAACAACAAAAATGGATATACATATAAAAAAAAATGAATGAATATATAAAAAAAAATCAAAGATATTTATAAATTAAATTAAAATAGATTAAATAACCGTATTTTTTTTTTAAATCATCATTTCTTATCTATAAAGGCTAAATAAATAATACAACTCACAAAAATAACAATAATAGCATGAAAAATATTGCAATTGAAACTATTTTTTTTTTTTTTTAAGTAGAAATGTGTTATAAGGGAAAATTTAAATCAGACTGACATAGAATTAATTTTAAAAAATAACTTTATCACTACATTAACTCATTTTAAATAATGATATATAAAGTAAATATTATTGATATAACCTTCAAATACCAAATTAAATCACCAATTCAATACTTAAAATATAATACTAAAAATAAAAAGTTAAATTCATAAAAAATAATAATAAATGTGAATTTATGATAAGATTTATGTAAAATATAAAAATGCTTGTAATAAATAATCAAAAAAGGAAGAGGGGAAAGGAAAAGATTGTAAGAATACAGTTATTTCACAAAATTAAATGGGAAATAATATAATTATGTAAATTAAAGTAAATATGAATTAATACTATAAAAAAGACTAAGACAGAGTAAAGAAAACTTATTAATAATTAATATATAATTGAATTAATAAACATCCGTAAAAAAGAGCATAAAGTAATGTAGTCTGAAAAGATTTGTTACATAATCATCTATGACATTAAGAGATGTATGCATTGAATTAAATATTCATAATGTTAATAATACAATGATCCTAAAGTTTTTATTTAATTTAATTTCGTTCTACTTTTCTATACAATTTAATATTTTTAATTGATCAATAAAATACCAAACATTACGATTTGCATCTTCCACCTTCAGCATTTATCCTCCCAACATGCTTTTTTTTTTTCATTTTTCTTAAATGATAAAATTTATAATGTTTTAAGATTTAAAATAAAAATAATTATTACGCAGAGAGTTAATTGTGTCCCTTGAACACCACCCATCTTCATATATCATTTAACTGTATGTAGCACAAGATGCATGTAATATACACGATTTCACGAAAATCTAAAGAAGTTTGAATAATTATTACGCAGAGAGTTAATTGTGTCCCTTGAACACCGCCCATCTTCATATATCATTTAACTGTATGTAGCACAAGATACATACTGTATATGTAATATACACGATTTCACGAAAATCTAAAGAAGTTTGAATAATTAAGGTTTAAAAGTAAGCATCGGGTACTGATGTTTTTAGAAAAAATACAGAAAAAAAATTATGCATTTGCTCTTTTTTTTTTAATAGCAGAAATTAAGTGGAACAATTTTTTTTCGGTTTTTACTCAAGTCTATAAATTGACAAAAATTTGAAAAAGGTGTCTACATATATAAAACCAAGTGTAGGAAAGTGTAGGTAACCATTCCGGACGAACTGTGACATCTATATATTTAAAACACAAAGCTGATACTTTTTTTTTAGTCAACAGATCCATTGAACCAATTTTGAATTTTTTTTTTTTTTATGAAAGTCGTTCATTTTTGTATGTTTCGTTCGCCCGCACTAGCTACTTTAAAAAATAATCCTATTTTTATACATAATTATAATTTTAAATGTTTTTTTTTATAAAATTTCTTCAAAATTGTGGCAATCAGATCACTTCTATTGTTTCAGATAAAGGATAAATAATAAAATATATTCAGACACGTGACTTTTTGGACGTATTTTTCTATTTGCAAGTTTTTTCGATAAAAAAAATATATATATGCACGTGTACCTTATTTTTATGAGAATAAAAATTCATATTTATTGTCACATCACGAGAATCTTGATTATTAACTTTATTTTATCTTTATGCAACATCAATTTATTAGTTTTATTTATTACAATTAAATAGAAAATATATTTTATTTGAATATATTGTGGTTAAGCATAAAAGTACGTATATAAAGTATGTTTTAAAAGATTTGTGCCGATGACTTTATGCTTAGCTTGAAATATATTTGTACATTAATAAAATAAAGGAAAAAATTGATATGATTGTGTCAATATGACGTAATTTTCACTGATTTTTCATTTATCGATTCTAAAGATTAGAATCGGAACCTTTATTGATCGTTGTAATATCTTAAAAATTGAATATTGAGTAAAAAAAAAAAAATATTCTCATCATTGGTATTTCTAGAAATCATTTGTCATTTTTAAAATGTACTTTTATACAATACGTACCTTTCAATAATGAAATCTTCATGCTGTTTGTTTGTATGAAGTTTTATGAAAATGAAAAGAAAATCAGCATTCCATCATTTTTGACGTGGGTTATATACTAATTACAAATAAGGGAAATAATCAGATAATACAGGGTCGGCCAAAAGTCCTGCATGATAGGAAAAACATGTATTGTTAAAATGTGTTCTCAATATGGTTGCTTCCGTTGTCAAAGCATAACTGCAGGTGATCGTTCATGTTCATAGAATGTTGGCCACGAAAATTTGCGTCATGTCATGGCACTCAGTAGCACTCAAATAAAAAAAATATATATAAAACTCCTATGATGCGGGACTTTTGGCCCACCCTGTATATAAGGATTTATTAAAAATACGGAAGATTAGAAACGTTATCAGGAAATGAATATAACAAAAATTCACTTTTATAGATTTATATGACATAATATTATTGCATGTGTCTTTATGAATTTACATGGAAGTAAAGAAATGAACATGGGTGAATATTGATTTTTTTGTCTAAAAATCATATCGAAAGAGTAAAGAACTTCGAAAGAGAACTTAAACATACTATTTAAATATAGTTAAATATTAAAAAAAAAAATAAATCAAATAGTTTGATATATCTTAATTTGACGAAACAGCACCGAAAACTGGCGATATGAAACAATTAAAATAATGAAACTTTGTAAAAAATCACCATAAAATAAAAACAATACATAGGATGCGTTTCGAACTAAAAATATTAACTGCTCGTCATCAGCTAAAGTAAGCACGTGTCCGTATCGGGACAAGGTCGAAACACGTCCTATGTATTGTTTTTATTTTATGGTAATTTTTTACAAAGTTTTATTATTTTAATTATCTTAATTTGATTTAAAGCTTGCTACATATATTTCCTTTTAAACATAACAAATCTATTGAATCTCAGATTTTATATAACATAATAATAACAATAGTAATAAGGATAATACTAATGATAATAATAATAATTAATATTATGAACTCAGTTTTAAAGAGATTTAAGTCGCATTTAACAAATAATTGCAAAAATTTGATTCAAAAATGTCTAAATAAAAATTTATCGAAGTTAGAAATGTTCGAAAGACAAACATAACAAAAAATTAATTTTAAGTTTTCTATGAAGTAACTTGATAGCTTTTGTGATAAAGTTATTTCATAGAAAGTTGTTTAATTTTAAAAAGTTAGTTCACTTATAAAATTTATTTCATTAATTTATTGAGTTAATTTGATTAATAATAAAAATTTATTAAATGTACATGTTACTACTTAATTTGAATAATGTTTCTCTACAAATATCTGCGCGTAAATGGAAACGATGTAATACATCTCAGTAGCCATAGCAATTAGAAAAAAAATAGCAAAATGTGATTAGAGAATAAGTGAAAATTTATAAAGAAGTTACAGTTGCATTTAATCCCTATAGATTAAAACTTTCCTTAAAAGATCGAAAAATATAATCTAACTTAAGAATTTATTAAAAACAAAAATGTAAAGTCAAACTATAAAGTAAACAAAACAAAATATAAACATTAGACTTAAAAAAAAATAATAATAACATTTCGGCAACCGCAAGTGTGGAGAGGATATACATTTACGTGAAAGTAAAGAAATTGATTTAAATAAATGTTGATTTTCTTGCGCAAAAATTATACTGAAGGTAAAATGACTTTTACAGGCAACTTGCACACACATTTTCCATGTGGTTAAAAATTTCAGAATAATAATAATAATAATAATAATAATAATAATAATAATAATAATATAACTTAATTTGACTAATGGCTTCTTAGGTGCATCGCTGTGTAAATGGAATTACTGCAATACATCACAGATTATATGCAATGCAATAAGTAGAAAAAATAAGTTGGAGATTACACAATAAGTACAAATTTATACAGAAAATTATTTTACATTTAATCATTATCGATGAAACTTTCCTATAAAAAATTTAAAATAAGAATTTATTAAAATTAAAATGTAAAATCAAGTTATAAAGGAAACAGAACAAGCCTTTTTCTTATAACATGGTCACCTGCGCTTATGCTTTTAAGTAGAAGTAACGAAATTAAACTGAATAAATGTTTATTTTCTTGCATGAAAATTATACTGAAGGTTAAGAAAAAATTACAGGCTACTTAAACATACATTTTTTTTTTTTTTTTTTTTTTAAATATTAAAAATAATGATGGTAATAATAATGATAAAAATAATTAGGATATAATTTTATTTTAATAATAACGCTCGAGAATAATTTCTGTGTAAATGGTATTATTGCAATAGATCTCAGATTATATATAATATAATACGTAGAAAAAAGTAAATTGAAGATTACACAATAAGTACAAATTTATACAGAAGTTTATTTTACATTTAATCATTATCGATGAAACTTTCCTAAATATATATATATATATATATATAAATAAATAAAATTCGAATTTATTAAAATTAAAATGTAGAATCAAGCTATAAAGGAAACAGAACAAAATATTAAATTTTGACTTTTTTTATAACATGGTCATCTGCGTTTAGGATTTTAAGTAGAAGTAAAGAAATTAAATTGAATAAATTTTGATTTTCTCGCATGAAAATCATAATGAAGGTTAGAAAAAAATTACAGGCTACTTACACATATATTTTCTATGTTAAATATTAAAAATAATGATGATAATAAAATTGATAAAAATAATTAGGATATAATTTAATTTTAATAATAACTCCCGAGAATAATGTCTGTGTAAATGGTATTATTGCAATACATCTCAGATTTTATACAATATAATAATTACAATAAAATAAATAAGAAATTAGAGAATAAATAGCATTTATACTGAAAGTAAAGTTTGACTTAATAATAAAACAAAACTTTAATAATAATAATAATAATAATAATAATAATTCCAAACTAGGAATTCATTAAAAATGCTAATTTAAAATCAAGCTATAAAGCAAACAGAACAAAACATTAACTTTAAGCTTTTTTTTTTCGAAATAACATGGTCGCATGTGCGCTTATGCTTTTACATGGAAGTAATGAATTTATTTGGATAACTGTTGATTTCCTTGCATGAAAATTATACGGAGGGTAAAACAATTTTTACAGGCAACGTTTACACAATTTCCACGTTCTTAAATAAATAGTAGTATTTATGATATAAATTAAATTGAATAATCACTAACTACAGTTATCTTTTTGTAAATAGAAACAATGTAATATACTTGAGTAATATATTAATTAGGAGAAATTAACGATAGAAGAGAAGAGAATAGGTGAAATTTTATAAAGAATTTTTTTTAAAGAAAAAAAATATGCATATATATACCTAACTTATATCAGAATTTATATGAAAGAAAAAAGCAAATGTAAATCCAAGCTATGAAGCATACAGAACAAATTATAAATATTAGTTGTTGTTTTTTTTTTGTTGTTGTTGTTTTTTTTATTAACAACACGTTCCTATCCGTGCGTATGCTTTTATGTGAAAGCACCGAAAGAATTTATTTTGAATAAATGTTGATTTTCTCACGTGAAAATCCTACTGTTGGGGGAAAAAAAACTTTTACAGGCAACTTTCACATACAATTTCCACGTTGTTAAATATTGCAATAAACAAAGAATTAATTATTATATAACTTATTTTGAATAATAGCTCCCTAAATTTACGTGTAAATGGAAACACTGTAATACATCTCAGTAATATATTAAATAGGAGGAAATAGCAATAGGTGATTAGAGAACAGGTTAAATTTTACTGCGAAATTTCGGTTACTACATTCAATCCCTATCGACAAGAACGATTTCCAATTTATATGTTTGGTTTATTTCTTAATTTTGATTAAAGTTGATTGAGCATTTCAGGAATCAGTCTTTAAAGCTAAGCTTGATTTTTCTCGATCAGAAACAACAGTTTTTTTTACTTATATTGCAAAATAATGTCCCCGACGAGAATTTTTATTCGGGTTTCTTATATGCCTTTTATAATTTTTCATAATATATTTTGAATTACAGTAGAACCTTTATTATCCAAGTAATTGGGACCAACCATCTTTCGGAAAATCGAAATTTTTGGATAATCGAGAATGCCTCAATTTTAAGATTAAGGAGAAATATATGCAATATTTCGTATTATGGTAACAATAAATATAATAAATTATATACTTAATAAAAATAAAGCAATAGCAAAATCGAAACAAGAATAAATTACCGAAATTTTAATTTTGAAATTAAGTACCTTTTACGTATATGCTTTGTTTATCGCAGTTTCGATTGCCTTTGCTTTGAAGCTCTATCATGGCGTCTTTTAATATTATTAGCTCACCAGTATCACAGTCTTTCGGCTTCTCCAGCCATGCAAATCTTTTGCAAAACATTCAAAATCTTCAGAATTGGTAATTTGTCCGTTTTCTTCGTTCCACGCCGCAGCTTAAGGGAGCTCAAGTTAAATTCAAAGGAACTCTAAGAAAGGGGATCGAAAATACTTATATCCACGCGTAGTTCGGAAAGGACTGCTTGCACACAATAAATATGGTAATTAAAAAAAATAAAAAAATAAAAAAAAATCTTTCAAAATTGATTTTGCACACAAGGAATATGACATCAAAAAAAAAAAAAAAAAAAAAAAAGCTTTCAAAATGGATTTTCGTTAACAGACTTTCGGATAAAAAAGGTTCTACTGTTTTATACTTTGACATTATTTTGAGTTATCTATTCTTATGGTTTCATTAATGATTTCATTTGTTAAAATGGTTGCTATTACAAAAAGTTTTATTATATATATACATATCTATATATGTGTGTGTGTGTAAAACCATTACTAACTATCATATAGTGAATATAAAAATTATAAATGAAGTTTATGCAAATTAAAAATAAAGTTTTATCCTTTATTATTAAAAAAAAAAAAAAAAAAAAAAAAAAAAAAAAAAAAAAAAAAAAAAAATTGTTTAGTATTAGCAACCTTATATATATTATATACTATATATATAAATATATATGCATGTATGTATATATATATATATATATGTATATATGTGTGTGTGAGTGTTACAAATTGATAAGATGCTCCATAAACTTTTTAAATTAGTATACCTTCCCCTTAGTTTCTAACTAAATTTCTATATCTGCCCCAAGTAGCACTTGAAATCGTTAGAACCCCATAAGAGATATTATCATGTATGGCCTATTTTCGTAATCATCAGGGCAGACATATTATGTTTGATGTCTTGACACATCTCAAACATCATAATTTCTTGGCTACTTCAAGCCCCAATTAAATTCAGAAGTAACTCGCAATACATGGGCCAATTATCAAGTATTTATAACTTTTAAGTCTAGGAGAGCATGAGCACGTATCCTATATTAAAGTGAAAGACAATTATACAAGATTACTCAGGAGCATCTATAAATTGTAATAAAGTAGTCTTCAAGTGGTGATCTTCTCTTACAACTTAAAACTCACGCAGTTTCCTACGAGCAGCCCTTGTGAACAGACACAGTATTGGGACTGCTCGGAGTGATCCCGACGGGTGCCGCCTTGTATGACTGTGGTCTCCGGCTAATATGTCTTCTACACCTACTAAAGATATGTATGAACAAACTGTGTATTTTTAAGTACGAATGCCGCCAGTCATGACTCCAAAACCAAGTTTATAATATACATATATATATATAACATCAGAATTTATTAAATATGCACATGTAAAGTCAAGCTATAAAGCAAACAGAAGAAAATATTAACATTAAACTTAAAAAATAATACCAATAACACGACCGGCGTAAAAGTAAATATCATATATATTAAAGCGTAAACCTGATTCTGACTAAAAAATCAGAAGTTCCAGACTAAAAAATTCCCGCATTTGTGCATGCGTGAAGTTAAATTTACTAGACTTTCCATTTAGAGAAAAGGTAGAGAAGGTCTTGTTAGCCGAGTGGTCTAAAGCACCAGTTTAAAGCTCGGAGCTTTTGTAGACGACGCAGGTTCGAGCCCTACGCCCGATAAAATTATTTCTGCACCGTTTTTGTCGATAATTCATTTCGATGTCATATTTTATTAAGAGGAGAAGTTATATGATTTTGATTTTATTATTATTTGAATGGTTTATCATTAAATAAAATTTAACACTAAAAAATATTTTGAAAAAGTAATTTTATATTTAAAATATTTAACCTAAAATATTTTGCATGTAATTACCGATTAAATAAATTGAGTTGATCTACAACTTTTGTTTATGTTTTTTTTTACCATTATAAAGAATATATAACTGTGTGAGTCAGAAGGAAAAGTCTGCCATTCTTTTCCGTAAAAAAACGAATAAAAAAATAAATAAATAAATAAATAAAACGGAAAGAAAGGAATATATTGATATAAGAACTATAAAATAAATTATATTGATATCTATGGTTTAATATTTAAAAAATGAAGAAAAAGTAAAATAAAATTCAAGTAATAAAAAATATATATCATAAATCGTTAATAGCATCAAGTTTCAAAATTAGACTTTTAGAGAATGAGACTGATATAAATAAAATTCATGGCATATTTTAAAGGTCGTGTAGTTAAAAAAATAAAAATAAAAATAGATATTGTTATTTTTTCAAAAAAAGAGAGAGACTGTAGTAAGTAAAAATAAATTCTCTGCCCAGTCTTTTTTGGTAAATTTCTGATAAAAGGGAAGCATAATTGGTTGTAAATTATAAATTTAAAGTTCTTTCATTCCATTCAATAGGTTAGATTGACAGCACGCTCTAGCTCGCCTTCAAGAAATAGGAATCACTTATGCAATATACAATTTATCACGATTTAAATAATTAATTTAAAAGCAACTAATTCAAAATTCAAGAATTTTTCTCATGGAACATTCAAGTTATTTACCGTCGTACGTGTACGATCTAGTATTGATTTAAATAAATGTTGATTTTCTTGCACGAAAATCATAGCGAAGGTAAAACAACTTTTACAGGCAACTCTCACGTACAATTTTTTATATGGTTAAGTATTAATAATAATTATAATAATAATAATAATTAGAAAACAGGAAGTCTACTTTTTCAGAATTTAGTGTCGCCTCCGATGAAAAAAAATATCTATGTATATATAAATAGTACAAAACATATTTCAATTTTAAGACTTAAAGCACACCCTTTTATTTTATGTAAAATGACGTCATTCGCATCCGCTTAGGAATTCCATACTTACGATCCACTCTTAAACATCTACAGTAAGCATGCACAGAACGTCACTATCGCAAAATAATGCACAAATGCAGCAAAAAGATGCCGTCATTAAAGAAACTCGACATAAAAACGGCTATCTAATGATTCATAGGCCTTCATTTCTTTGTAATATTAATATAGATACTTAAAATTAAATATAGTTTATAATAGCTCCACGTTTTAACAGAAATCATTCGTTTATATTTTTTCAAAATAGCACGTATTTACATTTTCTTTCGGTCGTTATGAGAAAATGGCAACAAAAATATATAACTACTATTTTAGAACTATTTTTCCATTACTTTCTTCAGAAATGGAGTAATTCCATTGAGTAAAGGAAATGGCTCTAAAAACTACAAAAAAAAAAAAAAAAAAATAATAATAATATTTCAAAAATTAATGGAGATAGAGTTTTCAAACAAATTGTATTTAAAAGTACTTTTTTCCCTAATACGACGGTATAAAAATTTAAAATGTGCATGTTTAAAAGTTTTAAAAATTGTTATAGAGTATTTAATCGTACAATGACACATCTGCTTTGTTTTACGGCTGGCTTTGGCTTATACAACGTAACATTATTTTTGGAGACGACATAAAATAAGCTGGGAGAAAGAATTAGCATACCGGGGGCTAATAATAATAATAATAATAATAATAATATAAATTAATTGGAAAAACGGCTCCCAAGATTTATCTCTGTGTAAATGAAAGTACAGCAATATATCTCGGATTTAATTCAATATGACAATTAGAAGACAATAAATAAAAAATCACAGAATAAGTAAAAATTTATAACAAATTTATGTTACAGTTAATCATTATCAATAAAACTTTCTTTAAAAATTTAAAATACGAATTTATTAAAATTCAAGCTAAAAATCAAGCTATAAAGCAAACAGATCAAAACATTAACTTTAAGCATTTAGTTTTTGAAATAACATGGTCGCATGTGCGCTTATGCTTTTACGTGGAAGCAAGGAAATTAATTTCAAAAACTGTTTTTTTTTCCTTGCATGAGAATTATAGTGAAGGTAAAACAAATTTTACAGGCAATTCTCACATACAATTTTATATGGCTAAGTATTAAATAATAATAATAATAATAATAATAATAATAATAATAATAATAATATAACTTAATTGGAATAATGGCTCCCTAGATTTATCTCTGTGTAAATGAAATTACTGCAATATATCTCAGATTTCATTCAATATAACAATTAGAAAAAAAAATTGGAGATTAAAGGAAGAGTAAAAAATTAAAAAAAAAATATGTTACACTTAATCAATATGGATAAAACTTTCTTTTAAAAGATTTTAAAATAAGTAATAAATTCAAATTTAAAATCAAGCTATAAAACAAACAGAACAAAACATTAACATTAAACATTTATTTTTCAAAATAACATGGTCGCAGGTGTGCTTATGCTTTTACGTGGAAGCGAAGAAATTAATTTGAATAAGTGTTCATTTCCTTGCATAAAAATTATACTGAAGGTAAAACAAAATTTACAGGCCATTTGAATATGCAATTTCCACGAAGTGAACGAAAACACTGCGATAAATCTCAGTAATATATTTATTATGCGAAGATAATAAAAGGAGAGTAGGGAATAGGTGAGATTTTATAAAGAAATTTCGTTTCCATTTAATAAATATCAAAAATCTTTCCTTAAACGATAATATTTATATATAACAACAGATTTTATTAAAAATACAATTTTAAAGTCAAGATATAAAGGAAACATAACAAATCATAAACATTACACATAAAAAAAAGAGAAAAAAAAAATAATAATAACGTGTTCCTGACTGTGCATACACTTTTATATGGAAATAAAGAAATTGTTTTGTATAAATGTTGATTTTCTTGCACGAAAATTATACTGAAGGTGAAACAAGTTTTACAGGCAAGTAGCACGTACAAATTCTATGCTGTTAAACATTACGATAAATAAATAAATAACAATTATTATATAAATTATTTTGAATAATGGATCCTTAAATTTATCTCCGTGTAAATAAAAACAGTGTAATACATATCTGTATTACATTAACTAGGAGGAAATAGCAACATGTGATAAGAGAATAGGTGAAATTTTATAAAGAAATTTCAGTTACTGCATTTAATCAATATAGACAAAACCTTCCTTAAAAGAAATATATCTATACAAAAATACATGACTTAAAAAAAAGAAAAAAAAGCCATGAACGCATGTGTGCGTATGCATTTACATGCGCTTAAATAAATGTTTTTTTCTTGCGAAAAAAATCAAATTAAAATTAAAAAAAACTTCTACAGGCAATAATTCGCACACAAAATTTCAGCGTTGCTAAATATTACAAATAAATAAATAAAGAATATTTATTATATAACATAAGTTGATTAATGTCTCCCTACATTTATATTTGTGCAAATGGAAATCCTATAATACATCTGAGTAATATATTATGTAGGATAAAATATCAATAGGTGATTAATATATATTAACATTAGGATTTTTATTCTTTTTAACTAGCATGTCCTTTCTATATGTGTGGGTATGCTTTTACGCAGAATAAAGACTTTTTTTGAATAAATGTGGATTTTCTTTTGTGGATCATACATCAGAAGATAATACAACTTTTAGAGGCAATTTGCACATACAATTTCCACACTATTAACTATTACGAATAAATAAATAAATAAATAATATTTATTTTGTAACTTAATTTGAATAACGGAGCCCTAATTTTATATATGTGTAAATGGAAACGTTGTAATACGTCGCAGTAATATATGATTAAATAGAGAGAAAATACCAATAGGTAAAAAAAAAAATTATAAAGAAACCTCTTTTACATCCAATTCCCTATCGAAAAAACTTCCTTAAAAGAAAAAAAAATATATGCATAGCATCAGAATTAATTAAAAATTGCAACCGTAAAGTCCTGTGATAAAAGAAACAGAATAAAACATTAACGTCATGCTTTTTATTATTTTTTTTTATTATTATTTTATAAATAAGATGACCTCGAGTGTTTGTATGCTTTTATGTAGAAGTGAAGAAATAGGTTTGAACAAATGTTGATTTTCCTGTTCTAAATCGTACTGATAGTAAAACAACTTTCAAGGGCAACTTCCACATACAATTTCCTTATTCTTAAATATTACAAATGATGATAATAATAATAATAATAATAATAATAATAATAATAATAATAATAATAATAATGACAAATATATAAATTAATTTGCTTGATGGCACCGCAGTTTTAACTCTGTGTAAATGGACATACATTTCAGATTTTATGTAATATAACAATTTGAAAAAAATAAATAGAAGATAAGAGAATAAGAACAAATTTATACGGAAATTTAAGTTAAATTTGATCATATTTTGCAAAACTTTCCAAAAAATATTCTAAAATAAGAATTTATTAAAAATTCTAATGTAAAATTAAGCTATAAAGCAAACAGAACCCCCCCCCCCCCAAAAAAAAAACCTTTAAGCTTTTTATTCTTCGAAATAACATGGTTGTATGTGTGCATATATTTTTACATGGAAGTAAAGCAATTAATTTGAATAAGTGTTGATTTTCTTGCAGGAAAATTATACTGAAGGTAAAACAAATTTTACATTCAACTCTCACATACAATTTTCATGTTGTTAAATATTAAATAATAATAAAAATAGCAATAGTAATAATAATAATAATATAGTAATAACAATAATGCTAATAATAATAATTAATAATAATTGTCAGGTTCTGAGAAATATCTGCTATTAGAACTGGGGTTCTATATTATTTTTGTCTTAATATATGATATATTGTATGGCCTGTGTACTGGAATTTCAAAATAACATCCTTTCCTTGTCTAAAACTGGATCTAAGCCGGGGAAAATGTATAGATGAATGAAGGGGAAAAAAGATAGTTGGAAAGGGGTTTGCCCAAACTTTTGAGATGTCTGTTGAAGATGGGGGAGACAAAGACATTCTACGAACGAGAAAAGGAGCTTGGAATGCGAGCAGAGAACCCTGAAGGGTTACGTTGAGAAGTAGAAAAATGTTCCTGGAAGGCAGTCTCTTCTGCTGAGAGAGTCAGTTGAAAGCTGGCGTGCAAGGCGCAAGGAAGTTGCTATGTGTAGCTCTTAGAGATAGAGCGTAGAATTGAGTGAGGCTCGGAGAGCTTAGGCTTAGAGCACATAGGTGTTGGGAGATCGAGATTGATCTCCGGAAAGCTAATTTAACGTGTGTAGAGTGAGAGTGATTTAACGTAGTTTAACAGTACACAGCCAGCATTTACTGTATTCAATTTAATGTTGAACCGGATCATCTATATCCGAGTTTGTTAGTATAAATAGTGTTTTGTTGTTGTGTAAATAGTGTGTAAATAAACTGTTAATTTAGTTAATTGAAAGCGTTGGTTTTCATTTAAACAATCTTCTCAGTGCGTGACCGATATCACGTAATCATATCGGTGGTGGCAGCGTATAAATGATAAGGATTTTCTTCGAAGTTATGCGGACTAAGAGGAAACTCCGACAATAATAATAATAATAATAATAGTAATAATAGTAATAATAGTAATAATAATAATAATAATAATAATAATAATAATAATAATAATAATAATAATAATAATAATAATAATATAACTTAATTGGAATAATGTCTCCCTAGCTTTATCTCTGCATAAATGAAATTACTGCAGTATATCTCTGATTTTATTCAGTATAACAATTAGAGAAAAATAAATTGGAGATTATAGAATAAGTAAAAAATTACAAAACAAATTATGTTCCACTTAAACATTATGGATAAAACTTTCTTAAAACTTTTTTTTTAAATAAGAATTTATTTAAATTAAAATTAAAATCATGCTATAATGCAAACAGAACAAAACATTAACTTTAAGCATTTATTTTTCGAGATAAGATGGTCGTGTGCGCTTATGCTTTTACGTGGAAGCAAAGAAATTAATTTTAATAAGTGTTGATTTTCTTGCAGAAAAATTGTACAGAAGGTAAAATATATTTTACAAGCATGTCTCACATACATTTCTCATGTGGTTAAATATTAAATAATAATAATAATAATAAAGTAAATTGGAGATTATAGAGCAAGTAAAAACTTAAAAGAAAAAAACTATGTTAGACTTAATCATTATGGATAAAACTTTCTTAAATATATATATATATATATACATATATAATATATATATATATATATATATATATATATATATATATATATATATATATATATATATATATATATATATATATAGGGTGTCCCACGAGTAATGGGACAAGCTTCAAGAGGAGGTAGGGGACATCACATGGATTCAGATTTGCATAGCAACCCAGGGTCGGAAACGCTTTCCTGTCGTGGTAGTGACGACACAAAACACAATAGAGAAAGGACACGAACAGGGGGAGAAAACATGTTTATTGTTCTTAGTACAGCAAAAATTCCGGGACAATGCTGGTAAGTGTTGAGGAACTTGTTGGACGCATCGTGGAAGCTGCTGGGGAAGTCCCGGGCACTGACAGTATTTTCGAGAACATTAGATCTTCCATACGCCGGAGATGCGCTTCCATGCATCACGGCCCGGCATCGTAATTTCGAACTCCTACTTTGAGGACGATTATTGTCCTTTAATGTTCTTTCTTCTTAGTTTTTAGATGTACTAAGGATAATAAACATGTTTTCTCCTTTTATTCGTATCCTGTCTTTCTTGTGTTTTGTGTCGTCACTACCGCGCGAGGAAAGCGTTTCAGACCCTGGGTTGCTATGCAAATCTGAATCCTTGTGATGCCCCCTACCTCCCCTTAAAGTTTGTACAATTACTTCTGGGACACCCTGTTACCTGACCGCCGCGGCGAGCGGCCCATCTTCGTCCGCATCCCTTTATTCTTCTACTCTAGTTCGACTCTTTTTCGGAAGCAAGTTTCATAGGTCCCCAACCACGTCCCGAGTAAGAGACTCTCTAGCGAAAGCGAGATTGAAAAAAAAAATTGAAAATTGAAACCGGACAAATTTAAAATGGAAATTACACAAATTAAAGACACCGAAAACCGGGAAGGGTTGGGCTCGGGGCGATGAAGCTACCGAACGACTCCTAGCTACTTCTAGCTTATTATTAGTCTATTATTATTATTATTATATATAAGAATTTATTAAAATTCAAACTTAAAATCAAGCTATAACGCAAACAGAACAAAACATTAACTTTAAGCTTTTATTTTTCGAAATAACATGGTCGCACTTACGCTTTTACGTGGAAGCAGGGAAACTAATTTGAATAAGTGTTGATTGTCAGTATTTTCGAGAACATTAGATCTTCCATACGCCGGAGATGCGCTTCCATGCATCACGGTCCGGGGTCGTAATTTCGAACTCCTACTTTGATGACAATTGTTGTCCTTTAATGTTCTTTCTTCTTAGTTTTTTGATGTACTAAGGATAATAAACATGTTTTCTCCTTTTATTCGTATCCTGTCTTTCTTGTGTTTTGTGTCGTCATTACCGCGCCAGGAAAGCGTTTCAGACCCTGGGTTGCTATGCAAATCTGAATCCTTGTGATGTCCCCTACCTCCCCTTAAAGTTTGTCCAATTACTTCTGGGACACCCTGTTACCTGACCGCCGCGGCGAGCGGCCCATCTTCGTCCGCATCCCTTTATTCTTCTACTCTAGTTCGACTCTTTTTCGGAAGCAAGTTTCATAGGTCCCCAACCACGTCCCGAGTAAGAGACTCTCTAGCGAAAGCGAGATTGAAAAAAAAAATTGAAAATTGAAACCGGACAAATTTAAAATGGAAATTACACAAATTAAAGACACCGAAAACCGGGAAGGGTTGGGCTCGGGGCGATGAAGCTACCGAACGACTCCTAGCTACTTCTAGCTTATTATTAGTCTATTATTATTATTATTATATATAAGAATTTATTAAAATTCAAACTTAAAATCAAGCTATAACGCAAACAGAACAAAACATTAACTTTAAGCTTTTATTTTTCGAAATAACATGGTCGCACTTACGCTTTTACGTGGAAGCAGGGAAACTAATTTGAATAAGTGTTGATTGTCAGTATTTTCGAGAACATTAGATCTTCCATACGCCGGAGATGCGCTTCCATGCATCACGGTCCGGGGTCGTAATTTCGAACTCCTACTTTGATGACAATTGTTGTCCTTTAATGTTCTTTCTTCTTAGTTTTTTGATGTACTAAGGATAATAAACATGTTTTCTCCTTTTATTCGTATCCTGTCTTTCTTGTGTTTTGTGTCGTCATTACCGCGCCAGGAAAGCGTTTCAGACCCTGGGTTGCTATGCAAATCTGAATCCTTGTGATGTCCCCTACCTCCCCTTAAAGTTTGTCCAATTACTTCTGGGACACCCTGTTACCTGACCGCCGCGGCGAGCGGCCCATCTTCGTCCGCAGCCCTTTATTCTTCTACTCTAGTCCGACTCTTTTGCGGAAGCAAGTTTCATAGGTCCCCAGCCACGTTCCGAGTAAGAGACTCTCAAGCGAAAGCGAGATTGAAAAAAAAAAATTGAAAATTGAAACCGGACAAATTTAAAAGGGAAATTACACAAATTAAAGACACCGAAAACCGGAAAGGGTTGGGCTCGGGGCGATGAAGCTACCGAACGACTCCTAGCTACTTCTAGCTTATTATTAGTCTATTATTATTATTATTATATATAAGAATTTGTCAAAATTCAAACTTAAAATCAAGCTATAACGCAAACAGAACAAAACATTAACTTTAAGCTTTTACTTTTCGAAATAACATGGTCGCACTTACGCTTTTACGTGGAAGCAGGGAAATTAATTTGAATAAGTGTTGATTTCCTTGCGGGAAAGTTATACTGAAGGTAAAACATATTTTACAGTCAACTATCACATACAATTTTCATGTGGTTAAATATTAAGTAATAATAATAATAATAATAATAATAATAATATAATAACAATAAAGCTAATAATAATAATAATAATGATAATAATAATAATAGTAATAGTAATAATAATAATACAACTTAATTGGAATAACGGTTCCCTAGATTTACTTCTGTATAAATAAAATTACTGCAACACATCACAAATTTTATTCACTATAGCAGACAGAAAAAAAAGGAAATATATAGAATAAGTAAAAAAATTACAAAAAATTATGTTACACTTAATGATTATAGATAAAAATTTCTTTAAAAGAATTAAATAAGAATTTATTAAAATTCAAACTTAAAATATAGCTATAAAGCAAACAGAACTTTAAACATTAACTTTAAACATTTATTTTGCGAAATAACATGGCTGCATATGCGCTTATGCTTTTACGTGGAAGCGAAGAAATTAATTTGGTGTTGATTTTCTTGCATGAAAATTATACTGAAGGTAAAACAATTTTTACAGGTTATTTGCATATACAATTTCCGCGGAGTTAATATTACGAAATAAATAAATAAATAATTTTGGTATAACTTCATTTGAGTAATGACTTCCTATATTTATCTTCGTGTAAACGAAAACACTGCAATAAATTTCATTAATATATTAATTTCATTAATATATTTCATTAATATATTAATATATATATTTATATATAGTATATTAAGCCTAATGTTAATGTTTTGTTGTGTTTGCTTTATCGTATGATTTTTCTGATATATAAATATCAGAATTTGTTTAAAAATACATATGTAAATTCAACAATAAAGCAAACACAACAAAGCATCAACATTAGGCTTTAAAAAAAATTGTATGTCCGTATGTGTGGGTATGCTTTTACGTGGAAGTAAGTGCATTGTTTTGAATAAATATGGATTTTCTTTTGTGGATCATACAGAAGATAAAACAACTTTTACAGGCAATTTGAACATACAATTTCCACATTGTTAAATATTACAAATAAACAAATAAATAAATAAATTATAGTTATTCTATAACTTTAAATTCGCTCCTTAAATTTATATTTGTGTAAATGGAAACGCTGTAATACATCGCAGTAATACATGATTAACTAGAGAGAAAATACCAATAGATACAATTTTTATAAAGAGCCCTCATTTACATTCAATCCCTATCGAAAAAAACTTTCCATAAAAGAAGAAATATATATAGGCATAACATCATAATTAATTAAAATAGCAAATGTAAAGTCTTGTGAGGTAAAGAGAACTAAAGGAAAGAGAACAAAACATTAACATTTTGTTGTTGTTGTTGTTTTTTTTAATAAGATGACCTTATGTGTTTTTATGCCTTTATGTAGAAGTCAAGAAATATACTTTTATAAATGTTGATTTCCCTGATCTATATCATACTGAGCGTAAAACAACTTTTAAGGGCAACTTCCACATACAATTTCCGCGTTCTTAAATATTACAAATAATGATGATGATGAAGATGATAATAATAATAATAATAATAATAATAATAATAATAATAATAATAATAACAACAGATATATAGATTAATTTGTTTGATGGCACCCTAGTTTTAACTCAGTGTAAATGGACATAAATCTCAGATTTTATGTAATATAACAATTAGAAAAAAATAATTAGAAGAAAAGAGAATAAGAACAAATTTATACTTAAATTTAAGTTAAAATTGATCATATTTTGCAAAACATTTCTAAATATATTCTAAAATAAGAATTTATTAATAAATTCTAATGTAAAATCAAGCTGTAAAGCAAACAGAAAAAAAAATCCCAAAAACATTACGCTTTTTATTCTTCGAAATAACATGGTTGCATGTGTGCATATATTTTTACATGGAAGTAAAGCAATTAATTTGAATACGTGCTGATTTTCTTGCATGAAAATTATACTGAAGGTAAAACAATTTTTACAGGCAATTTGCATATACAATTTCCGCGGTGTCAAATATTACAAAATAAATAAATAAATAATTATGATATAACTTCATTTGAGTAATGACTTCCTATATTTAACTTTGTATAAACGAAAACACTGCAATGAATTTCTTTAATATATTAATTAGGAGAAGATAACAAAAGAAGAATAGCGAATAGGTAAAATTTTATAAAGAAATTTCGGTTACATTTAATGAATATCAACAAATATTTCCTTAAAGGAATAAGAATTTATTAAAAATTTAATTTAAAGTCAAGATATAAAGGAAACAGAACAAATCATAAACATCAACATTTAAATAAAAAGAAAAATAATAATAACTTGTTCCTAGCTGTGAATCCACTTTTACAGGGAAATAAAGAAATTGTTTTGAATAAATGTTGATTTTCTTGCATGGAAATCATACTCAAGGTAAAACAAGTTTTACAGGCAAGTAGCAGGTACAAATTCTACATTGTTTAATATTAGAATAAACAAATAAATAATTATTATTATATAACTTATTTTGAATAATTGATTCCTAAATTTATCTACGAGTAAATAAAAATACTGTAATATATCTCTGTAATATATTAACTCAGAGGAAATATCAACAGGTGATAAGAGAATCAGTGAAATTTTATAAAGAAATTTCAGTTACTATACTTAATCAATATCGAAAAAAGTTTCCTTAAAAGAAATATACATATAAAAATGCTTAAGAAAAACATGAACGCATGTGCGCGTATGCATTTACGTGCATTTAATTAAATGTTGATTTTCTTGCGCGAAAATAATACGAAAATGAAAAAACTTTTAGAGGCAGTAATTGGCACACAAAATTTCAGCGGTGTTAAATATTACAAATAAATAAATAACTGCCTGTAAAAGTTGTTTTATCTTCAATATGATCCGCAAAAGAAAATCCATATTTATTCAAAACAATGTATTTACTTCCACGTAAAAGCATACACACACATATAGACATACCAGTTTTTTTGTTTTAAGCCTAATGTTAATGTTTTGTTGTGTTTGCTTTATCGTATGATTGTTCTGATATATAAATATCAGAATTTATTTAAAAATACATATGCAAAGACAACAATAAAGCAAACACAACAAATCATTAACATTAGGCTTTTAAAAAAAACTAGTATGTCCATATGTGTGGGTATGCTTTTACGTGGAAGTAAGTGCATTGTTTTGAATAAATATGGATTTTTCATTGTGGATCATACAGAAGATAAAACAACTTTTACAGGCAATTTGAACATACAATTTCCACATTGTTAAATATTACAAATACACAAATAAATAAATAAATTATAGTTATTCTATAACTTTAAATTCGCTCCTTAAATTTATATTTGTGTAAATGGAAACGCTGTAATATATCGCTGTAATATATGATTAACTAGGGATAAAATACCAATAGATACAATTTTTATACAGAACCCTCATTTACATTCAATCCCTATCGAAAAACTTTCCTTAAAAGAAAAATATATATATAGGCATAACATCATAATTAATTAAAATAGCAAATGCAAAGTCTTGTGAGGTAAAGAGAACTAAAGGAAAGAGAACAAAACATTAACATTATGTTGTGGTTTTTTTTCCTTTAATAAGATGACCTTATGTGTTTGTATGCCTTTGTGTCAAGAAATAGACTTGAATAAATGTTAATTTCCCTGATCTAAATCATACTGAACGTAAAACAACTTTTAAGGGCAACTTCCACGTTCAATTTCCGCGTTCTTAAATATTACAAATGATATGATGATGATGATGACGATGATAATAATAATAATAATAATAATAATAATAATAATAATAATAATAATAATAACAACAAAGATATAAATTAATTTGTTTGATGGCAGCCTAGTTTTAACTCAGTGTAAATGGACAATTGACATACATCTCAGATTTTATGTAATATAACAATTAGAAAAAAAAAAATAGAAGAAAAGAGAATAAGAACAAATTTATACTGAAATTTAAGTTAAAATTGATCATATTTTGCAAAACTTTCCTAAAAATATTCTAAAATAAGAATTTATTAAAAATTCTAATATAAAATCAAGCTATAAAGCAAACAGAAAAAAAAATCCCAAAAACTTTAGGCTTTTTATTCTTCGAAATAACATGGTTGCATGTGTGCATATATTTTTACATGGAAGTAAAGCAATTAATTTGAATAAGTGTTGATTTTCTTGCAGGAAAATTACACTGAAAGTAGAACAAATTTTACAGGCAACTCTCATACAATTTTCATGTGGTTAAATATTAAATAATAATAATAATAATAATAATAATAATAATAGCAATAGTAATAGTAATAATAATAATAATGATAATAATAATAATAATAATAATAATAATAATAATAATAATAATAATAATAATATAGCAATAATAATAATAATAATAATAATAATAATAATAATAATAATAATAATAATAATAATAATAATAATAACAATAATAATAATAATAATAATAATATAACTTAATTGGAATAATGGGTCCCTAGCTTTATCTCTGCATAAATGAAATTACTGCAGTATATCTCTGATTTTATTCAATATAACAATTGCAGAAAAATAAATTGGAGGTTATAGAATAAGTAAAAAATTATAAAACAAAAATTATGTTACACTTAAACATTATTTACAGGCAATAATTCGCATACAAAATTTCAGCGCAGATAAATATTACAAATAAATAAATAATTGCCTGTAAAAGTTGTTTTATCTTCTGTATGATCTACAAAAGAAAATCCATATTTATTCAAAACAATGTATTTACTTCCACGTAAAAGCATACCCACACATATGGGCATACCAGTTAAAAAAAAAAATGCCTAATGTTAATGTTTTTTTGTGTTTGCTTTATCGTATGATTGTTCTGATATATACATATCAGAATTTATTTTAAAATGCTTATGTAAAGTCAATAATAAAGCAAACACAACAAAACATTAAGATTAGGCTTTAAAAAAAAATTCAGTATGTCCATATGTGTGGGTATGCTTTTACGTGGAAGTAAGTACAGTGGTGGAAAAAAAAGTAAACACCCCCTACTAACTCCTCTACATATTATTGTAGCAGAAAGTTACTGGTACCGAACGTTTTGAAATAAAGTCTTCTTTTAAATGATATATATAAAATTTTCTTAAAGGGACAGCTACATATAAAAACGAACCATAGTTTTAACCAAAGATTTGAAATATCTCGTTAAAATTGGGTATTGCCATTGAAAAAAATGAAGACTGGATTCGTTTTAATATGTAGATGGCTTCCTAATTAAATTTTATATACGTCTTTTAAAAGTAGACTTTATTTCCAATCGTTCGGTACCAGTAACTTTCGTCTACGATAATTTGTTGAGAAGTTAGTAGGGGTGTTTACTTTTTTTTTTCCACGACTGTACATTGTTTTGAATAAATATGGATTTTCCTTTTTGGATAATACAGAAGATATAACAAATTTTATAGGCAATTTGTACATACAATTTCCACATTGTTAAATATTACAAATAAACAAATAAATAAATAAATTATAGTTATTCTATAGCTTTAAATTCGCTCCTTAAATTTATTTGTGTAAATGGAAATGTTGTAATACATCGCAGTAATATATGATTAACTAGGGAGATAATACCAATAGGTACAGTTTTTATAAATAACCCTCATTTACATTCAGTCCCTATCGAAAAATACTTTCCTTAAAAGAAAAAAATATATATGCATAACATCATAATTAATTAAAATAGCAAATGAAAAGTCCTCTGAGGAAAAGAGAACTAAAGGAAAAAGAACAAAACATTAACATTATGCTTTTTTTTTCATTTTTAATAAGGTGACCTTATTTGTTTGTACGCCTTTGTGTGGAAGTAAAGAAATAGACTTGAATAAATGTTGATTTCTCTGATCTAAATCATACTGACCGTAAACAACTTTTAAGGGCAACTTCCACATGTGCTGATGATAATAATAATAACAATAATAATAGTAACAATAATAATAATAATAATAATAATAATAAAGATATAAAAATATTTGCTTGATGACACCCTATATTTATATCAGTGTAAATGGACATAGATATCAGATTTTATGTAATATAATAATTAGAAGAAAATAAATAGAAGATTAGAGAATAAGTACGTTAAAATAAATCATTTTTTCCGGAAATTTCCTAAAAATATTCTAAAATAAGAGTTTATTAAAAATTCAAATGTAAAATCAAGCTATAAAGCAAACAGAAAGAAAACATTAACTTTAGGATTTTTATTCTTCGAAATAACATAGTTGCAAGTGTGCATATGCTTTTACATGGAAGTAAAGAAATGTATTTGAATAAATGTTGATTTTCTTGCAGGAAAATTATACTGAGGGTAAAACAACCTTTATAGACTAATTTCACATTCAATTTCCACTACATTAAATGTTACAAAATAAATACTAATTACGATATAAATTAATTTGAATAATGATTTCCTCCATTTATTATTTTGTAAATGGACACCCTACAATTTATTTCAGTAATTTATTAGTTAGGGGAAAATAGCAATAGAAAATTAGAGAATAGGGGAAATTGTATTAGGTTGGAAATAAATAAATAAATTTCAGTTATAATTAATCCTTATAGAAAAAAATTCCCTTGAAAAAAAAAAAAAATATATATATATATATATTTCCGCGTTCTTAAATATTACAAATAATGATGATGATGAAGATGATAATGATAATAATAATAATAATAATAATAATAATATTAACAACAGAGATATAAATTAATTTGTTTGATGGCACCCTAGTTTTAACTGAGTGTAAATGGACATACATCTCAGATTTTATGTAATATAACAATTAGAAAAAAATAAATAGAAGAAAAGAGAATAAGAACAAATTTATACTGAAATTTAAATTAAAATTGATCATATTTTGCAAAACATTTCTAATAATAAAATATAATTCTAATAATAATAATAATAATAATAATAATAATAATAATAATAATAATAATAGCAATAATAATAATAATAATAATAATAATAATAATAATAATAATAATAATAATAATAATAATAATAATAATAATAATATAACTTAATTGGAATAATGGGTCCCTAGCTTTATCTCTGCATAAATGAAATTACTGCAGTTTATCTCTGATTTTATTCAATATAACAATTACAGAAAAATAAATTAGAGGTTATAGAATAAGTAAAAAATTATAAAACAAAAATTATGTTACACTTAAACATTATGGATAAAACTTTCTTAAAGTTTTTTTAAATAAGAATATGTTTAAATTAAAACTAAAATCAAGCTATAAAGCAAATAGAACAAACATTAACTTTAAGCCTTTATTTTTCGAAATAAGATGATCGCATGCGCTTATGCTTTTACGGGGAGGCAAAGAAATTAATTTTAATAAGTGTTGATTTTCTTCCAGAAAAATTATACAGAAGGCAAAATATATTTTACAAGCAACGTATTTTTCATGTTTAAATATTAAATAATAATAATAATAATAATAATAATAATAATAATAATATGCTAATCATAACAACACTAATATAACTTAATTGGAATAATGGCGATCTAGATTTATCTCTGTGTAAGTGATATTACTGCAATATATCTCAGATTTTATTCAAATAACAATTAGAAAGAATAAATTGGAGCTTATAGAATAAGTAAAAAATTTAAAAAAACTGTATTACACTTAATCATTATGGATAAAACTTTCTTTAAAGAAAAAAAAAAAAAAAAAAAAAAAAAATAAGAATTTATTATAATTCAAACTTAAAATCAAGCTATAAAACAAACAATTCAAAACATTAACTTTAAGCATTTATTTTTCGAAATAACATGGTCGCACTTATGCTTTTACGTGAAAGCAGGGAAAATAATTTGATTAAGTGTTGATTTCCTTGCAGGAAACTTATACTGAAGGTAAAACAAATTTTACAGGCAACTATCACATACAATTTTCATGTGGTTAAATATTTAGTAATAATAATAATAATAATAATAAAAATTATAATAATAATAAATACATAATAACAATAAAGCTAATAATAATAATATTAATAATACAACTTAATTGGAATAACGGTTCCCTAGATTTATATCTGTTTAATTGAAATTACTGCAATACATCTCAAATTTTATTCACTATAGCAATTAGAAAAAAAGGAAGAATATAGAATAAGTAAAAAATTACAAAAAATTATGTTACATTTAATAATTATAGATAAAACTTTCTTTAAAAGAATTAAATAAGAATTTATTAAAATTCAAACTTAAAATCAAGCTATAAAGCAAACAGAACAAAACATTAACTTTAAACATTTATTTTTCGAAATAACATGGCTGCATCTGCGCTTATGCTTTTACGTGGAAGCGAAGAAATTAATTTGAATAAGTCTTGATTTTCTTGCATGAATATTATTCTGAAGGTAAAACAAATTTTACAGGCAATTTGCATATACAATTTCCGCGGTGTCAAATATTACAAAATAAATAAATAAATAAATATGATATAACTTCATTTGAGTAACGACTTACTGTATTTTTCTTCGTGTGAACGAAAACACTGCAATAAATCTCGTTAATATATTAATTATGAGAAGATAACAAAAGACGAATAGAGAATAGGTAAAATTTTATAAAGAAATTTCGGTTACATTTTATGAATATCAACAAATGTTTCCTTAAAAGAATAAGAACTTATTTAAAATGCAATTTAAAAGTCAAGATATAAAGGAAACAGAACAAAACATAAACATCAGGCATTTAAATAAAAAGAAAAATAATAATAACTTGTTCCTAGCTGTGCATACGCTTTTATATGGAAATAAAGAAATTGTTTTGAATAAATGTTGATTTTCTTGCATGAAAATCATACTGAAGGTAAAACAAGTTTTACAGGCAAATAGCAGGTACAAATTCTACATTGTTTAATATTACAATAAACAAATGAATAATAATTATTATATAACTTATTTTGAATAGTGGATTCCTAAATTTATCTACGAGTAAATAAAAATACTGTAATATATTAACTCGGAGGAAATATCAACAGGTGATAAGAGAACCAGTGAAATTTTATAAAGAAATTTCAGTTACTATATTTAATCAAAATCGACAAAAACTTCCTTAAAAGAAATATACATATAAACATGCTTAAGAAAAACATGAACGAATGTGCGCGTATGCATTTGCGTGGAATTAAATAAATGTTGATTTTCTTGCGCGAAAATCCTACTGAAATTAAAAAAACTTTTACAGGCAATAATTCGCATACAAAATTTCAGCGCAGATAAATACTACAAATAAATAAATAATTGCCTGTAAAAGTTGTTTTATCTTCTGTATGATCCACAAAAGAAAATCCATATTTATTCAAAACAATGTATTTACTTCCACGTAAAAGCATACCCACACATATGGGCATACCAGTTAAGAAAAAAAAAAAAAAAAAAAAAAAAAAAGCCTAATGTTAAAGTTTTTTTGTGTTTGCTTTATCGTATGATTGTTCTGATATATACATATCAGAATTTATTTTAAAATGCTTATGTAAAGTCAATAATAAAGCAAACACAACAAAACATTAAGATTAGGCTTTTAAAAAAAAAATTCAGTATGTCCATATGTGTGGGTATGCTTTTACGTGGAAGTAAGTACAGTGGTGGAAAAAAAAGTAAACACCCCCTACTAACTCCTCTACAAATTATTGTAGCAGAAAGTTACTGGTACCGAACGTTTTGAAATAAAATCTTCTTTTAAATGATATATATAAAATTTTCTTAGGGGGACAGCTACATATAAAAACGAACCATAACTTAGTTTTTTTTCAATAGCAGTACACAATTCTGACAGCATAAATGAACTCTACACCCTTCAATTAGCCTAAAAACAAATTTTTATGCAATTCGTACCATAAGTTTCCGATAAATTAATTATTTTAAAACGAGCGCATTTTAAGGGCTGTATCCAAATTGAAGTTCCGTAGTCGATTGTTAACCGAGAGAGCCCCCTTCTTGATCAAGGCACATTAAGCGCCATTCAAGCAGTCCATGAAGCTTGCTAGATTACAGGATAGCATGAGAAATTTCAAAATATCTAGAACTACTTGGAAGAAAAATGTGAAATTTTGGATTTCCATAAAGCAGGACTTTATAAATCTAAATCCATCAAAAAAATTGTTGTTTGCAATTCATAATTTTTTCGAATATTAATTTCATAATTCATAATTCATATTATAAAATTATAAAAATTGCAAATTCTGCGTATTTATGTTTGGGTATATTAGTATTATTGCTATACAAAAAATGAACACATTAGGAGCATAATTTCAGGAGATATAAATAAAAATATGAAAATGTAATTTAACATTAGAAGCACTAAATTTTGAATGTTTATAATTCAAAAGACTTGAAATTTGGTGTCTAGGCATAGTTTGAACTAAAGATTTGAAATATCTTGTTAAAATTGGGTATTGCCATTGAAAAAATTAAAGACTGGATTCGTTTTAATATGTAGATGGCTTCCTAATTAAATTTTATATACGTCATTTAAAAGTAGACTTTATTTCCAATCGTTCGGTACCAGTAACTTTCGCCTACGATAATTTGTTGAGGAGTTAGTAGGGGTGTTTACTTTTTTTTTCCACGACTGTACATTGTTTTGAATAAATATGGATTTTCCTTTGTGGATCATACAGAAGATATAACAAATTTTATAGGCAATTTTTACATACAATTTCCACATTGTTAAATATTACAAATAAACAAATAAATAAATAAATTATAGTTATTCTATAGCTTTAAATTCGCTCCTTAAATTTATATTTGTGTAAATGGAAATGTTGTAATACATCGCAGTAATATATGATTAACTAGGGAGATAATACCAATAGGTACAGTTTTTATAAAGAACCCTCATTTACATTTAGTCCCTATCGAAAAATACTTTCCTTAAAAGGAAAAAATATATATGCATAATATCATAATTAATTAAAATAGCAAATGAAAAGTCCTCTGAGGAAAAGAGAACTAAAGGAAAGAGAACAAAACATTAACATTATGCTTTTTTTTCTTTTTTAATAAGGTGACCTTGTGTGTTTGTATGCCTTTGTGTAGAAGTAAGGAAATAGACTTGAATAAATGTTGATTTCTCTGATCTAAATCATACTGACCGTAAACAACTTTTAAGGGCAACTTCCACATGTGCTGATGATAATAATAATAATAATAATAATAATAATAATAATAATAATAATAATAATAATAATAATAATAATAAAGATATAAAAATATTTGCTTGATGACACCCTATATTTATATCAGTGTAAATGGACATACATATCAGATTTTATGTAATATAATAATTAGAAGAAAATAAATAGAAGATTAGAGAATAAGTACGTTAAAATAAATCATTTTTTCCGGAAATTTCCTAAAAATATTCTAAAATAAGAGTTTATTAAAAATTCAAATGTAAAATCAAGCTATAAAGCAAACAGAAAGAAAACATTAACTTTAGGATTTTTATTCTTCAAAATAACATAGTTGCAAGTGTGCATATGCTTTTGCATGGAAGTAAAGAAATGTAGTATTTGAATAAATGTTGATTTTCTTGCATGAAAATTATACTGAGGGTAAAACAACTTTTATAGACTAATTTCACATACAATTTCCACTACATTAAATATTACAAAATAAATACTAATTACGATATAAATTAATTTGAATAATGCTTTCCTCCATTTATTATTTTGTAAATGGACACCCTACAATTTATTTCAGTGTTTTATTAGTTGGGAGAAAATAGCAATAGAAAATTAGAGAATAGGGGAAATTGTATTAAGTTTGAAATAAATAAAGAAATTTCAGTTATAATTAATCCTTATAGAAAAAAATTTCCTTGAAAAAAAAAAAAAAAAAAAAAAATATATATATATATATATATATATATATATTAGGTAGCTTTCTTTACAAAAAAGCTACCTATTGCAGCCGTTCGGAGGAAAGCGATTTCAAAAAATTTTGGTATATTTTCATCGATCATGACCCCCAGACCCCGAAACCACCCTCCGTTCAAAATTGATATATATATATATATATATCTGACATATGTCACACTGTAACTCCCGTAATTATGAACCGATTTCGATGTAATTCGGTGTGTACATAGTACATACCAATGTCTCGACCGAGTTCGTTGGCCAGCTTCATCCGCCATTTTTTTTCAAAATGGCGGCCATTTAAAATTTTTTAAAAAAATTAAAACTTGAAATGTGGTACCAAAAAATTAAAAATGGAAAAATATTTTTTTCTTATGTATTTGACCTTTATACAAAGATTCCGGAGCAGTTTTTGTTTCGTCTATATCTTAAAAAATGGCTGAGTTATAGCATTTTGAATTTCTAGCGTGGCTGACATTTTGAAACGTCCTGAAATTTGTCACGCGATAAAAGGTGTATTTATGAACCGATTTGGATGTAATTCGGTGTGTACATAGTACATACCAATCTCTCGGCCGAGTTCGTTGGCCAGCTTCATCCGCCATTTTGTTTCAAAATGGCGGCCATTTAAAATTTTTTTAAAAATTTAAAATTTGAAATGTGGTACCAAAAAATTGAAAATGGAAAAATATTTTTTCTTATGTATTTGACCTTTATACAAAGATTCCGGAGCAGTTTTTGTTTCGTCTATATCTTAAAAAATGGCTGAGTTATAGCATTTTGAATTTCTAGCGTGGCTGACATTTTGAAACGTCCTGAAATTTGTCACGCGATAAAAGGCGTATTTATGAACCGATTTGGATGTAATTCGGTATGTACATAGTACATACCAATCTCTCGACCGAGTTCGTTGGCCAGCTTCATCCGCCATTTTGTTTCAAAATGGCGGCCATTTAAAAATTTTTTAAAAATTTAAAATTTGAAATGTGGTACCAAAAAATTGAAAATGGAAAAATATTTTTTCTTATGTATTTGACCTTTATACAAAGATTTCAGAGCAGTTTTTGTTTCGTCTATATCTTAAAAAATGGCTGAGTTATAGCATTTTGAATTTCTAGTGTGGCTGACATTTTGAAACGTCCTGAATTTTGTCACGCGATAAAAGGCGTATTTATGAACCGATTTGGATGTAACTTCGTTTATACATAGTACATACCAATGTCTCGACCGGGTTCGTTGGCCAGCTTCATCCGCCATCTTGTTTAAAAATGGCGGCCATTTAAATTTTTAAGAAAAATTTAAATTTGAAATGTGGTACCAAAAATTGAAAATTGAAAAAATATTTTCTTCTTATGTGTTTGACCTTGATAAAAAGATTCGAGAGCAGTTTTTGTTTCGTCTATATCTTAAGAAATGGCTGAGTTATAGCATTTTGAATTTCTAGCGTGGCTGACATTTTGAAACGTCCTGATTTTTCTCACGTAATAACAGGCGTATTTATGAACCAACTTTGATGTACCTTGGTGTGTACATAGTACATACAAATATCTCGACCGAGTTCGTTGGCCAGCTTCATCCGCCATCTTGTTTCAAAATGGCGGCCATTTAAAAAAATTAAAAAATAAAAAAATTTAAATGAGATACCAAAAAATTGGAAAATGAAAAAGATTTTTTTGTATGTGTTTGACCTTAATAGAAAGATTCCGGAACAGTTTTTCTTTCGTCTATATCTAAAAAAAAAATGGCTGAGTAATAGCATTTTGAATTTCTCTTGTGGCTGACATTTTAAAACGACCTGATTTTTGTCACGCGATAACAGGCGTATTTATGAACCTATTTGGATGTAACTTGGTCTGTTCATAGTACATACCAATGTCTCTACCGAGTTCGTTGGCCAGCTTCATTCTCCATCTTGTTTCAAAAGGGTTGCCATTTAAAAAAAATTAAATTTAAAATTCAAAATGAGGTATTAAAAAATTGGAAAATGAAAAAGATTTTTTTTTATGTGTTTGGCCTTGATACAAAGATTCCGGAGCAGTTTTTGTTTCTGAAAATTTGTTCTTTTGTTGATATCTTAAAAAATGGTTGATTTATAGCACTTTGAATTTCTAGCATGGCTAACATTTTTAAACGATCTTGTATTTGTCACGCGATAACACACGTATTCGCCTATTTCGATGTAAGAAGGCCTGTGGATAGTATACATCAACACCTCGACCAAGTTCGCTGGCCAGATTCATCAGCCATCTTGTTTCAAAATGGCGGCCATTAAATTAATATATATATATATATTTAAAGTGAGGTGCGAAAAAATTAGAAATTGAAAAAGGTTTCTTTCTTAAGTATTTGATCTTGATATAAGGATTCAGGAGCATTTTTTGTTTGTCTTTACCTTAAAAAATGGCTCAGATATAGCAGTTTCAATTTCTATTGTGGGTGACATTTTGAAAAATCTGATTTTTTGCATGCGACAGCACTCCTATATATTAACCGATTCCGATGTGAGTGAGCATGTGCACAGCAATTACTAAGGTCTCGACCAAGTTCACTGCTTAGCCTCATCCACCATGTTGTCTTAAAATGACAGGCACTTTAAGAAATTGCCGAATTTGGCAGCCAAATATAAGTTACTTTAAAGAAAAGCAGCTTGGATAAAGCTGACTAATTTCGCGAAATTATCATTCATTATATTGATAAAAATTAGTATTGAATCTCCTATATTCGGTTTCCACTAAATTGAGCTTCGTGTGTTTGCATGATATAAGTTGGCTTTTTTTAAATAAGGATTATGAAAGCTACCTCTTCCTCCCGGCACTGGCCGGAAGGACTTTTTAACACCAGAATTTATCAAAAATGCAAATGTAAAGTGCTGTAAACATAACGCAACATGTGCGTGTGTGCATTTATGTGAATGTAAAGAAATTGATTTGAATAAATGTGGATTTTCTTGCGGGAAAATCACACTGAGATCAAACAACTTTTAAAAGCAACGTGCACATGCAATTTCCCCGTTGTTAAATATTACAATAAATAAATAAATAAACAAATAAACAATAATTTTGATATTATTCTTATTTTCAATAACGGCTACCTAAATTTATCTCCGTGTAAATGAAAATACTGTATTACATCTCAGTAATATATTAACTAGGAGAAAACAGCAATAGGTGATAATAGAACCAGTGAAATTTTATAAAGAAATTTCAGTTGCTATATTTAATCCCTATCGACAAAACCTTGCTTAAAAGATATATACATATATGTATATATAATTTTAATTTGTTAATTTGTTTTTTTATTTTTTCCTCTATCCTTTTTAATCTTGTTTCATTTTGAACTTTATTAGTGTTCAATGGTTTATTTCTCGGTTTTGTGTGTGTGGTAGTCCCAAATTCATATTCTTTAGCTAATTTATGGCTAATATGAAGATGAAACCACAAATTTTATTTGCGGAACTTAAGGTATTTGGGACCCGATACCTTAAGTTCCACAAATTTCTAAGTTCTAATTTCTGTAATTATTATTTATTAAATAATTTAATTATTAATATTAAATAATAAATTAAATAATAAATAAAAATAATTAAAATATTTAATAATTTTTTTATTAAATAAAAATAAAAATATAATATAAATAAGTAAATATAATATAATAAATATAGAAATTTTATTTATTCTATTTAATTATTTTATTATTTTAAATTATTAATTATTTAATAATTAAATAATTAATAAATTAAATAATAATTAAATAATAAATTATTTAACAATTAAATTATTAAATAATTTATTATTTAATTATTTTCTGTAAATTTGTCTAAGTTCTACAAATTTCCATCATTCCATTTATGTTATTCAATTTCTGCTTTTTGGAATCTATGTTAAGTGTGTTGGGGGGAACTTTATTTGTTAATGTCATTTTATTCATAATTTTACAGTTTTTGTTGGTGGTCGGTAATGTTTATTTAATGGTTATATATATATATATGTATATATATATATATATATATATATATATATATATATATATATATATATATATATATACATATATATATATATATATATACATATATATATATATACATATACATATATATATATATATATACATATACATATATATATATACATATATATATATATATATATATATATATATATATATATATATATATATATATATATATATATATATATATTACATTAATTAAACATAACCTACCACCGTCAATTATTATGAATTAAAGCTGTAAGTATTAAAAAAAAAAAAAATATATTATAAGAATTATTATGGAAGAAAAAAGAAAAAAGTGGACACCGACAAAAATTGAAAAGCTTATACATTGAATTACGTTATCAAGGGCACAGAATTCAATGATATAAGCAAAATGGTTGTTTTCTGTGGGAAAAATAAGCTAAAGCTAAAATTAATTTTCCCCTGTGCCCAAACAACCACAAAAATCAAGTGAATTGATTAAAAATGAAAGCAGAATAGAAACAAATAATATGAAATGGAAGAATCAGTAAAACGTATTTAAATATTTATAGGATATAAAATATAAATAATAAACACCATACCGATTAATATTTCAGTATTTTACAAAAATCCATGTGCACATGTCAACCAGTATATCAAAAAGATTAAGGTGAATAAAACAGTTAAGAAATCACAGTAAATGATACCAAAGGATGCAGTTAATACATTTTGAAATAAAATTTGAAATACCTTGTAAAACAAATTTAATCTAATATAAAATAAATAGATATTAATTACATTATTTAAAATGCACTATTAAATTAATAGATAACAGTTTAACAATATCGTCAAAATTTAGCTAAAAATACACCCTGGTGTATAAATTATAACTGAAATGGAGCTAGAAAAAATAAAAATTAGAGCAATCTGAAAGAGACAAGAGAGTTGGTGCTGCCATCTGTTATTAATTATATTAAACATTTATCGCAAGATAAAAATTTGTAAGCTTTTGAATGTAAATAACTGTTTAAACAGCAAAACCAAACAAATCCTTATATATAGAGAATTATAAACCTAATATAAATCACACAATGTATTTAAAACTATTGTTAATAAAATTTAAAAGCATACAATATATTCTATTAGCTAACTGATTTAAACTAAACTAAGAGTTTAAATAATGCTAGAACATTGATAATATATAGCATATAGCTATATGCTATAAAACAAAATAAATTCAGTAATAATTAATATAAATAATTATTAAAAATTATTTAAAAATTATTTTTTAATGAATTATATATAAGATATTTATAAAATGAACAGGAAATAAAAAACATGTGGAAGTATATAGAAGGTTAAATAATACTTAAAATCCCATTACTTAAAAAGTACAAATATAGAATGAGGATTATTTTCAGACATCCATAAAAATCCATAAAGTATGAATGTGGGACATTCAAAAACATTAAACTAAGAGTGGCATACTATTAGTAATTAATATGATATTGTCCTTAGTAAATTAAAATTTAATAACAAATAATTGTAAATTAGATTAATGAATAATTAAGCTAATTATAATATTAATGAAAATCTCCAATTTACATATAAAATATCAAATCAACATCCACATAAAATACATAACAAAAATATAGTAATAATACAAGAGCCCCGTTTTTTTTTTATATATAAATAATTAACCATAGCGTATTATCCAGACAACACCACCCTCCTCCGTACTCTAACATCTACCCACCCAACCAACCTATAATATTTTTTTTATATTATTTTACAATTTTTAATTTTTTATAGATTTTTTTTTTTTTTTTTTTTTATAATTTTTTTGTAATTTTGTTTACGCATGTGTTAATTTGTGTTTATAGATCATGTAAGAAAAGTACTAATTGTATATTAATGAATATATGAATTTTTTTGGAAAACCATGATTTAATGCATCATAAATTAGTTTTTTAATATTATTGTTAATTAGAGGAGAAGAACATAAACATTTTATTCTATATAAATGATTAAGTATTATATTACGAAATACAGAATGATGTAGACAAGATTTAAAATTTGTAAATGTATTAACTGTGAATTTAAATTCTTTACGTTTGTCATATAAATCTGTGATTGTTTTATTGTCTTTTATTGTAATTTTAAGATCTAAGAAGTTAATTGTATTGTTAGATAAAAGGTTTTCCGTTAATTTCAAATTAGTGGGATAATCAACTGGAAATCGAGTAATTGCAGATTGATCAGTTTCAATTAAAATGATGTCATCAATATAACGATATAAATGTAGATTATTATTAGTAAAATTACGTTCATAATGAGATAAGTATAAGTCTGAGAGTAAACTGGAAGTACAACCGCCTTGTGGTATACCGACATGCTGTAAATATAAAGTATTATCTTGCAATATATAATTATTATAGATAATGAAGTTAGTTAAAGATTTAAAATATGCAATATCTATATTAGATGGTAATTCCAGTTTTTTATAATACTTTTTAAATAATGCATTTATAATTTTATGTAAATCTAATAGGTCTATATTATTAAAAAGATCTTTGAAGTCATATGTCGTTATATTACAAACAGAATGAAGATTTTTTAAAATATTAACAAGTTGATAGCTATTTTTTATACAATGTGTATTATCATTGTTTGTAGTAAGTACATATATTTGATTAAGAATTTTTAAGAGAAGTGTATTGGCTTTATTATTATATGTATTACAACCAATAGTAACAGTCCTAAATTTAATAGGAGTTTTATGAAATTTGGGAATAAGAACTAAATATGGATAATTAAAATTAGTAGATAAAATATTTAAAAGTTTATAATAACTTCGAATTTTACGATTATTTACAATTACATTTTCATTAGTTTTTGAAAAGACTTATTAGAAGAAATAGAATTTGTAAGAAGTTGGTGATAATATGATTTACATATAATAGCATAATTGTTAGGAGATTTGTCTACATATGTAATAACGAAGTTTTTTTGTAATTTAGTAATTTGTTGGAAATAATGCTGTGTATTAATAGAAACCAAATCGGCAATATTATTTTTTAAAGCCATAATTAATTTTTCAATTACTAATATCTTCCATTGATTAAAATATTCAATAGGCTTATTATAAGAGATAGAAATTTTATAAATAAAAATATCAATATCATATGTAAACTGTTTGATAATAGATTTAACATTAAATTTAGATGGAAGTCTATATTTAGTACCATAACCCATTAGTTGTTTCAATTTAAAATCATGAACAATATCAAGATTTCCAGTGATTATATGTCCATGATCATTGTTTATGTATTTTTTTAGAGTGGGGTCTTTGCAGTTACACGGAAAAGTACTTGCAGCAGATGTATTTTTTGAAAATGTATTGTAGTTAAAAATTTTTCTCCCAATTGTATTCGGATATTTAAAGGTTTTTGATATATGAAGATTATTGATAGGAAAAAACAATTTTTATCATTAATTATAGAATTGATATTAATTTTATTAAAAATGTGATTTGAAAAAGTAATTATCATTTGAGTATTCATGTTCTGAATTTTGTGTTTTTTTTTGTATATTAATATTTAAAAGATTAACCCTACTCATAATAAGGTCAAAGTAAATATCAGAGAAATGTTTAGAGAAAGATTTACTTAGAAAGACATTTAAATGTTGTACCAGCTGTTTCTTTTTAATAGCAAAGATGTTTTTACGAATTAACAACCAGTTATAATTCTCTAAGTAATTTCGTTGAAGATCATTAATTTGTTTTGTGATAGATTTTTTGGAAACTACAACTTATGATGAACCCTTTCCGCGTTTATTACGTGTTGATATATATATATATATATATATATATATATATATATATATATATATATATTATCAGAACTTAAAGCTATTATTAAAAATCTAAATGTCGACCTACAAAGCAAACAAAACAAAACAAATTATTATTAACATTATTATTATTAACATTAGTTTATTAAACTAAGCTAATGCATGGTAAAAGTGATTAAATATATTTAAAAGGCGTATAAACACCTATATTCTGATCTACATATGTTTCATCGCTCAGACTGAGACGTTCTCAAGATCTATATTGATAAAAATATTTTTGTAATTTTTTTTAAATAAAACTATTAATATATATATATATATATATATGTATTTCACGAGATTACATGTATAATGAAAAAGTGCAATAATAAAAATAAAAATAAATGGAAATTTGTGAACGTGAATCATTTTTTGCTATTGTTTCTTATTTTGCAGAACATGTCTTTCCAAATTTTAGTTATAACTCCATGAAAGCTGAATTATTGCATATATTTTCATTGCGAAAATAGATCTCTATTGATTCTCAGCTAATGAATGGGAAATAAAATCTTGATGGATAAATCATTCTATTATTTTTTAAATCAATCTGTAAAGGTTCTTTGTTATATAGTCTGGACCTGGCTGTATTTATCTTTTTGTATTTGATATCTGCTATATGTTCTTTGATCCGATTTTTATGCTTTCTTTTTTTAATTCCTATATAAAATTGCATTGTTCTACCATATTTGGTGAAAGGTACTTCATATAATCTTGATAATTGATTTGGTTCTATTGGACCTTTTTGCTTACAGACTGAGTTTTTTAATTTTATGGAAGGTTTTGCAAGTGAGATATTGAATTTATTGATTTTATATTTCAATCTTTCCTTTCAATCTTTCATGTTCATAATATCATTATGAGCATGGAAATTAATAAGAAAAGAAGCTTCACTATGCAAAATTCCAAGGCATCAACTTTACATTATTTTTCTGGTTTTTTTCGACAGAGTGAAATATAAACTGAATAAATTCAATATCTCACTTATTCCAAAATCTTCCTTAAATTTAAAAATATAGTCTGTAAGAAAATAGGAACAATAGAAACAAATCAATAATGAGGGCTATGTGAAATACCTTTCACCAAAGATGATGGAACAGTGCAATTTTTTAATGAATGGCAAAGAGAAAGCTTAAAATTAGGATCAAAGAACATACAACAGATATCAACTACAACAAACTTTACCCAGACTATGTAACAAAGAACCTTTACAGATGGATTTAAAAAATAGTAGAATAATTTATTCATCAAATTTTATTTCCCATCCATTATCCGAGTTTCAATAGAGATCTTTTTACGCAATGAAAATATATGCATTGATTCAGCCTCTCTGGAGTTACCTAAAATTTGGAAAAAGATGCTCTTCAAAATAAGAAACAGCAGCATAAACTAATTCACAATATGTTATTTATTTTTATTTTTACTGTTGCACTTGTTTCATTGTATATGTAATCTCGTAATTTTTGTTTACCAGTTTCATTTTAAAATTTTTTGCAAAAATATTTGTATCAATATAGAACTTGAGAATGTCACCGTCTAAGCGGTGAAACATGTATACAAGAATAAAGGTATTTCTATGCCTTTTAAATGTATTTTAACACTTTTAGCATGTATTAGCTTAGTTTGATGACTTTATGTGATTTTATATATAATTTTATGTACAAATATATTTTATTAACTAATTTAATAATATTATTAACATTACCCTTAAAAAAAATGACATGGCCGCATGTGTGCGTATGCATTTATATGGAAGTAAAGAAATTGATTCGAATAAATCTTGATTTACTTGCATAAAAATATACTGAAGATAAAACAAATTGTACAGGGAACTTGCACATACAATTTTCATGTTCTTAATTAATACAAATAATAATAATAATAATTAGTAGTAGTAGTAGTATCATGATATAACTTAATTTTAATAATGGCTCAATTAATTTATTCTGCGTAAGTAAAATTACTGCAATACATCAAACATTTTATATAATATAATAATTAACAGAAAATAGATAGGAGATTAGAGAAAAAGTTCAAATCTATACAAAAATTTAAGTTACACTTAATCATTATTGATAAAGCTTTCCTAAAAAAGTTCTAAAAGAGAAATTTATTAAAAATGCGAATGTAACGTCAAGTTATAAATGAAACATAACAAATCTTTAACTTTAAGCTTTTTTATCCGAAATAACGAGGTTGCATGTGTGCTTGTGCTTTTACGTAGAAGTAAAGAGGTTTCTAAGAATAAATGTTGATTTTCATGCATTAAAATCATAATGAAGGTAAAACAACCTTTACAGTCAACTTGCACATACAATTTCCACGTTGTCAAATATCGCAAGAACAAATAAACATATAAATAATAATTATTATTATTTATCTTAATTTCAATAATGGTTCCCTAAATAAAACTAGAAGAAAATAGCAATATTTGAAATTTATAAAGAAATTTCGGCTACATTTAATCTCTATCGACACAATTTTCCTTAAACGGGGAAAAAAAATCTAACATCAGAATTTAGTAAAAATGCAAATGTAAAGTCAAGCTATAAAGCAAACAGAAGAAAATATTATTTTAAAGCCTTCTGAGAAATAACATGGTTCCATCTCTGTTTATGCATTTATGTTGAAGTAAAGAAATACGTATATCTGAGTAAATGTTAATTTTCTTGCGTGAAGATCATACCGAAGGAAAAATAACTTTTACAGGCAAGTTCAACATGCATCTTCCATGTTATATAATATTAAAAGAAAGAAAAATACAATCTAGAAATCATGATACAACTTAATTTGAATAACTGCTTTCTACATGTATCTTCATGAAAACGGAATTAACGTAATTATTTTCATATTTTATGTAATATAATAATAATAATAAAATAAAAGGTTATTTTCAGAGTAAGAGTACCTGCAAACTTATACGTTTTCAACGAAAAAGGAATTACGTAATAATGTAATGTGTCTGAAATTATCCAGTTTGGGTTTGAAAACTACCTTAAGAACTAAAATGAGTTTTAAAACTTAAATACCATAGTCATCTGTTAAATCTAATTAAGTAATCCTGTTTACGATTTAATTTTTATTTAAGTGTGGGTAAAATTAGCAAATATAGAAATAGAGAGATTCACTCTAAATATTTGTATTTTTTAATTGACGAATATAGATTTATTTCAATAACTAAACAGCTCCACCCATTATTAGTTTGTTGGTTTCTTTCTCCGACAAGAAAACGTTCAAACATTCAGATTGAAATGTGAATCTCCATCATAAATTCATGAGAATGTTATTATGATGAATTAAAAGACTAAATAATTATTATTAATAATAAATCAAACTGACAAAATTCCTTGAAAGATTTTATGAAATTGTGTGTTTTTTTTTTTCAAATATTATTTAAAATTGAAAAAAATATAATTAAAACTGGAAGGTCTCTAACATTCGTTGAAGATTTTTTTTCTTTTTTATTTATTTTTAAATTAAAGAAATGTCATAAAAATATATCAATAAAAATAAATTTATTTGATTGAAATTTGTAGTATTTTTTAAGTAACTTAATTTATGGGGCTATAATGAAATGCGCTGAGAAAACATTAAAAACAATAGAGGCTCGGTAAAATGAACATGGACTAGAATTTTATATCTGTGTTTTTTAAATAAGTTTAACACAGACAATATTTCACATTTCAAAGTGCACTATTTACACTAAATATACAATATTTATTTCAATCTGTGTATAGCATACTTTTAATATTGCTGTTTCAGCTAATCTTTTGAAAACAGGATATATCATGAGCATTGCGACGTCATGTTTTCCGATTCTTCTGCTCGGCGAAAAAAAATTAGATCTATTGCCCATTAATATAAAAGGAAATAAAGGTAGTTAATAATCTAAATTTTATAAAATAAATAGTACAACCAATTAGAATTTAATATAACAAACTTTGCAAAATAATAATTTAGTAGCAGCATATTTAGAGCAACATAATTTTTCAAATTCGTTCTTAACAATTACATTTTGCTATTTTATTTAGTACTATTTAAAGTACAAAATAAATTAATATAATGGAAACACAACTGGGAATTATGATTTTATAATTTAATTGAAGCTATTTTTGAGCATATATTTGCGGGTTTTAAATTAGGCTTTGAGTACGCAAACACAATTTTACTTTCTTATTTAAATGTTTGTATGATATAATTTTTATGAGGGTATATAGTGTTGTTTGTTTTAAGCACTACGGCATTTTTCTGGATTTAAAATAATTTCACATAATTTTTTTAATTCTAACAGGTTTTTGTATAATGCTATTGTTTACTTACACTTACTTAAATGCATTATATAATATCTCATTGTGTTTTCTTTATATCAAAATTTTAAAAATTCTTGTCATTACATAGCCCTGCATATATTTTAGAGATGGAAGCAAGCACATTTTAAATCTTATCTTCATACTACAATGAGACATAAATTACTATTCTTTTTAAAAGTGCTTTTAGGAAAAATGCGAGATCGCCAGTAAAAAATTCTTCGCATCATTTATTTCAGTTCATTTTTATTAATTGTTTAACTAATGTGTCTTTATTTTCACATTTTTTTAAACCATTTTTCAATAATTTCTTTGTTATCGAAATTGCTAGACATTAATCGAATGATATGTCGATATTTCATATACAGCATTTCATCAAACTTTAACTAAATTTGAAGTTTCAAAAGATATTCAGTTCTAACATGAGGCTAAATTAGTAATTTGAACTTTAATATGAATACATTTTACTATCACATTCTATAAATTACAATTAATTTTATTAAAAAAAGAAAGAAAAAACAAAAAAGGAAAAAGGAAAAAAGAAAATTGCCAATTGACATCTCAAAGCTATATCACTAAAATTTATTCCCGTTCCGAGGCCCTCGTGTTTTAAGGCTGTTTTCAAATCTAAAGGAACTACTTTCTGATGCATTTCAGAACTCATTTTTGGTCGGAAATGCATGAAATTGGCATGAGTTGTAATTCAGAAAATATGTAATCAAATGGTGCTTCCCATTCTTTTGTTAAAGGCAGAAGAGCTTCCAGAAAATGCTGTCAAAGTCAGAGTTTTGAACCAAATTTCCAGACACAACAGCTCAGGAAAGGATGAAAATCTCTCGTCACGTGACATCAATCGCCTATAACATGATAAGTAATCCATTTATCAAAAAATGGAAACACTGCTCGATTACAAATGTCTTTAATAGTCAGACCTGCAAGTGTCCTGTTTTCCCGTAAATATGGCACAACGATTTGCATTATTAAACGGTGGGAAATATTATTTTGAGAATCGCTTTAAATGATTTTTTTTTTTTAATAGTGATGATTTGTTATGATAAGGGTACATATATAATTTCAGTGGTACAGCGTATCCCTAAAATGAACTGATAATTTTTAAAAGTCAATATCAAGTCAATGGGGAATGTCTATCAAAGTTTTTCTTCTAGGAGATTATTGCTTGATGTAAGGAATGTTTTCTCCACACTTCTTTGTTTTGATAGATTAACAAAGAACTATCTTAAATTAGAATACTGATCAAAATAACCTTGTAATTTCAAAGCGCATTTTTATTTTTATTTTATTTTTAGCGCCCGATATGCTATTTCTATCAGGCAACAATTAAAGTGTCGTTTATAAAAAATAACGATACGTTACAGAAGTACTAAAGTAGGGAAAAAAGTACTTTTAACTGCAATTTGTTGCAAAAACTGTATCTCAATTTATTTTTGAAATATTAAATTTTTTGTTTTTTTCAATACCATTTCTGTAATGATGGCAACTGAAGTACTTCCTTTCTATAGAAAGTAAAGGGAAAATAGTTGGAAACTAGTAGATTACTATATCTTTTTGTTGCCATTTTCTCATAACAACTGAAAGAAAAATTGTAATTAAAATACGTGATATTTAGAAAAAATATAAATGAATGATTTCTGATAAAACATGGAGCCATCATAAACTATATTTAATTTTCAGTATCCATATTAATGTTACAAACAAATGAAGGCATATTAATCTTTAGATAGCCTTTTTTTTGTAGAGTTTATGACATTGGTTTTTACTGTGTTTGTGTATTACTGCACAATGTGACATCATATGCATTACTTTTCTATAGATGTTGTTTAAAACTGGATTGTAAATTTAGAATTCTTCAGTGGATGCAAATGACGTCATTTTATATAAAATAAAAGCGTGTATTAAATAAAAGCGTGTATTTTAAGTCTTAAAACTGAAATATGTTTTGTAGACGTGCATCATTTTCACTCCAGCGGTTTTGAAATCCTTTACGGGTGGAAATGCTTCACTTTTGAAAATAACGCAATTGAAATCACACACTGATAAAAGGCAAAGTTTTACAAAAATTTAGAGTGTCTTTATGGAAGAGCAGTGACCTTTAAGTTAAAATAATATTTGTTTGAGAGTTAAATTAAGCATAATAAGCTGTAATTTTTAATCAGAATTCCTGCTTTCTGTGCTTGTATTTATTTTATTTATTAATTTTGGTGTTTTAACAACTAATCAAAATGAAGGATAAAAACTGAATGAACTGCTACCCCTTTTTATGCGTTAGTTTGAACATACTAACGTACTGTGACAGCGAATTTCGGCATCTTTAAAACTGAGAAAAGGAAGTGCAGTAAAAAAAATCACCATATATTTATCTTTTGCAAGAATATCTTCAATAACTGTCACCGCTTACTTGTTATTCAATTTTAGGAAGACACAATCCGTATTACGGTACTCTCTATATTACAGTATAATATATAGACCTTGGCAAAATCAGAATAGTTAATACAGACAAATTAAGATTGTAATAATGGTGCATTCATTTACTTTATTTTGATAAAGAAATTAGTCGTATCTGAAGGAGGTGAAATTGACGGAGCATAAAAATAATAGAAAAGAAAGGCATATAAAATTGTCTGGGCTGACTATTGAAGCAATTTGAAATCGAAAGAGGTTTCCATTCTTTAATAAGTAAATTCCTTATCAAGTTATAAGCGATATTTGTCACTTGGCGACAGGTTTTTTCTCCTTTCACTGTTACGTCCGGATTTTTTGTTGAAAACGTCAACTTTGGCAGTATTTTCTGAAAGATCTTTTGTGTTTTCCAAAAAATGGAAAACGTATGTCAAGTACATAATTTCTGAATAACAACATCTCCCAATTTCACTCGTTTCCGAACAAAAATGAATTTAAAAATGTATCAGAAAGTAGCTCCTTCGAACTTAAGAACAGCCTTATCTAAATCCAAATATTGTTCATAATCTTGAGATTTCTCGATGTCAGCTTAGAACTGTATTTCTTAGTGGACTTTCAAGCTACGAAAATAGTTACACAAGTTCTTAAATTATTCATCAATATAAATAAATACTATTTGGAAACAGTATATATGCAAAATCATATTCAATAAGTATCGGATAACACATGTTTTAGCGTATTGGTCGAACATTTTAAATAGCTTTCCCTTTCCTTTAACTAATTTCGCAAGAATTAATTAAGTGCATTTAAAAATTATTAGTATTATTATTTTAGAAATTTTTAATATTTTAACTATATCCTATGTTTTTTTATTTATCAATTCTTTTTCTAGACTGATTTTTAAAACAATATTTTCTTATTTTCTATTAAAAAATGTATATTATTGTTATTATTATTATTATTATTATTATTATTATTATTATTATTTTTAAGAATTTAATTCTTTTGATAAGATAAAATTCGTATATTTTTCTGCATTTTTATCTGAAAGATATCTTAAAATAAAAATATTTATTAGATTTATCAAGCCCGGTAGTTCAGTGGCCAGTGCTGGCGCTGACTCGCAACATGTCTTAGTTTCGCATACAGATTTGGGTAGGTTCACCCAACACTTCATTCTTTCTCAGCCGATGAAATGAGTACTAAGCTTGCTTGGAAACTAAGCACTAAGAAGTTCCATGTTATATCGACCCCTTCACTAGGACATATGCTATGTAGCAACTCAAAGCGAATGGTCAACAAAGATTTGGGAGATGCTGGCCATGATCCTTAATGGACTTTAACGGAGCTCAGTTCAGTTTAGTTTTAGAAATGTTAAAATTAAATGTTTAAATGTATATATATATGTAGTGTAAGAATGTATTTTCCAATTCTGACGTTTTAAAAAAAGTTCTTAAATCAATTTTTCAGTGTACGCTAATCTGTAATAAATTATTAAAGCATTTCTAAAAATAATAGTTAAATAACATCTTCTATTAAAATCATGACATGGTAAAAAAATTTAAGGTCGACACTTCAGAAAACAAAACTTTTATACCTAAATCAAATTTATAATGTCATACTTACTTTTAAACGAACAAATATTATAAGAAATTTTACAAAATAACCCTTATATACATTCGTACATAATGGCGAATTATAGATGAAATAAATCTTTCAAAGCCTGCGTGTCACCATAAATATTATTAATGTACACATTTAATGAGACGTTGAGAAGACTATGAATTAAAGTAATACTCTACCAGCTAGAAGTTCTTTTTAAAAAAATTGTTTTTTAAATGTACAGTCATCGTTAGACCAAGAACATGTTACATCTATTTTATTGTTTTAAAAATCATCGAATTTGTTTTCGGTATGTTTTCGTAATAAATAACGTGTGTTTATAAAACACGTTCTTTATTTTCTGAACTCAGATAAGAAAATTGGAGTGTTACATGTATATGATCCTAGTAGAGAGTCTATTGAATAAACATCCGAGATTCCAATTTTTCCCATATTAATTTGCATTTAGGAAAGTACTTTGCAGCAAGCTTTGTCACTTGCATGATGTGTGATGATACTTGTCTGCTTAATGAGGGGTGGTGATTGGGGAAGAATGAAAGTGAAATAAAAGTGGAAGAAAAAATGGGAAAAATAGAATACAAACTTCTTCACATTTTATATTAATATATTTTTTAATAATTCCAGAGAACTTACTTATTATATCAGTGTATCAGATTTTTGTATGAAAAGCGATGCATTTTATATATAACTTGCTACTATGACTGTGAAGTTTGTTTGACTATCCAAGAGTACTTTGAAGATTTATATATTTTATGGTTGATCTTATATTTTTCATATATGCAAATTCCTTTAAGCTATGCTAAATATTCGGATTTTCGCGTACAGTTTCTTTGATCAAATATATACTAGCAACCCTATATGCAGACATATAGAAAGGTCTGTAGTACACGATATCGAACCCTTAGTGTTAGCTCTCGCGGTTTGCCCTAAATCCCACTTCACAAAGCTCACACAGTTGGAAAAGGGAGATGAAGAAAAAGCTACAGAAAGGAAAAAAATCGAGAGAGAGGGTCCGTATTGGGACTGAAGGTATAAGAGAGCGATAGGGGGAAAAAAGAGGCGCAAGAGCAAAAGAGGATTCTCGGAGGCAGGAAAAGAGAGAAGAGAAGAAAAGAGCATCGGGTTCGGAGTGATCCACACACAAGAAAAGGACGCGCTTTCCAGGAAGTGCATCAGGATATGAGGCGGACAGACGGACATGGGGTGGGAAGGGACAGCCCCGGGGCAACGGGGAAAAAAGGACACCATGTCCTTTTCAGAAGGGAAAAAGGAGATGGTGTATGGGTGGCCAAAATCTATGAACCGGTAGATAGGCCGTTTTGTCAAACCACCGCTATGAAGGAGGGGTGGGGAGTCAAAAGTATGGGATTTAATACAGAGGATAGGAATGGTGCGCGATAGCTTGTAAGACTATCTCAAGAGAGAAATATCGTAGAGAATAAAACGGACTGGCAGTTTTACTCCCCATAAATTATCCATGAAATTTTATTTTAATACGAATTACAGAAAAATTACAGTGCACAAATGTAAAAATCAAATAAATAAAAAATACTTAAAAAATCTAATCCATAATTTTTTTTTTTTTTTTTTTTTTTTTTTTTTTTTAAGTTGCGGTTAGCAATCGACCAGAGTTAAAACGCGAATTGGTCTTAATACTGTTTAAGTAAAGTACATTCTGATCATAAATATCGATATGTATGTCTTTGGGTAGTTTATACGAAAACTAAAAAAAGATTGGGCGAATTGGGCTGAATATTCTTTAAATGAAGTAAATTCTGGTCATAAATATCGATATGTATGTCTTTTGACAGTTCATACGAAAACTAAAAAAATTTCATAAATTTTGTCTTCATATTATTTAATTTTTCCACTTGTAAGTTCTCGAAATACTTTTTTTTAAAAAATATAGAAATTAGAAAGCTGTTCATAATAATAGACATGATGGACATCTTTTGGCTACAGTACCGAAAATTCACAGAAAAAATGGCTAATATGACAGTCACATACAAAGGCTTAATAACTTCGTTGATATATATTATTTATATATAAATATATTTACAAATTTGTTTATTAATTTAGGCACTAAGAAAATTTACATATTATTTAAATTTTAATAAATTAGTTCTAATTTTAGTTATTATTTAAACACATTTTTTTAGTATAATATTTTTAAATAAAGTATACTTTAAAATCATTTTTAAAATATAACCTTAAAGTCATATGTAAAATTGCGACTACTTTTAAAAATTATATTTTATTAACTAAAATTCGATACAATGTTATTTTAAGTGAAAAGGAAATGTTCTACCCTAATTAAATATTTACTAATATCCTAATTGATTTACATATTATACTCATGGATGTAAGACGCTTCTATAATAATGTTAATCTTTCAAAGCATACAGATGCCTATATTTTATCTGATTTCTTCGAAAAATAATTTAGATATTGTATAAAATTTATTTCATAAAAGTTTCGAGATTTCAAGCACAGTTTCAAGAATCTATTTAAAATGTTTACCGATGTAAGATTTCCATTTTTTATGCAAATTTAAAAGTACTTTGTATTTGAAAACGGAACATTGAGAGTAAATCGCCCAACAACATCAAAATATTCAAGTTATAAATTAGTTCTCAAACAAACAAGTAAGAAAAGAAATACTTGCAGTGTACACCATTTTAATATACATTTTCTTCCCAGGCAAAGGAAGTCAGTTTTTCTACGAACGTAAGATAGAAAGAATTGGCTGAAATAGCAACATTTATGCTAAGTGTATATCTCATGTTAGCACGACAAAGGACTTCGTATTTAATATTCATTCTTATGCCCAATCACAGCATTGAACAAATCTTTATTTCCCAGCCGGGATATATATATATATATATATATATATATATATATATATATACAGTCGGCCCCACTTAATCGGGTAACGGATAATTGCATACCCCGCTTATATGCATAGCATGCCGTGGAACAGAAACGTTCCCCATAATGCTAATGTTAAATATACTCGTTTTATCGCATAACAACCTCCGGTTAATTGCATAAATATCCCCAATCTACTAGTAGTAATCCGGATTTTATGAATTTTTGAGTAATGAATAAGAAAAATAAGAAAAAACTTTTTTTTTTGTAACAAGGGTTTGTTATATTTACAATCGAAGAGCAGAAATCGTCGTGAAACATGACTTATCTTAATTCTGGAAACTTATGAGAGCGTTGAATTTGGACAATTGTGTTTTTCTTTTAAAGCTTGCCGTACATACAATGACTCAAGATGCTGGGGGTACTTTTTGAAAAATTTTGGAATCAGGGGAAAATAGAATCGAGACTGTTAAGAAAATAAAAGACCAATATTTAGTGCTGGAAGTGGAGAAATGCAATGTCGAGATATGATAAAAAAAATTCCTAAAGCATTTTTTGCGTAGGCGAAAAAAAAAAAGAGAGATAAATTGGCAAGTAATTGAAAAATAAAAAGAATTTATGCAGGAACTTTTATTTTCAAAGGTATGATTTAAAAGCAAAATTTTTTTATTTAACTTTCATTTTAATTTCACATAAATTATAATGAAAACTTAAACCATGTACCCTAAATAGTGTTATAATACCTTATACTTTATTATATATATTGTTATATATAGAGTAATAATAAATTATTTATTTAAGTTATTATTACAATAGTTTTTAATGTATTAGGTAAATAATTATTGTCCATTAATATTTATCATATATATGGTATATAATCATATGATAACGTATACTGATAACATTAATTGCTATCCTCGCTTAAATGCATACAATTCAGTGGAACCAACTGTATGCAATTATGCGGGGCCGAGTGTACTTCGTTTGTATAATTTGGCTTATTTATTATATAATATCTGGTTAAGTAACTTGAAGTGATATCCTTTAGACAAAACATCATAATTTTTTAAGTAAGATTAAGATAACCAGATAGTAGAGAATACAAACTAGAACGAAAAGTGCAAATGATTCTTCTCTCCCACCCCCAAACACACAATGTATAGAGTCTCGTCTTCTTCCCCTAGCGGCCTTCTAAAATAAATAAAAAATAAAAATAAGATTAAAAAATAAACTGTTTTCAAACATTGGACGAAATTTGGAATTTAAATTCATAATTACCAAGATGTTTTCTGGAAATTTGCTGTTTATTCATTCTTAAGATATATAAAGCAAAGATTCAGCTTTAATTTTATTTTTTTCATTTATTTATACTTTTCTGTTGAATGAAGTTTTTTTTCTCACAGAGTTTTCAACATTTAATCACATTTGTCGTAAAATTTGCGATAACATGCTCGATTGAAGATTCAATGGTATTTTGTGTTACTATTACAAACCCCTTAATTTAATATTCCTTCTTTATATAATCATAGCATTGAACAAAACCTTGTTTCAACAAAATTTTATTTTTTACTCAACCTTGTGTTAACAAAATTGAGTAAAAAATAAAATAATTAAATGTATTTGGTTTGTATCAGTTGGTTTATTTAAAGAGATGGCTTCACGAGTTTAAAAAAAAAAACACCGCTCGTGAAAATGTGTAACATAATGTTGTTAATCTCTCAATATAGAGATTGGTCGGGATAACAACTGCAAACTCAGAATTAAACACAATTTGCATAACTACAGACATACACACATTAAAATTTTATTAAAAACAATTAAAATTTAGTTAGAAAAATATATAAACGTTTCGGCTATTTTCATAGCCCTCATCAGTAAACGAGCAGAGTCACGAAACAGCAAGAGCAACAGTAAGCGAAAAAACAGTTAAAATCACGGTCTAAGTAGGATAAAATAATCAGCAGGAACTTGGGTTGCTTCGTTGATTGGCGATTCAGCTAAAACAGTTCTCCAGCCCTCAAGGAAGACACGGCTAAAATAGACGGGGCAATTGGCTTCCACAATTCGTGCACTCTCAAAATCGGGGACATGAATAGCATGTGGCCCGATTTTGCTAATGCTATTAATTTAGATATGGACGTTGCTATTATACTCATTGAATTTTGTCTGACATAAAATTGTTTCGTTTTTCAAGATATGTTTTATAAACAGTTAAAAGGAACTGCAGTGGGCTCCCCCTGTCCGTGAGAGTAGCACAGAGATTGTTCAGTATTTGGAGAAAGATATTATTTTCAGTTTGAGTAATAAGATTAAGTTTTGGAGGCGGTATGTGGATGATGTTTTTATAATTGCTGAAGAAGATGAATTTGTGGAGATTTTAAACAAAACGAATTCCTTTTCCTCTTCTATCCAGTTCACGATAGAGTTTGAAAATAACAAGTCACTCCCTTTTCTTGATGTTTTGCACCACAGAGAAATTATTAATAATATTCCTATTCTGAAAACTTCTGTTTACAGAAAAAGTACTTACTCCGGGCAATATTTAAATTTTAAATCCAATAGCCCACTTTCACATAAAATCGCAGTCGTCAGATCCTTGTACAACAGAGCCTTGAGATTTTGCAGTGACAAAGTAAGTTTTGATAATGAAATTGGTAAGATAATGAATGATTTACGTCTCAACGACTATCCACGTCGTTGGTGTCTTAGCGTTATTTCGGAACTTACGAGCAAATCAGACCAGTATCCCACTCCTTACCAGCGTGTCAATCCCATAGGAACTATATCTTTGCCTTATTACAGTAATATTTCGGAGAAAATTTCAGCCGTACTCAAGAATGGCAATGTTAGGACAGCTCATGTTCCCTTGAACCGCATTGGTAATATTTTCAGTAGTTTTAAACATGAATATTCGAAGTTTGACCTGAATGGTGTCGTTTATGAAATTCCTTGTAAAGGTTGCAGCTCGATTTACATTGGTGAGACTGGACGCTCATTAAATGCTAGACTCAAGGAGCATAAAAATTCTTTTAAGAAAGGTACTCTGAATTCAAGATTGGTTGCACATGCACTTGAGTTCGATCATGTCCCCGATTTTGAGAGTGCACGAATTGTGGAAGCCAATTACCCCGTCTATTTTAGCCGTGTCTTCCTTGAGGGCTGGAGAACTGTTTTAGCTGAATCGCCAATCAACGAAGCAACCCAAGTTCCTGCTGATTATTTTATCCTACTTAGACCGTGATTTTAACTGTTTTTTCGCTTACTGTTGCTCTTGCTGTTTCGTGACTCAGCTCGTTTACTGATGAGGGCTATGAAAATAGCCGAAACGTTTATATATATATTTTTAACTATATTTTAATTGTTTTTAATAAAATTTTAATGTGTGTATGTCTGTAGTTATGCAAATTGTGTTTAATTATTAAGTAATCCAGACATAATTATGTATGTATTTTCAAACTCTGAATGTTTATGCCTGCAAAAATGACTTATCCTAAATAAAGCCTTGACATTTGAAAGTGTAGAACATGATCATCCTGAACTCTTAAATCCCCATCAAATGATTAAGTTAAGTAAAATCAAAACGAAACGCAATATTTCATCTTGATTCAAACATAAAATATACAATATGAACTTTTAAAAGCTCACTGTATACTTTAAAGGTGACTACAATCGTAAAAGAGATGTTATAAGTTCAAAAGTATATATTTTATTTAAAACGTCTTAGTACTTTTAGGCTGTATTTCCTGAACCCATCATCGGAGAATATTTTAATAACTGATTACTTTTTATTTATACAAATACGTCACTTCGTTTTAAAACGAGGCTAACGAGAAAGACAGGCTACCGCGGTGGGTCCGATTCTTCTTTTTTTACAGACCGCTGGAGTCACGTGATGCTCCTTTCGCACACCTTCATTGGTGCATTCGAGCATCACGTGACTCCAACGGTCTGTAAAAAAAAGAAGAATCGGACTGACCGCGGTAGCCTGTCTTTTTCGTTAGCCTCGGTTTTAAAATGAGAGAGCAAATAATTATTAGAGTTGAAAGTAGAAGTAGCAGTCTCTTGAATTGAACTTAAATAGAGAAGTATATATATTTACTGCAGATCCATTTATTTTATTGCATCACTTTGTTCTCATACGTCATTTTCATTTTGAAACACTGCTACTTCGACTGTCCAGCTACGCATTTAAAATGAAAGTGACGTATGAGAACAAAGTGATGTAATAAAATAAAAAGAAGTTTTAAATAAAATGTGTACTTTTAACTTGTAACATCTCTTTTATTATTTTAGTCGCCTTTTAAGTAAAACAGTGAGCTTTTTAAAGTTCATATTGTATATTTTATGATGATTAATTTAAATTTTATAGCAATTTTGACGAAAGAATGTGTTTAAATGAGCGAATTACTTTACTAAAATTTAAAAAGTTACAAGTTGAAAGGGAGATAAAAAAATATATACTTTTTAAGCCCCCCCCCTCTTTTTTTTTCATTCTTTAAAATGTAAGGAAGTTGTCTTTTAACTGAAAATATTTGTATTGCAGATGATTATTATATCATCAAATGTTATTCAGATGTTGGAATTGCATTAAATCAGATGTCATTTGTTAATGTATTTTTTAAATATCAGTTTAAATTCTATTTTAATGCAGTGTTAATAAATTTATTTTCATCTTGTTCAATAATTTACATCACTGTAATACAAATTACGCATTATTTCAATAATTTAAAAAAGTACATTCCGTTTTAAAACGACATCAGCAACATCGAAATTATAAACTGACACTCAAAGAAAAAAGGAAATCCTCGCAATGTACACAACCATCTGAAACATACTTTCTTCCAGGACGAAGGAAGTAGGTTTTTAACAAAACTTAAGACTGACTGAAATAATGACATTTATGCTAAGTATATTTCGTGTTAGCTTTACAAAGAGCCGCGAACTCAATATTCCTTTTTATGCATAATCACGGCAGAGAACAAATCTTTATTTCCTATCCAGGTAGGAAAAAAAAGTAACTTTCAGTTCTTGGCTTGAATCATTCGACTTATTTAAAGGAAATGATATCATGATTTCTGATGTCGCATATCTTGTCAATCTGCGTGACATTATACTGTTAATCTTTCAAAAGGGACTGATACTGATAACAACTACAACTCAGACACTAAATGATAAACTGTCTCTGCGAAATTACATTATCCTTAATGAAGCCTTGCCATAAAAAAAATGGCTAAGCCTGCTTATAATGAACTATTAGTTTCATATCAAATGGTTTGTTAAATCTCGTCATCCAATTTAGGAAAAGAAAAGTATTTGACTTTTAAAATTTGTAACATGTAAACGTATAAGTTAATGATGTTCTTAGAGCTTGGGGGAATATAACAAATTTAGAAGAGGCTATGTTAATTTGAATGACATTTTCAGAATTTTTTTTTTTTTTTTTTTTTTTTTTTTTCAGAAATGAATAAAGCTATTTAAAAAAAAAAAAAAAAAAAAAAAAAAAATTCAATTAGCCTGTATTCGGAAAAATTATTCTTTGTAGAATGTTTTTGAGACGTTATATTAGACGCTGTTACGTTAATGTGATTTTTATTGTACATATTTTATAAATTTTACTTCTGTAATCCATAAATTCTAAACAGTATCTATTTTAAAAGATTTTGTAATTTTATTTTGCCGATATAATGCGACCGACATTACCTTCTAAAAAGGCTTTGTAAAGAAAAAAAATTAAGTGAAGTTTTTATTTATTTATTTATTTTATTTTATTTTATTTTTTGTTTGGGGGGGGGGGCGTTACGTTGGTGAAATCAATTATATTTTTGTGAAAAATAAAATTTTGTAACGAAAGATCTACTCGAATAAAAACTAAGCATTTATTAATCCTAACTTTTCTCCCGCCAAAACTTTTTTTTTAAATAACCCATTTTAAATCCTAATAATTTTTTAAATGGAAAAGAATTCAATTTTATGGGATGAATTTTGTGAATGGACCCATTTTGTGAAATTCAATTTTTTTAAGGGGACACTTTTATTAAAAAGAATTTTGTGAAGGAACCTATTCTATTAAATACAATTTTGAGCAGGGATGCCAAAAATGCCCTAATTTTTTGCCTGGGTTGACCACTGGAAACTTAAGTATTCTTGGTAAAATGTGATTTAATGGCACATTGTTCAAATAAAAGAAATGGAGAAGTCTTCCAGACATTTGTATTTATCTTGACATTGTTTCTTTTTGTTTCAGAAAAGTTATATTAAAAACAGTATATCGTTAAAGGGACCTCTGGGCGTTGCAGATGCTGGCTCTCCGAAAGAAAAGAACCCAGTTAGCTAGCAAGAAAATTTCTTAAGTAAAAAAAACTGATATTAACATAAAAATGGAGCAATAATTTTCTGAATGTTACATTTTTATAAAAGTTTTTAGGCATCAAGTAGGGGAAAGCCTTTCTTACTGAAATAAATAGGTGTTTGTTATTTATCGTATAATTATTTCCCAATGCATATCAAATCTTTGTGATAAAACGAAGCAAGTCTCATTCTATTCTACAGGCATTCTTCTTATAATCAAAGTAGAGAAAACAATCTATGTTTTCAAATATCTATACAACGAAAGGAATCTGAAATTTTTAAACGTCCGAAAACTAATGTTGAAAGTAAAGGAGCAAGAGAAAAAAATCATTAATTAAATTCTTTGTCATTAATTTCTTTTTCCATTCCCCACTCCCTCTCAAGAGTATGAAGTTTATTCAAATGGTTGGTGCGTGCATTATTCTTATGCAATATTTTAATGTCAGATGTGAATTGCTTCGTATGTTAACCCATTTGCATTATTATAGTGCATTTCAGGAATTTCTTTTATATTCAGAAATTTCGAATTCATAATAGAAATTCTGAATAGTATAATGTTTGCTTTATTTAATGGCAGTTTCGGGATTACATTAAGTAAAAATATTCGGAATTTCTGAAATGGGTGTATGTATACGCCAATGATCGCAAATCACATGCAAGCTTCAAAAGTCAGCAGTTTAAATATACTTATCTATCATCATCAACAGTCTGTCAGTATGTTTTATAAAGCAAATTTCAGGCATTAGATACGAACTGGACTTTCTGAGAGATTTCAACAATTACTACAGCCTTTCATATTATATAAATCTCTCTCTCTCTCTCTATATATATATATATAAATCGACCTTTGCCGTGTTTGTTCTTAACCTCTGCAACACTCCATGCGTTATTCCTTATTGCTTGTATAAATCTTCATCTATCGTCAAAAACTCAAGGAGGGGGGCGCTCTCAATTACGGCTCTGTGGATTCTTAAATGGGTAAAGTGGGCTCTGCTTGCAATTTATATTTTAGTTAGCCATCTTACTTGACAGTATACCATATACGTCCATGCGATACGGAATACACTAAACTTTTTTGTACTTTCTCATTAATGAATTATTTTCTTTCTTTTTTTATGATCATCATTATTATTATTATTATTATTATTTACTATGAGACTTAAACACATACATAATGTATTAGAGAAATGCTGTATTTAAATTTTCTTGAACAATTCCGAATATTCATTAAAAGAAGAACAAGAACTGGTAAATTTTTAAAAGTCAATTTTTGCTGTCTGATTCAAGTGCTCTGATAAAATACCTTTCTACTGGCATATAGAAGCTCAGATAAAAGAATTGAAGAAGCCTTTGAAACATCTGCATTTATTTTAACATTGTTTCGGTTCCTTCTAGAAATGTTATTCATCTTACGTGCATCGGTGTGTCATATATGCGCCTACATGATACGAAATGCACGAACTTTTCCAGGCCCTTCCATTCACAACTTACAATAAACAACTTACTTTCGCATCCACAGAGCACAATGCATTACCGAAACTGAAAATTTTTCATTAACTCTGATCTCTTGCTTCACTCTCCGACAATAAAGTACCCCGAAAAATTATTTACTCTCGGTACCCTTCCCCCTCTGTGCAAATCTCCCACTCCGCTCCTTTAACAGCACGGGACACGTGCCCCTTTTGGATCCGGCACCCCGCCCCACAATGAAACGGGGCTGCTTTTGCAAGTCGGGGGTGGTGTGCCCCCTCTTTGAAACTGTTTCGATGTCCTTCTCAAACACTGAAGTGAAATGGAATGGGATGCAAAAAATGTCAGCGTCTTTTGTCTCGTGGCTCAATGAGAGTTTAACGAGCAAAATGAGAAGCCTGGGTTGTGGAGCACGGGGGGAGTCGCATTGATAAAGATGCTCATTTGTCGATGTTTGCTACGTCAGGAGCTTTTAAGTCGCTAATAAAAAGAGCGGTGTTTTAAGAATCAGCATTGTGGGTTGGGAATTAATTAGCAGCTCGTACAAGTCTGCCTCCACTTCTTGGATGCATTTCTGGCTGACTGACGGCGGCTGTCGATGAATAGTAACAGATTTCAATACAAGAAAGATAAGATTCTCGGTATCAGAAGTTGTTTAATATTCAAAGGGATATATTTTGCATTATTTCAATTCCGTTGTATTACTAATCTCCGAAGAGAATAATGGGTTTTAGTTGGTAAGTCATACGGCAAAGAAAATATTGCTCAATGATTCAAAGGCGGAACAATAAACCGAAGTTACAAGTCGGGTGTAGAAAGTCTTAGGGAATAAAAATAGTGCACTTTGCGTTTATAATGTAAAATTTTTGTATAATCATAATGCATAACAAGAGGAATATTAATCAACAAATAGCGCATAAACGTAAGCAAAAATGTCTAAACTATAGCTCATTTTAATTGAAATATCAGAATTTATTTAAAATTCAAAGGTATATATTTTGTATTATTTTAATTCCATTGCATTGCTTTATTAATCTGCAAATGTAATAATGAGTTTTAGTTAGTAAAATCTTCTCACGGAAATGAAAACATTGCTCACTAGTACAAAATGCAAAACCATAAACTAAATAGCGTATATGGGTTTAGAATGTCTTGTAAAAATTAAAATAACGTAATCTGTATCTAATAAAAAACAAAATGTTACAGCAATCATAATTTAATTCCATTTTGTATAACAAGAGCAAATAATCAGCTAATAGTATATAGTCTTAGATTCATCTTGATAAGAAACTTACAAGTTCACTAATTTGTAAGTGGCTTTAATCTCTTAGCCATCGTTTGTTTCTTTAAAAATTATATACTTATTTATTGTTTTATATTAAAATTTTAATCGATGTTTAGTTGAAAAGAATTCCATCATTTTTTCCTCTCATCAAGTATGTGAATGTCCGGTATAATGAGCCCGAAAATCCACGAGTGCGAGGTGATTCAATCAAATCTATGATAGTGACGGTATACTATATACAGGGTGTTTCAAACAGATTGAAATGCACTTTAATATTTTACCTGTTGGAGATCAGTAGACAATGTAAATTGTAAAAGTATTTAGAATAAAGTAGGAAATAAATTTATGTTAATGAAATAGTCCTCCGATTAATTTAAAAAAAAAGTTACACTTTCTAATTTTCATGCGACCCTCTATAGACAAAGTGATCAGCTAAATTTTTTTTTGTTTTGTCGTAACAAGATAACCATCACACACACACAAACACAAAATTATATTTGTATCTTTAAAAATTTAGGGAGTTGTGCTTATTTAAAAAGGACTATTGTGAATGAAGGCTATATTCGTATAAATTAGAAATGTAAATCTGTGAAGTATTGCATGAACCACCATTTCCCTCCCCCAGGAAAAAAAAAAAACAAAAAACGGTTGATAATATATCTATGCAGTTAATCTTAAACAAAAGACTATCGATGCTTTGCAACAATATTAATGAAGGCAAATTATAAAATATTAAAAGAAGTAACATTAGAAGATCCCAATAATGTAGTAGACATGGGATAAAACATTTTTAAAAAAATGCTTTGTGAATTGTCGCTTTTTAAAAAAAAACTATATTTTTAGCACTTAAAACTATTGTTCTCTTTGCCTTATTTATGCTTGTGAAATGTTTTATTTATAGATGTATTTGTTATGCAATATTTTCACACTTTTTAACATAGTTTTGATATATATATAGAACGCTATCATCAATTTCTGGATTATACATATAATTATTAATGAAATAATCCTTTAAATGGTACCAAAAAGGAGTGCAATCAGCTTTTTTCTTTTTTCGCAATTCAGTTAATTTCTAAAGATTAAAGATATAGCGAGTTTTTACTTTCTTCTATCTTCAATAGAAGAAAGTATTGTAATCGAATTTTTTTTCGACTTCCGGTTTTCGACGGATTTACGCGTTTTAGGGGTCAGAGATACCAAAAAACATGTTTACAGAAAATGTCTGTCTGTCCGTCTATCTGTCGCCATTGTACCATCAAAAGTGTATGAAGTTATGCGTAGGATTGAACCAATTTTTTTTTTAAGTTTTTGGCTATGGCAAGCGGTCCTTCCTTGATTTGGAAAAAATTCGTCGGAAGGAGGAGCTGTAATAGCGATTTTTGTGCGATTTTGAATATTATACCACCGAAAAGTGTAATGAAGTTATGCATAGAATTAAACTATTTCTTAAAAAAAGTTTTTGGCTAAGCAGGACCTCCCTTAATTTGGAAAAAATCGGCCGGAAGGGGGCGTTGCAATAGCGATTTTTGTGTATTCTTCTTAATTCTTCATAGTACTACTGTACGCCAGTGCTTTGTGAATCAACGGGAACTTCCCATCCTGATTAAGCGACTATTCGCAACTAATCGTGATTTTAATAAATATCATGATCGAGATTAACTCGTTTTTACTCCGATTAATTGACTGAAACAGATATTTAAGATGAAAGTCAAAGTTGATCATGGAAGACGGTAGTATTCCGAGTGACGCAGCCTTAAGCCTAAAATCGTATCGTATCGTATCATAGAATTCATAGATGGCGGAACTCATATATACAGCTAACTCGACATCAAAGAAAATGCGAAAAGCCGCCTGTTAATAACTCAGCAAAAATAGGTCCTATTGTTCTGATTTTTTAAAAACAGTCTTATATCTGCAGTCTAATCCTATTCTGAATTTTTTACAATTCTACGTGCAGTATATTTTCAGATCTGTAAACCCATTTTGAAAGCAATTTCGATGGTGTAAGTTTGTCTTTTTTTTTTCTCCGAAACGGTCTAGATTTTTTTTTAAACATTAATATATAAAATGAATCTGTTTTTCATGAAATGGATAAGACTAACCTAGTATCTAGGAAAACTCTTAATTTTTATATAATCCGCATGAAAAATTGGACTTCTTAGGATCGCGGATTACATGTTATTCTAAGGGCTAGCAGACAGAACGTTGCACATCGGTTTTGCGCGGTTTAGGTCACAGTTAAAAATCTGAATATTGGCAATAAATCTTTTTTTAAACTACAAAAACAGTTTATTATGTGCTTTAAAATACTTAGACTGATTTTTTAAAATGGAGCAGTATTTTGTAATTCTATGTATTTTATTTCATTGTTATTCATAGTAAGTAAACATTTTTTAAGGAGAAAATATTTCACATTTAAAAAAAAATTCTCGTATCGAAATTCGATATTTATCGAAAATTCTCGTATCGAAATGAAAATTCATCGCGTTCGCCATAAGACTTCGCCATGTATCACTACGCGATACGCGAAGTTGACTGAAGAAATAAGAAATATCAAAGATCTTGAAATGGTATTCCAAAGGGAGAAAGTGAGTACAATTTCTAATTATCCAGACAGCATTCTTTGCAACCGATCCTTTCTAATTAGTATAATGTTCTGAATTGTTTTTATTTTCAACAATACTTATAACTGTTTTCCTTACAAAATAACGTTCATGTGTGGCATAGGTATTTCTTGTGATATGTGAGTATAGATTACTAATTTAATTTTGTGTTTTCAGTTTCCTTTTAAAGAAATTAAACAAAATCTTTCATTTTTAAAGAACGCACAGTTTAAATAAAAGGTATGACGAAATCAAAATTAAGATTTCCAATCCCGTTTATAAAATGATTCATTTGCGAATCGTTTCTAATAACATTATAAATGAAAATTGACTTAAGATGACATCTTTTTCGAAATATGGGTATCTTTCGTTTATTTTTTTCTTATATAACAACTCTTTTCAGCTTCAAAATAAGTTTATTTTTATAAAATTAAACCTAAAGAGAAAAAAAAAATTCTTATTGCCGTTTATCTCTGTAATAAAAGAAAAACAGAAAAAAAAAACCCCTGAAGCATTTCTTTTAGGCTAATTGATTACAGGCATGGGTGCAAGACCTTCAGTCTCAGGACTGATTTCAGTCTTGGACATATTTTTTACTTATAGTAAATTCTACTTTATATACTTAAATTATCACGATTAGCTCAAAATGAACCATTTTATCCTGACTGGTTGTTTTGAGCTCCTAAAAGTAAAATTTTTCATCATGATATTTTTCCTTATTTAGTAATTAAAGTTTGTAGATAAATAAGATTAAACAGCTTTTTTGCAAAAGTTAGATACTTGTTTTTATTTAATTTTAAAGTTAATATGCTTAAAAGAAAGCTTTAAATAATTTACTTTTAAAAAATATAAAAGTAGCCAGCTCCCTTATATGCTATTTGTGGCAATGAAGTATTATTGTAAATAAGAACAGTTCAGAACATGTTACTATTTAGAAAAGATTGGTTTCACAAAATTTCATTAGCAGCTGCATTGTAGCTGTCATGATAATTAGACTTTGTATAAACTAATAAAGTGATTACCCAGTAACCACTTCAATTAATATATTAATCTGACTCGCATCTTAAATTAAATATTAAGTTTTTATTCTGCTTTCATTAAACCATTCACTATTCTTTAACATTCCGCATATTCCTAAAAAAACTCTTTTTATCAATTCCACCTGTACACTGGAGGGTTGCCGTGCCACTTACAGAGTAGCGCGTTTATCGCCTCGTTGTGCAATAGCATTTGAAAGATCACCACACTAACATAAAAAGGTAGCAATAAAAGAAAATCAAAATTAATCAGTTGATTGTAAAACACCCGCTCCATTCTCGGTCGGGGTACGAACATCACAAGAAAAAAAAAAAACTCGCAAAATTTGACAGCATGTCAGGGAGGGGGGGGGGGGGGAATCCAAAACTTCATCAAAATAGTTGTAACTTTTCTTATAAATATGTTACATATAACATATGGTAGTAATAATCGGTATATCTGATGAAAATACAAATAATTTTTTAAAATGAAATATTTAATGATTTTTTTATTCCTATTACTGTATTGGATTAATAGTAGTTTAAGAGCCATAATTTTATATTCTAAAATCATTAAAAGCACTCTGCAAGCAGTTCTTGTTCAATCACAAAAGCCTGCCACTAAAAAGTTTTAATGCAGAAGATGTAATGTATTTCTCAGATATAAACAATGAATTTTGCAGTTAAGAAGCACATGTATTTTACAAATATTGCTGTTTCTTGGAACACTAAATATGATAAATTATCGCCTTTAACACATTATTTTGGAGTAATGAAAACATTGTTATTATATTAAATTTTTTTGTAAATGGGTGTGCAGCTCATGACAGGTTTTTCTTGCAGCACTAAAATGCATGCTTTCCAAAGTTTTTAAACATTGCCATCTTTACTTTTTTCCACTGTCTATATTTACCTCAGAAGTGGTTAAGATTTTTTTATATTGTAAATCCTAAAGGTTATAATAGCAAAAAAGCATCTTTAAGCCCTTGGGGATGAGCGACCGGTATACTTGGCCACTTAAGGTGTTCAGAATCCTTCATTATTCTCACCACTTATTTTTAATTGTAAAGTTTACGTTCTTTAATCGGAGCATTTCAGTGATTCAATTACAGAAAATTTTCTTTTTTAAAAAACCTGTAGTAATAGGTTAAAAATTAACCAAAGGGCTCTTGTCGCGAAGGGGTTAAACATCTTGAATTACTGTGAACTTTAATAACCCTTGGCTTTAATTGCCAGTACTCTTCCAATTGAGCTATCTGTACGACATTCCAGCCAACACAATATTCGCTCAGAACAACTATTATCATGACATCAATTGATTGTGTGAAAAATAATTAAAAGTGTATATGGTTATGGTTATATATTTTATTATTAAGCAACAGACTTTGCAGATCCGTTTTTCTAAAAAGCTTTAAAGATTGAAATCTCTAGGCTGGAGTGGGAAAGTGGTAATTTTGAGGAATAGGAGGATAATTTATATAGAAGAATTTTCTGTATAAAAATAAAGATTTAAATTTTTTTAATGCTGGGGAGTAGGGGGAGGGAGAAGAGGTGAAATGTACAGTCGTGGAAAAAAAAAGTAAACACCCTCTACTAATTCCTTAACAAATTATTATCGTAGACGAAAGTTATTGGTACCGAACGATTGGAAATAAAGTCTATTTTTAAATGATGTATATAAAATTTGCTTAGGGGACCATCTACATATTAAAACAAATCCAAACTTCATTTTTTTCAATGGCAATACCCAATTTTAACGAGATATTTCAAATCTTCGGTTCAAACTATGCCTAGGCACCAAATCTCAAGTCATTTGAATGATAAGTTTTTTTTATTATAAACATTCAAAATTTAGTGCTTCTAATGTTTAATTACATTTTCTTATTTTTATTTATGTCTCCCGAAATTATGCTCCTAATGAGATAATTTTTTGTGTAGCAGTAAATACTAACATACCCAAACATAAATACGTTGAATTTGCAATTTTTATAATTTTATGATATGAATTATGAAATTAATATTCGAAAAAATTATGAATTGTAACCTAAAATTTTTTTGATGGATTTAGATTTATTAAGTCCTGCTTTATGGAAATCCAAAATTTCACATTTTTCTTCCAAATAGTTTTCAAATTATGCTTAAAAAACGGCAAAATGATGGTTTAAGAGGCCGTCTAAGATAGAAGTGACTAGATATTTTGAAATGTCTTACGCTGTCCTGTAATCTAGCAGACTTCATTGACTGCTTGAGTGACGCTTAAGGTGCCTTGATCAAGAAGGGGGCTCTCTCGGTTAACAATCGAGTACCGAACTTCAATTTGGATACAGCCCTTAAAACAAGCTTGTTTTAAAATAATTAATTTCTCGGAAACTTATAGTACGAATTGCATAAAAATTTGTTTTTAGGCTAATTAAATGGTGTAGAATTCATTTATGCTGTAAGAATTGTGTACTGCTATTGAAAAAAAAAAAAAAAACAAAGTTATGGTTCGTTTTAATATGTAGATGACCCCTTAAGCAAATTTTATATACATCATTTAAAAGTAGACTTTATTTCCAATCGTTCGGTACCAGTAACTTTCTTCTACGGTAATTTGTTGAGGAGTTAGTAGGGAGTGTTTACTTTTTTTTTTCCATGACTGTACATTAGGGAAGTTAGTGCTTATTTATTTATTTATGTTAGTGAGCAACAAATGTTGCAGATTTTTTTTTTCAAACTAATTTTTGAAAGATTTTACTATTTAGGTAAGCTGGAGAGGTGGGTGCAAAAGCAGAAGTGGAATCTTCGGAGTTCAGGGGATTATTTTATATGATTTATTATTATTGTTAATAAAGAATTTTAAATAGGGATGGTTAAAGATTATTTTATATAAAATTAAAGAATGTTTAATTTTTTGCACTAGGAATGAGAAGAGGGAGAAGCAGAAATTTGTAGTTTTGGATTTAATATAAATGTATGTAATTACTTTTATAAGTGAGCGATGATTGTTATATATATTATATATATATAAAGGTTTAAAGAGTAATATTTCTTGCTATTTTTCTTAACAAAGTAAATTTTTTATATAGTAAAATTTAACATGGTTTGTTTCAGAGATATAAAAAGCTAACAGAAATACCCTCTAACATGCATGTTGTACATTACTTCCATATCTTACCAAAGAGTTCTTATAAAAATCTCATTGTACGGTGCTCTTTAAAATTGAAGTATGGTCATCCTTTTTTGCGGGGAGGGAGGGGGGTGAGATTGAAGGTGAATGGAAATACTGACTATGAATTCTTTGTATTGGTCTTTAATTTTTTTTGTGTGTTTATTGTTTTATTTATTTTTTCAATAACCTCAAAAAAGTAATGATATCAATGCAAAAACCCTTAACGGGTGAAAAGTTTGTGACACAGCACTTTATCTTATGCTCTAAGAATTTTAAATGTGGAACTTAAAAATAATGATATCAAATTTTGAGTGACGCTATGCTATTAATTATAATCTCTCTCTATATTATTTATTTCATCTTTTTATTTTTTTTATAATCGCATGTGCAAAAATTATGTTCAATTAAAAAAAAAAAAATGTATAAAAGTTTATTCATTGATGCTTTAACATTTACACCTTTCATAAATTCCAAGTATGAGTTTTAAAAGATATGATATCAAAATTTTAGTGACGCTTTGATGTGACTTTAAACGATTTGTTTTAAAATTAAATTTAAATTATTTTTGTTTTGGCTAAGATATATTCACACATCTAAATAATAGTTTTAATTTTCCAATATACTTTAAATATGTCACTTTCACTGAATTTATATAATGTATTTAAATGTATTTATTTGAATAAATTGATTTATCCTTTGTCCAATGCTATTAAAAATTTAAAATAAGATTTACGTAAATAATTTTTTTGCGTCATTGTATCCAAACTAAGTGAAATGTATTCAAATGGATACTATGAGGCAAAAAAAATTATTTACGTAAATCTTATTTTAAATTTTTAATAGCATTGGACAAAGGATAAATCAATTTATTCAAATAAATACATTTAAATACATTATATAAATTCAGTGAAAGTGACATATTTAAAGTATATTGGAAAATTAAAACTATTATTTAGATGTGTGAATATATCTTAGCCAAAACAAAAATAATTTAAATTTAATTTTAAAACAAATCGTTTAAAGCCACATCAAAGCGTCACTAAAATTTTGATATCATATCTTTTAAAACTCATACTTGGAATTTATGAAAGGTGTAAATGTTAAAGCATCAATGAATAAACTTTTATACATTTTTTTTTTTAATTGAACATAATTTTTGCACATGCGATTATAAAAAAAATAAAAAGATGAAATAAATAATATAGAGAGAGATTATAATTAATAGCATAGCGTCACTCAAAATTTGATATCATTATTTTTAAGTTCCACATTTAAAATTCTTAGAGCATAAGATAAAGTGCTGTGTCACAAACTTTTCACCCGTTAAGGGTTTTTGCATTGATATAGTATTCAACTAATAAAAATGAAATATTGACATCTGTAAGAACATTTTGAAATATTAAAATATATGAGATAGAAGAAAGTTTTACGACTGGCACATCCAACTAGCTTAGAATGATCTCATTGGAGCAAACAAAATAATTCTCTAATTGACTAGGGGTGTGACATAAAAATTAAAAAAGTGTAACTTTTTTTAAATTAATGGGATGACTATTGTATTAAAATGATCTTATTACATTACACTTATTTTAAATATTTTACAATTTTACATTGCTTACTTATCTCCCAGTGGTAAAAAATTAAAGTGGGTTTCAACCTGTTTGAGATACATTGCATAATGCATAGTTTCCTAGTTATCGCTACTTTTATAGAACAAGAATAAGAATGTATCCATATACTCGTCAAATATGCTTTTAATGAAATTTTTAGTTCGATTTTCAATTTATTAGTTCAGTTTACATCAGACTTGCGAGAAGCTTGCAGATTTCGAAAATATAAATACAATACCTTGAAGTATAATTTGTTTTTAATTATGTGCTAATGAAAATATATATTCGTTTTCTTCATTCTTTCAAAAATGAAAAAAAAAAAAATCAATACAAAATAAGCTTTGTAACGCATTTATAAAATGATAGATTTTAGTAAAAATGCGTATTTAATAAAAGCAAATACAGAATTATATTAGTCAAAGGCTATAATAATTCAAGGTTCAGATGTCATAAAGTTGCTTTGCATTCCTTTTATGAAAAAAAAAATTGTAATAATTTTCAATTACTCGAGTTTTCTAACTATTCTAAGCACTTTTCTCTTTCTTACTCACATTTATGCACCGAAGTTGTTTGTTTGTTATATTTGTTGATCGTTGATTATTTATTAGTGAAAACGGCTGTCTTTTATGGGATGTAAAAAATTTAAGCAAAGATTTCGGAGTTACATACTCTCTCAGGAATTCTTTCTTCAATTCACGGAAATATTCATGGCAGTACTATTACCGGAATATATCCGAGAATTGAAGAATATCCGTTTCTTTTTTCTCTGTCACGAGAAAGAAAATATCCGTCAACAAAAGAAATTTCCCTTTCTTTTTTTTTTTTCAACAATAAAAGCTCAATAAGTATATAACATTATATTAATTAAAGGCTGTAAATTCAAATTACCGATGCCTTAAAGTTGTTTTGCATTATTTTTACGGGAAAAGTATTGTAATAATTTTCACTTACTCGAACTTTCTACAATTCGAAGCATTTTTCTCTTTCTTTAGCGCTTCTATGCGCTGAAATTAGTTGCTTTTATTGGTTATTCGTTGATTATTTACCAGTGAAAACGGCTGTGTTTTAAGCTATGGCGAAAATGTAGGTGAAGGTTTCGGAGTTATACAGATAGCTCCAAATCATAATTCGAGTTATCTCATTCTTGCAACTCATTATAATTGAGAAAACAGATGATTTCCGAAGACGAAAAAGTCTGGTTTGAGAGGTTTTCTTAATTTCGAAGCAGTTTTGCATCCTTCAGGGGAAAGGAAAAAAATGTTTCAATCATTTTGATGTATATATTGTTTTTATTAGTACTACTATATGCGGAAATTTAATTGTAGTCGATTATTCGTCTCATCAGGGAAAACTTTTGCCCTTTATATATTATGTCGAAAAAGTAAGAGATGTTCGGAGTTACACATACATACATACAAACCGTAATTCAAATTAAGCGGATTCTTTTGAAAGATCTTTGTATTTTCTATAGAAAAAGAAAGAAATGTTTTGATTATTTTCTAAAGCTCGAATTTTTTACAACTGGAAGCATTTTTATTGCTCTAGCGCTTCATATTCTGGAGTTTAATTGTAATTAGTTGTAGGTATCGTCACTGAAAACAGCTGCTCTATGATGTTGGAAAAATTGAAGCAGGTGTAGAAGTTATAAAGTCGCATCCAAATCAATCGTATCACAGTGTAACTCAATCTTGAGCTCTGTTATAATCGAGAAGTACAGATTTATTTCGGAAAACGAAAGGATCCGGTCTGCGCGTAATACTTCTGCATCATTACCTCCCTCCTCGTCTGGATATCCATATCCCTTGACCGTTGTCCACTAATGGGTCACTCATCCCCATATACATGGAAATGTAGGGTCCGGAAATTCAATGGGGTCGTCGCGGCGGAAGCCACTGACCATCGGTCAAGGGGGGTCTGAAAACGAATGCCCTGGCAGAGATAGAGCAAATATTTTAACTACAAAGATGACAGGACAGGGGAGAGGAGAAAGGATTTCAAAGGGAAGGGTTGATGCAGAGATGATTGATTTTTCACGAGAGTGCATGTGTAGATTTGTCACTGGACATGCGTATGGAGGGAGTGGAAAATAAGAAAAGAAATCTATTTTTCAAGAGTTCTCCTCTAAAAGTTCTCTAATGTATAATAATTTCGAATTCAGTGAGTATCGATAAATAATTTGATTTATTGCCAAAATAATGAAAGTAAATTTAGTGTATATCAGGAACGATAAATTTTAGTAAAAATATTTTAATAATAATTTAGGAAATATCGTCATTTGAAATTGTTATATAATTTTTCATCGTCCTTACCCTTCATATCAGCGGTTGAAAACTTTTTAGGTCGATTTCGTAAGAAATACTACCTATTACATTCTCACATATGTTGGAGTTTCTGCAAACTTTTGCAGATCTACGCCGACCATAACCCCCTAGAACTCAAAACCATCCCCAGTGCAAAACTTCATCTATCTATTTATCTATCTACACTGTCAGAAAAACTCGTCAATATACACTAAGTTATTCCTCATTTTTTAACAAATAATTTCCGTATTGCTAGAAAGCATGTTTTATCCGTGAATTCTCCTCGAACGTCTAAAAAAGAGGAATAAATTCCATTCATTCCTAGTACGCATGCGTATTGGGTATATTGATAATAAATCCGAATTCATTTTAAAAATGAAAAACCAAGAATTCTATAAATTAAGATTTCTAATTTAACTAAAAAAGACAAAAATTTTTCGAATTTCAAAATAAATAACAATCTTTTCTCATTCATTGAAAAGAACTCACAATTTCTTTTTTAAAGTTGAATGAAGTTAAATTAATAAAGTTGTTTATAAATAAATATTCGGATTTAAAATATACTTTAAATGAACACATTTAAAAGATATTTAATTAAGAAAATTAAATGGAAAAAAACTGATATTTCTCAGAAAAAAATCTTATCGAATAAAAATATAATATTTGTATTTTACCTCTAGCAATCTACGAAAAAATATTTAAAATTCATATTTTTATACTACAGTGAAACACCGTTTTACGTCCCCCGAATCTACGTTTTCCCGCATTATACGTTTTCTTCATCAGGTCCCAGTTTTTCCGTATAATTGTAATGTTAATTAAACCCCGATCGTAAGTTTGTTATTTATGGAATTTCCCGCATTTTACGTTTTCTCTGAAAAGTAAAAAAAGAAAAAAAATGTTCTAAAATAAGCAATAATTTTTCCTTTTGTGTTTTTTTAAAGTTAATCCACGTTGTTGAAAGTTATGCAATCTATGAAAACAGAAACGCATTCTAAAGACTCCTGTTTTCTGAGTTTGAGTTTGAGTTTATTTTTGACGGCCGATTATCTACTTGAGGGATATAGGCCCTTGAGGGAGTGCCCTTCGTGGGGTTCTTTCTAAGGGAACCTAACCCGTATTTACGCATGGGAACCGAAGGTTTCGAAGAAAACCACGAAAACTCCGAAACAGTTAGGCCGACGGGCGCTATTGGGTTCCTGTCTTCTGAAACCGGTAAACTGTACATTTAAAAAATCGCCGTACGACGAGCTGGAAGGTATCTTATTAAAGTGGTTTAAAGAAGCTCGTCCCGCGAATGTACCTGTAAATGGCACGATACTGAGAATAAAAGCTCTAGAAATCGCCGATAGGCTTGGTGGTTTGAAAAATTTCACAGCTTCAAATGGCTGGATTGACCGAATGAAAAAAAGACATAATCTTGTGTATAGATCGCTTTCGGGAGAATCATCAAGTGTAAATGAAGCTACAATAGAAGATTGGAAGAAAAATCTACCAAATTTGACCAAAGGATACAAGCCAAAGGACACATTCAATGCAGATGAAACCGGACTTTTCTTTAACCTCCTACCGGATAAAAGTTATGTTGCTAAAGGAGACTCCTGCCATGGAGAGAAGATGTCTAAATTGCGTCTTACGGTTTTACTGTGCTGTAATTATGATGGAAGTGAGAAGCAGACGCCTCTTGTTGTTGGAAAGTCGCGCAACCCACGATGCTTCAAAAACGTGAGAAGTTATCCGACAAAGTACGAAGCAAAGAAAAATGTGTGGATAACTAAACCCCTTTTCGAAGACTTTTTGCGCAAATTAAACAAAAAAATGGAGTTGCAAAATCGTAAAATAATTTTGTTCATTGATCAATGCAGTGCACATCCGGTTTTGCAGCTGTCTAATATGCATATCGATTTTTTTCCGACAAATTGCACAAGCAAATTGCAGCCTTGTGATCTCGGCATTATTCGATCTTTCAAGTTTTTTTTATAGAAAGCAACTTGTCCGGAAAGCTGTAGCTGAAATAGAAAATGGAAACCTAAATGACGCCTGCAAATTAAAGTTAAGTGTTCTAGAGGCTATGCATTTTATTTCTGCGTCGTGGAAAAACGTTACACTACAGTGCATTTCCCATTGTTTTGAAGAAATCGGATTTGTAGCATCTAATGAACCGAGAACAAATGAGGAATTAGTTGCGGTAGACTCGGAGAATGATAACGAAACAGTTATCTATGATTTTGACGATTACATCCCGGAAAATTTAGTAACATGTGAAGCTGAAAGAGCTACTGCTCCATCCGTAGCCGACGTTATGGGCTTTTCGTCCACTTATGAAGATGAAGAAGAAGAAACAGAAGCACAGCCCGTCCCTTCATTCAATATTGCTTTGAAGAGCTTACAAACAGTGAAAGACTATTTTCTTTCTCATAAAGACCAAGGAAAAAAAACTTGCAAAGTATTTCAATCCTGGAAGATGCTGCATTCACTTTGAACTCAATGACTAAAAAACAATCCACTATTACGGACTATTTTCAATCTAAACGCCCAGGATTCGCAATTAAATGTGTTAGTAAAATGATCTTAAAATGGTATCTATAATAATGTTCTTTTCGTAAAATATAGATTGTAATACCTTTTGAGAGAGTCATCTTTACTACCTTTGTTTTTTTTTCTACGATTTTTTAATTTCTATGTATTTCCCGTATTTTACGTTTTTTTACTCAGTCCCTTGAGAAACGTAAAATTGGGGTTTCACTGTATATTAATACTAAAGTATAAAAACCCCAGCGACACTCTCATTAAAGACGAAATCTTCCCGAAATGAACTTCAAAATTAAAAAAAGCTTTTTAAAGAAATTTATCAAGCCATATACATCTGAAGCAAACATATTTACTTCAAAGCGGTTTGATGCTGTACAACTATAGCTCAGTGCTAGCGTGTTCGTCTCGTAACGCTGAGATGGCTGGTTCGAATCCGACGTCAGCCGCTTTTGCTTTTTCCCAACTTTCTTCAATTGACGGATATTTTATCTCCTGTAACGGAGGGAAAAAAAACGGATGTTCGTCAATTCACGGACAAATGCCGGCAGCACTGCTGCCAGTTGAATTTCTGTGAATTGAAGAAAGTTTTTTTGAGAGTGTATCTATCAATCTATCTCTATATATATCACTTTTTTATGGACACGATAACTTCCATAATTCTGCACAAATATCTTCCAAACTGATACATAAAATCATGGGGCAAAAAACTTCAATCAAGATCGTTAATGGGCAAAATTGGACGAAGGGGGTGGAAATGGGAAGCGTTTGTGTGAAAACAGAAAAAAAACCATAACTTCTTAAATAGGATACATATCAAATCAGTTTAATGCTAGTATTACTTCTAGGAAAAGAGCCAAAAATTTATGTGTGACAGATTTTGATATCATTAAAAATGGCCTCAAAAGGCGAAAAAAATAGGATTTTAACCCATATTGGACCACATCGATTAAATATTTTTGAAAATTTTTAAAACTTCAATTATATCATTAATATGGTGTAATTAGGTAGATATTAGCAAATTTTTGAAAAAAAGTTGTTAATTTTTTAAGTAACTAGTTGTCCTATAAACATGACATATTAGTAGGACACATAGTAAGGACATATAAAATGCATACATAAACTAATTTTATGAGCAAATATTTTATTTTACTTTAAAAATACTGTTTATGTTCTACAAAAATACTCTATGATTTCTCCAATAAAAAGATAGTAATAACGGTAAAATTCTAGATTATAAGATCACAATTCTTAAAGAATTTTTTAAATAGATCTTTTTCAATTAAATTTTAATTGGTTACTTGTTTTTTTTTTGTTTGTTTGTTTGTTTGTTTGTTTATATGTTATACTCTTATGTACTTTAAAGATGTCATAACAAAATGCATCCAAAAATTCCTTACAAATTTTATTTTAAAAAATGTTTTATTAGCTGTCCTATTTTTAGGACAGCGGTCCAATATGGGTTAAGAAGAAAAAAAATTCATAACTGTGTCAATTCACACAATATCAAAACCACTTAAATTTATTATAAACCTTCTTAGTAATACCTACAACTTTTATACTGACAAGTTTTTGGTAGGACCAACTCTTACAGAAAAAAAAAGGGGAGAGCGGTGTGGGGTTGTTGTAGAAGAAAAAAAAATCACACCTCTTTTGAATTTTTGCAACCCTCAGAGATACTGTACTTAGGGTTGCATTATTAAACGCGCACGCGTCTCAATAAAAAGAACGTCAGAATTGAAAATACAGTGTGTGTTTTTTCATTTAATGAAACAATCACCACACGATTTAAATTTATTATATAAATCTTTTTAGTTTTTGTTGGAGATATTAGTATTTAACTTCGAAATCTACCTGTGACTGTAGGACGAGCCGGTAGGGATTTTTTTGGACCTCACGGACCTCTAAATACACGATTCGAAATCCTGCGAAATCCTAATATGATGTAAAAAATAAAACATAAATACAGGAGTGGACAAAAAATATGGAAACAACTACAACTTGCAAAGCCTTGCTTTTGGTAGATGTTTCCATATACTTTTGCCCACATATTATTGTACATGTGTACAATAATAATCAGGAAACCTCAATTTTATAATTATGAAATAAATGATCCTATTTAATGTAACAAAATTTTAAATGCTCATTTAACTATAAGAAAATTAAAAATATATATTTAATCATAACAAAAATCCTTAAAGATTGTTTAAATGTAGCAAAATTATTAAAGTTAGTTTAATTAGTACGACATATTCGAAGCTTATTTAAGTAAAACACATTTTTATTGTGATATATAATCTAGCATGTTTGAAATAAATTAATGTATTTTTGGCTCCAATGATGTTATAATATGACTAGTCGTTTTTTATTTCAAGCTATTACCGGTACTGCGTTTTATTGTACAGGTGAAAATGCTTTTTGGATGAATATCTTGGTGAAAATTAAATCAAATTTTTTAATCAAAAATATATTTTCATAAATATAAAATTTTATTAGATTATTACTTTTTTTTTTAATGATTAATAACACATAAAAATGCCAATTATTACCAGATATTTTTGTGGACCACCATAATTTTCTCGAAGACCACTAGTTACCTACTACCGTTACATACAGTTACCTACACACCTATACGTGTTAAACCTGAATATACACGATCAATTTATTTTCCAAAATAAAATAATTTCACCTTCGTATTTCGACAACATTATACGACTGATTAAAATTATTAGTTATTCAGGATGAAAATGTGTATAATTAAAAGAAACCATTCATTCTAATAATATTAAATTAAAAAATATATATTTATATCATTTTGCAATTATCATAACTGATAATTGGTATGTATCAGGCAATAATCTAATTATACTTACGAATTTTTGAAAACCTCCCCTTTTGTTGGGAGGTTTATGAGTTGAGCTCAGGAGAAACTTCACTGATAAAGTTCGTCGCTTTTTGAAGTCACCTGTACAGTGGATCCGCTGCAGACATTTTTTTTTTTCAGAAACTGGCCGAGCACTGTATTTTGTAATACTTTTGTACTTTGTTTTTTAAAAGCAACTTTGATGTAACTTTGTTACTGAAATATCAAGAAAGAAATTGTTAGGGAGAATAATGAAGAAAAAGAAAACTTTCTAGCACCAAAAACGAAAGAGATTCAAAAATTGCTAATGGCTGTTCGCTGATATCACCCATCAAAATGTGACATAACAGAATAAATTTTCGAGTGTGTCGGAAAGACTAGAAAAAGATACAGTAAAAAGATCATTCATTCATGTAACGCACAAAGAAAAGTAAGAGATTACATTAATTAAAGTTAAGTTACGGAAGTCCGGCAATTTCCTTACCTATTTCGCTTGCCCTCGGTAATTTATTATTTTGTATTAACAAATTGTGTCTATACAACTTGATTACTAAATGAAAGAAAAATTTGATTATTTTTGCATTAAATTAGTAACCTACTTAATTTTCTTTCAAAAACTGTATTCAATTTATTCAATTAATTTACACCACTCAAATGTTTGCATCGTTTAATATGGATTTCGGTTAGTGAGGGGGAAAAAAAAGATTTAAAAAAAGGACTTCCTTGAAGCCCGCACTATATGCTGTGAAACCCCGATTTATTGTAACGCGTATTTAACGACTTTCCGCATATAATGTCATTTTTCATTAGTCCCAATTTTTTCCCATACTTGTAATGTTAAAAAATCGCATATTTAACGCTATCATTTTGAAATATTTCCCGCATTTAACGTTTTTCAGCGGTAAGAACTCAATGAAGTTTCCTAAATTAGTCAGAAATTGTGATGAAAAAACAGCTTTCTAACCAATGCTTTCAAAATTTGGAATCTCCCTTCTCTTTGTCCTTTCTCACCAACTGGCAGGTACAACATTCGAAGTTTCCATCTTTGTTCTATCCGCATCAATTCCATTTTATATAATTAGATTACCCTTTCTTTAATAAAACGGAGTTGATAGCATTTGTTAGAGAATTTTCGCAAGCTTTTTAGACTTTAAAATATGTCTTCAAAAAGAAAGCAATTTTCTCTGCCTGAAAAAGCGGAAATCGTCAAGAAAACCAAAGATTACGATGGTAATAATGCAGATTTTGCTAGTTTAATTAAAATTCCATATTCTGCTTTGCAAACATTTTTAAACTAAGTAGATTTAATGGTGCAAAATTTGGAAAAGTGGAAAAACTGGCTAAAAAAAATAAATAAAATAAATGTGAAATCGTCACCGTTTGAAGAATTGCAAAAGTTCTTTTTTCAATAGTTTAACGAAGTTTGTGCAACGAATATTCTTATAAATACCCAGGTTTGAAAGAGAAAGTAATATGAATTGTTTCTAAACTAAAGAATTCAAGGAGTCACAGCTTCAAATTGTTAGGTTTTATGGTTAGATCACTGATCTCCACAATAGTACGGAGGGCTAACTCTCTATTCTGATATTCCAGCGGTCCGCCCATCAATACAATGCCAAAGACTTTTTTGGGGGGGTTGGGAGGGGGGATTTTTGGCAAAAAATAGATTTCCTCCCATAGAGTAGTATGGGGTAGGTATTTTCAAATTGGATTTTCTTTAAAAAATTTAACGAAGTTGCTACAGTTTTCACTGATATCTATTTTTTATTTAAAAAAAATTATAGATTTTATTTAAATTCATCGCAAAGTTTTAATTTGACACTAGTTAAAAATGAATTTTTAGGTAAGCTCAAGACAAGAAAATGAAAAATTCGTTAAGCATTATTCTTAACAATATCAAAAAGGTGTAAAAATAACCAAAGCTGATAAAAGTATGTGGAAAAGTGTGAAAAAATGCTTCTAATACTAAGGAAAATGCAAGACTCATTACTTGCACACATTGAAAGTGTGATGCGGTCGCGGCAGAAACTGAGCGGTGAGCCAGCTCTCCGTACCATTATAGAGCTCAGTGGGTTAGTTTGGATCTGCTTTATAAAGAGGCACAATTTATGATACAAGTCTATTTGTGGCGAGTCTGCTGGGCTCCATTCTGAGACTGTCCATGAGTGATGGAGTCTTTGGTGCAAGACTATTCTAGAAAAGACATTTTCATTGTTTTTCAATCATCTTCCTGATAATAAATTTACAGTAAAAGGTGAAAAATGCCATGATGCGAAACTATCAAAACTGCGACTTACTATTTTGCAATGTGCAAGACGGAGTACAAAGATAACACCATTAGTTTTTGGAAAAACATAATACCAAATAAATGGAGGTGTTTCAAGAATTCAAAGACTTTTCTTACTGAAAATGACTCAAACCAAAAATCTTGGATGATAGGAGTAATTTTTGAAAAATTTCTTCGTAAACTGAACAAACAAATGCGCTTGTAGAGAAACGTATAAGATTATTTTGTTTGTTGATAGTTTATCAATGTACAGCCCATGCTCTACCAGCTAAAGTTACAAACTGTTCCAATGGAATTCTTCCCGGCCAATTCTACAGGCAAAGATCAACCTTGTGATTTGGGGATCATATGAGCATTCACAGTAAACTATAGAAACCAACTTTAAAAAAAAAATCTTCTTAGTATAGAATCATGGAGGCAAGAAAATATCGATAAACGTTTTAGAAGGTCTTCATATAGTTTCTTTAGCATGAGCGGGATCTATGAAAAATGTATCTCAAGTTCTGTTACAAACGGTGGTTTTCCAGGAAACATAGAGGATGAATTTAAATACGAGAAGATAGAAAATGAAGACTTTAATTAAATGGCTGAGTTCAAACGTTGCGTTGTGATATCAAAATTTTTGTCTCTAAGTGATTTGATATACTCGGAATAGAACACTTCTGTTATTGATGAAGATTATGATGAAGAACAAGAATTAATTCTACGACAGAAGTCAATTAAGCTTTGAAAACAGCAAAAGCATTCTTTTAAAATAGTGAAAACCCAGGGAAAAACTTAAAAAAAAAAAATCCTACATTGAGAAGCGATTTGTGATGCAGCTGCTAAAAACTGGACTCAAAATAAAATAACCACTTTCTTTAAAGAATAATTTGGAAAGCTGACGTTTAAATCACTGTAAAAAAAAAAAAAAAAAAAAAAAAAAAAAAAAAAAAAATCATGCATTGAGAAGCGATTTGTGATGCAGCTGCCAAAAACTGGACTCAAAGTAAAATAACCAGTTTCTTTAAAGAATAATTTGGAAAGCTGACGTTTAAATCACTGTAAATGAAGAAATAAAAGATTTTTTACTTAAATTAGAATGTATTTAAGAATGTATTAAGTACGGTGTTTTATTTCTGTCCTACCCCTATTTAACGTTTTCCTATATATAACATCATTTCTTTATGGTCTCTTGAATAACGTTAAATCGGAGTTTCACTGTATCTATATTTAGCTGTTTTCTCACCCTTTTAAAACATCCTTTTAATTTTAATTCCTTTTCAATAGCAAAAAAATCTTCTAAATATTTTTTCTCCTTCAGTAATATAGTTGTAATAGAATTGAAAAAAGAAAATCTCTAATATCGTCTATAGATATTTAAATTCAACCTAATTTTTAAAAGTTCATTAGCGAATTAGCCAGATTGGAAACAAGAAAGAAGTCTTCACTGCAGTTCTAAGACGATTAATTTAACCTCTCCTTCTATACTCTACTGTCTCTCAATAACCTCTGTCTTATAATATCACTTTCCATAATTTTTTTTCCTAAAATAACGCTATCTCTCTAGCATGCTGTAGTATGAGTAAAAATATCTTATCAGATAAAAAAAAAAATCATTTCCTATCTCATTTCCTTACTCTCTCAAACCTCATCCCACTACAGTATGATTTCCACTTCCACCACCTCTTGCCTCCCACCGCCCACCGTCTCTTTCAAACTGTCTTTTCTATGCTACTAATGTTCACTAACTATGAGATATTATGATTCATTTTAAAGAAAATTTCAAAAAATGACTAAGTATGCACTGAAAGAAAAAAGATACCACCTTCATCTAGAACGAATAGGTAAGTCATTTCTAAATCCCTAAACTAGAAATACAGATTTCCGAGTTATGCGAATAAGGTAAACAAATAAACTGAATAGACAAAATGATCAAGAATTTCTAGTCTATAGTTTTCTAAATGATGAAACGATACATTGTATTATGAATCGATTGAGTTGTGAGAAATTATCACTTGATTTCTAGAATTAATTCATAAACAAGAATTATAGTTACTGAAACTCACTTCTTGTGTTCGCATTTATTTGCAGAGATTTTTAAATAGGTTTGACCACTATAATATAGGAAAAAGCCCTTGAATTTACATAGGGATAACTAGAACTTTCTAGCAAAGGAAACTAGAATTTATAAGGATGACATGGAAATATTTTTTAATGAGCCACAATTTATTTTCTAGATGCCAGTGGCAGAACTTTTTTTCAGTGTGAAACATATTTGAATAAACACTAAAGAATTTTTTTAACAGAAGAAGAGTGATAATTTACTCATCAGATGCGCGCATAAAAGTTTATCAATAAAAATTAAAGAGGAATTAGATCGATTTTAAAGAAAGAGTTTAATTTATTATAAGAAATGAGTCAGAGTGAGCTATATTTTTTCTTGCATGAATTCAGAAAATTTAGACGATATGAAGCTATAAAGATAGATGAAGATGCTTTATATGTTTTTATGTGTGAGCGTGTATAAGTGTATGTATATATGCTTATATATCGTATAGACATATATATATATATAAACGGGGTATCATACATTTAACATAATAATTTTTCACATATTGCATCATCATATAAGGATATACTTTACGATCTCAATGTTCCTCATTGCTTTTTAAATTTTCACATTCAGTTACATAATACAAAGCTAAATTTTACTATCTCAAATATTCCTCATCTTTTTAAATGTTATTTATATTCTCGTTTTTTATATTACAATATTTTGTCTTTAAAACGTTAATTTAATCAATTGCCCTTTTATTTATTTTTATATAATTCTTTATTTCTTTCTTTATTTTTTTTTTGTATTAATTTATTCATATTCTTTATTTTATTTTGTATTCACTCAGTACTTATTAAGTTTATTCCTATTTTTTCATTCTAGTTTAACTAAAAGTTAATCTAAGTCTTTTCTTGTTTTCTTCAATCATTTTCATTCCTTTTATTTTTTAACTTTTTTTTTTTTTTTGGGGGGGGGGGGGCTTAAGATGGCAAAACTAAACATTATTGTTATTAATCCAGTTCCAATTTACATTTTTCCATTTTCACACCAGATGGCAGCACAGTTATAGGTTTCACTCAGATGCTCAACTGTTGCTCACATGTTAAATTAGTCTTAACTTTGTTTTCCATGCTGATATGCAGTAGTTTTGACTCTTGGTATGTCATTCAGGTATTGTGCTCTAATGATTTTTAATATCCTGTTTTAATATCCTGTATGAGGTGTATCTTTCTTTGGATCTCTTAGATTTTCATTATCTATTTTCTGTAATGTTTGCGTCATAAGGAGCTAAATTTTGTCATTTTAGGCTTAATGCCGACAAAATTGGATGAAATAACGCATCTTCTATGAATGAACTCACAAGCTCCTCTGACGATTCTGTGAATCATTCATAGTTTCCTATTTTACATACTGGTTTCCTATGTTCATTTCTAAATCATCTTTAGAACTTTATCAATTTCTTCATATATTTGTGATTTCAATTTTATTATTACATACATATATATATATATATTTCCGTTCGCCAATTATGAAGGTTTTTTAATTCATCATATATTGGTGATCAGTATATTGCTACATTATAGTAGAAACAATTCATTAATGATTCATTAAATTAAAAATAGATGATCCTGCTTTATTTTGTATAATGTCAGTGCAATGTATTGATGCTCGATTTATTAATTTTATTTTTTATAAAAAATAAAAAAAAAGATGATGAATTGTAATTATATAATGGTTATATAAATATAACCATTAAATAAATATAACCGACCACCAACAAAAACTGTGAATTTATGAATAAAATGGCATTAACAAATTGACAAAAACACAGTTCCCCCAACATACTTAACATGGGTTCCAAAAACATAGTAAAAAAAAAAAACAGCAGAAATTGAATAAGAGAAATGGAATAATGGAAATTTGTAGAACTTAGACAGAATCGTCGGGTCCCAAATACCTAAAGTTCCACAAGTAAAATGTGTGGTTTCATCTTCATTTTAGCCATAAATTAGCTAAAGAATATGAATTTGGGACAACCACACACATAAAACACATAGCCAAGCACAGCATGGCCCATACAGCATAGTCAAGCACGCTCCCATTATACAGTGTGTCCACGTATAACCTGACCGACCTTTATTTTCGCAACCGTTGGTCCTAGATGCATACTTCCAATTACAAAAATGGTCAAAATTAGGTGCAGTGTTAAGATAAAAAAGTTTGAAGCGAAAAAACAATTTAGTGAAGAATTACAGAATCTAAATTTTTATACGGTCCCCCGGTCCTATAAGTTATATTTAGTAAAATTTCCCTGTTACACTGGCAGGTAAGGCAAAAAAAGTCTCATTATTCTACGACTAAAACTGACCGAGTAATAGCTGTTTAAAGTTGGAGTACACTTTTTGCTGCATATTAGGGATCATTCACAAATTTAGTAGAAATATAATTTCGTCAGGTATATTAAAGAAATGGTTGAGAGTAAAATTAGCATTGCAATATAAATTTGAAATCTTTAATCATTCTGACATATTGCTGCAAAATGCACAATTTGTACTGAACATCATAAGAGGATAAAAATAACAGATTTTTTTTAAAATAAAAGGATGAAAAACAACAGCTTCAATTCTTTACAAAATGATACATATTTTAAAATGCTGTTAGATTACACTGACTTTCAATTTTTGGGTTGTGGCATGTTTTTTATCTTTTGAACATTGATTCTTATGTAATTTTTAGTACTGAATCCGAAAATGACCTTTATTTTAAACCATCACGTCAGGAATTTTCTCAAATCGCAAATTTCAAAGTTAAAAAGCTAAAAGTTAAAATTGATCCTCCCTCCCCTCCCAATCTCATCGGACCCCTGAGTTGTTTAGCTGTTAGAAACCCAGTCTAAGCCAAAAATCTAATAAATTATTGAATTAAATAAAATTAAACCGAATAAAAAAGTCTTACATCTATTTTATAGTATCAGATTTTTCAATATTTTTTAACCTTGAAATTTACGATTTGCGAAAGATCCTGACATGATGATTAAAAGTGAAGGTAATTTTTTTATTCAGCGTTAAAAATACATAAAATGTAATTATAAAATTTAAAAAACACAACCATCGCAGGTTTATGTTATCTAATCTAAAACTCTTTCTTAAACTTCTTGACGGTAATCTATGCGAATTTTTTTTTTTGTGTTATCCTCTAATATAAGTATGTATAAGATGATAAGAGTCGAAAATCCTAATAATATTGCATTGTCATCGGATTTAAGTCAGTATGTAAAATTTAACTTCGATCGGACATTTGAAAGTAAGTTAAAATTCTAGTACAAATTTTAAACTGGAAAGATGATCATTGCAAATTAAATAAAACCTTATGAAAATAACACAATTTTAGTTCAAAGAAAACATAGCCTCAAACCCTTACAAAATAAAATATATGTTAAAATACAATTATTTTAACTAATCTGAAACTTAACTAATAAAACTTAATCGTAATATTTGTACGATTTCTTTCAAAGCGCAGATACCTTGAAATGAGTTCAAGTACTTTAAATACGATCCTTGAAAACATGGCAGAAATTATCTATTTTGAGATGCATAAAAGTGGTTTAAGTCGTGCATTTCAAAGTTTCATATCTGGGTCAATTTTAATGTTAGATGAATGGGACATTTTTTGTCTTACTTGTTAGTATCACAGTAAAGTTTTACTAAATATCACTTATAGGACCGGGGGACCGTATAAAAATTTAAATTTCGTAATTTTTTAATAAATTCTTTTCTTGACCCAAATCGCTTTAAAAACAATTCTTTACCTTATTTAAACCTTTTTTGTAATTGGAAGTATGCATCTAGGACCAACGGTTGCGAAATTAAAGGCCGGTCAGGTTATACGTGGACACACTGTATATAACCAGCGCCCACTAGAGATAATTTAGAATTGAGAATGAACTACTCCATGTATTCAAATGAATCAGTGCGGTGCTACCATGTATTGACTTATTAGTAAAATAAAAACTATTATATAATAAAAACTATGAATAACTATCAAGAGATTAAGTTATAAAGCAAATACTGCTTAGAGATAGATGTATGAAAGATAGATGTAATTAAATAATAATTAAAAATATGTTAATAAATATATACAATTGTATTATAAAAAATTATTAATTGATAAATTAAATCAAAATGATATGTAAAATAGTGAAATTGATCCTTATTAATGTTTCACATAAATATTTGTACTTTGCAATAACATATCACAATTTAAATTCCTGTGACAACATTGCATCATCATTTAATTTAATTTATAATTAAATATAAAAATTAAATTAAGATGCTAAGGAATTAATAATAATTAAATTTTGAAATTAATAAGTTACTTTTAATGTGCCTACAAACTTTCTTAAAAATTAAATACATAGAATTTAAGAGGAGAGGGAAGAACAAGTAATAATTTTATTATAACATGCATTTTATTATCATTTAAGATAGTATACTTTGTACTAGAAATAAATATGATATTGTCCTGAGTAGGCTAAAAATTAAATACAAGTTACTCGTTAACATTATTAAATATTAATGAATATGAATAAATTTAATATGAATTGATAAATATATAAATATCACTACATCATTATACATATAAAAATATCGAATCATCAACATTCATTATACAAAGTTTATTAGCAATGTAGTTATAAATCAAATGCCTCCCTTTTTTTAAAAATAAATTAACCATTGCGTGTTATCCAGACAACGCCACCCTCCTCCGTACTCTAACATCTACCCACCCAACCGTTCTATAATAATTTTTTATTATTATTTTACATTTTTAATTTTTCATAATTATTTTGTTATTATATATATATATATATACAGTTGAACCTCGTTAACATGAACACGCTTAACATGAATTACTTTTAACATAAATTATTCTCACAGTCCCCTATAAAAACGAATACAAAGATTTGATACTGATAACATGAACTACTGTTAACGTGAACAAATTTTTGATTCCCCTTGAGGTTCATGTTAACGAGGTTCGACTGTATATATTTACGCATGTGTTAATATATATATATATATATACATATATGTAGACATTATTAACAGGAAAAATTATGCATTGTTCAATGGATTCAATAAACTTTAACACAGTATAGGAACATCTGGATTAGTATGTACATGAATTTCAGCACATTTATGTGACTATTTTGATGAAGTTATTTTTTAAAAATACACTCTAAATAAAAGGGAGTGACTATTCACTCCAGAGGAGTGAATAATCACTCTATCGCAGAGTCAAAATGTGACTAACCTCTTTAGAGAGACTATTCACTCTGAGCAAAAGTGTAATTTTTGACACTCTGAAAAAGTGAATACCCACTTCTGGGAAGTGAATAGTCACTCTAAACAGGGGTGAATAATCACTCTTTCGGAGGAGTGATTATTCACTCTTGCTAAAAGAGTGCGTTTTTTCATCCCTGATAGGAGTGAATAGTCACTCTTTCATAGAAGTGTATGCTCAATTTTTATGCAGTGAATTCATTTTTTTATGCTGCTTTATGGGCATTTTAAAAGAATCACATCTTTTAGAGTAGACAATGAAAATAAATAAAAGCGTAGTAAAGATTGGAATAAAATGCTTTATTGACAATATTTATTTAATTCATAGTTTGTAACATTAATTGAACTTTTCAGGAAAAATTAAAGTTACATGTGAATTAAATTAGATTACTGACAGAGAAAATCTAAAATATTTTACTGCAATCTTATCCCTTGTATTTGCTTTCATTGCATGCCCTATAAATACTATATGATAATTTTAAAATAAAGTTTTGTTTAAAATATAAAATCTTATCTTTTCACCGTACTTTTTAGCAAAATATCGCTATTTTGGAGTCCTATTCTTCTAAAATGTTTTTAATTTTTCTTCTTGAAAAACAATGCTTATCAACTGATATATTTTTTAATAAGTTCTGAGCTTGATCTAAATATTAAGAATGTGTAAGTTTTTTTTATGTGTTGTGATGTGTTATTGCTTTATTAAATACTAGCTGATCCGTCCGGCGTTGCCCGGGGCCAATTATAATAACCTAAAACAAAACTCAAGTTTGAAAATCTTTTAAATGAACCTAATTTTGGTGACCTCATTGACTTCCGCAGCGTTTAGTGTGCTCCTAACGAACTTCTTTCCGAACGAACCTGGGTCCCCGCTACCTAAAGCAACATGCACCGGAAATGCTCCGCACGTGCTGGAGATATTCAAAAACCAAGTTCAGTGAGAAAAACCTCGTAGTAATCAAGTCTATAGAACATAAAAAAAGAGTGCGCCATCAATGTTAAAAAATGTTAGTAACTAAAGTTTAAGATAAAATTTCGTAAAACAGAAAATATCCGAATTGTCATCTAAGTTGAATGACCCAATTCCCATTGAAATTAGGCTCTTAGAACCCGAAGGAAGAATGCTACCCCAAGCGGTGGAGGTGCTCCCTCCTGTAAATTTCACAAATTACTTTTAACATTAATACGATATTTAATAAACGGATTAAATCCCTTATTTAAAGGTATGAAAAAAGTATGTAAAGTTTAAAATTGTAATAAAATCGGATTGTTTTTCAAGAAGTTGCAACAAAGGAACCCAAGATGGAGATTAATATTCAAAATTTGTGATAGCTGAAGTCTGAGAAATATTTTTGTCGTTCATGTAGTAACTGGAGGACCTAAAAAATTGTTAGAAAAAAAAAATTGGTGAATCGGACCATTTTTAAGGGAGCTATAACAAATGACCCAAAGGGGCAACTGATAGTGAAGATTAGAATCCCAACATAAAAACATTTTAAATGGCCTTAGTTCTTAGCACTTTTAAAGAAATGCACAAAATATGGAGAGAAATGCTAAGAGCAGGGCCCTAGGGCACCAGTAAGTGTGTTTGCCCGGTGAGAGGAATCCAAAACTCAATTTTAAAATTTCGCATTGAGAATGCGAGAAAATTAGGAGATGAAAAATTCATGCTGCAGAAAAAGTTTAAGGGTCTTCGTATTAGGCCTTATGTGATTCTAGGGTGCCCCAGGATTTTAACTGGAATCTAGAAACGGAAGAATAAATAGAAAAAGGATTCCAAAAATGATGATCTGATTAAGAGGAGGCAATTTATTAACAATTTATGTTGCAAAAACTTCAAGGGTCCCGGTAACGGACCCCAAAGTGCCACGGACTTAACTATCATGTAGCTGGGTATAAAGATATGTTTTAGTAGTTTTTAAAATAATCGGCAGACGCTAGAACTATGTTAAAGAAAATTGCATTCAATTCGGATCATTAAAAAAAAAAAAGCTGCACCAAGGGCCTCAAGAAGGCGATTAATATTCAAAATTGGTGTTGTTAGAAAAAAAAAAAAAAAAAAAAGAAGTTAGTTAATCGAACCATTTTTAAAGAGCTATAATATGGGTCTCAAAACGGGCTAACTGATAGTTAAAAGCAGGGCCCCAACTTCGAAACATGTTAAAATGCCTTAGTACGTAACGCTTTAGGTCTATACAATTAGTCAAAATTAAGCATAGGGTATGGTTTATTCATTAGAATAATATTTTAAATAAACGCATAAAAAATTGAGTAAATGTTTTTAAAAATGCAATAGGGCCCCAATAAAATTATGTGGGTGTTGGTCCAGGAAGAAGAGTCCAAGACTCAACTTTAAAATTATGCACTGAGAAGGGGAGAAGATTAGGAGGTGAAATATGCATGGCCCACAAAAAGTTCAAGGGCCCTGGACTGGGCCCTATGGTACCATAGGTGGCCCCAGGGTCTTAAATGGAATGTTGGAACGTCAGAATAACTAAATGGAAAAAGGATTCAAGAAATGAAGATTGGATTAAGAGGGGGCAATTTAATAACAATTTATGGTGAAAAAACTTCAAGGGGACCTGTACCGGGCCCCAAGGAGCCAGAGGCTTAGCTGGCATGTATTTAGGCACAAATATATTTTTAGTAGTTTTTAAAATAATCGGTGGAAGCTTGAACTATGTTAAAGAAAATTGCAATCAATTCGGATCATTTTCCTGCAACAAGAAGCTGCAGCAAGGCTCAAGAAGCTGCAACAAGGGCACCAAGAAGGCGATTAATATTCAAAATTGGTAGTATGTGAAGTCTGAGAAATTTTTTTGTTGTTCATCTAGTAGCTGAAGGACCTAAGAAGATGTTAGAAAAAAAAAGCTAGTGAATTGGACCATTTTTAAGGGAGCTATAATAAAGGGCCCAAAAGTGGCCAACTAACAGTTAAAAACAGGGCCCTAACATGAAAACATTGTAAAATGTCAGTACTTAGCGCTTTAGATCTTAAATTAGTCAAAATTCCGCATAGGGTATGAATTATTCGTTAGAATAATATTTTAAAGAAATGCACAAAAGATTGGGCAAATGTTTAAAAAAGAGCCCTAGGGCTCTTAAATATGAGGATATTGGTCCAAGAAGAAGAGTCCAAGACTCAATTTTAAAATTATGCAGTGAGTAGGTGAGAAAATTAGGGTGTGAAAAATGCTTGGCGCACAAAAAGTTCAAGGGGTCCTGGACCGGGCCCTATGGTTCCCTAGGGGGCCCCATTGTCTTATATGGAATGTAGAAACGTGAGAATAACTAAATGGAAAAGGGATCCCAAAATGAAAATGGAATTAAAAGAAAGCAGTTTATTAACAAGTTATTTGCAAAAAAACTTCAAGGGGTCCTGCAACGGACCCCAAGGGTGCAGGGTCATAACTAGAAAGTAGAAAGGCGAAAAGTCCCCCAAAACGAAGAACATTGGATAAAAAGGGAGCAAGTTATTAACAATTTAGTGCTTAAACATTTCAAGGGGCCCAGGTGCCGCGGTCCTTAATAAAATTATAAATCTGAGTCTCAGGTGCATCAAGACCTGTCTTGGACTATTCTCACCTAAATTTTCAGACTTTTACATGTGGTAGATTTCGCTAGCCATCAGAGACACACACAGACAGACAGACACAGTGATGTGTTCTTTTATTAGTATGGATGAACATGGAGTCTAGAATTTTATATTCTCTGGAATATGTATATATTTTTCTTTTAAACATATTCCTTAACTTATTTATAATTTTCTTCCGCTATTGCTGAAAAACTGATATTAATACAACTCTTATTTATAGAACAACATGATAAGTCATATTTAATTTTTTATCCCCATATATATTGTATTTTGTGAATATGAGCTATATAGATTTGGTATGTTTTATAAGAAAAGATTGATCTGGGTAATAGTAAAAAGAAGGAGGAAAAATGACTACATATGTACTGTTTCTTATTGTTTTTGAAAAACATTTTTAATGTAAAAAAGGAGTTATTTATCTCTTTAAAACATTTTCAATCTTATATTATATAAGTGATACTATGAACTTTTTAAAAAATATGCTAAAGCAGTTTTATCTATAAACATCAGGTATAAAAAACACTTTATCTTAAAGCTTAAATATCATGTTTTATTTTTTAGTACCAATAATTACGTGTATCAAAAACGTGGAAAATGCGTTTACAATGTAAAAAGAAATTTAATAACTGATTCAGAATGTCTAATAATTAAATATTTGATTAAAATCAAAAACTTTGATTAAAACAGCCCTTCGATAAAACAGCAAAAAAAAAAAAAAAAAAAAAAATGCTTACATATAATTGAAAAAAAAAATAAATTTACCAATTTGGAAAACACTAAAAATAATAATTAGTATTTTATAATTGTACTATTAAAAAATAACAAACTACAATAGATGAATTAAAATGCATTTTAGATTTAGCAATTTCTCAAAAACCTTTCCATATTTTATAAGAAATTCCTATTATTTTATAAATTTGGCGAATGTTAAATCTGGAAACATTGGTATGAATATTTAAGATTTTAAATAATAATTCAAAATATTATTAGTAGTAAAAAAAAAAAAAATCTTTCAAAAGTTTCACTACTTTACAGTATGTAAAAAACATTTTCCCAGTATAATGCTAATTTCTAAACTGAAACCGTTAAGTAATACCATATTTATTTCCAAAATCATAATGACGGTAAATAGTGTGTGTTAGTTATCAGAAAACAGTAAGAAACCGAAAAAAATCGAAATCGCTGTCTCAACGCATTTTCAATCTCAAGTAACTGCAGATTAATGCTTACATTTTTATATGAATGTAGGCACGAATCGGTCTCTGCGTCAGCATTTTTTTTTTTTTTTTCTAGCGATGACAGATTAAGATATTTTGCATCACAGTATCGAATAGGAAAATATCGTTTCTGAAAACAATTCAAAGGTCAGTCTTTTTCTTATAACATACAAAACAACAGGAATAAAAAATTTAAGTTAAATAAGACTTACCTTTACGTACCATAAATAATCGCTTTGATAATACCCGTGCGTATTTTAATCCTAAAATGGCGGACGTCTTTCTCTTATATTAAAAAAAAAGCATTGTAGACGCTGTTCTGATTGGCTGAAAGATAATACCAATTCTAGGATACCCACTCCTTCTTAGAGTGGACTATTCACTTTAAGCAGGAATGAATAGTCACTCTAAGAAGGAGTGTTTATTCCCTCTTGAAAAGGAGAGCGTTTTAGTGCCAAATTAGCGTAATTTCCAAGGTTACATTAATGAAATGAAGTTTTTAAAATTAACAAGTGACATATTTTGGTGCTTTTCATTATTTTACTCCATATATATTGGTTCAAAGTTGATCGGGATTTTTTAAAAGTGTATAATGCCAGTCTGTCACTCTCATCAGCGGAGTCAGATATTTTACTCTCGATAACGGAGTGACAAATTTCACTCTCGATAATGGAGTGAAATATTTCACTCCTTTCTAGGGAGTGGAAAATTTCATTCTTTGAGGAGTGTATTTTTATAAATTTCACTCCAAAAAGAGTGAAAATACCTGTCACTCTTTCAAAGAGTGAACTTTTCACTCCTTCCAATTTTAGAGTGCAAATATTTTACAGTCAAACCTCGTTAACATGAACCTCAAAGGGAATTAATTTTTTGTTCATACTATTCGTAGTTCATGCTATCTGTAACAAAAAATCCAGATAAAAATGTTGAGAAAAATACATATAGGGGAGACTGGGGTCTAATGGGACATATGAGCTAACGGGCCATCAGGGTTTTCTTTTAAAACATAGCAGTCAAAATTTATCAGTAAATGTCCCTTCCAGTGTTACACAATAGCATGCAGTGAACTACTTTTTTTTCATAAGCTATTTGCAAAGAAAGAAGCAGGATATATTTAAGCATCAAGATGAGTTTTTTTAATATTTAATAAATATTTGTTTTGATATACTGTTAAATCAGTTTTTAATAACTATAAATTTTATTATGAAGCTTTTATACAATGTTTTAATTTTAATAATTTATTTTTAATCATTATTTCGTACCAGCGATAAACAGTTAATTGACAATAAGCTTAAATACAGTGGTAAAGGATTCAGGGACAAATGTGCATTTTACATAGGGTCTAATGGGAGAAAGCTTTATTTCAGTATTGACACTTATTTCTATTTTAATAGTTAAACTATTAGTTATATATTTTTTAATCCGTTAATAGAAAAATTTTAGAAGTAATTATTTAAAAAAAGTTCTTTTCCCTAGGACTATTTTTGTTCCCTAGGGAAAAGGAAGCTTTCACGCTTTTCTAGGAATTTTGGTTCATGTTAAACATCAAAATGTCTCATGGGGACATCAAGAATTGTTCATATTAACCCTTTCCGACGCAGTGTGCCCGGGTCGGGATACCTAATTTTAATTCCAAACTCACAAACGGCACCAAGAAGATTTTAATAAAATTTTGCATTAACAATGAAAGTATAAAGTAACAAGTTTTTAAGTTCTAAAAAAGTCGTATTTTAATTCCTGTGTCAGTTGATGATTTCAACATTTTATGACAAAGTTTGTCTGTGCCGGAAAGGGTTAAGCGAAATTTCACGTTAAACGTGTTCATCTTAAAAGGAAAAAAAAAACCCCTAGAATCCGTATTCATTTTGACGGGGGCAGTGGGAACTAGTAATTCGCGTGTTATTTGAAAGCTTTTAATTTCTTATGTTAAATTGCTGAAAAAAAAAAAAAAAAAAAAAAACTATTTAGCTAAAAACTAGAAAATTTTCTAGATTGATTTTATCTATTATCATATCTACTTATTAATTTTAATTTTAAATTTCATGTGCAACAGTTTTTTTGGAACACTTTTATAGAATATCTATCTAAAAAGAAATAAAAATGCAGGGAAGAGGTTAAATTAATATATCGACTTATTTAAACGAATATATATTTTTTCTTTTCTTCATTTGAAGATACACCCAACAGACTTGAAGAAATGTGGCATTGATTTTTCACTAACTTCTTGAAAACTCAGTGTAAGAAATAAAAAGTTTTTAATCAATGCTTGGTTCGCAAAGTTTGACTATGATCAGTGCCCGCAAATTTTTGTGCCTATGTCCGTGCCCCTTAGATTGGTTGATTTACTGTTGTTTTTTTGTTTGTTGGTTTTTTTTTTTTGTTTGTTTGGTTGTTTTTGTACGTTTTACACACTTATTCGAAAAGTGTAAACACAAAAAATTAAGTATTCCGGAAAATTGAAAAACGGTTACAGGAATAAAATAAAATATTTTTCTGTTATTTATTGAAATGTGCTTTTAAACCATATATTGAGGTATATTTTTGTCATTTCATCGCATTAACATTTCAAATATCACATTTTTTCACAATTATTAATGGAAATTTGGATGATATTATGAAACATTCCGTGTCTCTCAGAAATATCGTGCACAGGGCATGTTCCCCGGGTGCCCGTGCAATATTCAGGGCCTGACTATGATAAAAATAATACGCAGTATTAAATAATAATAATAATAATAATAAAAGAACAAGTAAAACATAACAATTTCCATATTATTTACCATTTTGTGTTTCCTGAAGTATGTAATAATATAATGAATAAAAAAAAATGAAATACTTGGTAAATCCGTTAAGCATATAAAGTAAATCTCCTTACAATTCCTCATTCTCTGCAGTTAAACGAATGCAAACTCCGACTTCAGAAATGGCAGAAAAAGAAAATTTTATATGTATGCATATCGCGACCGAAAAAGGAAGATGACGTGTGTAATATTTAATGCTTGATTTGAATATAAAGACTTCAACTTCAAAGTAAAAATATCCAGTATTCAAAGTAGAAAAATCTCTTTTCTACTTAATAGTATATTTAAATGGGGCTACACTGTTATAAATATATACATATATATATCTGTAATTCTACAGATGTCAAGTTACAGAAACCTGTATGCTTACTAAAATTTTATCTGTAAACAAATCTTTATCTATACAAAAAAAGATGTAAATCTACACAACTAGTTTTTGTAAAGCTATAGGAATCTGTAGTTTTAAAAAAGAATCTACTAAAATTACAGTAATCTTACTAAAATTTTATATGTAACCCAGTTTGCAGCTACATAAAAAGTTTTAAGCATCCCAGTTTCCTAAAACATTTTTAATAACCTTACAGATTTTTTGACTTACGATGCAAAAGTGCATCTGTTACATGAATTTTTGTTGTTGCCGTTACATAAAAAGTTCTAGGAATCCCAGTTTCATAGAAAAATTGTAGTAACTTTACATTTTTTTTTTTTTTTTTTTTTTTTTTTTTTTTTTTTTTTAACAGTGCATATGAAACCTAAAATTTTGTGTAATGGAATGTGTGTAAATTCAGTTCCAGTTTCAATATTTCATTTGGACTGTTTTCTAAGATTGCGAAAATAATAATAAAAGAACAAGTAAAATAAAACAATTTCCATATTATTTCTCATTTTGTGCCTCCTGAAGTATGCGATAATATAATAAATAAAAAAATGAAATACTTGGTAAATCCGCTAAGCATATAAAGTAAATCTCCTTACAATTCCTCATTCTCCGCAGATAAACGAATGCAAACTCCGACTTCAGAGATAGCAGAAAAAGAAAATTCTCATCTTTAATGGATTATTTGTCTTCACGACCATCTGTTTGAGTACCTGTCCAACAGAAACAAAGGACTTTTCAAGCCGTCCGCTTGTTGACTTAGCGATTACTGAGGGGAGTCTGGTAGAAACTAAAAGTGAATAAGCATAACAAGAAGGTAGACATACAGTTACCATCACCTGGTGCTGTTTACAATGTTATTATGGATTCTGAGAAAAATCAAGCATATGCATATCACGACCAAAAAAGGAAGATAACGTGTGTAATATTTAATCCCCGATTTGAATATAAGTATTTCAAAGTAAAAATATCCAGTATTCAAAGTAAAACAAAAAACTTTTTGTTACGTAATATATTTAAAGAATGAGGCATTAAGGGGGTCCGGGACACATTTTCAAAAAATTTTTATTTATTGAGTTAAAATTTTGAATTTTTTTGTGATGGTTAACCATATCATTTGTAAACAAAATCAAATGATAAAACTTCTCATAGCTTTTAAAAAAAAATTTTTAATTTAAAATTTATGAAAAAAGTGGTATAACTTAAAATCGTTATAACTCGAAATATTATTTGTAGAATTTAAATTGTTTTTCATTTAAATAAACAGAAATATACATATTTTAATTTAGAGCCAGCATTTAAAAAAATATTAATTTAAAAAAAAAATTAAAAATATTTAAAATAAAAACTTAATAAAAATTGATGTAACTTTTTTAAAAAAAATCATATTTTCAAAAGTAAATATTTTTTTCAAATTTGCTGGCTCAAAGTTAAAGTAAAGCAATTGAAAAATACATGTTCCAAGTTTCAAATATTTATCTTTAACGGTTCTAGACTTATAACAACTTAAAGATGAGAAATGGTGAAAAAACCCATCATGAAGAAAAACGCAATTTCACAAGAAGTCGTTTCCTTGACAACCATAGCTTGAAAGGTAGATTTTGAAAACAAACCAAAACGAAAAAATTAATATTTCCTGTTCTAATTAAGATAGAAACATGATTTAAACGTCATTTTAAGTAGAAAACGACAGAAAAAAATTTAATCCAATAAAAGTTTTTTTGAAAATTTTAAGATTTTTGTGTCCCGGACCCCCTTAACCTAGAATAGAGCAGAGACCTAAAATTTTGTGGAATGGAAAGTGAATAAATTCAGTTCCGTTTCAATATTTTATTTGGGCTGTTTTCTAAGATTACATTAAATTCAAAAAAAGGTTTCATTTAAAAAGTCGGAACTGGCCTGATTAAAACCGGATGGGGAAAATTAATATCAATTAAGGTTAAGAGAAAGAAATAAATCAAGTACTTATTTTTATAAGTCTGTGAAAGATCTGTTAATGAATCCATAGGTGAAAGGAAAGTTTAAACACATAAAAATTAAGTTTATTATAAGTGATTTGATAATAAACGACATTATTTCGCAGTAAATTTCAGAATATTTCCCTTTAAATTCAGCATCATCAGCACTCATATATTTGTAAATGGATTATGATTGTTAAAAATAAATCTTCTGCTTTGTGAAAAGATTTTTACTTGTTAATTTTAATCATGAGTTTATTACTTCAACATTTTATTTCCGTCTACAAAATAAAATTACATTAACAATTAAATAATAAACCCATATTTGTAAAAAACAAACAAACATGCTTCTGTATAAACATGAAGGTTTTTTATGACTATAAAAAACTACAATACTTTAAACTATCCAGGAAGTTTTTTGTATTTCAACGCAATCCTCTTCACTGTTGTTTTCAAGCACAAAATTGTGATCTTACTGCCAGCTATGTTTTTCTCAACCTTTTCATCTATGATCCATAACACGTGTACCAGCAGCTCTAATCTCAAAAGAGCGAAAAATAAATTTGACTATGCAATAAGCTGAGAAAAAAAAATTCTATTAGAAATAAATTTTAATATAATAAGGGTTTATCTTCAAGAATGTTTCTATCTATGTATTAGCACTTAAATTTGAACCCAAATATAGGCAGTAAAGCCTCTATATTGTATAACAGTTAACGATAACTTCTATAAAAGTGGGAAAAATCGAAAGTATTTTGATTAAGAAAAATATATCTAAAAAATCATTGACATCATATTTCTTAGAAAGCCATAAAGAAATAGAAGTAAGAAGGAGAGATAGAGAAAAGAAGTGGAAATTTATAAATAGTAATGCAAAGGAATTGCAACAAACTATACATAGTAGTATAAAGTAATGTTTTCTTAAATTCAAGTAACAAAAATTAGGTTAATTTCTGATAAAAGATAAAACAATGAATACCGAAAAGCAAATGTTTTGTTTTCATAAATTTATAATAAAGATAAAATTGTAGGGCTATATGAGTTTACAGGAACATACAGCCTTGATTAAAAGTATTCAGCAGCAAGCCCATATTTTTAATATAACTTTAAAAGTAATAGGGTAACTCTAGGATAGATGGCCATAGTTTTTAAAGATTGGAATAAAAATTCTTAGAATACCAATGCAAGAAATGTTTATGCATATTTGAAATTCTTATACATATCCTCATCATATTTTGGACAAAAATAAAGATAGATGGCCATAGTTTTTAAAGATTGGAATAAAAATTCATAGAATACCAATGCAAGAAATGCTTATGCATATTTGAAATTCTTATACATATCCTCATCATATTTTGGACAAAAAATAATTAAATACAGTTCTCCCCACTTAATCGGGTCACGGATAATCGAATACCCCGCTTATTCGAATAGAATCCTCCGGAACCGAATTTTTTCCCATTGGTTCTATGTTATATTTCCCCGCTTAAACCAAGTACCTTTTACGAACGTCCCCGCTTAATAGAATAACAACTGTGTGACCGATATTTGAAAATAGGCGCGGAAAGCACATTTCAGCCGGAATTTCCTTCCACTTTTTGTCATTTTCGGCTCCTTTACGCTGAAAACAAATTTTCAGTCTTCCTACAATGATTTCGGCCGGCAGGTGTATAATGGACAGGTCAAATGATTTCCCCACCTTGATCTCCCCACCATCACTTCTTGCGAGACTCGAGATGGTAGTTGTGATATTTTGCACTCATTCGAAAAATAACTCGATATTTACTTCTTTAACATTCCACTTAAACAAACCACTCTAAACGATTTTTTAAGGCATTTTAAGTAACGTAAATTAGAAGTAGCAAAGTTTTGACCCAATTCAGACAAGCTGCCTTAAGTGTGATGTAAACCATATAAATGTTTGTACTGACTTTAAACTAATACGTATTTACTTTATATTATTAGCATTTGTATTTATTTTAGTTTATGTTATTCTGCTAACGGTTTATTATGCTGTTAATTAAATATACCGTAGGTGGTTATTTTGCCTTTTTATTACGCATTAAATATTACAATTATGATTCCCCGTTTAATAAAATACCCCGCTTAATCGAATATTATTTCTGGAACCGTCAATATTCGTTTAAACGGGGACGACTGTATCGAGAACAAAAAGAGGGAAACAAAATTGGAATTAAAATGGCAGATGGCCATCTCCCCTTCAAGCCGAGGCGAGATGGACATCCAATACAAGATAGAAAAAATGAAGTTAAAATAGCAGAAAAATAACACATTTCATGTAGTTAATAATGAAAAACACACAGAAATTTTTAAGATGCAATTATATCACGGAAAATCAGTGAATAAAATTTGAATAAACAAAATTTGAAGTATAATTTCAATCCTTCACTTTTCGTAAAATTTCATCACATTTTCGACAAAGATCTTGATAGTTTGTATACTATTCTTGGAACCACTTCTTGCACCTTATACATTGTATCCAGTTATCCTTTTTCGTTGAGGTATTATATTCTTCTCCACAACCAACACAGTGATCCTCGTCCAATTCTATTCCCTCGGACTCTGTAGAATCTAATAATTTCAAATGTATTTCATCTTCTTCGCTGCTGGAAATGTCATGTTTTTTTTTTTTTTTCTTTTTTGTTTTTTTGTTTCTCGCGTTTATTTTAGACTTTTTCACGGTTTTAAGTTTATTTATCAACTTTATCTGTTTCTGGGATAAACGATTCCGAAGATTTTGAATATTGTATGAAACAAAAATACATCGTTAGACTCTATTATATTATCGTTATTGAAATATTTATATTAGTTAAAATTTAAATAATTATGTCAATTAATATAATTATAAAAATAAAAATTGCTATAATTGTTTCAAAAATGATTATATCTAGTTAAAACCTCACTCTGTATAGTTTTGAAATATTGATTATAAGTGGCCTCGATTTGATGTGGCCATCTGTCCTAAAATTGATGGACAGATTGCCGCCCAATTTAAAGCAACACTCAGCCATTGTACGTCTACATTTTAGACTTAAAAGCAAAGATTGGATTATATGCGTGCCTTAAATGTCCTTATAGTAAAAAGAAATATGATATACGTACTGCAAAACGTTCAGATACCTATCTCAACAAAAATATCCAACTACTATAAGTTAAATAAACATTGCAATTACACTTTCTTTTTATAACTGAAAAACGCCAGCTGCACGTCGCATTGAATGAACACGTTGAACTATTTCTTACGAACAAAGTTTATGCTGCAATCTATGATGTAGTTTTTGAAATATTTAGACTGGCCATCTCTCCTCTATATGACCATCTATCCTAAGAATTCACCTAGTCGTATACTGCTTGAAATTAAGGCTTTTTATAAGTTATTACAGATTATAAAAAATGACAATAAAATAACTACTCAATTTCTAATCAACTCTTTTTATTAAACTCTTATTTGCTTAGTAAAAAAAAGTTTTTTTTCTTTTTTTTTTTTTTTTTTTCGTTTTAAATACCAAACTGTTTTTCTGGAAGTTTCGATTTTGTGTTATTCAAATTAATAATTAACGATGAAACTTAGAATAATTCTTGCAGAAAATTCCAAAATATAAGGAATTTTAAACTTCAGCATCGAAAATAGAACGGAAAAAAGTACTATATAAAAATATAAAAAAAAAATATTTGAAACAAATTATATTTAATTTTTTGTTATTTTAATTTTTAGTATAAGTTAATAAAAAAATTCCATGCCACAAAAAAAAAAAAAAAAAAAAAAAAAAAAAAAAAATTACTTTGTTATTTTTGTTATAGATGACTAAGTTCTTTATACAGTCGTCCCCGCTTAATTGCTTACAGTGAATTGTATGCATGTACTCCACTGAATTGTATGCATTTAAGCGGGGTATGCATTTAAGCGAGGACAGCAATTAATGTTATCAGTATACGTTATCATTTGATTATATACCACATATATGATAAATATTAAGGACAATAATTATTTACCTAATAAATTAAAAACTATTAATAACTTTAATAAATAATTTATTATTACTCTATATATAGCAATATATGTAATAAAGTATAAGGTATTATAACACTATTTACAGTACATGGTTTAATTTTTCATAATAAATTATGTGAACATTAAAAGGAAAGTTAAATAAAAAAAAATTTGCTTTTAAATCATACCTTTGAAAATAAAAGTTTCTGCATAAATTCTTTTTATTTTTCAATTATTTACCAATTTATCTCTTTTTTTTTTCTACACAAAAAATCCTTTAGGAATTTATTTTTTTCATATCTCGACATTGCATTTCCCCACTTCCAGTGCTAAATATTGGTCTTTTATTTTCTTGCCCGTCTCGATTCTATTTTCCCCGATTCCAGAATTTTTCAAAAAGTACCCTCAACATCTTGAGTCACAGAGTTTGAGATCTTGAGAGTTTGAATCTGAGAGTTTGTATGTACGGCAAGCTTTAAAAGAAAAACACAATTGTCCAAATTCAACACTCTCATAAGTTTCCAGAATTAGGATAAGTCATCTTTCACGTCGATTTCTGCTCTTCGATTAATTTTTCACATAACAAACATTTCATATAACAAACCACTGTTAAAAAAAAAGTTCTTCCTTTTTTCCCATTCTTTACTATAACAGGAATTCATAAAATCTGAATTACTACTAGTAGGTTGGAGATATTTATGTAATTAACCGGGGATTATTATGCGATAAAACGAGTATATTTAACATTAGCCTTATGGGGAACGTTTCTGTTCCACGGCATTCTATACATATAAGTGGGGTATGCAATTATCCGTTACCCGATTAAGTGGACCGACTGTACTTTGGCATTCTCAGAAAGAATTAGTTTTTCTTGATTATCTATTAACTTGCATAACACAATAACAAAACTTCCAGATAGGCAACGTAATTTAATACCTATTTCATATTTTTATCTCGTTTTTTAAAGGAAATACGCAGGAACAGCAGCGTTCCTAAAATTTTCTACTTTTGCAACTCTGTTTCCAAAACAAAACTCTTCGCGGTAGAATCCTTTAAATATCTATCTAATAAAAAATCTAAATGTTATCGTTTTGAAATAGTGATATAGTAAAGGTAGAAAATTTTAGGAACATTGTGAGTCCTGGGAAATGGTTTAATTAAACAGGCTAACTGAAAATTTAGCTGCTCATTTGCTGTCCTTTTTAAAAAAATTGAAGTAACTTTAAAAAAAAAAAGGGGGGGGGGGTTGGCATTCATAATTGTAAGCAATAAAACATTTATGTATATGGCTATTACTTTTAAAGATATATTCAAAATACGGGGTTTTTCAACAGTTTTGATTAGGCTGTATAAATATTTTATGATTGAAGAGCATTAAAATGAAAACTTCTGAAAATGAACATCATATGATCACGTTTTTAAAAATGTTTCTAAAATCTTCTGAAACAATATTGAAAACTTTCCATGATATTAAGAGTAGTAATTCAAAAGGGGAGGAGGAAGGAGGTGGGGGTCATCTCCTAGTAATTTTATTTAAATTATCTTATTTTGGAAATGTAAATGTAAATTTTATTGTTGATGTGACATTATAATCAAACGATAATGATTTCATGGGATATTGCATGCCTTTCATTCGAATATATTAGGATTAAAACTTGTAAATAGTTTATTACATTTTATTGTATTCTTTATGAAAATTTTCAATTGAAAGCAGATACTAATGTTATTCTACACTCTTCCGTGATATTAGTAGCAATATTTTGAGTACATTTTTGTCTTAGATTAATAAGTTCCCAAAAGTTATTTGATGATATTTAAAAGGCTAGGACAGGGGTTAGGCAAAAAAAAAAAAAAAAAAAAAAAAAAAAGCATTTGGCCTCAGATGCATAACCAGAAAAGAGTCCGGAATCTGCGGCTTAAAAAAAAAAAAAAGAAAGAAAGAAAAAATAATAAAGAATATTACAAAATAAATATCGCCAAATAGTTGAGGATTTTGCATCTATAAAGCAAAGTAAAATTAAGCTAAATATTTATTAAATACCAGGTACTATAATTTTATGTATTCACAGAACTTTTTTAATTAAATTAATCTCTTTCCGTAATATTATAATCGAGTAATTAAACATATATTCTTTACTCCATTATAGATTTTTTTTATATTTTCTGAACTGATTACTAGTGTTATGTTTTACATTATGTTACCATCTTATTTCGAGCCATGTTATATTTTGATTCAAATGAAATTATTATTTCTGATTTGGAATAATATACTTTTAATTTATAATGGCGATTGGGGGGGGGGGGGGGAGCACAGATTACTACTCTGCCTTACGTGAAAATATGTTTAGGTACGTTTCTGGATATTTGTATGAACGACTGATTGTCGTCCCATTCTTGTCAAAGTGAGACGACGGTGGAACAGAAAAATAGAAACGAATTATTTTATACCTTTTCGTATATGATAGACAATGTTAAGCAATTGTAATAATAAGTTAGTCAATTATGGAAATCATCTTCTAAAAACATTATTCTTATTCTTGATTTTAATTGCACTTGAAGTGAGATTTGAAACTATTTTTTACAGTACTATTTTTATGGATTTATCTTTTATCATTCTTTCTTTTTTAATATTATTGTTATTTTACATAATAAAATTCAAAATGAGTCTGTAACCTTAATAAAAATGACAGTTTAACTAGACTTTTAGTTTTCTGTCAAGGATTTTCTGAAATCCATATGCCCTAATTTTTGAAGCATTCACAAAAACCCTTTCTTCGGAATATTTTCCCAGTAAAAATAAGGAAATTACACTGGCAAAATGCATATTATTATTATTATTATTATTATTATTATTATTAATGAATTAATTAATTATCTTTCTTTTTTTTTATTTTACAGTGCATTCATATCTTTATTTTCCATCTCCAAAATATAATTGCAATTACATTTAATTTAAATATATTTAGTTACAGTAAAGTATCAAACAAGTATATTTTTTAATGAATAGTAAATATAAATGTTAAATGATTTATGCTTACCATAAAATATTATTATTATTATTATTATTTTTACATTAAATCTTTATTTAGTACAGCATTTCCTTGTTCAATTTCCCTCTGGTAGCCCTTTATATTTTCCTCTCTCTATCTTCCTTTATATTAAATTATTCATCTTATTTAATGTCGTAAAAATGAATTCTAAGACATTAATAAATAAAAATATAAGTGTAGAATAAAAAAGTAGAAATAAAATAGGTTAAAATATAATAATAAATTTAAAATGAACGTAGGAGGGTAGCTTGTGATTAATGTTCATTATTCTATCATATCGCTCACCCACAAGAAAAGTGACACATCTCGACAAAAGTAACTTTTACAGGAGAGGCAAAAAAAAATCTGCATGGTTTTACTGTAACATGAAATTGTAGCACTTAGCTCTGAATGCAGGAGCAAAAACGTGTAGGATGAGGTTTGGAGGGCTGGGTAATTTTACCTCCCAAAAAAAAATCCACCCCTCTTGTGTGGTCACAAATGGACATATAGCGTAATAAAGTGATTTTTTGTATAACTACGCTTATGAAACTTTTTGTGTAGCAAGATGCAGACCTATGCTATTATGACAGACCTATTAGTGGGATAAAACGCAAAATGAATTTTTGCGAGATGTGTAACTTTTCTTGCGGGTAGGCGATATGTTCAATTTATACTATGTTTTTGATTAATATTTCAAAGTATCACAAGGTATCTTTGAAAAATGTAAATATAAATTATTATAAAACGCATGGGTGAATGCAATACATTTTAACTAAAATACTTCTTTTGAAGTTTCCCCAAATATGAATGATATAAGATTGACATATAATCATGTCTATCCGAAAGACGTTTTTTCTCAAAAGCATATCGGTTTATATTCAACATTGTTAATAATAATAAAAAAATTTAACGAGCCGCAACTTAAATTTAATTAATAATTAGCCTTTGAAGAATAGTTTAAAAAAAATATAGGCATCTTGTATAATTTATTTTGGCCTAAGACAATTAATTTTCACCATAGGTTTATATTCAGTGATATTTTCGAGACAAAGAACTTTTTATATCAGGGTTTTATTTTAATCGTTGACTGCAAACCGTAAAAAAGTATACCACTTATGGTAGCCAAAGAAGACTATTTTTTTCCTGCCATTGTTTCTAAACAATAATTTTCAAGGTAAATTTCTACTAGACATATACCAAGAAATTTATTCTGTGAAAGCAGTAAAGGAGAAAAAACTATCAGTTGGTGCAGTTGTACACCAATCGTCTTTTTCTTTTTTTATGGATTAGTAAATTTATATATTTTTTAAATAAAAGATTTGTTTTTCAAAAGTTAATCTTTAGTTTAAAAATAAGGAATTAGATGCAGTTGTCGGGTTATTGCTTTAACAAATAAGTTGTATTTAAGTACCGTGTTTACTCGCATACTAGTTGCCCTCGCGTAATAGTCGCACCCCCGTTTTGAATCAGAAAAACTCGTCAATAATAGTTGAAATTTATTATGAGAATTTTTTGTTAAAATTTTCACAAAGATTATTTGTAAATTTTATGTCAACAAAAATATTACCAAAAAAAGAAAATGGTATTTAATAAACAGCACATAATCTGGAAACATTTGGCAAGTTACTAATTTTATTATAATGTGTTTTTTATAGCAGTAATGTTTTTGCATTAGAGTGTACAATATTGTGTTTTAGATTTCCCCGCATAATAGTCACACCTAGACTTTCACAATGAAAAATTGGCAAAAAAAGCGCGACCATTACGTGAGTAAACACGGTAAATTTGTGTTTCACTAGCAACTTAACTAACTGTTCATTTACTCAAATTTTATTTGATAAATTATATTCTCTGCTTATTACCAACATATAGCGAATATAATTTTTCATTTCAGTGATAAAATATAATTTGTTTAAAAGAAAGAAACAAAATAAACAATCAACAGAGAGCAAAGTTAAAAAATAAAACATCACGAACTCGCACATTTCTTAGATTATATTTTCCTAAGAAATGTATCAGTCAATTAACTACATTAGAGGTTATGACTTTTCCTTCCGTTACATTAAATATATAATATTTAATTTGACACGATATACCGAATTTATGTTTCGGTTATATACATTAAAGATGATATATTTCTTTATTTAAATGTTCAATTTTACAAATTAGAGAAAACTTAATTTTATCAAGTAAATTTATTCAAAATTCAGGTTAAAAAGTAAGCTGCAGTACTATATTAAGAAGCCAAATTTGTCACTTACATCTAAATTAATTCAGCCCTAAACACATGTTACAGAAAAATAAATTGTAAACAGTAATACCATGTGTATTTTTTCCCTTTCTTTTCATCACTTTATCTCGAATAACCAACTTTGAATGTAACTGATATTAAGATTGATATTTAGGATAGAAGATGTTATGTTACATTTTGTCAAAAATTATTTTGTTATATAGATGGAGGGACTATGTGGTAATCTGTAATACGGTCAACTAAAGTACTAAGATTAGTACAAGAAGGTGTTATATTACATTTTGTTAAAAAAAAATTTTTATCATACAGATAGAGGGGCTATGGAGTAATCTGCAATAGGGTTAAGCTTAAGTACTAAGGGGAAAAAAAAATAATTCTTAAAGATTAGAGGTAATATCTTTAAATTTAATAGTTCAAGTCATACTAATAATTTTTAATAGTAAAAAATTTAAGTTTTTTAAAGAGAATTAAGTATCATCAGTTAACATTTTAAAAATTTTCTACCAAGAAACATTATGCTTCCCAATCTCCGGCTTTAAAAAAAAAAAAAAAAAAAAAAAAACATACTTCGAACCAGAAATTTATTTAATGAATGAAATGAAATTTATTTCAGATGACTACCCCGTAGAATAAAGATACATTTAATTAAACAAATTTTCTGGTTCAAGATATGCTTGTTTTTATTTTTTTTTTAGTCTAAAAAAAGGCGGAAGTTGGCAAGTATACGATAAAATTTACAACAAAACACTTTAATTTTCTCGAAATATAATTTTGGTACACAACCTCTTATTCCGCTAAGCTCTTCAATTACGAATGTGAATTTGTGAAAATAATTGTGAAGTTAAATGTTTTTGCTTACATCTTCCGAAACTGAAAAATAAAATAAACAAAACCTCTTACTGGATGTGTCCGATAAACCAACACGCGGAGAACGCGCATTTCTAATTTTAAACACCCGAATGTTTTTTTTTCACTTATTCGAAGGGAAATATTTCAAATATTCACCTGTTAATCTGTAAGGTAAAACACCCCGACGCAAACTGAGTACTACGATAAGATTAATTGAAAACACCAAACAGCGAGCAGACTCACGTGACATAAACATGAATAACAACGTGTTTTCAAGATCACTTTTTCCGACGCCCTAAAGGCAAGAAGAGAGAAGGTGTAAAGTTAAACATAAATACAGAAAAAAATATATAGCATACACCCACACAAATACAGTGATGGAGGAGGGGGGCTGACTTTGATTGAGGAAATCCAGGGGTATCCGGAATCCTGTTCCTTTTTTCCCGGGAAAGGGAAAACCCCCTTTTCCCGAAAGGAAGGAAGGGAGCATAATTCATTAGCATTTTCTTGGGTACATCTAGGCAAGAACCGAAAAATCCGGGCTTTCTGATTGGCGGAAGGGGGGAATACACACTTGACACGCGTGCCTGCCGTCTTGCATTCTCATTGGTCGATTCTTCCCGGCCGCGCGGTTGCGGTCTCGGTCCGTTTAGGAGGACATTTAGAAGAGAGAAGTGGAATCGATTCGATGGGGGTCGGCGCTGCTCAGAAAGTTGTCTGCCTACATAACGAGGAAGACCCCCTAGTTCACGTTTTCTAAACTACAAGACTACGATATCATTTGATCGGCGGAGAGAATAACAGTTAGCGAGAGTCGCTCTCAAAACGAAAGTAAGTGGAAAAGATCGAAATAATTCTTGTTGCAATGAAAAATATCTCAGAAAGTAGAACTTTAAAAGAATGTTTTGATAGTTTCACAAGCATTTGAAATAAAAATATGCTAACTTCAAATAAGAAACATTTGTTTTAATTTAACTACTAGTTTATATATAACTATATCGTGAAATATTATACATATAATTTTTTTCTGAAAAGAGTTTCAAGTGAAGGAAAAAAAAAAAATGGAAAGTACGGAAGAAATTAACAAGATTTTCATAATAAATTTAAGAAATAACTTTTACATTTGATGTTAAGTTGTTTAAGACGAAAGCAATTTATAATAATAGTCAACGTAAATGAATGTCAAGCTGTTTTATTTACAATAAATCACATTTTGAATAAAATATTTAACGACTGCGAAATAAAACTTTTGAAATTTCAGATAACAAGAAACTTTCAAGTTTGAAGATTAATTATCATTATTACATTTATTAACGAATTCAGATATAAAATGAAGCTATTTAAGCTGATGAAAAATATTGAATAAGTCTTATTTATTTTTTAACCAATTATTAATAGCAGATATTTCCTGAAGAAACCATGTTTAGAAGTTTTTTTTGAAAACCACGTGCAGAAAATGCTTCAAGACTCACGTGACTGACACATGACCAGAATATAAGACTTATTTTTTTTTCAAGATGAAATATCCCAGTTTCAACTGAAGTACTACGAGTATTTTCTGTTTTTAAAAAAGGTAAAAACAAGGTATTTTAAATTTGAAAATTATTTCTTGAACTCTTTTTCATTAATTCTATACTCTTTTAGTCTGTATATAACAAATATTCTGAGACATTTTTACGAAATATTGTTACCGTAGAAATTGTTATTAAAAATTTTCAAACATTTAACACTTTAAGGAAAGTTATGTTTTTAACTCCTGAGTTAATGTTTGATAATAAAGAAATCATCAACTGTTGAACACAATTCTTTCAGGCATTTCTGTGGTATTTGTATCTTTTCATTATGAGGATATTAAACAACAACAATAATTAAATAGATAAAATTACAATATTTTTTAATACATTGAATTAAGACTGCACAACTTTTATTTCACATAAATGTAAAAAAAATGCTAATGAAATGAACTTTCAAAAACTGAATGAATTATTAAGAAAAACTGATCATTACTGTGATAATATCTTAGTTAAAAACTGTAGAAAAATTGTACATCAAGAAAAAACTAATTTTTTAAGCAAAATTCTGAGTACTTTTTTCGTATTTGTAATGGCTCTGTTTGTATGAGAAAACAACTCCAGAATTTGCCAAAAGGAAGAAGAAATTGAAGGTTAAATATTCTTATTCATGAGCTAAGAGTTTTTATTTCACTCTGTATCGAAAGAAATATAAAAAAAATATATCCGACACTATTAGCCACATTTAAACTTTATCCAAGACTTTCACAACAAACGATGATGAAATGAACTTTTAAAAATTGAATGATTGATTAAAAATAACTGACTCAAGAAAAATCAGTTTTTTAAAAGCGAAATTCTGAGTACCGAATTTCGTATAAGTTTAATTATTGTGTTTCCATAAGAAAACAAGCTGACAAAAGAAAACAAGTGAAGTTTAAATGTTCTTATTCATGTTCTACGATTTTTTAATTTATTCTGCATCGAAGCAAATATCAAAACATTATTCGAGACTTCAAATTAAATTTTATTGAAGATTTGCCGAGACTTTCACAACAACAAACCTATAATAATAGTATCTGTTGGCATTTAAATATCCACGCTGACTCCACCGTTACCGACACAATGCGAGCTGTTCCGGGCCTCCACCATTGACGGGGATACGAAGCTGCCTCCCTCCGGCAAGGGCCGGGAAGCAGGGGTGGCGCGGGACGGTGACTGCCCGCACCAACTGGCCTGCCGCTACGGTTCGGCCGACGTCTATCGACTCTGGATGCAAGGCAAGACAGACTTTTACGGCAGTGCATCACCCGTCACAAACCTACCAATGTTATTCACAGGTAAAAATGCATTTAATTTTAAAATAAGTTTGTTCTATATTAATTTCTAACTGGTGTTAAGAATTTTTTTAAACATCCTCACTACATAAAATAAAATTTTTCAGATGTGTTAAAGAAACATGTGCTTTTAACGAAGTGAACTTAAAATAATTAATTAAAGAATGTGTGCATTAAAAACGTGTCAAAATTTTAAATTCATATTGCTATATAAAGATTCTGAAAAAACTCATGTATAATAGATTCTGAATAATCTTATTCTATACTCTTCATTTACCATTGATAATGTTTTAAAAATATGCAAAAAAGAAAATAATGTGAAAAATAAAGCAATGAGGTTGAAGTACTTTTTAATCGGCGTGGTTCATTTATGTTTAGTCATAGCTTCTACAATTGATTATACAATTTTATATAAAAGATATTTTTTAAAAAATCAAATTTCTTTACTTATAATGTATTAGCTTAATATACTACAATTTCATTGCTGCATTAAGTAAATTTAACGCACAAATTTCAACGTTAATAATTTTTATTTAAAATAGTAATTGCTCGGATTTGATGTATCTTTATTATTTTTATCAATTTGCTTTTTCTTTTTTTCTATAAATTAAGAACATAGATATAATGTTTAAGAAATAAAAAGTATAATATCATTTCTGCTATACAAATATTCACAAAACATAATTAGTTTTGTAGATTTTTGTGCAATAAAAATGCAAGGAATCTATGGAAATCTAATGCCCCTTATTTGTTTTTAACACTTTCTCGACAAGGCTCCTTCTCACTTCTTTTAATACTTTGTCACCAGTTTTCTGAAATAGAATATTTCGCTTTATTTAATCTGAAAATCTGAGATCACATAAGGTGAAAATTTCTGTTCAGAAATACTAGTAAAACCAAAATGAAAATTTTGCCTTTTTATTTTAAAATTATATTTAAAAGTTACTTACATTATTAAACTGTATTTCCATGTCGATGTCTTAAATATAATTTTCATCTTAAATTTAAATAGACTTTTAAAAGACATGCAGTCTTATCAAAGAAGTAATATTGCATTATCCTTATTACTCTGAGTATTAAATCTTCAATATATATAAACCAATTGCATTTTCAAGAATGATGATATGTAAAATTTCAAAATACTACGTAAAATATGAAAATAATTCAATCACTCATTTTTTCTAAATGAAAAGTGAAAAAGTTTTCTGTATTGCTGATTGTTTTTTGAAGTTTTTCCCTGTACACGCTGAATTCATACTAAAGTATAATTTAATCTGATACGTAATCTATAAAATTTTATATGTTTGTTACATGCAAAAAAAAAAAAAAAAGAATCATAGATAAATATGCACCGAATCTATATGTAATTATTCAATTATTAGTAACATGTTTAGAATAAGTTACAGTTTCGATTTATTTTGGTTGAAATAATCACTCATAGATGTGTGACAAGCTATTTAACAGTAACAATAGAGTAACAGTAACAGTTTTAACAATAAAAAATATACTTTTTATAATAAATTTTAAATTACTGCTTTTATTTACCTAATCATTTTTCACTTCATATTTTAATATTCTTCTTTTTTTTTTTTTTTTTTAAGTAGGTCTATTTCTTGAATGTTTGAATTTTGTGTCGCTATTTATTATCAAAATATATTATTGAATTATTTTCGAACAAGGTAAAACTTTATCAAGTATACAATAAAATAAACTTACGAGCAAATGGGAAGTATAGTTCAAAAATATTCGAAAAATGCAAAATAAACTTTTGTAGAATTGACAACATCTAACTTCATCTCGATTTTATCATATGTAAATATAGTAGACTAAATAAAAATTAATGAAGGATCTTAAATGTTGGGACTTTTTCCAAAATTTTTCAATGCAATTACTCCTTAAAATAAATAAAATAAGAACATCTATTTAAATATAACGCAAATATATACCATCCTTATAAATATATCATCTTTTTTTAAATATATCATCTTTATAAATCTGTTTTCATGAAATGTTGAAAACTCTTGCTTTATGCTAAAGCAATATATCTGCTTTATCATACATTTATCTAATTTAATAATTATTTGTGTCGGGGTGGGGGTTATAGATTAATAGCCTTTATTTTACAGATTTTGATTCTTTTACGAATATAGAAAAAAAAAAAATGTAATATTCATGGTATTTAGATTAGTTTACATGCTAATGAAATGTAAAAAGCATTGAACTCTTCTTTGTTGGTGTTCTCATCATATTTTCATAATATTTTGTTTAAACTTTAAAATTTACGAGAAATACACATTTTAGATATTTTTTTAATGACTGGGATATTGACCTAAGCACACAGTAAAAAAAAAAAAAAAAAAAAAAAAAATTAAAGTTCATTAAATAGCACCCCCCCCCCCACTCCATTTGTTTTTGAAATTGCCAATAAATAATTATACCATTAAGACTGCGAAACAGTTTATTAAAAAAGAAATATATATCTGCCTATTGCACTTTCATCTCACATCTAGTCTTGTTGCCAAGAAACTAGTTTTACAGGATATTTTGTGCTACTTCGTCTTTATTTTACACATTTTGATTCGTCCATGAATATAGAAAAAATATTAAAAATAAAAATTGATGTAATATTCATGGTAATTAGATTAGCTTACATGCTAATGAAATTCTAAAGCATTGATTTCTTCTTTATTGGTGTTCTCAACACATTCTCATAATATTTTGTTTAAACTTCAAATTTAAAATTTGAGAAATATACATTTTAGACTTATTTTAATACGACGGGGATATTTACTTAAGCAGACAGCAAAAAAATAAAAAAAATAAAATGAAATAGACTATTTAAAATTTTAAAGTTCATTAAGTAATTCCTCCCCTCCCATATGTTTTTGGAATTGTCAATAAATAATTATATCCTTAAGACTGCGAAACCCTTTATTAAAAAAGAAATAGATATCTGCCATTATCATACCAATTGCACTTTCATCTGAAATCTAGTCTTATTGCCAATAAACTAGTTTTACAGGATATTTCGTGCTATTCTGTCTTTATTTTACAGATTTTGATTCTTCTATGAATATAGAAAACAGATTAAAAATAAAAATTAATGTAATATTCGAGGAAATTAGATTAGTTTACATGAAAATTTAAAGCATTGATTTCTTCTTTATTGGTGTTCTCATCACATTCTCAAAATATTTTACTTCAACTTCAAATTTGAAATTTAAGAAATAATCATTTTAGACTTATTTTAAAATGACTGGGATATTCACTTAAGCAGACAGTACAAAAAATTAGGTTATTTAAAATGTTAAAGTTCATTAAGTAATTCCCCCCCCCCCCCCCTCCCATATGTTTTTGGAATTGTCAATAAATAATTATATCCTTAAGAGTTAAGACTGCGAAACAGTTTATTAAAAAAGAAATAGATATTTGCCAATATCTTACCTATTGCATTTTCATCCCGAATCTAGTCTTATTGCCAAGAAACTAGTTTTACAGGATATTTCGTGCTACTGTGCCTTTATTTTACAGATTTTGATTCTTCTATGAGTATAGAAAAATGGATTAAAAATAAAAATTAATGTAATATTCATGGTAATTAGATTAGTTTACATGCTAATGAAATGTTAAAGCATTGAGCTCTTCTTTGTTGGTGTTATCATCGCACTCTCATAATATTTTGTAACTTTAGATTTAAAATTTATGAGAAATACACATTTTAGAATTTTTTTTTAATGTCTGGGAGATTGACTTAAGCAGAAAGTGAAAAAAAAAAAAAAAATAAGATTTTTTTTTTTTAATTTTAAAGTGCATTAAATAAATCCCCCTCCCCCCCCCCTCCATATTTTTTTGAAATTGTCAATAAATAAATATGTCATTAAGACTGCGAAACAGTTTATTAAAAAAGAAATAGTTGTCTGCCAATATCATGCCTATTGCACTTTCAACTCTAATCTAGTCCTACTGCCAAGAAAGTGGTTTTACAGGATATTTTGTTAGACAAATTTAACCAAGTATTGGTATTTTCTAAATGAGTTGAGGAAGTGTGGACAATTTTTACATGATCGAAAATAAGTATGGCTGTATTATTAGCATTTTTGTCTAGATTTATTTCAGATTTCGCATATCTTTCAATGTTTATATTATATTTAAACATGTTTTCAGAAAATGCTATTTGCGATTTAATCTCCTCATTGTTTTGTCATTGTTATTATGAGTATCTTCAAGTATGTAAAAGATATTATAAAAATATGAATTTTCTCATTATCTTTATGTATTTTTCTTTTATAAATTTATTAAATTTTATAAAAGTTTTGTCTCAATGTTTTGAGGAAAAGCATCTGCTAAAAATGATAACTATTAAAGATGTAAATCAAAAGAATATTTAAAAAGTATTTAACAGTGTTGAATAATTTTAATTTCAAAAAACTGTCATTAGTATAGTTTAAGAAATCTTTAAGGGTGTTGGTCAGCCAGGTTTCAAATTCCGCTCGCCAATGTTAAGTCTATGGGCATGGAATTCATTCTCACTTTAAATATATCGGATAAGGAAATTATTATTTTTAAATTATTTTTCTTTTCTGTGTATTCTTCATTCAGGATGTCTCTCTTTCTTTTTTGAGTTGTCAAAATATTTCTGAAATATATATTTAATTTTATTTGAGGTTTTAAAATCATACTGAAAGCTCAATAGCTTTTAAGGCATAAAATATTAAAATATTCATAGATTTTAAAAATATTTTGTAAATTAATAGAAAAGACATCCTTCAAGATGAGTACACAGAAAAAATAAATTAAAAATATTAATTTTCTGAGCACAGATATTTAAAAAATATGAATGCATTCCTTTTTTTTTTTCTTTTAATCAATTATATTGTATGAAGGTTTGTTCTTGAGGTTTTCATCAAAATCTTCTGCTAAAATTGTTAACTGATAAATAAATAAAACAAGAGAATATACTTAAAAAGTATATCATAGTATTTTAATAAATTTGATAAGTTTTAATTTAGCAGGAATGCAATAAAAATGTTTAATTACATTGTAAAGCTGTTGGAATCATCATGTCTAGTCTCCTTTCCTTCAGATACAAAATTTATTACATAAAACCAAGTTATGTAAAGTTAGTTAAGTAAACTCTTCACTCCCCCAAAACAAAATACTATTGTAAATTTTAACAAGATGCTAAAATTTCAGCTTCATTAAAATGTTGAAAAAAGTAGAAATTTAGAGCAATACTTTTTTGACTGTAGTGATTGTTACTATTTTGTCACCGAAATTTTGCTTTCTTAAAATTAAAAGAAAAAATTCTACTTTGATGCTTGTAATATGATCTTCTTTAAACTTTTCATCTCATGAAAATTTAAACATATTATTAGGTGAAAAAAATATACAGATTAGCATTTTTGGCTAGCTTTATTTCAGATTTCGCATCTTTTTAAATTTTATATTATATTTGAATCAGTTTCCAGAAAACTCTCTTTGGCATTTCATTACACGTATTTAGTCACTGATATTATGAGTATTGTATTTAAAATATGTAAAAGAAAATATAAAAAATGAAATCTCCACTAATATTTACGAAATTTCGCGCTACCTTTTTGCCTGTCTTTCTTCTTGTTTTTGCACTTAGCATTGTGCATTACTTCGTTAGAAAAAACTTTCTTTGCAACCAAGTGATGACACGTTTAAGATTTTAAACGTAAATATCTATCATGTTGCCTTTATTTATTAAGAATTGTTACTCTAACCTTTGCTTATCATGAATATGGGAAAAAAGGTTTGGAACTCTTGACGCATCATATTTTTGTTAACTGGATGAATTACTAATGCAAATAGAGTATTCAAACATTAAAAACAATATCTTCTGTCTTCATTTGTTTCTAACATTTCGCTTTTAATTAATTCATAAATTCAACACTTTTTGCATTTGAAACTGATATCATAAAATTTTCACAATAGTTGTCACACTTTTACTTGAAATATTAAAGATTCAATAAAAAGAATAACATAAAAATCAAAATCAATCTTGTTGCAGTCCCTGTATTGATTTTTCTCAGCTTATGCAAAGTCTTATTTACAAGAAACCTGTTTTTACACTCAGTTTTTGTGTTTTCTTAAGGATAGTTGTTCAAATAACACAAAGTCAAAATCAATCTTGTTGCACTCCCTGAATTGATTTGTTTTTCACCCAATTCCAAGTCTTATTGCCAAGAAACCTGTTTTACAGGAATATTTTGCAATCAGCTTCTGCACGCAGACTTTTTTTTTAAAGCTTTATTCGACAATATTACGATAGCAAATTATCTCAACACTCCCCCTCCCCCCCCCCCTCTCTCTCTTCTTAAAATTAAAATGACAAATTTGTGAAACAATAAGATGTATTAAAACTTACGAATAAGTTTTCAATTGTTTTCTCCTGTAAGGAACTAATCTTGGATATTTTTACAATATAATTTATTAAAGCAAAACAACAACAACAAAATATATTGGTAGTCAATTTTAATAAAACCTGAAGTTTGTTTATTAAATCTTGACAGCAACTGATGTCCTTTTTTAATAAACTATTAGGATAATAATGGCAATAATCGCTATTTAAATTAATGAATAATAAGGACAGCAATATAGTTATCTTCCTTGTGAGATCACAAGAATACTAAGGCATATACAGGGCTCCTACTCGTTCCGTTTTTTTTTAAACCACTTTTTTTAAAAGAAAAATCTCCTTTATAAATTTCGCAAAAACTTATCTCGAAGGGCGTTTTTGTGCTGCAATAGTTGCAAATATCTAACACAATTTTTTTTTCTAAGAAAATACTCGTTTTCAAAAAAGGTACCATGGGAGCGTTGCATATATGAATAAATTATTTGGTGGTCATAAATAGAGAGACATGTGATTGATATTTTAAGTGATATTGGATATCACACTGTAAAAAAAAAAAAAAAAAAAAAAAAAAAAAAAAAAAAAAATCTGTCATATTGACAAGAAAAAACTCAATTTTGGCACCAGTAAAAAACCGTTTAATTTACAGAAAAAAGATGTAATTTTTCATTAAAACAGTTTTTTTCTATAAAAAGTGCAGATTTGTTCTGCAAAAATTACAAAATTCAGTTTCTTTACAGAAAAAACTGTTTTTCTTCAAAACAGTTTTTTCAGTAAAAAATACAATTATTTTCTGTAAAAATTACAGTTTTTTTTTTTTTTTTTTTTTTTTTTTTTTTTTTTTTCTTTACAGAGCACAAACATCTTGGCACCTAACAGAATATTATTATCACAGTTTTAAAAAATGAATTTGAACAGAAAATTTTTCGATAACTGCATACACTGCATTCATCTATACAAAATATATTGGTTTATTTTAAAGTGTATTAAGTTTCGGAAAGTTTTATGGTTTTACAATTTTCAAATTTTATGTATTCTCTTGCAATTTTTGCAAAATAAAAGTTTCTTTTAATCTATTGTTTTTTTCTTTTATTCTTTCCTTTCATCTCCCCTTTTTCTTATATATATATATATATACCTATCATATATTTTCACTTATTTTAAGATTGTGATCTTTCTATAGTGAAATCTTTTTCTTAATTCTTTACTTCTTTTCCAAATGTCTTCTATGTCACTTTTCATAAACCAAATATTCTACAATAAAATTTGCACTTATAAAGGCACAAAATCCCTTTTCATGAGATTTATAAAATTTACTTTATTACTTCTAATGTAGTACAAAAATGCTTTTCTTATATGGCTTTTATTTATTTATTAACATATGTAAATGTGCTCTAAAAAAGTCTCGGTGCCTTTTTTTCTGTTATTCAGACTGGTTAGTATACGTTTGATACACGGTAAGCTCATATGCAATTGTATTATATAAAAAAAAGGAGAAAACAAAAACAAAAACTGTGCGCATATTATTACTTTTCTTTATTACACATAAAAATCATATGAAGATAAATACTGCTTGTGAATTACAGCAATGGACAGAAAAAACATCTTCTCTTTGAATATTCAGTTAGAAAATTCGACTTGGATATTTTTTCTGTTTTGCCTGAGTGACAATTCCTCAGCAAATCTCAAGTAAGCGAAATGTTAGTAATAATTAAGTTTTTTTTTTCTTTTTTAATTATCTACTACGTCTTAATGTATCCCATATTTAAATTACCGCAAAATCGTTTACAAAAATAATTTATCGTGCATATAATGTTATATATTTCCTTTTTGTAATTTTATAATAGTAAGAATAGTAAAAATTCAATATTATTTATTCTTAAAGATCCATTTAAAATCTATAGAACAAAATATTCTATTTTTCTTCAAGCATTAAAAAGCATCAGAGGGTTAAAGTTTCGAACTAAGTTTCTTCGCAAAATTCAAATATTTTTATTATAATAAAATTATTAAACCACATTTTAAAATTTATTTTTTACACTTTTTTAATCATTTCATCGTCAAATAATTAACGTCAAATAATTAATAGATATTACTACATCAATTTGTGCTTGAACGAGTGCTTGAAGAGGGAAATTTAATGCAAATGAATCTTATTGTACTTTAATCTTGTACTACAATTATGCTGTAAATCAATTCAAAAATTGTGCCCGAGCAAGACGTACAAAACCAAGATTTAGTACAACATATTCTATTGCTTACGAATCTCTCTATTCTAAAAAAAAGTAACTACCGCTGTCACCGCCGCCGCCGCCGGTTTTGAATTTTTTGTGACCGGAGGTCTTTCTTCGTTAATATTAAGAAAAATAATGCATACAAAAATATGAAAATCGGTAGTATTATACAAAAATGTTTGATAAACACGCTGATGCAGACAGTTTTCAAATCGACGAATTATTTTAAGAGACATTTAATGCCAAATTTGGACAAAATCGTTCCATTAAAAAAGTTTTATAGGATCAAAAACTGTACATAGGACTTTAGTCATTTTTAGATCATTTTATACGTTTGAAGTTCCCGGTGTGCAGACTGTTTTCTTTTTTTAATTTGGCTAATTTTTTTATGTTTTATTTCTATTTTAAATTAAAATTTTCAGGATTTCTAGAGATATTTTTTATAGATTTTAGAAAGTGATATTAATTTAAACTGTTGCCAACTGTATAAACAGCGGAAACAATAATGTTTGCTTCAAAAAAAAAAAAAAAAAAAAAAAAAAATATATATATATATATATATATATATTATATGCGTCATAAAATTAAAAATTTATTTACACGTGACTATTATAAACAGAAAAAAACATTTGGAATTAGAATTAAATAATTATGTACAAAAAGCAGGAACTTATTAAAAATTACGTCATAAAAACTATAATTGCACGTGAATTTTAAGAGAGAAAGAAATTTGTAAAATAATAAATTTATTAACATGCGTTAGAAGTCTTAAATAAGAGAAATTACGTCATATTTACGTTACATTACATTTATTACATAAAATGAACACCAAATAATATTGCAAAACGGTTTAAATTTAGAAACTGCGCTAGACATTTATTTGATATTTTGAGAGGATTCTTTTCAACTATTTTTGTTAGGAAAGCGCAAATAATATTTCATTTCTAACACAAGTATTTTCACGTGAATATTAAAAAGAGAAAGAATAGTTTGGTCAAAATTACGTCAGATTAAAAACGATTAATTTAAAATGTCTTATTTAAAAGAACTTTCTTTTCGCTTTGTTAAAAAATACCGGGAGACAAAGATTCTGTTTACTTAATTCCTTTTATATTAGCTTATTTTGAAATGTTTATCTTATTTTACTTAATCAAAGACGAAAACAGCGATTGACATATGTATTTTTGGTACTACTTAATTATCCCGTCGACCAAAAATCTATCATTCGCCAAACTATAAGATTAAATGTCAATAATGGTTGATCGTAAATGTCACATTAACTTGACTTTAAGCAAGTTACACGTGTCTACGTCATCAAGTTAGCTTTATTTCGACGTTTTATTTGTATTTTTATTAATGTTGCACTAATTTATTTGTTCTTTCGTTATTTAAAATAAAAATGATGTCAATTTGTATAATTTGGCGAGTGCTTTGGCGATTTATATAATTTGGCGAAATTGGTCGACGGGTTAATCAAGTAGTACCGCAGCGGATTTCCCCAGTCAAAGAGAAATGAATAGAAATCCGTTTATAGGGAGATCGCCATTGTTTTTTAAATTATAATTCAATCTTCCGAAATTTTTTTAAAGCCGATCAAATTAGCGTACTTTTAGAGTATGCGGTGTCTGAACGGGTGTTGACGAGCGTAGCTCGTAGGGGGCAGAGCCCCCTAGTTTAATAAAATATTTTTCGATATAGTTCAATTCACATATTTACGATTTGGATTTATTAAAATCTGGACTATAAAGCTAGGCTTCATTTATAAAACCTGTCAGATATTTGAATTTATTTAAATAAAATTTTAAAAAGGACAATATTATGATCATAGCATCTACCGTCATGTACATATAAAATGTAAAAGCTACAAGTTATTACTTGGAAAGTTTTCTCTATTCATAACCTTACATAAAACTTGGTAATGTTTAATTGATGAGTTATTACAGCAAAAGTTTCAATTTAGAATTCTAAGGGTATAAGTTAACTAGAATTGTGAGTGCACAAATTGCTTGAATTTAAAATTAAAATTAACTGTGTATAGATTGCACCAAATATAATAAAATTTCAAAGAGTAAAATATTGAGCCAAAATTTAAGGAACTGTAATTATATACAGGCGTGTCGTGCTTGTACCCATGGGCCAAATTGCAAGGGAGAGACCACTGTAACAATCATTTATTGTTTTGGAATGTATGGGTGCAAGTGAGGCGTTGGGTCTCAAACACAGGAAAGAGACATGGAAGGAATATTTATTGACAGCTGTCATTAACAACTGCCATGTTTATAATAAGTGTTCGAAATTGCGCCACCCAACAGTAATACATGTTTGGCAGCGTCCATGGAGCAATTGGCATACAGATTCAAGGATGCATCCTGGAGTCATATAAACGCGCACACTCAATCCACCGTGCCCCGAAAGTTTGGATCTAGGTAATTGCGCACAACAGTGCTGAAATGTGCTGGCACCCACATATTATGTTGAAACCACAGTTGCTTACGAATGGTGATCAGAACATCTTGAAGTAGTTATATGGTAAAACCTCTTCCAGAAAAATAAGATAGGAAATGCTTGTACTTGGCGCGCTGGACCAGTCCCTTTGCCACATCGATCTCCCGATTTATTGACCACCGATTACGTCTTATGGAGACATCTGAAGAGATTTATTTGTACGATCCAATGGACTTTACCCATGTCACGTCAGCTGCAGGTATATAGAAGAAAACACCAGGAGGCGTGAAGCATATGTTGGTATTGCTTTCCCGTCTTCCAATAAACTCTCTTTTTCGGAGGTTATATAACCTGCAGAGGTTGTTGCCACTCATGGATAAAGTCCGTTGACTCTGTTGATGATCTCGCGAGAACTGGTCGCTTGAATATCCGTTGCTGATGCACGTGTAAGTGAAATACTTGCATCTTTGAATCTGTACGTCAATCGCCCCATCGACTCTATGCCAGGCACGTATCACTGTTGGTTGACGCAATTTCAAGCACTAATTATATACATAGCACTTGTCAATGACGCTCTCAATAAACATTTATTTCATGTCTCTTTCCTGCGTTTGTGCCTCAACTCCTCACTTGTGCTCATACATTCCTTTACAATAAACGGTTGCTAGTCCCTCTATCCTTTTGGCCTCTATCCACCCTTACACAGTTTGTTCCCTGAATTCAGTGACACCCTGTAATTTCTGAAAATTTATGTATTTGAAATATAATTCAATAAAAAAAAAAGAATTAACAACATGCATCTAAAAGCTTTCTTCATTGCAGAATGACATTTAAACTATCAAAATGTAGATTTTTTTTTTTTTTTTTTTTTTTTTTTTTTTTTTTTTTTTAATACAAAGTTACATTTTATGTATTTAGATATACATGATAAAGCAGAAAAAATATTCTGTAGAATACAGTACTTATAGAAGTTAATTCTTCATTTTTTTATTAACGTTTTTAAATAAAAACAATAATATTCCATTAACTATGTGAAGCGAAAATCAAGACTGGATTTTCTTATAGCAACTCTCCTTAAAGATCAGAGTTAGTTATTTATGATATATATAGCATAAAATTAATGATTTTTAAATTAAAAAAAAGTTTAATTTCCTATAACAAATATAAGAATTTTCAGAATTCAGCCTTACGCAAAAATAAGAAAACTGTAGTTTTCTTAAAATCTTGAAAAATCCACTTTAATAAAGGGTGATGTTTTGCACCTATGATAATTGAATTGTTTTTTTTTCTAATTCCCCCTTTTTATGTACCACTTTTAATTTTCTAGATAACTTAGTTGAACATTTGCACTCTTTCTTCAATATAGTGGGAGTTTTGTAATTGCCGCATAATAAACAGAACTAGACCTTCACAAAAAGTCTTTGACTCTTAATCTTATGTTAATCTTGATCCTCCTAACGTTTCTGAAGGGGATCCAAATAGATGTTAGTCAGACGATGATGAGTTCGGCCTATAAGGATCGAGTGATTTATAGTGAAATTTTTGATTTGTTACACTTATTGTGTGAGGTATTGCTTTTTCTCGGAGTAGACGAACATTAGGATGGAAATATAATTCTTTAAAACCGATGGGCAGCTTTAATCTACTTCAAAAATTAACATTACTATACTGCATTATATATATGTACTTCGTTCATGGAGAAAATTGACGTAGATTCTAAATATTATTAGTGAGAACAGTTTTTGCTTCAGTGGAGTAATTTCACTTTTTGTACGGCATGCCATACACTCGCCTGGTTTCATCTTTTTCACGATCAGTAAAAAAAAAAAAAAAAAAAAAAAAAAAAAAGGGGGTTCAGTTATATTATATAAAGAGTGACACTTTCGAATTGTACATTCAATCTGTGCCGAATTTAGTTTGATATTTTCCTTTCTAGAAAGTTTTCTAATTTTACTTTGTGCAATCGCATTAGGTACTTCGTGTTTATTCATAATGTTAGCGGCTAAATAAGTAAATATATGAAGAATAAAATGATGCTAAGCAATTTTTTTGACCGTAAACAAATTATGATAATTGCCTTGACAAGTATAAACTAGTCGGATGTGGCAATCCCAAAACTTTCTTCTATCTCATACATGTTAATACTTCCTGAAAATGCAGCCGGTTAGATGATTTACACCAAAATCTAATCAGCAACTACTTATGTCAACTTCTAACTGAATCTGAAGTTTCGTGAAAATCCATGCATTAGTTTTTGAGTAGAGCTACGGCGGAAATCATAAAAAATTCTGCATTGTAGCGCCACCTGTTGGGCGATATATACCAAAACCTAAAAACAACAACTTAAGACGACTTGATAACTGAATCTGAAATTTGATTAAAATCCGTGCACCCCTTCTTGAGATAAAACTATTGCGGGAATCAGGAAAAATGCAGTGTAGCAGCGCCACCTGTTGGATGATTTAGACCAAAACGTAGTCAGCGCCAACTCATGTCAAGGACTAACTAAATCTGAAGTTTGATCAAAATCCACGCATTAGTTCTTGACATAGAGACACTGCGGAAATCAGGAAAAATTATATATAGCAGCGCCACCTGCTGAGCGATTTACACCAAAACGTAGTAAACATCAATTCATATCAAGGACTAACTGAATCTGAAGTTTCATGAATATCGTGCATTAGTTTTTAAGATAGAGTCATTTTGGAAATCGTAAAAAATGCAGCATAGCAGCGCCACCTGTTGAGCGATTTGCACCAAAAACTAATCAGCACCAATTTATATCAGGGACTAACAGAATATAAATTTTTATTAAATTCCGTGCATTAGTTCTTGAGATAGAGCGCCCACAAAATTTGTGTCACACACACACAGACAGACTCTCAAACAGACATTTTGTAAAAGCAAGTTTTTGTGGAATCTCTGACCCGTAAAACGTGTAAATCCGTCGAAAACCGGAATTAGAAAATTTTCACGACTCCAATACTTTCAATAGAATAAAAACACTGTATTAAACACTAGTGCCGTGAATGAAATTTTCACCTTGTTGTTAATAAACAATATAAAATACATATAACTACTTAAAAGGTGACTCAAACATATAAAAATATTATTTATTGCAACCCGAGATCTCTCGAACACACACGCGCTCATTTTCAAAGGGAAAAAAAATTCATTTTTTTCCCTTCGACTCATTTTTTCCCTTTGAAAATGAACGCGTGTGTGTTCGACAGATCTCGGGTGCAATAAATAATATTTTTATATGTTTGAGTCACCTTTTAAGTAGTTATATGTATTTTATATTGTTTATCCAATACTTTCTTCTTGTAAAGATAGAAGAAAGTAAAAATTTCTATTGATATCAAAAAATCTCATTTATATTTGATCCACCCTCATAAATTAAGAATGGGATTATTATTAGTTAAGGGTGCATTCGAAAAAATATTTTTCCACCCTCAACAGCTCGAAATTTTCTGAGACATTTTCAGACTCATTTTTAAAAATAAAAACATGAAACTTGCTGAGGTGATTTTTGAAGAGATGTATAAGAGGCCGTGTGATTTAATTTTTCACTCAATTAATTAGAATTTGAGTTTTAAACAATTATTTTCTCAGTATGACCATTTTTTTCATTTCCAGATCTCCCGCTTCGGAAAATTCGGTTCAAAACGCCAACTTTGACAGCATTTTTTACAATATTAGCTGACCCGCCCGACGTTGCCCGGGCCCGTAATATTCTTAAATGAATCTGAAATTTTTATCGCAGGTCCGTACAAGGGGGTGGGGGGCGGGGGGAGACGGTGAAAATTACCAGGGTCCGACTCTTGTTCAGTTCCAAAGTTGTGTAAATTCACAGGTTAAGTTTTTTTAATTTTTATATGTCTCATGGTTTTTTTTATTCCAAATTAATTGATGAATTCAATTATATTTTCAATAGTTTAATTTTTTATTTAAAATCTTTAGATGAAAAAGCAATTACAAATACAACATAAACTGTAATACTGAAAAAGAAATAATAAAATTGTAAGCAAATATTGCTATATAGATTTTTTAAAGAAGTACCATCCAGAAAATTTATTTTCTAATAGAGTAAAGCCTGTTTATAACGGAATCCTGCAATAAACGAATATTATGCAAAAAAATGGTATATTATGCTTTGTTCAATGTAAACGACCTGCATAAAATGGAATTTATCACTGGTCGTTTTCGTTTCCGTCTAAGCAGGTTTTATTGTATTTTACTTCTGGTGGGCTCTTTATAATATTCTTAAATGAAGCTGAAATTTGTATCGCAGGTCCGTACAGAGGGGGGCTTAAACAAAATTACTTTAACGTTATGACAACATTTTGTAAACTTCTTGCTGCTGTTTAATTCGCATTTCCAATACAGTGCTTTGCAGAAATTTCACGTTTCACTCAAAGTCACACAGTTATGCCTCGGAACGTTTAAGTCAGTAATTTGGATTTCAGAAGCAAGGCGTGCATGCTACGGTTACTAAGCCTATTTTATTATACGGTTATTAAACCGCTCATGCTCTGTGTTTAACGTCGTTCTCGATCCAATCTATTTCGATTTTCTTTTTCTCTTCTTAATTCGGTTTCTTCTTCACTTTCAAGCATTCGCCGCGATCGTTTACGGTCATTTCAAATGATATAATTGAAGCGAAAGAGCGAAACGTCATGGAGCTCTTTCCTCCATGCGAAACGTAAATAAACTCGATCGGCCTAAATCCTGCCAAAGGACTTTTATACAATAAGCAATGAGCTGCGTTTCTCGGGCGTTGCCATTAAACAGTAACAAATAATCGCGATTTCTGTGCCACGTACGTTAGCATAATATATATATATATAGATTTTCTGCATTCATCAAAAAATCGAGAAGCATGGCGCATTATGTAGTTTCTAAATAAGAGAATTTCCTAGTTTGATGCGTTTGAGAGCATAAAACGAGAGTTAAAGTTGAGAGTTAAAAACGAATCAGAAAATAAGCAGTTTGGATTGGAATATACCCTTAATTACTTATTTTATTCATTTATTTTTTTAAATAAATGTAATACCATTGAAAAAAATATTTTGATAAACTTTTATGACGAAGAAATTGGGAAAAACAGAAAATGGTTTACCATGAATCTACCTTTATATCAGTACGGAACTTACATCTCTTTTTTTAAGTTTAAAATGAAGCCGTTAATAAATAAATAAATAAATAAAACAGAAATAAAATTTAAAAAGCCTCAAAGTATACTTCTTCCTCCTTCATGTATTTTTCTCTTTGATATTGAACGAGCAATTAATTATTTTAGCCTTTTTATGTTTAAAATTAACAATGAAGAAGACAAAACGAAATATTTTTAAATTTTGCTCCAATAAAATAGAATGCAATATTTTAAATAGAAATAGAAGCGATATTAAAATGGAAAATTTTTGGTAGATTCGTAGACTTATTTCATAAGAAAAACAATTTCTATACATCTATGTACGCTTAATATAAAAAAATGCTATATTTAAATATGAAATACTGTATGTTGCGTTTAATATCACAAAATTTTTAATATGAAACATAGCTCCGGAATTCATTCTTAACCCATTTATGCCTGAATTTTTGTTTTCTCAAATTTGTTAGTAAAATCACTTTAAAATGTTGCAAAATGAACTGGAAAAATACTAAAAAAAAAGAAAAAATACGCTAAAATATTTTTGTACTTATTTGATAAAATGTAAACGTACTAAATATGGGGATATCCATGTGGAAAAATGAATAATTATATGTTTTGACTAAATTTATATAAATTAAGCTTTTAAATTGTATATTATATACTATAATTAGTATTTTTATGAACTATTAATATATATATGTATATATATACTTATTTCTTTACAGAGACTAATAACATTATAAGTAGTATTAATAATAAATTAAGAATAATCGTATTTGAGGCTAAAAAACAATTTATTTCAAAATCATCTCGAAAAAGACTTTACATAAATAATTGTCCCCTAAATGGCTAATAGAAATATGTACTCATTTGCGCCTAGCGCCCTATATTTTGTATGTTACAAACACGCATAAAAAATAGGCTTGAACATATAATTTCGCAATAAAAAAAAAAAAATGCATATTTCAAAGAAGTCTACAAGCTAAGCTTATGACTTATTTATTTGGATCCTTGATACAAAAGATACAAATAAACTTACTTTTCACCTTTCGCTATCTTGAAAAATGAAAAATCTATAAACACCGAAAAAAGGCTTTCATTTAAGTAAAAAAATATCAATCTTAAGCTGACATCTCTTAAGACATTTATAGGCAATTCCTTTATACAATTTTCATGTTGTAAAGAAAAAGAAAATTATAAAAAATTATTAAAATTCGAAACATCCCAAAAATGGGATGCTAGGCATAAATGAGTTAAATATTTGTACATTAGCATTTCATGCGACTTCATGACCTGTGAAATAATTAAAATATTTTTTTCTATAATTATTAAATGCAGAGCCGAAATCAGCAAAGAAAAATAATGGCAAGGAGTTTATTTTTTTTATTTTTTTATTTTTTTTTTAAATGTGTGCCATTACTGTTATCTTTGCTCAAAGTTATGATAAAAATATTCTCTATTCCTTTCTTATCATTGTTGAAAAATACAAATTAAATTTTTCAATGTGATTCAAGTACATATTATCATATTAAATAAAACATACATTTAGAGAAATGACGTTAAATGTGTGTAATTATAACATCTTTTCTAATTACAGAACTTAAATAAACTTTAACAGATTCTACTATTTTACCGCGCGGTCGCAGATTTATTTTTGTAAATCATTTGCTCAAGTAATTCAGAAAGGTATCACTGACTTTTATCACACCAGTTACAATGTGACAGACAATTCCATATAGCGTCGCCTATCGTACAGGAGGTATATAAAAATTAACGTAACGAATAGTAGGAGAGCTGTTGAACATTTTTGAGTAGGTATTTGAGGCACCCTGAAAATTTGTGCAGCACTTCTTTTGTAATGCCTGAATACAAAATCGAATGTCTGGCTGAAGGATCGCGGCCCAAAACCTGTGCCAGACACGTGTCAAGTGCCATTTTTTGACACTACCCCAAAAAAGTATTTGAGGCACGCTGTGAGATTGAAACAGAATAATATTTATACTTAGAAAAAAACATTTTGAAAATGACAGACACATTAGTCGGCCCAAAAACTATGCCAGACACGTGTCAAGTGCCATTTTTTGACTATCCAAAAAAGGTATTTGAGGCACGCTGAGATTGAGGCACAATAATATTTATGCTTAGAAAAAAATATTTTGAAAATGACAGACACTTTAGTCGGCACAAAAACTCTGCCAGACACGTGTCAAGTGCCATTTTTTGTCTGGCACAGGTTTTGGGCCACGATCCTTCAGCCAGACATTTGATTTTGTATTTAGGCATTACAAAAGAAGTGTTGCACAAATTTTCAGGGTGCCTCAAATACCTTCCCTAAAATGTTTAACAGCTCTTGGACTAGAATGTTATAAGATCATTGCTATTAAGGAGTTCGATAAAGGAGCATATTCAATTCAAAATGGAGAAGTGGTATTCAGTGGGAAATTGCAACAACACACGTGTTTACTTGCAGTGTCCAAAACGGACTCCATACGATTAATACAAGAAATAGATGAAAAAATTGAAACTTCAGTTTTATAATTGAGAAATTTGTACCATTTCCTCTTTTAATTTCTTAAGCCAGTGTGCATAATTAATGTTTGTATAACAATAATAAAAAATATTTTAGTTCTTTGAATGCAAAACTAAATGGTGCGAACATTCAATTTTAGGCGGCTTCGGGCATGATGCCAAAGTTATGTAAGTTAAATTATGCAGAATGCACATCTTCGCTCAGAGATGTTTGAGTTCTTTTAACAGTTTTGTTTTATTTTAACTTTGCACGAACAGATATTTGATTGCAACAGTATATTCAAATTTATTTAAAACTTAAAGAAAATGGGTTTTCTCAAAATCACTAGATTTTCTTTTTGCCAAGAAAGACAGATTTTAAAAGAGTATTAATACATGTGAAACAACTTTTTATAGGCTTTTATGAATTATTTTTTAGGTCATTTGGTTCCATCTATGATTAGAGGTCTAATCAACAAGTATCTATTTTTCATTAACAATTTCTTGTTTAAAATGATTGGTTACAGCAAACTTTCAAATAAATTAAAAGAAAAACTCAATATGCAAATATTTACATTTAATTTAACCATATTCCCATTTTTCTTTTAAAGATTTTCCCCTATCGTGTCTATAAAAAATTTTAGGACAACAGGTAATCACATTTTTTTGTGCACGAAACAGCATTCAGTGAGTTGATGTTGATTATGGCAAGGTACGATAACTCACTATGTATGAATCTTTGTATACCATGTGTATCAGACATTCATTTATTAAAAATTTATTTAAAGAATTTCAGTAAATCATTTTTGTAAGATCAGTTTTTTTTTTTTTTTTTTTTTTTTTTTTTTTTTTTTGTCAAATGCAAAATGCATAAACTTTCAAATGAAATTTTTAACATTCAAAGTTTAGAGAAACTTGCAAGGGATGGTTTTTTATATTAAATTAATAAATATTAGTGTGTAATTTTTATCATTAAAATTTTAGAGAAACTTTTGAAAGACCCAAATTTCTGTTAAATTTGGGAACTTTAAAACGAAATTTGTATCATTGAAAGTTTATAGAAACGCTTTTGAAAGACTCTTTATTTATTTATTTATTTATTTATTTATTTATTGTAAATTTGTAAATATTCAAATTTTTTTCATTTAAAAGTTAAAGAAACTTTTGAAAGACCCCGAATAGTTCTTAAATTTATAAACGTTCAAATGAATTTTTTATTTAATGTCAGAAATTTAATTTAAAAAAATACATTAATGTTACAAAATAAAATGAAGTAAACAATTACTGTGACATTTCAAGCTTAAAACAAGTTCCTCGTCAGTACAATTGCCAATCGAAACCAAAACTATTGTTTACATATGTTCACGTTCAAAATATGTATTTGAAATAATAAATGACCATGGAGTATACGTCATAGTAGGAGTTTCACGGCCTGAAATTTCCAGCCCCGTCCCGAACAAAGACTATATTAGCCCGACCCAGCCCAACCTCATTCAATTTCTATACCAAAAAAAAATCGATTTTTCTTAACCTACAATAAAGATACTTTTAATTAATACTGCATACATACTTATGGGAAAATGTTACAGTATATTTACTACTACTATATATACATACAGTGTACTATATGTTCGCGAGCCACAGAATTCAGAATAGCGACATTAAAGATCACTTAGACTATTAGACTATTACATTAGAAAAAAAGACATGAAAAAATAATGTAGTTTAGAATAAAAGAAAAAAGATTGTTAAAAACATCATAACTTTTGAAGATGTATAATGAAAAAAAGGTAGATTTTTAAAAATATTTCTCTATAATTAAATAATATTTCTAAAGATTCCGTTGAATTTTATTATCGCTCTTACTATTTTTACAAAATGAGTTGCTTGCCCGACACGTCTTAGGGACAATTAAGTGCAGTTCCGAGCAGGCTCGAATATGTAAGAATAAAATGTAAGCCTGTCCCGAGCCTGCTGAAAAACTAAGCCCGAGCTCAGATACAAAGTAGCTGTCCGATATATACCGATCTCTATGCTGTATACACGTTATATTTCTGTATTGAAGTTGTCAAGCTAGTATCGGCTCGCACAGAACATTTATACTTATTAACGTCCCAGTCATGTCCATTGAAAATTGTTCATATTTTATCAGCTTAGTTTGATCCTTCTTATATCGGTCCGTTGGTCCGCCGAATTTTTTTTATTGGCACGTCTGGCGAGTTTAAATTTTTTTATCGTCCCGGCCCATTTGAAAATTTGCCTTGAATTTGCCGGCCCGTCCCGTGAACCGGGATGGGTATGGGCCTTCGGATAAGCACGGGTCCGTGCAAACCTCAATAGAAGGGCCACATATTTTTATCATTCAAAGTCTAAAGAAGCTTTTGAAAAATCCAAATTTTTGTTGGATTCCTAAACACACTGTAAAAAAACCACTGTAGATTTGCCAGAACAAACTCGATCACAGTGAATGTGCTGTATCTTTCTTTGGTTTCCTGACTATATTAACATGGAAAATACAGTAGTTGCGTAACATTAACAGCACAATGTGCTGGCAATTTGGACGCATTTTTTTACAGCACAAACTGCTGGCGTCCAAATTGCCCGCACATTGTGCTGTTAATTTTACGCAACTACTGTGTTTTCCATGTTAATATAGTCAGGAAACCAAAGAAAGATACAGCACATTCACTGTGATCGAGTTTGTGCGCGAGATGAACAGTACTTTGTACTGTAAAAATGTCGTTTTTTTTTTTTTTTACAGTGCATTAAAATTCAGTTTCTAATATACCATGTTCAGGGAAGCTTTTGAAAGTTATAAATTAAAGAAATATTATTTTTAGTAACAGTTTTAGAACAACAATTTTGAAAATATAACTTGATTATACAAATGCATAGTTAAAAAATGCAGTTAAAACTAATTCTGCTTTGACATTTCACATTTTCGACACAAGCAATGTCTGGATAAATAGGAAAACAAAATTTCCTTTTAAAATTTCATTAGAACTCTTCAAAAATCATTTTGCAATATTTCTTAGATGTCAAGCATTAAGAAAACATTCATTTCGTTATAGATGTTGCCCGTAACACTATGATTTTGTGAAATTCTTTTTTATAAGAAAAAAAAAAAACATACAGCAAGATAGAAAGAAAATAAAGAAATAACTATTATGTTTTCCTATTTTGAAATTCTGCTTCATCTTATTTGCAATACCTTAAAATTTTCATATACTCGAAGCAAAATTACTTAAACTAAATATTCTTCTGTCTTAACGTTCATGCTGCACTTTTAAATAAAACAGGGAAAAAAGGGGGGCAAAAGGGAGAAAGTCTGAAACGTTTGATGTTTTGCTTCGTTTTTAATATGTGTTCCACAGAACTGGGAGTTCAGGAAATTCTCAATAAAGGCTAAGAAAAGGGAAAACTTCAATATTTTCTAAAACCAGACAATCTTGCATTGCTTTTTTTTTTATAAGTTCCTTTCTATTCATCGGAATAAAAAGTTACGATTACGATTTTATTTCCTAGCGCTAGAATCGTTATTTACTGTTGCCACGGATGCACAATTAATGTTTGTTCGTGTACGGAAAAATCTTTCCGATGGATGGTAAAATATTTTCATGAGCTTTTGTGATAGAGTTGTTTTTGAGATGTGAATGAAATTCGAAAATTTCACTGATTTTAATATCGAAAAAGTATATTGCAGAAGGTTGTTTTACGGGGAGGAAGAAGAAAGAAATTCGCTTTAGTATGATTGAATCTAAAATAAGCACAAGTCTTAAAATGTCATTTTCATTGTAACTGTTTATTACAAGCATTTATAAAACGTTCTTTCCTTTCCATTTTCGTAAAGTTAAATGCATTCAAAAATTTATAGTCAAATAGCCCGATCAAAAAATTATTTTTTAATGATGATATATTAACACAATTTTTTTAGACACCTTTGGCACACCGTTGCCCCTTGTCTTACATGATTGAGCCGTGCATTTTCCAATGCATCGTCCCGACCTTTTTTTTTTTTTTTTTTTTTTTTTTCGTTTCTTCATAAATGATAATTATCAAAAAAAAAAAAAAAAAAAAAAAAAAAAAAAAGAAAAAAAAAAGAAAAAAAAAAAAAAAGAAGAAAAACTATCCTTTTGAAATACATGTATTTATAAAGATAAAAAATGCCTTTTAGAAAATTTTAAGCTGTTTTCAAATCAAAATCCTTACTATGTTTATATCACAACTGCGAAATAAATTTAAGCATTATTGAGTAAAACTTATAAATATTTATACTATTATTATCTTTTTTTTATAATAAGTGAATTTCACAGTAAAAATTGTTATTTCCCTCTTCTGCGAGGCATTTGAGGCACGTTTCGGTTAAATTAAAAAAGATGGCTAAGATGGCCCTCAAAATTTAAAAGGAGGTCTGAAAACATAGAATAAGAGTTAATAAAGAAACTAAAATATACATAAACGGTTCGATGATTTTCCTCAAATTTATAAATCTCTTACTGTATTTAGCAGCTGATATTTATCAATAGAAAGCTAAAAAATTTTCAAATGAAACAAAATGAAAAGTTTAAGAACATACTCAATAAAATTTTTGAGAAAACATTTATAACCATGAATTGCTAAAGCAGTAACATTGATTTCACCCCTTCATTTATTATTTATTTTATTTACTAGACTACTACTTCACTTTAATCCTTTCAAAGATATGTGCTATAACGTTGAAAACTCATCAGAATTTCGAAAAATTTCATTTTCATTTGGAATTGAATAAAGGCAATTTTAAATTTCCAACCCCCCGTAAACTATAAAAGGAAAATTTTATTCAAAATTTCTCGTAAAATTTTTGATTAAAATTAAGTAATATAAATAATATACCACCTTCAAAGGGTTAAAAGGGCAGCAATACAGTATAAAATAACATTTATTACATACTCGATTTCTTTAATTAGAGATGCGACATTTTGCGATATGATTTCAGAAAAACAAATTTAATTATATTCAATAATCCTTGAAAGAAAATTTTTATTTTTTTTTTTTCTATTAGAAAATTTCAATTTGATCAGAAAAAGAGAAAAGTGCGAGTTTACGAAAAATAAAATCATTAAAAAGTAATTTTCGATTGAAAAAAAATTAATCTAATCTGTACTTTTTTATTTAATGGAAAATGGTAAAAGGTGAATATTTTAAAGCCCAATTATTCAGGATCTTTTGTATTTCATCCCTACAGATAGATAAGTATTTTAAACATAAATAATACATTTAAATGATTTTCAGGTTTTACTTGTTGTTATCAAGTTGAAAGTAAATCAAATCAAATCAAGAAGAGAAAAACAATAAACTATATTTTAAAATTATACAAAATTTTTATATTTAGAGCAGAAGTGGCATTTTTATTTCAATAAGAGCTACATTACATCCGATTAATCTGAAAATTTAGACAATAAAATACACTGGCCTCCAAAAGTTAAAGTACAGGGACTGGATGCTTTCAATTGTACATGGTTTGTCGAATATCTGCCAACATTATTAGCGAATTATTCTTGAACTTCTGGGTTGTAAAGAACATGCTTGATTTCATATTTCTCGGTGAAGATTTAGTCGGGAGGACAATTAGGGGGCTAATAGCAAATTTAATAATAAAATAATATTTGCGATCACCTATGCAAAACAGAAAATGCTGGAAATGGATTGTCACTGTGTTAAATGACTATTTTGGTCCTGTTCAACGTTTGTCTGCATTTTTGTAAGCATAGCACTCATATTCGTGAAGATGTTATTGTGTCTGTGAAAAATTCAGAAGTTTTCTTTATAGCATACAGAGTTTTCAACCAAATTTAACACAACTTTCCGAAAACCTGACAAAGAACAGTAGCAACAGTATACTGCAATTAAAACATGAATTTGTTGAATATTTGATGATATATGGGCACTTGTATGAAAATTTTTAACTGCGCATACGTGGAAGATTTGAAAATTTTTATTTCATAAATATGTAGGGCTATTTTGGGCAACTTCTATAAAAAGTCCAGTCAAATATTGTGAAAACTCAGAAAAATATAGTGAGCTGATTAAAAAGTTGAGGAAAATCCCTTATAATAAAGCTATTTTTAGAAAGCAACTCACTATATCGCCTCTATCTTTGTGAATTTTCGCGATATTTGACTGGAATTTTCAGATAAGTTGCCCTAAATAGTTGACTACCAAATTATGAAATAAAATTTTCGGAATTTTCCATGCATGCGGAGTTAAAAATTATTTTATACAAGTACCCATATCTCATAAAATATTCAATATATTCATGTTTTAATTGAAGTGCACCGTTGCTACTCTTCTTTGTCAGGTTTCCGGAAAAGTTGTGTTAAATTTGGTTGAAAACTCTATATGCTATAAACAAAAAACTTTTGAATTTTTCACAGACACAATAGCATCTTCACGAATATGAGTGCTATGCTTACACAAATGAACACAAACGTTGAACAGGACCCAAATAGTCATTTAACACAGTGAAAACCATTTCCAGGATTTTCTGTTACATAGGTGATCGCAAATATTATTTTATTATTAAATTTATTATTAGCCTTCTAATTTTCTTCCCGACATTGTCCTTTCACCGAGAAATATGAAATCAAGCATGTTCTTTACATCCCAGAAGTTCAAGAACAATTCGCCAATAATGTTGATAGATATTCGGCAAACCGTGTACAATCGAAAGCATCCAGTCCCTGTACCTTAACTTTCGGAGACCGGTGTAGTACACAATCATACGCGACAAATAGCACAGCTCTCAAATTCAGTCGATCATTTTTAAAGATATTTAAACGTGATTTTATTGACAGATATAAAAGTACTATATTATGGGTTAAAGGAATGAAAATAACAACGTTAATTTTTCAAATTTTTTATTTTCAAAATTTATCTTTAATGAATATTGAAATATTATTCTTAAAATGAAACAACTCAAAAAATGAAGATTTTCAAAAAATGAGAAAATCCTTTACAATCCTGAAAACATTACAAATTCTTAGTTAAAAGAATTTTAAAATAATTAATTTTTTTATATTTAGAGCAGAAGTGGCATTTTTATTTCAATAAGAGCTACATTACGTCCGATTATTTGAAAATTTAGACAATAGTATAAAACCATAAGCGACGAATGGTATACATAGCTCGCTAATTCGATCGGTCATTTTAAAAGATATTTAAACGTGATTTTATTGACAGATGGGAAAGTATTATATTATTTTCCTATTATAATCTGAAAACCTTTGTTCATTCTTTCGCCTGCGTGTTTGAGTTATTTAAGTATAAGTGTGATATATATTATGTAAGATAATATGCGAATTTTTCTATCATTTCAGAGCCCGCATACAAAGGTGCTTGGGGTTCCCCCTCACCAACGCAAGCTCAAGGTAAGACTCATTTAGTTACTATTTTAAAGGGTTTTTTTATTTGTTGGATTAAAAATTCTATAAGCGGTAAATTATATGCATTATGATGTTTTCTAAACATATGTAGGATAACCCAGCCAGTATAGTAAGTACCCAGCCTAGCCAAATAAGATCGGTGTTATGAGGTTTTTATTATATTTCCTTTCTTTTAAGTTTTAGAAGTAAACTAACAGGATTACCACAACCTATAATGGGCAAAAATGAAATCTGCTAAAATCAAATAGCAACAAAATTATAAGTAAATACTTTCGTTAATTGCCATTTTCCCAGTAGTTGATCAATCAAAGAAATCAGTCCAAAATTCAAAAATTAATCTTTAAGACATCATGCTTAAGCTGTGATGAACAATGACTCATATAAAAGTATTATTTGAAATAAGCAAGATGGGAGTGGATTATTTTAACTTACCGTAATTGTTTCCAACTAATCAAAAACTATACATTTTCTAATAATAACAATAATAAAATTCATAAAATGGCTTCTCTTACTGCAGGCAGCTGACAGCAATGTGACAACAGGTGCTCCAACATTCAAACAAAAATATTATGTCTAGTGCCACGTGTAAAACTCATTTCCACCTGAAAGGGCGAAATATTTCAAAAATTTCATCAACTACTGGAAGGATATTAACTACATCCTATATATCTATGATATTCACTATAACAATTAAAGGCAAAATATTTTTACATGTCAATTTTAATAGGGATTCTGCCGTTTTAGTTATTCGCTAATACATGAATAGCACAGAAGATAAAGGTAAGACAAAAGAAAAAAAAAGAAAAAGGTTTAATCACATGACTGAATAATAATCAATGGATCTGTACCGTCTGTTAAATTATTATAGTTGAAAAAAACCTAATACTTACAGAGATTTTAATTGATAAAGGAGGCATTTGAAAATAAAACGCAGGTAAAGATTTGGGTCACTTATCACCTTTATCTTCTGAGCTCTTCATATGTTTGTGTTTTAGTGTTGCTGCAGCGTAAAAAAAAAAAAAGAAAGATTGTTCTCAATCTGTTGAAAGTAAAATATAAACACGAACGAAAATATACAATAATTTCCTCCGAGTTACCCATGATTCCGAAAAGGTGTGTTTATTGTTAGAATCACCAGAATCCAGTGTGTTTTCATGATTTAAAGAAGCATTCATAAAAAAAAAAGTTTTTTGTAGTCATTGATTTTCAGAAACGTTTTTTAATAGTTATTTTTAGTGTAGTAATATTTTTTTTTAATTCAGAATATCAATTTTTAGGATGCTATCAATTCTCAACTAAACATTATCAATTTTTAGGATGCTATCAATTCTCAACTAAACATTTTCAATTGCGTAAGGGAATTTTTACATATGCAAGAGTAACAAATAACATTAATTTTAATGCTAATGTTAATGCTGTTAATTTATCATGTTTGTCTGTGTAAAACATATTGTCGAACATGAAAATGTTTACTTGAGAAATTATTTCATTTCGAAAACCTATTCCGGGTTGACAAAACTGATTAATATACTATTAAAACTATTCAGAAATAATTCCGAAAGTCAGTAGCAGCGAAAGAAACTTTCTTTTTATTAAATATTCTTCAAATCTCAAAAATATGATGGTTTCTCAAGTTTCTAAAGATAAAGAACGCTTTTTGGAATCGTGGGTAACTCGGAAGAGATTATTGTATGTTTTAGTATGTAGTTCTGTTATATTTTCGTTGTTTAAGAAACATTTGTCATTTTTTACAGTGTTCATTGTGACAAAGAATCTATTACTAATTCATTTCTGCATGTTGTTCATCTCAAATAAAAACTGTCAATTTTTGCATCGGTCTAATGGAATTATTAAGTTTTAGTTGAATCAGAATTATGAAAGATTTCTCATTAGCCACAACTATAATTTATTGAAAAATGGCTTGTTATTCTTAATATGTACTGAAAGTTGTTGTATGTTATAAAATATATCCAAGATGCACATATTTAAGCGATAATGTATTTAATATGGGACAACACGGGGGTTACTTGCCATAATCAATGGAGCAAACAGCTATAAAAGAGGAGTATATGGACAAGGCATTCACAAACTAATTGGGCGTATTAAAAAAGAAGTGCTAACATTTTTAGATTTTTCATAATAAATTCTTCTCACAAATAAATAAAATGGCATTTTGAAATAAAAATTTTGAGTGTCCTGGAAAAATCCTTCTTAAGCTTTACGGTTTTGCGCAACAATCATGTTCTATGTAAATTATTTAATTTCTTCTGAAAGGAATTCCCGACAGGATTTTTAGCACTAAAATTGGAAACAGGTGATTGATTACATTAGATTGAGACGAAGAAAGTGTAACAGTTTGCACCAGAGCCATGACCATACGGGGATAGTATGGGCTGAGCGCCCCCACCCCCTATCTAGTAACTTATTGAGCTCCCTCTAGACTTCATAATCTTTCAATACTAATACTAATTATAATGCATTTAAAATTTTTAGGACTTTGTAATCAAAAATTTTACGAAAGAGATGATTTGATACTTCTGTGTACATTTATATATACAGTCGGCCCCGCTTAATTGCATACAGTTGGCTCCACTGAATTGTATGCATTTAAGCGGGGTATGCATTTAAGCGAGGACAGCAATTAATGTTATCAGTATACGCTATCATTTGATTATATACTACAGATATGATAAATATTAATGGACAATAATTATTTACCCAATAAATTAAAAACTATTGTATTAATAACTATAATAAATAATTTATTATTGTTCTATATATAACAATATATGTAATAAAGTATAAGGTATTATAACACTATTTACGGTACATGGTTTAATTTTTCATTATAATTTATGGGAAAATTAAAATGAAAGTTAAATAGAAAATTTTTGCTGTTAAATTATATCTTTTAAAATAAAAGTTTCTGCTTAAATTCTTTTTATTTTTCAATTATTTGTCAATTTATTTCTCTTTTTTTCTTTCGCCTACACAAAAAATCCTTTAGGAATTTTTTTTTTTTTTCATATCTCGACATTGCATTTCTCCACTTCCAGTGCCAAATATTGGTCTTTTATTCGATTCTATTTTCTCTCGATTGCAGAATTTTTCAAAAAGTACCCCCAGCATCTTGAGTCACTGTATGTACGGCAAGCTTTAAAAGAAGAAACAATTATCTAAATTCAACACTCTCACAAGTTTCCAGAATTAAAATAAGTCATCTTTCACGACGATTTCTGCTCTTCGATTGTAAATATAACAAACCATTGTTGCCAAAAAAAAAAGTTTTTACATTTTTCCCATTTATCACTATAACAGGAATTCATAAAATCTGGATTATTACTAAGTAGATTGGAGATATTTATGCAATTAACCGGGGATTGTTATGCGATAAAATGAGTATATTTAACATTAGCCTTATGGGGAACGTTTCTGTTCCACGGCATTCTATGCATATAAGCGGGGTATGCAATTATCCGTTACCCAATTAAGTGGGGCCGACTGTATCATTACAGTAGATGGGAAAAGACAAGCTGTGACTAGCCGCTCCAACAAATTTCAAAGCCCCCTCTGACTTTAAAGACTGGGTTACGGCCCTGGATTGAATCTGCTAACCATTTGGCTATTTAAACACAATTATTTTTGGCCTTTTTAAACGCATTTTAAACAAGCATTTATAGCTACTTTTATTCATCAGACTGAATGAACTCATCATTCAACTGAATAAATAACAAGAATCATGTCTCTCTACGAAAATGATATACAAGTATAACCATAACAAGTATTTTAAAGCGCCACTCGATTATTTCTTTTAATGAAAGCTTTTCTTTAAATTACTAATAACTTTTCTTTTGTTAAAGTTCTTGTTAGCCAAGCTTTGATTTTTGTTTTTGGAGAAGGAAAGGTGAGCTCAGTCTGACAGGGTTTAAGGGGACTTTTCACTCACTTGAAAACACCCGTTCGCTAGTGTTAAACCTATGGCCAGGCTGCTTGCGAATTTCTCGTTTAAATTTGAATATTTTTAAACGATTTTTTAGCATAGGATAGCTGAGCTCGATCTCTAATACTGCCATTTTGTACTTTTTCGATTTTGGTTGCAGATTCTTTTTCTCTTTTATTAAGGAACTTTCACTTTTGAAATCGGTTCTGAAAGTGAAAGTACCTTTATTAAAAAAATCTGCAACTGAAATCGAAAAAGTAAAATATAGCCATATTAGAGATCGAGCTCAGTTATCCTATTCAAAAAAATTGTTTAAAAATATCCAAATTTAAACGAGAAATTCGAAAAAACCTGCCCATAGTTTTAATATTGGCGAAGGGGTGTTTTCAAATGAGTGAAGGTTCTTAAGGTACCTTTTTGTTCAATTGAAAGTATATAAGAGGACCAGTTTCCAGATTATTTCTTTTGGCTTACGGTACTGGTCACGTTACTCGAAGGTATTAATTTATATCTATTAATTCCGGCAATTTTTAACATTAAACATTGACATTTTGAATCAGGCCTAGACACCATTAAAACAAAAATTTCCACACCAACGCAAATTCTTTCACATTCGAATACCTTTAAGGGTGTTCTCAAATCGAAAAGGACAACTTTCTGACATAAGTTTTAATTTATTTTTGTTCGAAAATGCATGAAACTAGCTGGTGTTGTTGTTCAGAAACTATGTAATTAAGCTATTTTTTCTATTTTTTTTGGAAACGCAATAGATCTTTCAGAAAATAATGTCAAAGTGGGCGTTTTGAACCGAATTTCCGCGCGAAGGGAGAAAGAGTACTCAAGAGCGGGCGAAAAACGGGTTTGTCACGTGATCGAATTCGCTTATAACTCAATAGGTAATTGTTTGATCAAAAAATGGAAAAAACAGTTCCATCCCAAATCGCTTTCATGGCCAGGCTTTCCAGTTTTATATCTTTCCGTTAAATAATGAATTTGTAAATATGTCAAAACGTTTTTCGCTTTTTGAGCAGAGCAGTTAAGAACAGCCTTAACTGTTTTAAATGTTGCCGCGAAACAAAATAACATTTAACTTTCTAGCTGTCTACAGTTAAGTAGTAACAAAGAAATTACGCAACTTCTCAAAAATGCATTTCAAAAGACGAAAATTTTAGATGTATTCTAAAATAAAATAAATAAGTATGTGAAGCAGAAATGCCGTCATTATACCAAATATTCGTCTAGAATTCTGAGTCGACATCATCAATAATTTATTGAACACAGGTTTTACTACAAAAGACTTGTGATACCGTTACTGGAAAAAAATTGAACCACGCATCGCATAACACAGTAACAAGGGTTTCGAACAAGGTCGAGAACTTGTAGACAGATCCTCCTCCAGAAATAGACAGAACATGTGCATTTCTCCCTCTTTGCGTGTGCGGTATTATTCAATTAATCTTCCAAGCGTACAAACGAAATTGATGTTTCGAAATGATTAATGATTTTCACATCACTTCAATATTTGTGAAGTACAACGGTTAAGCTTCTCGATTTGAAATGATTTTTCATAGTTAAAAATCCGATGGAATAAGAAGAGACGGGAAAAAGGGAAAATAAAATCTGTTGCGCGTCATGACTTGGTTGGATATCTATCTGAGTTTAGTACATAAATTAATACAATGGAATAAAAAGTAATTAAATCTTTCTTAGAAATCACGATTTGATAGGATTTACAGTCGAACTCATTGATAAAGAGCTTGGCTGTAACGCAAATTCTGTTTTAAATTGAGAGATAATCTATAATTGTTCCTACGTTAGAGGGAAACCTGACGGAAAGATCGGATATAGCAAGCAAGGATTTTTCAAATTTGTAACTTTTTTTTCTCAAATTTTTCAAAGGTCTCATAGGAGAAGTTCTGTTCTCAAAGCTGGTAGACGAGAGGTGCTGGGTTCGAACCCAATCGCGCCCGTCGGCCTAATCATTCAGAGTTTTCGTGGTTTTCTTCAAACCTTGGATTTCCATGCGTAAATACGGATTAGGTTCCCTTAGAAAGATCCCCACGAAGGACACCCCCCCCCCTCCTCCCGGGCCTATAGCCCTCGAGTAGATAATCTGCCTTCAAAAATCAACCAACCAACCAATTTTTCAAAATTTTCCTGAGCAATGTGTGGAAATTTATTTTTGTTTAACATTTTTAACCAAACAGAGAGAAATTTCTGGAAGAGATGTTCGGTTATGTGGTCATTTGTTCTAAATGACTTCTAAATGAATTGTAAATTAAAAGGATTCTTTTCTAGAAGCAAACAAATGGTAGTAGTATTCCGTTATGGGGGTCATGGAATTTAGAGGAGAGGAAATATTTACATAATATAAATGGGGTGAAAAAACGAGAAAAATAATGTATTTTTCTTTAAAAAATTTAACTTATATAGATGTCAGATAAATTAATTGTCAATTTAAAAATATCTCGCATTTTATAATTGTTTTCTTCATTTCTACATCTTTTTTACTTCAATCTAAACACTATTCACTGAGAAAGAAGTCTATAACACGAATTCTAAACATTTTGAAGTGGATTTTAAAAAAATCTCAAATAAGATAGTAGATAATAATTGGGGGTTCTGCGCCAGCGGCGTACGCGGCGTGACCTCTGTGCGCCTGTGAAGGTCATGCGGCGGCGGAGGTCATGGGGCCAAGGTCATGCGTCGTACTCTTGGAGGCGGGGTCAAGGTGATGCGGCGGTGAAGGTGATGCGTCATCTTATAGTATGAGGGGTTATTTTGAGTTTAATTATTTTACTAATGATAATTAATTTTAATTGGGAGACTTTAACTTTTTTCAGGGTAATTTTTGAAGATTGAAATTTTTGGGAGATTGATTTTTTTTTCCTTACCGTACTACAGTATGAGGGGTTATTTTAAGTTTGATTTTTTTTTTAATGATAATTAATTTTAATTGGAGGACTTTAACTTTTTCGGGGTAATTTTTGAAGATAGAAATTTTTGGGAGATTGATTTTTTTCCTTTCCGTACTACAGTACGAGGGGTAATTTTAAGTTTGATTTTTTTTTTTAATGATAATTAATTTTAATTGGGGGACTTTAACTTTTTTCAGGGTAATTTTTGATGATTGAAATTTTTAGAGATCCATTTTTTTTTTCTCACCGTACTACAGTACTTAGGGATAATTTTACATTTGAAAAATACATTAACGATAATTATTTAAGAAATTTTAATTGGGGGACTTAAATTTTTTGGAGTAATTTTTTGAAATTTTTGGGACATTGATTTTTTTTTTTTTTTTTTTTCGTCGTACGAGGGGTTATTTTAAGTTTGATATTTTTTCATTAATGATAATTAATTAAGAAATTTTAATTGGGGGACTTTAACTTTTTTTTGGGAGTATTTTTGAAGATTGAATTTTTCATGGACATTGAATTTTTTCGTCGTACTGCAGTATGAGGGGTTATTTTGAGTTTGATTTTTTTTACTAATGATAATTAATTAAGAAATTTTAATTGGGGGACTTTTAACTTTTTTCGGGGTAATTTTTGAATTTTTAGGGGTCATTGATTTTTCTTTTCGTCGCACGAGGGGTTTTTTGAGTTTGATTTTTTTCATTAATGATAATTAATTAAGAAATTTTAATTGAGACACTTTAACTTTTTGGGGATAATTTTTGAGATAGAATTTTTTGGGAGATAGATTTTTCTTTTCGTCGTACTCCAGTACGAGGGGTCATTTGTACTTTTAAAAATTAATTAAGAAGTTTTAATTGGGAGACTTTAATTTTAGGGAATAATTTTTGAGATAGATTTTTTTTTTATGACATATATTTTTTAGCGCACTTGAGTTTTCGGTGTTATTTTTAGGGGCATAATTTTTGTGTTAGAGTTTTTACTGGCAACGATTTTTAATTTGGGAACTTTCAAATATTTTTTTCGCGATTTTTCATTGGCAATCGAATTTTAAACATTCATTAAGCATTTTAATTGGGAGACTTTATCTTTTAACGCAAATTTTTAGATAAAAATGGAATTTTAAACATAAATTGGATGAGGGGACTTTACGCGATTCAATTTAGTGACATATGCGCTCGAATATTGAGTATTAATTAAAATTATGAATGATTGTGAATTTTTGTTATTTAGTGTTAGAATTTATGTATGCGAATTTTTTAATAGTACTGCCCCACCCGTGGGTGAGAGGTTATGCTCATGAATCTAATAGACGTGAAGTGTTGGGTTCGATCCCAATCGCGCCCGTCGGCCTAATCGTTCGGAGTTTTATTCGAACCATGGATTTTCATGTGTAAATTCAGGTTAGGTTACCTTAGAAAGAACTTCACGAAGGGCACTCCCCCCTATATCCCTAGTGTAGATAATCAATCGCGCCCGTCGGCCTAATCGTTCGGAGTTTTGTTTGAGTCATGGATTTGCATGCGTAAATTTGGGTTAGGTTCCCTTAGAAAGACGCTGACAAAGGGCACTCCCCCCTATATCCCTAGTGTAGATAATCAATCGCGCCCGTCGGCCTAATCGTTCGGAGTTTTGTTTGAGTCATGGATTTGCATGCGTAAATTCGGGTTAGGTTCCCTTAGAAAGACCCTGACGAAGGGCACTCCCTCCCTTTATCCATAGTGTAGATAATCGGTCGTCAAAATTAACCCACCTTTTAAATAGTACTAGTAAACTTTAGAATTTTTTTTTTTTTTTTTTTGAATCCGTGTTAGATGAGTAGATATTTTTTCTCGGTTTTATACAAAAATAGAAATTGGTAAGATATTTTTGAGGATATCGGTTTTTTGGCTTGTTATGCAATGTTTAGGTATGTATTGTTTAATCTATATGAAAATATATTTTGAAAAAAAAAACAAACAAAAAAAAAAACATGAAATGCCGTTCATAAAGATATTAGGAAATTTTCCCCCTACCCCTAAATGAATATCTATATATTTGTAAAATATGGGGTTACCTATTCAATGGTTCGTTTGAATTTGTCCCTTCAAATTTTATTGACGCATGTTTTCTATTTTTTAAACAGTGCCATTATAAATTATATAGATCTATTTTTCAAAACTAGAAAATCGATTTTTAAACATATATAATTTTTGAATGTTTCTATCGAAACACTTTGAATTTTTAATAAGATTTTGGAAAAAAACGCACTTTTGACAAATTTTCGCTAATAATTGCGCTTTTTAGAATAAAACTATTAAATACATAAATTTACCAAAAATTTAACACACTTACTGTACTTAAAATGACTTTCAGAGCCTAAAAAAACGCGTGTTTCTGTAGGAAAATGTCTACTATACTAAACCGTGGTCATCGTGCGTTATCTTTGGGAACACTCAGAAGTGAATCACTTTATCTAGATAAGGGGTTTTCCTTTATATCGTGATAGGATATTAGATTTTAATTTCGATTGACTAATGGTAGGGTACAAATTAAGATTTTCAAATAATTAATTTAAGATTTTTATTATCTCACTGATTGCGAATTTAATGAATGAATAATTAATATTACGTCACACAAAACGAATTTTTTGAATAATTTAGATTGCGTCACAATTTTTTAATGATTTTATTAATATAGAATTTATATCAAATTGGGGGGTCATTTTTTCTTATCGATTTATTTAAAATAAAATTGGAATATTTATTAGCAATTTAATGCATGTGTTACATTTTTTTTTTTTTTTTGGATTTAACTATTATAAAATTAGACCTTTTAAAACGGATACTTTTTTAATTGATTCATTAACCGTGAGAATACTTCAAACACGTCATTGATGAGTCATCACACATAAGTAAATTTTCACTCGTAAACATGAAAGTTTTAATAAATATATTGAGGTTTTTGAAAAGTGACACTCATTTTGTGCAGTGGACTTTGAATTTTTAGTCTAGTTCTAATTTCGATCTAGTTCAAATTTTGTTAAGTTAACACGTTACGAAATATAGGGGAGCTTTATACTATGCATTAATATAACTATGATTTTTGCTTAATTTTTTACAAGGATAAAATTTTTATCATCGGAAAAACACATCTTTAAGAGATTTAAAATAAATATTTGTAAATATATATATAATTTAATATCATTAAATATTTAGTATCTTCACACATAATTAACACATGTTAATTAAGTACGATTAAATTTAAAAGAAATCATAATTTTCCTTAAATTAAAAAGAAATTGTACATTTAACTTTTAATCTAACAAATATTAAAACATGAAAGAAATGATTGCGCTTTTAGAGCATATAACTTTAATCATAAAAATTTGAATACTTATCACTTTTAAATGAAAATGATAAACCTTTATTTAAAATTTTTCAGTTTATAATTAGAGACATACAATTAACTAGAAACTTAAGTATAAAAACAGAAATGAATATCTAGCAATAAGGTTAACATTTTTAATAAAAAATTAATATTTTAGTTTAATTTTAAACGTGCTAGTATTTTTAGACTAGCGAAATATCCCTTTTTTTAGAAAATACTTTTCTGGTTTAATTTTCATTTATTTTTTAAATATAAATTTTAAAAAATATTCTCAACTGTAAAAACTAGGGATTTGCTTTTGACAATTTTATTTGAATTTAAGATTTGTTTCACATTTAGAAGTATATCTTATCAAAATAAATTGGAAATATTTAGATTTGTTTATTATTAATAATTTGAAAAATAAAACATTTAGAAGTAAATTCACTTACTTTTGTTTATGTTACATAAAAATCCAAAAGGGTTGAAAAAGAGTAGCAACACTTCACATAAGTTTTGTGATACTAAATGGAGTAAATTTTGAACATCAATATCTTATCTGTTTGGGTATTTCCATGAATACATGATTCATGAGATAAGCAGAATGTCATGTTCAAATATGAATCTAAGAACAGTGTTAATGAATTTACTTTATTCATATCGTATATACTTTAGCTATAATTAATATAATGTGTAATTAATAAGGGATTTAATTAATATGAGGCGTTTTTAAATAAAATCTAAATATAATTGTATCTTTTTCAGTCTTATTTAATAGAAGAGGAATGCTTTTCAAATTTATTAAGAAACATGTAAGTTATTATTAGCTTGGAAATTGCAACTGAATTAAAAATTGACTTTTAACATAGAATTAGTCTTTTGCTAAATTTTCAATGAAAATATTTCTCACTTAAAAGTTTACTTCTCACATTAAAAAAGTCATATACTTGGAATTTTTACCGGGAAAATTTTCTCACATGGAAAAAGGCTTTAGTGATTGTATTAGAATAAAAACTTATCATATTAAAATTTTTAATAAGTAAATTATTATTATTAAATCTATGTCACCCACCACTCACTTTATTTACAAATAAATATTTTTCACTTTTTAATGGAAACAAAAATGGTAGGTAAAGCTTTCGTTTAATATTTTTAAATTAATATGAGTCTTTTTTTTTTTCAGTGCGACTCCTTCAAATTTAAAACCTTTTGAGAGCTTTTATAGGGAGAACGTAAACAAATCGAAGTCTCCCATTTCACCAATAAAGGATTTGTACTAAATACACTACAGACATTCTTGTTTTAACATGATTTGAAAAATTTTAATTCAAGTTCTTTTGAAAACTTTACTTATTTCATAGGGAGAGAAAAAAAAAAAAAAAAAAAAAAAAAAACATGCATTTATAAATTTTTAGTTTCACATTTCAACAATAAAGGATTTATACTAAGTACACTACAAACTTATTTATAAAAAGGAAAGACATAACCTTATTTCAGTTTTTCGTTAAGCATATTTTTAATTCACAAGCAGGCTTCACACATATTATTTAGCACACAAGTTACTTCAGCGAAAAATCCCTTTTCCTTATCTAAATGATTCATAGGGATTCATACCTCCCTCATGAATACGTTATACAAACGATGTATTAGTTTAATGAATATAAATTTTAACTGAATCCTTTAAACTTTATTTGATAACATTCGATCATTTTTATATTTCAAAACGAAGAAAAATTATTGAATATCACCTAACAAGCATATACTTTTACACTAACATGTTATAAAAACACTTCTCAATATTCAAATTTTATGATATTTCGACATCTCTCGCCAAGCTTTTTAAGAATGAAAGACTATTTCGTTAGAATATTTAGCTTTTTGTATACAGTTTTAGCAATAAATACATAATGCACTCAACTTTACTTTATCATTAAACATTAAATTAATCCATCGCTTAGCAATTCAAACGTAGGATTTTTTTATTTAGGGTAGATAAGTATACGTGTATATATATATATACATGCGCATATATGTGTGTGCATTTGTCAGTTGTTCAAATCTTTAATACTGTCTTGAAATATTTATATAATTTTTTTAAAATAATTTTATTAACTTTCAATGTGTATACCTTTTAAATTTTTCCCCCATTGACAAATGCACACACATATATGCGCATGTATATATATATATACACGTATACTTATCTACCCTAAATAAAAAAATCCTACGTTTGAATTGCTAAGCGATGGATTAATTTAATGTTTAATGATAAAGTAAAGTTGAGTGCATTATGTATTTATTGCTAAAACTGTATACAAAAAGCTAAATATTCTAACGAAATAGTCTTTCATTCTTAAAAAGCTTGGCGAGAGATGTCGAAATATCATAAAATTTGAATATTGAGAAGTGTTTTTATAACATGTTAGTGTAAAAGTATATGCTTGTTAGGTGATATTCAATAATTTTTCTTCGTTTTGAAATATAAAAATGATCGAATGTTATCAAATAAAGTTTAAAGGATTCAGTTAAAATTTATATTCATTAAACTAATACATCGTTTGTATAACGTATTCATGAGGGAGGTATGAATCCCTATGAATCATTTAGATAAGGAAAAGGGATTTTTCGCTGAAGTAACTTGTGTGCTAAATAATATGTGTGAAGCCTGCTTGTGAATTAAAAATATGCTTAACGAAAAACTGAAATAAGGTTATGTCTTTCCTTTTTATAAATAAGTTTGTAGTGTACTTAGTATAAATCCTTTATTGTTGAAATGTGAAACTAAAAATTTATAAATGCATGTTTTTTTTTTTTTTTTTTTTTTTTCTCTCCCTATGAAATAAGTAAAGTTTTCAAAAGAACTTGAATTAAAATTTTTCAAATCATGTTAAAACAAGAATGTCTGTAGTGTATTTAGTACAAATCCTTTATTGGTGAAATGGGAGACTTCGATTTGTTTACGTTCTCCCTATAAAAGCTCTCAAAAGGTTTTAAATTTGAAGGAGTCGCACTGAAAAAAAAAAAGACTCATATTAATTTAAAAATATTAAACGAAAGCTTTACCTACCATTTTTGTTTCCATTAAAAAGTGAAAAATATTTATTTGTAAATAAAGTGAGTGGTGGGTGACATAGATTTAATAATAATAATTTACTTATTAAAAATTTTAATATGATAAGTTTTTATTCTAATACAATCACTAAAGCCTTTTTCCATGTGAGAAAATTTTCCCGGTAAAAATTCCAAGTATATGACTTTTTTAATGTGAGAAGTAAACTTTTAAGTGAGAAATATTTTCATTGAAAATTTAGCAAAAGACTAATTCTATGTTAAAAGTCAATTTTTAATTCAGTTGCAATTTCCAAGCTAATAATAACTTACATGTTTCTTAATAAATTTGAAAAGCATTCCTCTTCTATTAAATAAGACTGAAAAAGATACAATTATATTTAGATTTTATTTAAAAACGCCTCATATTAATTAAATCCCTTATTAATTACACATTATATTAATTATAGCTAAAGTATATACGATATGAATAAAGTAAATTCATTAACACTGTTCTTAGATTCATATTTGAACATGACATTCTGCTTATCTCATGAATCATGTATTCATGGAAATACCCAAACAGATAAGATATTGATGTTCAAAATTTACTCCATTTAGTATCACAAAACTTATGTGAAGTGTTGCTACTCTTTTTCAACCCTTTTGGATTTTTATGTAACATAAACAAAAGTAAGTGAATTTACTTCTAAATGTTTTATTTTTCAAATTATTAATAATAAACAAATCTAAATATTTCCAATTTATTTTGATAAGATATACTTCTAAATGTGAAACAAATCTTAAATTCAAATAAAATTGTCAAAAGCAAATCCCTAGTTTTTACAGTTGAGAATATTTTTTAAAATTTATATTTAAAAAATAAATGAAAATTAAACCAGAAAAGTATTTTCTAAAAAAAGGGATATTTCGCTAGTCTAAAAATACTAGCACGTTTAAAATTAAACTAAAATATTAATTTTTTATTAAAAATGTTAACCTTATTGCTAGATATTCATTTCTGTTTTTATACTTAAGTTTCTAGTTAATTGTATGTCTCTAATTATAAACTGAAAAATTTTAAATAAAGGTTTATCATTTTCATTTAAAAGTGATAAGTATTCAAATTTTTATGATTAAAGTTATATGCTCTAAAAGCGCAATCATTTCTTTCATGTTTTAATATTTGTTAGATTAAAAGTTAAATGTACAATTTCTTTTTAATTTAAGGAAAATTATGATTTCTTTTAAATTTAATCGTACTTAATTAACATGTGTTAATTATGTGTGAAGATACTAAATATTTAATGATATTAAATTATATATATATTTACAAATATTTATTTTAAATCTCTTAAAGATGTGTTTTTCCGATGATAAAAATTTTATCCTTGTAAAAAATTAAGCAAAAATCATAGTTATATTAATGCATAGTATAAAGCTCCCCTATATTTCGTAACGTGTTAACTTAACAAAATTTGAACTAGATCGAAATTAGAACTAGACTAAAAATTCAAAGTCCACTGCACAAAATGAGTGTCACTTTTCAAAAACCTCAATATATTTATTAAAACTTTCATGTTTACGAGTGAAAATTTACTTATGTGTGATGACTCATCAATGACGTGTTTGAAGTATTCTCACGGTTAATGAATCAATTAAAAAAGTATCCGTTTTAAAAGGTCTAATTTTATAATAGTTAAATCCAAAAAAAAAAAAAAATGTAACACATGCATTAAATTGCTAATAAATATTCCAATTTTATTTTAAATAAATCGATAAGAAAAAATGACCCCCCAATTTGATATAAATTCTATATTAATAAAATCATTAAAAAATTGTGACGCAATCTAAATTATTCAAAAAATTCGTTTTGTGTGACGTAATATTAATTATTCATTCATTAAATTCGCAATCAGTGAGATAATAAAAATCTTAAATTAATTATTTGAAAATCTTAATTTGTACCCTACCATTAGTCAATCGAAATTAAAATCTAATATCCTATCACGATATAAAGGAAAACCCCTTATCTAGATAAAGTGATTCACTTCTGAGTGTTCCCAAAGATAACGCACGATGACCACGGTTTAGTATAGTAGACATTTTCCTACAGAAACACGCGTTTTTTTAGGCTCTGAAAGTCATTTTAAGTACAGTAAGTGTGTTAAATTTTTGGTAAATTTATGTATTTAATAGTTTTATTCTAAAAAGCGCAATTATTAGCGAAAATTTGTCAAAAGTGCGTTTTTTTCCAAAATCTTATTAAAAATTCAAAGTGTTTCGATAGAAACATTCAAAAATTATATATGTTTAAAAATCGATTTTCTAGTTTTGAAAAATAGATCTATATAATTTATAATGGCACTGTTTAAAAAATAGAAAACATGCGTCAATAAAATTTGAAGGGACAAATTCAAACGAACCATTGAATAGGTAACCCCATATTTTACAAATATATAGATATTCATTTAGGGGTAGGGGGAAAATTTCCTAATATCTTTATGAACGGCATTTCATGTTTTTTTTTTTGTTTGTTTTTTTTTTCAAAATATATTTTCATATAGATTAAACAATACATACCTAAACATTGCATAACAAGCCAAAAAACCGATATCCTCAAAAATATCTTACCAATTTCTATTTTTGTATAAAACCGAGAAAAAATATCTACTCATCTAACACGGATTCAAAAAAAAAAAAAAAAAAAAATTCTAAAGTTTACTAGTACTATTTAAAAGGTGGGTTAATTTTGACGACCGATTATCTACACTATGGATAAAGGGAGGGAGTGCCCTTCGTCAGGGTCTTTCTAAGGGAACCTAACCCGAATTTACGCATGCAAATCCATGACTCAAACAAAACTCCGAACGATTAGGCCGACGGGCGCGATTGATTATCTACACTAGGGATATAGGGGGGAGTGCCCTTTGTCAGCGTCTTTCTAAGGGAACCTAACCCAAATTTACGCATGCAAATCCATGACTCAAACAAAACTCCGAACGATTAGGCCGACGGGCGCGATTGATTATCTACACTAGGGATATAGGGGGGAGTGCCCTTCGTGAAGTTCTTTCTAAGGTAACCTAACCTGAATTTACACATGAAAATCCATGGTTCGAATAAAACTCCGAACGATTAGGCCGACGGGCGCGATTGGGATCGAACCCAACACTTCACGTCTATTAGATTCATGAGCATAACCTCTCACCCACGGGTGGGGCAGTACTATTAAAAAATTCGCATACATAAATTCTAACACTAAATAACAAAAATTCACAATCATTCATAATTTTAATTAATACTCAATATTCGAGCGCATATGTCACTAAATTGAATCGCGTAAAGTCCCCTCATCCAATTTATGTTTAAAATTCCATTTTTATCTAAAAATTTGCGTTAAAAGATAAAGTCTCCCAATTAAAATGCTTAATGAATGTTTAAAATTCGATTGCCAATGAAAAATCGCGAAAAAAATATTTGAAAGTTCCCAAATTAAAAATCGTTGCCAGTAAAAACTCTAACACAAAAATTATGCCCCTAAAAATAACACCGAAAACTCAAGTGCGCTAAAAAATATATGTCATAAAAAAAAAATCTATCTCAAAAATTATTCCCTAAAATTAAAGTCTCCCAATTAAAACTTCTTAATTAATTTTTAAAAGTACAAATGACCCCTCGTACTGGAGTACGACGAAAAGAAAAATCTATCTCCCAAAAAATTCTATCTCAAAAATTATCCCCAAAAAGTTAAAGTGTCTCAATTAAAATTTCTTAATTAATTATCATTAATGAAAAAAATCAAACTCAAAAAACCCCTCGTGCGACGAAAAGAAAAATCAATGACCCCTAAAAATTCAAAAATTACCCCGAAAAAAGTTAAAAGTCCCCCAATTAAAATTTCTTAATTAATTATCATTAGTAAAAAAAATCAAACTCAAAATAACCCCTCATACTGCAGTACGACGAAAAAATTCAATGTCCATGAAAAATTCAATCTTCAAAAATACTCCCAAAAAAAAGTTAAAGTCCCCCAATTAAAATTTCTTAATTAATTATCATTAATGAAAAAATATCAAACTTAAAATAACCCCTCGTACGACGAAAAAAAAAAAAAAAAAATCAATGTCCCAAAAATTTCAAAAAATTACTCCAAAAAATTTAAGTCCCCCAATTAAAATTTCTTAAATAATTATCGTTAATGTATTTTTCAAATGTAAAATTATCCCTAAGTACTGTAGTACGGTGAGAAAAAAAAAATGGATCTCTAAAAATTTCAATCATCAAAAATTACCCTGAAAAAAGTTAAAGTCCCCCAATTAAAATTAATTATCATTAAAAAAAAAATCAAACTTAAAATTACCCCTCGTACTGTAGTACGGAAAGGAAAAAAATCAATCTCCCAAAAATTTCTATCTTCAAAAATTACCCCGAAAAAAGTTAAAGTCCTCCAATTAAAATTAATTATCATTAAAAAAAAAAATCAAACTTAAAATAACCCCTCATACTGTAGTACGGTAAGGAAAAAAAAATCAATCTCCCAAAAATTTCAATCTTCAAAAATTACCCTGAAAAAAGTTAAAGTCTCCCAATTAAAATTAATTATCATTAGTAAAATAATTAAACTCAAAATAACCCCTCATACTATAAGATGACGCATCACCTTCACCGCCGCATCACCTTGACCCCGCCTCCAAGAGTACGACGCATGACCTTGGCCCCATGACCTCCGCCGCCGCATGACCTTCACAGGCGCACAGAGGTCACGCCGCGTACGCCGCTGGCGCAGAACCCCCAATTATTATCTACTTAAGATATAAAGGTATTTTAATAATGTATGTAAATGAAATTTCGATAAGCTTCTCCCGATTTTATTTTACTTACCGTAATTTCCGGTGTATAGCCCGCGGAACAAACAATCGTGTTTCGACCCAGAAATTTTTTTAAATAAAATGTAACTTTTTAGATCGCGGTAAATATTGTCTTCAAATACTGAATAAAATTTCTGGGTCCAAACTGAATTGTTTCATCTGCGGGCTATACACCGAAAATTACGGTACTTTTACAATTTTTGCTTTGACATTTTCGATAATAATTTTTAAGTTACGACACTTTTCAACAAAATTATGCTGTTTCATTTAAATGATTTCTATACATGTTAACATTTTATGTATAATTATTATACTTTAATTTGCATTGGGAAAAATCCAAATAAACTATATGACATTCATTATAAATTTATTTGAGATTTTTTTTAAATTACATATTACAGTTACTAAAAATATATTCCGTTTATTTAACGTTGAAATAATAATTTATTAATCGAAGATGATTATAACATTGGACAGAATTTTTATTTTTTATTTTAACGTAAATGTGCTTTTTCTTTATCTCGTGATTTATTATTTTAAAACGCATTAATTAGATCACGAATATGCAAGATTGGAGTGTATCTTAAAAGAACTCATAATGCGTAACTTTAGCTTACTGTTTTAACAAACGTTGAGAATAAATTATACAGTGAAACTCGATTAATACGAGAAGCAAGAAGATTATAAAATTCATCGCATTAACCGTTATGGAATGCGTGAGAAGAGAATAATTTGCTGTATAAGCATCGAGCAGATTATTTACATATTTAAAGCATAGAGAGATTAAAGTATTTTTTCTATAGTAAATTTCGCTTTTCTTTTCCTGTTAATTATTACTGGAACACACTAAAACAATAATCCGTTTTTAAACCATTTTCCGTCTGCACAATTTTCACCATTGTTGCCAAATCCCGTTTTTTTTTTTTTTTTTTTTTTTTTCAGAATATTAACTACTATTTAAAAGTAATAATTTTTGCTTTATTTAATGACAGAAAGTCCGTTATTAAATAAATTGAAGGTTACTGCTTGAAAAATTTGTTAGATATTTCGAATAAAAAAAGGCAACTTTTTCATTATCAGGGAAACCGGTGTCACACTCATTTTTTTAAGCTAGCATAATAACGTTTGGTCAATGGCTGTTTGTTTACACAATTTTTAATTATTATTATTATTATTTATTCTTTTTAAAATTCTTTTCAAATGTGTATTGAAGGATTTCACATTTTTTTCCAAACTGCTAGGATGGTTCGTAATTTGCATTAAAAAAATCGCAAACAACATTACAACAAACAACATAAGACATTCTACAAACATTACAACATAAGACATTTTGCTCGTATTGTCTGTGATTTTCCTTTTCTAACCTGTCAAAAACCTGAAAATCGAAAGTTGCTCATTTTAATAAAGTTTTCGCGTTTTAGCTGTTCTCGTATAGTTCGACCGTATTTATACTTTACCCTATAAATAGCGTTAAAAATGACCCGCTAGGATTATTTTTTAAGAAATTTTAATATTAAAAGTTTTCACTAGAAAACATTTATTTTTAATTCATTTTACATACCAGAGACAAAACTGATGGAATTATTGAATAATAAGTTTTCTATTATTAATAATGCAGAAATAATTCTGTAAAAATATTTCTTACGAGAACAATATCATTATGAAATTTGAGCATAATTTATAGAGTTATTGATATATTTAATATTTAAATGGCCTTCAAATATATATATATACTCAGATTCATACAGGGTGATTAAAAAAAAGTTTACAAAATGACATGGCAAATGAGGCATACAAATCACTAGGAACATAGGGTCGGAAACCTTTTATTTAGTCGCAAATACAGGGTTTCTTTATCCTAACTAAACCCGGGTTGATGGTAATAATTTCGAGGAAAAAAAAATACATATCTAAGGAAAATGCAACGATATGTACACTGGCCAAAGGTGACCGGTCACTTGCGATTTTAGACGTTTTGTTAAATATCTAGAAAAATACATGAGGAATTAACCTGAAACTGCAGGTGTGTAAACAGTATAGTATAGATCATATGTTTTCGCGAAGATTGTTTCCTGAAACCCCATAGGGGATCGTCAGCAAATTGAAAAAGAACGAATATCTTTCGAATAACCCTGTAAAAACTAATGTAGCAAAAGCGTTCAAACACGAGATTATTAATAAGTTGCTTATTGTAATATACTGTGTTCATTTTTATGAGGATAGCATGTATACTCACACAAAAATTAAGGTTTTTATAAAAACAGCCCCAAATTTCGCCAAGTTTTTTGCTGATAATTTGCAGAGTCCTTAATATAAAAAAAAAGTTCTTTTTAGAAAATACGACAAACAATATTGTACACAACACTTTGCAATCAGAATTAAAAAATAATAAAAATTGGGTGAAAAATGAGCAGGTGTACTAAAAAATGTTTCACTGAATGCAATCAAAATATAATGTACATAATTGCCGAAACGTCAGTGAAGGCTTACTGTGGAGACACGAAAAGTTTTGATTTCCGGATGTCTGTCTGTCTGTCTGTCCGTCTGTTCCGCGATAACTGCCGCAAAAAGTACCCGATCAGCTTGAAATTAATTGGGCATATTTGTGAGATACCCGGACGTAGCTGTATAGTTTTTGGTTAAATTTGGTTCATTCGTTCGGAAAATATGGAATATTTTATTTTTCTTTATAATGCTTTTCTACGGCAAGTCAGACGATTTTCAAATTTCGATTTGTTGAAAGAAAATGGCACGTTTGATTAATGGATTTAAATGTCAAATTATGGATACTAAAATTCCAAATAAAGGTTTTAAATTATTCCTATTATATTGAAGTTTTATCAATATATCTATAAGATTTTTTTATTTACGTGTATAATGTTTTGAGGACATTTATACATGTATTCCAATAATATAAAGAATTTTTAAATTAATTTTCTTGTTTTACATGATACATATTTCTTTTTTTTTTCCTTTTCTTCGTTGCCTAGCGACTGTTATTAGTAGCCTATCATTGCGTCAAATATGAATGAAGTTAGTAAATTACGTTAATTTTGTTGCAGGTACTATTAAAAGGCTATCACAAAAAATATTTTATCGCGCCAAATCGATGCAATTTATGCAATTAACAGTGGGCACGATAATGAATTATTTTCCAGTAGATTTATAGATCTCCAGATATGCCTATTTTGGGGGGCTTTTAATATGTTATTGCTATCGCATGGATTAGGATGTTTAAACTAATGTTTAACCATGCTATAAGTGAAAAAAAAGTACAGTTAAAGGCATGTAAATCCTTTTTAACACTTTCCAACATGGATGAAAAGTATTTATGACTTCAGTTTTTCTATCTGTCGCCTGCCGTGTTTCTCTACGTGCTCTAACTCGCGTAAATATAGTCGGGATTACATGTAATTGATATACGTTATTGAGGTTTGCCAAAGTATGTTTGGTATTAAAAATGAAGAGTGTAGCATTCATAGCTTAATTACAGGGGCACTCAAAACTATTCCGTTACATTATAGTCTTTGGGAAAAATCGTCTGCGGTGTATTTTAATAATGTTACACAATTTTAAACGTAATGAAATTTATATACTTTATTAAGGTGCACTAGAACCTGGTTACTATAAAATATGTTATGTGTAGCACTTACAGCATGCGTACAGGTAACTCAAATGTATTCATAATATTACAATCTTTGAAGAAAATCCTTTTGTGGCGTTTTTTAATGATGTTACTCTGTTACAAAATAATAAAATTGATCTGTATTTTTGAAACATTTTTGTAGTATATGGGGTGCAAAGCATATGTTTTTTTCAGGGTCACACAAAAGTGGTCGATTAAAATGTGGTCTACGGGGGAAAAAACTCTTCACAGCTTATTTTAACACATTAGCGACGGGAAACGAAAATTCTCGTTTTTATTCAGAATACATCATTGGCTAAGGGAGTGACTTCTACCTTACAGAAAAGACATTTATATTGTGTTGTCCATATTTTTTATAGATTGTAAGACATTATATATTACATCCGTACATTGAAAGATATTTACTGCTGCATAAACATGAAAAACATATCTCAGAAACCAAATTCCGAGACACTTTCAGAAGAGGGAGGAGCTTCTACTGTTTTTAAACCCAGATTTAATTAAATTGCCTGTCGTCAGTGTGTTAATTGTGTTGCACTAATTCAAACATTAAGAAATTAAATTACATTACTGTGATTGACTACAAGAAGCTTGAATATGATTTGTATCGTATTTATCGTTCATTTGTAGGGTCACATAAAATATTTCGGATACAGTTCTGGTCTATTAGGGATGATTGCTGAAGAGCATTTTCGATTATGGTGTGCGTTTTAACGTTAAGTAAATTTGTGCTTAATAAGTAGTGCTTAAATATTGTATAGACCATGTACAGGGATACACAAATGAATTCGTAAGTATAAATGAAAATGAGCGCAAATTGCTTCAGTGTTTTTTTTTTTTTTTTTTTTTTTTTTTTTTTTTTTTGAGTTATGTATTTCCCAGCCCAAATACATTTAGTATACTAACAAATGTTTGCAGAATTTAAATAGAACCATATACAGGACTCCTCAGAAACTGGATATATGGTGCACACTATGCATACTAATCCCCGGAAATGTGATATGAGCAGTTTTAAGAGGGGTTTTTGTCTGCATTAAATTTAAATGTTATAGACGACGCGTAAAAATCATCACGTAATATACAGGGCTGTAGAAAAGAATTCATGTACGTTTCCGTCTATTGGTAGAATTTACTAAAGGACATTAACACAATTAATTGATAATTACAAATGTAAATTAAATTACACTACGAAGGGGTTCAGGGGGCTCTGCCCCCCTGAAGAAATCTACTTTATTATCTAAAAATTACCAGAATAAGTAGCTCATGACATTTTCAGAATACCATTACATAACAAGGGGTTTAATTTAACGCTTCTAATGTCAGAAACCTTCGAAATATTTTTTCGTTTTATAAATGTTTATGTAATTTCAAAACTTTAAATTTCGTTTTTTGTAGAAAGATTAATATTACTCAAAGAATGCTAAACACAATGAATTGTAGAGCTGACGTTGAGGCTCCTGATCTGCAGATTTACTAGTGTATTAGCTAAGTATAGAGAGCAACTTCTGTGAAAGCCTCAAAATCATAGCTTGAAAATTCTGAAAATAATCGTCGATAGAATAAGCTCGAAATCCGTTGTTCCCCAAAACAAACAAAAAGATCAGGGGTTGTATCCAAATATAGTAGTACGTTCAATATTGTGTACGCTATCTTGGCACTAATCAACAGATATTTGATACAACTACAACCCCTTTACTTTGTTGACGGTCCCCTATGGGGTTCAGGAAAAAATCTTAGAGGAAATGTATGACCTATACTGTACTGTTTGCACACCTGCAGTGTCAGGTTAATTCCTCATGTATTTTTCTAGATATTTAACAAAACGTCTAAAATCGCAAGTGACCGGTCACCTTTGGCCATATAGTGTATATTGTTTAGTGTGAAATGTGATAACATGGCGAAAAGATCTGGAAAAATACGTTGCTCAAGCAATCGATGATACCGTATGAATTGATAATCACAGTCCAAAATATGGGGCGTCAAGTGCATACTGCTGGCGCGTATAATGCAAACTTCTACTACCGTATTTTATGGAAGAAACGCCGCGGCGTTTATGAGTTTGAAAGTTAATTTTTTTCCAAGTGCGGCGTTTACGATTTTTTTTTTAAATACCAACTTAGCTTCCTTAATTTACGAGTTCATAAAAATATTTAAAATAGGATTTAAATATTTGAAATAAAACTTCAGACATCTTAAGATATTAATAACGAGGCATCCTACACTGCTCAGAAAACTTTGATTAAAGTAGGTCAATGTGACGCTCTCGACAAAAGTAGCATTCCGATGGCTGCGGCGTTTACAACGGGTGCGGCGATTACGATATTTTTAAGCTTATTCAGGCCAATTTGAGGAGTGCGGTGTTTACGACGGGTGCGGCGTTTCTTCCATAAAATACGGTACTTTTGTTTGGTGTTATCACATTTACAACAAAGGTGACAATGTCTATTAAAAGTTTCATTATAATATACTTCAGTTTTCTGAAAGTTATAACCGTCAACCTTAATTGAATTGGGATGAAACACCTTGTATTTGTGACTAAATAAGTGGTTTGAGACCCTATGTTCATATGAGATTTTTCATCCTTGTTGTATGCCTGATTTCCCACGTCATTTTCTAAACTTTTTTCGTTTAAATCACCCAGTATATATAAATCTGAGTATAGGTATTTCGTTAAATTAATGTTAAGTTAAAATAATAAAACATTTTTTTAAGTAGGGTACGTATGTTAAGATGAATATCGTGTTTATGGGGAACATTGTGTTTTTTCATGTAACTAAGATATTGGATAAAAGCTAAAGCCTCATTTATTTTTAAGCTGTTAATTAAAAGACTGATATTAAATTTTTATTACACGATGGATGTATAAATAGGTAAAAGTTGTTAGAATTATTGTCAATAATAAAAAGAAAATCAAAGAAAGAGAGAATTTATCTTCTGTAAACTACAATTTTCCCTCCTTTCATTTCTTCTGTTTTTTGGAATAAATTACTGATTTTACTGTATGAAGATTCTAATATTACAACACTATAAATCATTTGTGTAACATTACCCCATAAAATTGGTGGCAGCATTCTGCCGCCAATTTTATGAGGTAATTTAACTGATGTAACTTGTGTAATATTACACCATAATAATGTGAAAATATCAGAATTTACGTTATTATGGTGTAACGCTACAGCAGTTATATCGTTAAATTACTCCATAAATTGAAGGCAGTATGCTGTCTTCAATTTTATGGAGTAACATTAAACAAATGCTTTATAGAGAATACTTGGGGGAGGGGGAGGGAGTAATCACCCGCTACTAACTCTCCTACACATCATCGTATAATAATTTTAGTGATTTAATAGCTTCTTCTAATTAATGCTAGATTTAAATTTTGCTTAGGGGGCCGTCTACAAATAGAAAATGTGTCAAATTTGAAAGTTTTAATACTAACACCTAATTTTTAAATCATAATTAAAACAGTACTTGTAGCGATGAAATGTAATTTTGGATTAGTATATTTAAAACTTATAGAAATAGTTTTCTGTAAAATATATATAGACTACAATTTATATCTTTTATCAAAAATAAGTTCAAAATATATGTAGCGTAAAAATCAATTTTCAAAAATAATATGATAATTTTTTCAACATGAATCGATTGCTAGAAGCTTCAAATATGTGGATAAAAAATTACAGCTCATTCCGTCAAGTAGGTCTTGAGTTATGTGTAAAAAAACTTTTCGCATTGTAATCTGTTTTAAAACCATTAAAAAGGAATTTAACATTAGGAGATCCAATCTTTTAACTTGCGCAGGTCCTAAACTACTTGACTTAATGACTTGCCGTTTTATAGCCTTCCGTAAAATTTACCGAAAAATCCAATTATTATGTAAAAATTATGTGTCAGCGTTGAAAAGTTTTAAGTTTCACACAATTTCTATATGTGGATGACCCTTTAAGCAAAATGTAAGCATAGTATTTATTTATAGACGTTAATATTCATCGATTGGTGCCACTTAAATTTTTTATGTGCTAATTTTCGGCAGAGTTGATATGGGATGATAATCTTTTTTTCCTGGACTGTACCACAAGAAATGGAAATGTGAGGATTCACTTTCTTATGTTTTACTAAATATAACACTCTCTAGCAAGATTAATTTGTGATTTCTGATGGAAATCTTTTGCATAACGTTTTCATGCTTTTTATGGATAATTATTGAATCATAAGCTTAATGAAATGCCTCCCAAAACTATTAACAAGCTATGGTCCAATTTGTATGAAGTACATGCGTTCTATTTCATGTTAACGCTTGCTTACATATATCTAAAAAGGTGAAAAACTTATTTGGAAGATTGGAATAGAAAACGTTAACAAGTTTATATTCTTTGTTGATGGTCGGTAATGTTTATTTAATGGTTATATATATATATATATATATAACTTCCAGATTATTCGCTTCTCGGGAATCACGCTCGTTGGCAGTTGAAAATTACATCCAAGGGGAAAATATTTACCGGATATGATACAGATATGATTACCTTTCTATAAACACAGCACATAATTTTACCGCAATTATTGATACATAATAATACAATGTAATGGATGCCGAAATACTTAATTGCACAATGTGGTGAAGGACAAAGTGATCGGGTAAATACTTTCGGGGGAAAATAAGGCTGTTATAAAAATAATATATTTAGTTCTCTGTATAAATACTGTTAAGACTTTGTGTAATTACAGTTATTAGTAGGGAAAGAAAAGGCCATGAAAAGGTTTCACTTAAACAACTCAAATGTATAAATTCAAAAGAAAAGCTTTTTTGAACTTTTATAATTTTTAAGTTTAAGATTTTTATATTTTTAAATAGGAAAGTAGTGACACAATCTGTGAAAATTTTCAATATTGTCAGGATAGTATATGTAACAGTAATAAAATATCATAATTTGGATCTACTAATTTCCTCGCCATTAAAAAATAATAATTTGAAAATCAAGACGTAAACTATAGATACATCATTATTTGTTAATTTTTCTTTCTCCTTGATCGGTGATAATAACTCTCATCATGCAGCTTCCTCAACACTTTATTTACACCGTTCTCGACTAGGTCCCAGAGCAGAGGTCGGCATCGATCGGAAAGCGTCGGCTAAAACACATTCGTCCTCAAAAATCAAGCCGCAGGTGCAAATGATACGATGGTAAATTCTGTTTTGACTCTGGCATTGTGTGTTGCATTTGCTAGGAAAGCGCCGAGAGCCGACAATTCACTTTGTGGATGTGGAGGATTTGAGATAACGCATTGTTTTTTATAGATATTCCCGATTGATTTCAACGCGGTGGGCTTTATTTGGTTAAGTAGGGATTTCAACTACGCTAAAAATTACTGAAAATATAATAATTAAAATACACGGTATTCGCATATTTTAGGCCTGTTATTATTATTATTTTTTAAATGTATGATTTGTTTTTTGAGGAATGTTTCAAACCGAGGTGGTCTCCAAACATTTTATTATTTATAAGCAATGTAACTCGATTAATTACAAAAATGGAGACCTATATTTTCAAAATAATTGTTTGTTATTTCATTGTTTTTTTTTCTGATTTAAAGATTTCCGTAAAAGCAATTATTAAAACTCGCTTCTTAGCGACACAAATAAATTTGTTTAAACTACTCGAAAAACGGGGGGGGGGGGGGGGGAGAAAACCCCCGAAAAAGATAACAAATGAAAAAAAAAAAAACCCTACGAAAAATAAATGCGAAATGGGAAAAAAATGTAACGACGTAAAGAGAAAATTAAAGAAAACACACAAACAAGCACATTTCGCTACTAAAATAATTATCAATTTTTAATAAGGCAGAAACGCGTATAGGCAGAGTTAGGAAGGCTTAATTTCTATCAAAAAAGCACCGGAGTTCCAATTTTCTTCAGTAATAACAACCAAAATGCACCCCCCTCCCTCCCCGTCTTCTCCACCCGCATATTTATATTTCATACATTATTTACAAATTTTAAGGCAATTTCAACTTCAAAAAAATTTTTTTTGACTACATCTGTATGTTTTTATTAATAAATGAATAGAGAAAATAATAATAATAATAATAATAATAATAATAATAATAATAATAATAAAATTAGGAGCGGGAAATGTTCTGAAAATCCTAGTCGCCAAAGATTTCTTTGTATCAGCTTAACTAGCAAAAGAAGTAACGGAACTGCATTCCTGTGAGCTTCTCTGCAAATAAAGCACCCACACGGAGCTATAAAGTTGGCCAAAAAGAATATTTTACAAACTGGAACAAAAAGCAGTGAGTAAACATAACACGACCACGAGTAAAAACGGCAGATATTTTTGCAGTTAATTCTGGCATTCCTCGTTGCCATTCGGAAAGTCTACACTTGCAAACGCTATACACAAGTATGCTCTTACGTGTGCGACAAACGCTAAGTCACGTATGTATGTGCTTTGGTAGGAAATAATGCATATGATTAGAGATCAGAGGAAAAAGAAAAGATAATTTAAGCTTCAGGATTGCGGATGAGCTGTTCCGCTAGGCTCAATAGCGCAGTGTTTATGAGCTCCGGTAAATTCCGACCGATATTTCAATATTCACTAAAACAAAGAAGTACTGCGGAGTTGAGCTCCGGTGAGATCTGGAGCAAATTAAGCATTGGAGTTACGTATAAAAATAATCACAGCCGCACAAAAGCGTGACCATTCCTTTTATCGACACGTGTTACCAGTCCATAAAGTTTCATTCAATGATTTTAATCCGAAAGCTTCGTTTTGTTTAATGTTACTTTCAGATTTAATAATTTATAGTTCCCTTCCAATTGGTTATCAACTTAAAATTAAAATAAATAACGAAAGTCGAGATTAAATGAAATATGAAAGTAAATAAACCAGTGGTGATAAATAATGAAAGTGATATTAATAAATAAAATATATGTCTTATTAAAACTCTGAAATTTACAACCAAATTTCAATTGAAACACCGTGAATCGTTTAAATTTTTATAACATACTTTTGAGGTTGATATTTTTCGTCCTAAAATGTTGTTACTGTTTAAAAACAGCAACAGAAAGATTATTATAATTATAATAATAATAATAATTATTATTATTATTATTATTATTATTATTATAATTATTATTGGTACATACTTAAAAATTTTGATTTTGAAATAATGTTAATAATACCTTCAACAAAATTTACGCTACAGATCCACTGTAGTTAATTTAAACGAAAAGAAAATATTGATAAACTTGCCGGACCTGACACTTATGTTATAATTATTAAACTTTTCCCAAAATATTCTTATATTCACCATTCTATTTAGATTTTATGGCATCCTTACAAATAAATAAAGAAAGGAAGAAAGAAAAAAAGAGTAAAAATCTTTATGATTATAGTATGAAGAATTAAATTTAAGGGGACAGCTTACCTTTTCAACAATTTTGTTTATTTTACTTGTAAAAGATATGGTTCAAATGGTGAACTCACTGCATTTCAATCTTGAACTAAAAGTACATTTTGAAAAAAAAAATTAACTGCATATTTAATTAAAATTTAAAAAAAGTTATAAAAATTAATTTTTTATTAAATCTTTTAGTACTTTTTTTAAAATTGATATTTTTGCCCAATTTTTTTGTTAAGATCTTTAAATGAGTATTACACAAGACTATGTGCATGGATTTTTGGATACATCTAATATTACATTTAGTATAATTTTTTTACTGATATACAGTAACCTCTGTCTAAGGCAGAATCGGTCGGGACTGAGAAAATTTTCCGTGGTAGACAATATTCCGGCTTATTCAAAAAAACTCCCCCACCCCCACAAAAAAAACCCCTTGCCGATGACGTTTTTTCATTGATTTTCCTAATTCGAAAATCGGTTGAAAACTGAAATTCTGAAAGATCCTTTGTCTTTATAAATAAATGAGAAACGCTATTCAATTTCTTAGTACTGCTATAATATATGCGAATAGGATGTTTCCACGCACAAAAAACAATAAACTTAGAGAATGAGACAGAACGGTATCATGTTGTATTTGAGAAGAACCTTAAAGTATAATATATTGTACTTTAGAAAATATATATGTTGATAAATGTGCGTTCTACTAGAAATAATAACTTTTAAATGCAATTTTGTATAGGAAAAAACGGCATTTAAGCAAGAACTCCTTAAAAATTAAACAGTTTCTGTTCTTTTGAATTAACTTTTTCGAAGTGTTACACAATTTAACTAACATGCTCGACATTGAGTATTTGACTTTAAAGTATTTGACATTGAGTATTTGATAGTTTTAAAGTTTGACAAACAAAATGCCTTTCATTATTAAAATGTCCTTTTTTCCGCATTATGCAAAATTTTGCTTTCGGTGAAACCTTAAAATCATTTCCGTTTCCGCGTAAGACAGATTCCGCCTTATGCAGCATGAATTAATGTAATTTTCTATGGGTTCACCGGGACTGGGAAAATTTTCCGCGGTAAACAGATTTCCGGCTTGCACAGAGTCCGCCTTAGACAGAATTTACTGTATATAGTGTAAAACGGTGAAAAATAACACATCTTCATATACTTTTATTATTATTTTTTAAATAACAAAATACCTGATGACCAATTCCATGCGCAGATTTATCACATATATAATAAAGAACATGTATAAAAAAGTTTAAATCTCTATCTCAAGTACAAAAAAAGCCTTAGTATTTTTAAAACACGAAAGTGAATAAAATGTGAACATGGAGAAAAAGCCATTTAAAGTTCTAATTTGTGTGGGTAATTGCACTGAGTGTATAAACAAAATTTAAAATATCCCGCGATACAATTAACCTATGGGTAAAAATGAGGAGTCAAAATATTCACAATTAGACAGACTTTCATTTAATATTAACAAAGAAAAATTGATTTTTTGACTAATTTTAAGAAACATTAATTTGTGTTTTCTATTTTGTTCGAGATAGCTATTTTAAATTTCCATAGACTAATTTATTGAATACGCAAAAAAAAAAAAAATAAAATAAAATAATAATAATAATAATAATAAAATAAAGCTACACGTTAGCGGCTAAATAAAAATAAAGAAAATGTTGTTGTTGTGTGTGTGCTAGACATTACCCGATTTTGACTGTTTTTCCTTTGAAAAAGTATCTCCAGAAAGGGATTTTGTAGAATAAATAATTTGGATTTTTGTTTCTTTAAGGGAAATGATGCCAACCTTGTCCCTTCCTAGGTATCGAATCCACACAAACTTTGATATCTTCATATTTATGGCCATTACGCTGACACAGAATATATTAAAATTATTTTTTTAAAAATTAAATGAAAAATTAATCATTATAAAAATTAGTGCCCTTTAGAGAAATCCCCCCCCCCCCCTCCAGAGAAATTATACTCATTTTATAGATAATGATATTTCTTTCACTATTAAAACTTCTATTAATATTTTTATTTAATCGCATATATTTTTTTAAATCGACGCTTCATTAAAGCTGACCGTTTTAATATTTGATATTTTAGTTATTTATATCCCATTCTACTACAGTCGAATTCAGTTTTAACGAGAATGAAGAAACCATGGTATTTAGTTACATCAGAGTTATTACAAAACCAGTTGAGTATATCATATAATGGAACATTAAAAAATACGGATGGACTGTGAATCTTTGCGTATTTTTTGTATCAGTTGAATACGCACCAAATAAGTAATGCACAGGACGTATATAACTATCGTACTCATTTAAGTTATTCAGTATTCAGAGTTGAAAATATAAAATAACGATAAAATTTTGGTTAAGCGCATAGCAATGCTTTTTTTTTTTTTTTTTTTTTTTTTTTGTCATTAGCTAAGATTTCAAATTATGATTTACTTAAATAACTTATAAACAGATGGTTACCAATATCTGGATTCGCGTACTTTACAGGAACAATTCCGTTCCGAAATAATAATATTACGGAAGGGAATTTCAATCCACGAATTGCATCGCCAGTGATCTTCGAAAATCCTATTTATACGAAATGGTGTTAATCACCTGCACTTCCATGCGTATTCAATAGAGGGGTGACTTTAGTGGTACCGATGGAAACTAAAATTAGAATAGGGATTAGGAATTAGGTTTGCTGTCACGGAGAATGAAATCAGCATCGTGATTTCCACTAGGGAATACAGTGAGTTTTAGAGATTTCAGTTGTTGCTATTTTCCCTAATACCAATTATCGGTGTCTCCAAAGCATTAAGATTAGTAGAATTTTATTTGTTAGAATCTTTAGAATCCCTTTATTGTAAGGATTTTAGAATTTTCAAAATTCTACTTCTATTTGATTACATTGACTGCCATGACACACAAATATGTGTGCGAGAAATATTTCCCGGGGAGCCATACCATCAGTAACGAAAGCGACTAAAAAGAAGGTAACTTTCTCTCTGTTTCCGTAAATCTCTTATCCAGGTTTTCATTCACAATCATGAAATTCATCTATGTTACACACTGTTAAACAAATTTTTGAAAATATTTAATTTAATCATCGGTTACGAAAGATGATACAGTAAACTTCCTCTAATCCGGCACGACTGAATCGAGAAGAAATAAAAGAGTGAGTTGAAGCAGATTTGGATGAGCCGCCAGAGAATATTTTGACAGATGAGGCCATCATTCGGACTGTTATCATCCCAACAGCCCCCAAATACGTTGATTCTAATGAAGATGATGTGGATGAGTCAAACAACATCACTTGGAATCAACAGCTGATGCCTTGAATAGATTTAGGAAGTTTTCTGAGCGCTGATGCTGTTCGTTCAACGATGCAGAAATTGTGAAATTTCACATCATGTGAAATGACTTCCTAAAAAAAAAAAGCAGAGAGAATACTACTTAAAAACAAACTGATATTTGAGATTTGTTTAAGATGGCTTCTACGAGTAGGCATACTGGTTAGGTCTGCAGCGCACTGTTTCATTTTATAGTCATGTACATATGTTGTACTTTACATTATTAATATTTGTTGTTGTTGTTGTTCTATTTAAGCTGTTTAAAGAATAAAAGCATCCTTTACTCTCATTTTTTGCTTAATTCTAACTTCTACACATTTTTCAGACACTCATCCTGTTATCCGGCATGCTTCAAGTTTCGAACGTGCCGGAAAAGAGGATGTTTACTGTACTTTGAAAATCTAAAGATAGTTAAAACTTGATAGAATTTAAATCACATTCAGACTTATTTAAAGTGTATTGTGACAATTAAAAAAAAATAAATAAATAATTAAGTAAAATAAAATGAAACATAGATTTTTGTTTTGTTTTTCCTTTCCTTTTATTTTATTTATTTATTTTACCATTTTCAAAGTTTGGCTACTATTTCGTCAACAAATTTTAAGAAGCACTAAAACACATAAAAGGAGTAAGGACTTTAAGTCAGGGGTGGGCTCTGCTCCTCTGAACCCTCGTGAAAGACAATATTTAATTATTTAGACAATATTCTTTTTACATTCATGGTTTTAAAACGATCTCCCCTCCCCCCTTTCCACCCACAAATACCGTTCAAAAGGGGGAAAATGGCAAATTGTTTAAATTCTCCATTTTGAAAAAAATCCGGTAGAAGCTTACTTTTGTATTATTATTATTATTATTATTATTATTATTATTATTACTATTATTATTATTATTATTATTAGTAGTAGTAGTAGTAGTTGCAGCAGTAAAAGTCAGAAATACATTAATATTATCTACTGGAAGATCAACTACAAATAAATAAATATTCCACTTAATCTGGTAGTTTTTAATAAATTATTTATTTATTTTTCAATTCGAATCCTATGACATTAAATTTTGTGGAAATCGCAAAATATATGCTTCTTATCTTCGAATTCCATCATGAATCCGATAAATGAACTCAGTTCAAAATCTGAAAAACATTTACCGATATTACAACAAATAAAGATTTTTACTTTTTTTCTCTCTCTTTCGGGACCATCAGTTTATTCGGAAACTAGGAGTAGGAGAGAGAGAAAAGAAAGAAGGTAACCTTTCTTTTGTACAGACATTAGTAGCTAAGAAACTCGACTCGCAAGCAACCAATCACAGTGAACACCAGCAGAGACGCTTCGCCAACACGACAAAAAATAAAAATCAAGCTTTGTGGCTCAAATTCAAGCTTTTTGTTGGGACTAAGAATTTTATGTCGGAAACCTCTGTGTGAGACAAGTTTTAAAACATATGAACGCATAAAGAATAAAATATATATATATATAACTTAGAAATACTAAATATTGAAAAAAAGTCTCTATCAGCAATTTTCAAAAGGGGGAATTGAAACAATAGTTTCTTTTTTCAGGGAAGATCCCCTCAACCACCCGTTTTAGATAGTTTTTAAACACATGAACGTAAAAATAAAAACTGGATTAAAAATTGATTTTTTCGTAAGAGGGGGATCAGAGGGTCAGAGGGTTTTCTTCAAAAAAAAATTCTTAGTTCCCTTTTTCATAGTTTTTCATTATTGAAGAATATGTGATGAATAAATTTTACTACTTTTTTTTAACCCAATAGAGAAAAATATAATTTAGTTAATTAAATTTCAAAATCAATTGAAAAAAAAAAGTCTATATACTTAATACTATATACTTATCAAATTAAATTTTGCGGAAATAGCAAATTGCCCCGAATTCCATCACGAATCCGATAAATAAACTCGGTCGAAAATCTGCAAAATATCACCCGATATTAATGACTAAAGTGCACAACAAATAAAGATTTATTTTATTTTTTTTTCTCTTTCGGGGCCATCCGTTTGATCGGGCCCCAGGAGCAGGCGAGAGAGAAGAGAAAGAAGGTAACCTTCTCTCTGTTTCCTTCAGTCTCTTATCCAGGTTTTTCCCTGGAGTAGCGAGTTACCTCTCGGCGCTTCCGTTTCCTAGTCTCATCGCGTCGATTTGTAACGCGGTTCCTGATTGGCTGATTTGGGTTCACCAATCAGTTCTGCGGCGACTTGCGGCGCTTCTCTCATTCTTTTATAAAAGAGGTCGATTGTTGTGAGTTAGATTTCCAAAGACACCAAAATTTCACACAGACACTACTTATTATGGGACACATGGCTGGCAACATACTTTAACCTATAAAACTATGATGAAACATGCGTCAACAGTTATTTATTGTTCTATATCACGCCATCTTCGTCGTCGTTGAGCACAACTTTAATAAGCAGTAGCTATTTTTTTCTATCAAGTAAAGAACGCCCTGTGCAATTTAATTGATGAGAAAACGTTTCTATTTATTGTGCTTTTTTTAAACTCCTTTTTGTGTTTTATTTTTCTCAATTGGCAACCAAACGCCCGACATGTGTGAATTAAAATCTTCTCGTGATTTTTTTTTAAAATTTATAGTTATACCGATCATTCCCACAGAAAAGCACGTTTTCGATGCTAAATTTTCGAGAAAAAATTTCAAACGAATGATTCAAAACAGTTTTTGTATTGATGTGGACTTATCTAACATCATGCAATAATCGTGAAAAGTATTTTATTAAAGCTGCATAACCGTGATATCCACAAACCTGACGATTTTCTCTTAAATTATGTGTAACACAAATAATTAATATTAGAATGAATTAGATAGAAATATAGATTGAATTGAATGGTGAATAAAGTTTCATATAATTAATATTATATGTTATCCTATTTAATTTTACTATTTTAAAATTCTTACATTTTTTATATTATCCACGGAACTGATCATGTGACCTTTACCTTCAACATTTTCCCACAGTTATTGATAAAATATGTATGTTACGCAGATAACAATTGCAACGTTACGCAACTATGCTTAAAATGACTAACAAGCTTCTCTTTCAAACTAAAGTTTTCTTTTTCTGTTACCTCTGATCTATTTACAAGCTATTAAGTTTCTGTCTATAGCATGACTCCATTTATTTTGACAGTATATTGTATATATAAATACAAATAAAACATTTTGCAAATAATAACTATTAAATCACAGAAAAATAGACAGAATAATATATGAACCATTAATTATAATACAATATAAAAGGTATATCCAATATTGCATATATATATGAAAGGATAAAAAATAAAAACCTTTTAAAATTCAAATTAAATTTCAAAATTTAAATTGAAATCTTCAAGTTATTTCTCCTAACTTTAAATCTTATCTTCAAAACACGTTTTGTACTTGGTAACTTGGTTTCATAGCCCAACATTTATCACTTTCTGATTTCAATTTCGGACGATTTGCTGAGTTTTTACTTCTTGCAGGTGTTTGTGGTTAGTGGTGCAGCCTAGTTTCGCCATAAAGACCCAGACATCAATCGAGAGCTAATTAACCAATAAATTGAAATTACCCTCCCAGATTGATACCTTCGCCCTCTTCTACAGAATATCCCAAATTCTTAACAAAACTAATCTGCTCCTGACAAACGGTCAGTTTTTTAGAGATTTGAGACCACTTTAACAATAGCATCATGTGAGAGAAGGAAAATATATGGTTTCTTGAGGCCTCCGGTGAACTCGCGAATGCCGTGTACCGTTGAACTTCGAAATAAATAAAGTTTTACTTCAAAGAGAGAGGTCCCGAGTCAAATTCTTGAAATACTTATACAGTAGACGCTCTTTTTTACGAACCTCTTTTTCACGAACACTTGCAATTTTACGAACTATAGAGTGGTCCCGAATACTCTCCCATAGAAGCAATGTAATTTTTCGCTCCCATTTACGAACTACGGATTATGAAAATCTCTTTTTTGCGAACCGAGTTTTCATATTTCTGCATTTTTTTTTTATATATATATCGAAACGCAGTGTCACGTCAATTAAACTCTGTACAGGTGCAATGAGACATCAGGTGCATTCCAAGAATGTGTTGTTTTTCTCAATATCTTTCGGAGGGAGGGGGCATAGCAACAATTTCAAGTAGTGGTTGTCAGGACTAAGGCACTTTTTTGAAAGGAGCAATAACTGTGAAAAGATTTCAAGCATATATAAAATGGAAACATATATTTTCCAAAATGTGATTTTTTAAAAAAGATAAGTGATTATTTCCATTCCTAATTTTTATCTATATTTTTATCTATGTATTTTTACCTACTAAGTGCTAATCCAGTCTGTGTTTTCATATGTAATGTTTTTAAGGCATAGTAACGTACGTTTCTGTGTAAAATTATTTTTTGTGCATAAATTTGCATTTATTCAGGGTTCGTACGGGTACCGTTACTTTCAAAGCCAAATATCAGAATTTTTTTATACAAAAATAAATCTAGTTTAAACGGACGAAATTTCGCCTTATTTCAGGAGAGATTTTCCTTAGAAAAATACTGGTACCGAATAATTTCTTAATCGGGAAATTCAAGCACCCGTACGAACCCTGTTATTTCTTGTATTTTTAAAAATACATGCATAACTTTATTAAATAATAAATAATCTTGAAGTACTGCTTCATCTATCAAGAGGGGGCAGTTTGAGAAAAATAGACAAAAATAATGAACGTATTCACATCATTTTTGTTGTTTTTCTATTTTACGAACTATTTTAGTGTTCCCTACGAGTTCGTAAAATCGAGCGTCGACTGTACTTGGATTTACACTACAAAACCCGATATGTGACTTAACGAACCTCGTGACTCGACCATATTTCACATTCAGGGTGTCCATAATTAAACGACCCTACTTTAAAGTTGTCTACAGACAAAGCTATTTTTCATAAAGTTGTGAAATTTGGTGAAAGACATAATAAAGGGATGGGAATTTGTTTAAGCTGGAAAAAAAAAAAAAAAATGTAAATAAAAGTAGTTCAAAATTTCGCCACCAGAGGGCGTTTTTTAATAAAATACACATTTGGCATTACGATAGTTTAGAAATTTTATTTATTAACTTAACCTTACTCTAAAGACAGCATTTCACGACATTTTCCTAGCTTTTCCCTGAACATACTGCGGTCAACTGTGGAACAGGCTATCTTACGATTCCAGATGGTATCTGAAAAGGATGAAAGTCATGCAGAACATGTTTGCTTATAACAAAATTTGTTAAACTATCTTAAATGTATGCTAAATGTGTAATTCGTTAAAAAACAGCCTCATATTTTTTTTTCGCTCAAACATATTCCCATATTTTTATTATGTCTTCCAAAAAATGTCACAACATTCTGAACAATAGTTTCGTCTGTGGACAACGTAAAAATAGGGTCGATTAATTATGAACATCCTGTAAATAAAATTTCTAAACTATCTTAATGTTAAATGTGTAATTTATTAAAAATAGCCCTCTGGTGGCAAAATTTTAGACTATTTTTATTTATTTATTTATTTTTTTTTTTTAGCTTAAACAAATTCCCATCCCTTTATTATGCCTTTGTCAAAATTTCACAACTTTATGAACAATAGTTTTGTCTGTAGACAACTTTAAAGTAGGGTCGTTTAATTATGGACACCCTGTATATATCACTGCACCATCCCTCAGAGTTTGTACACGCGGTAGCGAATCACCTCATATATACACCTTTAAAAGGTGTATACAAGATTTGTTTTTGATACCAGTAATAGAGAAAAGTATTATTTGCTTTATTTTATTCGAGCATTTTCATAAATATGTAAGTAAAGGTAATTGCTTAAAGAAAGTGGTACCACTCGAATAAAATTTGTGTATAAGGCGCCGGTTCCAAAGGTGTTAATTATATTTTATTTGCTGCTGTTTACACTGCTATTTTTAAAAACTGTGCTCACGGGATAGTGATAATTTTTTTTTATTATTATTTAGCTTGTTTCAAGTTCATATTCTTCATAAAAAATAAATAAATAAATAAATAAAATAAAATAAAAAGCCTGGATGGCGGACTTTAGACATTTATGTTTGAAAATCTTGCCCCTCCCTAGATTTTATTCTGTTATTGTGTCCGTAGAAAATTGAATCATGCAAATTTTTCAAAGAGTATATTCTAGTAAACCTTGAAAGAAAAATCTAAATTAATTTTTAAGTATTTTTTTTTTACTGTACTAGGGGGCGCTGCCCCCTACGAGCTACGCTCGTCAACCCCCGTTCAGACACCGCAGACTCTAAAAGCACGCTAATTTGATCGGCTTAAAAAATATTTCGGAAGATTGAATTATAAGTTTAAAAATAGTGGCGATCTCCCTATAAACGGGTTAGTTTTACATTTTTAGTTTTTTACATTTTCATTTCTCTTTGATTGGGGAATTTTAAAGCCAAATCAGCGGCTGTTAAATGATACAATGGCTGTTTCCGTCTTTGATTAAATAAAATCAGTTGACATTTCAAAATAAGCTAATATAAAATGAATTAAACAAACAGAGTCTTTGCCTCCCGGTATTTTTTAGCAAAGCGAAAAGAAAGTTTTTTTTTAATGACACTTTAAATGTATCGTTTTTAAACTGACGTAATTTTCACTAAACTTTTCTTTCTCCTTTTACTATTCACGTGAAAATAATTTTGTTAGAAATGAAATATTATTTGCGCTATCCTAATAAAAATAGTTGAAAATATCATCTTAAAATATTACATATATGTCTCGCGCAATTTTTTAATTTAAACTGTTTTCCAATATTATTTTCTGTTCATTTTACGTAATGTGTAATGTGACGTAAATGTGACGTAATTTCTCCTGTTTAAGACTTCTAACGCATGTTAATGAATTTATTATTTTACAACATTCTTTCACTTTTAAAATTCACGCGTAATATGGTTTTTATGATAATTTTCAATGAGTTCCTGCTTTTTATATTTTCTTGTTTATAAATAGTCACGTGTAAAATAAATTTTTAATTTGAAGCAAACATTATTGTTTGCTCTTTTTATGCAGTTGGCAACAGTTTAAATTAGTACAATTTTCTAAAATAAGTAAAAAATATCTCTCGAAATGCTGAAAATTTGAATTTAAAATAGAAATAAAACCTCAAAAAATGAGTCAAATTAATAAACTGAGTGCAGTCTGCACACCGGGAAATTCTGACGCATAAAATGATCTAAAAATAGTTAAATTCCGATGTACAGTTTTTGCTCTTATAAAACTTTTTTAATGGAACGATTTTGTCCAACTTTAGCATTAAATATCTCTTTAAATATTTCTTTGATTTGAAAACTGTCTGCATCAGCGTGTTTATCAAACATTTTTCTATAATTCCACCGATTTCCATATTTTTATATGCAATATTTTGCTTAATATTAACGAAGAAAGACCTCCGGCCACAAAAATTTGAAAACCGGCGGCGGCGGCGGTGACAGCGGTAGTTACTTTTTTTTAGAATAGAGAGATTTTAAATAAATTGTCTTAATAACTGTCTTTGATTCTTTACAAAATGCGAAGATATTTTTTATTTAAATTGAAATTTATGTTTTTTAATAAAATATTTATTTTTATTCTTGCTTTTTTATTCAATGAAATAAAGCAGACAATAAAAAGCTAGGTTAGGTGAAATAGCCCTAAAACGCGAACTAAAAACCCTTCTAAAACACCTTTACACTTGATATTTTCAAATACATTATTCTTACTTTTTCGTTGATGTTCAAAGGGATAAAAAACTAGACTGCATGTTCAACTCTTTTAAAATCTAGCAAAACATTTTAAAGTAAATATTTTCTAATGATTAAATCATAGGAAAAAATACTAATAATACGTTCACGATTCACGATTTTACCTCGAGTGCTTTATACTCACGTTACTTTAAAAACATGTTTTTCAACAATTCTTTTTTCTTTTTTTCTTTTTTTGGAAAAAACATTCATCTTTTGGATGAACTCATAATTTTCACGATGAAAAGAATCACTAACACTCGTAACTGTTCGCCCACCCCTTCGCCACAGTGGACTCACACCTTCACGACAGCGAAAAGAAATGCAAACCCTTTTAAAGGTTTACCCTCTTAGCTTCTCAGGTAAATGCATCTTCACTGTACGCCTTGCCTCGAGGCCATGCGACACACGTAAACACCGATCTTTCTCCCTCTCTCTCGCTCACTTTTCCTCTCTCTCTCTTTTCCGAGCTACGAATATGATAGGAGAGAGAAAGCGCGAGGAGATCGCCTTTGTGTTTGCAGGGGGAGAGCTCTAAGTGATCAATGCCACGGTACAGCGTGACATTTGCTTTTCTTGCATGGGTGAAAGTTGATAGATGGCAAGAAGAGTTTGAAGTCGAGAAGTCAAAATAAATTATGGGAATTGGAAAGAGTAAGAAGTACGGTCAGGGGTGGTTGGATGCATATGCTAATTAATAAAAATAACAGAAAATTAATTAAAAGGTAAAATTAGTGTTGAAATGCAGGATGAACTATTTTAGAAACGATTTTGATAACGCTGATATGGTTAACGAATATAGTGGGATTATTTTAATTTTGATGTTAAAGTAATTAAAATACAAGATATTTGAAGAATTTTATAACTTTATCTAGTGTGAAATATTATGGTAGGCAGAAATTAAGCATAATTGAACTATAAAGTTTACATTTAACACATTTAGAAAGAGCAAAACAAATAGATCTTATTTTTATTTGATCAGAGCCAAATGATAATTTAAAAATAAATCCATTGTCAATACTTATAAACTATTTTTTAGTTTATCGACAGGTCTCTTTATACAGAGAATTCAATTAATTTTTCAGACTTTCGACAATTCCTGATAAAGGACATCCAAGAACGAAAAAAAATTTATGCCATTTTATACAAACAAGAGGAAAAGAGAAAAAGAATGAAGAGAAAAGAAGAAAAAATAGTAAACAGTTATGAAGAGAAAAAAAAAAGTTGAAAAGCTACATGCTTTGAAGGAATGAATTTGTATTTCCATGCAGTATACAATACAATGCAATCAACGCCACTATGTCGTCACTATCACGTCAATATGTCGCCACTATCACGTCAATATGTCAATGTACATTAAAGAAAACATTTGTGGTGAAAACATATAAATACATTTTAATTGAAAAAGGTGTGAATAACTTTTGACAAATGCAATTTTCTTTTCTTTTTGATGAATTTTAAAAATGTCATCATAATTTCATTACAGTTATGATCATATAAAATTTGTAAAACTTGTATTATTTTCCGCCATACAAATAGTCCACCACAAAGTACTTGTTTTCTATTTACAATTTTTCTTCATTGTTACTAGGTTGTAAAAACCATCAGGCATCAAGAAGTTGTTTTCCAGCATAAGCTAATAACAAACCAAATAATTAGTAATGTAAATTTGTGTATATTCTAGCAAAATTTATGTTTTTCAATAAAACTGAAAGTATGGCATATGTTTAGGGAGTTTATCCATGCATATATATATATATATATATATATATATATATATATATATTGCGGCTGTGGAATAATTGACAAATTTAGGTTTAGCCTTAAGATAAAAAATATAATTTGTAAATCCATAAAGATTGTATCTAAAATTCTTAAGTCTAATTAAAAAAAGTCCTTCCGGCCAGTGCCGGGAGGAAGAGGTAGCTTTCATAATCCTTATTTAAAAAAAAGCCAAATTATATCATTCAAACACACGAAGCTCAATTTAGTGGAAACCGAATATAGGAGATTCAATACTAATTTTTATCAATATAATGAATGAGAATTTCGCGAAATTAGTCAGCTTTATCCAAGCTGCTTTTCTTTAAAGTAACATATATTTGGCTGCCAAATTCGGCAATTTCTTAAAGTGCCTGTCATTTTAAGACAACATGGTGGATGAGACTAAGCAGTGAACTTGGTCGAGACCTTAGTAATTGCTGTGCACATGCTCACTCACATCGGAATCGGTTAATATATAGGAGTGCTGTCGCATGCAAAAAATCAGATTTTTCAAAATGTCATCCACAATAGAAATTGAAACTGCTATATCTGAGCCATTTTGTAAGGTAAAGACAAACAAAAAATGCTCCTGAATCCTTATATCAAGGTCAAATACTTAAGAAAGAAACCTTTTTCAATTTCTAATTTTTTTGCACCTCACTTTAAATATATATATATTTTTTAATTTAATGGTCGCCATTTTGAAACAAGATGGCTGATGTATCTGGCCAGCGAACTTGGTCGAGGTGTTGATGTATAATATCCACATGCCTTCTTACATCGAAATAGGCGAATACGTGTGTTATCGCGTGACAAATACAAGATCGTTTCAAAATGTTAGCCATGCTAGAAATTCAAAGTGCTATAAATCAACCATTTTTTAAGATATAAACAAAAGAACAAATTTTCAGAAACAAAAACAGCTCCGGAATCTTTGTATCAAGGCCAAACACATAAAAAAATCTTTTTCATTTTCCAATTGTTTAATACCTCATTTTGAATTTTAAATTTAATTTTTTTTAAATGGCAACCCTTTTGAAACAAGATGGCGGATGAAGCTGGCCAACGAACTCGGTCGAGACATTGGTATGTACTATGTACAGACCAAGTTACATCCAAATAGGTTCATAATAGCGCCTGTTATCGCGTGACAAATATCAGGTCGTTTTAAAATGTCAGCCACAAGAGAAATTCAAAATGCTATTACTCAGCCATTTTTTTTAGATATAGACGAAAGAAAAACTGTTCCGGAATCTTTGTATTAAGGTCAAACACATACAAAAAAAAAAAAAAATTTCACTTTCCAATTTTTTGGTATCTCATTTAATTTTTTTTATTTTTTAATTTTTTTAAATGGCCGCCATTTTGAAACAAGATGGCGGATGAAGCCGGCCAACGAACTCGGTCGAGATATTTGTATGTACTATGTACACACCAAGGTACATCCAAGTCGGTTCTTAAATACGCCTGTTATTACGTGAGAAAAATCAGGACGTTTCAAAATGTCAGCCACGCTAGCAATTCAAAATGCTATAACTCAGCCATTTCTTAAGATATAGACAAAACAAAAACTGCTCCCGAATCTTTTTATCAAGGTCAAACACATAAGAAGAAAATATGTTTTCAATTTTTAATTTTTTGGTACCACATTTCAAGTTTTAATATTTTAAAAAAAATTTAAATGGCCGCCATTTTGAAACAAAACGGCGGATGAAGCTGGCCAACGAACTCGGTCGAGAGATTGGTATGTACTATGTACACACTGAATTACATCCAAATCGGTTCATAAATACGCCTTTTATCGCGTGACAAAATTCAGGACGTTTCAAAATATCAGCCACGCTAGAAATTCAAAATGCTATAACTCAGCCATTTTTTAAGATATAGACGAAACAAAAACTGTTCCGAAATCTTTGTATAAAGGTCAAATACATAAGAAAAAATATTTTTCCATTTTCAATTTTTTGGTACCACATTTAAAATTTTAAATTTTTAAAAAAATTTTAAATGGCCGCCATTTTGAAACAAAATGGCGGATGAAGCTGGCCAACGAACTCGGTCGAGAGATTGGTATGTACTATGTACACACTGAATTACATCCAAATCGGTTCATAAATACGCCTTTTATCGCGTGACAAAATTCAGGACGTTTCAAAATGTCAGGCACGCTAGAAATTCAAAATGCTATAACTCAGCCATTTTTTAAGATATAGACGAAACAAAAACTGCTCCGGAATCTTTGTATAAAGGTCAAATACATAAGAAAAAAACATTTTTCCATTTTTAATTTTTTGGTACCACATTTCAAGTTTTAATATTTTTTAAAAATTTTAAATGGCCGCCATTTTGAAACAAAACGGCGGATGAAGCTGGCCAACGAACTCGGTTGAGAGATTGGTATATACTATGAACACACTGAATTACATCCCAATCGGTTCATAAATACGCCTTTTATCGCGTGACAAATTTCAGGACGTTTCAAAATGTCAGCCACGCTAGAAATTCAAAATGGTATAACTCAGCCATTTTTTAAGGTATAGACGAAACAAAAACTGCTCCGGAATCTTTGTATAAAGGTCAAATACATAAGAAAAAAATATTTTTCCATTTTTAATTTTTTGGTACCACATTTCAAGTTTTAAATTTTTTTTAAAATTTTAAATGGCCGCCATTTTGAAACAAAACGGCGGATGAAGCTGGCCAACGAACTCGGTCGAGACATTGGTATGTACTATGTACACACCGAATTACATCGAAATCGGTTCATAATTATGGGAGTTACAGTGTGACATAGGTCAGATATATATATATATATATATATATATATATATATATCAATTTTGAACGGAGGGTGGTTTCGGGGTCTGGGGGTCATGATCGATGAAAATATACCAAAATTTTTTGAAATCGCTTTCCTCCGAACGGCTGCAATAGGTAGCTTTTTTGTAAAGAAAGCTACCTAAAAAAATCTTGCACATGCACAGACAGACACACACAAAGTTTTCAAACTTTTGTCTTTTGAGATAAATCACTTTATTGTTTTTATCATTGCTTACAATGAGAACATACATTCAGTTATAACTAGCTTAATTATGAGAATTTGTTTGAGTTGTTTGTTTTAAAATTCTCAAAAAAAAATATTTCACTTTCATACATTAAGTTTTATCAAAAATTCCAATTTTCCCAAGATTTAAAAGTCGCATGCTTTCTAAATTAAGTTTCTTTGAAGCTTTCAAAAAGAGTAGTTCAAGAACCAGATTTTACAATTGTATTTATTAAGATTTTTAAAAGTCTTAAAAAGAAGAAAAAAATTAAAGAAAAAATATTTAACCCTCAGAGAAAAGTAATATCGATGCCCACACAAGCAATTGTCATTTAGTAGTATTATATTAACGAAATCCAACCACCATGCTAACAATTCTCTCTACAATAGCTTTCGGTATTTACTCAAGGAAGACGATTCCTGCTCTTTTTTTTTTCTTTCATGCTGTGTCATCACCCAATAAACTGCAAACACTGGGGTGCTAATGATTCGGTAAATAAGGTTTCACAGGCCAACCCCACTGCGTCAATATGTTGTGTTACACTAGCATACATTCGGCCCTCAGGCGGGGTAGAGACTGAATATATATGAGCCTGACTTTCCCCATCTGATACGCTGTTGCACGTGTTTTTTGAGCGAAAAGAGAAGTCAGGTCATTAATGAACAGCAAATGTTTTTATGTAGGAAGTATTGGCTGCAGATTGGAAAGATATTGGTAATCGCAGATGACAGGAAAATCAATAAAGTAAGGGGATCTTTTTTATATTAAATATATATATATGCACATACCATAGTGAAGTATTATTTATTTTTTTAGAAGGGGGGTCACCTCGGATTTCTTTAAAACATATAACTGAACATCAATTTTAACACATTAATACATAACATATAACCCATGGGCCTGGGTGCCGGTAGCGAAGTCTGGCGAGGGCCATTGCACTTCCCTGAATTTTCTAATTAATTAACTAAATTTTCTTTTTCTCTGATGATTTTGAAAAAATAATAAAATTTATTCTTATCAAGTAAGTTACAATAGTTAAACTCCAATAATAAAATAATAAGAAGAATAAGAATAATAAAACAATAATAAGGTCTCTCTCTCTCTCTCTCTGTGTGTGTGTGTGTGTTCAGGGGGTAAGGGGAGAGCTTTCTGAGCCCCTTGAGCAAAGCAACTTTTGTGTTTTGTGTTTAAAAAAAGGTCTTACACGGGATATTAAGGGGAGTGCGAATAAACTGTTTCAATTTTCCATTAAAAAAAAAAAAAAAAAAAAAAAAAAAAAAGAGAGAGAGAGAGAGAGAGAGAGAGAAGCTTTCTTTTGCATTTTTGGAGCTTGGAGTTACTTTTGGATCATAATATTTCTTATTTCTTATATTTCTGTATTGCTTTTTATGTTGATATGCTTAAAAATTGTCTTGCTTGCAATTTTCTGACAAAACAATTCTTAGTTTAAATTATTTTACGTTCGCATTTTCCATTTTATAACACGTTATCTTATCAATGGACTAGAAACATATGTTCCAAAATCTTACCTAACCCTGAATTTCATTTTGTTGGCGATCATATATAATAATAAAACTCTAACAATGTATTTTATATTTTAATAATGTTATATATTCATATGACTATCAACCAGATAAAATATAAATTTTATATAAATTTAAACAAGCAAAATATAAAGCAATCTTAAATGAAATTTACCTTTTTTCAAAGATTTAGTTCCATAAGCCACTTTTCTGAGAAAGAAAATAAAGATAATGGAGACATTCATAGAATTTAAACACGAAGAAATTTTCTCATGAAAAAATGACTTTTAGATGCTGAATTTTTGGTGCATGTTGTATAAGTTAAATTTAAAATATTTATGTAATATGGTTGGATTTATTAGAATATATAATAATGGATTAAGAATTTAAAAAAAGCGCTTAAATAAGAAACATATATAAAATGATTCTTCATTTTTTAAGCTTTTCACATTATACAGGATGCTTTATCGGCAATTTTCGTTACAACTTTTTATGTAATACTCAAACACAAATATTAATAAATATTTTTCTGGTCTTTGTTTTATGAGATACCTGTGAAGAAAACCATTATCACAGTGTTTAGAATTTCGTCAGTGGAAAAAAAAAAAGGTTAACATTTAATTTATCTCTTAGCTTTATTTAAAAGAAGGCTGTTGATTCTTTCAAATTAGACAAAAACTGTCATTTTAAACCAGTTTTTTTTTAACATTATATGTATTCTAAAAATATTTTATGTATTTTTTTAAAGGAGGTTCAAGTATCAAATACACCAAAATAAATAAAATAATAAATAAAATGATAATAATAATAATAAATAAGTAAATAAAAGTAAAACGAAAAATAATAAATATACATTACAGTAACATATAAAATAATTTACATTCCAATGCCAAAATTCTGTCCTTAAATGATCTTCCTGAAAATATACTTAATCATAAATCTAATTTCAAAGTAAAATCATTTGCTTCATGGCTACATTTATATAAAAATTTGATGATCTTTATTCAAAAGCGTTTTTCTATGCAGGATAAAGAGATTGATATCTTACCACCTAATAAAAAGACAGAAAGCAAAAGTCTATGTTTCGCTGCATACATATTCATTTAAAGGAAAAAGTACTTTTACAGGTTAAAGGGAAAAGAGAAATGCTTGAGTTCTGATGATCAACAGGTCACGGTATTCCTTTTTGAATTACAAATTAATTAACTTTTATTGAAAAAAGCTTTAACAGTATCGGATGATTATTCATAATATCACAATGTAAGTGCGTAGCTTCAAATGACTCAATATGATAGACTACAAAACTGATATAACAAAATTTTCCCTTTTGCACTTGCTGCCTTTTGATATAGAGGTTAGTTCGACTTCAGATGTTATTTAAAGAGAAACGAATATTATAAATAAATAATAAGAACGTTTTTATCTTTATTATGTCATGTGTAAGCCAAAGTAAAGAAAAGTAGAAATAGCTGTAGCTGTTTAAAGTTTTCATAAAGCAATCTTTTTGTAATCGATGCAAAGAATAGTGATAGAAGAAAAGCAGCAGCAATGCACTTGATAAAGTACGCATGTTTTTAATGCTGTTTTTTACTACCCGCCCCCTTTTCTTGTTATCCTTTTACAGTGAAGACATATCATTTTTCAATACACCTTAAAATAGCTGTAAATTAAATTAATTTTGGCCGTTTATATATCCGGTTTATTTACGTAAGCAGTTTTTTCGAGCTTTTCTTTTCTTTATTTGAAGCCAAATAATCATCATTGGAGATCGCGCTGTTGAACATATACTTACAACTGAAAAATAGAGTAATATATATTTTCGATGAGCTCATTATTTAATTTTTATGATATCATCCTATATGCTTCTGCTTTTATTCTTCAACGTTTAATATATACTATAAAATGTTGTATATTTAAATATTTTTTAGAGGAATTCGAGAAATATATAAATTACTGTAAAATACATGTTACATTTTTGGAAATGTACCAATGTAAAAATTGGTGATCATTTGAATTCTATATTGAACCTTCTTTAGGCTTTTACAGATGAATGTAAAAATAAAATAAAATAAAATAAAATAAAATAAAATAAAATAAAATAAAATAATAATAATAATATGCAAAATAAATGTAAAATAAATGTAAAATAAAAATAATAAATAATGGAGGAATGGTCTATCGACAACACTTCACTATTTGGTAATTTCCATAAATGTCGTTAAAAGTTATTTTTATAAAATCAATTTATGTCTACAAAATCTTAACTCACCCAAATTTATTATAGCTGATTTGGGAACAGTCAGTTATGGCCAAGAAACAAAATAAAAATATCATCATAGTTAACCACATGTTTGCTATACAAGCACTGATTCTTTAAACGGAAAATGCACTCCGTTTTTAATTTATTCAAATGATATTTGCATTCATTAAAATGACACAAGTTTCCCGAGGATTTTCAAATATTTTGTTCAACATATTTCAAACAATCACTCGGTTACTTCTCTAATTAGCTATTCGAATATGCATTCGAGACGTACTAATGAAGTAGCCCCACAAAAGTAATTAAAACTTCATCAACATATTTGTTATTGGCACTCTCGTTTCAGAAATATACTAATATGATTAACATCCCAAGCGCAGACCGGCTAATTAGGAAAATCTTGCAAAGATGCGGCAAATTAAACCAATCCCCTGTAATTAACACTCCATCGCTTGGTCTGTGTGGGAGAGGGGGAGAGTAGTGTGCTTGTGTGTGTGGGGGGGGGGGGGAGGGGGATTTCAACCGAAGTCTGTAATCGTATTATTCAAATAAACGTCTTAACGAACTGGGCTCGGCATAATTTGTAAAAGGATATTCCAAACAAATCCCAAAGCGTTTGCTTGGGAAAAGTTTAACAAAATTACTCCTCGGAGAATCATTAAGTCATCGCAGTTCTAAAAGTCAGAGCCTAATCACAGACAAATATCATTGCGCTCTCGTTAAACGCGATGCGTCCCGGCGTAATAAAAGAGTCCGGATGTTGGCGGGCAATTCAATTTGCGCGACCGCTTGAAAAGACTTTGCATCAATGTTTCCGCGTGAATATTATAGGGAGAGTCCAGCTAATAGCGATAAGGAATTGGGGGAAACTTTGGCAAGGGTAATACTGACCGGTTATGGGCAGCCATTTTGAAAGGGTCTGAAACATAATGGCTCCGCAGGAAATGGAATCACTGTTTCTTGAACAATGGAGACATTATATGCGCCACTCCTGGCACGCCAAATTTGAAAAGGGAGAGAGCGACTACGATTATCAATTTATTTACTTACCTATACATACCACATTCTGAATTTTTATTTCTTCCTTTCTGGAATGAAGCCAGATTTTACGTACAGATGTTTCAGACAAGGGCGATAGTTCTTTTCTGCAAAGCCCCGATAGCACTGAAAAATACATTAATTTTATTATTTGAAGGAAATTCTGAATTTAATTCTATTGCCATAAATTATTCATCGGTGGTAAAGAAGGGTTTTTAAAGCTATACTTTGATTTTTGTCGAGAGAAACAAGGGTGAGGAGCAGAAGAGTTTTTGCCTGTTTGCCTAATACTGATTTCGAGCTAATTAATTGTTTCATAAAAATAACATTTTGTTACATTGTCTAAATTTTTTTAGACAAAGATTTAAACTGAGCGGGGCAATCATTATAATTTGAGCCAATTAAAATAAACAAGTTTTTGGTTTCGAAAAGGCTACCTTGAAATATGTGCATATTCTTACTTTAAGTATCAAAGGAATTTGTTTTCTAAGTTCACTTGTTTAGGGGGTTACATGGGTTTGAAAATTTAAAACAAAATCAATTTATTTATTTTATTTTCTTTATATAATAGTACAATATGTCTAGAACGTTTTTCGAAAGTTTCAATTCAATCGTAGTAAAAGTTTAGGAGAGTCTAGAAAGTCTAGTCTACCTTTGGAAATTCCCCTCATTAGGCTAGACAGACCGGAAAAGACGCAGATGTATCGCTTTTTTCTACACTGTTTAAAATTTTGCAGTAGGTTGAACCAACTTTTGGTGCTGCAGTAGCTGCAACCATTAAGGTGGTGAAATCTCCCTCCAAGATTTGGAGCTCCGGTTGAAACATAGCTCCAAATGTTGGATCAAGGTTTCACCATCTTATGGTTGTAATTACTGGAGCACCGAAAATTGGTTCAACCTGTCACAAGATTTTTAACAGTGTAAAAACACTATTTTTGGAGTCGGCTGATACGATTTTTCAAAGACTTATCGAATTTTTTTGCACTTCTTCAAAATATGATTGCGTAGTGATTGAGCGAAGATTTTTATTCTTTTTTCGATTACAGCTAATTTTACAAGGCTATACATATACGTAGTGTAAATTGCACCAAAAATTGTACTATTTTGCATACAACTCTGCCAAAAATTCAAATTCCAATTTTTATTTAAATCCTTTGTTCAATGACGAGCTATACTTATCTACTAACAGAAAAAATTTGTTTTTTAATTTCAAATAAAGCTATCAGAAGTTATCCTAACCACAAAGAGGACACTTTTTTTTTTTAGAAGTCTCCGGAAGCCAGGTCCCACCCGTTGAATTTTCAAAATTTTTGAATAATTTTTTTTTTTTTAATATTGTATAAATATTGTTCTTTTATATGTTTAAACGTTTGAATAAAATAGTTTATTTATTATATATATATAAAAAATAGAGAAAATGTGCTTTTTTAAAACTTCGAAACCCATGGAACCCCCTAAGTAAATTTTATCTAATGTAATAGATTAAACACTTTTTGCTTTTGGATTAAACAAATGAAGATCGGTTTTGTAAAATACTTGGATGAAATGATTAATGATACTCGATTTCTCCGATCTAAAACAGCTTTTCGAGTTTTGATGCCACCCTGTTGCATATACGACATAAACAACATGATGTTGATTGAATCAAAAATAAATGTTTTAAAAATCATTTATTTTATTTTTATAGGACACTACATCTATCCAAATTATTAATTAAATTTTCAAAAACGACTTTTTTCTTTTCCAACAGAAGTTTCACTTATGATTTTCATAGCTATGTAGGATATTGATGACACGAGACCCGAATTTAAAAGTGTATTAAAAAAAAAAAAAAAAAAAAAAAAAAAAATCGAGAAAACCGAAATGAAATGTTTTTGCAGTAATCTTATATTATAATACGAGCAAAAATTGTGTGTGTATGTAAATTTTATCTTAAAAACGGCTATAACGATTTTGGCTAAATTTTCTATTTTACCATTTTCGGGCACGAGAAGACCATTGATCTAGGTCATATGTTCGAGAAAATTCGATTAGTGGGTCACAATGGTCAGGGTCAAGCTAATTATATCTAAAAAAAACAGCTCAATCGATTTTGACTAAATTTTATATCCAACCATTTTTGGGCACGAGAAAACTATTGGGCTAGGTCACATGTTCTAGAAATTTCAGTTAGTGAGTCATTTTGGGGTCACTTCGGGTCAAGCTTATTTTATCTAAAAAATTGCTCTAACGATTTTGACTAAATATTGTAATCTACTGTTTCGGATTACGAGAAGACCAATGCGCTAAGTCACATGTTAGAGAAAATTCGATTAGTGGGTCATTTTTAGGTGACTGTAGGTCAAGCTAAGTTTAAATAGAAAACGACCCTAACGATTTTGACGAAATATTGCTTTCTATCGTTTTCGGGCACGAAAATACCATTGGGCTAGGTCGCATGTTCAAGAAAATAAGATTAGTGGGTCATTTTAGGTCACAATGGGTCAGGTGTCAAGCTAATTGGATCTAAAAAAAAAGACTCAAAACATTTTGACAAAATTTTGTAACTAGCCGCTTCTGGGCATGAGATAGCCATTGGACTAAGTCACATGTTCCAGAAAATTAGATTAGTGGGTCATTTTGGGTCACTCTTGGTCAAGCTAATTCTATCTAAAAAACGAATCAAACAATTTTGACGAAATTTGGTATTATACCGTTTCTAGGCAGGTAAGACCATTGAGTTAAGTCACATGTTCGAGAAAATTCGATTAGTGGGTCATTTTTGGGTCACTGTCGGTCAAGATAATTGTATCTGGAAAACGACACAAACGGTTTTAATTTTTTTTATATTATATCGTTTCTGAGAATGAGAAGACCATTGGACTAAGTCACATGTTCGAGAAAATTCGATTAGTGGGTCATTTTGCGGTCACTGTTGGTCAAACTAATTGTATCTAAAAAATGGTTCAAACGATTTTGTCAAAAATTTTTATTACATCGTTTCCTAACACGAGAAGACCATTGGGATAGGTCACATGTTCGATAAATTTAGATTAGTGGGTCCCTTTTGGGTTACCGTGGGTCAAGCTAATTTTATCCATAAAACGACTTTAACGATTTTGACTAAATTTTGTATTCTATCGTTTTCGAGTTCGAGAAGAGCATTGGTTAGGTCGCATGTTCGAAAAAATTTGATCAGTGGGTCATTTTGGGTCACTGTGTCTCAGGATTATGGCAATTGTATCTAAACAGCAAAATAATAATATATCAATAATAATATATATAATATATAATGGTAATAATATATAATGAGAATAAAATATCGATTAGAACACAAGGCTAATTTTGACCGAGCTTAGCTCGGTCATGCTAGTTTATTATTTATTTATTATTTATCTTCGTAGCATGTTAATGCAGGTGGTACTAAACTACGAGTATTTCAGAGAAACTTATTAACATTTAATTATTAAATTTTAAAACATATTATTATTGTTTAAGTTATTAAATATTAAAAAATAATATACCCGATATCTTCAAGAGTAATTAGATTCTTAACATTTTGATTTTACCGTAACATAGATTACCACACAATATCTTCATTCCTAAAATAAAACAATTTTTCAGAGAAAAGTTACATAACACCTTCATCTACAAAATAAAACATTTTTTGTTAAAATATAACATAAAACCTTCATCCAGTCATATATTTACGCGAATACGTTATATTCGTAAATACCACTTTGTATGAAGTCGAATTCAAAAATTTTATTACATACAGAAGCAAATGTACAATCCATAAAAATATGTGCGAATTCTATGTAGAAAGATAATTTTGCACACAAAAAAATTATAATACTTAATGGCAAAATATTTCTTTCTTATTTTGATAATCAATTTTTGCTGCATATTGCTCAACAAAAATTGTACTTTTATATTTTTTAATCATTTATTCTTTATGTTTTAGAAAGACAAGTCTCGTGCTTATATAAAAGACTTACAGGGCCATTCCATGAAAAACGGACAAATTATCCTGTACGTGAACTTAGATAAATACCTATATCTATTAACTTATAAGTTATTAGAATATAAACTCTACACACACATACACACACACACACACACAAAAAAAAAAAGCAATTTAACAAATTACAACGACCATGTGGAAAATGATTTTTTCGAAGGCTAAAATTTAGAACATAAAAAATCGCACGGAGTTGATCATACATTACGTACGCCATGAATTAAACATTAATAATAGTGTTATTACACGTAAAAATTGCAAGCGACAAAAATCGCCTGCAACCCGTCAGATTTCTTAAAACTTACGTATTATTCATCAGAAACTTACGTATTATCCAAGCATTTCATTGGCTGTTTGGGAAAAGGCCTTTCCATTGTCCAAGAAATCTGACGACCCATTTTAAATGAAATTTGATTCTTAAACTTCTAAACATCTCACAATATTACTCTTTACACCGTCGTATAGAGAAAAAAATTTACTTTTAAATGCAATCTGTTTGGAAGCTGTATCTCAATTTGTTTCTGAGTTATTATTATTATTTTTTTTTTTTGTAGTTTTTATTACTTTTTTGTCATAGTGGAAACAGAAGTATCCATCTCTGTTGAAACTAAAGGGAAATACAGATTACTGTATAGACCAATCAGAAAACGAATAAAATGCTGATTAAACCAATAAAAAGCTGCAGATATGCTTTTGATTTCCTACCCTGACGAGGACAATAACCATTTTTCCAAATGGTTAAAAAAAAAAAAAAAAAAAAAAAAAAAAAAACCCTAGATTTTTATATTAGCATAGTTTGTTTTAATTTGAGGATACAATATCATTGTTAAAACAGCAGTAGTATGTAGAAAAGCTGCCGCACACGTGATATGGAATGACCCTTTAATAGGTTTAAAAATCTCCACATTTTAAATTCCAGACCAAAGTAATCTGTCCGTTTCAGGCCGTTCTGTGAAAAACGGACAAAAAACCCTGCGCGTGACACTTACATAAATACTTATATCTATTAACTTGTAAGTTGTTAAAATGTAAACTATGCATTAAAAATAACAAAAAAACCTTAGATTTACATATTAGCATAGTTGTTTTAATTTGAGAATATAATAACATTGTTAAAACAGCAGTATATGTAGAAAAGCTGCCCCACACGTAACTTAGAAGGTCCCAACACTATTTTATGGCTTAAAGAATACGCTTAAATCCAGCAAAATTCATATTATTAATCAAACTTTTGATTATGGACTGGTGACTATTTTTATATTCAATTGTAACTCGATTTACAAAAATTTTTCTTTTTGGCAGATTTCTCTTGGAAATATTCTAGTATAAGTGCACGATAGGTATTATTTTTCAAAAAGTTGTAACGGATAGAATAAAAAATAATCCATTCAGACTTATGCGTCCCAACTCGTAGACAAAGGATTAGCCCTTTCAGTAGCAAAGTAGTTCTTCTATTCCTAAAATGCTGAAATGATTGAATAACACCAAAATTTACCAACAAATTTATTTGAAAATAAGTAAAAGCTTTACTTCACGTACTTAATAAAAGAAAATTTTTCATTCCAAAATTTTTGTGCCAGTGAGGGATTTAATGTATTTAGGGATTAAAATTAAGTGGTCAAAAAATGAACCACCGCCCTTCAAGGGGTTAAGGAAAGAAATTATGTTTCAAAAAATCTGTTATGAAAAAAAAAAAAAAAAACTTTTTGCACCATTACCGTAATTAACCGAAGAAACGCCGCCGCACCGACAATGTCCAACGTATTGGAAAATAAATATGGTAAGCACCGCATTGGGAAGAATGTTCTTAATAAACAGTAAAAATTGTAAGTGTCACATTTCAATACTGTAAAATGATACGGCAAATGACGTTTATTCAATTCAAAAAAGCTTTAAGGTGTATCTTCTACTTTATATCTAATTTATTTATTGAAGAGACATTAGTTTGTATTTCTAAACATCCACAACGAAAAAATTTAAAAAAAGTAAAATCTGCACTTAAGAATTTTTTTGATTTTTATACTCGAAAACGCTGAAAATTTCAGAGAAAGACATTCATCACATAAATATTGATTATTGAAATTAAAACGATACTGCTTATCATACCTCAATAAATCGAATATAAATTTTACAAAAGAAAATGTCATATTTAATTTTTTAATTCCATGAATTTTTTTTGCGTTGCTAACTAGGCCTAAAACCAACAGAGCAAAGAAGTGTCCAAGCCGGAACTAGAGCCTGTGTCATTGGCATAGTGCACCTATGCTCACCAACTGAGATACTCCGACGATATACTAATATGACACACACTCTTATATGTTGGCAAGGCTGTATCCGCAGAACAAGATGGAATATCTTCATCAACCTCAAACCTGTGGCAAACATGGGACAAAATTAATACCAGCATCGGTGAAATTATATATACATATTATTTTTGTAGTTATGAAATACGCTCGAAATATTTTTATGTTATTTTATTGCATAACTTTTTTGCATTGATAACTAGGCGTTAAACAAACACAGTGAAAAAGTGTCGAACCTATGGGTCATTGGAAGAGCGCACCAATGCTCTACCAACTGAGATATCTATTCGGACACTCCATCTTGTGCTGCGGATGCAGCATTTCCAACATATAAGTGTGAGATGTGCCAGGTTGGGCATCGTCCGAGTAACTCAGTTGGTAGAGCATTCGTGCGGTATGCCAGTGACCCAGGTTCGAGTCCCGACTTGGACACCTTTTCTTTATGTTTGTTTTATTCCTAGTTAGCAATAAAAAAAAATCATGCAGTTAAAAATTTCGATATTTCGAGCGTATTTCATAACTACAAAAATTATATCTATGTCGTATTTTAAAACAACTATAAAATGTATTCAACTGGTGTAAATTTAATGTTTGAAAAATTTCACAATTTATTAACTTATCAGGAGTATATTCGTGTTTTAAAATAAAACATAATTGACTAAAGACGTAGCATCAAGTTCCGGTTACTTAATGCTTCTCGCACAAAAGTTTTGTAAGCTTTAATAATCAGAAAAAACATGCATTTATGTCATAAACTTACGAATATTACATTAAATTATAAGAAACTTTATATTAAGTCCAAATATTGTAAGGTATTAGAAAACCAACATTTGAAAGATTTCGAAAAAAGATCGGGGCTTGCGTAGCTGTAAAACCCTGATTGCATATTGATTTGCAACAAAGTGTTAAATTGATTCATCTTTCTATCTTCTGTTTTAAAAATAAAGGAAAACATTAAAATATACTTTTTATTGTAAAATCGGACTTTGCATTCAATAAAGAAAAGATGTCTGTATAACAATAGATTTCTTATATTATCCCTTGATAAGTCGAATTTTAAGCAACCAACACTTTTGTATTCGTAAAAAGGAATTCTAAGCAATATCTTAGCGCATAAAAGAATATTTCTAAAGCAACTACTGAAATAGCAGAAAATAATGAAAAAAAATTTATTTTGATTATTTTTATATTAATAAAATAAGAAAAATATTACTTAAATTTATTAAACTGACTTTATAAACCTTTCATAATATAATTTAGATAACTAAGGTCATAATAGCAGTGTACGGAATGATATATATAAGTAAACTAAGTTGATTTTTTTTTTTTCATTGGGGAAATTAACAGTAATCATATAGTGATGCACAATTTACCATTGTGTTTATTTAACTCTTCGAATACAGCTTTTGAATTCTGTATATGTGTGATATTTCAGGAATGAGATGTCGACTACTGAAACGTTCTTCTCATAATATTTTTCAGCATCCGACTACTGAAGCGTTCTTCTCATAATATTTTTCAGCATCCGACATGGCGATTTAAGTCCACCATCCATAGATTTTCAATTATAAAGAGACCACCAGAAATTGCCCACATGATTCTCTGTTTGTGAAAAATCGAAAATGGGATGAATGAAGTATTTCTTATTTTATGAATATCTGAAAATCATGTTTCATAATTGAAGAGCTACTTGGAAGAACATGTTAAGTAACAAAAATTACATTTGAAGAAATTTGATGTGAAAGTTTTTGTTGTCTGATAGAATGATTTATTTTCTGTTTGATACCATGTGTTTAAAATATTAACAGGTGTGGTACCAAACTCTACCAAAAAAACTTATTCACATTTAATTTTTAAATATTAAAAAATATTAATACTATTCGCATTATTAAATATTAAAATATTAAATATTAATGAATAATGTCTTAAATCTTCAAAGCTAAATAGAACTTTGGTATTTCAGTTTTACCATGCGATAGAATACCTGATAACACCTTCGTCCAAAAGATAAAATAATTTTTAAGAAAATGCAGCATAACATGTTCTTCCACTCAGCTCTTCAATTGGTTGCAGAAGCAGAGAGTTCTTCCTAATTTTTACACTTTTCTAACTCATCCTGGTTTTTGTATGAAAAGATGGAATTTCTTAATCGATTTTTAACCTTAATAGGCTATAATTATATATATATTTAAAAAAAAAAAACGTTCACAGTGTGTTTCCGAAGGCAATACAATATTTTAATATTTTTAAAACTTAATTATGAAGTAATACATTACTTTTAAGGCATTTTCCGTTATCCCGCGACAGTTGATAAATCGCCAAATATTCTCTGTAACTCGTACAATTGTGTATGAGTCGAAACAACAACGTATTTAATGATACCCCAATAGGTGATAGCCAAAATATGCCAAATTGCTGCGAAAGTGCAACAATGAAACATGTTAAATGCTAAAATGTTGAAAATAAAAATAAAGTGCGTAACCTTAAAAGAAAAATAGGCTTTTATTAGTTAATAGTTTAATATTAATTAATTTACGATTATACGTTGAAAAATAAATTTTGAAATCCTAAAAAGAGAATTTAAGTAGTGTTTCATTTTTTCTTTCCCTTTACCGTATCTTAAAAAAGAAACAAAGCAAAAATTACATATTTTTTAATAAATTTACTTTGCACTTTCTACCAAGCGTAAAAAAAGCGGTGAACAGAGCTTTTTGCATAACCGAGTTCGTGCTCACCCCAAATTAATGTATTGTAACAAAAATTTTTGGGAAAAAACATGAATTGCAGTAAAAAAAAAAATTAGGCATGATTTTCAAGATGAACACTGAATGCTTATAAAAGTTAGTTTTTTTAAAGACATTTTTTTACTTTTATATTTATTTAAAATAATTTTTTTTTACTTTTATATTTATTTAAAATAAAAGATCAAAATTTTTGAAATGATTTATTTTTTTTTTGTTTCCTACTAGTTTTACGACTTTGTATGTTATTTTACTTTGTTGATTCATTTTCTGAACCCAGTTTCTAACCTGTAAACTACCGACCATAAATATATTTATAGACACATGCATAAAAGCTAATTTGTGTGAGTACATATTTACAGAAAAAGAAAAATGCTGTCAAAAATCTCAAGATTAAATCTTTAAAATTAATTTAATTTTGCTCAGAATCAATTTATTAAATGATCATACAATAATTTATTAACTATACCTACAGGCTGTCCCTTCCTATTGTTGACTAATTAGCTTATTCCTAAACAGTTAGTTTTAGAGATATATTTCCAGTTGCAAGAATGTTCCACATGTGTGCATAGTTCATCATTATCAAAATCCATTTACGTCAAAATAGTTATTAAAAGAAATACTAAATTTAAATTTATATACAATCCCTGGATTCTATATATAAACTTTTTCCGTTTTCTAACATGTAAAGTAGTAAAAATTCATTCTTCTACGACCAAAACCAGTTTTAGTCACAGTTTTAGTCAATTTATGACACTTTGAATTTTATGAATTTCATAGTTTTCTGGCACTACAAATGCCTTTTTCTTTTTTAGCGCCAGAAAATGATAAAAATTTATAAAATTCAAAGTATCATTACTCGTAAGTTCTGGTTGTAGAAAAAGAAAATTATTATTTTTTTTTTTTTTTAAAGAACGGAGAAAGGTTTTCTAAATATAGCAAAAGCCAAAGATCGTATAAAACTTTAAATTTCATAACTTTTTGAAAAACAACTGCAGTGAAACCTCTCTGTAAGGGCCAGCTGCCGTTCCATTGAAAATCGGCCCTTATGAGGAGTGGCCCTTGAATAAGAATGCCAAAAAAAAAAAAATAAATAAATAAATAAATAAATAAATAAATAAATAAGGAAATCAAAACCTATATAGGTGAAAAATCTGTTTATTAACGTTTTCAAACTCTTATATAATTGAAAAAAAATTCTATTGAAGTTTGTTTGCTTTTCATAATTTCTAATGATTCTTTTACTTTATGGAACAAATTACTTAAATTTGCATAATTTATTAATGCCTTAGAATGATATATTAATTTATTTATTTCTGTTAGCGTCTCCTGACAGGTGTAAAAATTGTGCTTTAATATGCATTCATAGTTTTAGTAAATGTGGAATCAATTTTTCTAGATAACATGTTATCCTTTGTGTGCCCACAACAAAGGGTCAAGTTTCCCCTGCGACCCAACCCCTACAGGTTGAAAGATCAAACAAAGTGTGAGGAACACCTGTTTATCTTACTTGTGGAAAAGTTTGTGGTTCTTCATTATCTTACTAAATTCTCCCTTTCTCCCACTGCTTTCTTTGTTGCAAGTGCAGTTGTCTGCTGAACTCTTATCTTTTGGTTCAGGAATTCAATACACTTTTTTAGGATTTAAGGCGCATATGAAAAAAAATGGCATTTATAAGGGGTAGGTGCGGCCCCTAATAGGAGTAAATTTAACATTATGTCTATGGGAAAAATTTTCGTTCCTACAAATATTGGCCCTTAATAGAGGTGGCCCTTGAATAGGGGTGGCCTTTAAAAGAAGTTTCACTGTATTTTAAAGTAAATGGATTTCGCTGATGCAGAACAACGTATGAAATATTTTTGCACTGGAAACATTTACCTCTAAAATTAACGATTTAGGTATATCATCAACAATTGGTTAAAGATAATAAGGGAAACCCTGTACATTACTGTGGAGGAAAGCATCTTAACAACATAAAAAAAATCATTTTAATTTAAAAGCACATAAAATGAAAATTTTATTTTCTGACTTGTAACTATGTGCAAAAATGGAGAGTTAAGTACCTTGTCATATCTCATATACGCCCGATTAGCCGCATGTTGATGGTGGGATGCCATCATTATTCATGGAGTAGACGGGGACCCTTAATCGATATGTCCGTCGTCGGAAAGGTCACGTGTTCAATTTCATCCACCTTTTTTACGCTCCACTGGACAATGCATATTAGGCAAAGGTTAACGCGGGGTAAGAAAAAGCGGAAATCATTGTCGGAGCATTATTTAAATCGTCATGGATTTCATTAATGAAAGTCTAAATATGTTGCATGGGAAAGCTAATCCGTCGTAACCTCTATGTGGCTTATTAAAATTTGCATAGAATTTAAGTTCAGTATGAGAAAAAAATCATTATGGTTACTTGAAAGCTGTTGTCTAAAGTAATTTCTATTGAAATTAAACATTTAATTTATCCCAATCATATGGATTTGAGAAGAAATTCATACGATTTGAAAATTTCTAAATGATTGGAAGACAGTCTAGATCAGAAGATGAACCCAGGAACTTTGGTTTAGTTTGGTATAGTGTTGGCACATTACGCCAGAGTTCCTACGTTCGACTCCTGGCTTGAATTCTTTTTCATTCAGTTGAGAAATTTGAACTCGCATAATTTCTAATGAGTATGATCTCAACTATAGAAATTTTAAAATGTTTTGTTTTACTTTATATTTATATTTGGATAGTGGTAAATAGCTTTGATGTTTGAATGGCGTTTTCAAAACTTTTGACATGACTAGTGTTATGACGGGATATGAGTTAGGTTTGGTATTAAAAATCTCCTATCCTCCTTAATATCTCCTATTCGAACACTTTATTTGATATAGTATTTTCCCGAGATGTAATTACATTCTAGCATTTTATTCAGTAAAAAATCATTTTAAACGATTAAAACTGGTTATTTTTTTCGTGTAGTTTATCCATCTTAATTTAAAAAAATCCGGTTTATAACAATATAATATAATTGCACATTATGGTACAATTAAAATTTTACAGCTGATTTATGTGTTTAAATTACGTATCTCTTTGTCCGTGTAACAATTTTCAAACTCGTTCACGATTAATGAAGAATTCACTACTTGTGCTTGACTTACTTGGTAAATATTTTAATTTGTATTTTAGGTGGAAATTTTTAAGTGGATTTTTACCTCTAAGTAGGGAAAAAGTATTTAAGAATGCGTTCAATCATTGTTCTCTTAATTCTGAATGCGTACAATTTTGATGTCTTAATTGAATTGCCATTGGATCAATTTCATGAAATAATTACTTCATTATATTGAGCTGGGGGGAAAAAATTAAAACAAACAGGACATAGTATTATGTTGGGTTCTTCTGAATGTAAACTTTTTTTGACCACATGGTGACTTTTTAAAAATTTTCTATTTTTTACTATCCACCTTTTAAGAGAACATTTCATTTTATATAAAACGAAAATTTGCATGTGTAGTAAACTGGTAGAAATGGGATAACAAAAATAATTTTCATCTGTTAAACGCAAATCAATGTTTAAATTCGTTTTTTTTTTTTTTTTTTTTTTTTTTTTTTTTTTTAAACTCCTTATAAGACAAATATAAATGGAAACTCCGGTCGCTAAAATATCCGATGCAATTTTTAAGACAAAATAAATGGAAATCAATAAAATCCAAGCTTTTTCATCTATGAGACAAAATATTAATAATAAAGACTATGATAGATTAAATAATAGAATAACACAGAAGGAACATTGAAAAATAGATTGAAATTTGCTTTATTTTTTCCCTAAAATTTGAATAGAAAAATTTATTGATAAATATTGATTATATTATTGATAATATTGATAAATACTGATATTGATATTGATAAATATTGATAAATATTGATTTATTGATAATTTTATAAACTTTTCAAGAAAAAAAAAAGACTTCAATCGCTTGATGATTTTTCCTACAACAATTCTAGAAACAAAACCGTATAAAAAAGGAGGAAAATCGCCGGATAGTGATTTTCTTCTCAAACGTCACTTCCCGCTACATCAATTCATTAAAATACCTGAAAATGAAATATTTTATTAAAGATTTTTATTTATTTTTGTTGTTGTTGTTGTTGAATTTCTAAAAAAGTACTGAACCAATTTTGACGAAACTTAAATGGCACCAACTGAAGTGATCCTCTTTCAATTAATAATAATAATAATATTAATAATTATATATATAACCATGAATCGGTCGCTTAGTTTTGGAGTAATATGTGAACGTAGATGATAAAATAAAGCCCATACCCGTCGAATTGATAACATGCATAAGCTTACGTCGGTAGCTCTTTTTTCCCCTCTTCGCTGAAGCTAATATTGAAACCATATTTGGGCATGATAGTTGAGCGACTAAGGCCAGGGGTCTGTCCAGACTTTTCTCACAGGGTCCTGTTTTTGAGAAATTGTGAAGTTTTTCTTATTTTTGTGAAAATTGTAGTCATAATTTTGTGAATTTTAAATTATCGATGCCTTCATGTTCTATCCTTCATGTATAAAAAGCTAAGTAATATGCTCTTTGGTGAGTTCAATTGCTTACTTACAGGCCTGTTTTATTTTTAAATGAGTAAATTTGTGAAAAGTACAATTTGAAAGTGAAAAAATTCTGTGAAAGTTGTATTTAAGAGACAAATAATTTTGTTAAGGGTCCTGTTTTGGGATAAAATGTTTTGTGAAGGATCCTGTTTGGGGATAAATAATTTTGTGAAGGGTCCTGTTTTAAGATAAATTATTTTGTGAAGGGTCCTTTAAAGGACCTAAAATTTTCCTAAACATATCCTTGAAGGCAATTCATAAAAATATTTTTTTCCCCGATTAAAAAAACCAAACTTTCTGATACATTTACGGAGGCGCATTTTTTTTTTTTTTTTAATTTAAAAGCATGGGGTAGGCAGCATCACATTAAAAATGATTAGGAGTCAAATGGCGTTTTCCAATTTCCGACAAATATATTACACTTTCAATTATAAACGATTGCTAACTAATCACGACATAACTCGGTCTACGAAAATTTGGTTCAAAACGACAACTTTGACAATATTTTCTAAAAGATTTTTAAAAATTGCCCTTACATAAAAATGGAAAACATTATACGATTTTTACAATTTGTGAAGATGAAAATCTACCAATATTATGCGTCTACACTGTAAAAAAATAGGGAGTGTTAATAAGCAGAATTTGGGTTTATAAAATGCCAAATTAGAGTTAAATACCCACTACTTTTGGTGTAAACACCGAAATAAGTGCTATCATACTCTGAGAATGGTTTATCATGACTCTTTCAAACAAATTTTCGAAGACAAAACACCAAAGCTGGTGTATTTCTTAACTTGCGATCCAGAGCTTTATAAATTGTTCGCGTTGTCAGCAGTCTTTTTCTGTTTATCAGCAGACGACGGCAGCCATTTTAGATAAGAAATTTTATCGTTTCGAATGCAAATTTTAGTTGGAAAACATAAGGTAAACAAAGTAATTATTCTTCATAGATTTCAGAAATAGCGTTGGTATATAAAGTGTTTGTATTTGAAGCATGCGTATATATAAGATATAGAGAGCTCAAGAACATTTTTCATGTTTCGCTTTCCTCGCGTAAATCAGGTTTTGCGATTAACAATGTCTCAGCATTACTGCCAATTTTAATACTTTTTAATAATACATAATGATAAACCTCTGTTTACTTATCAATAAGGATACTCTAAGATTCATTTTGAGACTTTATTTGTAATATATTCCAATATTCTCCCTTTGAAATATAAATTTTACTAGGATATATCGGTTTGTTTACACATTCTGTCATTTTAATACTCCGGGCTCTCAGAGTACTTTTAATAAAATTTTACTACGGAATTTCTCTTATTTTCACACAAGTTACTAATATGAGTACCCGATTCAGTATTAATATGTTTTATACAGTAATATAGTGTATTTTGAATTTCTAAAATTTATTTAATAAATTGTAAAAACCCTCATGTCCGAACAGGTACCGTATTTTGGCAGCTTGTTTATCTCTGCAGTTCAGATGATTTCACTTGTTCTTGGGAATCTCAATGTCACATATATTCCTTTGTTTCAATTTCACAATTATATCAATGATAAAAATGTTTTTTCAGCTCGTCCGTCTCGAGCTTTACTATTTTAATAGGTCGCTTCAAAAGATTCAAATTTTAAAATGTAAGGAAGTGTTTTTCTACGAAAATTTTCTATTTGAATGGAAAATCTCTTATACTTTATTCTAAGCAATAACATTTTCGCTTGAACACGCTGAAATGGGAAAGGTTTAAAATTTGAAGCATACGGGTAATAGGTGGGAAATCAATTTGCAGCATATAACGTTGGTATATTCAGGTTCATTTTCCCTCTAATTTGATTTATCTTGAACTTTAAAAGTTAAATCTAAAAATTTGTTAAAGTGGAGCAGTAAAGAGATGGGGGGGGGGGGGATTAAAACCCGTGCAAAAGCTAAAATATTTTGGGATATTTGAATCGTTAAATACTCATATTAGCCCTTTTATGAATCATAACTATATGCCAGTAATAGTAAATATAATTGCAATACTAAATACACATAATAATGAGATAAATATGGGAAGGGGTGGGTTAATATGAAAGTTTTATTCATTACTTTATTTGCTTTTATATTAAATGTTTTTTTAAGAGTGACGCATGAAAATTAATATTTCATTAAAAATGATATATGTTTTCCTTAAGATTTTTTCCCCCTCAAACACTTGAGAAATTTATTATGTTCATCTAATCAGTGGTCGTGTAACTTTACACCAGAAATGGCGGCAACTAAGTTGACACCAAACGTGTTGTTTCTTTATACCACTTAATTATCGGTGCTTCATTACACCAATTTATTGGTGGTGTTTCTAATTTTGGTGTAAAGTTACATCGATATTTTTTACAGTATACAAATAAAAAATGAATTCCGGAATGTTTTAAAAAATATAGTTAGTCTAAATTTGAGAAAATATTAATAAGAATAACATTAATTATTATTTAATTCCTATATAAAATTGGAAAGACTGCTACAATACCCCTTCACAATCCATGATTTTTTTTCATTATTGCATCGTGTTAATAATCGAGTAAAAAATAAAATTGAAAGCCTTTGAAAAAGAAGCATTAGATGATAATTATAATATTTGAAGTTTTATCTCCAGAATGATCACAGGAAAGGATATCCCAAGCACACTCGATTAAGCTTCAAGTTGATTAGGAAAGCTATACTCGTTTCAGACACAGAAAGGGAGGGGGGGGGGGGGTGTTGTTCCGGGATTTTATCAAAGGTCACGTGTCGCGACTTCATTTACTTTTTCGCGGTTCACTAGTCAATGTAGATTGACTGGGAATGAACAGTAGGAGTGATTTATATAAAAGATTTGCGCCGAGAAGGAAGCAATTAGCGTAAATACACAACATTTATGAGGGTAGTTATCGTCACAAAAAATTATTCATTTTTCTTTTTTGAAGAGTTTGTCTATGTTACGCCAGACTTGCATGAATACCTATAATGCAAAATACGTATGCGAATTACTCTCGCCTTATTTTTACTTTTGTTTTTTGTGCTTATATTCATTTTTAAATTCCATAGCTTTTCATTATAATTATAATAATTATTATTATTACGAGTTGACGCCAGTCGAATTCGTCGTATAATAATGTTTAAAAGAACTGATTGACTGAATTTATAAAAAAAATTAACAAAATTAATTACTATAATTAATTACTATAATTAATTAATATTATATTGGCTAACCTAACTCTTAAAACAAATATACTATTTTTAACCGAAGTTTAATTTCAACTTTTCAAATTATTGAAAAATTGAACTTTATTCCTATACGTAATCAGTAACAGACATTTAAGCAAATGAAATTATGAAGTTATTAATTAAGGCTTTGATCTTTGGTATTATGTAATGAAAAATCGACGAAAATTACACCACTATGACCCAATTACAAATTTTGATTTCAACAAAATCTAAAAATAACATCTTTTTCACCGTTGCAAAAATTATGCATATTTTCATATTAATATTCACTATTTTAAAAATATTTTAATGTGCAATATATAATAATTAATGTGTTGCCAAACTTGGTGTCACGTTTGACAGTTAGAATTTTGCGTGTAAATATTTGTACTCTTTATTTGAGGTTCTAATCTGAGTGCCGTCGAAATCCAGAAATTTACTTTTAGACGCATTCGTAGTGAAATATTTAGTTTTATCAAAGAAAATACTCATTTCATTTTTACTATGACGTCATTTTCAACCACTGAAGCCCACTGGGATGAGCATCTGAATTTCAGTACCAGCGGAAGGGAAAAAAATATTGAAATATAACAGCTTTATGCGTTATTTTAAATCGTGACGTCATTTTCTGTTCAAAAGTTTTAAGAAAAGTTATTTTTAATTTTAATACGAAATTGGCATCCGTAATGATATGGTAATTCCCATTGTTTCCCTTCTCTCTTGAACAATGGAAGTAAACGATTGCCCCCAATGTGTGGAAATTCCATAAAGAACGTTTAAAATTATAATTACAATATAAAAATGGGATTAATTAAAAAAAAAAGCGAATGCGGAAGTATCTACAAATAAAATGCTTTTATTAAAAAAAAAAAAAAAATTAAAATTGGTTTAGTAGAAAGCTCAGGTCAGATAACTAAAAAAAGAGCCTTGTGTTGTATATAGATTATTATTATTCTTATTGTTGAGAAAATACATCTTCTTTCATTTTTCCGACATAAGTTTTACAATGAGTTTTTTCTCGTCATTACATCTTAACCCTTTGTGACACAACAACACTAATTGGAAAATTATTGACTCAGATGTTATAATACATCATTTTAAGCATGTAAAAAAATAATTTTAAAAATTTAAAATATAAAACTGAAAAACTATTGACTAAAGGGTGCTTTTTTAAAATGTGCAATAAACAGAAAATTACACACTTCTCATAAATTTGTCAAATTTTTAATACAAAATTTTAAAGTATACGAACTTATCGTTGTACAGTGAAAAAAAATGAGTTCTCAAAATTGAGTAAAAAGTACTCAATTTTAAATACGTCACATACTCAAAACATGATCCAAATGTACTCAAAATTGAGAAACACGTGTACTCATTTTTGATTCCATGGTTGTGTTCAACTATGAATCGTTATGTACCGCCTCCCTACCTACAAATTAAAGTAAAAATGTACGGACATTTATTTTCCGTTCAAAATTATTAACAAGAAACGTACAATTGAATATTTATTAAGAAAAATAGCAAAATTATTATCAATATGCCCAAATCGAATTTTTTTATGACAAGAGCATTATTTGCAAGCACTTTTAAATTATTTAAAAAATACTGTGCATAATCTAATATTTACATTTATAAACATCTTTTATGCCGCAATGAATGAAATATACCATTACAAATTACAAAATTATCGTTTCGTTTGTGTTTGATAACATGTGATGTTTCAAAATTGAGAAGGCTTAGGTTCATTTTTGATCCAAACATACTCAATTCGATATGAGTACATCGATTTACTCATTTTTGAGTACTTCATTTTTTTTTTTTTTTTTTAGTGATATAAAAGCTATTACTGGACGGATTCAGATTTTCTAATTTTACTCGATTTACGAAGTTCATTTTAGCGATAATGATGCGAAACTGTTCAAATGATAAACAAAACTTTGCATGAAAAATTAATTCAGTATCGACATCTGTTGAGACTTCTATAAACAATTTATATTGACTGCCAAACGACTTCCTAGAACTTCCATAAGGCACTGCACTGAGTTCTGTTTATATATTTGTTGTTGGAGTGACGACGGGAAATAAAATCGTATTGTCAAATGTTACAGGTAATTTTTTTTTTATTTGATATTAATTAAAAGAGATCTTCGTCAGTGACGTTATCTAAGTTCAGTATTGAGTTGAACAGTTATATTTATAGCTGTGTTAGTCAGTTTACCTCTAGTTTAACTTGTTGACTAATGAAAAAGTTATTTTTTTCAATATGTTTCGTCGGGTAATATGGATTATCAGCTAGACAACTGTTTCAAGACGAATCTAGTCAAAACGAACAATCATTCCACTCCGACGTACCATTTCAGATGAACTTTTTACCAGGTTGTACACCAGATGAGGAAGATGCAGTGTGTCTGTTTTCCTATGAAAATTGTTCAGATGTTGGAAAAGGAGAGGAGTGGATAAAAGGCCTAACGTGTGCGATGTAGGCTCATGTGGGGCCAAAACAATAGCCTACATTTGTGATTTTGTAAAAATTAAAACCATTTTTCAAATAATCTGATGATGTGCAGATGATGTACTAGTATTTACTCATTAAATAATCTTGGTTATTCTTGTAAATCACGGGTTTTCTTGCACTTTTAATATTTTTTACAACTCTTCTCCACGTTACCCGACTGGTTTATATTATCGAAAAATGTATATATATATATATATATATATATATATATATATATATATATTAATTAAAATATTGATATGTATAGTGGGGGAAAAAAGTAAACACCCCTACTAACTCTGCAACTAATTAAGATAGAAGAAAGTTACTGGTACGAAACGATTGGAAAAAAAAAAGTCTACTTTTAAATGATGCATAACAAATTTGTTTAGGGGGCCATCTACAAATCGAAACCAGACCAAACTTTATTTTTTTCAATGACAACATCCAATTTTAACAATATATTTTAAATCTTCGGTTCAAACTATGCCTAGAAACAGAATTTCGAGTCATTTGGACGATAAGTTTTTGAATTATAAATTTTCAAAATTTAGAGCTTCTAATGTTAAATTACATTTTTATATTTTTATTAATATCTCCTGAAATTATAATCTTACTGTGATAATTTTGTATGTGGTTATAACACTAAAAAACCCAAACATAAATACATTGAATTTGTAATTTTAAAAATTTTATAATATGAATTATGAATTTTGAAATTAATATTCGGAAAAAAATATGAATTGCAACCTACAATTTTTTTGATAGATATATGTTTATTATGACCTGCTTTATGTGAATTCCCAATTTCAAATTTTTCTTCCAAGTAGTTTTCGAATTATGATTAAAAAAGGTCAAAATGATGGTTTAAGATTTCTATGATGTTCTATTTTCTAGGTTTCTATGATGAGCTGAAAAGCGTAATTTGAAATATATATATATATTTTACTCATTTTATTGAAACATTTGGGCTGGCAATAGTCGAAACATATTAAGCAAGTGAAATGGTCATATTGGCAAGAAATACTATACATTAATAGAAATGACACAGTCATTCTGAAGCATTTCAAAAATCGAGTACAGAACTTCAATTTGGATACAACCCCTAAAACAAGCTCATTTTAAAATTTCTCTGAAACTAACCGTACGAATTTCATGAAAATTTAGAGTTAGGCTCATTGGAGGCCGTAGAATTTATTTATGGTGTCAAACTTGGGTATTACTATTGAAAAAAAAACGAAGTTTTGGTTCTTTTGATATGTATATAGCCCCCTAACCAAACTTTATATACATCATTTAAAAGTAGACTTTATTTCCAATAGTTTGGTGCCAGTAACTTTCTTTTACAATAATTTGTTGCAGAGTTAGTAGGGGTGGGGGTATTTACTTTTTTTCCCCATGACTGTGCTTTCTTCTTTCACTTTAAACGCATTAAATAAGTGTTAAGAAATAGTCAAAGTTTTTTCTTCGCTTACTTTTAATGTGCATCTGTTTTTTTTTTTTTTTTTTTTTTTTTTTTTTTTTTTTTTTTTTTTTTTTTAATGTTGGCTTACAAATTAGAATTTAATGGTATTGCATAATACCCGAACTTTCTCTATACATGTAAAATGAAATAAATAAAAATTAAAAAATTGCAGCTGCCTTTATTTTCAGCCGTTTAAAATATACCAATGTATCAAAATATACCAATGGTACCATTAGACTCTGAATATTCTGTTCTTTTTTTTTTTTTTTTTTTTTTTTTTCCAGAATATGAAAGTACTTTTTCAAATAGGATCGTTTACATATTAATTTTGCTTCAACCTTTAGTGGTAACAGCCAGCACACTTGACACTATGCTTGAGTTCCTCGGATCAAGGCAGCTCGTAAAAGATATGTTTTATATACGTTTTATTAAATCTTCATAGAATTATAAGCTGATGTATAAAATAAATATATTAAATTTAAAAAATCAAAAAAACCCGACTGCGTAAAAAGAGAACTAATTAATTATTTCTCATCAATGTGAAACTATTTTGTATATTACTTACCTATTTTTTTTATTTACTTGTATAGATGGCTTTTAAGTTGTGTTTAATTCTTAGTTCCTATCTATAAACACTGTTTTGATGAGGCCTAAAGATGTCTATGAAGGTTAGAGTTGCAGTAAAGCTAGAGATCCTACCTACACAACTTCCAGGCTGTGTAATTTTTAAACGGAGCTTCTGACTGTAAAATAGTCAATGAAACATCGTCTTCATTTTGAAAGACCTATCCAATGATATGCCACTCAATAGGGTGCGTAAAAAATTTTTTCGTCTCTAGCACCATTTTTTATTTTACGGCCGCCATTTTGAATTTATAAAAACAAAACCTAGCCTATAACCATAGGGTGGTTAAGACTAACCGATAGAGACCCAATTCATAAAAATCCATACAGCCGTTGGGATGTTTCGAGGGTATAAAGAAATCCACATACCCAGATACGCGTGAAACACATAACACTTCTTGGCAGTCGGGTAATAAACAAAAAGGAAGTCTCATCTCCCAAAGTTTATTTAAGAGAATTTTTCACATACACTTTCTGGTTGTTATTTCCGATTTTTTTTTAAATGTGTAAATGACAGGTAACTCATTATGCCTCCCCCCCCCACCCCCTTAGACCTTCAAAAAGTAAAATTTCGCTACATTCGAAAAATACTGATTGGAATGATGTGAAAATTTGCACACTTATGTGTTTGACGATGCTCATTTGTGTAAAAATTGATGTAGGTCTATATTTTTTAACAATAATCTATTAATAATTTACACAATTAAAACTATGTTTTTGAGTAAAAAAAAAATTCTAGACTATGTTTGTGTCCATTCAATGTAACTCAGAGAAAATAAAAAGATTAAATCGGATGATTTTTTTAGGGAGATATAAATTAAAGTTGCTCATGTTAATTTAACATTAGCATCCTCAAATTTGGACCTCATCTATCTTCATGAAGATTTAACAAAAATACATAAACTACATACATGACTGATTTCCACCAAGAAACTCAAATAAACTGTCAAAAGTGGGTGTTACCATTTAAAAAAATCGCAGTTGGTTCCATTATTAATATGCAGTGGACTTCATATCTTAAAATAAGACAATATTTCCAGTCTAATGTCACCCATGGTGTGATTTTATCATAAACGGTCTTTGAACAAAGGCAAGTGTATCATTTTCTTATGACTGTACAGTGTACAATGAATGCGGAAAGTATAATATGAAGAAATTACGTCTATTTTTACGAAATTTATTACATGGTGATAAACAACCTCACATTAACTAAAAATATTCATGTTAATGATAATGTTAAATACAAAATAGATTTAAATAGAATATTTTTAAATGAAATTATGAAAATACTGGTTCTATAAAATTTCATTTAATATTAAAATATATGCATATAATTTCACTGTATAATATTACAATTATATATGGAATTTTACTTAACACTTGAAAATAACCCGTTTTAGAAAAATAAAAATTGCAAAGCTTTTCGACTCAAAAAATTACTTTCCTGTTTACATGTGAAATAAACAATGTCATATTTTCAAAGCTTGCTTCCAATTCTCGTCCTAAAATAAAACTTTCTTCATCAGATTCTTTCATTTGTTCGTAAAACCTTCATTGTAGAGATCTGAAAATAACAATTCAAGGTACGAAATCGTAAAAAAGGGTAAATTTTGAAGTATTTGATGCTATTTAATAATGAGTTACAGTTACAACATGGGCACAGGTACAATGAAATCGAGGGAGAGACAGTATTTTTATAACAGATGTATCTGTTGTAAGAAGCTTAGAGGTAAGGCTTATTTTTATACACACTCCCGCATTGAAAAAACAAAATAAAATAAAAAAATAAAAAAAAGCCAGTTTTGGAAATTTATTGCGAAGAGTTGAAAGCTCTCCCCAATCACTATCATGATTTAAAATAATTAAGCACTGTCAGAAAGAGTTTTTATTCAAGTGTGCTTTGCCCCTACCCCTCCCCTTTAATACTCCGTTCAACCCAGGTTTTAAATTTTTTTTAATTTTATGTGTTTAAAAAATCTTGTAAAAGAGGGTTTTAAGTTATCTTAACGTCTGCGTCTTCAATGAAGAAAAAGGTGTATAACATGGCAAATATTTTAAAAACATTTCGATCACTATCGAAATTTTCTCAAACTTCCGTTTAAAAAAAAATAAAGAATAAAAACATGAAATAGGTTAAACTAAAAATATAGCTAGACCAAACCCCCCCCCCCCCACCCGAAATCCCCACAAGACCATTTTAAAGCATTTTACAAATAAATACAGCAATTAAATAATTAGAAAATATTTTTCATATTTTGTATATGTTTTTCCTTGTAAATCCAGCCGTTAAGACAATTTCAAACCTCGTTTAAAATATTTTTTAAACATATGAACTTAAAAAATAATTAAAAACTGTGTAGTAAGGAATATTTAGGGCCGGGGAAGCACCCTGGAAGACAAACTCTTTCTTCCAGTGCATAATAATTTTAAATCACTTAGGAAGAATATATTTTACTTTTTTTTTTTTCTAAATCGTTGGATATAAAGAAAATATATTAATTTAATTTCAAAATATAGGTAGGCACAATGGCTCTCCCATGTCTCCATCCTGGTGCCTATGGGATACAAATACAAGTGAATAAACAAATCTAAACTTGTACAGTCACTTATAGATACAAAAGAAAAATACAATACATAATATCACATGCCTAGGCTACTTCGACTGTAAAACTGTTCCCCCAGTCATTAGTCTTCTCCTGCAGTGAAACCAACTTGGGTAAGCAAACGAAAAAGGTATGTCGGATCGGATGTTAGCTGATGTTTGCCCTTCTCACGCGAAGATAAACTAGTCACGTGGCTCACGTTTCGAATTGCACCAAAACACTCTGTAGTTCGCTCTGTATAATTTGGGTAGGTATTTTGCTAAGCACAGATTATTTCTATTTAGGTTTCATTCTCCTTTTAACGACAGTGTCTGACGCAAAGTACGGAATATCATTATAATCTAAATGGACATATATTCAGCCTGGTTGTAAATTTCATCCCGTTATTGTAAATTTGTCTGATTCTTTATGAACGTTTGCTTAATATATTACCTTATAGTCAAGTCTATGCTTTTAGGCATAGAGAAAAAGCGTTTATGTATTTTAAGAGGCAGTTACCTTTTAAATTGGCCACAAATCAATTTTAAAAAAGCTTATAATTAAATATGATTCTTTAGCAACATTTTAAAACAAATCCCATTCAAAAAATCTCATTAGGAGAGAAGTTATGTCTAAAAAACTTTGAGCTTTTTCTATATTATAAGGGATGATTTAATCTTTAAAGTCAATTTTCTCAAAACGACGATTTCGATCACCGCGCGCACGATTTCTTAAAAATGATTGACGTGAAATTCACGAAATTTTCACTAAATGTACTAAACGTATATAGGCACAAAATGACCTATTACTATGTTTCTCAAGTAAGAATTTTACAATTCACGACTAATTTTGTATTAAAAAACCCTCGATAATTCGAATTTCTTAATTTTTTTCTTTTTTTTTTTTTTTTTTTTCTTTTTTTTTTTTTTAATCTCGGGACCTACAAGTTTATATTTTTCATTGTAGGTCATTTTGAAAACAAACTACGTCTGTACTAATTAAAAAAAATCTTGATTTGTTTTAGACATTCAAATGTGAAAAATCATGCTGGCAATGCATGCAAGAATAATTATTTCGAAAAAATTCTATTATCTATAAAAATAAATTAAAAGAAAATTATATATGTGTATACTTTTTTGAGAGCTTTAATTATTAAAATAGATCTTTCTTAATATGTGTTTTAAATTTTATAATTAAAAGTCAATTGGTTAAAGAGTGACTGCAATTCTTATAGAGGTCACAAATTTCAGGTATTTTGTTAGTTCAAAGGGTACCTGACCCCTTAAGAATCTTAAAAAAAAAAAAAAAGAAAGAAAGAAAGAAAAAATAAGAAAAAGAAAAAGAGAGAAAAAAAAGAAACAAACAAACATATAACTGGAAAAGTATAATGGAAGTTAACATCGACATGGTAATGTATACTGTGGTAATCAAATATAGCGATAGAATTTCAAGAAGGAATTTTTATGATATTAAGTACCTTTTAAGTTAGACGATTTGCACAGGGTAACCGTAAGTTACTAAGTCATTTTAAAAGTTGATCACTTATCCCCTTCCCTTTTTTAGATGTAAAATATAGATATTTTGGAGTTCAAACATTAGATTCAAGGTTGAACAAAAAGTAGCAATAGCAGAATTTTATTACTAAACTAACTACTACTAACTATTAAACTTTGTGGGCAGGACGACTATTATATTTAAAATTCACCTATTCATAACTCTCTAGCGATAGTAATAGGACTCCAAAGGAAAAAAAAAATACTAGTATCGATAGTTGAACTGAAAATCATAAGTTAAACTGTAAAAATGGAAAAAAGCAATGGTCTGCGAGATTCGCTAACAGCAGTTAAGTGTTAATTAAAAGAAAAATCCGAACTCATGATTTTTTAAAAACATAATTCGATTTCTGAAAGCTTTAAATATGCGAATCGAAAATTAAAGAGCATTTGGAATTTTTTATCAACGATCTCAAACATATATTTAACAATAGGAGTTCCAAATTTTAAACCTTCATAATTCCTAAACTTTTTGGATGAATGACTTCCCATTTAGTTTCCTAAGATACAATTACCAAAAAAGTCAAATATGTATAATCTCAAAATTATCTGTTCATTTTGAAAAATACAGCGTTTGGTACAATTTCAGTATGAAGACGTCACCCTAAGCTTTTTTTTTTTCTTTTTAAGATAAATTAAAAGAACTTAATTTCCAATCAAATGGCTACACTCATTTGTCATTTTCCAGTTTGTTTCAGTGTTTAATTTCTAAATTTGTTTTATTGCGCAGAAAATTTTCTATTTAAATCTATCACAAATTTATTTTAAGTAAAAAGCTTATGAAATCGCCTTCTTCGATTATTCTGTTTAAATCTATAGCAGTTTCCAGTGTATAATGAAGCTAACTTTTATTTTATAATAATTACATATAAACTTTTCAAATTAAAGTTATTATATAGAAACTTTAGATACTTATAATGTATTTAATAACTTGCTACCGGCAATTATTTTATCAAAACTATAACTTTAGTTAGTAAATTATTTAGTGTCTGATGGTTGAATTAACCTCATGTTATATAATATTTATAATTTGTTGTTGTTGTTTTTGTTGTTGTTTGTTTGATTTCAAATAAAATTATTATTATCACCATGGATAAGATAATAGAAATAGCAAAATCAAAGTGTAACTGATTTAATCATTAAATTAAGTATTTGAATTCTGAAAATAATATTAATCATTTTTATGCATTTAGAAGAGAAAAAAAAGCAATAAAAGAATAAAATAACTTCTAAAATACATTTTAAGTTATTTAAGTACATTTTAAGCATAAATGAATGTTTTTATATTTTATAGGTTACCCCCATAATGCAATCGGTGGCATGACAAAGACTTCTCTAGATGCCCATACGCATCCCCACATAAGAAATATGCAAGGTATGCTTACCTAATATTTTCCTTTTCATTCAGGTCATTTAATTCAGGTTCATTAAAAACTGGTTATATTGTTTTCTACTTGAAAAAAATATTTTGTTAGTATTACTTTTAATTAAATCATTAAATTCATATGAATGTCGGAATTACGTTTATAATATGTCTTTTGCTATAATATTTCTGTTATGTTTACGTTTAAACATTCTTCAACGTATACATAAATTGGAATTAGACAAGATATAGAATTTTTAAAATATTAAATAGATTATCTGAGGGAAAATTCAATAAAATGTAAAAATTATTTAACAATTTTGTACAGTATTTTCCCATGCGATCATTTTGCAGTTTGCATGTTTAAATATTTCTAAAATTTAATCAATTGAAAAAACATTTAGAAAATGAAAATGATTCATTCTTGATTGCGTAAACAATCAAGCATTTTGAAATTATAGAATAGACTCATAGAGCACCGAACATTAATATATTAAATATACTTCAATCACACGTTTAATCATAATGCAAATGGCAAAAGACAGGATAGGAGTCAAAACTTTCTCGTCCATTATAATAAAGTGCCAGTATGTTTATAATTATAAAGAAAAAAGTATATTTAATTTGCCGTTTTATTTATTATATAGTCTTGTAGCTTTCAATTTAGAAATAAAGAAAGAAAAACCCTAACCTGCATTTATTTAAATAGAAACAGAAATTCAGCTTACATTTTCCTTCTTATTTTTCCAGACTAAAAACCCATCAAAGTACTTTTATAGTATTTGAAAAGAAGCTGTAAAATTGCATTTCGCTATTTCCAATAAAATATTTCAAAAATTCTGACAATTCAACATTTCAGAAACACAATTACTTGCCCTTGAAAGGGTGAAACATCAATTGTCTGTAATTGATAATAAACCCAAACGTTCAATATAATCCTGTAAAAATCTACTATTTCTTTTGTGATTAATGTAAAAGATATGTAGTTTACCTTAAACACTCATTCAAATTTCATCCAAATGTGAACAAAACTACCCTTCAAGTAAAGGGGGGAAAAATCCATGATAATGACGTATTCCAGTCATTGATTTGTTTTTTAAACGAAAATTAAAAAATACGATTTTTGTTTCTGTAGAAAATCTTTAAAAATTTTTATAGGTTCGAACAACGTCAACTTGTTATCAACCCACAATCATACATTCTTTTTTTATTATTATTCATTTGTGCTCTGTTGAAATAAGTTACTATGTAGAGTAAAAACGTTACTTAAAAAAATACTGAAACTGACTGGTTGAACTGGGTTTATTATTTATTTACCGTATTCACTATTTAAATTATTTACCGTTTTCACTATTCCTATCATAAGAGCTCAATAAAAGGCTTACGATGACTATTCAAATGTATATGGCATTTATATATACTGTAATTTGTTTATTAGATTTCTTTAAAAATTCTTCATCGTCTTCATCCTAAAATTAGCTCCATACTTAAAACACTAAATTCCTCTTATTTATAATAACAATAACAATAATAACAATATTAAGTAATAACAATATTAAGTAATTAAAATAATAATTCTATCTGGGACAATCAGCGAGCCCTATCACTCTAAATAAGAGGGAAATCTATGACTTGATTTATTGAATTATACAAACAGAAAATTACAACTTAAAAATAAATAAGTAAGTTATCTTTCGATATCGAAATTAATCAATAGCTGCTTCTATTCCAAAGATTTTAACATTTTTAATGATATTTCATTATTTCTAAAACTTGTTTAGTAATAACGAAAAATATCTCACATGGGGCAAAAGTTGGGAGCAGCTTTCAAAATCTGCGAATTCAATACACATTTTCTTTAAACTGTGATCAAGAACTTCTCTCTTCGGAATAGAGGAGCAACAGACAATTTTCAGCTCAAAAATGAAGTTCTTCACTAAATTGTAAATACCATACGTGACAAAGATACACAAAGATTCCTTCTCAGCCTATCGAAATTTCCCTGCGGTAACACCACCCTAGCGATAGACCAAGGAAGAGAGGCGCTGTCCTAACAATACCCTAACTCTGTTCCAACTTTCAATTTCGCAGACTCTTCTTTCTGGGGAGATAAATTATTCTAACACGCCAAGAATATATGATCTACCAACGCTCTAAGAAACTTATTTTTCTTGACTGTCATTCCTGAATTTTGTTTTCTTTCTTTTCGGCTTTGGATAGATGTACGGTCGGAACCAGTAATATAGATGGATACAATGCATAATTTATATCTCCTGATACCGTGGCCTATATTATAAAAATATCAGAAGTTTAGAATTCTTTTGGGAACTCTGAAAACTGTTATATAACAAACACTTAATAATATTACGGACGAAAGAAAGAGACATAACTCAAAGTTTTTTTTTTCTTTGCAAAACATAATTCGAGAGTACTAAATTTATAAGCAGCATTTCTATAATTTTTCCAGGTAATTAGTACATTAATAACGTACCTTTAGTCTGTTCTCAAATCCAAATTGCCTACTTTCTGGCACATTTTTAAATTGACTTTTGTTTACAAACGTATCAAATTTGCAGTTGCTCTTATTCAGAAACTGTGTAATCGAACAGTTTTTTCGATTTTTCAGTAAGAGGCGAAGATTTTTCACAAAAGGCTTTTTCAGAAAAAGATTTTTCTTTTTTTTTTTTTTTTTTTTTTTTTTTTTTTTTTTTTTTTTTTTAACCGCTTTAAACGCAGTTTTTACGGATGTCTTGAATATATAAGCCATATAAATAAAATTTAAATCTTAAACCAAATCAGAAATATTAATTTCATTTATATTGAAAGTAACATAAGATCTTAATCTATATAAAAATTTACGACGATATCCAAATAATATTTGTCAAATTAAATAAAAATAATCTTCTTAAACCAAGTGAATCCACTTTTGCTGGATGCTTCTATATTATATCTGAATAATTACGTACAGTAAAAGTATGTACATATTTAATTTACACGGCATAAACTTTTTTACATGGCTATAATGAGTTTGTCTTTAGTTTTTATGGCTGACCAGCGGTGCTCTAACTTTTCTAAAGAGTACTGTTATCTGAACGGTATTACTACTATATGTCTTTAACATCAGCATTCTCCTTTTGAAAATAAAAAGTTTTATACCAACGGATTTTAACAGAGCAGAATAAAAAAAAAGAATGCGTGATCGTGAATGCGTTGATTGGCTAACATTGTTTAAATTTAAAAATTAACGCGAATTACAAAGTATCTAAGTTTATATAGTATGCATACCGTAGCTTTTCTCTCTTCAGCATCTGCTTCATTCACCTAGCAAAAAGTACTTGATAAGTATACTTTTTTATGTACATTAAAAATTTAAAATTTTAAAATCTTGTAAGAAAAGTAACCTGGAAAGAATTTTTTTTAATTACTTAAATTTAAAGTTTTGCAAAATAAAAGGGATAGATGTGTAGTTTTTTATATAGAAGATATACGCGTAAGCAGTATATGAATCGTTAAAGTTTAAATAATCAAGAAAAAATCCAGTTTCTCTTCATTGAAACAAAAATGTTCATATATTAGTATAAATGCAATAATTAAATGAAACATTCACATATTTTTGTAAATTTGAAAGCTTTATAATTGTTTTTAATAAAATATTCTTCATATTTAAGTGTATGTGGAAGTAGATAATTTCAGGTAGCGAGTGAGTGATTACACAGTATTTTATTTTATTGCTATTGTTTGAATTATTTTCTATTCGGCACTTTCACTACTTTCTGAATTTATTGAATAAAATTTTAAGAATAACATATACGAGGTAAAACATATTTCGCTAAAATTAAATTTTTAAACAATTGAGGAAAGTTAGGAAGTACAGATAGATATTTAAATTGTATCTTTTTCATTCTTAATGTAAATAGGTATGAATAAATATAGAATTACAAGTAAAATGATCATCATTTACCCTTGATTCGAATGCTTTCTACACTGTTAAAAATTTGCAGCATTCTGGCAGGTCATTTGACCGTTTTTTCCGAAAACAGTTACACAACCGGTAATTTAACGCTATTCTGACCATATTATTGGCCATTTTATGGCCAGAATATAGTTAAATTATGGTTATGAAACCGTTTTTTCAAAAAACGGTCGAATGACCTGCCAGAATGCTGCAAAATTTTTAACAGTGTATGATATTCTTTATGCGGTTAAATTTTTGTCTCTTATCAAAAAATAGCTTGTTCTTTAATCATCAAATGACAGAAAGGCTAAAATGTTTTGTACAATATTAACATTTTAAATTTGTTTTTTAAATTTATTGCACATGAAATTACATTTTAGAAACATTTCTTTAAAGCTAACAAAACGAAATCTATATAAACGCTCAATTTCTAATAGTTTCTTTAAAACTGTTTCTGATTAATTTGGGAAAATGTATCTTTAATGCCTGCTTTGGATTTTATTTTTAATGTCTATTTTGATACGTCACATTAAAAATTTCTGAGGCTAAAGAAAAAGACAATGCCTCCTCTGTTCAGATCCCGACACATTCTGAGTTCACTCTCAGAAATACTTTCTTCAATTCACGGAAATATTCCTGGCAGCACTGCTACCGGTATACATATCCAAGAACTGGAGAAATTTCAGATCTTCCTTTCCTGGGACAGAAAATTTCCGCAAACTGAAAAATGAAGTTTTTTTAATACGCCTCTCTTTCTTCCGTGGATACCCTTGTCTTTGTGCCTGGGATCGCGCGTTTCGAATGGATTATCTTAGCCACTCGGCCAGCGAGCACTTGAAAGAGGGCGAGTTCAAAATGAAGATACGTGTTTTCTTCAAATGGTGGATTGTTAACGCTTGTTAAATTCCTCGTTCAGGTTGGTTGGTTGTGTTTATAACGACCAATTATCAGCACGAGGGTTATATGCCCTCCGTGGGGGTCTTTCTAAGGGAACCTAACCCGTATTTACGCTAGGTTGGTTGGTTGTATTTATGACGGCCAATTATCTGCACGAGGGATATAGGCCCAGGGGGGAGTGCCCTTCGTGGGGGTCTTTCTAAGGGAACCTAACCCGTATTAACGCTTGGAAATCCAAGGTTCGAAGAAAACCACGAAAACTCCGAACGATTAGGCCGACAGGCGCGATTGGGATCGAACCCAGCACCTCCCGCCTACCAGCTTTGAGAGCAGAACCTCTCGGCCACTGTTGAGGCAATTCCTTGTTCAGAAAGCCCAGAAATATAAACTTAATTGCAGGGACATTTCGTCGTTTTGAAATAATGGTTGGCGTTTTAACACTTATAGAATAATAGAGGATAAAAATTAATACATATTAGATATATTTTTAATATGAGATAATTTGTTTTGATAATTTGTTTGTAAAATATGAATATTATATTTTTAGTTAAATTCGAGAAGAAATGTTTGCTTTTTTGAATAAAAATGATTTTTCTAACTTGATTGAACTACTATATATATTTTTTAATGTGTTCGTTTAGAATATATTTCAAATGCGAATATTTTTTTTAATACTCTTAAAAATAAATTGCAAATAAGTTTAAATGAATGAGGAAATTGCTACTTTATTTAATTCGAAAGCATTATTTTTTGTTTGTTTGTTTTTAAATAAATTAGAATTTTATTTTCGATTTTTCATTTTAAAAATAAATTTGAACTTTGGTATTAATACAGCCAATGCGCATGTGTGCAAGGAATAAATAGAATTTTTAGATCTTTTTCAGACTTTAGGGCAGAATTAACAGAAAAAGCATGTTTTCTAGGGGTATTTCTAGGAGTACGGAAATTATTTGTTTAAAAATGACGAATAATTTAGTGTATAAGGACAAATTTTTCTGACAGTGTGGCTCGCTAGATTCAGACTATACTCATTTTTGATGTCTTGAAGGTGGTGAACGACGGCATCATGCAACACGTACTTTTGGTGCCCGCAATTGAACTTAATGATGATTCTGTATATAAATAAAATATGTCAATATGTACATAAATAATTTACGTACATTTATCAAATAATTTTTCAAACACAATAAAGTAAATTGTGAGCCTGAGCGCTTTTTACAATGTTAGTATTGCCTGTGCGAGGGTTTGTAAATTTTAAATAAGTTTTTTTTTTTTTTTTTTTTTTTTTGTCATGTATTAGCGTTTTATGCCCATGGAAGAAAAAATAAAACAAAAAAATAAAACATCACTGGATCACCAACGTCGTTGTGTAGAAATCTAAAATATGCATGACATTAATTAAAACGCAATCACTATAACGAACATTAAGAAAAAAGTTATTATATAAATTGCTAATATTGTTTAAAATTATTTTTTATAACTTAATTAAATATTGAAAAGTAAAAAAAAAAAATACCTTTTTTCATTTATAATCTTTCGTAATAAATTAAAAAATTATTGAAAAATAAAAACTTTACATTTTTTTCTTACTTAATTAAATTTAACTTATAAACTATATTATACTTTAACTTATAAACTATTATATTAAATTTAACTTAAAAATAACTTAATTAAATTTTAAAGAGCAAGAATTTCGATTTTTTAAACTTTCCGCTGATTGGATTCGAACTGGGATTCTATAGTAATGGAATCAGACGAAATACCACACCGCTATTTGGAAATGGTTTCAGGGATGAGACCGCTCAGTCACAAATGATTGATTTTCACCGCTAAATTTTAATCGTATTCTTTGATACATTAAATCTTAGAAATACTGTCATTAAATAGGACAAGAAATACTATTAAAATTTAGCGGTAGCAACCGATCATTTGTGGCGAAGCGCTCTCATCCATGTAGTTTAGAACAAAATTTTATTTCACTTCCAAGCCATTCAAAGTTGGTATGGTCTGGATACTTTAATCTAACAAACCAATCAGAATGGTTTGGGATCTCAACCGAGTAGGTATTGTGAACATGCCTGCCGTACTACGTTTCGTGATCGTCTTTCTTCAAACCGCTAAATCACATGATGCCCTTCTCGTGTGCCTGCAGACATGCTTTTCCCGCAGCTGCGTCACGAAAAGAGCACCACGTGACTGAAACAGCCAATAATAAGGTGGACGTGTAATGCAGTGCGGCAGCATGTCTTTTTCGTTAACCTCGAATTTTTTTTAAATGCCTCCTAGCATAATTGTGAAACTAGTTTCTCTACTTGTTTTTATCGCACTCGTAAAGAAAAGATAGTATTGCAGTTAGACGATGCCCTTTCGAAAATTCAAGAATATTCCATTTTATTTATTTGTCGTGCTTAACAGTATAAGGTAAAAGTTAGTTTTAGGAAAAGAGTTGAAAATTTTAGGTAATTAAAAGCGACTTCGAGAATAACAAACTCCAGTCATTTAAAAGAATAATTTCTTAACCTCTCTGACCTTCGTAGCAAAATTTATTATAATTTCATTATTAAACTTGTTTTTCTGTGTACAAGCAATGTTCAGTCGGCTGTAATCGTACCAATGGCAGTTATTAGATGGAGATGTTATCTGCATGACTAGCTTGGTCTCTAAAGCGATTTAACGTATTGTTTAGATTTTAAAAGCCGACTACTTTATTTCAATGAATCCTTTTAAGAACCCCTGGCCGCTTCCTATTTATCGATTTCCTAACTTTTTACAAGAATGAAAATGCTTTGAAATTTATTTTAATTGTCCTCTTTCAGTAATTAACAGGAAACTTTTCGGAAACCTTTTAATAAGTTATAGCTTCCGCTATTCCCCTCATGCTAATGGATTGAGCATCTCTACATCTTGAGCAGTTGCTACTTCTTAAAGGACAAGTATTTTGAAAATAGCCATTTTCAATTTCAGAAGTATGCTGCAATCTCCATGTTGTTACAGAAACATTATTTTTTAAGATTGAAATAATTCAAATCAAATCAGCTTTTTTCAAGATTTGAATATTTTAATGTAATGTAAATAAATAAACAAGTAGCAATAATTCAATTGAAGCGACTGCTTTAAAGATACAATTTTGTACTCTGTATACCAAGTATACGCTATTTATTTTATGATTTCAAATATAATAGGAAAAATCCTAAATCGGTTTAAGTAAAGAAGATTATCTGATCAGTGACCATTGCAGTGTTTTTCCGATATATTTCGTTCATATAAAAGTGGAGTGAGGGAGAAAAGGGGATAGATTCAAAATGACCACTACTTTTCATCCACTTGTTATTTTAGAAGCTGCACAAAATCACACGATTACTTAAAAAGAAAGAAGTTAGCCATATTTGGCGCTTTATTGCTCTTGAAGTTATACATTAGTTCGAAAACACTTTTACCTAAATAAAATATCTCGATTTATTAAGTTGAAACACGGGCTTTTTTTCCCCAATTTTCGTTTTTATTTCTAACTTTCTTGTTATATTATAATATTTTTAATTGTGGCTATAACTATATTAAGATAAAAATGCTCCTACTATTTATTATACAGTTCCCTTAGCGTAAAGTTACTTGTATACCCAGGAGAAAGCAACCTTGATCGAAATAAAAAATTTTTAAAGAAATTCGCGGTGTACCGAGTTGCTAGTCAGTACTTATGCTATTACTTGTAGATCATTGGCGAATCACATAAATACTCTCAACACAGTAGATACAAAACTGATTTAAAAAATTTGTTTTGTTTTAGACTCAAGTAGAAGTAATTCCAATTTACGGGATACCTTCAATTGCAGGTTATCAAGTCTTCAACTAAATTTGTAGCTTTTAAAATGTAACTAAACAAAAAACAAAATTTCTTTAAAGAAAAACATTCTTACGAGTGCAATGTGTGGTTTTTACGAACTGTATACCTGCTTCCCAACAACGAAGCTGGTTACTTCTAAACAGATAATAAAAACAAGATATAGCCATTAAAATTATTTTATCAGGAAAAGCAACAAAACTTTTCGAAAAAATTATAATACTTTAATATTTAATTCGCCGCTAAAAACAATGTAATTTGCTTCGAAGAAGCTATAGCAAACGTCCTTAAAATAGTTATGTTTCAATTAGTGGTGTGTGTGAAAACAAAGTGAAAGAATAATACAAATAAACAGAATAAAGACTGTACACAGCAGTTTCAAGGGTTTTTTTTTTTTTTTTTTAGTTTTTCATTAGAATTTGCAGAACGTAAAAAAGAGAAGGGAAAAACAAGAACTATGATATGCATTTTATTAAACAGATTATTATCAGATTAATATAATAATTAATACATTTATAAGTTAAATACATTGTGGATATTTAGGTTTTTTTTTTTTTTTTTTTTTTCGCTCATTTTTTACAGATTGCATATTCAATTTTACATACAAATCAACATTATCCCCCCCCCCCCCCCCCAAAAAAAAAACCCTTAAAAAAATAATTCGTTTTTATAAAACAAACCGTCCCTTTATGTTAATATCAAAAGAAAAATTCTCATATTCTCCAACCGTTATTTATATATATATATATATCGCACTGTAAGCTGCAGAAACAGACAAATTCATTTAGATTATTGTTATAATCTTGATGCCACAGCGATAATTCGTTTAATGACTCACAGAATAAAATAAGACCTAAAATGGGTAGAAAATACCCCATTTGGATAGAAAATTCTTAGATACGAGGTTACCCAATTTGGGTCCATATACCTGTTTTGGTTATATTTGGTTTGGTTTTACTACTGTGTATCCATTTTGGGCACTGTTAAATACTCATTTTATGGGGGGGGGGGATTCCAAAATGGGTATTTAACAGTGCCCAAAATGGATACACAGTGGTAACCGAATCAGGTATATTGGCCCAAATTGGATAACCTCATATCTAGGAATCTTTTTACCCAGTTCGAGTATTTTCCTACCCTTTTTAGGTCTTTTTTTTTCTGTGTAAGGCAGAATTAGAGGCATTTTTCTATAAAGATAATTACGAAATACTGTTTTAAAATTTTAACAGGTTTGATCGGTTTGGCATCGAAATAGATGTCGGCAAGGCTCCCAACTTTTTTACAACCCTGTTTGATCCGGATTAAGTGCTTGATACTGAAATCTAGGGGTTCTTTTCACCAAAACACAATTGATGGTGGAGAGATCATGACCTCGTGAGAGCTCACAGACGTGACCGGAATGTGTAATATCTATTGAAAATAGAAAAAATAAACAGGAAATTAAAAAGGTGTTATGTATTTGCCCAATATCACGAAACAACTCCAGCTATTAATAGGAAAAGCATAAACAGGCTTTTAGTTTATAGTAAATTAATGTTTGCATAATCTACTATATTCGTACTTTTATTTATTTATTTATTTGTAAATAATTCTTAATTATGTTTAAAAAAAATTCTCGCGAAACTTTCGGAAGCATTTCCGGACTGATTTTTAAACGTAAAAGCGTGGCACTTGCATGCATGACTGGTTTCGGTTATTTGGAATTGAATAGTTGTTTTCTTTAAATTTAAATTAAATATGCCTTGAGTTATAAGTGATTGTTGACCTCCTGATGATGTTCCAGCTGCCATGTACGAAACAACGTTTCAAAACGTTAACTTTAACAACATTTTCTGAAAGATCCTCTGCCTTTGTCGAAATAATGAAAAAATAATTAGATTTCATACTTTGTGAAGTTGAGTACATGATAATCCTTTACGAACGAAAAGGAATTCAAGAATGTATAAAAAAGAAGCAAATTTGGATTTGAGAACGGATTTTGGTATGTAGTTATATTGCATGATTTACTTGCGAACTTATCTATAATAATTTACATGTATACGCTTTAACTTATGAAGAAACAATACTTAAGATACTGATTCATAAATTCGTTCTGCGTTCCTATAAAGGACCTTATGTGAAATTAACAAATTATTGCTGAGAAATTTGATTTTGTGCAAAATTTAAAATTTCATTAGCATCGAATAATTTTACGTATGAATACGAGTACCAAAGTTCAATATTTTCACAAGCAAACAAACCTACTGACGTATAAATGCATTGTAATGTTTATTTTTATAGACAAAAAAAAAAAAAAAAAAAAAGATACATACCAGTAACTCAATATTTTCCAGTACTATGTCTATCGACTTTATGCCGGTAAATATTTAAAATTTAATACTATCAATATTTTCAAAATATTGGCATAATATTACATATTTTTACAATATAATGGTAATATTTTGAATTTTATTGAAAATATTGAATTTTATTGAAAATATGTCCTCTTTATTTTAAATATTTTACGAAAATTATAACTATTACGTTGAAAATATTTCCGATATTTTACCAACATATTCAGCAACATAGTCAGCAATATTCTGTAAAGAATATGAAAACATAACTTTGCAAACGTAACTCTCCAATATTAGAGCTATGTTATATAATACTGGCCACATATTACGACAACATCAAGATATGTTCTTCAAATACTTTTTTGATACTAGGGAATAATAGAAAGTAATATAATATAAATTTTCTTTGTCTGTAATAAAAGTAAAAAAAAAAGAAAAAAAACCACGCTTTTATTAGTGTATTTAAAAGAGAAATACGATGTATTAATAATTCAAGTTTCATGAATAATATTCACTTTTTCATATGACGTCGTATTTTCCTGTAAAAACTACATATAAAAGATAAAAAGTAAATGCATTGTTGTTATAAAAAAACATTTTTGCTCATTTTCTTTATGAGATATGGCAATGAAAAAAAGAAAAAAAAGGATTTTTTTTTATTACTGCAAATGCCACTTTATAATTGGTAATAACTTTAAAATGTCATGCTTGGAAAATATTTAAATTATCCGATTTCTAAATAATTTCCCTCAACGACGCATAATCAAAATTTAATTAAAATCAATCTGTTAATGGGTATTTAAGTTGTCAAAAGGCGGAAATTCTGTTATTTTCATCGAGAAAACACAACTGTATAAAAATTTTTAGATCTCTAGAACATCAGGAAGTGAGTGAAAAATCGATTACAGAATTCCATCTTTACATACATGAACCAAATTAGTTTAATAAAAGTGTATGAAAACCAGTTTATGTTTCACTCTACTAGAATAATGCATGGCCCCGATTCAATATTGCATTAATAAAATTTTTTATACAAATATTAAATTGATATTAGGTAATAATAGAAAGTTTACTAAACTAAAGTTGTAACATGCTAAAAGGGGAAAAAAGTACATTTAAAGGCATAAATTTCTTTTAAGGCTGTTCTCAAATCCAAGAGTTTTGAACCGAATTTTCTCGCTCGACACTACGATAGAGGAGAAAAACCGATCGTCACGTGATAAAATCGCGTAAACTCGATAAGTAATTTATTTATCAAACGATGGAAAACTCATTTCGATTCCAAATCGCCTCAATAGTCAAGCCTGCCAATTTTATGCCTTTACCTTTAAAAATGAGCTCGAAAATGTATCAGAAAGTTTCGCGTTGTTGAGCAAGAGATTAGAGAACCGCCATAATAACCTGATCTACATGTTTTGTACGCACAATCGGCGACTTTATAAAGATCAGCATTGATAAAAAACTATTTCCACAAAAATTTTAAAAATTCTTCGGAAATAGTTTTTTGTCAATGTCGATCGTGATAAAGGTGCCGATTGCGCGTACCAAACATGTAGATCAGGCTATCAAAAAGTATCAGATTTAAATTTCCAACTGGGCGAAAAATGTCCGGACCAGGATTCGAACCAGGGATCTCTTGGCTGAAGCCGCTGATGCTTTACCATCTGAGCTATACCGGACGAATCTGGTGGAAATTGTTCACCCAGCTAACCTTATTGATTATAGCATCTGGCCTGAAATCTGGTTCAGTTTTTCCTGGTCCGGACATTTTTCGCCCAGTTGGAAATTTACATCTGATATGCTTTATTTACCAATTAGAATTATTGTGTTAAAATTAATCTAATGTAATTACGTATCCAGCGATTTCTGGAGTTCCATTACCTGCGATTTATTCTGTTGAGCTGAACCAGGTTTCAGACCAGATGCTATAATCAATAAGGTTAGCTGGGTGAAAGAGTCCCATCAGGTTCGTCCGGGATAGCTCAGATGGTAGTGCATTGGCGGCTTCAGTCAAACGATCCCTGGTTCGAATACTGGTCCGGACATTTTTCGCCCAGTTGGAAATTTACATCTTATATGATTTATTTACCAATTAGAATAATTGTGTTAAAATTAATCTAGTATCAAAAGGTATTTATATGCCATTAGAATGTACTTTTTTTTTCACATTTAGCATGTTATAAGTTTAGTTTAATGATAATAAGCGATTTTCTTTCATAATTTTCTAATTGAAATTTTGTTTAAATATTCTATACTAAACCTGCCCTATAAATATTAGTTTATATTTGTAAAACTTCGACGTTTTAATAATAGAGCAATATTTTACAGTTCTAATTAACACATTTGTATCCAAAACGGGCATTTTCATGAATTTCATTTTTATTCAGTAATTTCGAATTCATAATAGAAATTCTGCATTATAAGCTTTGCTTTATTTAATGACAGATGTTTCGTGATTACATAAAGTAAAAATTCTTCTTTCGAAATTTCTGATATGAATTCGGAATTTATGAATAAAAAAGAAATTCCTGAAACAGACGGATACAATATATCTATGATGCAAATGGGTTAAATATTATGTTAGTATAATCAGACAATATTGTGTTGAAATTACAAAGATATTGGTTTGGTATTGCAAAGTCTTAGAATGAAATAGTTTTAAAAAAATTCTCGAGGGCAATCTTCAAAAAGAAAAAAAAGTATTAGCCTGGTCATTCCTAAGGGGAAAAATTTAGTAAAAAAGGAAGAACGAACTGCATATCTGACAAACGGAAGTGATCCACCATTTTATCCGTTAGGTCTCCTGCTACATCTTCTCCGCAATTTCCGTAGCCACTTCTACTTAAACCGTATTCTTTTCTCCCTTACTCAAAAGAGACATATTCTTTCTTATTTGGTTTTAGAATATGCAAGACACAACTTTCGATGGTTTTAAATTACCTAATACTTTATTGTTACAATAAGAGCCTAAGAATAAATATATGTTACAATAGGTGGAGTTGGAAAGTTCTTTGATCCATTTTCTAAATCGCATTAAAAAAATAAAATAAAATAAAGATGAGAAAGAAAAGTGTATATGTATTTCATTGTTCACATTATTTTTATCCTCTATAATATAATACAGCCAGAATAGGCAATATGACGAATATTCAATTGCTAATTATAATCATAATTACTGCAACATTTTTTGTTCCCTTTTTTATTGCAACTAAAATGCATGATAATATAATTTGGTCTAGTAATAACAGGTAACACACATTGTTTGAAATTATTCGAATATTGATTATTTAATTAGTATGAATTGACTGCTTTTTTTGTTTTAATAACTTTAAAAGTGTTATATAAGTAAACACAGTTTATAAAATAAAATATATATCCAAAGGTTTTTTACGCAGAGGGAAAGAATAAGATTGAAAAAGTATTTGTTCTTTTTTTTATAATATTTCAGAGAGAGAGGGGGGGGGGGGAAGAAAACTCAACCGTGAGACCGATCCATTGATAAACATTTAACAAATTGTATACAAAGTCAACTGTCATATAATTTAACAACAAAATAAAAAATATATAACATGTTGAAAGGGAAAAAATAGAATAGATTTTTTTATTGTCAATAATATCAATAATAATAGTATATTAATAACAATGTGAATAAAATACGAGAATATCAATAAAATTGTGAAATTTACTATAATAGCATTTTCAAAAGTCGTTATAAAAGATTCATATATATATAGTATATTAACTTTAGTACCATGTAAAAAATACTGTAATTTGTGTTTTTGTTTCCTATATTTATGGATAAAAAAATATTGTATGTCATAAAAATAAAACCCTGTATCATATTAGCCCCATGGAATAAGGCTAATATGAGACAGTTATAGGGCTAAAGTAAGTCGTCATTATTTTTAAGTTGTTGTGACCCCAAAGAGACATGCAACAAACTTGGCCCGGATCTAATGTTCCAGCTGTATCATTCAATTATTTCATCTTCCATTTTTGCTCAATTTTGGGACTCTTTCATGCGTACATTCGAATATTGATAAAAATCTACTACAATAACACCCCCATACATACACCTAATTTATTAAATGTTAATTTAAAATAAAAAGCTAGGAAGAAAATATATGCACCGCTTAAACTATGTTCATATGAGTTTTCAGAAGTAAATTTGCAATGGTACAACACATGTTATTGAAAATGAAAAATCAAAAATGTAGTCTACGATCTTGACTGATTCAGTTAATACATTGGTCATTAATATTTATACAGCCGAGAAAATTATAAGCAGTTTTTTCCTTTGAAAATTTATCAATCAACTTCTTTTTCTCGTTTTTTTTTTCCTAAATTAGGTATTTGTATTTTTATAATTCATTCATTTTCAGTTTCGTATGTTACCTGCTATTTCGGTAATAATTTCTGTCAGTGAATTCAGACATTTTTCTCCGGGATTTCTTCATGGCCGGTAGAGGGGGGTGGGACACAAATAGGAGTTCTATGAGAGGAATTGCACTTCTAGGCCACTAATTTAATTAGCATAAAATTTTAAATACTTCGGAGGAGGGTGGCATTTCCAACATACTCCCTGAATTTATCACTGATTTCTGTGCTTGTGCGACTCCTGCATCTTACATTTATCCTGTGTAGTTTCCAACAGTTGTATCTTCTTTTTTCTTTTATAATATTGTGATTTGGTTTGTCTATCTTTTGATATTTTTTGGTTTTACTTCCCTTCTCTGGTTCCTTTCCTTTACTGCAGTTGTTAAGGGATTTAAGTTCCTTTGCTTTTGATTTTTATTCCTCCTATTTTTTTCTTTTGTTCTGTCGCCTATTCATTCTTCACTTGTAATCACTTTTGAAGTAGCATCTATTCCTTTACTTTTTTTTCTTCGTAGAAGAATTTTCATTTATTATCTGTAAAAGCAACCTATTAAAAGAACTTGGAGAAATTAATGAATCTTTACTCGCAGGAGTTATGATAGGAGATACAGAAGCAATGTTATTAGACAAATACTTGTCTAATAACCTTGATACAGAACGGGGCCGAAACTAAGGGGTGAGGGGCAGTGGGGGCATGGGCTCCGGGCGCCAGAATGAAGGGGCGCCAAATGAACCTTTGGAATGGATCATTTTCTTCTGATGGATTGATGGCTGCCATTATTATCAAACAGCCATTATAAATGAAGTGTTAGGTGAAGATGAAACAGCAGTCGTAAAAAGTTAGAACTCTGATTTTATGGTCAGAATGGAGAGGGGGGAGTGGCCTTTTTGTTACGGCTGCTCTGTCATCTTCACCTAACACTTCATTTATAATGGCTGTTTCATAATAATGGAAGCCATCAATCCATCAGAAGAAAATAACTCGGTTAAAGTGGGAACTCGGTTAAGCAGGACTCGGATAATCGGGACTCTACTGTATATTTCATTTTAAAAATGATCTTTAGCAAATTTTTGTTGGTGTTCAAATGTTAGTCATGACCACCGTGACTTCCCCTTTGGATCCGCCATTGTAGATTACGTAGTTCAGTATTACATGGACTACATATTTTAAATTTTAAAATAAATCGGCTTTTAGAAAATTAATAAAATTATCTTTGTAAATATACTTTGCGGAAGAGGGGGGTAGGCGTCAAAATCCATGTTTTCCCCGGGTGCAAAAAAGGCTAGTTTCGGCCCTGATACAGAAAGTGAACTGTTTTGCATCAACCTATTTTTACGGCACAAAAAAAGATCTATCAATCTTATGAATTTTAGTTAAACAACGTAATTATTCACCATTGAAGATCCTTTCTTTTTTTTTTCTTCACGTAAAATCTTTGTGGATGAACCTTCATATTTTCTTTCGGTTTGTTATTACGCACCATTTCCATTCTTCAAAAATGCACAAGCTTTAACCTTTAATGCCTCTTTTAGTTTGAGGTGTAAAACTAACTATAAAATCAACTAGATGGCATTCCATACGATTAGATTAAAAATCTGATAAAAAAACATAGAAGAATATACTACCAGGCTTTTAAGAAAAACGAAGAACAAAACTAACTGGCATATGAAAATAAAAAGACAAAGATTAACTCTTTTGTTTTTATCTGTGGTGGATGCTTCAAGCTATATTATAAAATGGTATTATTACAGTTACAAACACTGTCTTATATTGGCCCAATACACTATTTCACATTAACCCTGTACATAATCTCCCATCAGCGCTCTGAGTTTGATGGTTTGTAACCCAGGTAACGTTAAAAATATTCTAATTTTTAAGGGGTAAAAAGGCGCATCATTTAGTATTGAATAAAAGTATATTAGAATAATTTACCCTAGTTTTTATTTAAGTGTTGCACGTCAAAATTTGGAAGACTGACGAAACATCTTTTTGATGAAAAAAAAAATTAGGTTATGAAATGTATATTTTTGGATTTTTAAATTTTTAGTGTGTTTGTAATGTATATGAGTAAAATGATGTATTTCTTGCAAAACAATCACAAAGCCAATTTTATTACTGTAAAATTGGTATCTTCTTTTGTATGCCTCACGTTAGTTCTTTTTTTGGGGGGGGGGGCGGCGGTATATTAGCCTTGGTGGATAATGCATATCATTATAGTAAATTTATCATCAATATTTATTATTACATTGAGATATTACTTATTTATTTTAAAGAATTAAGATACATTGCCCAATTACTGATTAGTACTTGATCGTAGATTTACTTTGATTAACCTAAAACTGAATAGTACAAGTTTATTATCTTGTAACTTTTCGTTCAGTTTTTTATTTAAAATAGATTTAGTAATTAAAATTATGAAATTTTGTTCTACAGTTAGTGATGTGTTGCCTTTGAAGTGATTCAGAATTTTTGGAAAAGTTTGATAAACGTAGTGTAATGGATTACCGTTTGAACCACAAATATATTCGTCTGTGTGCAGTTTATTCATTTTGCATAGAAATATTTGAAAGTTTCCATGTCCAGTTAAAAAATACATAAATCTATAAAAACTTGCTTCTAATTTGCAGATGTATACACTTCTTGTTGTATCAAAAGAAAGAAAATGCATAGTACACGGGGAGAATCCGAACGCTAGCTTCAGTCCTAAATCATACGGAAAAACAATATTTTAAAATCTTAAAGACTATTTATAATTGTGTACAGTTTTTTCCTGCCATAAAGGGTCATTTGTATATTAAAATTGTGTCTAATATATATATAAAAGTTCAATAACAACTCTGTAATATTATTGCATATTTAAATTTAACATAAAAGAAAGAAAATATAACTTTTTATCAATTTTAAATGTTTAGTGAAATATAAACTGTTAAAAGTTGAATCGTTTCTTATTAAAGGTAAACATAGGTATTTTAGATCTAACATTTATATATTTCCTTTCCTTTTGTTTTATATTATACTTTATAAAGTCTGAGCATAAAACGCATTCCTATTTAGAACTAAACTTCTTTTTAAGTACTGATTATTAATTAAGAAAATAATTATTAAAAATTATAGAGAGAAATTTATTTATATATATATATAATTACAATTCATCATCTATTTTAAAGAAAAAAATAAAATTAATAAATTAAAAAATTAATAATACATTACACTGACATTGTACAAAATAAAGCGGGATCAACTATTTTTAATTTAATGAATTATATATTTCTATCAGCGTCGTCCATAATGACAAAAACATATTTTCGTTCAATTCCGGTTGACGTTATGGACAAATATGCACACAAACGATCTTAAGAATCTGTATATTACATTAAAATTGAAAATTAATCTCAGAAAAATTAAGGTATGTTAAATTTTAGCAAAAAACGATACATTTACGGATTTATAGGTAAACTACTTAATTCAGATGAGAAATTGTATAAAAAGAAAAGAGTTACTGCCTTTTATTCCAATTTTAAAAACATCAATTTCGCAATACTTTAAAAATAATATAAAAAAGAAAAGAAAATAGAAGTTATTTTATGATACTCAAATGAGCAAAAATTACATAAATAAATGATATATTTACGAAGTTGCTCGCTAATTCATTTGTCTTTACATGCGTCCATAAGCGTCTAAGATGAGAATCATCCATTTTCTCTCATCGGCTGAGAAATTTTGTGCCGACAAACGAAAATTGCCTTCTTGATAATATTATCCTCTGTAACTAACTCTTTCGAAGCGATTTCCAAGCAAAATAGAAACCTCCCGACTGGAGTAATTTCCGCTCTTTCAGGAGTCCCCACCTTACCTCCCGCTCCTTTAGCTCCTTATTCCTTGGAGAGGCACAGAAACCTTACGCAAAAATCATCATTCACTTAATTACGGGACCCAGGCTGCGTGCACTAAATGCTTTCAGGCATTCCCTGTGAAAATCAATTTGCGGACGGGAACAGGTGCAGGGACGTAAAAATCCGTAGAACTTAGAAATGCTTACGTACAGAAGATGAATTGTCAATCTTGAGAAATGATTGACATAAACAGATTATTGAGATAATAATAGTATTTACTAATTCATATAAAGTATTATAAAAGCTTTAGTTGTAAGAGAGGTATAAAATTAATACTTTAGCCCGTCTCCTGTCATAATCTAAGTTTATATAATGCTCTATGAACAGATTTAATCTATTCATTTCCTTATGAAATTATATGAAATTATAATAATAATTATTATTATTGTTGTTACTTTTATTATTACAAAATATAGAAGCAAATTTACAAAATTAGAGGAAGAACAAGAGAAAAAATAAACTTTTTCATTTAAAACTTTTGATAATAATATATCAAAAGATAAAAATAACAATATAACTATCTGTCTAGCAGTCATAACAAAGGCGTTTTAGAAAGCAGTAAATTCAAACTAAAACCTAACGCGGCAAGATTATTAAATAGGTAATTTAATATGAATTCTTCTAGAGTTTATCTAATGCTCTATGAACAAGCTTAATCTATTCATTTTCTTATGAAATTATATTAATTTATTATTATTATTATCTTTTATTATTACAAAATTTTGAAGGAAATTAAAAAAAAAGATAGAGGAAGAAGAAGAGAAAAAATAAACTTTTTCATTTAAAACTTGATAATAAAATATCAAAAGATAAAAATAACAAAATAACCATCTGCCTAGCTTTTATTTAAAAAAAAAAAAAGGCACTTTAGAAAGCGGTAAATTCAAACTGAAATCTAACGGCAAGATTATTAAGTAGGAAATATAATATCGACTCATCAACAATTATTAATTGGTGCAAAAAGTTCAGAAATTATGCAAACCAGCTGGCATAAACAAATTTCCCGTTGGTTGTAACGATAACTTGAATGACAAATTTAGAATCAATAAAATGGTCGTTAATTTTGAATCAACTTTAATCAAAAAGCGTCACAGAATTTTTCAGTTGTTAAAAGTGGTTTTGTTGTTAAAATATATCGCATATGCACCTTAACTTCAGACTTGATTTTTTGTATTTACTCTTGCTTGGAATGCTATTCGTAAATGATTTAACTGTTTATACTTTAATGAATATTAAAAATACTTCATTTCATAATTTTAAGAGAATAAAGTCGATGGAAGAAAACAAATGTATGCTGCAATTCCTTGTTACTCTATATACTGTATATATATATATATATATATAAAATCTGTTGATTTACAGAAAATAAACTGTCAGCCAAGATCTTGATATAAAACTTTATTTTACGGAAATAATCTATATTTATTACGAGCTCACAGGATAAATCTGTTAAAGTAACAGAAAGTTTAGCAAATGCACATTATTTCCGTAAAATAAACAGATTTTTAACAGCGTTCTTGCTAACAATTTATTTTCTGTAAAATGAACAGATTTTTTTTTTTTTACAAAGTATTTTTTGTAACAAAGCTTCAGATGGTTTTAAAGGCAGTAAACATTTCAATGTTATTTAAAAGTTATCCAGTAATAGTTTGAAATAGCCAGATAAAAAATAATCGAACAATTGAATCTCACAAATATTTTAACTAGTTTGTAATTCTCATACTGAAAAACATAGCGATAATTTGCTCTCTATTGTCTGAATGTGCGATCCACGTGTTTCCTTTCTCCCGTCATCTTCTTCATTTCAAATTAATAAATTTATAATAACAAAAATTAATAATATAATAAAATAAATTAATAATAAAATATCATCTTCTTAATTTCAAAATAAATTAAATATTTAGCATTTATTCTAATTTACATTGTAATTTTGACTGAATTATTGATGAAATCGAATACAGATATACCATCAATTTTATTTCAAGAATTCAAAAACCGTATAAAGGTTTTGTGACAATAGAAAAATCAAATTGTGAGTATAAATATATCACAGATTTCGCAAGCATTTTTAAAGATATAATTTTCATTAAATCATTTTTTTTAATAGAAGAAAAAGAAGAGGGCATTGATTGTTGGTATCAAAATCACTTGTTCTATTAAATTTTATTATTCAAGATAATATTTCATTACAATCGATGAATCAGTTGATAATAATTATAATATCTCATAAAACCATTGCTAAGAATTAAAATGGCCTTATATTGAATGGTGAAGATTTTTAGAAATTTTTATGAATTAATTTTATTTCGTCTCATGAAAATTAATCTCTCTCTCTTTTTTAAAATGAATAAGTTAAATTTATAAAACTATTAAATCATATTTAATAGAAATACTTTGATTGCATGATCTACGGAAAACATATTGAAATAAATCGAAAAACTTAATTATTTGTTATGAATTCTATATAGAATTAGAAGTTAAACTTTTGTTACTTTTCCAATGAATTATCAATTAAAATTATATAACCGCTTTAAGACTTATATGAAACATTAAAATATATACATCAAATGTAGAAGCTAGTGAAGCGATTTCAATACTTCTTTTTTTGGCAATAACTAAGCTATAAATTGATCGTTTGTTGAAAAATAAAAATAAAAAGTACAATAGCTAAGAGATTTTTTCCTCAATTATCTAATAATGATGTAACTTTTTCTAGCGAACAACTGAAGTAACTGAATTTATTTACTTAATTTTTCTAAAAATAGTTTTGGTAGTAAGTTAACTATAAACTGACCGTTCAGCAAAAAATAAAAATAAATGTAATATATGTTAATTTTAAAACTTTTAAATTTTTTTAAATTATTGTATAACAACATAACTATTTAATTTTTCATCTTTATTTTTTGCCGAACGAGCAATTTACAGTTTGGCTACTTCCAGAACTATTTTTTAAAAAAGAAAGCAATGAAATTGCTTCATTGGTTCCAGAGAAAAGAAGGAAAAAAAAAAAAAACAATTACTGCTGTTTTGCGTGTGAGTTCGCAATTATTCTCGCACTCTTAATATATAAAATGTTTTCAGTCGATTTTCCTTGAAAAAAATATATACGTATATATACTACAAATTTTACAATATTTTGAATTTATGTGAATAAGAAACAAGCGGGTAAGTGTGATCGAAGACTGTATAAAGGGTTTCGTTTAATATTCCTTTCAAAACATTTTATGCTTTATTTCTAAGAATATAGATAGCAGCATGATTAAATTTAATTTTAAAATGATTACAAGCTATTTTTTAATTAAATTAAAAATATTCATGAACTGGTTTTCAGACAATTTCAATGGCATATGTTTGTATATATGAAAAGCATATTTAATTACATGATTTAATTTTAGCTAAACAAAAAACGCAACCTTTAAAATGGAAAAAATATACGAAAGCTACTTTAATTAAATCCATTGGTCAAATGAAATGTAAATCCGAGGGAAAAATCGAAAATTTCAGCTTTCGGCCTTAAAATGGCAAAAAAAGAATTGCAAAAATTGTGTAAAACCGAATCTATTAGATAATAAAATCTGTTTCGAGGAAAAAATTTCAAACTCCGATGCTCAGCTTCGAACCAGAAGTCTTTTGAATAGCACGTAAACGCGCTACCACAGAGCCATCTAGCCTAAGCGAAAAAGACAGAAATTAAGATTCTGTTTTAAAATCTAGATCGCAGAAATGGTTAGATGTCATTAAATTAATTAATTTAATTTAAAAAATCTAACGCTTTTTCAAAATTTTATGATCTGTCGTGTGGTCAGAGGCATTCAGCTATAAATAAGCAAAATTTCAAGTTTCTAACTTATACAGTTTCCGAGAACAAACTTTGTGACAGACAGACGGATGAATGAGACGAATAGGGTTTCATCAGATGAGCAAAATCCTAAACATATTTTTTATAACAATGTTTTAACAACAAAAACAAAATATTACGTTTAACACTGTAATGCAATGGTTTGATAAAATACTTGTTATATACTTTCCTTTAGTTGAAGAAAAATTTGTCAAACTAAAACTTTGAAATTCAAATTCCTTGCATGGAAAAGGCATCAAGCACAATGTCTATACGGTTGGTTCAGAAGATTTAGAGCTATAATACTTTCTATATTGCTCTTCTGATGATTATTTAATATCGTAAAATCAGCTAAGGCGAAATAGTAAGAAAACCAGAAAAAAAAAAAAATCCGTTTATTAGTAATCGATTTTATTTTGATAAATTATATCATACTCGAACCTATCAAGAAAAGAAAAAACAACGTGTGATATCTTGGGCAGGCTACGTGCTAAAACCAAAATATTTGCAAAAAGTTTTGTTTGAATTAAAATATATAAAGAGTGTTTCAAAATTCGACCGACAAATTAAGAGGGGTGATAGAAGGGCATCAAAAGAGGATGAAAAATTACCATAGAACACGGGGCCGCAAACCACGTATTTAATCAAAAATGCAGGGTGTTTTTTGCCCTAATTCAATTTGTGTTTATGGCAATAACTTTCAGAAAACTGAAGTATATTATAATAAAAAATTTAATAGACATTCTCACCTTTGTTGTAAATGTGATAATATCGAAGAAAGTGTTAGAAGTTTCCATTATGAGCGCCAGCAGTATGTACTTGGCGCTCCACATTTTGGACTACGATTGCCAGTTCATACGGTATCATCGATTGCTTGAGCACCCTTTTTTTCCTGAACTATGCGTGTTGTTATAACATTTCACGCAAAATAAGGTACTATCGTAGCATTTTTATTGTAATGTTTTGATTTTTCTCAAAATTATTTCCGTCAACACAAGTTCAGTTAGGATTAAACACCCTGTATTTGTGACAAAATACGTGATTTGTGATCCCATGTTCTATGGTAATTTTTCATCCTCTTGATGCTCTTCTATCACCCCTCTTAATTTGTCGTTCGAATTTTGGAACACCCTGTAATATGTAAAATAATAAAATATAATAATATAAAAAATAAAATATAACAGTATGAAAAAATAGAATATAACAAAATAGAAAAATTAAATATAATAATATAAAAAATAAAATAATACAATACCAAACATATCTTGAAGCAATTCAGCTGAATATTAATTTTATGTTCAATATAAAGGAAAGTTTGCCTTTTCGTTGACAGGTTACAGTTTAGTGCTAAAGTGGGGGTATCTTATGGTTAATATAATATGATCTTATAGTTAATATTGTTTTTTCATTAATTTTCTCTGAGTAATAAATTACGAATTTTGGTATCTCTGCCATTAGTTATTTAATATTATTGTAGCAAACAATTATTCCAATGTAGAGATAGATTTTTTGTTTTTTAAATCACGCTTGGGAATTCTTTTAAAAGTCATAAAAAGTGACAAAATGGAGCTACAATTTTCAAACAAATTTCAAGTACATTTATTACAAGACTTAGAATTGTTGAGGATTATTGACATGCGAAAGGAGGGAATGCAAGTAATGTCGCATAACAATAAATATATTATTTTATTAAAAGATGAACTCTTGAACAATAGACATGCATATTTTCTAGGCTCCATGTATTTATTTTATTTTATTGAAACGATCATAGCATTTTTTTACGATGAAGTTTGGAGAATATGATATGATACGATAGTTTTTGTCGTTATTCGATGTGATGTGCTGTTATTGTCGAAATAAATTTTGTGTGTGTGTGTTTAAAGAAACAGTATTTATTATGAAATCGTAATTTTGAACTAAAACGTTACAAAATAAGTAACAACATTTCCCACCATCTGATGATGTAAGAATTGAAATTATGCGATATTCAGAAGTAATTTATGAGCGTTCAAAAGTACCGTGTTTACTCGCGTAATAGTGGCACTTTTTTTTACCAATTTTTCATTGTGAAAGTCTAGGTGCGACTATTATGCGGAGAAATCTGCTACACAATATTGTACACTCTAATGCTAAAACATTACTGGTATAAAAAAAAACACATAATAAAATTTTACTTACTAAAGGTTTCCAGATTATGTGCTGTTTATTAAATAACATTTTTCTTTTTACGATAATATTTTTATAGATATAATAATTTGCAAATAATCTTTGGGAAAATTTTGACAAAAAATTCTCATAATAAATCACTTTCACTGAAGGTATCACATCACTAATATAATGTGAATCGGTTATCTGAAGAATGGAGTTACCATCAGGTATGTCAAAAGGAGTAACAGAACAGATGAATCTATTATGAGTACTAGTTCTGGGAAGAGAACAGCTGATGATTTTCTATTTTCTAAATAAAAGTCAAATACGCGACTGCGACTTTTATGTGAAGAAAATATTTTGACGGTTTTTTCTGCTTCAAAACGGAGGTGCGACTATTATGCGAGGGCGACTATTACGCGAGTAAACACGGTAGACTACATAATTTTTATAACTGTAGAAAAGTCCGCTCTGAAAGAAATGGGATTTGGTCATTAAAATTGTTTACCAATCTTACTTACATAAACGTAAAAAAACAAACAAAGAAACATAATTCATATTTTGTAATATTCAGCTTTCATGGATAAGAAAATATTAATTTACCTTACTTGACATACGCCAGTAATACGTAATATTCTTAAGGCTTCTAAATTATTTTCTTTTTACGGCACTTATTCAACAAATATATGATGAATGCGTGATAAACTCTCGGCAGCTGAATTTTTCCATCACTCTCCGCGTTCGAAAAATAGAACGCGCCAGAGCTGGGCCACCCCTCAAACATTTATTATAGCAATAATTGCGAAATTCGATTCGAATGTAATTATTGGATGACGAAATGAAAGGACGAGGTTTGGCTTTGGTATAGATGAGGGGTTTTTTCTGCACTTCATTTCAGGCGCTGATTTAGCACCAAAATCAAATTTTCCAAATGTTTCAGCAAAAAAAAAAGGGAGATTATTAAGAGAAAGCGGCAGTGGGATGTTAATAATGAAGTGCTGACTTATCAGGAAAAGTAAAAAGGATCAAGAGTTTATTCTTTCATTAAAGACCGTCATGTTTAGTTTGCTAGATGAACAGGAATTCCTTCCAGTGAGGCTAATTAGAATCGCTTAATTATCCTTTTTCAATTGTCACTTTAACATCCTTCAGGAATTCAAAGAATAGAGATAATTAAATATGTATGATCAAATGGCGAAAAAATTAATTTAATGCTACATTTATAATAATCATTTTCAATCTTAAAATGCGCATTTTCAGAGCATTTCCAATTTAACAGGATCACATTGAAATAAAACTCGTTTTTTTACTCAACGATATATGTGTGAGACATCTATTGGACAAAATACGGATATTTTGCCTAAGAAATGGAATGTTCAATATTTAATTCATTCATTAGTGAAAGTGATTTAAAAAGAATTAGATTAAAGCTAGTTGAATGGAAAAATAATTAGATTTAACTTATTATTGCATAATGCTCGTCATATTCAATTATGCGATAAGGTATTTTATTTTGTTTGGAAAAAATGTCAAATAAAATTGAAATCCACCCAAATATATTGGTTCATTAATTACATATTAAAAAACTAAATTAATTATATATTTACTAAATGTTTGAATGTTTACGAAAATTATTAAAAAATAATTCACGTATACATTGAAATTCATACAAAATACTTACTGAAATTATTTTATGTACATTTGTAGAATAATATATCTAAACTAATATTTTATGGGTTAAAATTAAAAATACATGAAAAACCCATTTTCATTTTCTACGCGGCAGAAAGTATTATAAATTTTTATCATGTGTTAAGGGAAACTTTTTAGGTAGTGGTTTCGGATTACTTTTAGTAAAAGCGAAAGAATTGTTTAAGTATATGACTTTTCGGAGAATGAAGAATCTTAATTTAAAATTTTTATCATTAACGTAAATAAATGTTACTTAACCAAGGAGGTACAAATTCAGTAACAATTTTCATCTAATAAGAATTGAATTATTGAATTTATTCTAGAAACTGGTAAAAATAAAAAAAATAATAAAAAAATAATAATAAAAAAAAATATTAAGATGCGTGTTTAAGTTTATGACTATATAGTTCATGCTTTTATAATTGCATGCACAAAGTAGCACAAAGAATTAAGAAGTTTTTTTTCCTATAAAGTAACATTTGTTTTCAGAAAAAGTGGCTCATGTGTGTGTAAACTCTGTTTGAATTCACAATCCCTAAATTCCCATGCAAGGCCATATTTTTTAGTTTTTATTTAGATGAATATATAAAACTGTTGGTCACAACCATAATATGTTTATTATAACCACGAACGGAAATGTACAATAATCTCTTCAGAGTTACACAAAGTCCGAATACAGAGTCCGAAAAGCGTTATTTATTTTTAGAAACCACAGAAGGTAATATATTTTCGGAATTTAAAGAGGTATTTATAAAAACAAAGTTCCTTTTGTTGCCAATGATTTTCGTAAACATTTTCCGGATACCGACAAGTTTTTATAGTGCATTAATCAGTTTCCTGAACCCAGAAAATAGGTTTTTAGGATGCTATATATCAATCGCCAACGAAACATTTTCAGATGCATAATAGAATTTATACATGCAAGGATAACAAAATAATATTAATTTAAATGTTAATATTATGGTGTTGATTTCTGTAATGCACTGCTAAATTTGGGAACCGAAAATGGGTATTTAACAGCGCCCAAAATGGTTACACAGTGGTAACCAAAACAGGCATATGAATCAGGGCCAGATTAACCTCTGGAACAATGGGAAGCACAGTGTCATTTCGGGCCCCCCTTTCATTCAAGAAGAGTTTTCTAAATTTGACATATCTGGAAACTCACCAATGCTACAAATATTATTCGAAAGAATGGCTCAGTCAAACTCACATATATTCCATTAAATAACTTTTTTTATGTTCCCCTATATACGTACACAAAAATTGAATACAATAAAAAAAATATATATATGCAAAAATGATTTTGCATAGTATTATCATAAATATCTAAGTTGGATAAAGATGTTGAATTCAGAATAAGTTAATAATTTCAAAAGAAATTAGAATTTTAGAAATGAATTACTTCAATATAAAATGTGAGGCCCCTTGTTTTCTTAATTTTGCACCCTTTCAAAATTTTCCAAGGGAAGCACGTGCTTCTCGTGCCTATTCGGTAATCAGGGCCTGTATCGGTAAGCTCATACCTAATAATCTTTCTACTCAATTCGGGTATTTTTCTACACGTTTTAGGTCTAATGTTTTTCTGTGTTGTCAGAAAACTTCTTTTAAACCGTCACTACAGTTTCTTTATCATATAATTAAAAAAAAAAACAAAAAAAAACAAAAAAAAACAAAAAAAAAAAAAAACTAGAGAACAGGAATTCTGCTTTTTCAGAATTTAGTGTTGCCCTAGACATTTCCATTACTTCATTTTCTTCTGATGGACTGGTGATTTCTATTATTACGAAACAGCCATTATAAATGAAGCATTTAGGTGAAGATGAAAGAGCAGTCGTAAAAAATTAGAACTCTGATTTTCTGGGTCAGAATGGGGGGGGGGGGGATTATGGCTATTTCCCCCCATTCTGATCAGAAAATCAGAGTTCTAACTTTTTACGACTGCTCTTTCATCTTCACCTAACGCTTCATTTATAATGGCTGTTTTATAATAATAGAAGCCACCAGTCCATCAGAAGAAAATAACTCGGATAATCGGGACTAGTGTTGTGCAAAACATATTTCAATTTTAAGACTTAAAGCAAACGCTTTTATTTTATGTAAAATGACGTCATTTGCATTAATATAGATACTTAAAATTAAATATAGTTTATAATAGCTCCATGTTTTATCATAAATCATTCATTTATATTTTTCTCAAAATAGCACTATTTTCATTACATTTTTTTTGTTTTTATGGGGAAATGGCAACAAAAAGATATAATTGCTATTTTTCAACTATTTTTTCTTTACTTTCTACAGAAATGGAGTATTTGAGTTGCCAAAAGGAAACAAATATCGCTAAAAACTACAAAAAAAATTAGTATTTCAGAAATAAATGGAGAATCAGTTTTCAAACAAATTGCATTAAAAAGTATTTTTTTCCCAATACGACGGTATAAACATTGAAAATGTGCGATGCTTAGAAGTTTTAAAAAATGCTGTAGAGTGTTTAATCGCACAATGAAACATCGGCTTTTGTTTTGCGGCTGGCTTATGCAAGGTAACGTTATTTATTGGAGACGACAGAAAATAAGATGGGAGAAAAAAATAGCATACCGTGGCCTAATAATAATAATAATAATAATAATAATAATAATGTTGTCTTCTTATGGTTAGCATCACTAAAAATATGCAATCAAAGCACAGTCCCCCAGCCCAAACGAAGTGGAAAACACACCGGAGAATATCTTGTTCTGACTGTTGATGTTTTTGTTTCCTTCCAATGTCGTCGAGGAGTCGGATGCGAGTCATGAATCATAGCTGGCGCTCCTCTATTATTTTCGGTGCGTGCACCTTTCTCTTTCGTCCTGGATTAATGGAAAGAGTAGTCAACCTTTTTGTCTTGACTTGCCTTCAAAAAGACAGCAATCGGTGCGGAGAACAAGAGTCTTCCGACGGATGTTTTGAGGGAAAGGATGATGTACGTGTAACGGAGTCGAAACTGCACAAATCTCGAAGAATTCCACAGTGACGTGAGTGAGTTTATCTAAGTTATCAATGCTGCGTGAGTTAAAGACATTTTTGAGCCAAAGATGATGAGGCTAAATTTAGTATTGCAATATTCTACTACATAAAAGGGGGGGGGGGAGGGATTGTACTCTGTGCCAATTTATTGAAAAGAGAGAACCAACGTTACGAAACACAAATATAAGTTTAAACGCATATAGCTATTTCGAAGCCTCTAAGGCTTCATCATCAGTACTTAAAAATTAAATTAAATTAAAACTGTGGAATAAAAATGAGGTGGGGAGCCAGAGCCAGAGAGGCGTACCTCACATCTCGGTCGTCAACGGGGAAAATATTTTTTTTTTCGTCGTTGACGGTCGAAAGGTAAGGCACGCCTCTCTGGTTCTCTCTCCCCCCCCCCCCCATTTTATTTCACAGTTTTAATTTAATTTTATCTTTAATTTTTAAGCTCTGATGATGAAGCCTTAGAGGCTTCGAAATAGTTATATGCATTTAAAACTTAACTTATATTTGTGTTTTGTAACGTTGTTTCTCGCTTTTCAATATTCTTCTAGTCTTATGGCCGGCGCTACCGGGATGTTCGTTTGGTAGTTGGTAGGGGTTTCGATTCATTATAATTCATGAAAAGTACAGAAAATAAAAAGTTAGTTGGTTTTTATGTATATAAAAATAGTTTCGCGGATAAATACTTCCTTCAGGGAAAATTGAGAGAAAGAGAGAGAGAAAAATAACAATTACAAATTCATGCCCAACGAAGAGTCATCTTTTATGAAGTTTTGTAATAGCTTGTGGAACTCGCCTCTTCAGGGATTCAAGTCGCGAACCTCCGATTTGAAAACCAGTCTGCTATCAATTACACCACTACGACATTTCTTTCATCTTTTCATTATCTCATTTATCGTGAGAAGGCGAATGCCACCTCCTTATACAAGCGATATTCTAAATATATTCGTAATTATTTGTAATACCTAAAATGAGAATGAGAGAGAGAGAGAGAGAAAGAAAGAGAGAGAGGCTGTCATTCATTCAGGGTGTAGTACATATAACTCATAGCACTCAAAATAGTCCAGGCAGAATATATTTTAGCTTTGTTGGATTAAGCACCTGATATTAACAAATTGATAAAGAGAGTTTGAAATTAATTGCTCTTGAAACTATAGCAGTGTGTGTTTTTACTCACCTGCTGAAGCAGAAAGAAGGTCGGCCTCTATAAAATATTTAAAATTTATAATTTCATATTAAAAAAAAAAATCATAAAAATAATGTATATTTTTTCCCTCTGTTCTTGTTTTAATAATTGATATAATCAGACTGAGAATTAGAAGGCAAACTATAAAATAAATAAATAAATAATAATAATAATTTGAAATAAACTTGATATAATCCTTCTGTCCTCGGAAACTATTTAATTGGTTAGTTTACAACTGCTACAGTCATTTTTTGCATATAAAGAATCGAATTAAACTTGGCACCTCTTCAGTAGTAAGCAAGTGCCCTTATGCAAGTAGGCAGAATAGTAGGTCCCCTGTAAATTTGATTTTCCATATTAAACGTTTTCATGTTAGGATAATGCTGACTATGAATGAAAAGTATATTTTAATTTGTAAACATTAGACTTATTAGCCCCCGGTAGGCTATTTCTTTCTCCCAACAAATAAAGTGTCGTCTCCAAAAAATAACGTTCCGTTGTATAAGCCAGCCGTAAAACAAAGAAGATGTATCATTGTACTCTTAAATACTCTACTGCAATTTTTTAAACTTCTAAGCATCGCACATTTTCAATTTTTATACCGTCGTATTGCGAAAAAAGTACTTTTCAATGCAATTTGTTCGAAAACTGCATCTCAATTTATTTTTGAGATATTAATTTTTTTGTAGTTTTTAGCGACGTTTGTTTAATTTTGGAAACTTAAGTACTCCATTTCTGTAGGAAAAACAGTTGGAAAATAGTAATTATATCTTTTTGTTGCCATTTTCCCATAACTACTGAAAAAAAATGTAATTAAAATACGTGCTATTTTGAAAAAAATATAAATGGAGGATTTCTGATAAAACAGGGAGCTATTATAAACTAAATTTAATTTTAAGTATCTATGTTCCAAACAAATGAAGGTATATGACTCATAAGATAGCCTTTTATTTATTTATTTATTTATTTTATTTATTTATATTTTTTTTGGCTAGTTTTTTGCTAATTTCTTTTTGCTGCATTTGTGTATTTTTCTGAGATAGTGACGTTCTGTGCATACTTTAATGTAAATGTCGTTTATAACAGAATCGTAAATGAGGAATTCTTCAGCGGATGCGGATGACGTCGTTTCATATAAAATAAAAGCTCGGGTTTTAAGCCTTAAAAATTAAACTACAGTAGAGTCCCGATTATCCGAGTCCCACTTAACCGAGTTTCTGCTTTAACCGAGTTATTTTCATCTGTTGGACTGATGGCTTCCATTATTATAAAACAGCCACTATAAATGAAGTGTTTGGTGAAGATGAAATAGCAGCCGTAAAAAGTTAGAACTCTGATTTTCTGGTCAGAATGGGAAAAAAAAATAGCCATAATTTTTTTTTAAATGATCCATTCCAAGGGTATAAGTTCGATTAATTCGAATAATCGAGACTCTACTGTATCTATATTTATATGCATATATACTTTTTTTCATCGGGGGCGACACTAAATTCTGAAAAAGCAGAATTCCTGTTCTCTAGTTGTAATTTGAATTTTTTCCCCTCTCGGAATCATAGAAAAGTATTTTTCAATAATTCACGAAAAAGTGAAATATTTATGGCATAGTAGGTAACTTTCCACATTTCCACAATTAACAATTAACAATTCCACAATTAACAATTCCACATTTAGAAAGGAGATTTTATAAGGAAAATATGTAGGAGTGCCCCTAATATTATTACGTGATTTTTATTAAACACACTTCAAATTTCCAAGCGACTTTCAATGTCTGCCTCCCTGAAATTTACCGAAAAGCTATAAAAGGGAAATTCTTTAAGGAATTCTTTTTGAAATTTTGTGATAGATTTGTTGTATTTAAATTTTAAAATGTAAAAATAGTGTCTTTTTATTTTTTTATAAAATTGATTTCACATATCTGTATTATAAAGGACAAACATATCTGTGCGTAACGCATACGCCATTTTGCGAATGGCAACACTTTGAAATTTGAAATAAAATTTTGGTTTTGCAATTTTCTCTACTGCAAATTTTTAAATTTCTAAACATCGCACATTTTAAATTTTTACACCGTCGGATAAGGAAAAAAGTGCTCTTTTAAATGCAATTTGTTTGAAAGCTATTTCTGAGTTTATTTTTTAAATATTAAATTTTTTGTAGTTTTTAATACCATTTTTCTAATCGTGGCAACAAAAGTACCCCATTTCTATTGAAAGTAAACGGAAAATAGTCGAAGACAGGAGATTACTGTATTTTTTTCTTGCCATTTTCTCATAAAACCTGAAAAAAAAAGCTGAAATTAAAATACGAGTTATGTCAAGAATATTGTCTGTTATTCCGTGATATTGACGTCATAGGCATACTTTTCTATAGACAATGTTGACTGGATTGTAAAAGTGGATTTTTTAGTGAATGCAAATCTTATATTAATTTTATAAAAAAAATTATAAAAAAGCGTGTATTTTAATTCTTAAAACTGAATTATGTTTTGTAGAAGTGCGTCATTTTCACAGCTCAGCTGCTTTGAAATTTTTCACAGGTGAAAATGCTACACTTTTGAAAATGATGTAATCGAAATCGTACATTGATAAAACGCAATGTTTTACAAAAATTTAGAGTGTCTTTATAAAAGAGAGGTGACATGCAAATAATAGCGATTTATATTACAGAAATTGATGATTCTGGCCTGGATGCATTTGTTTCGCAAAGTTAGACAAGCAAATAATTCGAGGTTTAAAATAATACCATGTTCCTGAAGTTTTTGGCCAAAATTTTCTCGAATGATAAATTTTAATGCTATTTCTTTTAACTGAAAGCTATTCATTTGTAGATGTGATCGCACTATCTGTTTTTTTTTTTTTTTTTTTTTTTTTTTTTTTTTTTTTTTTTTAATATCCCCACTTTTATATTTTAATTTTAAATGCATTTTATGAAATTTCTTGAAAATGGTGAAAATTAGTTAGCTTTCATTACTGCAGACAAGAGAGAAATAATGAGGTATTTTTTTCTTTATTCATGCCATTTTCTGATAAAAATTCAAAATTGTTGATAAAAATTGTTGTATAATGTTTAATGGTGCAAAATTCCATTAGGAGCATAATAATATATATGGGGCATAACAACGGAAAATGACATTCTGCTTCTGAAAACACGCATTTTTCCTCATAAATTTTCTATATTTTTTTTCTTCTGCATGTGTACTGATACTAAGTTTCAGACATAGGGAAAATACTTATTTAAGTGAAAATAAAATCATATTTAAAAGAAAACGACCATTTTCTTAGATAAAACTAAACATTTCAACACAAATGCGTCTAAAAAACATAAATTACGGACATTTTTACTCTCCGGAATTGAGATTAGAATCTCAAGTAAAGAATGCGTCCGTTCACATAAAAGATGTTGCTGACAATCATGACTTCAAGTTTTGAGTTAAAGTGATTTTAAAATGATCAAACAAAATACAATTTTTTTTAATGATGAATATGGGTATGAGAGGTGCGTATGCAAATTTTGAGAAGGTGAAAAATGCTGTTTTTCATTCCGGAATACCAAGCATAAGAGCCTCAATTGATCACCACATCCTAATAACTGATCTTTATAATATTTTACTGATTAAGTATCTATATTATAAAGAACAAACGTATCTGTGCGTAACGCTGACGTTATTTTGCGAATGGCAACACTTCACGATGAAATTTCGGTCTTGAAATTTTCGCTACTGAAATGTTTCAATCTTCTGACAATCTATATTTTCAGTTTTCGCCGCATATGGAAAAAATTTACTTTCAAATGCAATTTGTTTAAAAACTGTATCTTAATTGACTGATGTATTATGCTTTCTAAAATAATTTTTAAGCATGATTTTTTAAAAGTTTATCTTATCACGTGCCAGTTTCATTACATAATAATAATAAACATTTTGCATACAAATCAACAAACATTGTTCAGCATTTGTTTCTGACAATTTTTGCATAACGAAATTAATACTTCCTTTGTAAACAAATAAATGAATAATATTTTTAAAAAATCTAACATATTTGTGAAAGAAAAATTAACGAAATTAATACTACTTTTACAAACAAATAAAAGAATAATATTTAAAAAGAAAAAAAAAACACCAATCTAACATATTTGTAATCGTACAATTTAAATTTTTAGATCACCAAATAGGATTTTTTTTTCAAATGGAATTTGTTTGCAAAGTTCATCTCAGTTTACTGATTGTCTATGGTTTTAAAAATAATTGTAAAGCATGAAATATTTTTTAATTTATCTATGTCGCGCGGAGCTCGATTACGAAAGAATCCGTTTGCCCTTAAAACAAAATAAAGAGTTCATCATTTTTTTACAGCTAATATCTATTTAAAAAAAATCCCTATGAATAAAAAAATAAAATAATATAAATAAAACAAAAGTTTAACAGACATGTATAAGCTCTGAAATTATCACAATATAAAAGGATGCCGTAAGTAGCAAAATCTTGGTCAAATAACTCTTAGCATACGCGGCTAATAAGAAAATATCGCTTTTGATAAATTTCAAAAAATTACTTGATTGTATAGTTCGTATTTTTCATATGAAAAAGTGCTTTTTTAATGTAAGTGGGCAGTCTAAAAAATTTATTGCATATAAAAAAAAAAATATTAGTTTTCAATTAAAAAAAAATGTTTTCACCTATATTCTGTAACCCGGGAAGCCCGGGTACCATTCCCTAGTATAATTAATAACGTGATGAAAAATTTCAGTGTGAACTAGAAATATTGTGCTCAAGGCGCACATTCTCGTCACTTTATACACGTGCGATAATCGGGTTGTGGCTATGCTTGGAAAGGAAGGAAGTTAAGAATAGGCCAGTTTTAGATTCTCACGGGACATAACACAGAAGAGTCTAAAGCGAGGGCTTTTTAAGAAACCCCCAAGGAAAACATTCTAAAGTATAACGTAAACTGAATTTTCAAAATCAGGTTGGGAAATTCTGAAAATTATCTTTGATCTCTCTTTGGATTGTGAAAACCGACTTGGATGCTACAGGATGCCCCCAAAGTCCTGTCCATCTACATTAACTTAAGACAAGTGACAGTTACAGCCATAAACGTGGTGTTTGAGTGGCCCTGTACTACGGGGGTGAGACCGCTTACTGCGCTACCTAGCGGCAAACTGAAAAGTTAACGTTCCTATCGCACAAACGGTACAAGAAACGAGGAAAAAAGTCAATTTAAAAACTGTAGAGCGTCCTCGATTTAGTATGACGTGATGTGTTACATGTAAAAATAATTTTATTAAAAGCTCTGAAATGTAAATATTTGTAACCAATGACCAGCTTAAATACGTCACTAACTGCATATAAAAATGCGGCATTATAAGACAGACACACTTTTGCCAATAAAACTAACACATTTAAGCAACATATTATTTATTTTAATTTGTAAAAAATCAAGTTAAGTAGGGTCAATATGTCCACTGTCGCCCTCATTGCCTGAAGAGTCCTGCATGTGTTCCAATGGTGGACAAATTGAGCATACTTATAAATTGCAACTTGCTTACATGTGTAGATTTTGTTAGTAAATATACGCCTGACAAATAATAATACACTTCTTCATGTAATCAATGGCACATTTAAATCTAGTGATTGAATATATGAAAACTGTATTTCAGGGGTTCTTATAAAGTTGTTTTTATAGCTAAGACATCATTTCGTACTAAATCGAAGGCACTCTACAATTTTGTTACTGAGTTTTTTTCTCGTATCTCGTACCATTTTCGAGATAGGAACACTAACTTCCCAGTTTGCCGATAATTGAAATTGTAGTGAACATGATTTTATTGAACACACTGTATATAGTTATACTTTTATAATATTTCATTTAACCATGAACATGTGATGTCTCTGAGACGGATGGTTTCTTTTTTGCATTTTCACCCCTTCTGTTACAGGTTAAACTGAATTTTTACTATGGTAAATAAACCGTAAATATATGTTCTTTTTTCTTCTCTTTAAGAGGAGAAAAATCTTTCTAGGACAATCAAATCAATGAATAAGATAATTTTTCAAGTAAAAAAACAAAAACAAATATGATTTTAGCATTGGAGATGAATTCCAAATTGGTAACGAGGAAAGATTTTACTCAATTTGATAATAAACCCCTACTTATACGCTTTGTGAAACACGTGTCATAATCTAATACTTCACTCGCTCACTTTCCCCCCTTTTTTTGGAGGCCGAGGATGTGCTTCAAAAGACGATCATTAGTCAAAATTTTCCACCACAAATGAGCTGCGTTTGTTTTGCTGCTGTATCTCCATTTCTCATTCCTTTGTTAGGCTCTTCTTTGAAATCTTGGTAAACAGCCACGGAAATGAATACTTAGCTTGTGTCCCAGGTACACATTTAACTGGTACAGGGAAATTTTCGATTTTTTTTTAATAGTTCAATATAAATTACTCTGAAACGAATCAAAAGATTTGTATAACTGTATATCGCTTATGTCTGATATCGTACGTACAAAAGAGTCACGAAATTAGTCTCCATTCTATGCTAATAATAAATTAACGTTAAAATGTATTATTTTCTTTAGGCTAAATAGATCATATGTATAAAAATGATTCCATACTTTTTCGAGTAAAATAAAATTACACATGCTTTTGGTTAAAATGAAAGAAAGATTTATTCAAGGTATTTACAACCAGAAGCTTCAACATTCGCCCTTTGCCGGGCAGCAAACAAATCCTGAGATGCAATAATTTTGATTGTTTCGAAGGAATCCGCTCATCAAGCCAATTTTTTATTTCTGGTTAACAACTAAACTACTACTCAAAAAGGGCGCCCATGTGGGACGAAATAAATGTTGATATGAAGGATCAACATCTAGTGAATATAGGTGGGAGGGCAGCACATTCTAGCGAAATGTTTGTAAATTTAATTAACTGATTTCGCAATTTGTGGGCGAATATTGTCAGGTTGTAAGAAAACCTTCTCCTGTCTTTCGACTTTATTCTGAATGCTTTTACTTCAATTCTTTATTCGAGTTAATTACTTATTGCCTGAAACATTTACCATTAATTGTATTGCATGCTTGAAACTAGTGGACTATTCCCATTTATCACCAGATACACAACGTAAATGTAGCGCCATGAAATGGTATGTTTCGAAACTATCTGGTTTACCTCGTTGAACCTATGACTTCGAACGTTTGGGATTGTCGTAATGAATCCATTATTTATCTTCCGCGAGAATTCGATGCAAAAAAATCAATTCTTTTTTGTCTTTGAAGCAGCAGTTTACACATGGTTTATCGACTTCAACGATGTTCCATGTTCATAAATGAACCGATTTTCTTAATTTTGAAACATGACCGCTGCATGTATACGCTGCGAACTGCACGGTAGTATAAAAAACTAGTTGGATGAACCAATCCCAAAACTTTCTTGTATCTAATACATCTTAATATTTCAAAAGGTAGTTACAAATGTTGATACTTTAATATTATTAGTTCAATACTATACCAACTTTGACTTTCATCTTAAATTTCTGCTTCAGTCAATTAATCGGAGTAAAAACGAGTTAATCTCGATCATATTTATTAAAATCAACAATTTTCCATTATTCTGTTGTACATCAGCTGTTCGCGAATAGCCGGCTTAGCATGATGCGAAGTTCCCGTTGCTTTACGAGTCGCCGGTCTACAATAGAACTGCTAGAAATCAAGAAAATTATACAAAAAACGCTATTACAGTGCTCCCTTTTGTTGTAATATTTCCAAATTCAAGAAAGACCTGCTTGGTATAGCCAAAAACATACACAAAAAATTTGGTTCAATTCTATGCATAACATCATACACTTTTCGATGGTACATTAATGAAAATGGCACAAAAATCACTATTACAACGCCGCCTTCCGTCAGAATTTCCCCCAAATTAAGAAAGGACCTTCTTGCTATGGCCAAAAACGTACACAAAAAATTTGGTTCAATTCTATACATAACTTCATACACTTTTTCATGGTACAATAATGAAAATGACACAAAAATTGCTATTACTGCGCCCCCTTCCATCGGATTTTTTCCAGATTCAAGGAGGATCTGCTTGGCATAGCCAAAAACATACACAAAAAATTTGGTTCAATTCCATGCATAACTTCATACACTTTTTGATGGTACATGAATCAATAATGAATAAATTTGTGCCATAGAAAATGGCACAAAAATAGCTATTACAGCGCCCCCTTCCGTCAGAATGTTTCCAAATTAAGGAAGGACCTTCTTGCCATAGCGAAAAACACAAAAAAGAAAAATTTTTTGATTCAATTCTATGCATGAGTTCATACACTTTTTGATGGTGCGAGGGCGACATACGGACACACGGGCAGATAGACATTTTCTATAAACATGTTTTTTGGAATCCTTGACCCCTAACACTTGTAAATCCGTCTAAAAAAACTTCGATTACAGTACTTTCTTCTATTGAGGATAGAAGAAAGTAACAAGCATTTCGCAACATATTTAATGCAGCAGTCAATTCAGTTTGTATTTGTCAATGGTCGTCATTGAGAGGGCATAATTATTATATACCTATTAGTTTAGTAATTTTAATTGCTAAAAGGTGTAAATTAAAACTTTAAAAAGAGTAAAAATTATGGCTCGAGCTACTAAATGGTTACAAAAAAAAAAAAATAATAATAATAAAAAAAAAATAACATGCATAATATGAAAGAATACGTGGATAATTGAATGACGGCGTTTCATAGACCGTATACATTTTTAGAATATTTTTATTTTTTTCGTTTTGAAAATGACTCGGGTGGAGTTGAAACATGTAAACAGTCAAAATAAATGTATTTTTACTATTTTAAAAGTTTTAATTTACACCTTTTAACAAATAGTATATTATTACAAAGTTATTTGCTTTTCATTTACCTATTAGTTGATAAAACAAATGGGAATTTTAAATTTCGGAAGAACAAATTGTGTTACTATAATTGATAAGCTCTTTTATCTCTTAAAATCTTATCTCCGTACTTAAAGACGACAATTCCTTAGCAGTTCTCCAAAAATGAAATCAAATAAGTATATTAAAATTTGTGACAATGTTTTTAAAATATATTTAAAAAGGCCATGACTTGAGCCACGATTTTTAGATGACATAAATTTTGCGAGTTCTATTACTGTATTGCGTGTTTTATTGAATGCTCACACATAACTTTGACTTGAGGACGTTAAACATTTTTTAAACCTTTTTAGCTTAAAAAGCATCTGTTTAAAGGACTGCCGAAGGCTAGTAGAACTCTTTGCTAAATTTTCGTAAAAAAGCAGATGAAAAAAATAATCGACAGTAAAAAAATAAGATTATTGTTGAGCTGCTTAATAGCTGCCTCACTTTTAAATATGGCATTGCAAGGTACTCTTTTGTACCTGTTTTTACAGATATTTTAAAATAATTCAAATGTATTGTTTGTGGGAAATTGTTGTTTGAAGGACATGTACAAAAATTTGAAACGTCTGAAGATTCTTCATTTCTGGTTGGAGATGATTTATTTTTGGCAATAAACATTCTTCTTTATTTTATTTTTTCCCTTTAAAAAAAAATCAAAAATTCTTTCCAAGGCAAAGGTTAAATTTTGTTTTCTTTTATAAACGTAATATTCTGCAAGGCCATCTACGTTTTGAACATTTTGTTACACTGAATTTACATATTCGCTACATAGTATAAAAAACTACAAAGTGAATTATAGATATTTCCTCGCGAATATCCATTCAACATATAGAAACCGTTTCATAAAACGTTCCCAGAATATCCCTCTCTTACTCTGAATATGCCGCTTTCAAGTGCTTCACGGTCAGGTAAACATAGTTACATCAAGCCGACGTCGAGCGTATGTCTAATATTGATGTTGCGCTCTACGTCCTCTCTATGAAGTATTAATATCTAAATGCGACGCGCTGCATATGTCTAACCGCTGTCAACCTTTCCCTCGGGCGCATGCTTATGAATATATACACAGCCATATCTTACCAAGGACACAGGGCGGGAAGTCACCTATGTGGATTATTGGATTTGTACAATATATGTGTTTTGCTTTAGACAATTTTCACTCATTTTATCTGGGGATTTTTTGGTGTAATTGTGAGATTTAAAAATTTAAGTAATCTAAAAAAAAAAAAACTATTTTTTAAAGATTCAATCTAAAAAACAAAGATTTCCATAAGATGAATTTCGAGCTGGAAATGTTTTATATTTGTCAATGTTTTTTTTTTTTTTTTTCAAAGTATAAACTCTCTAATCTATATCTCGTTTATCCATCTTATTTTGTAAAACGATGTTTTTCGTGTAGAACCCATCTTACCTAATCTTACAGAACACTGGGGGAAAGTCACCTATGTTGATTATTGGTTTCTTACTATATTAGTTTTGCTTTACCATTTACTTTTTCTGTTTTTGTGAGATATGAATGATGGAATATATTTTTCAGTACAAAAAGAAAAAGATACTCTAAGAAATAGAATGGGAATTCTATTTCTTGTGTCACCACTGTCAGGGCCAGACTTAGACAGTGGGGGTCCTGTGGTGACCATTATTCGGGATGCCCCTTCTATATTTTGAAATTTTTAGTGAATTATGCTGAAGGGACTAAAACTAAACCCCATACATGTATACATAAATTTTATATCAAGTACTATTCAGACATATATATATATATATATATATATATATATACAGACTAGCACAAGAAAGATAACTTTATAAACTAGAATATAATTTTTTTTTCGTTATAGGAATATAACGTGAGCCGTTAAAATGTAAATACAGTTCTTTTAGGTATTATTGGTTATTTGTGTTAATACTTTTCTATTTAACTTAATCTTTGTATTCAATCAAAATGCATTTGGGCGATTCCATCATATGGAAAGGCAAGTGATGGTATGCATTTAATAATAATAGTAACAAATTTCAACTTTGTTACTTTGTTTTTTTACTTGTTATGTTGATACTGCATTCCTCATGATGTTCTAAAGTACTTTGGTATAAAATTTCATATTATGACAGACTCTTTTAAACAGCAACAGATAACAGATGTGTGATATTACAGTAATATTTCAATTAAATTTATGTATTATAAAAATCTTTATGAAATTAGTAATGAAGAAATTAAATATCATAAAATGAAAAATACTTTAAATTAGAATCTGGTCACTTCTGGCTATTTTTTTATCACTTGGCTCCCCTTTAACGAAAACTTATATCTGCCATTGGGGGCGCCCCCTCAAATCGGTGAGCCCGGGGCAACTGCCCCGCATACCCCTGCATTAGTCAGGCCTTGACACTGCATGACTCTTAACATAGAACATAAAATATATTTTGCACAGTTGTAAAGTATATAATATTTTATTGTTACGTCTATAAAGCTTAGTTTATTTTCCGGCTTCATTTATTATTTTTTGATTAAAGATACAGTATACTAGATCATACTTTTAAAAAACCTTTTGCATTGTTTTTAAAAGCTTATTAAAATAAATGATTTATCTTTAGTACATTATTCCCTTTCTTAAGTAAGGCATGATAATTACTCTTATTTTTTTAATTTATTTCCAGATCCGTATCAAATGTTTGGTCCAACAAGCAGTAGGTTAGCTACGTCAGGTAAGAGATTTATCTGTGCCCCTCTCTCTTTATCGCTCACTCTGTTTCGTTTTTTAAAGTCTTATTCTGTTCTTTTCCTTGCAAAAGGCAGTATCATATTCGTATTCAATATCAGACCAAATATATCATAGAACAAATATATAACAACATCAAACTCAAAGATAAAAGCAAATTGCCATTTTATTAAAATTTCTATGGAAAAAATGGATTGTTCTACTTCTAAAATGCTACTTAAATACTTTTTTAATGGCAATAAGCATTGATTTCTTTATAGAAACAAAACTATAAACATAAAAAAAGTCTGAATATTTATTAAATTCTTTGCAAACAAATTCAGCATTATTTTCCTATAAAGCACCCAACCGGTGGGGTAGCCAGCAAAAGCTTGGGGTTTTTCAGACACTTAATTAAAAAATATATATTTCCACAGTTGGTTATAGTTTTACAAACATTCATCAATTAATATAAAAAAAACCACATATGCAATCAAAATAATAAAATTTTCCAACGAACCGGTTGAAAACACCAGAAATCAGAACAGATCCCGAACTTAAAAATTTTTGAATTTTAAAATATAAATTGTAAACTTTTGTAGGCAGAGGGCAGTGTATTTATAGCTTCTACTATATAACAAATTCAATACATCTCTTTTTCGTGAGCGGCTGTCATAAGAAAGCCGCAAAAACTCTGAAAAGATGATACATATAGAAACTAAATTAGTTAAGCCATCAAAACTTATTAACTGCAGAATAAACAAAACAATAAAAAAAAGAAAAAAGAAAAATGCCCAGTTAAACAGATGTCATTGAGCTCACTGGTTATTCCCACTAATTGTATATTATGCTCTTATTTCAAAGAATAATGCTCCTCGAAAAATAAATTAAGGAGGATTACCCCCCCCCCCCCTGCTTCACATCTTTATACTATATCAAATTCGAAGATAGAAAAACCCATTTATTTAAATTAAGGGGGTATTAGATCCCGTTCCCCCTTTATACTTATCCAATGAACCTCTAAATCTAATCAGGGAAGCGCCTTATCAGAATAAACCGGTATACCAAATTTGAAGCAAATCGGATAGAAAAAACCTTTTAACTAAATTAAGGCGGGGGGCGGTATTACCCCCCGTTCCCCTTTATACTTAAATAATGAACCACCAAATCTAATCAGGGAAACGCGTTATCAGAATTAACCGATATACCAAATTTGAAGTAAATCTGCTAATTCTTAATGAAAAACCCATTTATTTAAGTTAACGGGACGGATTAACCCCCATTCTCCTCCTTTATACTTAACCAATGAACCCCCAAAACTAATGAGGAAAGCGCCTTAACAGAATGCGTCTAGAAAAAAAAATTGAAGCAAATCGGATATTTTTATCAAAAGTTATCGCGTTACGTACATACGTACATATATACATACAGAACCTGCGGTCACATTAGCTCCCAGGCTTTGCTAGCCTGTGAGCTAAAAAATAGCCTGTAAAATAGATTAAGAACACATAATTCTCATAAAATCCAGAAACATTATCCCTAAACTTTACTTTTTTATATATTTTTAATAATATCTTGTTATATTCTTTTGAAATTTTATTTCCATTTATGATTAATATGTCTTTGTTGCCATAACACATTTATTTACGATAAAATCATTTTCATTACAACCACATGCATCATCATCACAAACTTCACTCGTTTTTCAAAACTTTCAAACATATTCTATGCGTCGGTTTGAATGCCATCTGTCTTCCCGTCCGTCCGTACTCCAACTCTCATAAATACACTGGGTATGAGATTTCTACAGATTATAACTGTGCGTATAACTGAGCATAACTGTGCGTAACTAGTGCATCTACAGATGGACTAGCATTTACAGTACATTTAAAAAGAGATACACAAAATTCAGTTGCAGGACTGACATGAGAAATAATTGTTGAAAATGCGTTTTCAGCTGTGATATTCATTTTTAAACTTAGCTAACTTGTAGTACATTATGTGGTGTGTATAAATTATATAGATCACATACAGGCTGCACAAAAGAATTTGCACACATGGATAGAAATTGCTGCACAAGAAATTTTACTGTGTTAGGAGGTTGTTGTTTTTTTTTTTTGTTGTTTTTTTTTTACTTTCTTTTAGATATCTAATTTCTTTGTATTCAAAAATAAAATTTCTTAAACATATTCTGTTAGTGTTGGAAATTGTTTCATAATATATGTCTGATGCATGATTTTTTGTTCTCATTTTAAGTTATTAATAATTTCCTGTAGTATATCTTTGAAATTTTATTTTAGTTTGTGCTAAATATTCCTTTGCTTTCGCAAAAACATTTATGTTTAAGAACATACCCTTCTCATGTGTCTAAATGCACTATGCATCGTACTCCGCTCTTTTATAAATTTTCTTAATGATGTCTTACAACATTGTTTTTCCCTCAAATCCGCACTGCTTGGAACCAGAGGTTGTGCGGATTTTAGAATTTTGCGGATTTCTAGTCATTGCTTTGTTTACATTTTTTAAACAGGAATTTGGATGCAATCGAAATTATAATGAATACTTGCAATATAGTAAAATATTAAAGTAATTAAGTAAAGTAATAAACTAAATAAAAAGTAAGATAATTTTATAATTGATTAAATGATTAAAAGTAAAGTTCAAGTAAGTTATTAATAATGTATAATTAAATATGTATAATAAAGATGAGATACATTTTCATTGATTTATTCAATAAAACTTTTCTCATAAAGGTATTCTATAAATTCACATCAAAATCATAAAGTAAAGAAATTTTATTTCAGGTTTAGCCAGTCTTAATAACCAAAAAAGCTTGATTATTACATAAATATATTTGGTAAAAAGATTGTGATTACCAGTTATATCAGCAATGTTTTGATTTTTTTCAGAAATAAATTTATATTTGTTTCATGAAAAACCATGAATTCAGTCATATTATCAAGAATTATTAAAATACATACCGAATGATAAAAAACTAAAAAATTCTGAAATTCTGTCCTTACATATGAACTGAAAGTTTCATTGTTTACACCTGTGATGATGTGCGGATTTTAGGGTTGCAGATTTTAGGAAATCTACTGTAGTCCTTTGTTGACCACAAACATTGATGTTTACGTACACATCATTCTCATATCATCTAAATACATCATCCTCGTAAGCTTCACTCGTTTTTAAAAGAAATTGAATAATGCTCTGCAACCTTCTTTTTTAAAGTTTTATTTTCATTGATACTTAAGATATCTCTGTTGCCCCCAAAAATTATGTTTACGTTATATGTAATTATGTTATGTTACATCATACATCATCCTCATAAACTTCACTCGTTAAAAAAAATAAATAAAAAAAATAAAAAGCGATAATGCTGTGCAATATTCTTTTGAAATTGTATTTTCATTGATGTTTAAAATTCCTTTGTTGCATTGATGTTTACTAACAACACCATTATCATATCATCCAAATACGTCATTCTCAAAAACTTCATTCGTTTTTGTTTGTTTTTTCTACTTAATTTTTTTTAATAATGCTCTGAAACATTCTTTTAAAATTTTATTTTGATTGTTACTTAATATGTTGCCACAATACATTGATTTTTATGAACACAGAATTCATTAATCAAAAGTACTGGAACAGTTCATTAAAACTTAGGAGTTTATTGAGCATTTATGGATTATCACAAAATATTTCTAATTACATGAAAAATCATTTCAAATATACACAAGAAATACCCTTTGAATAGAAAACATCGAAATGCTTACAAAATATTTTTTCCCTTAAGCAGTCGAACAACCATTTTCAAACGTTTGTGAACCTTTCCTTTCTCTTCTTTTCTTTTTTATTCTTTCCAATCCGTTTAAAACAAAAACTCTCATACGTAATATGATTTGATACCCGTTTGATTTCCTTATCAATTCATCATATTAGGTGATCTTAATAACCGAAAGAGCTTGACTGAAAGTTTTTACGTGATTTTCATCAAATAGTTATTATTATTATTATTATTATTATTTCAAATCTCTGAATTATCACCAGCTACACCTTCTTGACGCTACTTGAAATACTGAAACAGCGTAAAAGAAAAAAAAAATCACGAACACAGTTAAAGACAGAATTCAGTAAATGCCCTTGGTGTCAAAAAATTGGGGGTTCGTAATATAGAACAAGCAAAGTTAGACATTAAATGTTTCTTTGTAAAGAAAAAAAAATATTTTGTAGGTGTGCGGAAAAGACCACACTCTGACTACCATGACTGTAAAATCTTTTCTGCTTAAATATGATAATATTTGATATGATGCGTGAAATAGACTACATTGTGAAATAGAAATAACCTATTAGAATTCTACCTTACCTTCTTGAAACAGTTTCACTGTTGAGTGCAAACTATTTTAAAAATTATTCGATCTTTTAATATTTCTAAAGATGTGTTTGTATTTTACACAGATATAAATATTTAAAGTTTTAATGCACTAAAATCATAAAAGACAACAAGACACATGCGTGGTTTTAGTCTTAATCTTTTAAACATGCATATTCTTTTACTCTAAAAGCCTTTGAGATGAAAGATAAGTTTCCCCAGTGTCTTTGTCTTGACTTAAACAGAAGGTCAAAGTAATTTTCTAGTGTCTATTAATTTCATTTAAGTGTCATAACATGTCTGAAATCCGAAAAGTTCTCTTTGTGATTTTCATTCATTAAGACGCAGCCCATTCTTTTACGGTGCAGCTGAAAGAGAAGCAACAGAGAGTAAAATTCGAGAGAAATACTTTTTTTTCAGATCAGCAAGATGCTCTGCTTGATGGTCATGTTATGCTTTATGATTTTAGCCTAGGAAAGAACATGATGCTGTCGCAAATGGAACACCTTTGGTTTCAGTATAATTTGTTCTTAGATATAATTTACTTTAATAATAATGCGTTAGAGATATTTAAATAAGCTACAATAATCTTATTAAAGTTTAGCTTTTAAATTTTCAGATCTTGTTAGTTAGTTACTGCTTTATTTAGTATTTTGAACGCTATTTTGAAAAAAATAATAATAATAAAAGATGCGGTGATTTAGATGAAATGAATTTATGGAAAATTTTTCATTAACAGTAATGTTAAAGTTGTGTAGATATAAAATTTCTTAATTGATAACTTTAAAATTAGGTTATTTACTTAAGTTTGACTTTTAAAAAAGTTTTGTTGCACGAAAAATTATATGTAATGAATGTGACTAAAGTAAAAAACAAAAATGTTTAATATAAAAAGAAAAAGAACAAGAAAGTAAAGAAAAATGCCCAGATATGGTGTTCATGTAATTGGAAAATTTAAAAAAAAATCTAAATTCTTTAAAATTATATTACTATGATGGAAAATAAACGCTTTCAGTGAAACTAAAACCCTAAAAGGAATAACAGAGGTAAGAATGTCTAAACTTCAGCTTCTGAAAATAAAAAAAAATCCATAAATTTTATCATTCTTTAAAACTCACTTAGTAACGTGAAGTACTATATAAGTCTAATAATTCTTTAGGGAATATTATTCTTAAAATAATTTTGCTTTGGCAATTTGCTTTGGCTGTTAAATACCCATTTTGGAAAAAAACATTAGTACGGAATTTTTACAATTCTAGCATGTCAAAAAGAATGAAGTTTGTGAGGATGATATGTTTGGATGTCTTAAAAATGATATGCATTCATAAACATAAATGCTTTGTGGCAACAAAAGCGCATTAAATATCAATGAAAATAAAATTTCAAAAGAATTTAGTTGTGAGGATGATATATTTGCATGTTATGTGAATGGTGCGTTACAACATTATCCATATAATCAATTTATCATTCACATTTATAATCATCATTTACGTTATATTTATCATTTGTATTTAATTGAAAAAGACGTCCATAACAGCTTCCGAAACAGCTTGAAATCTCAAAATTTCTGTGTACATCGCAAAATTAATTAATAGTTTTCAAGTGCAATACAAAAAAGCCTATTAAAAAGAAGAAGGAGAAAGAAGAAAACGAAAGAAGAAGGAGAAAGGTGAAAGAAGAAACTGTTTAAAAACCAGATTTTTTTTTTATTCATTGTCTTTATTTAAAAAAAAAAACACAATTGTCATAACTAACTTACATGGGTGGTTTCAGAAGAAAAAAAAATCTAGGGAGGGACAAAATATACGACAAGATATTGGAACGAATGTGCCTTTAATGCGCAGAATGGGCCGCGTTCTTTAAAATGGTGAACAAAATCATGAAATAAACTAAACAATGAATTCTTTCTCGGAACTCTTCGTGCGAGTCAATTTTTAAACACATGAACATAAAAAGCAATACAGAAAAATTAAAGATGTGAAATTTTTAAAAATAAATTTCTATCAAAATTTTCCAAAATGAAGAATTAAAAATGTTTATTTATTTTTCAAAATATTTGTGTTTCTCTTTTCTCTTGGTTTTTTAATTATTTTATGCTGGTATTGCGAAGAACAAATTTTATATACTTTTAAAATCATCAGAAACACAGAAAGTTTAATGAATTAAATTTCAAAATTCAGGGCCCTCCCTTGCACACTGAGTTGCCAGCATCTATGTTAACTATTAAGCACCATTAGTCATCTTATAAAAGGAAAGAAAGAAAAAATTCGTTCCCAACATAACAACGAAAAAAGAGAAAGAAAAAAAAAGAAAGCTAATGCTTGATGATTGGAAGTCCCAGTGAAATTTACTGGGTACATTTAGCAACCGACACACGTGACAACATCTAAGAACAATTAGTGGGCAACGGCGCTTCCAGCTCCCCTTCATCCAAAATAAAAACACACATACACTAGAAATGTTTTCGTTTCGAGGCTTTTAGGCTTTGTGGACAGGAAAAGGCTCTTAGATAATTTTGTCGGCTTACTTAAAGTGGATTCTAATGGTTATTTTTAGCGAAATTTGTTTGCTAAATGTAAGATGTAAATAAATAATACGACTGAATCTCGAATTTATCATTGAAAATGGCCCTTTGAAAATCTTCATTAAATCAGAGTTATCCTAAAATCGGGAAAAACTTTAGATAAATGAAACTTCAGAAAATTTGGTTATTGGGTTTTTAAAATACAGTCGAACCCGGTTAAGACACGTTTCAAGGGCGTGGACAAAAGTCGTGTATTAAGTGGGATCGCGTATTAAACGGGATTTGTATAATGTTGTAGAAACTGGGCCTGTTTACATATTTAATCGTCCAAATGAACTTTAGAGCTTCCATTTATATGTTTACGGTCGAAAATTATATCTATTACGTATACTCAGAAAAAATTAAACTGTATTCAACTTAAAGCATAGGCATGTGAATAGTATAAAGCCTTCGAATAGGGTCTAGTAGTAGTAGTTGATTTAACACGTTCTGGTCGACCTTGAACGTCTGTTTACCAATGGCCCAAACAAAATCAAGAAGCTAGTGTTTGAAAATTGTCGTATGAGTTGACTCAAGCTAACTTACATACCTTTTGAGTCCGTTTTATTTATTTGTTTTATTGGACACATACATCAGACTTGTGTGCTTGACAACAAGGCCCGCTCATAAGTCATCGTCGATATACAGGGACGAGATAGCACAATGAAATTTACAACACAGAGAATTTTTACATCCGGAAGCTCCACAAAGAGTGCGCAATGGAGCCAGCGGGAGTCGAACTCGACAAGCCTCCTACGCTCTAAAGCGATTAGCAGCGTGGTATCTTAACCACTCGGCCGCGGAGGCTCCTTTGAGTCCGTCCATAACGTTATGACTAATATTTTGGGCATGAAACACATTGCCACACGACTGATTTCGAAAGAGCTCTTATTTTCTCCTATTGTTCTGAAAGAGTTTTCGCCAAAAACGCAACTAATTTCATCGACCAAAAGCCGTACTCGTGTGATATTTTCCTGTTCACGAAGCTAAAATTATCAATTTCAGGAAAATGTTTTGAGTCAAATGAGGCCATAAAACTAAATTCACAGAAGGAGTTAAAGGTCATACCAAAATCTAATACCTACCTAAAAATATGGATGATTAGGTACTGCTCTGTCATAGTTGTATTCAACCGATGGGGTCTACTTTGAAGGTGGCAAAATAAAATTCGTGAAAAAAAAAAAAAACTTTTTTGTGTTTTATTTAATAATTCCGGGTACTTTTTACACAGAATGTATATCATTAATCCGTACAAAAATAAATGTTTTTAAATGTTGTCTATAATATAAAGGCCAATACATGATTGTAATTATTTAAAAGTGTTAAAAAGATAGCTATTTGAGTTTTAGTTCAGTGAACAATAAAATGAACAATGATATGTTCACTTTTATGTTACAGAGAAACATTTAAATACTTTCTTGTCAATTTCGTATTATATTTCATAAGACAGACAGCGAAAAATATATTAAAAGAAAATATTATATTTATTTACTTTTCACGCGCAGCAGCCAAATTTCTCGAAAAACATATATATAAGGTCTGTAATCGGTCTGTTTTGGGTATCTCGAGATAGAATTACAGCTTTGTCATAACAATACTAAATAATACACCCACAGCCAATATAATAATTTCGCTTTGCGGACAGGCAAAAGCTCATATTACTTTACTGGCTTATTTAAGTGCTATTTGCTATTTTTAGAGAAATTTGCTTGCTGTTCGTGAAACGTAAATAAATATAATACTTTCTTTTGCATTTTTTTTCATTGCCTGACGTATGAAACGTAATACAAAACTAGTATGTTGTGGCCATCACAAAACTTTCTTCTATATAAATCACGTCAATTAAATCATTTAAATAGTAAAAGAAATTACATCAATTTAGAACAATTCATATCAAAGTATACCTGAATTTGAAGTTTGATGTAAATTCGAGCATTAGTTATTGAGATAGAGGTGTAGGGGAAATTCTAAAAAATGCAGCATAGCAGCGCCATTTGTTGAGCGATTTGCACCAAAACATAAACAGCACTAATTCATATTAAGATACACCAGAATCTGAAGTTTGATGAAAATCCGTGCATTAGTTCTGGAGCTAGAGCTATTGTGGAAATTACAAAAAATGCAGCCCAGCAGCGCCACCTGTTGAGCGATTTACAACAAAAGGTACAAAATGTCAATTCATGTCAAGGACTAACTGAATCTGAAGATTGAGGAAAATGCGTACATTAGTTCTGGACATTAAGCTATTGTGGAAATCGTGAAAAATGCTGCATAGCAGTGCCACCTGTTGAGCGATTTACACCAAAACATAAACATCACTAATTCATATCCAGGTATACGTGAATCTGAAGTTTGTTGAAAACCCAAGCATTAGTTCTTGAGATAGAGCTATTGCAGAAATCACAAAAAATGCAGCATAGCAGCGCCACCTGTTGAGCGATTTACACCAAAAGGTGAAAAACGTCAATTCATACAAGCACTAATTGAATCTGAAGTTTGATGAAAATCCGTGCATTATTTCTTGAGATAGAGCTATTGCAAAAATCGTGTAAATACTGCAAAATGCAGCATAGCAGCGCCATCTGTTGGGCGATTTGCACCAAAACGTTATCAGCACCAATTCATATCAAGGATTAACTGAATCTGAAGTTGATGAAAATCCGTGCATTAGTTCTTGAGATAGATCTAGTGCAGAAATCGTGAAAAATGCAGCATAGTAGCGCCACCTGTTAGGCGATTTACACCAAAAACTAATCAAACCAATTTATATTAGGGACTACTTGAATAAAATTTTTTATTAAATTCCGTGCATTAGTTCTTGAGATAGAGCGCCCACAAAATTTGTGTCACATACATACAGACAGACAGACTCACAGACAGACATTTTGTAAAAACATGTTTTTTGGAATCTCTGACCACTAAAACGTGTAAATCCGTCGAAAACCGGAAGTCGAAAATTTTTACGAATTCAATACTTTCTTCTTGTAAAGATAGAAGAAAGTAAAAATACATTTGACTTTGAAAAGCATTTAAATGTTTCGCTGTAAATATAAAAGTCAGCATATCATGAAGCGTGTACGTTTTGCGAAATCCTATGAGAAAAGTTGATATTGAAGTACTTTTTTCTCGGGAACTACTGAAGCGTTTTCGATTACTTTTAAAGTTTTGGCAGTAGCTAATTGATCGTTCTGCAAGAAATTTAAAAAAATGCAATAATAGTTACTTGCTTTCCACAAAAACAAAAGTTTGAAATATCACTAATTATAATACCGAAAAAAGAAAAGAAAAGAGAAGAAAGAAAAACTTTAAAAATATTAGAATCACTTTAGTAGTTCCCAGAAAAAGGAGCTACATCAATATTAGCGGTTTTCTATACAGGATTTAGAAACTGTTGAGACTTCTCATATAATATTTACTATCATATCTGCTATCAATCCTCTGAGCTTGTTATCCCCTTAGTTCAAAGAAAAACTAGTTGGATGTACCAATCCCAAAACTTTCTTCTATCTCATACATGTTAATACTTCAAAATTCGCTACCACACTGCCAAAATTAAATGGCAATCTATGCATCTCATGAGGATTCTAAAGATATGAAATTCCGTGCATTAGTTCTTGAGATATGACTATCGCTGAAATCGTCTAAATCCAGCAAAATGCTGCCTATTGGGTGATTTATACCAAATCCTAATCAGCAACAATTTATGTCAACGTCTGACTGAATCTGAAGTTTGGAAAATTTCCGTATATTAGTTTTTGAGATAGAGCTATTGCGAAAATCGTGAAAATTCCTGCATAGCAGTGCCACCTATTGGATGATTAACACCAAAACCTAATTAACAACAACTTGTGTCAACATATAACTAAATCTGAAGTTAGATGAAAATTCGTCCATTAGTTCTACAGATAGAGCTATTGAGGCAATCGTGAAAAAGGCAGCACAGAAGCGCCACCTGTTGGGCGATTTACACCAACACATAATTAATAGCAAGTTATATCAAGGACTAACTGAATCTGAAGTTTTATGAAAATCCGTGCGTTAGTTCTTAAGACAGAGCTATTGGGGAAAACGTGTAAATCCTGCAAAATTCATCATAACAGCGCCACTTGTTGGGCGATTTACACCAAAACGTAACCAGCATCAATTCATATCAAGGACTAACTAAATCTGAAGTTTGATCAAAATCCGTGCATTAGTTCTTGAGATAGAGCTATTGCGAAAATCGTAAAAAATGCAGCATAGCAGCGCCACCTGTTGAGCGATTTACACCAAAAACTAATCAGCATCAATTTGTATTAGGGACTCACTGAATATAAATTTTTATTAAATTCCGTGCATTAGTTCTTGAGATAGAGTGCCCACAAAATGTGTGTCACATACACACAGACAGACAGACTCACAGAGAGACATTTTGTGAAAAGATGTTTTTTGGAATCTCTGACCCCTAAAACTTGTAAATAAGTCGAAAACCAGAATTCGAAAATTTTCATGAATCCAACACTTTCTTCTTGTAAAGAAAGAAGAAAGTAATAACAAATACTGTTTGTATATCCAGAGAAGTTTTTTTTTTACTTTCTTTTATCTTTACAAGAAGAAAGTATTGGATTCGTGAAAATTTTCGAATTCCGGTTTTCGACGGATTTACAAGTTTTAGGGGTCAGAGATTCCGAAAAACATGTTTTTATAAAATGTCTGTCTGTGAGTCTGTCTGTGTGTGACACAAATTTTGTGGGCGCTCTATCTCAAGAACTAATGCGCGGTATTTAATAAAATTTATATTCAGTTAGTCCCTAATTTAAATTGGTGCTGATTAGTTTTTGGTGCAAATCGTTCAACAGGCGGCGCTGCTATGCTGAATTTTTTACGATTTCTGCAACGGCTCTATCTCAAGAACTAATGCACGGATTTTTATGAAACTTCAGATTCAGTTAGTCCTTGATATGAGTTGATGTTTACTACGTTTTGGTGTAAATAGCCCAACAGGTGGCGCTGCTGTACAGCATTTTTCATGATTTCCGCAATGGCTATATCTCAAGAACTAATGCGTGGATTTTCATCAAACTTCAGATTCAGTTAGTCCTTGACATGAGTTGGCGGTGTCTACGTTTTGGTGTAAATTACCATACAGGTGGCGCTGCTATGCTGCATTTTTCCTAATTCTTGCAATAGTTTTATGTCATGTAGTAATGCACGGACTTTAATCAAACTTCAGATACAGTTATCAAGTTGACTTAAGTTGTTGCTTATTAGGTTTTGGTATATATCGCCCAACAGCTGGCGCTGCTATGCTGCATTTTTCCTGATTCCCGCAATAATTTTATCCCAAGAAGTAATGCACAGATTTTAATCAAACTTCAGATACAATTACCAAGTTGACTTAAGTTGTTGCTTATTAAGTTTTGGTATATATCGCCCAACAAGTGGCGCTGCTATGCAGAATTTTTTAAGATTTCCGCCATAGCTCTACTCAAAAACTAATGCACGGATTTTTACGAAACTTCAGGTTCAGTTAGAAGCTGACATTAGTTTGTTGATGATAAGATTTTGGTGTAAATCATCTAACCGGTTGCATTTTTCAGGAGGTATTAACATGTATGAGATAGAAGAAAGTTTTGGGATTGCCACATCCGACTAGTTTTAATCTAAAATTAGAATCCACACAAAAGAAAAGGGAATTCTTCCTAAAATGTTTTGCTACCACCGGATGTGAATTACACTGCGTTAAAATAAGGTAGCTGGGTAGTTAATTTTGAAATGGAAATGTACGTTGGATATGTTTCTTTAAATTACGAAACTCTTTAATGACTGTTTTGCTAACATCTTACATGTTTAAAATATAATTAATTACTGCAAAACAAAATTTAAATAAATCTTAATCACTGATAATTAATTATAGCAATTTAAAAAATATATAAAATTGAAAGAATATTATTTTAAGTTTTTTAAAAAAAAGGTTCTAAAGTAAATCATACATTGTGTATTAGCAGGGAACTTTTTTGAGCTTTATTAACAGAATAATTAATGGGTTGTAGTACCTGATTGATTTTTAAGAAATTTTCCAAATTTTTGCTAAGATAAAAGTAAAAGATCAAAATAAATAAAGATTATGCAGTGTCATTAATTCTGTGATATTTTTTCAACGCAACTGATGTCCACTATGATATCCACGTGTGCACAAACCAACATACACAAGACCATAAGCTCAAAGAATAGAGAAATTACTAGGGAAAAAATCTAGCTTCTAAAATGAATGTGTTATCAGGTTTCTTACTCCATAAAAAATAATATAGGGGAGATGTGGGCACATGCGAACCGTTCGCATAAATATAGCTTTTTCTCATAACTGGTTTAAATTCTATAAACAAAAACTTCTCAATATAGTAAACAGAACTTCTTTTACACATGGTAATATTTAAAAAATCTCCTGCATAGTTCTCTTACATTTTTTAATAGTTTTATAAATTCAAAAAATTGTTCACATGTGCCCCATCAGTGGGGTAGTTGTGAACACACGTGGGGCACATGTGAACAAAGGAAAAAAAACCTTTTTATTCTGTTATTAATTTGTCATCATTATCATTAGTTATATTACCTGTTAAATTCATCATAAAGAAATATATTTATGTATATTTCTCTAGTTTCTGGGTGATATGTTTAAGGAAATGATTATAAAATGAAAATAAGTAGATTTTTGGGAGGGGGTGAAGGCTTAGATGATTCATTAAGTATTGTTGCAATAAAATAAAAAAATAAAGAAGTAATTTTAAAAAAGAAGTTACAACTTTTAAATTTTGCTTAAGGGTTTTTTTTTTTGGGGGGGGGGGGATTTTAAGGAGGGGACATTTTAATACTACTATTTATCGAAAATCTGCCGAAATACGAAAGATTCTCACTCCTGTATTTGCCTTATGTACTTGTAAATTATAGTTAAAAAAAGGTTTTTTAATAATTTAAAAAAATCTCGACTATAACCACCCCTTCCAAATTTAACTTCTTTTGCTTTTGAAAGAGGGGGATGGGGGACAATCTGGATTTTACGGTAGTTATCAGTTTAAAAAAAAATTACTTTCTTAAAATATTACTGATATTCATCCCCATTTAAAGCATCATATACGTAACTGTTTAAGAGATGAAAGTAAGCCATCATTGCAAGTTTAGAACAAATAGAAACTTTGCAAAGTTGTTTAAGGTAATACTTTTGTATTAACAATGCATAAAAAATATTGTTATAAACCGTTTAGTAAAATAATACATAACACCTATTGCATTTTAGAAAACATTAAATTTATTTAAAGTACAATTGAAAGTAAACAAACTTGTTGCTCTTTGTGTACTTGCTGAAAGATGTGTTTGTGGAAGTTTCAATACAAAATAAACTTCGTGTGATGAAAATATCTTCTATTTCAGGAAAATTGTAGATAATGGAACTGACATTATTTTTCACGAAGTTAATTGAAAGGAACAGAATCACAGAATGATTATTGGGGTACTTATGAACTGTTCATATCTGCCCCCAACTAGTCTGTTCACAAGTGCCCTACATGGCTGCTTGAGTTAAATTGATAAATCATTAACTTTTCTCAAATTTAGAAGAAAAAGGACTTTATTAAAAATATTTACTAGTATTCTTAGTACATGTTAAAACACTCAAATTCAAATAAATGAATAAATAAATAAAGTTATTCGTGTATCAACTTGGAACAGAGATTTTACTTTTGAGATCTATAAACAGTGTTTTGGCTACAGAGAATAAACAAAATGTCAAAGAGCTTGAAAAATTTTTTACCACATGTCTTCAGGTGCTATCATCTTTAGTAATTTTTTCAAATAAAAAAACTTATAATAACTATTGAAAAATTGTGATGTTCACATGTGCCCCCACCTGCCCTACTATTCAATGCAATAAATGGTGGTATTCATAAATACTATAGTAAAAATTCATGATTCTCCTTTTATATGTTTAATTTTTGCGTATATTTTTTATAGGAAGCGGTCAAATCCAGCTGTGGCAATTTCTGCTAGAGCTACTTTCCGACAGCAGCAATGCCAACTGCATCACGTGGGAAGGCACAAATGGTGAATTCAAGTTGACCGATCCGGATGAAGTGGCGAGACGATGGGGCGAGCGAAAAAGCAAGCCCAATATGAACTACGACAAACTCAGCCGTGCATTAAGATATTACTACGACAAGAACATAATGACCAAGGTGCATGGGAAAAGGTACGCGTACAAGTTCGATTTCCAAGGACTTGCGCAAGCTACTCAGCCTACAACGGCAGATCCCACATATAAGTACCAGTCAGATCTGTTCATGTCCGGGTATCATCATAGTCCGAAGCTGAACTTCGTAGGTGCCCATACTGGTATACCATCCACGACGGGCAGCATTTTCCCTGCTCCTACCTCTTACTGGACAAATCCGAGTGCCAATTTGTATTCGAACATTGCAGCAGCATCCACGCATACGATGCCACACCATCCAGGTCACGTTACATCGCATATTGGTTCGTATCCACACTATGCATGACGTCAGTGTGGCGGGTCGCCTGACTGGTGGTTAGCGTCGGTGACCAAATCAGAATGGACTGTGCCAGATGTCATATAAATACAAATATGGTACATAAACTATGCAGGAGAAGTTGTTATCATTTGTATAAAATGAACGAAATGCTCTTAATTTCGAATTGAGAAACGTGGTAATCAAATACTGGAATCAAATCATACCGCTATCTATGTAGAACGTTTCACAAAATGCATAACATAAAGAACAAATTACGAGAATAAGGCTTGGAAGTATTATGTAGGATCTAATACCACGTTTCTCTTATACTGTATCAAAATGAAAAAAAAAAAGAAATAATGTACAATTGTAAATCAACGCATTCTTCAACTAAATGAAGCTGCTAATAGTAAAAGGTTTTAAGACATTTTTGTCGTTGCGTTAATGCATTTGATTTAAAATGATCACTGATCCAATGAGACTTGAGACATTTATGATGGATAGTTTTTATGAAGAAAAATGCAGCACAGAAAACTTATATACATAAACAGTTTGAACTCCATTTTATCGATATATTGCTGCGTAATTATGAAGCAATAAATTCGTGTATAATTCCTTGTTGAAAAAGGAGAAATCTACTATGATGTATATATATGAGGGGTGATTCATTTGATGAAGGACATTATTCCATGGTATATCAACATTGATATTCATTTTCAATATTTTGTAAATAATGTTTATGAAAATATTTTATTTTTGTTATAAGGATATCAATAGTTATTTATTATTTTCAATTGAATTATTTTGTTAGTAATATTTTAAGTAATATTTATTTAAAATATTTTATTTTTGTTAATTATATTCCTATTTAAATATAATAGTTTTACTTTTGTACACATCGACTGCTAACATTGCAATTTGTTTTATTATTATGCATTTATTAAATGCATACAATTTGAAGCATGCAAGCATAATTAATTTCTGTTTGAAAAGAAATTTTGCACTTTACATTACTTTATATTAAAAGCAAGTTGTTATATACTTCATAAATAGTATAACCGAATTTTTAATTGGAACAAATCTTTGCCTTTTTAAAACATTGGTGATGTTGGTAACTTTTTCTATTAAAAGAAGGAACGGGGGAAATTCGTATTTATTTATTTATATAATTTTATGTAAATTTTAATTTCGGAAATTCCTATTTTATAAGTAGAATACATAACAAATAATTTTAACATCATAAGTTTATAAGGACTTGAATGTTTGGGTGAAAATTTATTATTTAAATAAGCTCTATCTTATGTTATAAAATAAATTTAAATTCCTAAAAACATTATTTTGAAGAAGTAATACATCCTGACTTTAAAAAATAATGATGATGATAATAATAATAATAAAATCCTGTGGGATAAATAAATAGTTAACGCTAGAAAATTAAAAATTAATGTCATTATAAACAACAAGAATAAAAATATTACAATATTAACTTTTTCTTTGTGAACAGTTATAAGTTAAAATTTATAAAAATATAAAAAAATTACAGAACTAAATTAAAATTAGCTTAACTTGTGTGTTAAGAAAAAATATTCTTAAAAGAGTTAACTAAAAGTACGTAAGTTTATAGATATAAATTTACGTTCAGTCAGATTGTTAATAAATTAGAGTGTATTTGTATTTATTTTTGAATTTATGGCGTATAAATATGTTTATGAAAATTATGGCCCAATGGTGTTACACACGACAACTAAACAATTAGTAAAGAGAGGTTGATTTGTTTTATTTATTTTTCTGTATTGTAGAGCACGGTGAACTGAAAGTCCTGATACAAATTAAAGTTCTCTCGTAATTCAAATGATCAATAGAATTTGCATTTTCAAATAATGAATGTTTAATTAAACCATGAAAATAATTTTCAATATTTAAAATTAAAATTTGTTTTGACAACTGTAAGCAAATTTAATTAAAATTAGTAAAATTGTTTTTGACTTGTAATTTTTAATGCTAAATTCAATACATAATGTGACATAAACACTTTTGAAATCAAAATATACTTATATTTTCAATGAAAACTCAATAATTACTTATAGTAAAATCAAAAACTTTTTATTAATTACAACAAATGCATACATAAGAATAAATTTTCTTATTAATTTCAATTGAAATTTCTCTAGTCATTAAACTTTTCTATTTACAAGTATTTACTCATATGTGTGTCATTTAATTACTTTTTACACTTGTTTTTTAAACTGTTATTTATTTTACAATCATAGTCATCTGTCTAAATGTTAAACGGAATGTTTATCTAGTCAATATATATTTTTTGTGATTTGTTATGTTGTTAGACAATTCTTTTATGTCTAGTCAAACTATGGGATATATCTTGTAAAATATGACAAAATAAAGAAAAAGATTTGAAATGTTTTTGTGAGTATTTTCTGAAATAATTTTTACAAGCATACAATAGGAAGAAAAAAAACAAATTGCAATATTTGTGCTTGCAGAGGTCTTATTTAATTTTATTTAAAAAAGAAGATGTGGAAATAACACCAGCATGCTAAATTTGGGTTGTGTGTTTTGTAACTATTGATAATTGATTCTTATGTACATTCTAGTGCTGAATCCAAAAATGACCTTCATTTTTTACCATCATGTCAGGATGTTTTGCAAATAGTAAATTTCAAAGTAAAAAAGTTCACTTTTTAACTAAGTCAAAAAATAAGCCAAAAGCCAAAAAAATAATTAAAATCTGATACTACAAAATAGATGTGATGATAATGTTTTTAAATTTTGATAATTGACTTTTATGTATTTTTTAGCGCTGAATCCGAAAATGCCCTTCATTTTTAACCATCATGTCAGGATTTTTCGCAAATCGTAAATTTCAAAGTTAAAATTTAACCCTTCTCCCCACCCCTCATCGGACCCTTGAGCCCTGAGCTGTTTAGCTATAAGAATCCCTAGTATAAGCCAAAAAATGTAATTATTAAATTAAATTAAAAAAGTTTTATTTGTATTTTATAGTATTAGATTTTCGCCTTTTTTTTTAACTTTTTAACTTTGAAATTTACGATTTGCGAAAAATTCTGACGTGATGGTAAAAAATGAAAGTTATTTTCAGATTAGTGCTAAAAAGTACATAAAAACCAATTATCAAAATTTAAAAAACACAGCCAAGACATCTATTTTATATTATCAGAATTTTGCTATTTTTTACTTTGAAATTTACGATTTGCAAAAATTCTTGACATGATGGTTCAAAATGAAGATCATTTTCGAATTCAGCGGCTAAAAAATCTATAAAATCAATTATCAAAAGTTAAGAAATACAACCTCTATCATTTAGTGTCAAATTTTGGCCCTTTTTTTTTTTTTTTTTTTTTACCTTTTACGATTGAAATTTACGATTTTCAAAAACTCCTGATGTGATAGCTAAAAATCATTAAAAGTCATTTTCGGATTCAGCGCTAAAAATACATAAAAATTAATTATCAAAATTGAAAAACACAACCATTGCAGGCTTGTGTAATCATAAATCTTTCGTTTCAGCATATTTGAACTACTTCTTATTTGCTTTTCATCCAACACAATCGAATTTTATAATATTTGATTTCAACAATCCATACTTATCTTCAGATTTCTTAATGTCTTACAATGTCTCATTTTTTCATTAATCTTTTGGCGAATGGCTTGGAAGGGTGAGTTTTTTAACGCTTTCCAAAAAGTTAAAAAAAGTTTATGCACATTCGGTTTGTTTGGCCGTCTGTCCGTCTGTCCACGCTCTAACTACCGTAAATATACTCGGATTCGCATGCAATTGATAAGCGTTATTTAGGGCCACCAAAGCATGTTTGGAATTGTATATGAAGAACGTGGGATTAATACTTCATTTACAAGGACACTCAAAGGTATTCCATTACATTATGGTATATGGGGAAAAATCTTTTGCAGAGTATTTTAATGAGATTAGGCTATTTCAAATGTATTAAAACTGTCATAAATCACTGAATTTCACTACAAGATGATTACGATAGAATAGGGCATTCATAGCATTCGCCGTTCATTTACCAGGGACACACAAAAGAAATCAGTTACAGTACTATCTTTGAGTAATAATTGCTGGAAGTGCATTTTAAAATTCGGTATGTGCTTTGAAATTTAAATAATCTTTTGCATGTTGCTCGTTGTATATAAATTCTATACCTCATAAACAGGGCTGCACGAAAGAATTCACGTACCAATCTCCTTATTAGGGGAAATTTCAACAGAGGTATATGTATTTCTTAACTGAACTAAATTTTGGCATACATGTAGTTAATAGATACAAATATATATATATCATATATAGGGCTTCTCAAAGAATTCGGATAATTTTACGATTGTAGACGGAAACAGCTGAAATTGGGTTTTTAAATGCGTTTCCATATGGTTTAATTAGACAAAATATTTTAATTTATTAAGCGGTGCACTTTTATTACATTATTCTGAATGTGTTAGAAAATGCTTCATAATCTATGCTTGACGCATGATTTTTTTCTTTCTTGTTTTACATTCAATCTTAACACATTTTACAAAAAGTTTTTTTTGTGTGTGTTAGATTTCTCTTGTAAATATCGTAGTATAAGTGTGAGTAGATATATTTTGCAAAAAGTGGTACGAATTGAATAAAAAATAGTCTCTGAGACGACCTATGTCCCGACCTCTTAATCAAAGGCTATTTTATTAATTTATTTGTTTATTCTAAGTACGTCATTTGCAATAAGATTTCTTCATTTACAAAGCTAATCAATATTTACTCTATGTTCACGAACTATTGGACCAAATTAAAATAATATTTAGCCAGTATTATACGATTGCAGTTTTGAAATACACAGTCAGTATTGAATACGTATAGTTACACAATACTGGAGAAATCTTAGCCTGACACTGAAAATATTACTAATAAAATGTCAATCCCATCCTGTATTTGGATTTTTTAAAAATAATAATAAAATTGCAATACTTTCTCAATTTTAGTATTTTTAACTATTTCCAATGTAAGAGTTAGGCAATATTGGTACTACATTATTAATATTTCTGATGTAAAGCCAATAAATATCACATTGGCGTATTTTCTCAATGTTGATGTGATTGTTAGGTATTGTTAGGTATGAAAATTATTAATTTAGATTTATAAATTTCGAATTTTAATGTAAAATTCAACTCAAAAATAGAGATTTTTTATATTGATGTTAGAGAATTCAAAGCAATTTCAAAATATTTTGGAAATTTCATTTTTTAAACCATAGAATTATATTTTATTTACCCTTTGAATCAAATTATACGAATATGAACATCATTTGACTTAAACATTACGACAGTGTACGTAATATTAAAGGAGAAAGCAGCAACTGTCCTTAATAAGTAAATAATTTTAAATCTTTAATTAAAAAAAATGTATAAAATACGTTTATATAACCATGTGTAAAAATCACTTATAAACAGATTAAGTAAAATAATGCTATAAAAAGTGATAAAATATCTTTATTAAGATTGGCGATCGTTTCGTCGTACCAACGGCGACATTTTCAAAATCATTCACGATAGAAAATATTTTCACATAATTTAAAAAAACAATAACATAGTAAACAATGTCACAAGACATGATGCTTAATGAAAAACATTGCAAACATAAAATTAAATTAAAATTAAATTAGCTATTTGTGAGCGTGGATTAATTTTCATATAATTTAACAAAACAATAACATGGTAAACCATGTCACGAGACAACATGCATAATGAAAAACATTGCAAAACATAAAATAAAAATAAAATTATCTTGGCTATTTGCGAATGTGGATTAATTTTTACTATTGTTATTAAAATTACATAGCATCTCTTTCCAAATTTTAGGTAAATCAAGGGATACTGAATCATTGCAAATATTCTTGTTGCGTAAAAATATCTCTATTGATTCTCGGATTATGGATGATAAATAAAATCCTGCTGTATAAATTAACTTGCTATTTTTAAAATCGATTTGCAACGGTTCTTCGCTGCATAATCTGGCCAAATCTGTGGTTCTTCTGTTGTATTTGATGTCTGCTATATGTTCTTTGATTCTGGTTTTAAGTTTTCTACTTGTCACACCTATATAAAACTGCTTTCTTCCATCTTCTTTGGTGAAGGGTATTTCGTATTCTCCTGATAACTGGTTTGACTCTATTGGATCTATTTTCTAGCATACTATATTTTTTTAATTTCATAGAAGGTTTTGCGACTAGGGAGATATTGAATTTATTGAGTTTATATTTCAACCGTTCGAAAAAACCAGAAAAATATTGTAAAGTGGATAACATGGAATTTTGGGGATTGAAAATTCTTTTCTTTTTATTCTTCAAGCTCTTAATTAATTTTTCTATGGTGCTTTCTTTGTATCCATTGTTTCTTGCAATATCATATATTTTATTTATTTCATTATTTAATTGCTCGGGGGTACAAACTGTGAAAGCTCTATGAATAGAATGCCTAAATGCAGAAACTTTGTATGAAAAAGGTGCTTGAGCATTATGAGGGATAATGGATTAACTGGCTATGGGTTTTCTGTAAACAGTGCGTTCTATTCCTTGGTGCGTCTTGATTAGTAATAAATCTAAATAAGGTAGCGTACCATTTTTTTCTATTTCCAATGTAAATTTAATTTTAGAATCAAGGCTATTAATCTGGTTTAAAAAGTTATTGAGCAAGGTATATGCATGTTGCCATATGATGAAAATATCGTCTACGTATCTGATCCATGCATGGGGAGTATAATCCAATTTGTATATATCTATTTCGAGTGGTCGTAATATGAATTCAGCTAATAATCCTGATGTTGGAGAACCCATTGGAGCTCCGTTATTTTATTTGTATATTTTGTCGTCGAAAGTAAAGTAATTATGATTAACTATAAGATGAAGAGCACTCTTTAGTCACACTGCAATGATTCAGTGTCCCTTGATTTACTTAAAATTTGGAAAGAGATGCTATGTAATTTTAATTACAATAGTAAAAATTAATCCATACTCGCAAATAGCCAAGATAATTTTATTTTTATTTTATGTTTTGCAATGTTTTTCATTATGCATGTTGTCTCGTGACATGGTCTACCATGTTATTGTTTTGTTAAATTATGTGAAAATTAATCCACGCTCATAAATAGCTAATTTAATTTTAATTTAATTTTATGTTTGCAATGCTTTTCATTAAGCATCATGTCTCGTGACATTGTTTACTATGTTTATTGTTTTTTAAATTATGTGAAAATATTTTCTATCGTGAATGATTTTGAAAATGTCGCCGTTGGTGCGACGAAACGATAGTCAATCTTAACGAAGATATTTTATCACTTTTTATAGCATTATTTTACTTAAAATACGTTTAATTAAAAATGAAAATTTTCGGATCAAAAATAGTTTTCCATATTTAATTTGTTTTTATGTTATAGTTTGTTTGTAATTTTAAAAATTGTTTTGGCAAAAGTAAGCAAATTCAATTAGAATTCATAAAAATTTTTTGACTTATAATTTTTAATGTTAAATGCAATACATAACGCAATAAACGCTTTTTAAATAAAAAATACTTTTTATTTCCAATAGAAACTCAATAATTACTTATGAAGAACGTCAATATAATTACTCTAAAATAAAGTTTCAAGTTTGTTCTACGCATCAACTTTCCTCTTTTTCAATAACTAAAGGTCTTTTGAGGTCTGGTTGTTTATATTGCATTTAAAAGCTACTCTTTTATTTTTCAATTGATATATATTTTCATATTAAATAACATATCGATATGTTATTTGAGAAGATTCTAAGGTACCCGTTAAAAATAACAGCAACCGCGACAGATTTTACGTTTTAAAATATTCAAAACTACAATAAATTTCCATGAATATTCTTTTAATAAGATGGTTGTCTTATTATACATCTAAAAAAAATAAGAAAACAAATTAAATTAATTTAGTTAATTAATTAATTAAAATAAATTTGTCAAAATCTAAAAAATATTTTTCGAGTATGAAAATTTTATATAAGTATTAATAAAACTTAGTTGTTTAGTAACGATTTACTTAAAAGAATCACAAATGATATTATATATGATCATAAAAATCATATCATATATATGATCATAATACACTGCTCAAAACAATTAAAGGATATTTGAAGTTTTATATAAAATAAAGATATAAACGAAATTTTTTTTGCCGAAAATAGAAGAAGAGAATCACAAATGCAAATTTTTCTGGTTTTCAAACGGTGGAGTATGCAAATTTTGAGTTCGACGTCAAAAACGTCGCTTCAGCGGCAGCGAATGAAATTTGACTTTCAACTGGATAAAAGAGAATGAAGACAAGGATGATCGTCATTCAGTGATTGCTTTGTTTCGATGAGTACGAAGTCTCAGCGAAGTCATTTGACAGATTCAGAAGCTTTGAGAATTGTTGGTAGGTTAGAAAGGGGCCAAACTCAAACCGAAGTAGCGCAAGCCATTGGAGTGTCACAAAGTGTCATTTCCAGGATCTGGAACCGTTTTTGGAGAGTGGATGTGCAGGCCGAAGACCAGGGCAAGGTCGTAGACGGGCAACAACGCCCAATGAAGATCGGTATTTAGCGTTAACAGCTCGGAGACACCGAACCATGAACGCTACTCTTCTCCAACAACACCTTCGCTCGGCTACAGGCACCACGATTTCAACTCAGACTGTCCGAAACTGGCTCCATGCTGTAGGTCTGTATGCTCGCCGACCGATGGTATGTGTTAGATTAACATCAAGGTATCGTCGCGACCGCAGGGAGTGGGCAACCGAGCATGTCAACTGGAGGAGAAATGAATGGAGCAATATTCTGTTTTCTGACGAGTCCCGTTTTTCTGTGCATCCGGATAATAGGCGTATTTTCATCTGGAGGGACCGTGGCAGTAGGAATAATCCTGCGTTCGTGCACGAAAGTGTCAGATTTGGCGGTGGAGGAGTGTTGGTGTATGGTGGCATCTCCATTGACGGGCGCACTGACCTCTACATCATTCGAGATGGAGCTCTGACTGGTCGCCGATATAGGGATGAGATCCTCAGACCTATTGTAGTCCCTTACGCTGCAGCAATCGGAGATAACTTCATTTTAATGGACGATAACTGCAGGCCACATCGTGCAAAACTGGTGGAGGATTTCCTTTTCGAGGAAGGAATCGTTCGAATGGAATGGCCAGCGTGTTCTCCAGACATGAATCCAATCGAGCACGTTTGGGACGCTCTAGGAAGACGAGTTTCTGGCCGCCAACAACCCCCACAAACTCTCCAAGAACTGGAAAGAGCTCTTCTGGAAGAGTGAGGCAGAATACCCCAACTCGTCATTAATAGCCTCATTGAGTCCATGCCTCAAAGGTGTTCAACGTTGCTGGCCGCCCGTGGAAACCATACCCCCTACTGAAAATGATTTTCTTTGAAGAAAACACCTTTTCTTATTCTTTTCTTCTCATATGCACAAATTGTGTTTTTTTCCTTTAGTACACAAATGCGCAATAAAATGCATTTTTTTCTGCCAAACATGTGTAATTTATTCTCATATAACCTACTATGTCTGTCGACCATGTATCAATCAGCTAAACAGTTTACCAGATACAAAATCCACCTAAAACTGCAATATCCTTTAATTGTTTTGAGCAGTGTATAAGCTTTAAGTAAAAATTAAATATTTTCTAAAAGTTATATCATTGTATTTTATTGAAATTTCCATATAATACTGAGCATTACTATCACATAAAAAAAAAAAAAAATTGTAAGTAAAATGAATTTTGTAGCCCACTTATGTTTATTTATTAACCACAGTTTTTAAAAGCAAATAATGCTTTTACAGTTACATAATTTTATAAATAAATCTTAGCAAACAGTACTTCATTAACATGACTTTATTGACATTTACTGCAATCGTTTTCCTTCTGTTTTTCAAAACACAAATTCTTGAATATATAGTATTCTTGGATATGTTATTTCTAAGAAATCAATGCACCAAATAATTAGCAGGAAAGTAACCACATAGTGATCAGTATGATTCGATTGAAATAGTTCTGAAGCAGTTTCTCTTTTATAAGATTCCGTAGCCGTATGTAAGGCTGTACGGCTTGTTTAGCTCATTCAACACCCAAAGTTAATTCCCGCCTGAGTTAAATTTCTACTCAAAAATTTGAATTTTTTTAATTTGCAGACGTTATGATTCCTATATTTCATTAACTTCATTTGTCCAGACTATCAAAGTCCAGTCGTTCCGTTAAATATAAATTAACCCTTTATATCCTGAATTTTGAATACAAAAATTGCTTCACCTGAAAAATTATTTACGTTAATGTCTAAGATATCCAGAACAACATATAGGAGAGACTAGGGAGGGTTGACATACTTTTTACAAAAGGAAATTTTATTTTTTAAATATTGAGCCTAGAATAAAGTTTTACATATCATTTTAATCGTTATACTATCAGTTATCAAAATAAAATTGCTACATAAGCGTAATATATAAGAAATTTGGAAAATGATTGATTTTAATCATGAGGAAATAACGGGTCAAGGCTCCCCACATATGGAATGTTGACCCACTATATGGGAAGCTTGACCCACTTTATTTTATACTGAAATATTTGTGAAGATAAATAAAATCAGTTTATGAAAAGAAAAATAACTTTATGCTACGTGCTTTAATTATTATAACAAACAGTGGCGTGGCGTGAAAATTTTCGGTGGTCATCGCAGTTATTTAAGTTTGTGGTGAAAAATTATTAACTCTAAAATTCAATGGTTGAATGTTCAAAAAAGAAACTTTAAATCTTACCTGCACTTATACATCAACTCCAAATGTTCTGCTAAAACTGGATCGTAGAGTTTTAAAAGCTTATTAAGAGTTTTAAAATATTGCTTGGTCATCGCCGCATCCAGCGATGACCGGACGCCACGCCACTGATAACAAAATATTTTTGAAAATATGATGCTTAAGCAAACCTGTTTAGACACAATTGCAAGTCAGAGGAGGAAAATTTTGTTTTAAACAGGATTTTGCCTGAGTAGATATAATTGCATAGCAAGGAAATTGAAATTTTAGCATTTAAGACAGTATTCATTAAAGACAGGTTTACTTTTCATAGGGTTTCATGTATTATTATGTCCGGATTTAGGAGCCATTGTCCCGCTTTTTTTTTTTTTTTTTGTCTCCTTGTTTTACATTTTGTGACACTCGATCTGACAGTTCTAGTTGTCACATAGTTTGGGTTCATCTCACTGTATTCATCCTGGTGAAATTTGTCTACATACCTTCCTATAGTTCTTCTATCAATGCTATGTTCTTTTTCAGCCGCATTTTGATTACGAGATTGGGATATATGTCGCCCCAACGACTAGTTATTGATTCTATTCGCACCACTTTTTGAAAAAAATTCTCTGCCATACACTTACACTAGAATACTTTCAAGAGATTTCTATCATAAAGAAATTATTTTGTAAAATGTGGCGCGAGTGAATACATAAATATAGTCCACAGTACTAGTCCGTAATATAAAGGTTAACATCTTTTAAGAATGCTGATTTCATACTTTTTAGTCTTTTCCACTGTTTCTGTTTACCTACTGTAAGTAATGTTTAAATGGAAAAAAAGTTCCTATGAACTTTCCGATTTATATTTCATTAATTTTTTTCTTGCAGTGTGTACTATAGCAATTTTTCACATCTTTCTTTAATCAGTTTTAAACATTTTATTTTCCATCATCCCATTTTACTGTAGCTTTACAGAATAAATTTACATTCTTTTTTTATATAACTATTAACCTTTCATTATGCACAGAGTATAATAAAAAGATTTCCAAAACCACTTAATTATGGGAGCCTTCAGCATCTGGTTAACCCTCCCTCACATTGACTGGGTCAAGCCTCCTTACGTACCCCTTTTCTAAAAAAATAGCACATTGTTCTGTTAAGCCTAACTTACTGTACAATCTTTATGCCTGGAATGAAAGCTCGACATTTCTGCAATACTTAAAACCTACTTACTTAAATTTCTATAATATATTTTATCTTAAAAAAGCTTACAAAATATTTCTAAAAAACACAACTTTTACATTAAAAACGCCTCACAATTGATTTTTTCCACACCTATTTCGATCATCTGTACGAAACAAAGACTGTTGTTTAAGCATTCCAGTAGCTTTGGTTGGCACCTATTGATAAAACTCTGAAATTCTTTTAAATATGAAAACTGAGGGGTGGATCAAGCCTCCCATATGGTCAATCCTCCCTAGTCTCCCCTATAACAATAATAATTTGATTTTCAGGTGATTTTTTAAATTAAAACTGAGTTAATAAACCGGTAGTTAGAGCTATTTTTCAAAAAAAATTACAAAAAAAATTAGATTAATTTTTAAAAAAAATACTGTTATGGAAATCTCATAATTCTTATAAGAATAGTGTAAATAAATGTATTGTGGTTCTATGTGTAACAGAGAGAGTGTTTTGCAGTTGCAAATTCTTCTTATAACATTTTTTAATAGGATAAAAGGTAAGTTGCATAAGAAAAACATAAGATAAGTTACACCAGGGTAAATGGTTGAGAAAATAACCACATTAAAAAATACTTAGCTTTGTTTTCTAAATAGAATTGAGCTAATTATTTTGTATGAAAAGTGCAATCTACTTTTATTAAAAGACGAATTAAATAAATTTTACATTGAATTTTCTTTAATGGTACTTAAAAATACAGTCAGGAAATAAAGGGTTAAAAAGGCATCTTGTATATTAAAATCTGACTGTCTGCATGTATGAATATGACGATTTGCCCATCGAAACGAATATGTCCCACAAAATTATCCAAAGATGTTGTAATAGCTCTAAAAATTTAAATTAAATTTATTTCACAGATATTATTATTAGTAGTATTCTTATTTAATTTTAATGAATTTTCTCTAATAATGGCATTTAAGTCATCCCATCGTTGTAGGAAAAGAACAAAGTGAGAGAGAGAGAGAGAAGAAGAAGAAGCATTCAATGGGGAATCATATAAAATACTATATCTTTATCGATGTAATTTTCTCATTAAAACGGAAAAAAGAACTATTTTCGGATTAATTAGTTCTTTTAAAGGGAGCCCTAAAAGTGGAATGTTTTAGCGAGTGAAAATCACACCATTTTCAAAAGAAAACAGAAATAATTCTATTTAAGAGATTCAAAATGAAATCTTTGTCACACCACAAGCTTTGAATTTAAGAGACCAAATCTTCACATGACGAAAAATTTTCGGCAATGATATAACTTTTGAAAATGACCTTATTGATGTAGAGCATTGTTATTAAAAAAACTGCAACTAAAATCGCATCAAAAATACATAATTTTCAAAATATAATTTTTGTAATTTTTTGGTAACCTACATTGGAAACATTATTTATTACTTATTATAAGAAAGTTAGCAAGATTAATTTTATGAGTTTTTCTAAATGTGGAATAAAATTAAATTTTTTAAACATATATATATATATATATATATATATATAAAGGTCTTATGCAAGATATCGAGTTTCCATGAAAAAAGTTTACTTTAAATTTCATAAATGCCGTTTCATATAGATTAAAATTCTGTTGCAATGCCTCTCTAATCAATTTAAATTATGTAAAAATTAAGTAAAATAAAGTTACATAAAATGAAGAATTGTTTATCTAAAAAATTCGGTTTGCAAAAAAATTCAGTAGTGCGCAATGTTTTTAAGGAGAACAAAAAGTGAGAATGTATGGCATAAAATTTCAGGTTCAGTAGAAAAATATGAACTGACATATTTGCCAAATTTAATTCACACGATCCGCTGTATTAAACGCATGCATTAAAAAAAATCTGTACTTTTTTCCTTACCGACCAAAAATAAATAAAAAGAAAAAGAATGAAAACGATAAGAAAAAAGAAAGAAAAAATAATTGGGTAATATTAATTTTTTCCGATTTTATTCTTTAAAAGTTATATTTTTTATTTCAAGTTTTGTAATAACTTGCTAGATGAAGTTGTTTAATTTTTTATCGCTAGTAAATACTTACATTACATGGTTATTTAACGTTCATTTACTTAATACTAAAACTTAATACCATAAAAGTAATGTATTTTTATTAATGCGATATTTAACGACAAAGTTCTAAAGAAATGTAAAATTGTTTAATTTTCTTTGTTACTAAATATTGATTGCATATTATTTAAGTTTGTTTTGCCATCTAAAATAGCATAATTAATGTTTTTACATTTTCTTTTCTTTTCTTTTGTTTTAACCTGAAAAAAAAAAACTTTTTCTAGCTACTTTATAAAAAAATATATTAGCAAAAGGTTAAGAAAAAAATCTCTTACTTAATTACAATTTTCTCTTTTTTTTTCTTTTTTTTTTAAGTGTGAAGAAAATTTGCTTTAATATTTTAATTGTTATAATTTGTCAAAATTACTTTTGTTATAGGTTTATAATCAGAAAAAGAACGTAAGTACATTCATACATCCTGTATAGTGAAGTCATTTAGGGATTTTTTCATAATCATTAAAAAAGTTTTCAAAAGGTATGTTAAAGGCCATTTTAAATCACCTTAATATGAAACCATATTTTCTTTACCTATCCAGAGAAAAAGAATTGCTATAATAGTTCTTTTATTATATTTTTTGCCGATATGAAATAGTTTTTAGAAAAACAAGTCTCCTTTTTTAAAGGGGGCAGAATAGCTGAACAAGAGTATGTTGCAATTACGAAACTTAAGGGGGAAAAAAGAACAAAAGCTTTTTTAAGCCTTGTTGTATAATTTGACACGAACAAAAAATTCAAGAATGCTTTCATTAATAATTTTCGAAACATTAAACTCCGAAACTTCACGTGGTGAATTTAATGACCACATTTCAAGAAATGGTTGACAATTAGCAACAAGAACAGGGCATTATTTTTCTTTGGAGTTTAAAACAGAAGCACGGCTATTAAAAAGGGTTCTAATTATGTAGCGAGTTTTTTTTAAATGCCTAAAAAACTTCCACCAGAAAAAAAAAAATCCGAAAATGCCGTGAAAAGAGAATCAGAATTACAATTTTGTCAAAAAATGTATTATATTTATTTTTAAGACTGCCATTTTTATGAATAATATGTGAACGTTAGTTTGGAACTTAGGTAACTCTTATAATATGAAAGTCTGAGTATTTTCTTGCATAATTATTCTTTCTTTACGGTGCAGCTAAAATAAATTGTAGTGTGTCCAAAAAGTTACTGTTTCTCAGACTTCAGAAAACATAATAACCCCAGTTAATATACGAAATAACTTTGAAAAAAAAAGTTTCAATAAGTATGTTTAGAGAGCACTGAAGGTAGGATTGATTATTGGTAGGAATAAGAAAATAAAAAAAATCTCAGTTGAACGAAAAACTCTTTGAGACTTTTCACTTCTTCTTTAAGATAAGTAAAATCGAATTAAACATTATTTTTTACGAATTGTAGTACTTATGAGATCAGATATGATGGTGATTGGTGATATGATTTAGACAGGATAGCAAGATAAATAGACTCATTAAATTAATTTAATAGATTCAAAAACATTTTATAAATTATTTCACAATCGTATAGATATAATAATCATATTTATATAATAAGCCACGAAAACTAAATATGTATAAAAAGTAAAAACAACAGTGAACTGAACCATGCATTTTAAGGGGTTACACCTAAACATAAATTTCGAAAAATCGATTTGTTGTTTTCGAGACTTTATCAACTAAACAGGGACTGCTTTATGATGTTTGTGTAAATTATTCTACGTAAGTAAAAATTCTATTAAGTATTGTACTACAATTATAAAACAGAACTTTAAACTTGTTTTTCTCAAAAATGTTTTTTATTTTTTCAAATCGATGACCACGATTATTCTAAAACTACTAAACCGATTCTCTTCTAATTTTGTCAGCCTTTTTCATATATAATATTGCAATGCTTGAACGAAATACCCATTTTTTATCACTTTTCTTTTTTTTTCTTTTATCACCAAAAAAACAATAATTTTTTTACGGTAAAATTTAATTTTCTCTTTTTACAACCGCCATAAAAAAATAAGTTTTTCATAATTTTTTTTTGTTTAGTCACTATAATAAACCTTATTTAATTAAAATTGCTAATTATTTTAATTTCAGATAAGCCAAGTTTAAGCTAAAAGAATAACCGCAAGGCACAAGAAAGGGGAGAGGGAAGAAACATCACGAAAGCGGCAATAACTTCGATTTTTTTTTTCTCCATAAAAGGTACCAAAATTGCTTTTAAGTATGGTATTATAAAATAAAAATAAAGGAAAAGAATTGCTTAATGAAAAAATTATTTTGAGGAACACCATTTTGTCTACACATGACTCCTTAAAGTTGATGTAACTCCTTAAGTAATATTAAAAATAGACATGGAACAAACATTTATACCTCACCAAATATCTAGAATTTATACCAAGAAAAACAATTAATAAAATTTTCATGTCAAAAATTATCAAAATAACATTTCTTCAAAATTTTGTCATTGTGAAGTTTACTTTAAAAAATTACTTTTTGCTTTTTAAAAATTTAGAAATAAAAATAAAAATTGTGCAAGTCATAAAAAATATATTAAAAAAAAATGAGACTTTTTTTCGAACTTAACGAATAATTTCACTCGAATTCAATTTTATTTATACACTTTTTCGCTCATCTTACTAAAAACTAGAAAATGTGTCTTTTCACATGAAAATGAAATTCTAGAAATAATATTTAAAAAAGACTTGAGAGAAGGAAAAAAAAAAAAAAAAAAGAAAGATTAAAAAAAGAAAGAAAGAAAAGCTTAAAGTCTTTCAAATTTATCCTATTTATATATCAAATAAAAGCCCTCTTACTCCAAAAAAAGTATAATAAAGTGAGCAAAACAAAACGGAATGAAAAAGGAAACCAACTAGATTTAAGCGCTAAAAACGTCCACTAAATCCTCAAGTTTTCGATCGTCTCAAGCTGCTACAAGAATGTTAAAAAATTCCCCTTTTATATCTTAAAAATTCCCCTTGAGTTTTTTATTTGTGCTTCTTCGACCATCTTTAAGATTTGTCTATAGATCCTAGCGCACATTTATTGATTTCCGGTTGTATTTACTTTGCATGATTTCTCATCGAGCGGTGTTTTGCATTGCTAATAGATTCAAGAAGATGGCTCGTGAAAAAATGAAGAATTGCTTCTTTTTTTTTTCTTATTTCGGTATTTTTTTCCTTTGGATACGTATTTGCGTAGGGTAAAAAAGAGGGGTGGGTGGAGAGGGAATTCTGATTTTCAATAAATGTAGTTAAAAAGCTGAGTTTCTAAGTGACATATTTGGCCACACTAAAAAAAAAAAAAAATAAACGTATTTTTAAAATACTAAATCAAAATGAATACGTCTAATTAAATTTTAATACGATGAAATGTAAACATTTTTTTACTTACAAACATCTAAAATTATTAAAATTATGATAAATTAATATATTTTGTTATTTCATAAATTACATGCATTTCAAGATTACATTTGGCAACATTTCTATTATTACTTGTATTGAGTTGTAATTATACCTATATTATAAGGCAAAAATATGCCCCCGAGTAACGCCTGCATCATATCCACGGTGGCAACACCCAACCAATAAATTTCTCTTTTACTGCATTTTTTTAAACTTCTGAACGTTGCACAATTTCAATTTTTACACCGTCGGAAAAATGTTTTTCAGATGCAATTTGTTTCAGTTTTGAAACAAATTGCATCTGAAAAACATTTTTCTCTCAATTAATTGATTTATTATCGTTTTCAAAATAATTTTCAAGAATGATTTTTTTTTAACCTACCTCTATTGCATACAGACCGATTGCGAGCGATCAACCAGTTTGCATTTTAAACAAATATAAATAGTTCAACATTGGTTTCAGGCTAATATTTCATAATGAAATTAAAACTTCATCGATCAATAAATAAATTAAATAAATAAAACACAAATTTAACAGACATGTAATCCAACTATGAGCTTAAACCACTGAAATTATCCGGCTGCATCTATTATACTATTAAAATTTGCCTATCTTTTACATATCTTCACTCCTCCTTCTAGAATATCGAACGTCGAGCGATGAAATTTACATTACCGAGGATGTCATATAAGGTCTCAGACTTTAAAAATTTGAGTTAGTTTCAGATATATATATATTTTAAAATTTTTTAACGATATTTTCATAACAGTGGCATTTAAATTACTCCATTTTTGTGGACATAAGAGAGAAAAGGGAAAACGATAGGAATTTTTTGATTTCTTTCTTTTTTTTTTTTTTTTTTTTTTTTTTTTTGTGTGTGTGTGTGTGTGTGTGTGCGTGTGTGTGTGTCATTTTCTCATTAAAATTTAAATATGGAATTATCTTTTATTCGATTAGATGGTATAAATGATATCATTATAAAATTACATTTTTCAAGAAAATTTGAAGCACTAAAACATAATTTTACACATTCAAGTTTCCGTAATCAGTTTTCGTACGGTAGAAAAAATCGTCTATCGACCAATTGACATCTAGAAAATCTATTCATCGTAACTCTTTTAAGTGTTACATTCAACCAAGAAGTTTAAATATAAGCAAGTTTAATCTCCTTGGACAAGTATAGTCCCCCATTAAAAGTTATGAATTAAATATAAATAAAACATAGTTTTACAATTAATATTATTTCCTAAAAATGGTAGTTGAAATGTGTCCCAAAGGTGCAGAAAGTGGAATGATTATTCGACAATAATGACCATTTTTAACCATTTATGCCCCGACGGTACTTATAAGTACCATTAAAATACCTTGTTATAAAATTTATATAATACGTCGATTAGTTGTAATACAGTTTAGAATGAGTTATAGATACATTACTTTATCTTGTTACCAAAGCATTATTAGTTACATAAAACAAAAATATTTTTAAAAGGATGATTTCTTTTGCCTTCGCATCTTTTCAACTTTCTTGGCATTGGGGTGGGGGGGGGGGATTTTTCAATTCGGAAAAAATTTCTATATTTCTATTGTAAAAACATTATATTTGTACATTTCCTAATTCTACAAAATACTAAGAAAAACATTTAAAATAAAAGATTTGAGTGGGGTTATAATATAATTATTGCACAAAATCCCTATAAATTCAAATTTAATTAATCCTTCTAAAATCCTTTTAAAATTTATTAAATGATTATGTAAATCTTCTAATGTAGTTTAATCAATTCACGAAAAATGCTTTAGAAGATAAAATTTTCATGAATTCATAATTCAGTGCATAAAGGGTTAAAGCGTTTATTTTAATTCAGAAATCAGAAATAGTTTTATAATAGTTGTTCAAGAGGACGTAATTTTTTATTAAGATCGTTAAAATGACTTTCGGATATGTTGAAGATCTGCGATACGTTGATACAAAAGGTTAATATAATAATTTTTTTCTAAATGTGGAATAAAATTTGATTTATTTTTCCGTAAAGAATCGAAAGATCTCATGCAATTCAAAAGCAATGCGTCGGGTTGCCATGCACCTGGTTAAAAGTTAAATATCAGCGGGTCTTTTTTAAAGCATATGAACCGAGTGTTCTATGCCCCTACAAATTTAGTATTCCTTTTTACATCTTTTATTTAACTTAAGTCGGCATTCAAAAAAATATTTTTCCACACTCAACAACTCGAAATTTTCCGACACATTTTCAGACTCAGTTTTAAAAGTAAAAACATGAAACTTGTTGACGTAATTTTTTGAAGAGCGAACGGCGTTTTTATTTTTTCGTTCTATTAATTAGAACTTGATTTATAAACAATTATTTTCTCAGTACGACCATTTTTGTTTGTTCGTTTGTTTCCAGCACTATCGCTTCGGTAAATTCGGTTCAAAACGCCCACTTTGACACCATTTTTTGAAATATATTCTGCCTTTATCAAAAAGTCTACCAATACAACACATTGTGTAGTTTCTGAATAAGAGAACCTGCCAATCGGATAAGTTTGAGAGCAAAAATGAATTTAAAAATGAGTCAGTTAATAAACAGTTTAGATTTGAGTATACACCCTTAACTTGGTTCATGTACTATGTAAAGATTTTTCACTCTGTTCCTCATATGATAGAATTATAGAAACTATGTATACAATTGTGTTTCGGAAGAAAACAGAACATATCGATATTTTTAGAACTTAATTACAAATTAATAGATTTTAAGATATTTCATCGTTAACTGAGCACAGATGATAAGTTAACAATTAATTATTCTTTTCATTAATTTTTCTTTTTGGTTATAACTGTATATGAGTCACAGCAACAATGAAATTAATTATACGCCCAACCACATTCTCTAAAATATGCCAACTGGCTATGAAACTGCTACAATGATATATTTTAGGCTGCGTTTCAATCACTAAGTAATTTATGAAGAACTTCATATTAGGAATTTTCTTTAAACAATGAACACGTCTCAGTTTTAATACTTTTCATGAAAATAAACAAGCATATCTAATGGCATGGTCTATTATTAAATGTACGTATTTCTTTATAGAATAATACAGAGAGTGCATAAAAGAATGTCCCAGTTATAAATCTTGATAGTATTAACTAAGCGTTGTAAGGTGTTGGTTCAAGGTCGCAAATAAAGAGTCACTCAAATAGTCTTAGGTAAGCGCATGCGCGACTACTGCTTTGTTAGTTACTCGCTTGCAGTTCCACATACGCAAAATGGTGACTCCTGAGCGTGAAGCGTTATTGCTGGACTGAAGACTTAAAAGCCGTTAGAGCTAGAGATTTTTTCCTTTGGGGGCTTTGTAAAAGATCGTGTCTATGTTCAGTCGCTACCTATTGATTTGCCAGAGCAGAGAAACAGAATGGAAGAGGCTATTGCTTCCATTACTCCGGACTTGTGAACCGAAGTAAGGGAAGAAGTATCAGACCTTAGGTTGGATGTGTGCCGTATAACTAAAGATGCCCCTACTGAACCTTTGTAAGGAAAACTAGGTTACTTTACCTTCAATTGGATGTATGATTTGTTGTAAATAGTCTAAATTAAACTGTTACACTATATCATTGAAACTGCGGCATTCTTTTATGGACACCCTGTATTGTATAAACCCAAAAACAGCATCCATAGAAAGACATTCAAAATGTTGATCTGTGGCTGGCATAGCTTATAATAAAGCAAATCTTTTTTGTTAGGTTTTTTATTTATTTTTTGACAAATATCACAATACTTTGCATATTGAATTATATCTCGAGTCATACTAGGCCAGGGTTGGCGAACCTTTTCATAGTCGCGTGTAAATTCTTTTCAAAAAATATTTTACTTCATCTTGACGTGCCAACTAAAAAACAAATTTAGTGGATTGAAATACAATGAATCAAAACTACTTGAAAATTACTTATTAAGATATTTTCTAAAATGTGTAACTCACATGTAAATATTACACTGAAATAATTACAGAAACAATTATATTTCAGAAATTAATTAAAAACATAAAATGAATAATTGTTGTATCCTGGAATTTCAATAGAATGCAAATAAATGAATTTATATGGCAACCACTCTCTATTTGATTTTTTGCATTATAAATTTGCGAAAACGATCACTCGCACATATAAATAGTAGAAAAAATAATTAAAATTGAAAAAAAGGCAGTTTATTTAAATAGCTCTGAAATTAATTTCCAAGTTGCCATAATTTACCATCGATAATAATCTTTCCTTTTTGATAGTTTTCAAATATTTTCTTTGTTTGATAAATTTTCGAAACCATATTGAATAAGATTAAAATTCTTCAATTTGCAATTAATCGAATTTAGAATCGAATCAGATCACCTAAGTTCGTACATTTTGTATAAAATCGCTGTATCCTCATTTTTAGACAAAATCAAAGCCGCGCCGTGCCAAAACTATTCTTTGGCGTGCCGAAAGTGGCACGCGTGCCATAGGTTCGCCGACCCTGTACTAGGCCAATACTAATCATGGGAAATAACATTTTTTTAAATACCAGGGTGACCAAAAGTTTCACGAGCAAGATCTAATATATATATATATATGTGTGTGTGTGTGTGTGTGTGTGTGAGTGGATGTGGTCTGCGGTTCCCAAAACATTCTAAACCACATCCTGACCGCAGTAAGAGGTGCAGCTAAAATCCCATGAGAACTGATGGAGTGTGCAAATTCTATAAGACAATAAACCTGATGAGTTAGTAGTTCTGAACCGCAGCCTGAGAGCTAAGGTTCGACGTAACGTTAAAGTTGTTCTGCGAGCTGACTTGGTAAGACGTACCAGTCAAGCTGCCGAGAACGCGTCGGAGTATCTTAAAAGCGGTTAGGCTGCCGTAAGAAATCACCCCTCATCCTCCTAAACCTTGTACATAGTTACTGTGATCTGTAAATAGAATTCATGCTTTAATCAAGACATTAAACCCTGATTGTTTCTATACTAGCGAGTGTTTAATCAGAAGCATTCATCACCAAAGTTCAGCTACGGTCAATCCCACCAATTCCACACACACATATATATATATATATATATATATATATAATAGAGAGAGAGAGAGACTAGCACTTTTCGAAAAATCTTTTCATTATGTCAATAATAATTCAATTTTCAATTCTACAATTTTTACTACACACATTATCCCTTTCTTGTGTCTCTATAATTTCACAAGCATCGGAAAGTAAACTAACAGTTCGAATGAAATAAGATATAGGATTTCTAGACAGCATGTCTGTTTCATCCTGTGTTGAAACCTTTTCATGTTTAACTTCATATCCAAACACGCTAAGTTTTAACCCTTTATGCCCCGACGGTACTTTAAAGTACCATTAAAATAACTTGTTATAAAATTCCTTTAATACATCGATTAGTAGTAATACAGTTTAGAATGAGTTATAGATTCTCCATTTTATCTTGTTCCATATGCATTATTTGTTTCACAAAACAAAAATATTTGTACACTGTAAAAAATTGCTGCAGTAATTTTACTGCAGCAGAGATTCCAGGCAAAGGCACATAAAAAATCAGTCTTTAATCCTAGATTAACAGACTTTGCCTTTAGATAAACAAGTTTTGCCCGTAAAAATTGAAATTTATGGGAGTTGACCGTTTATTTGGAAAAAGTGACATTTTCTGTAAATTTATTGGAGTAATTCATGGTAAAGTACCGTAAATTTACAATTTTATTTTTACAGTGTAAAAGGATGATTACTTTTTCCTTTGCAACGTTTCAGCTTTCTTGACGTTCAAAGATTGGAAGGGGGAGGAGAAGAGTTCCAATTCGGAAATATTTCTATATTTCTATTGTAAGAACGGTATATTTATACATTTCCTAATTCTACAAAATACTGAAAAAAATATTTAAAATAAAAGATTTGAGTGGAGTTATAAATGCTGCACAAAACCCTATAAATTCAACTTTAATTAATTAATTTTAATTGGTAAAATTCTTCTAAAATTTATTAAATGTAAATCTTCTAATGTTTCAAAAAATTACGAAAAATGCTTTAGAAGAGGAAATTTTCAGGAATTCGTAACTTGGGACATAAAGGGTTAAAGAACATCTGAATTACCTTCTTCTAAGATTTTTTACATTCTTTAAGCAAACTAGGGATGCATGATCGGTATGAATAGCAAATTTTAGTCATGTAAATAATGGTATAATTTGTCTAAAGTATCAACAGTAGCAAGAAATTCCAACAGAGTAAAAAAATGTTTTGTTCGTAACTTCTCAAAGCTCTAGAATAATAAGCAAAAGGGTATACAAAATTGTCATCTGTGGTTATTTTAACACGGCATCTACACTTGCAGCGTACCTTTGAAGCATCAACAAGCATCAGAAGAGGCAATTTAGGTCATAAATGGTAAAGGTTGTTCAAGCACTTAAAATGTTTTTGTAAGGATTGAAAAGAATTTTGACAATCGGAATTCCATTCTCAAAGGGTGATTTTCTTCAGCAATTTATTGAGAGGATGGCTAATTTTTGTATATTTATCTATGAATTTATGGTAAACCTTAATTGAACCTAGTAAGCTTTGAAGTTCTTTAACATTAGACGGAGGTTTTATATATATATATTTTTTTTTCAGTATTATCATAAGCAGGTGTTATGATCCCATTTTGTATTTCATAATCTAAAAATATAATTTTATCTTGGGTAAAAGTGCACTTTAAAATTTTCAATTTAATAAATTATAGTCTACACAATATAAAAAAAATTTCGGGTTAAATTAAATGTTGTTGGATATGTTCTTCTAAAACAGAAGAAAAAATAATTATATCATCAAAATAATGGTAAGCAAAGTCTATTTTAGATTTAGTAAGATTTTATATTTAGTACTATTGAAAATTAAGGGGTCTATCTTGACTCCAAAAGGTAAAACAGCCCAATCAAATAAGCCAGAATTAGAAGTATACGCTAATATTTCAGCATCTAAATGATGCATAGGTATATATTAGCAGCCAGAAGCTACATCCAAATTGTAAAAATACTTGGCACTACTCTATATCTCAAGTATAGGTAAAGGTTCTGCATCATTTTGAAATTATTGCATTTAATTTTCTATACTTTACACAAAGTCTTTTTTTTTTTTTTTTTTTTTTTTTTTTTTTTTTTTAAATCTTTATCGCGTTTTATAGTAAAGTGAGGACAGATGCCGCAGAGATTGTATTGGCGACACTAGCGCTCTCTAGGCCAAATTAAGAATTTCGTTGAGTGCCTAAGTGCTGTCTGCTGTGTTGTATACGTTTCCACCGCTTAATTGTCAGTATTTACATATTTATGCCGGTTTTTATGGTTTGAAACTGCATGGTAAGTTGCTAAAATTATTCTAATAAAGATTTATAACATATTTTAAGCAAAATAAGCAGAGATTTCATCCCAAAACCGATTGTAACTGTAGACTAGATCCTCGTAGAATACAGACATGTGCTTGTCTTTCTCTTGCGTCGCTTACATGACACAAAATGGCGACGCGGCATCTTACCCGCCACTTTGGGACAGATGCCGCGAAATATATTTTTGTTTTTCGGTTCAATAAATTCATCACTGCGATTTAAGTAGGACTTATATTTAAATGAATGTATATTAGCGCATTCTGCTACTTATCAAAATATTCTCAGCAACAGTGGTGGTTCACCAAGTATGAATAAGGAAAACGTAGGCCGTTTACAATTCTCACCATCTAAACTATTAAACAAAATGTCTCCTAGCCCAATGGTCAAAAGACCTATACAGCCAAGTAAGAGAAAGCAAAATGCTGCAAATATTACAAGCACAGATTTTATAAACAAGAAAAAAGAAGAAGGAAATAAAAAGCAAATGAAGCAAGAAAGCGTCAAAGAACGACAACTTAGCGGAAGTAAAATGTGTAAAAAAGGAAGGGAAAGATCAACTTGAAAACACCTCACTTGAGGAAGAAACGGAAATGTGAGTCATCTTCCGCCAGTGGCGAAAGTATTCCTCTTATTGATTCTGAAGTCAGTATTGGATTGGAATTTGATGACTCTGAATGTGCTGAGTGTCTGTAGTCATATCAAGAAACAAAGTCTAAAGCGAACGGGATTCAGTGCATAACATGCAATTGGTGGCTGCATGAAACATGCTCACGTTACTCTTGCAACGGAAAGTGTGGTGATTGTGGGCGAATAGATGTACGAAACAAAAAAATGAGAAGAAAAGCCAAAAATAAAAAGACTACGGCCTAAAATGAATGGAACTAGTACTTAAGGGCAAACTACAATGGTCGCGTGGATATAAACAAGTCGTTTATATCTTTTTTGTAATTATGCTGTCTATTGTTTCCAGCCAAATGTTGTTGTTTTTTTCTTTTTTTGCCTTAAGTTTTATTTTTTGAGCTTTCACTTTTGTAATTTCGTTAAACTTTTCACAATTTAGTGGTATATATAATTTATGTAAGTTTACTGTTATTTATTTTCATTTTAAGTAGTTTAAGGAAATAAAAGTGTGATTTACTTGAAATAGAATAAACAGCATAACTTTTTTTTCCATGCGGCATCTGTACCACACCCCATGCGGCATCTTACCCAGCACATAAAAAATGATGTTAAAAAAGGACGTTTGGGAAAATAAATATGCCTGCTTTATTAAGAGGGCTTTAACTTGTTTAACATAGAAATTTGATTCTAAAGGGTTCGATTAAGGATTTCTGGTACTTAGTTTTTTTTTTTTTTTTTTTTTTTTTTTTGCTTTATTGTACATTTTAAAAGAAGAAAAGTAAAACTGCGGCATCTGTCCCCACTTTACTATATTATTAAGTTGACAGTGGAAGAATATGGTCTATTACTTTTTGTAATTAATCCTGGTTCCAGCAAAGAATGGATTTGGCTATTAATTTCTGTTTCCTTTGGGGAGATGTACGATGAGATCTGAAAGATATAGGTAGGTCTGATTCAAGAAAAATGTGCTGCGGTTCAATTCTAATTTTACCAACATCATGTACATTGTACATTCTTTAAAAATAAAAATCCAAATATTATCTTAAAGTATTCCACAAAAGCCCTTTCTGAGTTAAATTAATTTCTTCACTCAAATTATAATAGCAAAAAATTGGGTCGCGAGAATTTTGAGGAGTTAATTACATGTAATAATAATCAGGATTATTAATAGTGTTAAAATCATAATATTATATTATGATCATAATCAATAATTGATCAATAATCGGACTATAAACATAATTAGGATTATTGACAATATTAAAAAAAAATTTGTTTACATCATGATCCTTAATTCATTAATGTTAACTTAAGAACTTAACAGTATAGCATTTCCCTGAAATACAGTTCATTTTCTACAATTTAAATTTAAATAAAATTCTCCACAATCCTTTAAAACCAAAGTAGAATGATCAAGATAAGTATCAAAAAGAAAAAATCTCATAGGTTTTCTAATATGACTTATATACATAAAATTTTTACATATTTTATTTACTGTAAAATTACATTTGTCTTTTCTAATAACAGTAGGGTTGATATATTTAATTCTAGCATTGAAGGTTCTGGCAAATTTGAGAGGAAAAAATAAATTCCAGAGCCTATGCCAATAACACAGGTAAACTTAAGCTGTTTAACGTAGAAGGAAATTATTAATTATCAAATAAAATTTTCAGAAGATGACACATTTTTAACATTTTGAACTGGTACTTAGCTTTCATTAAAACTACAGAATGTCCTAAAAGTTCCCGTACTGACGACATATGTATTTATTATTCACAAAAGCACAAACATTAAAACGATTACCTTTATGCTAATGCTAAAAAGCACTTTTAACATCACGTAGGAAAAAATACTGAACTTATATTTATAATAAATGTTCTAAATATCCAACGCTTTCTAGGAGGCAAAGCTGAACTTTTTTTGCACATGTTTTGTAGAAATGCATTTTAACATGCTGGGACTGACTTCTTGTATCCTTTGAGCAATGGCAGTTTTTAGATCATCTATTGTTTGAGGATTATTTGCATAAACTTTTTTCTTTAAATATCCCCACAGAAAGAAATCCGGGATGATCAGATCAGGGAATCGAGCTGGCAATTTTTTTTTTTTTTTAAATAAGTCGAACGAAACTATATTAATACATGGAAATTATTCCAGAGAGAAACATTCGCCTTGCACACAACATTTCAAATGAAAATCAAATTTCAAAGTAATTGCTTAACAGGCGCAAAGGCCAACATAATGAAAAAAATTCCATGCCGCGACTCGAACCCAGGCTATCAGTATAGCGCACTGACGTTCTACCGACTAAACCACATGGAACGATACCCAGCCTGGAAATTTTCTCACTATTATATGTTGGCAAGACTACAAACACAGCACAAGATGGAATATTTTATCGTGAGCCACCGACATTTATATTTTGTGTTTGCTCCATGTCGGTGGCTCACGATAAAATATTCCATCTTGTGCTGCGTTTGTAGCCTTGCCAACATATAATAGTGAGAAATTTTCCAGACTGGGTATCCTTCCATGTGGTTTAGTCGTAGAACGTCAGTGCGCTATACTGATGGCCCGGGTTCGAATCCCGCCATGGAATCTTTTTCACTATGTTGGCCTTTGCGCCTCTTAAGCAATTACTTTGAAATTTGATTTTCATTTGAAATGAGTCGATCGCCAAAAAATTCTTCAAGTATGTCCATGGTTTCATCACTTGTATGGATTATTGCACCATCTTGTTGGAACAAAAAATTTCGTTCATTCACTTCTGACAATACAACAAATTGCTGGATAAGTTCCCTGTATACAAAACTATCAACAGTTGATTCGAAAAGCAGAGGTCCAACTATCTTTTATCGAGATACACCACACCGTACGCCAATTTTTCGAGAATGTAAAAGATTGGTGTAACAACTTTCGGCGTTCCACTCCTGTGCTTGTCTTCCATGGAACCTGCATTACGAAATCGTCGAACGAACCGATATAACGTACCCAGCAAAGAAAGCCATCAGCTGGAAAAAGATGGCAGCCAGCAGTGCCATCAGTGGTAAAGTGCAAGGGTGCCATTACATAAACCTGTCGAAAAGTATCCGAGCCGAATGCAGCTGGCCCATCAGTGATGGCCAACAGCAGGTCAGCATTGATATGTCATCACATTACTTCAATCCGGCACTTTTCTTGCAGTGCTAGCACCTATCCCACTGCTATTCCTTTGCTGACCCAGCACTTTCCTTACAAAAATTTCTTATAGAATTCTATATAAAAAAAAAGTATTATATAATTATGGCTCTTTTTTCTATAAGCTAGTTTCACGAAGAGCTATAGAAATATCTGTAGGAGTGTCTACAATAGAAATGTTTATAGAAACATTTGAACTGCATGTGGTCACCCTCCCAAGTACTGACCGCGCAAGATGCTGCTTGGATTTCGTGATCGGACATGAACAAGTGCTTTCAGCGCATGCTACGATTGCTCGTAGTTTTCAAGTTCTCATTACACTATTTCAAGTTTTTTTATTTTGTGATTTACGTTCACAATCATTAAACTGGTATAGAAATTATTCTATTGTATAGAAATCCTATGTATTTTATGCGCTTTCTTTTATTATTGATTCTGAACTGCGTAAATTATGAAAACCGAAATCCTTTGTAACCTAGTAAAACCAGATTTAAGGAGAAAAAAAGTGCGTTGAAATAAAGAATTTATTTATTTATTAATTTACTTATTTATTTTGTTGGTGGCAGTGGTGCTATATTTTTTACAGTTTCAAAAAAAAAAAAAAAAAAAAATAGCTTCACAGCTTAAATTGTGTTAAAATATTCATTTCAGATTTGTGTTCAAATACTCAATATCTTCGATATTCGCAACGCCACCTAGTGTAAGGGTTCCCAGCAATAATGCTGCAAAAGTTCGTGCACTTCCATGTAGTGGTGGGCCAGCGCATGAGATAAAATGGATGCCCACCAGAACTTTATCTGATGATTTCCAACAGCAAAGTTGAATGAAGCTGTCCAGCAGTGGTCATGCAGTGGTAGACCATCAGCCAGCAGTTCTCCATCATTGCCAGCACCTATCTTGCTGCTAGCCAGCAATTTCCTCTTTGCTGGACCTTTACTTGGTATTGCATCATTTGGATATTTATTTCGCCAAACAACTTTACACTATTCAAATGATTTTCATTCAAAATAAGTTTTGAGCAGCGCAATTCTCTGAATGCGTGATAAATTTATTTCACTATGAAGAAAAGAATAACATAGAACTTTGGTCTCGCACTAATTGAGTGAGAAAAGAACCAAACGATAAAAACTCAAGAATTGATGCAATGATAAACAGAGGATAAAATTTAATATTTAAAAAAAAAATCGCGGACAATGACTTCTTTAAGTTGGAGTAGGGGAACTTTTAGGACACACTGTACAATTTCTTTGTCGTTGAAAAGTATTAAAGATACTCTATTAGTGCAAATTTTACATGATCTTGTAGGAAATCTTCGTTGATAATGCATAGCAGGAGCTCTAGACTTTTAAAAAACTTTGGTCTTATAGATTGAAAATAAGGGTTTGGTGGTCAAACCAAATTCCTAGGTGCCTTATTTTAATAGTATCCAGGTCTAACAGACTCGGATACATTTCTCACAGGCAAACCAGAAGATGATGGCGCTGGTACTAATCTACTTGCTACTCTATACCAGTCAGTAACAGTACTCGGGGGGTTAACATTCAAAACATTTTGATATTCTGCTTTTAGTCCATCAGTTAAACCTTGCAAAATAAAAAGCATATGGAATCATAACATAAGTTTATTACAACAAAGAAATACAATATAAGTTTTACAGAATTTTTGTATAAAAATAAAAATAAAAATAGGTTGTCTTAAAACTATATGGGCTTTTCGAGCATTTCGTATTTAAATTCAAATTCTGGATCCATTCATTTGAATTATCTTGAAAATCCTATCAGGCATGCATCAGTCTAGTGTTTGGAGCATGTGTGGCTTTAAAGAGAACGAACTCTGCTCTACATGTTGCTTTAACTTCTGAATAGTCGAAAATTCACGGCCGTGGGCGTACAACTCTCGTGAACGCTCCCAAAAGATTTTCAGTTGGATTCAGGTCTGAGCTTAGGGCTGGCCAGTCTATAACAGTCGCTTGATTCTGCTTATACCAAGCTGTTGTTGAGTGGGAGGTGTGAATCGATGCATTGTCCCTTTTAGAATTTCTAGTTTTTCCCATCTAAGATGGTTTCAATTGGAAGTAGATTGTTTTAGAGGACATTTTGATACTCCTTTGATACTCCTGTCGACCATTAAGAAAGCAATATCCGTTGTTTCGTTGAAACAGAACGCGCCACACACCTTGAGAGAACCCTTTCCTTGTTGTAGACGAAAGAACTCGTGAGGTTCTCGTCGTAAATCACATGTCGTATGCTCAGCCAACAGAGCTATTCAAATTGACTTTTTTTTCGTCACTGAAGAAAACATCCATTCATCCGTCCAATGCATGTGCTTTTTAATGCAAAGAACGCGTGCCTTTCTACGGTGCAATTTCAGAAAAGATGTCCAACACAATTTTAGATATTTTTAAAAATTGTTTGCCTATATGCGACGGTGAACAGTAGACCTCAAAATAAGGAAATCTGAAGTCCTCGCAATTTCACGAAATGACTTCCATTGGGTTGAAACTGCTTGCAAAATCTCTCTATCTTGTCGCTGAGACGTTTTCCTTGTTCTACACGAACTCTTTATTTTTGGAATCGCAGACGTACGTAGATAAGCGAAGTAGAGATCTGCCCGACCCGATTTTCATTCACGGCATTCGAGCCGGGCCGGGGCTAGCCTGGTCTGCGCTCTTTTCGGGCCGGGCCATATTTTTTTCTGAAAGCTCGAGTCGGGCCGGTGCTAACTTACTTTTTTCTGTAGAGAGCCGGGGCTGGTTTCATTCCTACTCTTCACGGCCCAAAATTTAAAGTCCTAGTCTTCACCCAGCCCGTTTGAAAATCGTTGTCTCAGCGTGGCCTGGTTCATTCAAAGGTCAGTTAAATTAGGCCTGGCCCAAAAATTTTTGCGAAAAATGTATACATTTTTAAATCGCCATTGTTCTACACTTAAACATTAAAATTTATTCTTTTTAAAGAATAGTAGATTTCTAGGCTTATTAAAATATAGATAAATTAAAATATAGTAAAACGTGTGAAAAGGAACCTGCCTATCACGGAACCCTATTTTAAATGGAAAAGCGTGTTGATCCATGCAAAATTAATATACTAATACGTAAAAAAAGAATATATAATGCATTTACACTTGCTAAGAAGGGAACTGGTCTATAACGCATTTTTTTTTCTTTTCTATGCAATTCCGTCTTTGAAGATTTTACTGTATAGCAATTTTCAGATTTTTAATACTTCAATACATGGAATATCTGAAACATTTACATACAAGAAACAGAGATTCAATTAAAAAAAGTAATAATAAATATCGCAGCCTGCGGCACTTCTATATAAGTGAAGATTATAAACATGAAAAAAAAAGTTAAGATAAATATTTTTGGTCAGAACTCCTCGCACGAGACAATTTTTTAACCAAATTGACGTAAAAATCAATGTTTTGTAGAAATTCAATCGTCGGGCTCGGCCCGAGATTTTAACTTTTTTCCGGTTCGGGCCGGCCTCCGCCCAGTTTTAAGTTTTTTACCGGGCCGGGTCAATATTTTTTTTTTCTACGGGCCGGTCTCGGGCCGAACTTTTAATTTTTGTATCGGGCCGGTCCGTTTTTTTCCTTTTCGGGCCGGGCCTGGAAATTTCGGCCCGTGCAGACCTCTAAAGCGAAGTGAAAGTTTGCAAAGAAATACTTGTGTCTACCAACCTATAATTTTTTCTACTATTGTGCTACAAGTATTTTTTCTTAAAGTTGTGACTATCTTTTTGTGATACCTGTGTACAGATGTGAGCAGTACCGGGTACAAAATTTATTCATACATACAATATGTAGGAATATTAGTAGTAGCCACTTCCACATTATTCACAAAAACATTCTATATATATCGAAGGTGGTCTCCCGAAGGATGCTTGCCTCGGGACCATTCATAGCCTAAGTCTGGCCCTGGAAATGACCAGTATTTTGTAACCCGGGAAGCCCGGATTGGATCAGCTAGTATTAAACGTTCGACTCAAATTTAATAAGTAAATGAACCTGTAATAGCAAAGCGAACTGCATGTACAATTATATATTACTTAGCTTAGAATAAAACTGCACAAGATACATTTCATTTAAACTATCATCATGAAATATTGACTCTGCAAAGATTTAATCTTATATGTTAACATTTATTGCTGATTTTATCAGATTTACTTTAAGTTAGCTAATAATTTAAAGCTCATATTAATATTCATATCTGCTTCTATTCTTCTAAATCTTACATTACTAAAGGAAAAAAGACCTAGAAAACAGGAATTCTGCTTTTTCAGAATTCAGCGTCGCTCCCGATGAAAAAAAAAAAACGTAAATATAGATAGTACAAAACATATGTCAGTTTTAAGACTTAAAATACAAGTTTTTATTTTATACAAAATAACATCATTTGCACACGCTGAAGAATTCCACATTTACGATGCAGTCTTAAACAACACCTACAGTATAAGGTATGCATATGACGTCACTATCACGAAATAATACACAAACTCAGCAAAATGCTATGTCGTCATTCAAGAAACTCGACAAAAAAAATCGGCTATCTAATGATTCATATGATGCCTCCATTTGTTTGTAACATTAATATGGATACTGAAAATGAAATATAGTTTATATGTTTATAATAACTGCATTTTTTATCCGAAATTATTCATTTATATTTTTTTTTTTCAAAATTTAGAAAATGTTATTACACAGGGATTAATAAAATTGTATTCTTTCAGTTTTTGATAGGAATTAAGTAAATGCGGATAAAATAAGTCACTCAAATATTCTTTAAAGTACATTATTATAGCAGACGATATTCTTAGCATAGCACGTATTTTAATTGCAATTTTTTTTTCAGTTGTTATGAGAAAATGGCAACGAAAAGGTATGGTGATCTACTATTTTCCATCATAGAGTAAAGAGAAACAATAGAGATGAAGTGTGGTTGGGTGTGACGCCAAAGATGTAACCTTAAAATCCACTATATTCTGCCCAAACCAAACCACGTGCTTTCGCAAAAAAAGAAGAAACCTTTTAGTAATACAGTTTTTAATTCATAATACAATCAAATGCTGCTTTAGAATACTTAGATATAAGCAAATCATTTTCATTTAGAGAAAAAATGCACGGGTTATGTCGAAGAATTCGGTCTCTGTTCCACGTGCTTGTTTTGTTTCGGCAGAATGAAAGCATTTAAATTTGAGCAATAACGCGCATCATATTGCAAACCGTTTATACGGCATAATGCATCTCCATCTATCTCTTTCCTCCATGACTATTTTCCCTTTACTTTCTACAGAAATGGAGTACCTTCGTTGCCACCATTACAGAAACGGTAGTAAAAACTACAAAATATAATAATAATAATAATAATTAATATCTGAAAAATAAATTGAGAGGCAGTTTTCAAACAAATTGCCTTTCAAAGTACATTTTTTTCACTATACGAAATGTAAAAATTGAAAATTTGCGATGTTTAGAAGTTTAAAAAATTGCAGTAGATTATTAGTATTTAACCGTATAATATGATACACCTGCTTCGTTTCAGGAGTGGCTTATGGTTAGGTGTAATGTTATTTTTTAGTGACGACATTTTAATTGTTGTCTGAAGGAAATAGCATATGGGGGATAATATCTCTTGTTACTAAATTGAAAATAATCTTTTATATAACTTATTCGATATTTTGCCTAAGTATCGTTATATTCGAAAATAAACAAAATGTTTAAAATAAATTAAAATTAAAGAAAATCTTTAAAAACCTTAATTATAACATGTCTTTACTGCAGTACAGGGGAAAAGAAACAAAGCATCCCATATGCTATATTTTGAGCCTCATTTCACACAAGAGAAGAAAAAAAAATAGATTTCAATCGATTGGGAGTAATATCTATTTTATATAATACTAGCTGACCCCCGCGTCATTGCCAGGCCCGTGATAATAAACTTAAATGAACCTTAAATTTGTATGATTATATATTTTTAAGTCGATTTTGTCTGAATTTATATTTTTAAATGTAAAAAATTGCGAAAAAAAATATTCATTTTTAGTGGTAAATATGCTCGTAAGAAAACTTTTTTTCATTTGAATAACAGGATTTCTCCTTTATTGCAAAATGCTATTTTTCACAAAAATATAATAAATTTCACAACCTATAGTTCCCAAATGTTTAGAGATTTAGATATGTATCTTATATAAAATGCGTGTCCGCTGACTGTGTCAAAAGCGAGCGAGACCGAGACAAAACACCCGGGTTTTTACTGTTTCCGTCAAAATTTTCACACATTTTATTTTGTAAAAAATAGTCCTACCGGTCCGAACGTTTCGAAATTTTTATAGATGATGTAAATCTGGTGTATTGAGATGTTCTAAAAAGATTGTGTTAAAATAAAGATGTTTAGTTTCTTTTATCGTAGAAAAATTATCGTCTCTGTGAGGCGCGAAGTGGCCCCGGTTTGCCAAGTGTATTTGAAAGAGTTAAGATTCGTATTTTTTAATACCATCGATTAGAAGAAGGTTTCCACTTTAAGGACATGTTTTTTGTTTGTCGCCACCTATAAAATTGCGCCTGGAGGGGCGTTGCCACAAGGGAGAAAAACGTTTTTCTAAAAACGACACTTTTGAAAGGTTTTTTTCAAAATGTTAACTGCGGTATTTTTTCGAATTGATTGCGGCATTTGAGATGAAAGAGTACGAAATTTTGGAATATATTTTCTAATGTTAACTGTACCGAGTGGTTTGATCGATTAAAGTTAAAGCAAAACTATTAAAACTCACAAAGAAAATCGAACGGTCGGTTCTTCAGTACCAGGGCTGCGGAGTCGGTGTTATTTTTCGGGGAAAAGAGTCGGAGTCGGAGTCGCTAAAAATATGCCGACTCCGACTCCGACTCCAAACCTTTTGTTGCAAATTTTGAAGGGAAATAAAAAATAAAACCAATTATGCTTAGTTTTAAATTTATGAACTGAATTATTATTTTATTTTTTAACTCAATGCATTAATAAATATTTAGTTATTTTTCAGTTTATTGGCATGTTAATGATTAAATATAAGGCAAAAGGGCGTATGTGATATTTTCCCAGTCATTAAGTGATTCATTTACTTATAGCTCATAGACGACACTATTGCACAATAACTAAATTAAAGTGAGTTTTGAAAGTTTTTTTGTATTGTTTTGTTTTTTTATTGTTTTTTATAAATTAAGTCCAACCCAATGAAGGAATCTATCCCAGACAAAAATAGATGTTTCAATTTAACCTCTGTCCATCCGTGTTCGGGTCGGGTCTTGAAATTTATATTTTAAATCAATCCGAAGCGAACCGGAAAGGAACCTGAACCCTGAACCCGATCCGAAATGAAATAAAATCAAAATTTTATTGGAATTATGAAAAATAGTCATCTCTAACAGCACTTTTATCTTCTGTGTAGGAAAAGGAATATATATTTACTTATTCGACTTATAAGTTAAACAATATTGTGGACTTCCTTTTGAAAAATCTGGTTAACCAGATCCGAACCCGCAATAATAATTATCAGACTGGCCCACAACGAAAAACATTTAGCGCCAACTCAATCCGAACCACCGTTCGAATCGGACCCTAACGAATGCAACAAACTACTTCAGATAAGAATGGATCCTTTGTCCAACTTATACTGCCTTATTTTTCAGTATTTCAGATAAAAAAAGAATGTGTGAAAAATATGAAATTGATTAATGCCGCTTATCACTACAATATCGGACGACTGAACTCGTACAGAATTTTTCTCATTAAATCAAAAAACTGCAGTTTTCTTCTTAAATATTTCTTACCAAAAACTTACACGTTCTTCCATTTCTAAGCCCCAAATAGTGTCTTTCCAAGGGCCGGGTTGCACCCGACCCGAATCTGAAATTTCTCCTGAAAGTCAGCCCGAAACCCGACAAAAAGGAATTCGTCAACCAAGTCCGAAAATGGAAAAAAAAAAAAATCGTCAATCCGACCCTAATTCGAGGCGAAAGAAAATTAGTTCATATTTTATAGAATACACAATTATGAAAAAAGCCTACAATTTCATATTTTTTGTATTAAAATGAACTTAAATACACACATTAATATTCAAATATATAGATTTTTCATTTGAAAAATATTCAGTACATATTTTCATTTGAAAAATATTCAGTACATATTTTCATTTGGAAAATATTCAGTACGTATTTTCTTTTGAAAAATCACGTCATATTAAAAGTGTCAAAACCTGACCCGAAGAATTTAAAGTGTATCTAGTTCCAGCTAAATTTGGTTATCCTATCCGATGGAGGACCGTAATTCTAACCTATTGTAGAAAAAATCCCTGCCGGCCCCGTCCTACAGGCGGAAGTAGATTTCGAATTTAAGTATACTAATTTCAACAACAAAAACTAAATCATGATTAGATATAAATCCACTTTAACAGTTTTATCTGGCTGCTTTTGACAAGTTTTTATTTCATTTTTATATAATAGCTGGTTTTATCAGAATCATGTTAAGGCGGTATTAAAAAAACATACTTTTCCCAGCTCAACAACTCGAAAATTTCTGGCACATTTTCAGATTCATTTTTAATGGAAAAAATATGAATGATTTTTGAAACGTGACGATTTTCTGACGTGATTTTAGAAAATATTTATAAGCGACATGTGTTTTTATTTTTCTTTCAATTAGTTAAAACTTGATTAATAAACAATTATTTTCTCAGTAGGGCAATATTTTTCGTTTCTAATACAATCGCTTCGGGAAATTCTGTTCAAAATGTCCACTTTGACATCACTTTTTGAAATATATTCTGCCTCTATCAAAAAAAAATCGATCATTACGGTACATTATATAGTTTTTGAATAAGATAATTTACCAATTGGATGTGTTTGAGAGCAAAAGTGAATTTAAAAATTATTAAGAATATAAGCAGTTTGGATTTGAATACACCCTTAATAAGATGATTTTTTTCTTCAACCGCTAAGTATTTTTAATTTGTTTTTGCTGCAAGGATTGGTCCTATCAAAAACTTGCAATATAAATGTTGAAGACAATATTAAGAAGATATAAGATAAATTCATGGGGATTTTATATCTTGTGAATTGACGGAGTTACGGAAATTTATCTTCTTCAACCCCCTTTTTTGTTTTCGTTTTCAATTTTTTTTGCGGTACGAATTGGTCATATGAAAAACTTATGAATATAAAAGTTGTACATAATATTAAGGTATGTATAATAAAATTAATTGGATTTCATATCTTGAGAATTGACGAAGTTAGGAATTTTTTTCTCCTAAAAACCCAATTTTTTGCGCTCCTTGAGTCCATTTAGGTAGATTTCGTATGAAATACTACCTATTGGGATCGTTCCTATGTTGGAATTTCTGACAATTTTTTGCAGATCTACACCGATCATGACCCCTAGAACCCAAAACTACCCTCAGTAAAAAAGTTTATATATCTATCTATCTATCTATCTATCTATCTATCTATCTATAGATATATATCACTTTCTTCTGGACACGATAACTTTCGTAATTCTGCACCAATCTCTTCCAAACTGATACATAAAATCAAAGGGCATAAAATCTCGGTCAAGTTCGTTAATGGGCAAAATCGGACCAAGGGGATTGAAATAGGGAGAGGTTTTGTGAAAACCGAAAACCCGCCATAACTTCTTAATTTTTGTACATATCAAATCAGTTTAAAGTTTTTATTACTTCTAAAAATAGGGCCAAAATTTTATGTATCACAGATTTTTGATAAAGTTAAAAATGGGCTTAAGGGGCGCAAAAAATAGGGTTTTTGGGAGAAAAAATTCATAACTTCGTCAATTCTCACGATATCAATTCCAATTAATTTTATTATAAATCTCCTTAATATTATCTACAACTTTTATAGTCACAAGTTTTTGATAGGACCAATTCGTACCGCAAAAAAATTAAAAACGAAAACAAAAAGGGGGGTTTGAAGAAGTAAAAAATTCATAACTCCGTCAATTCAAAAGATATAAAATCCCCGTGAATTTATCATATATCTTCTTAATATTGTCTACAACATCTATATAGACAAGTTTTGGATAGGACAAATTCTTAGAGCAAAAACAAATTAAAAATACACAGCGGTTGAAGGAAAAAAATCATCTAAGTATTCAAATCCAAACTGCGTATTTTCTGACTCATTTTACAATTCATTTTTCCTCTCAAAGGCTTCCAATTGGTACGTTTTCTTACTCAGAAACTATATAATGTACCGTAATGGTCGATTTATTGATAGAGGCAGAATATATTTTTAAAAATGCTTTTAAAGTGGGCATTTTGAACCGAATTTCCCGAAGCGGATTGTGTTTGAAAAATCATTGCATTAAGGATGCACCCAAATCCAAACTGCTTATTTTCTGACTCATTTTTAAATTCTTTTTTGCTCTCAAACGCATTTAATTGGTAGATTCGCTTATTCAGAAACTATATAATGTACCGCAATGATCGATTTTTTGATAGAGACAGAATATATTTCAAAAAAAGATGTCAAAGTGGGCATTTTGAACGGAATTTCCCGAAACAATTGTGTTATCACTTTCTTCTGGACACGATAACTTCCGCAATTCTGCACAAAACTCTTCCAAACTGATACATAAAATCAAGGGACATAAAATCTCAGTCTAGTTCGTTAATGGGCAAAAGCGGACAAAGGGGATGGAAATAGGGAGGGGTTTTGTGAAAACCGAAAAAAACCCATAACTTCTTAATTTTTGTACATACCAAATCAGTTTAAAGTTTTTATTACTTCTAAAAATAGCGCCGAAAGTTCATGCATCACAGATTTTTGATAAAATTTAAAATAGGCTCAAGGGGCGCAAAAAATAGGGTTTTTAGGAGAAAAATATTCCTTACTTCGTCAATTCTCAAGATATGAAATCAAATAATTTTATTATACATCTCCTTAATATTATTTACAACTTTTATATTCAGAAGTTTTTGATAGGACCAATTCGTACCAAAAAAAAAAAAAAAAAAAAAAAAATTAAAAACGAAAACAAAAAAGGGGGTTGAAGAAGAAAAATTTTCATAACTCCGTCAATTCACAAGATATAAAATCTCCATGAATTTATCATATATCTTCTTAATATTGTCTTCAACATTTATATAGACAAGTTTTTGATAGGGCCAATTCTTACAGCAAAAACAAATTAAAAATACATAGCGGTTGAAGAAAAAAATCATCTTATTAAGGGTGCATTCAAATCCAAACTGTCTATTTTCTTACTCATTTTAAATTCATTTTTGCTCTCAAACGCATCCAATTGTTAGATTCTCTTATTCAGAAACTATATAATGTACAGTAATGATCGATTTTTTGATAGAGGCAGAATATATTTCAAAAAATGATGTCAAAGTGGGCATTTTGAACAGAATTTCCCGAAGCGATTGTGTTAGAAACGAAAAATATTGCCCTACTGAGAAAATAATTGTTTATTAATCAAGTTTTGATTAATTGAAAGAAAAATAAAAACACAGGTCGCTTATAAATCTTTTCAAAAATCACGTCAGCATGTTTCATATATATATATATATATATATTTTTATTTTATTAAACATGAATCTGAAAATGTGCCAGAAAATTTCGAGTTGTTGAGTATGGAAAAATATTTTTTTTAATATCGCCTTAACATGATTCTGATAAAACCAGCTATTTTATAAAAAGGAAATAAAAACTCGTCAAAAGCAGACAGATAAAACAGTTAAAGTGGATTTATATCTAATAATGATTTAGTTTTTGTTGGTGAAATTAGTATACTTAACTTCGAAATCTACCTCTGTCTGTAGGCCGGGCCGGCAGGGATTTTTTAAATTTTATCAAAAATCTGCGATACATAAATATTTGGCCATATTTTTAGAAGTAATAAAAATTTTAAACTGATTTAATATGTACAAAAATTAAGAAGTTATGGCTTTTTTTCTTCGGTTTTCACAAAACCACTCCCTATTTCCTTCCCCTTGTTCAGATTTTGCCCATTAACGAACTTGACCGAGATTTTATGCCCCTTGATTTTATGTATCAGTTTGGAAGAGATTTGTGCAGAATTGTGGAAGTTATCGTGTCCAGAAGAAAGTGATATATATATATATATATATATATATATATAATGCTAACTTTATACTTTTTTGATGTGGGGTCGATCGGGTACATATGGAATCTAATTTTTAGCTTAATGCTGGATTCTGTTACAGAAATCGACTATGCTTTTGCTTATATTGGTATTTCATGTACCCTTGATAAAGTTAAATGCTATATAAGCTTCCGGCTATATCCTTCCATTTGATCTATTATTTATTTACAATACGTCTTTTAATGGTTTAACATTATTCTGCTGGTTTTTATTTCATATGTCTTTAATAGATTATTTTTTCAAAATTTGGTGGTTTTTCATATGTTTATATGGATTAATCGTATGCAATGTGCTAGTCAATCAGTGGATTTTGCTTAATTAGTATTTATAGGGTTCCATCTGTATTTTGTATAATGTTACAGTTATAATTAGATGCTAAATTTATTAATTTATTGATTTTATTATCGTAATTGGAAATAGATGATGATTTGTAATTATAGTTATATAGATAGATAGATAGATTGATAGATAGATATAAAGTTTTTTACTCAGGGTGGTTTTGGGTTCTTGGGGTCATGATCGGTGTAGATCTGCCGAAATAGAAATATTACAGACATTCGGTTTCTGTTTCAGTTTCGGTCAATCCTTAATCTTAATTACTATTTTATTTTGAATACTTTTTCAATTTGCATTATCTATATATCTCCAGCAGGTAAAAAATTAAAGCGCATTTCAATCTTTTTGAGAAACCCTATGTGTATGTCGGAGTCAGAGTCAAAGAGTCGGAGTCGGAGTCGATTGTTTCAAAAATCCAGGAGTCGGAGTCGGAGTCTGTCATTTTTCCTACCGACTCCGCAGCCCTGTTCAGTACGATGTTCTCTTCCTCCCAATGCGTAAATGGGTTACTGCGCATGGGCAAGTGCTTTTTGGAGCTCCCAAAGAAAAAGGTGGATTTTTTAAAGAGAGTTCGTTGTCGTTTTTAATTAATATCTCGGTTAATTAACAAAATATTAAAATTCTGAATCTCAGGTGAATTAGGAGAGGCTTTGGACTACCGCCACATAAATTTTTAGCCTTGTACGCACGGTATATTTTGCTAGCCATCGCAGACACACACACACACAGACAGAGCGAAACTTTCTTCTATTAGTATAGATGCATAAAATTTCCTTAGGAAATAACATACTTATTAAAAAGGGCAGAAATTCAATATTTTTTAATAGTACTCCGAAATTCTAAAAATATGCAGGTCAATGAGGACAATTTCGTTTTCCTCATCATTTCCTATTTACAATTAATGCTAAATGGATCATAAAACGTACAGCTTATCGTATAATGCAGATATTTTTCTTTCACAAAATGACCAAGAAAAATCGTAACTGCTTTTTTTTTTACATTGCTTTTTACATTACGTGGGGGCTCCGCCAAACTACGAGCTACGCTCGCCAACGCCGTTCTAACAAAGCAAATTCTAAAAGCACGCTAAGTTGATCGGCTTTAAAAAAGTTTCGGAAGACTGAATTATAATTAAAAAAAAAAAAAAAAAAAAAAGTAGCGATTTCCCTGTTAACGGGCTGTTTTCGTCTTCTATTAAGTCAGATCAGTGAAAATTTTGAAAATAAGCTAATATAAAATTAATTGAGTAAACAGAGTCTTTATCTCCCGGTGTATTTTTGAACAACGCTATAAGAAAGCTCTTTTAAATAAGACATTTTGAATGCATCGTTTTAAATATGTTATATGTATATTTAAATATGTTATATAAATATGTATATTTTCACCAAAGTTTTCTTTAATATTTTTAATATTCACATGAAAATAATTTTGTTGTTAAAAAGGAAATATTATTTGCGCTGTCTTAGAATTAACAACAATAGTTTAAAAGATTATATCAAAATATGAAATAAATGTCTCACGCAAATATATTTTTTAATTTAAACTGTTTGGCAATATTATTGTTTGGACATTTTAAATATGACGCAATTTCCTCCATTTTCGACTTTTAATGCATATTAATGAATTTATTATTTTACAATTTTCTTTCTTTTAAAAATCACGTGTAAATATAGTTTTTACGACGTAATTTTCAATATTTTCCTGTTTGTAATAAGTAATCATTTAATTCTAATTTGAATGTTTTTTTCTGCTCATAATAGTCACGCATAAATAATTTTTTAATCTGGAGGAAATGTTCTGCGTTGTTGTTAAAATTGGTAACAATTTAAAATAATACCCTCTTCTAAAAGATGTAAAAAAGTCTCTCGAAATCTTGAAAATTTGAATTCAAAATGTAAATAAATTCTCAAAAAACGAATCAAATTAAAAAAAAAATAAATGCAGTCTGCACACCAAGAACTTCTAATATATAAAATGATTCAATTCTTATGTATAGTTTTTGCTCCTATAAATCTTTTTTTAATGCACAATTTTGACCAACTTTAACATTAAGTATCTCTTAAAATAATTCTTCGATTTTAAAACTGTCCGCATCAGCGTGTTTATCAGACATTTCTCTAGAATACCACCGATTTTCATATTTTTGTACGGTGTAGTTTTCTTAATATAAACAGAGAAAGATCTCCGATCATAAAAAATTCAAAGACAGCGGAAGTGACAGCGTTAGTTTTTTTTTTTTTTTAGAATAGAGATATTTTTTATAAAAGCAACTTTGGTGTAACTTTGGTTGTGAGAAATCAAGAAATTGTCAGTGATAATAATGAGAAGAAATAAAACTTTTTACCGCCAAAAACATGAGAGGTTCAAAAAATTCTAATGTCTGTTTTCTGACATTACCAATCAAAATATGATATAGAGCAGAGCAAATTTTCAGATGCGGCAAAACTGGAAAATGATGGGTAAAAAGATCCTTTGTTCAAATAACGATATTATTTTATTTAAAGTTAAATTATGTAAGTAAAGCTTTATATATATATATATATAAAGCTAATATATATATATATATATATGTTATTTAAAGCAAATATATATATATATTTAATTTAATTTATTTATTTATTGCATATTTTGTTATCTTCAAAAATTTATTCTTTTGAATTAAAAAATTGTCACTAACTTGTTTTTTAACTAAAATTATTAAATTAAAGGAAAGCTGCTTATTTTAGCAAATGATTTAGTAACCTTATTGAACTTCTGTCACAAAACCGAATTCAATCTATTCAATGAACGGGATTGTAAGGATACTTGAAGTGTAATAAGAAAATAAATAACAGATATGTTATCTACTCATTTTTTGTTTCTAAAATGCATAATTAAAAAAATTACGCTTTTTAAAGTAATAACACGTAGGAGATAAAAGAAAGTTTTGAGATAGGCACATTCAGGGTTCTCGCTGCCGCTCGCCATTGCGCCATTGCGGCAAAATGCTTCATTTGGCGAGTAAACGAACAATCAGATTCGCCAAATTGCGAATGTTCAATTTCTGCTCTTTTTATGTGTGTGTGTGTGTACCAGTACAGACGAGATTCTTATCCGCGTTACTGAACGATTGATGTCGGTTTTTATGTTAAATCGCACTGTGCCATTTATGTTACTCTACACGTATTTATAGAGACTCTGACTACTGACTCAACATTAATTCAGTTTAACAACAGCCAAAGATACAGAAAGTATTATATTTCTAACTATTCTATCCATAGTTCACTCAACAACCTTACTTTTCTCAGAAGAATAGCAAATGGAAATTCCATCTCCATTCCCTCCACCAACACACAACCACAACATGCTTCTCTAACATTATAATGACCATTCATTGGAAGAAATTCATACGCATATATGAAAATCTTATCAATAGTTAAAAAAATAAGCTAAAGACGTTCCTACTAAAAGACTATAATAATGGTAAATCTTTAACTAATATTTGAGATACAACACTAGTTATCTAAAAATAAAGTTTAACTTTAATTTTGAAGCAATAGCAATATTTTTACAATATCATTACAACTTTGTATATATTTTTGAAAGAAAAAAAAGGGGGTAGGGGTGGGCAATGGACAAACAGATTTGCACTGATTAAGTATAAATTATCCATATCTAAAGTTTGGCTGTTTATTAAGACCTTAATAATAATTTTAAAAAATCATTAAAAAAACACATTGTGAGTTAAAATAAAATGAAATTGAAAAAAAAATATTTTTCAACAAAAAAAATATAATAAATTAATTAAATTTTATAAAAAATAAAATAATTATTTAAAAAATATATAGCATCATAACTATTTTTTAAATATTTAAAAATATTTTTCTTATCAGTAAAAGTTGGTAAATATATTTTAATAACCCATAATGACTAACAGATTGGTTAAACTATATCTTTCTTTCTGAGTAAGACTAATAATAACACAAAATATAATCTGATATCACAAGTTCAGTTCGTAATCACAAATTTTTATGCATATATTTTTTAATTAATTTATATATATCACCATATAATCAGAAAAGTGGTCACGACCTCTGAAAATTAAAGGGAAAAATAAATAACTAAACATTTCCATAGATTATTTTTAAATGAGTTTTTTGTTAAACACATTACATTCATTTCGTGCTATGTTCAACAGATGGCGCCATCAGCGAAGAGACGATGAGAAAAGTGAACTTCTGGACTTTCGGACAGTTGCGATTTATCCACTCGTAATTTGATGGATGTAGAAGGAAGCTTATAGTGTATTTCACTTCATCAGGGGTACATGAAATACAAATATAAGCAATACACAGTCGATTTATGTAAAAGAATCAAGCTGCAACTTGAAAAATAAATTCTTTTATGTACTCAATCGACCGTAAACCAAGAAGTATAAAAACAATATAAAATAAGAACTACATAGATTGAAAGAACTAAGAAAATTATTTGAACATACTTGTAAAAATAAATTAAACTTACCACCTAGACAATATTTGCAAGATCCTAAAAAAAATTTACAAGTACATCAAAGATATACATATACGGTTTAAGGTGATTAACACCGTTAGAATATGGAAAATGTATAATAGTTAACGGTTAAAAGTTAATCTCGTTAAAACACATATTTCTAAATTTAAACCAAAAAAAAAATGAACAAATAAGTAGTAAAATATATTCAAAATGATGCATAATTACGTATACAAATTAATAAACTAATATTAAATTGTTTAGATAATAATAATATATATATATGGGTAGGGGAAATAGGAGAGTTAGCCATCAGCAGGCGGATTGCGGATTGAGGAGGAGGGAATAATCCACATTCTGGATGGAGGAGGAGGGTGGAATCCACATGTGACTGGTAAGGGAGACTTATCCTATAGTAGGAGGGGCTAAATGTTTGAGGGGGGTTTAATTTTTGAGAGGGGCTTAATTTTTTTTTTTTTTTTTTTTCGAATCGACATAGAGTAGAAATGGAAATATCATACTATAACATACTGAGTTCGGTATTTTCGAAAGAGAGTTTGAGGAGCCTAAATTTTTTAGAGGGGCTTATTGTTTTAGGGAGGCTTAATTTTTAAGGGCGATTAATTTTTTTTTCTGAATTGTCTTAGAATTTGAATGAAAATGAAAATGTCTTATGTTTTCTGAAGAAAATCTTTGATGCTGCCATCTGTATGCGGTAGTGCAAATTTATTTTTGAAAATGGAGTTTCCACAAGTTTTGGGTAAGATTTGAACATGCAAAATAGTCTCTTGACTTGATAATTTGGGGTAGGTTTAACTGATAAACAAACTATGCCTATATGTTTAGATTTTAGATGATTCAAAACAAAAAATTGTATTCCCCCTTCTGTATGTGCAAAGTGAGGTCGGTTTCTTTAGATAACTCAATAATACCTATTTTAACTGCTCACTTTGCGAATTCCTTTAATGTATATGATTTTTATTTTTAGTTTAACTGATTTTATCGATTTTGCATACGAGAGTTTAATTATTTTACGCACAAATGTATGATCATTTTAGGAAGCCGTGGTTTCGAACCTGCGAACTCCGATTCAAATTTCATTTTTTGTAACTGATAAGCTATCCACTATTCAAACCGCGCCCCAATATTTTCTAAGTTACTTTTGAGCACTCTATATATTTTTTAAATACCTACCTCTCCCTCTTTCTTATACTAGAGAAGTTATTACAATTTATGTTTAACGTTTAAATAGAAGAAATGATTAATTTTTGATATTTCTTTAGTAAGCAAGTCATTTTTGTAGATTGATTAGAAGGCTACCAAACGATTTGAATTAAACATTGTTTTTACCAGTATTAATCCACCTAAGTTTAGAATTGTACTTTTTCTTGTGAACCATATCATATTCATTTAATCGTCTGAAATTTCAAATAGACTTCCTAAACCCCATTATCAACGTTTCTCACTATCTTTCACAAACATCTAATAAGTATAATCAGCTTTTTACAACAGAAGATAGCTAATATGTAAATAATGATTTTAGAAGAGATTATTTCACTTGTTTACAGATTTTAAATGAAAGTTTGTCAGATTTTCTATTTATCAATTATTATAAATTGAATCAACTCATAGTTTGTTATTGCAATAGATAATTATTTGATGATTCTACACTAGTTCTAATGAATTTTAAAACTACTGCTTCAATTCAACTCATTCTTTCATACAGTTTAATAAATTTAGTATGAATTAAACCATTGGTTTGTCATATATTTCACTGAAATAATAAAATTAATTTGTAAAACCTTAGAATGACGAATTCAAAAACGTAACGAGATGAATCATATACTTTTTAAACATTACATAAATACCTTTGAATTGATTCACTTCCTGTGAACCTACACATACTTTTTTATGTCACATGTTTTTCTGAAATTTTTGCACCAATCATATTACATGATTTGCACCATCGTAATAATTTGTTAACATGCGCCCCCTATGATTATATATAAAATTGAATGAAACGAGACTTTTTCATCAATGTTTGCTATTTTATGAGTGTGTGAAGACGCTTTATACTTAGGATAATATGGCTAGTTTTCAAGATGGACATTCTATTATGTTAAGCGATGATGTATCACGTTTGAATAATCAATCTTTTTCATCAAGATTAGATGATCAAGACATGGGATTAACAGTACAACCTAAAGAAGAACCCGTTTCAGATGATGAAGCGGAATCCTCCTCATCAGAACTAAAGAAACAGAAGCCACTTTTTTGTGTACTGTTTGCAGCAAATCTTTTTCACGAAAAGGCAATTTAAAACAACATTTGACGATTCATTCAGAAGAAAGGCCATTTGATTGTGACATCTGTCAAAAAGCATTCTCTAGAAAGGCTATTTTGAATCGTCATAAACTATCCCATTTAAATATTCCTTCCCAACATAAATGTGATTCGTGCGGTGAAACGTTCCCAAGAAAGTATGACTTATTAAAACACATGAAGATCCACAAGTCCTCCAAAAAGGATAAATGTATGCAATGCAGTGAAATATTCAATCAGAAGTCCGATTTTTTATATCATTTGAAAACTTCACAAAGAGTTAGATACAAAATTGATAATTCATCTTCTTTGAATGATATGTTTTTTGAGAAGGTTAAGCATTTTAAAAAGCAAAATGCGTTAAACATATTTACTAAAACTGTAATCAACTCTAACGAGGAGAATGCTACAGACTTTAACACATTTTTTAATAGTATTCAATCGGACGTTTTAAACGAATTAAACTACCAGATTCAAGTTAAAAGATCGATGAAATGGTATGCAAGTGTACAAGTTGTTGTATATCGCGTAACACAGGAGGGTGTCTTAGAGACAGCCACTCCCTATTTCTTTTCAAAAACTATACTTGAATTAACGAATCAAAACTTATCTGAACATGTTGAGGATACCTTTGCAAAAATTATGAAGTCCTATGAGAAGTCCACCAGACGTGGTTTTAATTGGACATTAGATAAAATATTGAATTTAGAACTATCTACTTTTAAAATATAACATTATTTGAAATGTTTATACCTTTTTGAAATATGTGTACTCATGTTTTCACTATTGTAACTATTGAAAATGACGAATAAAAAATGTGTAAATGAAAAAGCTTTTGTCTTTTTTATTTTTGTTAGAACGATTTGTGATGTTTAATAATTCATGAAGTCGTAACGACTTTACTTAATTTTTTTTTTTTTCAATTTCTTATCGAATGAATAATGAGTTAACCATTTTTTATTAATTTCGTATTGAAAGTCTGAAATTATACATTGAATTAGTTATTTTTCAATATTTCTAATTTATTATAATTATTTTTAAAGTTTAATATATCACTTGTCGTTTGTATAAACAACTGTTATTGTTTATTAATAATAATATTATCATTTATTACCATACAATTCTTTAAAAAAGTGTAGAACCATTAACATAATATATCATTCACCACTTTTTAAAAAACTGTTACATTGTGTTGCCATTGAATTCTTCAAAACAAAAAAGAATAAAACTAAAATCATTATCATTAAATATCATACATCACTTATATAAAAATTGTTACCTTGTGTTGCCATACAATTCTTCAAAAAAGAATAAAACTAAAACCATTAACATTAAATATCATACACTGCATACATAAAAATCGTTACCTTGTGTTGCCATACTATTCTTCAAAAAAGGATAAAACCATTGACATAATATATCATTCACCACTTAAATAAACTGTTCATATATTTTTTTGTAGATTTAAACTAAAATTAATGACATTACTAATTCTTTCAAGTGTTTATCTGTAACCGACACTGATTTTTAATGTATATTAAAGGATGTGCTGTTTCTAGACATTCCGTTTCCAACTGATTTTTGTTCTAACTTCATCTAATGTTACCTTTATTTTTTGAAAATGGGTTCTGTAGTAAATATGTTAAAAAGATCTTCCGACAAAGTGGCTTCTTCTTCAAAGTATCAACATTTAGAAGAACCTAATGATCGCACTTCCGCAAGTAAATTAAATATACCAGGATTGGAAATTCCTAATTTATTAAACACTGACTGTGGGACAATATCAAGTGATTTATCCACTACTGATTACTCACCGAATGTGAAATCTGAAATCGATATGAATTTTTTTATCCCTAACTTTGGTGATGATACTACATCTTCCGAGAATTCATGTCAAGAGTCAATTTCTGTCGAGGACTATTTGAATGTATTTTTCAAAGACATGAATTTTGCATCCGCTTTAACCTCGACCCCAGCTAGTAACATAATTTCCCAAGACGAGTCCTTTCAAGAACCTACTATTGGCCAAGAGGTTTCTGACTCCCAACCAAGCAACCTTTCTAAAGCAAGTGATGAATTACAAAGCACCACTCCACCTACGAATGTCATTCCACAGTCTAAAACAACCAAATCCAGTCATCCTATTGTATTTCGAGAAGAACTCAGAGACTGTATCTTTTTAATTTTAAAATTGCATAATAGACAATTTCATATTCATATTCGAGAGTTTAAGCGCAGTGGGCTTACTAGTGAAGAAATTCTAACGAAAAATGGAATTATTATGGATGTTAACAGCTGGTTCGAATTTTGCAAGAAAATATTTTCATTTAATTTGAGATATAAAAGTTCCTCATTTGTTTCTAATAACATGATATTAGTGTTAAATTTTAATAATTCTATCATGCAAATTAAATTTTAAAGAATTATTCTCACATTGACTTAGACGAGTATCAATTGGTGAAATTAAAAGAAAAAATACATGATTTGAATAAGGAACTTCTTCAGCATATATATGTAAACCATATACCAAGCTTAATTAGGCAGAAATGAATCATTGGTCATATATCTACAGAAAATGAACTCATGTTGCAGTCTAAACTTATAACATGTATTGAGAATAATGTATTGACTATTCTAAACCGCATTTTTGAATGTGATGGATGTATTTTTAAACAGAAATCTCAAAGCCCTCATTCCTGTTATATATTAAATAATCGACAAAAATTTGAAAAACTAGGAGAGATGTTATTAACACTTATAGATTTAGATTTTGTTATTTCCTCATTTTTAAACGCAGTGGATTGTGTTAGTGAAAACTTTTTATCAAACATTCATGTAGAAACAATTCAAAACGAATTCTTTAAAATAATAAAATAAAATGTATTGCTATCCTTTTTAATACGTATGTGTTTATTTTTCCAAAGTATATGTTTATTTTGTTATGTCTTTTAGAACTTTTAATAGAGTGTTAGACTTAAATTTGCATAAGTATAACTAAAGAAATCAACAATTCTTTAGCAATTAAAAAAAAAAACACACAAGATAAAAATATTAAACTAATAATCTTAATACTATAATTTCTACTTTCTAAAAAAAAAAAAAATATATAAAACTTAATTATATAAAAAAAAGCTTTCAATAATAATAATAATAATCAGTTTACAAAATTAAAAAATTAAAAAAAATTAAACTCAATTAAAAATTTTTTGAAAAGTTAAAAAAAAAGTTTTAAAAATTAAAAAATCTTTATGGAAAAAAAACTAATTAAAAAAAAATATTAAAAAGTTTACAAAATCAAAAAGTTAAAAAAAAAAACTTAAAAAAAAACAAACTCTGAACAAAATTAGGTTATCAAAATTAAAAAAAAAAATTAAAAAACTAATAAATTAAGTTTTCAAAAGTGAGTTTACCTATCTGTATTTGTATACATGTATGTGATTTTCATTATGTTTTAGTTTAATAATTTATATCTTCTTTTTATCCTGTAAAAGTGTTAAATTAATATATACGTAATAAAAATATTTGTAAGTAAAATTAAAAAACAAAAAATAACATAAAAAATGTATTCAAAATTAAAAAAAAAACTTTGTAAATAAAAAAAAACTTTTCAAAACTAAAAAAAAAAAAAAAAAATTTTATAAATAAAAAAAAAAGTTTAAAAAAATTATAAGTAAAAAAACTTTTCAAAAAAAATTTTAACTAAAAAATAACTTATCAATATATAAAAATAAAAAAATAAAACAAAAAGTTTTCAAAATTAAAAAAAAAATTGTAAATAAAAAAAAGTTTTTCAAAAAAAAAAGTAAGTAAAAAAAGTTTTCAAAATTAAAAAAAAACTTTGTAAATAAAAAAAAAGTATTAAAAAGTTTATAAAATTAAAAAGTTTAAAAAAATTTGAAAAAAGTTTTCAAAATTAAGTTATTAAAATTTAAAAAAAAATAATAAACTTAATAAATTATGTTATCAAAAGTCAGTTTACCTATCTGTATATGTATGTGACTTTCATAATTAAAAAGTTACCAAAAAGTTCAATTAGATGGCAAATACAAGTATACAATCATTCATATATCAATCAGTCATAGCAATTAATCAATCAATCACATTAATTTACCAATTAATGATATCAATCATATCAATTAATCAATAAATCAAACCAATCAATCATATTAATCAACCAAACAATAATATCAATCATACCAATTAAACAATAAATCAAACCAATCAATTAATCATATTAATCAATCAAACAATAATATCAATTAATCATATCGATCAATAAATCATATTAATCATATCAGTCAATCATATCAATCAATCAATGAATCATATTAATTAATCAATCAATCATATTAATCATATCAATCAAGATATCAAATACAAAATATTCATACAAATAAATCATATCAATTGCAGTTCGAGTATTACAAGTTAGTATAATAACCTTATAAGAAAGTTTTGAATTAATACAATGATTAACTACCAACATTTTGTAATGGCACATTTTTCCAAAAGCAATGTATGATTATATTTTTTAGTTTAAAAAAATATTTAAAATGCTTTTGAAAGTTAACAAAATTATTTTTCAAAAGTGTTAAAAAATATTACAAGCTGCTAAAACATACAATTTAACAAGAATGAGTTGATCTATATTTCATTTCTACTTGCATTTGAGTGCATATATACGGATTCCTCATTTCAATTATGTTCTGTAGTATAGACTTCAAAAAAATTATATAAAAAACATTAAATTAAAATATTCTTTAGTTATTAAAAAGTTTAAAAAAATTAACAATTTTTTAAATATTATAAGATAACAAAAATTATTTTATAATTTATTAAAAGTGAATTTACCTATCTCTATATATGCGTTTAATAATATAAATATTTTTTATGTTAACATCCTACCCACATTTTCTTTTATAGTCATACACATCGAAACAAAAAACAAAAAACAAAAAAAAACAAAAACAAAAAAAAAAACAATCTATTATTAAATTTTTCTATTTAAAAATTTAATACATTATACTTAAACATTCGTATAAAAATAGCGAACTTACCGTACTTGAACTCAAAAACGTAATCAATGTGACGTAATCAATTAGATATCACGTGCCTCCCTCATGTCTTTTGTCTTATCTACAATCAGATTGTATTATCAATCACGTGATCTAACTGATATGATTCTACACCAAGACACTAACCATTTTCACTTCAGTCATCGAATATGTAGGTCAGATATTTTTTTGAAAGTCTTTTATGTTGTGGAATCTTCAGCAACATGATATCAAATATTTGCAAATAAAGTCATATTAAAATCTTTCTCGCAATTGTGAACAAAGATTAATTTTCATATTGTTTAAGTATAATCATTGATTATTTAACTGAATAATAATATTTTTAGAAGTAACGTAAATTTCTTATAAAAGTGGAAATATTTATTGCATCATTCATAGAATTCAAGTTTGAATATTGACCAAGTTTTTTAAACTTGTATAATTTATACTAGTATTTGGTATATACTAGTACTTAGTGAAAACTAGTATATTAATTTAACACTTTTACAGGATAAAAATAAGATATAAATTATTAAACTAAAACATAATGAAAGTCACATACATGTATACATATACAGATAGGTAAACTCACTTTTGAAAACTTAATTTATTAAGTTTTTTAATTTTTTTTAAATTTTGATAACTTAATTTTGTTCCGAGTTTGTTTTTTTAACTTTTAAATTTTGTAAACTTTTTAATATTTTTTTTAATTAGTTTTTTTTCCATAAAGATTTTTTAATTTTTAAAACTTTTTTTTTAACTTTTCAAAAATTTTTTGAGTTTAATTTTTTTTTAATTTTTTAATCATGTAAACTGATTATTATTATTATTGAAAACATTTTTTTATTTTAGAAAGAAGAAATTATAGTATTAAGATTATTAGTTTAATATTTTTAACTTGTGTGTTTTTTTTTTAATTGCTAAAGAATTGTTGATTTCTTTAGTTAGACTTATGCAAATTTAAGTCTAACACTCTATTAAAAGTTCTAAAAGACATAACAAAATAAACATATACTTTGGAAAAATAAACACATACATATTAAAAAGGATAGCAATACATTTTATTTTATTATTTTAAAGAATTCATTTTGAATTGTTTCTACATGAATGTTTGATAAAAAGTTTTCACTAACACAATCCACTCCGTTTAAAAATGAGGAAATAACAAAATCTAAATCTATAAGTGTTAATAACATCTCTCCTAGTTTTTCAATTTTTTGTCGATTATTCAATATATAACAGGAATGGGGGCTTTGAGATTTCTGATTAAAAATACATCCATCACATTCAAAAATGCGGTTTAGAATAGTCAATACATTATTCTCAATACATGTTATAAGTTTAGACTGCAACATGAGTTCATTTTTTGTAGATATATGACCAATGATACATTTCTGCCTAATTAAGCTTGGTATATGGTTTACATATATATGCTGAAGAAGTTCCTTATTCAAATCATGTATTTTTTCTTTTAATTTCACCAATTGATACTCGTTTAAGTCAATGTGAGAATAATTCTTTAAATTTTTAATTTGCATGATAGAATTATTAAAATTTAACACTAATATCATGTTATTAGAAACAAATGAGAAACTTTTATATCTCAAATTAAATGAAAATATTTTCTTGCAAAATTCGAACCAGCTGTTAACATCCATAATAATTCCATTTTTCGTTAGAATTTCTTCACTAGTAAGCCCACTGCGCTTAAACTCTCGAATATGAATATGAAATTGTCCATTATGCAATTTTAAAATTAAAAAGATACAGTCACTGAGTTCTTCTCGAAATACAATAGGATGACTGGATTTGGTTGTTTTAGACTATGCAATGACATTCGTAGGTGGAGTGGTGCTTTGTAATTCATCACTTGCTTTAGAAATGTTGCTTGGTTGGGAGTCAGAAACCTCTTGGCCAATAGTAGGTTCTTGAAAGGATTCGTCTTGGGAAATTATGTTACTAGCTGGGGTCGAGGTTAAAGCGGATGCAAAATTCATGTCTTTGAAAAATACATTCAAATAGTCCTCGACAGAAATTGACTCTTGACATGAATTCTCGGAAGATGTGGTATCATCAGCAAAGTTAGGGATAAAAAAATTCATATCGATTTCAGATTTCACATTCGGTGAGTAATCAGTAGTGGATAAATCACGTGATATTGTCCCACAGTCAGTGTTTAATAAATTAGGAATTTCCAATCCTGGTATGTTTAATTCACTTGCGGAAGTGGGATCATTGGGTTCTTCTAAACGTTGATACTTTGAAGAAGAAGCCACTTTGTCGGAAGATCTTTTTAACATATTTACTACAGAACCCATTTTCAAAAAATAAAGGTAACATTAGATGACGTTAGAACAAAAATCAGTTAGAAACTGAATGTTTAGAAACAGCACATCCTTTAATATACGTTAAAAATCAGTGTCGGTTACAGATAAACACTAGAAAGAATTAGTAATGTCATTAATTTTAGTTTAAGTCTACAAAATAGTATATAAACAGTTTATTTAAGAGGTGAATGATATATTATGTCAATGGTTTTATCCTTTTTTGAAGAATAGTATGGCAACACAAGGTAACGATTTTTATGTATGCAGTGTATGATATTTAATGTTAATGGTTTTAGTTTTTTTTTTTTTTTTTTTTTTTTTTTTGAAGAATTGTATGGCAACACAAGGTAACAATTTTTATATAAGTGATGTATGATATTTAATGATAATGATTTTAGTTTTATTCTTTTTTGTTTTCAAGAATTCAATGGCAACACAAGGTAACAGTTTTTAAAAAAGTGGTGAATAATATATTATGTTAATGGTTCTACGCTTTTTTAAAGAATTGTATGGTAATAAATGATAATATTATTATTAATAAACAATAACAGTTGTTTATACAAACGACAAGTGACATATTAAACATTAAAAATAATTATAATAAATTAGAAATATTGAAAAATAACTAATTCAATGTATAATTTCAGACTTTCAATACGAAATTAATAAAAAATGGTTAACTCATTATTCATTCGATAAGAAATTGAAATAAAAAATTTAAGTAAAGTCGTTACGAATGAAAAGCAAAAGCTTTTTCATTTACACATTATTTATTCGTCATTTTCAATAGTAACAATAGTGAAAACATGAGTACACATATTTCAAAATGGTATAAACATTTCAAATCATGTAATATTTTAAAAGTAGATAGTTGTCTAATGTCCAATTAAAACCACGCCGTGGACTTCTCATAGGACTTCAAAATTTTTGCAAAGGTATCCTCAACATGTTCAGATAAGTTTTGATTCGTTAATTCAAGTATAGTTTTTGAAAGGAAATAGGGAGTGGCAGTCTCTAAGACACCCTCCTGTGTTACGCGATATACAACAACTTGTACACTGCAAAACGTCCGATTGAATACTATTAAAAAATGTATTAAAATCTGTAGCATTCTCCTCGTTAGAGTTGATTACAGTTTTAGTAAATATGTTTAACGCATTTTGCCTTTTAATATGCTTAACCTTCTCAAAAAACATATCTTTCAAAGAGGATGAATTATCAATTTTGGATCTAACTCTGTGTGAAATTTTCAAATGATATAAAAAATCGGAGTTGGGATTGAATATTTCACTACGCTGAATACATTTATCCTTTTTGGAAGACTTGTGGATCTTCATGTGTTTTAATAAGTCATACTTTCTTGAGAACGCTTCACCGTACGAATCACATTTATGTTGGGAAGGAATCTTTAAATGGGATAGTTTATGACGATTCAAAATAGCCTTTCTAGAGAATGCTTTTTGACAGATGTCACAAACAAATGGCCTTTCTTCTGAATGAATCGTCAAATGTGGTTTTAAATTGCCTTTTCGTGAAAAAGATTTGCTGCAAACAGTACACAAAAAAGTGGCTTCTGTTTCCTTAGTTCTGATGAGGAGGATTCCGCTTCATCATCTGAAACGGGTTCTTCTTTAGGTTGTACTGTTAATCCCATGTCTTGATCATCTAATCTTGATGAAAAAGATTGATTATTCAAACGTGATACATCATCGCTTAACATAATAGAATGTCCATCTTGAAAACTAGCCATATTATCCTAAGTATAAAGCGTCTTCACACACTCATAAAATAGCAAACATTGATGAAAAAGTCTCGTTTCATTCAATTTTATATATAATCATAGGGGGCGCATGTTAACAAATTATTTCGATGGTGCAAATCATGTAATATGATTGGTGCAAAAATTTCAGAAAAACACGTGGCAAAAAAAAAGCATGTGTAGAAAGTTCACAGAAAGCGAATCAATCCAAATGTATTTATGTAATGTTTAAAAAGTATATGATTCATCATGTTACGCTTTTGAATTCGTCATTCTAAGGTTTTACAAATTAATTTTATTATTTGAGTGAAATATATGACAAACCAATGGTTTAATTCATACTAAATTTATTAAACTGTATAAAAGAATGAGTTGAATTGAAGCAGTAGTTTTAAAATTCATTAGAATTAGTGTAGAATCATCAAATAATTATCTATTGCAATAACAAACTATGAGTTGATTCAATTTATAATAATTGATAAATAGAAAATCTGACAAATATTTCAAACTTTCATTTAAAATCTGTAAACAAGTGAAATAATCTCTTCTAAAATCATTATTTACATATTAGCTATCTTCTGTTGTAAAAAGCTGATTATACTTATCAGATGTTTGTGAAAGATAGTGAGAAACGTTGATAATGGGGTTTAGGAAGTCTATTTGAAATTTCAGACGATTAAATGAATATGATATGGTTCACAAGAAAAAGTACAATTCTAAACTTAGGTGGATTAATACTGGTAAAAACAATGTTTAATTCAAATCGTTTGATAGCCTTCTAATCGATCTACAAAAATGACTTGCTTACTAAAGAAATATCAAAATTTAATCATTTCTTCTATTTAAACGTTAAACATAAATTGTAATAACTTCCCTAGTATAAGAAAGAGGGAGAGGTAGGTATTTAAAAAATATAGAGAGTGTTCAAAAGTAACTTAGAAAATATTGGGGCGCGGTTTGAATAGTGGATAGCTTATCAGTTACAAAAAATGAAATTTGAATCGGAGTTCGCAGGTTCGAAACCACGGTTTCCTAAAATGATCATACATTTGTGCGTAAAATAATTAAACTCTCGTACGCAAAATCGATAAAATCAGTTAAACTAAAAATAAAAATCATATACATTAAAGGAATTCGCAAAGTGAGCAGTTAAAATAGGTATTATTGAGTTATCTAAAGAAACCGACCTCTCTTTGCACATACAGAAGGGGGAATACAATTTTTTGTTTTGAATCATCTAAAATCTAAACATATAGGCATAGTTTGTTTATCAGTTAAACCTACCCCAAATTATCAAGTCAAGAGACTATTTTGCAGGTTCAAATCTTACCCTAAACTTGTGGAAACTCCATTTTCAAAAATAAATTTGCACTATCGCATACAGATGGCAGCATCAAAAATTTTCTTCAGAAAACATATGACATTTTCATTTTCATTCAAATTCTAAGACAATTCAGAAAAAAAAAAAAAAAAAAAAAAAATTAATCGCCCTTAAAAATTAAGCCACCCTAAAAAAATAAGCCCCTCTAAAAAATTTAGGCTCCTCAAACTCCCATTCGAAAATACCGAACTCAGTATGTTATAATATGATATTTCCATTTCTACTCTATGTCGATTCGAAAAAAAAAAAAAAAAAAAAATAAGCCCCTCTCAAAAATTAAGCCCCCCCCTCAAACATTTAGCCCCTCCTACTATAGGATAAGTCTGCCTTACCACTCACAGGTGGATTCCACCCTCCTCCTCCATCCACAAGGTGGATTACTCCCTCCTCCATCCACAAGGTGGATTACTCCCTCCTTCTCAATCCGCAATCCGCCTGCTGATGGCTAACTCTCCTATTTCCCCTACTTATATGCATATATTAATTTTCCTTTACGCGCCGAACTTAGATTAACTAAAACTTACTAAATTAAATTTCATGTTCTATATACAGAATTTGGAATAGAGATGTAACATGTAAGTTTATCATAAATTTATAATATGAAAGAACACGTTTTCCCCCATTGCATTCAATTTACGGAAAAACGACGTTTAGAAATTAAAATATGTAGAATAAAACAGCTTTGTGAAAAAATTTTAAACAAAACTCAATTCAGATTATCACACACAGCAGTTTCAAGCAAAATAAATAAAACAAAACAACAACAACAAAAATAAATAAAGGTTGACTTATCATCATATATATTTTTCGTTTTTAAGTACATATGAAATTTCTCTTCATTTAACAAAGTAATAAAAAAAATAATTTGCAGATTCGTTTTAATCTAACATTTATGTTATTTCTTTCTTTCTTTTCTTTTCTTTCCAGTATAATATAATTTTATGTTACATATAGACAGCTAAGATATATATATATTTTTTTTTTATTCGAGAGGTAATTTGTATATTATGAAACTTTAAGGTTTCTTTGTAAAGTTTTGTATTTTATACTTTTTTTTCGTCAGTAAAATAACATCAAATGTTGCTGGGGTTTTTTATGTTGTTTTTTTTTTTTTTTTTTTTTTTTTTTTTTTTTTTTTTTTCATGTTTTAAAGTAACCTTTTGAATTCACGAAAACTTATTCTCTATTTTTATTTTTATTTTTTTTTACTTTAGAAGTCAGAAATCAAGAAAAGATTCTTATTTCCTTCTAATTCTCCAAGTTGTGCTGTTTATGTAGGCATGACTGTATATGTATGAAGAAACTCCGAAAAAGTGTTTTCATTCTGCATATAATTTTCTATTAATGTATTTTTAGAATTTCTGCATAAAGGACAGCTGATCAATAGACCGATGTAACGTTTTACTTTACATTATTCAGTTTTATTACCATTCATGCTTTTTAAGTATTTTATTCTACATTCTAGTATTTATTACTTTTTTAAATGAAAATATCTCAATTCATTTACATGAAATGCTTTTTAAGTATTTTATTCTACATTCTAGTATTTATTACTTTTTTAAATGAAAATATCTCAATTCATTTACATGTAAAATCCCTTACATGATTTTATAAATTAATTTACCGTTATATAATCTTTCTTTTTCTTTTTCTTTTGAAAGAATTTTAAATACATTCTATAATATGAGTATTATCAAAGAAAATGTTTATTATATGCTTCTAGTTAGAGAACACTTTTCTTATTGCTGTCTTTATTAAATATGCTCTTTGAAATTTTTTCAATTAATTTTTTTAGATAAACCTAGATAAATACATTTTACTTACAAGTAACTTCAAAGCATGTTTTTCATACAATTTGGAATAGAGATGTAAGTTTATTACTTGTTTATCACAGCAGAAAATGCATTTTTTTCTCACCGCATTCAATTTACAGAAAAACGATGTTTTTTACCAAAAGATGAAGAATAAAACATCACGGCAAAAGAAGCTAAAATAAAATTTAAATCAGATTATCCCACAGCAGTTTTACGCATAAAAAGGCGACTCCTCATCATATATTCCTTCTTTTTAAGTATACGATACTTATGAATTTTCTCTTCATTTAACAAAGTAATAAAAAAACCATTTGCACATGCTTATTAACCTAACGTTTGGTTATTCCTAAAAAAAATTTTTTCGTGTTACAGTTTTATGTTACCCGTAATTATTTTTGAAAGAACTTTGCAGGATAAAATGAAGCAAAAAGCTTTTTGATAAAAAAAAAAAAAAGAGAGAGAGAGAGAGTTTTCAACTTCAAAGAGTTTCATTTCTTTAAAATGGAAATATCAGTTACTTTTTAATTTTCTCTTAAAAAACGCTCTTTTCTATTTACAGTCGAGACTTTTGAGTCGCATATCTTTTACTTTTTTATTTCAAGTTTTTCTTGCTCTATTTCCGCATCAAAATTCAGTAAAAAGACTTTTAAACGTAGTTGTACGATAGCAAAATTAAAAAGAAGGGGTGGCAAATAAAAAAAAAGAGAGAAAAAAGAGAGAGAAAGAGCTAAGGAGGGGGGTAGGAAATTAAGAAAATGAAAAATACGCGGAGTGTGTTGGAAATGAAAAATGTTTTGTGTGTAAAACAGTTTTTTATTAAAGCATGATGAAAGACTAGCTCAAAATAAATAACAAAGATAAAAAAGTCAAAGAAGATTATATACATATATGCATAAAAAAATAAAAGACGGAACGACAGGAATAAGAGATAATTTTGAGTTCGCAAGAAACAAACGTACGTTCTTGGAGGAAGAAAAAAAACATATAGAGAGCAGTAGAACCGAAAAAAAAAATAATAAAAATAAAAGAGAAAAGGGAAAGCGAGAGAGGAAAAAAAGATCAAAGCCGTTTTTTGAAGCATTAGCAATGCTTCACTCATTTATATCTATTGAAGTGTTGAAGAAGGGGAGAAAATCTTGAATCGGGAGAACGAATAGATGATCAGTGGAGAGGCGTGGTCTCGATGACGTCACAGATGACAGAACAAAAGAATAGCAGAATTAAACTTTGCTGAAATGACGAGTTAGGGGACATACGCCATATTGGAGCATTTCCTGTAGGAATTTATTTTCTCGAGATACTATGTGGCAGCATAGGTTTCTCAGATGTCAAAAGGAAGCACTTTGTCTGAGATATAGGAAGGCGCAGGTTACGAATAATTGGCAAGCGATGACATGAATTTTATTTCTTTGTAAATGCGCTTTTTTTTTTATTAATCAAGTTTTCTGAAATAATAAAAAGCTGTAATGTGAGAGAAAATAAGTATAAATTTAAAATGATTAACGTTTCGATGATTCAGTTATTTATCTCCAGGGCTGACTCAAAATAACAGACCATTTGGTTTTCTCCTTACTTCCAATTTCGACAAACTCCTGTAATCTTATTTCTTGTGCATAAATATATAAAATTATAGTCATAACTTTCCCCAGAATATGGTTTCCCCCATCCTTTTTATATTCACACGTTCCACATGCAGTACCACGGCATAGGTTGGGGATGCAAATGATCGAATGTCCTAGACGCAAAATTTTTAGAGGTACCAAAAAGTTATAACAATTCATGGTTAATGTGTAATTAACTAAAGAGGTAGCGTAATATTGTGAATTACCTCGGTTGTTCAAAACCAAACCTTGAGTCACAATGCATACATAGCTGCCATTTCTTACTTTTAAATCAAGTTTTTAGTCAAATATATATAATTTGCACCAGAAAAAGTATTTAATGAAAAGTTTTTTATTTTTATGTTGTTATTAGCCTCCGATATGCTATTTCTTTCGGCCAGCAATTAAAGTGTAGTCTCTATAAAATAACTTTACATTATATAAGACAACAAAATAAAGCAGATGTATCATTGTACAGTTAAATACGGATAATCTCTACTGAAATTTTTTTTAACTCCTAAGCATCGCACATTTTAAATTTTTATGCCGTTGGGGGGAAAAAGTACTTTTAAATGCAATTTGTTTGAAAAATGCATCTCAGTTTATTTTCGAAATATTATTATTATTATTATTATTTTATTTTATTTTATTTTATTTATTTATTTATTTATTTTTTTTTTTTTTTTTTGTAGTTTTTAGTTTTTAGCGACATTTGTTTAATGTTGGCTACGGAAGTACTCCATTTCTGTAGAAAGTAAAGAAAACTAGTTGGAAAATAGTAATTATATCTTTTTGTTGCCATTTTCCCATAATAACTGAAAAAAATGTAATTAAAATACGTGCTATTTTGAAAAAATATAAATGAATGATTTCTGATAAAACATGGAGCTATTATAAACTATATTTAATTTTAAGTATCTATATTAATGTTACAAGCAAATGAAGGCCTATGAATCATCAGATAACCGATTTTTTTCTCGAGTTTCTTGAATGACGACATCGCTTTTTGCTGGATTTGTGTATTATTCAGTGATAGTGACGCCTAATCATACTTTACTGTAGATGTTGATTGAGATTTTATCGTAAATGTGGAATTCTTCAGCGGATGTGAATAACGTCATTTTATATAAAATAAAAGCGTATGTTTTAAGTCTTAAAACTGAAATAGGCTTTGTACTATCTATATTTATATACCTATATATAGATATATATATCATCGGGGGCGACACTAAATTCTGAAAAAGCAGAATTCCTGTTTTCTAGTTAATTAATTTTGTTAACTTTTCAAAACAAAAATCCGATCTTATTTGATTTGAAAAAAAAAATAAACAAACGGAAGGCTGGAGCTATATGTGATAGATACTATGGATTCTCTTCTTTCTTCTTTACCGTTCGCTAGCAGCAAATAAAACCAGGGCCTGACTAATGCACGGTCCTGCGGAACCAGACACCGGGCATCAAAATTTAAGGGACCTAAAATAACACATTTCATAGATGATCGCATGATAACAAATTTTCATTCAGTTAGTATTGCTTCGTAAAGTACCCACATTAAGAAAAAAAAAAGGGCTTTAAAATTCAAAAACGTTACAAAATTTATAAACTTTTTAAGCTTTATAATTTTTAAAAACTGAATTAGATTTTCAAATCAAAAGTGTTAGAGATGACACTTTAAACGTGAACTCTATCACTCGAACTATATCGCATGAACTATGAAAATTGGGATCGTCTGCTCGTGCTCACCTTAGAATAATTTTATTTATCAGAGAAACGCACACAGCACAGAGGCACAGAGCACTGTGCGAAATTCTAAGAAGGCGATAGCGGTAAGTGGTAGAAGGCGTATCAAACCAATATTACTCAGATTGAAGATAAAATAAGATTTTTATTTTGTTAAATAAAACAAATTATCTCTAGGCTAAATAACTGTCAGTTTAAGTATAACACAACAGAATTAACATGTAAAAGTGATTCTATGCAAAGTTTTATATAGTCTGATGAGAAAGGTGGTAGCTTGTTATATAAAGCTCCTTTTGAGAGAAACACTAAAGGCTACCTCACTACAATGTAAAGGCTAGCTGATCACTGCTCATTGACATACTAGTATCCGTCAGGCCGAAATGTCGGAGCATGGAATCGTATAAACTTAACACATAACATTTTAAAATTTTTAAAAAACTTTTAATTTTCATGATTACTGTTTAATAATACAAAATTAAATTTGAAATAACACCCGTTGAATCCTCATTTTCTAGTGTTTAATTCAGTCATCAGTTGCCTCAGGTAATGCTCAAATGCTAATTTGTGGCATGATAATCAACAAAATGAACCATTATAAGCTGTGGCAAGCCTGGGGGGGTTAAAATTTTGGGTCATAGACAGTATCTTTTACTGTACTCAGTACACCGCTTATCAATCCCCACTCCATCCAGATATTGGTATGTAACATAACTCTGCATCCAACTGCTGAAAAAAGTCCAGCCTGAAGTCCAAACACGTGATCATCTTCACTACATCTTACTTTTAATTATTGTGGTCTGCTAGCATTCTTGTCATTGACCACTTTGATTTAAGAAGTACTTCTTGATTATGTTCTTTCGCTTGCTTGTTTCTGGAAAAAAGACATGTAGGATCTTGAAATCATTCAAGTTGAGCCGGAAGCAGTGTAGCTTTCCACCGTTGCATAAGGGAGGAGAGTAGTCTGAAACTTTTTACTGGTCCTTGGGACCAGTGACTTTTTTTTATCAATTCTACCGCTGTGATTTATTAAACAATTCGTTTTTCAAAAATAAATGAAACCCATATAATAAACAGGTGGTCGCTTTTTGTTAAAAATTATGATATTATAATTTTAAATTCATAATTAGCTATATCTTCTAAGTAATGGATATCTGAAGTTAGAGGTTTCTGAAAAGTGTGTTAGAAGATACATTTTGATATTTTTAAAATGTTAAATTTGTAAAAAACTTAAAACCGTGAAACACAAATTTTGGTTTTTGAAAATATACTATTACAGAATTATGACATATATCTGTATAACTGTTTTTTACATTGTTGAAGCATGTTTATTAATGCATTATATATAGCTCAATAAATATTAAAAACGTTCATATGATTTATTAAACAATTCGTTTTTTAAAAATGAATCAATAAAAACAGGTGGTCACTTTTTTGTTAAATTATGAGATTATAATTTTAAATTCATAATTAGCTGTATCTATTAAGTAATAGATATCTGCCGCTATAGACCATTACAAAATTATGACATATATAATTGTAATTAACTCGGGTGTGAAACATGTCTCCCAAGAACCGCGTTATATCGGGCTTCCACTGTATTTTAAAAATTGTAACTTCATAATACAAATTCTAATTTTGAAATAATATTCAAATATAAATTTAGCATAATTTATAGTTTTTTCTTTTAAATTGCTATAGGATTTACCGTAAAGTGTCAAACCTGCCATCTTAAGAGTACGCTGATTTAGTATGCCAGTGTTTCAGACAACGAAAGATTGTCTTTTTGATGTAAGTACATTTTAGTGTTAGTTTTTGTTAATTTCATCTTTCAATAATGTTTTAATACTCGCACACATTGTTTACATAAATGTTTGACACTTTCTGTGTCATTTATTTATTTATAGCTGTAGCTGTGTAATAAGCCAATAGTAGATCTTAATGAGTGAGAAATATTATTTTACATGCATTTATGAGAGAAAAAAAGAATTTTTTTCAAGTGCAACTTCTGATATTATCGACAATTGCAATATATTTCATAGAAATTTTAACTTTCAGTTTATTACACAGTGCCAGTTTGAACCATCAATGATATAAAACAAAATTGAAATATCTTTAACAACTGTCTACTTTAAACTGCACATAAAAAAAAGTCTTAAAAAATGTAGAATGCTTAAAATTCAAAATATTGCTTGTTTGTACCCTTAAAGATTGAAATGTTGGATAAAAAAGTGTCTATTACTTAAATTATTTCTATTTTCAAGTGTATGAGTAACCTATAGTGTTCAAAAGTAAAAAAAATTGAAAGGTTTCTTAAATCAACTTTATTTTAGTTAATTTCGCCTTTCAATGATTTAGAATAGTCATACACATAATTTACATAAATCTTTGACACTTTCTGTGTTGCTTTATTCATTTATAGCTGTGAAATAAGTCAAAAGCGGATCTTAATGTGGAAAAATATTATTTTATATGCATTTATATTTATAAGACAAAAATAAGAATTTTTTCAATAGCTTATCAATGTTTTAACATATTTCATAGAATTTTTAACTTTTGGCTTATTACACAGCACAACTTCAAACCATGAAGGATATAAAACAAAATTAAAATACATCTTTAAATAACTGTCTTTAAACTATTTACATAAAATAAGAGTAAAATCTTAAAAAATGCAGAAAACTTAAAATTCAAAATATTGCTTGTTTGTACCCTTAATTGATATGTTGGATAAAAAAGTGTTACATAAATTATTTCTATTTTAAAGTTTATGAATAACCTATAGTGTTCAAAAGTAAAATTTTTTAAAGATTTCTTAAAGAAACTATTTTAGTTAATTTCATCTTTCAATAATGTAGAATACTCATACACATTGTTTACATAAATGTATATGGTACTTTCTGTGTTGTTTTATTTATTTATACAGGGTGTCTACAGAATCTGGAAATCAGGGAATCATGGAAATATCACGGTACTTTGTAAAAATATTCGAAAATCAGGGAAGTTTGTCTATATTATGAAAATATTTGCATATTTACCTTGCCAACGAGATTGATTCGTCTATTTTATGTACCATATTTTTTAACATGCTGATTAGTCTTTCCCAATATTTTTAAAAAGTTGCGCATGGTATGAGTTTTTGATATTTAATGCAAATTAAGGTGATCAGATGTCCTAATTTTCTGTACATTGTGCTTATATTGAAGGCAATTTACCCATTTTTAAAAATTTTAAATGATACATTAGCATAACCGGACCAGGTGGCCAGTTTAATCCAATTAGCTATCCCGTCAAATGTAGATAGGTCTTAGAATTGAATATTTTTCAGAAAATGAGGAAATTTTCTGGTCACCCTATATCCATTGGCCACTACATGAAGTTGGATTGAATTTTGAGTTCGGATTTATAAAACTGTCAACAAATACTTAATGAATATTAGGCAATTTTTGTGTTTTTCTCTTGTTTTTTCTCGCAAAGGAGATATTAGCAGGCTGGATAAGTGTGTTATATGAGGAATCGACATACATGAAAAAATACGGTATGTGTATTGTTAATAATGGAAATCAGGGAAGTCTGATAAAGATAGTCAGGGAAATCATGGAAAAATCAGGGAACTTTTTTTTAGAATTTCTGTAGACACCCTGTTATAGTTCTGTAATAAGTCAAAGTGGGTCTTAATGGGTAAAAAACATTATTTTACATGTATTTACAAGACCTAAAATAAGAATTTTTCAAGTGCAAATTCTGATATTGACACAGCATATTTCATAGAACTTTTAAAAATTTAGTGTTGAATCTAGAAAAAAAGTCGCCATTCAACAATTTTTAAAAAAGGGCAGAACATTCTCGAAAGTCACTCTTGTACCTTGTTTTTTTTTTCAGTTGATTAGTTTAATTTTATCAATAGTATTTTGCAATTTTGCCGCAACTGATTGAATTTCTCGATCTTCCCCCCCCCTCCCTTCCGATACGTAATGTTGACTTTAGGGCCGGGGTTCCCAACTTGGGGGGGGGGGGGGGATTTGAAATTTGTTACTCACCCGTTCGCCAGACTTGTATAAAACCAAAAACTTTCTGCGCACATAAATATTGGATCAAAAACTTTCTGCAAATTAATTTAATGTTTAATAAAATAACGTGCTATACATAGCTGCCAACTCTTCCGATTTTTTCAGAATTCTTCTGAAAAATCGGCATGTTTCCGATTTTACCCGCGTAATGAGTTTTCTTCTGCTTTTCGTCATTTTCTTCCAAGTTTTGGCCTTTTTTAACGCGAGTTTCGTCTAAGGATCGTGGGAAAACCCAAAATTTCGCCGAAGGTTCACGGGAAAGACGCAAATTTTGTCAGAAGATCGCGTAAAAAATGAGAATTCCCCCAAAAGAGCACGTAAAAACACAAATTTTGTGAAAAGAACGCGAATTTTGTCAAAAGATCAGGTAAAAAAAAGCACCGTCAAAAGATTGCGTAAAAACACTATTTCTGTGAAAAGATTGTGTAAAAACGCGAATTCCGTTGAAGGATCGCGGAAAAAACACGGTGTTTCGTGAAAAGATCGTAGAAAAAACCAAATTTCACCGATGGATTGCGGAAAAAACCCAAGTTTCGCCGACCGATCGCGGGAAAGATGGGAATTTCGTCAAAAGATTGCGTAAACAATGTGTAGGTGTGATTTTTGTCCAAATTTTCCACAAATTTAAGGCATTAATTTTTGAAAATTAAAAAAAAATCTGCCACCAATTCAGACATTGCATTTTTGACATTTTCGGCCAAAAAAATTTATTTTGTCAATCGTTTGCAGAAAAATTGGCAATTTCGTCAAAGGATCGCGTGGAAAACACTAATTTTGTCAAAAGATCATGAAAAAACGACAAATTTCGGCTGAAGATTGCGAATTTCGTCAAAGGGTCGCGCAAAAAAACGCATAGCTAGTGTCGGAAGTGCCCCCCCCCCTTAGTTGTAACTTTTCAGAAATTTTTTTTTTTACTCAGAATCACCCTAAAAAAAAGAGAGAAATTTAGGAGTCAGAAGTTTTAAGTGTGTCTTTTAATGTGAAAGGTAGGATATCTATGAATATTAAAAAAAAAAAAAAAGAATTAGTAATTTTTAATATATTTAAGTTATTCTTTTTTTTCATAATATATATTGTGTAATTGCAAATTAGTGAATATTTTATTCGGGTTTCTCTTTGAAATTTGTTTGTTTATAAGGATTCAGCTGTTTTTAAATCCTTACTGAAAGCGTTATAAAACTTAAAAAATCTTCTGATTTTTTGCCCAAAATCTTCTGAGTTTTACCGAAATTTAGTTGGCAAGTATGGCTATATGACTTTGACGGTATGAATTTTAAACAGTAGTTTTAAAATAATTACCATATAATTTAAAAATTAATTAATATTAATTACAGAATAATTATGCTGGCTAAAAAAATAATAAAACTAAAAATCCATGATAAGAAGGGGTGAATTCTTATCAGTTATTTTGTCAATGCATTTAGAAACAGCCCAATCCTTAATATTGTGACCTCTTCTCACAAAATGCAATAATGGGCATTGCTTCTGAAACAACTGAATGACATTTTGCAAGGAGGGGTCCATTCATAAGTATAAAAATTAAAGAGACCGGTGAGTTTTTATTGTGGCCCTTTGACGAAATTCTCATTTTTTCCGCGATCATTTGGCGGAATTTTTGTTTTTTCGAGATTTTTTGACGACATTAGTGTTTTTTTTTTCTCAATTTTTTGACGTAATTCGCACTTTTTTCGCAATCCTTTGACAAAATGCACTTGCTTTCTCCTGTCCTTTGGTGAAATTTACATTTTTTCATGATCTTTTGACGAAAGTCACGTTTTTTACGCGGAGTTTTCACGAAATTCGCGCTTTTTTTCGCGATCCTTTGACGAAATTAGTTTTTTTTCCGCGGTTCTTTGACGAAATTTGCATTTCTCCCCCCCCCCCCCCCCCTGATCTTTTGACAAAATTCATGCTTTTTTCCGCTATGCTTTTATGAAATTCGTTTTTTTCCTGCGCTTTTTTGGACGAAATTAGCTTATTTCTGGGATTCTTTGATGAAATTACCTTTTTTTGCGATCCTTTGATGATATTCGGTTTTTTTTCTGTGACCTTTTGAGGAAATTCATGTTTTTTTTTTCGCGATCCTTTGGTAAAATGCGCTCTTTTTTCGCGGCCCTTTTGCGAAATTTGTGTTTCTTTCGTGATCCTTTAACAAAATCAGTTTTTTTTTTCGCGATTCTTTTACGAAATTTGCGGGGTTTTTTTTCATGATTCTTTGACAAAATTCGCGCTTTTTCCGCTATGCTTTTACGAAATTAGTTTTTTTCCTGCGCTTCTTCGACGTAATTTGCGTTTTACATACGATTCTTTGACAAAAAGTTTTTTTTTCCACGATTCTTTAAAGAAATTCGCGTTTTTACTGCGGTCATTTAACGAAATTTGCATTTTTTTCCCGCCATGCTTTCACAAAATTAGGTATTTTTTCTGCGAACGATTGACGGAATTAGTTTATCTTCAGCGAACATTTGTTGAAATCCGCAATATATTTCAGTGACCTTTTTATGTCTGAATTTTCTGACTGGTGGCCGATTTTTTTTTTAATTTTCGGAACCGAATACTTTAAATTTTCAGAAAATTCAGAACAGAATCACCCCTAGCAAAAAGCAAACAATAAATAAATTGTACATAAAAGTGGGGAACATTTTTAATTTTTTGGCATTAAAAAAAATACAATAACAAAAATTACTTTTTTTTTTCTAAAAAATTTTCCGCAAAGTTCCGAATTTTGCGGAAAATTTTTCGTGTGCGTCTATATTATACAACTCTGCCGTTTGCTATCAGTTTCTTTTGGCATTTTTTTGGTTGAGATGTTGGGAAGAAAAAATGTTGTAGACAAAAAATAAACAGAATAGAAGCAAATTTTTAAAAATCAGGTTTTTTAATTGAATTTAAAAATTTTTCCCAATCGAAAGTTTAAAATAGTTTAACTCCAGAATAATTGTATGAATAATCTTTTAAAATGTTTTGACATCTAATCTTAGTATTAAAAATCTGGTACTTTTTTGTTAGCCAGGTGCCAGTGTTACATATATATATATATGTAATGTACATATATTGTATATATACACACACACATATATATGTATATATAACACTGGTGCCCGGCTAACCAAAAAGTACCAAAAATCTTTATAATTTTTCTGGTTATTTAGGTATTTTATAATATTTGATAATGCTTTCGATTATTTATTGAATAACCTTTCAACTGCTATTCGCTTTGCTATAAATCACATGAAAAATATTTTACACATGAAACTATTTAAAAGTACATATAAATTTGATTCTCTTGAGCATATTTAACCTAAACAATATATGAAATATCTAAATGAGGTATTAACTTTATAAAATTTATAAATATTAAGTAGCATTAGAAAAGAAAATGGGTAGATAATAAATATGTGTGGCTCTCTCTACTTTAGGCTTCTTGCACAATAAATAAATTTATATGACGACATATACATTTTAAATTTTAAAATCAGATGATAATATATGGAAAACAATTCATGATATTGGGAAAAGGAAAACAGAGAAAATGTGTTCTGATGGGGAATAAATGTATACTTAAAATTGATGAAAATAAGAATCATGAAATGCTCTTGTGTATTGTGTTATCCATAAAATGAAAATTTAGTGTCCAGAGCTTTTCCACCAATCCTTAAAACATTACAAAAATAAATTATAAAATGTGTGAGTGTCATTAGTTTTAATCAGGGCTGCGGAGTTGGTGGGAAAAATGGATGACTCCGACAATGCAGACCTGCTTGTAAAATGGACAACTCTGACTCCGACAATTTTAACAGACCAAACTCAGACTCTTTCGCTCAAAAATGGGCCCAACTCCAGACCCCTGATTTTAATGCTAAATATGTCATTCTTCAGGATATTTTGAGAAGATTCAGAATGTATAATACTTTTCTTTTAATTGCGGGATGTTGAAAAAGTACAATAAATGCCTTTTTGGTGCAAAAGCGAAGATGTATGCAAAAAGATTCTCATTCTCAAAGAAGAGTCATTTCATTTATAGAATTATGTTAAAAACACATTTGTGACACAAGGTTCACCTTTTCAACAAGTTTAAAAAAAAAAATGTGAAATGATTAGTGATTGTAAGGTTCTTATATTGTTCCATCTTGTAATAGAGTTAACTTTTTCTGTAATAAGATACATAATTTACAGAGTGACAAGGAGGGGGGGGGGGTGGCATGGTTATTTTATTAATGCTCTGGTGGAGCGTGAGCAGTAAAAGGTTAGGAAACACTGCTCTAGGGCAATTTGGCAGGGTGCAGCTCCCGTCGGCCCTTATATATAAATTACGTTATGCACCCACTGGCCCTTTTTAACTGCCCTTTTTAACTAGTGCATGCACTCGGCATCTCTTTTTAACTACTGCATGTGCCCGGCGACCCTTTTTAATTATTTTATGCACCCAGTTTCTCATGCAGCAATTTTTGATGCGCCCTTTCAATTCACTTTTTTCTGGTCGCAGAAGGAAAAGACTCACAAAATATCTACTCTTGTTCCCCCCCCCCCCTCCCTGTGTAGATATCTAAACAAATTAAATTATTTTCATGTATAATTTGAATTTAGATATTTATTAAGCAGTTTAAATAGTCCTAAAAGCAGTTCGATGACAATGTTACATATTAAACTAAATGATTATTGATAAATTCTCGATTATGTAGGTTCGGTCTCAATTACTTTGGATAATCGAGGTTCTATTGTATATATGTCGTAGGCTAATTGAGAAATAAGGCTCTTTGCAAAGAGCCGGGCTAATTGGAGAATCGTCGCATAAAATTCTATACATTGCTACATAAAATTCTATAGAATTTTATGTAGCGGGCCAGTGATGATGTCTGCAGACCAGTAAAATCTGATGTTTACTGGTTCTTTGGACTAGTGACTTTTTTTTTAATCAATTCTACCGCTGTTTATTATTATAGGTATAGTTTTGAATCTGAAACAATTAGGGATACACCAAATGTTTGGTATCCACTCGACCATGTTACCAAATATTCGGCTTGGCCGAATAGCAAACTATTCTGTTTGGCCGAATAACGAAATATTCAGCCTAACCGAATACTTAAAAAAAACTTAAAACATATTTTTAAAAACCTTATACCACTTCTACGTTTAATAGTCAGTTTATAAAGATATTCAGAATAATTAGAAACAGAATCATATATTTAAATAAAAGATAATGTTTTTACATTATTTATTTGCTGTTTAAGTATTTAAGAAAATTAACCAATCCCGAGGATTTTCATCGGAGTTAATTATGTACGAATTCAAGTTCCTGACTATTGTCCAGTAAATAATCTGTTTCTTGCTAAGATTTTAAGAACGTTTACGATCTCTGAAAATGATAGCCCACTCCAGACACCGATCTAGGATGCATTTAAAAACTTCCTTGCTTAATCAAAGGGAGTAGAACAGTTATTCTTGCTGAGTTGCCGCCATATAAAATTTGAATAGATTATATTATTTATTTACTTTAGTCTCTTCCTGACAAACAAATAATATATGATCCTGTACAATTTTTCTTCCATTTTTCCGCAATTTCTCTTTGATTTTAAAATGATTGTTTCAAAATTTAAGAAAATTTTCATTTGTTTTAATTCACAGAAGAAGCCATGAAATTTAAAATTTTATTCATTAAAAAAGTTTTATAACTATCCTCTTCTTAAATAACTCAAAGCAGATTTTTTTTTTTTTTTCAGCATAAAGTTTACTTGAAAAAGCTCTTGATTATCAAAATAAAAGTTTCTGTTTCAAATATTATGTTATGTAAAATTGTTTTAAAATTTAACATTTTAATGCCTTTAAATTTTGAAGTATAAAAGTATTCGTCAAGCCGAATATTCGGCCTAGCGGTTACTATTTGGCTAGCCGAATATTCAGTATTCGGTATATCCCTAAAAACAATATACTGAACTTACTTTTGAAAAATGGGTTAACCCGACCTGCAACAAAAATAATTAACATCGGGAGAAGATTTCCCCACCACAGTCTGCCGTAACATTTCAGAAAATTGGCTGTGGATTTGAGAACTTTTTGTTTTACACAGAATTGCCCATGGTGCAGTGGTCTCCACACAACACAGACATGCACAAAAACTTCTATTTTTATTATTATAGACCCCTTCCACGTTAAATTGTCTGTTGTTCTACAACTCAATGCATAATCAGACTTTGCATAAAAAAAATTTTTGAAATAAGGGGAGGAACAAAAGGTGGACTTCTCATGTGCAAACCAAACTCATAGGTAGAACATTCAAAAATTGGGATTCAATTTTTCTTATGAGATTCTTAAAAATATAGCACGATTTCAGTATACTTTGATAATATATTCAAGGGGTGGACAGACTTAGATAAAATGTAAAACTGTCTGCAAACTCAAATAATTTCTTAAAAATTTTCTGCAAAAAAACGCCACGCCCCTCCTAAGTCCTAAGTCCTAAGTCCTATCGCTGCTAACAGCAAAAGTGAAAAAGTCCTCTTTCCAATCCCTCACATTACCTTACATGCTCTCAACTCAGCTTGGTTGCGGTTTTCTCAGGGATGGGAAAATTTAAGTTTAATCTGTGACCCTCTGAGAGAGGGGGGAAAGTTACTGGTCCAATTGAATTTTTGGTGATTTCAGACCAGCAGACCACAAAGGATTTCGAAAGCAGGTTGATTTTTCAAATGCTGAAGCTTTTCCTTGTAAAAGAGAATTTGATTGATATGCTGTTTAATTTTTGGATTATTTTCCCTGTGTGAAATTTTATTATTATTATGTCTGCACAAAAAACAATTTTATGTCTTAAAATTTCCCTTTCATTTAAAACAGGTGGAGAAATTAACCTGATGCTTGGAGCTGCTAATTCTTGGATACTAAGCTTCAAGAATTCTTTATATTTGATGATCTCGTCATATTTATGATCCTCATTTGGGGAAGAAAGAGGCTATTTTTTAAATGAATGGTCGGACAGTACTGCACCCTCCTAAAACTGTCGGAGAGAAACTCTCTATGTAAAATGGCATTATATTTACAGTAAATATTAGTCTGCTATACTATATATATATATGTATAAACATATAATTAATGATTGTATAATTTGTATTTTCAATAAATGGAGCGGCATACCGCAAACCAACTTAATTGTGTTGTTATTTTATTGTCTGTGACCATTTCTTTTTTCAGCTATTGCAAGGCTGCTGTTGGTGAATATTTTCCTTTTCTACTACTATTATTTAAAAAAATATTAAAAAATCTTCATCATAGATTATCGTTTAGGAATACCGAAAAAATACATATATAATCAATAATAATTAATCACTTTTGGCGACAATGCTGTTATTAAATTAACCATGTAAATTAAGTATTTAATATACTATGAAAACACATTGTGTATTAAAAAAAATCCCTGCCGGCCCGGCCTACAGGCAGAGGTAGATTTCGAAGTCAAATATACTAATTTCACAAACAAAAACTAAATCATGATTATAGATAAATCCACTTTAACAATTTTATCTGGCCGCTCTTGACGAGTTTTTATTTCATTTTCATATAATAGCTGGTTTTATCAGAATCATGTTAGGGCGGTATTCAAAAAAATACTTTTCCATGCTCAACAACTCGAAATTTTCTGGCATAATTCCAGATTCATTTTTAATTAAAAAAAAATATGAAACTTGCTGACGTGATTTTTGAAGAGATTTATAAGCGACCTGTGTTTTTATTTTTTGTTCAATTAATTAAAACTTGATATATAAACAATTATTTTCTCAGAAGGACAATATTTTTCGTTTCTAACACAATCGCTTCGGGAAATTCCCTTCAAAATGCCCACTTTGACATCATTTTTTGAAATATATTCTGCCTCTATCTAAAAATCGATTATTACGGTACATTATATAGTTTCTGAATAAGCGAATCTACCAATTAAATGCGTTTGAGAGCAAAAATGAATTTAAAAACCGGTCAGAAAATAAGCAGTTTGGATTTAAGCGCATCCTTAATACAATGATTTTTCCAACACAATCCGCTTCGGTAAATTCGGTTCAAAATGCCCTTTTTAACAGCATTTAAAAAAATATATTCTGCCCCTATCAGAAAATCGACCATTACGGTACATTATATAGTTTCTGAGTAAGAAAACGTACCAGTTGGAAGCCTTTGAGAGCAAAAATTAATTGTAAAATGAGTCAGAAAATAAGCAGTTTGGATTTGAATACACCCTTACTAAGATCATTTTTTACTTCAACCGGTATGTATTTTTAATTTGTTTTTGCTCTAAGAATTGGTCCTATCCAAAACTTGTCTATATGGATGTTGTAGACAATATTAAGAAGATATATGATAAATTCATGGGGATTTTATATCTTTTGAATTGACGGAGTTATGGATTTTTTTCTTCTTCAAACCCCTTTTTTGTTTTCGTTTTTAATTTTTTTTGCGGTACGAATTGGTCCTATCAAAAACTTGTGAATATAAAAGTTGTAGATAATGTTAAGGAGATTCATGATAAAATTAATTGGATTTGATATCTTGAGAATTGACGAAGTTATGGATTTTTTTCTTCTTCAAACGCCCTTTTTGTTTTCGTATTTAATTTTGTTTTGCGGTACGAATTGCTCCTATCAAAAACTTGTGAATATAAAAGTTTTAGATAATGTTAAGGAAATTTATAATAAAATTAATTGAATTTGATATCTTGAGAATTGACGAAGTTATGAATTTTTTTCTCCCAAAAACCCTATTTTTTGCGTCCCTTGAGCCCATTTTTAACTTTATCAAAAATCTGTGATACATAAATTTTTGGCCCTATTTTTAGAAGTAATAAAAACTTTAAACTGATTTGATATGTACAAAAATTAAGAAGTTATGGGGGGTTTTCTGTTTTCACAAAACCCCTCCCTATTTCCCTCCCCTTGGTCCGATATTGCCCATTAACGAACTTGACCGAGATTTTATGCCCATTGATTTTATGTATCAGTTTGGAAGAGATTGGTGCAGAATTACGAAAGTTATCGTGTCCAGAAGAAAGTGATATATATAGATAGATAGATAGATAGATAGATAGATAGATAGATAGATAGACAGATAGATATATATATATATATAAAGTTTTTTACTGAGGGTGGTTTTGGGTTCTAGGGGTCATGATCGGTGTCGATCTGCAAAAATTTTTCAGAAATTCCAACATAGGAACGATCCCAATAGGTAGTATTTCATACGAAATCTACCTAAAATAAAAAAAGCTTTAAAATTCATTTAAAGTAATATTTTTGTGTTAGCTGATATTAGAGGTTAAATGAAGGATTCTGCTACTTATAGCTGTGTTTTTTTATGCTGATTATTTCAGTGTTTACGCATATGCAGTAAACTCTATGTAAGATGGAAATCTGTCTAACTCTGAAAGATTTTCATGTCCCTGCGAATACACAGACATAAAGTACAATTTGTCTAAGACGGAATATTGTCGACTACGGAAAATTGCCTCGATTCCACTTTAGACAGACTGTACTTTGATTATGTATCCGTTATGCTTGTGTTTTATTTATTTATTGAAAAATGTTATATTCATTATTGAGTGTTAAACAGAAACGAATGCTGAACTTTTTGTTGTTTTATATTTAAATGAGTTAATTTTGCATAATTGAGCTGTGTGCAATATAAATTTTTAAAAGAACCGTGCTTGAAAATTAATTTAAAAACCATGAAAAATCAGTAAATTGAAATGCAGATTTAATTTAATTGCGTTTGAAATTACAATTTTTTCCCTTTTAACGACATAAAAATGAAAATTATGTGATAATTCAATTTGAGGAAAAGGGGAAATGGATTGCTTAGATTATTGTTACTGTCGATATGTGTCAGCAATAGTAGAAAAATCAAATTTTTATTTAATACTAATTAAAAAATAAATGCATTAGTAATAATTTTTCATAATTGGGATTTTGGACAGAACATGTTCATAACAAACATAACAAAGGTAAAAATTTGAAAACACTATAATATCAAAATTTCAGCATCTGTAGATTCACAACAATATAAAAACAAAAAAAATCTACAGATCATAAAAGTAGCAGCTAAGTGCATTATAGAATCAAACTTTTTTCAAACTTGTGCAAAAATTAATATTGTTTAAAGAAATCCATTTAGCATTGTTTAAAGTAATGTTTATTAAAAATATTTTTTATTTACTGGATTTTAAATTAAAAATATAATAAAAACAGGATATGTATTTAAATCTAAGAAAATTATGTTTAAAAAATAATCTTCATTATGAATGGTTTGTGAATAAGCAAACAACACTAAATGGATTATAAGTGTAACTGAGTGCAGAGAAATGTTCCAAAATGTACAAGGACAGAATGGTAATATTCACGGAAGAGAGAGAGAGAGAGAAAAAAAAGCTATTATTTTGTGAAATTAGATCAAACTGGTTTACATTTGTTTTTTAAATATATTTCAAAGCCAATAGAATCAATAATTAAAACTTTAATAATTTTCAGTTTAATGAAAACAAAAAAATTATGCTTTCGTGCTGCAACATAATTTCGCATAATCTGAAATTTTGTTCATTATTACACCATAAAATGATAAATTGAAAACCAAAGTCCTGGTTAATCATTTCACTCTAAAGCGAGGGGAAAAAAAAAAGAAAACTACAATCCGGTGTAACCTTTCCCTATAAAGTTGAGAGAAAAACCTGAATTGTGGTTCAACCTTTTACCAAAAAATTGGAATTGACAAAATCTTGAATCATGGTTAAACCTTTCACCAGAAAGTTTGATTTTAAAAAATGCTGATTCATGGTTAAACCTTTCACCAGAAAATTTGATTAAAAAAACCCTGATTCATGGTTCAACCTTTAACCAGAAAATCGGATTAAAAAAAACCCTTGATTCATGGTTCAACCTTTCACCAGAAAATTGGATTTTAAAAAATCCTGAATTATGGTTCAACCTTTCACCAGAAAATTGGATTTATAAAAAACCTGAATCATGGTTCAACATTTCACCAAGATAATGGTATTTGTGAAAGCGCCAATAAATTGGTGAAACATATCACCAATATCTCGGTTGCAGCTAAATTTCAGCTACTTTTAACCATTTTCTTGGTGAAACATCCAACTTCATTTTTAACAGTGTAGTGCCAAAAGAATGACAGCTTCTGATCCTAACTGCTCTTTGATTGTTTTACTAATTTCTTTGATTATCCTAATTTTTCCAGCTCTTGCTTTTCTAATAATAAAAGTTGACTTAGGGAAAATTGTAACTTTTGTTGCAATGACGAAAGCTGTTCTGTGCATAACTAAAGTATTTTCTGCTGCTCATCTATAAATCTGATGCCAGAATTATACAAATTTTCATGCAGCGTGATTTGTTGTTCTTTAAAATAATTCAGAAATGTTAAAAGTAAAGATAATTCATTGAATAAGAGAGTCTACCGGAAAGAGAAAGAATAACCACCGGGGATGTGTTCAGCGATTTTGATTTGTTTCATGTAGCTCCGATCTTTGAGACAATCAAAAATTGGAACTGGATCCATCGAGCTAACGGCAGAAAACTCCAAAGCCCCTTCAAAGATTTGCATGTCTGGCATAGCCCAGACTTATTTAATATGGTATAAGGGATAAGTTTGTGACGCGTATATAACACGCACACATGGGTAATCTGCTATACTCCTCTATCAAACTTGATACTTTTGTTCATCTGAGTTATTGTTATATCGTTATTCGCGCAATTACTCGTAGGCAGCTGGGTTATTTTTATGTGACTTTTCCACATAGAATTACGCTGAATAACTCTTTTCATCTCAATTGCTTTCTTTTAACCGTCATTTTCGAAACTTTTGTGTATAATGTTACACATATAAAAATATGTACATTTCTTAAAATGTACACATACATCTTGGCAACAGGTTAAAAAAAATCACGGAATGATTATGACTTTTAGTGAAGTTGATTTCTCCCGAATTATCTTTCATTGTTGTATCCATTTTCCGATTATAAGCATAAAACTATATAGTCATATACATTAACGTCAAAATTTCGCCAAGCTTGGAGACATCTCGCGAAATTTCACCAAATTTGGCGACCAAAAATATGTTGATATAAATGCAGCGAATTTGGCTGTAGCTGCCAAATTTGGAAAAATTTACACTGAAATTCAGCACTGATGATTCTTCTCTAATCGGGTTCTTCACATTTTAGCTTAGTGTTTTACCGTAAAATTAGCTAAAATCTTAAAATCAGGAAATAAGTAAGCTACCTTTTCTTTACGCTTTTAGGACTTTTTTATTTTGTTATCTACATATTTCTGTTTTCAAGTGTACATCTAGGCCAAAAATGCTTATCTCATTTACTTCAGAATGTTCACTCGCATTTCAGTTGCAACAAATTCACTTACGGTGAATTAAAAAAAAAAATGAGTAACCTTCTGTAATTGGGACCACTACCAAATGGTTATATTTGCGCATAAAACAGCGCTCGCTAAATTATGAAATTTTCTACCAACCCGATTACGGAAATTTCCTAATACAAACACACATACCTCTGAAAAAAAAAGCATACATAAGAATAAATACATATAAGTAATAGATACATAACATTATATTTTTCTCGACTTCTTTTATTATCATTCGTTGTCATGCGGTTAATACTGAATCTGTTATCATGCAACTAACATCCAAAATCGTATTCTCCGTATTCGATTTCTTTTTTTTTTCTCTTAATTTAAAATTCAAAGGGAATCGCATCGATTTGGTAGGTTATGGAAAATGTTCACTTCCATTTCAGTTGCAGCACATTCACTTACGGTGAATTAAAAAAAAAAAAAAAAAAAAATTGATAACCTTCTGAAATTGGGACCGCTACCAAATAGTTAAATTTTCGCATCAAACAACGCTCACTAAATTATGAAATCGTCTACAAACCCGATTACGGAAATTTCCCAATACAAACATATATACGTTTTAATACAACCAAACATAACAATACATACATATAAGTTATACATACATGACATTATATTTTTCTCGATTTCTTTGATTATCATTCGTAGCCATACAGCTAATACTTAAATCGTTACCACGCGGCTAATAAACGAAATCGTATTCTCCGTATTCGATTTCTTTTCATTTCTCTTAATTTAAAATTCAAAATGAATTGAACCGATTTGTAAGGTTACGGAGAATGTCCATGTGCATTTCAGTTGCAGCCCATTCACTTACAGTGAATAAAAAAAAATGAGTAACATTCTGTATTTGGGATCGCCTTCAAATGGTTAAATTTGCGCTTCCAACAACGCTCGCTAAATTATGAAATTGTCTACAAACCTGATTGCGGAAATTTCCCAATACAAACATGCATACGTCTGAATATAAACATACATACATAAGAATACATACATATAAGTAATACACATTATATCAGGGCTCGTACGACTCCTGGAATTTTGCAACCAGGAAATTCTTCTGCACCGCTATTTTCTTACAGAAAATCTCTCCTTATAAGAATGCGAAATTTCACCACTTTAGCCTAGATTTCTTTTTCTATAAAAAAAAAAAAAAAAAAAATACTGGAAACTCTCCTGGAAAATATCCTGATCCGTACAAAACCCTGTTATATCTTTCCCGATTTCTTTGATTTATTACTCGTAGACATGCGGCTAATACGAAATCTATTACTATGCGGCTAAGACTCAAAATCGTATTCGATTTCTTTTCATTTCTCTTAATTTAAAATTCAAAATGAATTGCATCGATTTGGTAGGTTATGGAGAATAAAAGGTTCGCACTGAAAAAAAAAGAAAAAGTGGTCGTTACGGACGTAGAAAGTAAAACTTCTGAAAGTCAATCTATATCTCAGGTCACAAATATTGACGACGCCATAACAATTCGGATGAGGTTGAAATGCATAATTTACAACAATGGAGCTAATGTATTGTTTAATAACGAGATGAAACCCGTCGTATTTACACGAAAGAAATTGTTTCAAAAGGAACTCATACATTAGTTAATACTTACTCTCAACAAATATTATTTTTAATTTAAAGTTACCAAAATACTAATTCCATAAACTTCGACTGTTCAACGTATTAAATTAAAATGTATTAGTATACCATATATATTAGTATTAAATGTATTAGTAGTATTAGTATAATTATGATGAAATTACCCATTGAGGCTCTTATGTTTGAAATTACCGATTGAAAATCAGCAAAAATGATTTAACAATGAGCCAATCATAGGATTATTTTTCGCGTGAAACCTACACTTAACGTCATTTTCATCGTCTCAAAATTTACAAACGCATCTCTCAAATTTACATTCACCATTTCAAAAATATCGCAGTACGCAATAAGTTATTAATATATATACAGCGTTCGTACGGGTACCGTTATTTTCAAGGACAAATATCAGTATTTTTTTTATAGAAAAAATAAATCTAGTTTAAACAGATGAAATTTTGCCTTATTTAAGAAGAGATTTTTCCATAAGAAAGTACTGGTACCGAAGAATTTCTTTGTGGGGAAATTCAAGGACCCGTACGAACCCTGATATATTTCCAAACTTTTTTCACGAATTTGAATTATTTTTCACGTGAAATCTAAACTTAACGTCATTTTCATCGTCTCAAAATTTACATACGCATCTCTCAAATTTACATTCACCATTTCAAAAATATCGCAGTACGCAATAAGTTATTAATACATGTATTTCCAAACTTGAAATCAAGTTTGCTAACTACGACTTTATTGTGAACATTCGCACTCTTGACTTGTGATTCTAATCTGGGTATCAGCGAGTAAAATTCCAGAAATTTATATCTTTTAGAGGCGTTCGTAGTAAAATATTTCTTTTTATCAGAGAAAATAATGGTTTTCATTTAAATATGATGTCACTTTGCCTCATTGAAGCATTTCACATAGCGTCTCAAACTCAGTGGAGTGAAAAAATATTGAATTGTAATAACTTTATTGGGAAAAAATTTAGTGTTTTTTTAAAGCGTGACATCATTTTCTGTTCCTTTTTTTTTACAAAGTTAATTTTGAATTTTATTAGAAATTGGCATCAATAAAGATAAACATACTTTAATAATTTTTTTTTCTTTACAACAATGGAAGTAATCCAATTGCTACCATTTTGAAAAAAAAATCATAGGAAATTTTTAAATTTAAATATAAAAATGGGAATATTTAAAAAAATATAGCTAGTGCCGCAAATCTACAAAGAAACAGCTTTCATTTAAAAAAAGAATTATTAAAATTGGTTCAGAAAAAAGCTCAAGGTAGATGTCTAAAAAAAAGCCTTATCTTTCAAATATATAGATTTAAACCCGTAATGTTATCTCTATGGGAAAATTTTGAGCAGACATTTCATGCCGTTAGGGTTGACGAAAATTTATGATTTTCAATACGCACCGAGATTTTGGCACTACCAACGTCCATTTAATTTTTTGTGTCGATACGACAAATATTTTGGACGCTATTGTGTTAACAATAAGTGTAATTTTTGCAGGGAAGCCGGAGCTGTGCTCCGACAATTATTAATCAATGGTTCGATTGTTCTATCCAGAGATAAAGATCTCTTCACTGCTATGGCACCCTGTGCCCACACCACATTCAGTAAACTGTTACCGGCTTGGATGCTGTCTCTTTGCCGTCTCGGCTCCTATTCATCTCGGGTCGATCGCCCGTGAACCTTGAGTTCACCCCGGAGAGACTTTCTCTCCCCTTTTCAGGTTCTCCCTGAAAGCCATCCTCTCGAATCTAGCAACTTACTAGCTAAATAAAAATCACCCTCGTCTCCTATATATTCAAATTATCTCGTTCGAAAACAATAGTGAGTTTCTCAGCCACTCGCTGACTTCTCCTGTCAAAAATCTTTGACAGCTGTTCACTGAGTGATCGGCCAGGGGTCCGCCTATTTTTTGCACACGGAGCCCGCGAGCAGAGATCTTCTAGTCTTCTAGTAGGAAAATATGTGAGCCATTTCCCACGCGGTGGATCAAAGGCATTACAGGTGGTCCCTTACATTAGCGAACTGTCGTAGACTGTCAAACGTAGTAGATCGATGATGATCAGCTGGTTCGCTTTATCTTGCCGCTCAGATTAGTGAACTTAGCTATATTTTTGCCCTGCTTTGGAAACACATTAGATCTTCCTATATAGTGAAACTGTGCCACCGAGCATTTTCTGCAGGGGATATTGTGAGACCGTCCAAGTCTTTACAGCACAAACTCAGATTCGAAATTTTTGTTCAAATTATGGCAATTCGCATTACTGAGCTTTTATTGTAAATTTACATCAAACTGCATCAAGACAATTTGGTTTGAACGGGCAATGATAAAATCCTTTTATTTCTATATATAAGAAAAATTCTATTTTAAACCTACAATCGAAGAATTTTGCCATTTTTTATGCACTGCCTTTTCATTATTCAGAGAAATAATATTGTCTTACATTATTCTGCAATTCTCATGTTAATAATTCCTTATTTGTTCAAAATAATCTGAGTTTGTTATTTTTTTAAGTTTTCTATCCTCATAAAGCTGTCACTAAGATTTTGGTAAGTCAAATTTATCCGCAGTCTCAATCCTAATAATAGTAATAATAATAAATAAATAAAATAAGATGTTACGTCTATAAGATTGACGTACGCTTAAAGAGTAATCAGATGAGTAATCAGAGGACATTTTCAAAGGCAGACAACAGTTGTGAAATCACAGCTCACATTTATGAACCTTTTTCTTTGGAACTACTGAAGCGATTTCTATACTTCATTTACTTTACTTTAAACTATATATATGTAATTTTGGCAGCAGCTAAAATGCCAAATGATCGTTCGGAAAGAAATAAAATAAATAAATAAAACGGCTACACGATTTCGCAAACAAAAAAAGGAAATCATCTAAAGAATAGCGCATTGATGTAGCTTTTTTTCAAGAACTACTGAATCGATTGAAATATTTATACAGATTATACTTTTTAAATTGCTTTGATAGAAGCTAAACTATAAAATGTTCTTACTGCAAAAGTTAAAAATAAATAAATAGCATAAAATGCAATAAGTTAATAATAATAATAATAATAATAATAATAATAATAATAATAATAATAATAATAATAAAACTAGAATTTCTTTTTTTGTGCGAAATTGCATAAATTATACCATTTTCAATTTTTATTTCTTGCCGAACGATCAATTTACAGTTTAGCTATTTACAAAACTTTAAAAATAGTCTTGAAATTGCCCAAGAATTCCTGAGAAAAATGTATATCAGTGTCAATTGTTTTACTCGTACATGTGGTTTCGCAATTGTTCGCTTATAAATGCTAATAGACAGCTCGACAGAATAAGCCGCAGTCTACATGCCTGAAGAGTTGCCTCCTAAATATGTTTATGTACCTTTATATGTTTTTATGTTACGTTTTATAGACAGCTCGACAGAATAAGTCGTAGTCTACATGGCGGAACAGATGCCTGCTAAGTATGTTTATGTACCTTTATATGTTTTTATGTTACGTTTTATAGACAGCTCGACAGAATAAGTCCAGTCTACATGGCTGAACAGATGCCTGCTAAATATGTTTATGTAAATTAGATTAAAAAAAAAACCTACAGTTATTTTACCTGCGGCTTATTCTGTTGAAAAGTCTAGCTAGCAGACTAGATGCTATTGCCAAAACCTTGTCTGGGCGAATTGTGTAGGGCAGTTTTCGTTCCAGGTAAGCTCAAATAGAAGAGCATTATGCAATATAGTATAGGATCCATTATCCCGAATGCTTGGGACGTGGAGATGTTCTGAATAAAAGTTTTTCCTGTAATTCGGAATACTTTACTATAAGTATTAAGTAGCTGTGGTAGCTTTCCAGTAACTGTGGTTGGAAAAAAAAATACTTGTGGGAACTCACCTTTTATAGAGTAGATGTTGATGCTACCGAATGTTTGCTAAGACAAAAGCCAATTTAAAACATTTAGCCAAAAGCCGAGTTTTTGTAACTAACAGTCATAATTATTTTGAATTATTAAGAATTTAGTGTCGCCACCGATGAGGAAAAGAAAAAAAAAATATTATTATTACGAGTTGGAACCAGTGGAATTTCGCGAAAGAAAATGTTTAAGAAGGAACTGTTTCATTAATTTATAAGAAACCTACAAAATTTGTTACAATGGAAATGCATATTATATTGGTTAGTCCAACTCTCAAACAAACATTATTTTAACGTAAAGGTCACTGCTCTTCTACAAAGACACTCAAACTTTTTGTAAAACTTTGTGTTTTATCAGTGTGTGATTTCAATTGCGTTATTTTCAAAAGTGAAACATTTCCACCTGTAAAGAATTCCAAAGCCGTTTGGAGTGAAAATGACGCACTTCTACAAAATTTATTTCAGTTTTAAGACTTAAAATACACGCTTTTATCTCTCTATTCTAAAAAAAAGTATCTACCGCTGTCACTGCCGCCGCCGGTTTTGAATTTTTTGTGACCGGAGGTCTTTCTTCGTTAATATTAAGAAAAATATTGCATACAAAAATATGAAAATCGGTGATATTATAGAGAAATATTTGATAAACACGCTGATGCAGACAGTTTTCAAATCGAAGAATTATTTTAAGAGATATTAAATGCTAAAGTTGGACAAAATCGTTCCACTAAAAAAGTTTTATAGGAGCAAAAACTATGCATGGGAATTTAATCATTTTTAGATCATTTTATGCGTTAGATATTTTCGGTGGGCAGACTGCATTTATTTTTTTAATTTGACTCATTTTTTGAGGTTTTATTTCTATTTTAAACTCAAATTTTTAGCATTTCGAGAGATATTTTTTACATATTTTAGAAAATAGTATTAATTTAAACTGTTGCCAACTGTATAAACAGCGCAAACAATAATGTTTGCTTCAAATTAAAAAAAAATATATTTACACGTGAATATTATAAACAGAAAATATAAAGGCAGGAACTTATTGAAAATTACGTCATAAAAACTATATTTACATGTGATTTTTAAAAGAGAAAGAATATTGTAAAATAATAAATTCATTAACATGCGTTAGAAGTCTTAAATAGGAGAAATTACGTCACATTTACGGCACATTACACTTATTACATAAAATGAACAAAAAATAATATTGCAAAACAGTTTAAATTTAAAAATTGCGCAAGACATTTATTTGATATTTAATAATAACCAAGAGTTAAAACATATTATCAATCACTTTTATCTTAATTTTTAGAAGGACTAAGAAAATTCAGATATAATGTCGCTTAAGGCTGTTGGCTACTTTCTGACATATTTTTAATTCATTTTTTTTTCTCACACGCATGACATTGTAGGTAGTGTTTTTATTCAGAAACTATGTATTTGAACAGTTTTACCCCTTTCTTGGTAAAGGCAGAAGGTATTTTAGATAATGCCGTCAAAGTTGGCGTTTTGAACCGAATTTCAGCAGCCAATAATGGTCTTGAAAGGAAGAAGAAACTTCCGTCCTGAGACAACAATCGCTTATAACTCGAGTTGTAATTCATTGATCTAAAATGAAAAAAAAAAAAAACTCGATTAGAAATTGTCTCAATAATCACGCTTGCAAGTGCAATATACGCTTTTACGTTTAAAAATAAATCAGAAAATATGTCAAAAAGTTTCGCGTTGTTGTTCAGAAGGTAAAAATATTTTTTTTGAGAACCGAATTAAAAGAAAAAAAAAAATCTTTCAAACAAACAAAATTTAAAAATTCATTTTAGAGACATTAACTAAATAATAAGGCAAACTAACTAAATAATAATTAAAACGGAAAAAGATAAAATTGGTTTATTCACCCAGTCAAAACCCTGTAGAAAGTTACCATCATCAATTTCCATTTACTTGTGTTTTCTGAGATAGTCCTTAATCTCCTTTAAATGTAAATATTGGAGAAGTACATTTGTTATAAAGGTGATCCTTTTCTTTGTTGAAAAATAGCGTACATGTTCGAAAATGACATGCAATATATAAAAAGATATTTCAAGGAATATTTCGGAAAATTTTAGAGTTCTTTTATCCATTGTATGGGTAAGAAACACACCAGAATAACTCAAGTTATGTTTGTTTTTCCGATAGCATAAAAATGTTTTTGTATACATTTTTATTTTTTTTAATGAAATTTTACTTTAAAAATATCTTGTTCAAAATTTTTCGTTTAAAAAAATACACATTCCTCTGTCATTGCATACTAATAAATTAAAAGAAAAAAGGAAACAAAAGAAAACAGATTTTTGATTGAAATTAATTAAGGTGAGGTTCTACTTGTATGGGTGAAAATATATTTATTTATTTATTTATTTTAATTTGCTTTTTCTGCATCCGCCAAGTGTGTAGATTTGTTCCCCTAAAGCGGTTTTGTGATATTCCAATTCCTTACAATTTTTATTTTTTTTTTTTTTTTTCTTGCTAAATGTAACTCCACTCGTTGAACTTAACTGCTATTGTTAAACTTTAAATTTGTTTTTCTCGAAACCACATTTTTGAAGGTAAGCAACCCAGGGCAGTAGGGGAAAAAGGAGAGTTAGCCGCCAGCAGGAGGTGGAAGGAGGAGGGAGTAATCCACTTTGTGGATGGAGGAGGAGGGTGGAATTCACCTGTGGGTGGAAAGGGAGGCTTATCTGATTATCTTGTAGTAGGAGGGGCTAAATTTTTGAGGGGGCGAAATTTTTAGGGCGCTTATTTTTTTTTTTTTTTTAATCGACTTAGAGTAGGAATGGAAGTATCACACTTTAACACAAATATTTAAGTATTTTCGAAAGGGAGTTTGAGGGGCATACATTTTTTAGAGGGGGGGGGCTTAATTTTTAGGAGGGCATAATTTTTTTTCTGAATTGTCTTAGAATTTAAATGAAAATAATTTTTTTACGTTTTCTGAAGAAAATTTTTTATGCTGCCGTCTGTACGAGCTAGTGCGAATTTATTTTTGAAAATAGTATTTTATTTTTTTCCACAAGTTTTGGGTAAGGTTTGAACTTGCAAAATAGTCTCTTGGTTCGATGATATGTTGAAGACTTAACTAATCGAGCCACGAAACTACGTCTATATGTTTAGATTTTAGATGTTTCAAAACAAAAAATTGTATTTCCCCTTATGCATGTGCAAAGAGAGGTCGGTTTCTTTAGATAACTCAATAATACCTATTTTAACTACTCACTTTGAGAATTACTTTAATGTATATGATTTTTATTTTTAGTTTAACTGGTTTTATCAATTTTGCGTATGAGAGTTTGATTATTTTACCAAGCCATAGTTTCAAACTTGCGAACTCCGATTCAAATTTAATTTTTTGTAACTGATAAGCTATCCACTATTCAAACCGCGCGCGCGCCCCAATATGTTCCAAGTTACTTTTGAACACTATATATATTTTTTAAATACCTACCTCTCGCTCTTTCTTATGCTAGGGAAGTTAATACAATTTATGTTTAACGTTTAAATATAAGGAATGATTAAAATTAATTTTCGATATTTCTTTAGTAAGCAACTCATTTTTAGGTAGCTTTCTTTACAAAAAAGCTACCTATTGCAGTCGTTCGGAGGAAAGCGATTTCAAAAAATTTTGGTATATTTTCATCGATCATGACCCCCAGACCCCGAAACCACCCTCCGTTCAAAATTGATATATATATATATATATATATATATATATATATCTGACCTATGTCACACTGTAACTCCCGTAATTATGAACCGATTTCGATGAAATTTGGTGTGTACATAGTACATACCAATGTCTCGACCGAGTTCGTTGGCCAGCTTCATCCGCCATTTTGTTTCAAAATGGCGGCCATTTAAAATTTTTAAAAAATTTTAAAACTTGAAATGTGGTACCAAAAAATTAAAAAATGGAAAAATATTTTTTTCTTATGTATTTGACCTTTATACAAAGATTCCGAAGCAGTTTTTGTTTCGTCTATATCTTAAAAAATGGCTGAGTTATAGCATTTTGAATTTCTAGCGTGGCTGACATTTTGAAACGTCCTGAATTTTGTCACGCGATAAAAGGCGTATTTATGAACCGATTTGGATGTAATTCAGTGTGTACATAGTACATACCAATCTCTCGACCGAGTTCGTTGGCCAGCTTCATCCGCCAATTTGTTTCAAAATGGCGGCCATTTAAAATTTTTTTAAAAATTTAAAAATTGAAATGTGGTACCAAAAAATTGAAAATGGAAAAATATTTTTTCTTATGTATTTGACCTTTATGCAAAGATTTCGGAGTAGTTTTTGTTTCGTCTATATCTTAAAAAATGGCTGAGTTATAGCATTTTGAATTTCTAGCGTGGCTGACATTTTGAAACGTCCTGAATTTTGTCACGCGATAAAAGGCGTATTTATGAACCGATTTGGATGTAACTTCGTTTATACATAGTACATACCAATGTCTCGACCGGGTTCGTTGGTCAGCTTCATCTGCCATCTTGTTTAAAAATGGTGGCCATTTAAATTTTTAAGAAAAATTTAAATTTGAAATGTGGTACCGAAAAATTAAAAATTGAAAAAATATTTTCTTTTTATGTGTTTGACCTTGATAAAAAGATTCGGGAGCAGTTTTTGTTTCGTCTATATCTTAAGAAATGGCTGAGTTATAGCATTTTGAATTTCTAGCGTGGCTGACATTTTGAAACGTCCTGATTTTTCTCACGTAATAACAGGCGTATTTATGAACCGACTTGGATGTACCTTGGTGTGTACATAGTACATACAAATATCTCGACCGAGTTCGTCGGCCGGCTTCATCCGCCATCTTGTTTCAAAATGGCGGCCATTAAAAAAATTAAAAAATTAAAAAATTTAAATGAGATACCAAAAAAATTGGAAAGTGAAAAAGATTTTTTTTGTATGTATTTTACCTTAATACAAAGATTCCGGAACAGTTTTTCTTTCGTCTATATCTAATAAAAATGGCTGAGTAATAGCATTTTGAATTTATCTTGTGGCTGACATTTTAAAACGACCTGATTTTTGTCACGCGACAACAGGCGTAATTATGAACCTATTTGGATGTAACTTGGTCTGTACATAGTACATACCAATGTCTAGACCGAGTTCGTTGGCCAGCTTCATTCGCCATCTTGTTTCAAAAGGGTTGCCATTTAAAAAAAATTAAATTTAAAATTCAAAATGAGGTATTAAACAATTGGAAAATGAAAAAGATTTTTTTATGTGTTTGACCTTGATACAAAGATTCCGGAGCAGTTTTTGTTTCTGAAAATTTGTTCTTTTGTTTATATCTTAAAAAATGGTTGATTTATAGCACTTTGAATTTCTAGCATGGCTAACATTTTGAAACGATCTTGTATTTGTCACGCGATAACACACGTATTCGCCTATTTCGATGTAAGAAGGCATGTGGATAGTATACATCAACACCTCGACCAAGTTCGCTGGCCAGATTCATCAGCCATCTTGTTTCAAAATGGCGACCATTAAATTAAAATATATATATATATATTTAAAGTGAGGTGCAAAAAAATTAGAAATTGAAAAGGGTTTCTTTCTTAAGTATTTGACCTTGATATAAGGATTCAGGAGCATTTTTTGTTTGTCTTTACCTTAAAAAATGGCTCAGATATAGCAGTTTCAATTTCTATTGTGGGTGACATTTTGAAAAATCTGATTTTTTGCATGCGACAGCACTCCTATATATTAACCGATTCCGATGTGAGTGAGCATGTGTACAGCAATTACTAAGGTCTCGATCGAGTTCACTGCTTAGCCTCATGTTGTCTTAAAATGACAGGCACTTTAAGAAATTGCCGAATTTGGCAGCCAAATATATGTTACTTCAAAGAAAAGCAGCTTGGATAAAGCTGACTAATTTCGCGAAATTCTCATTCATTATATTGATAAAAATTAGTATTGAATCTCCTATATTCGGTTTCCACTAAATTGAGCTTCGTGTGTTTGAATGATATAATTTGGCTTTTTTTAAATAAGGATTATGAAAGCTACCTCTTCCTCCCGGCACTGGCGGGAAGGACTTTTTAGATTGATTAGAAGGCTACCAAACAATTTGAATTAAACATTGTTTTTACCAGTATTAATCCACCTAATTTAAAAATTGTACTTTTACTTGTGAACCATATCATATTCATTTAATCGTCTGAAATTTAAAATACACTTCCTAAACCCCATTATCAACAGTTTCTCACTATCTTTGACAAACATCCGATAAGTATAATCAGCTTTTTTCAACAGAAGATAGCTAATATGTAAATATTTATAACCATGGATTTTTGAAGAGATTATTTCACTTTTTTACAGATTTTAAATGATAGTTTGAAATATTTATCAGATTTTCTATTTATCAATTACTATAAATTCAATCAATTCACAGTTTGTTATTGCAATAGATAATTATTTGATGATTCTACACTAGTTCTAATGAATTTTAAAACTACTGCTTCGCTTCAACTCATTCTTTTATACAGTTTAATAAATTTAGTATGAGTTAAACCATTGGTTAGTCATATATTTCACTGAAATAATAAAACTAATTTGTAAAACCTTAGAATGACGAATTCAAAAACGTAACATGATGAATCATGTACTTTTTAAACATTACATAAATACCTTTGGATTGATTCGCTTTCTGTGAACTTTCTACAGATACTTTTTTTTGCCACGTGTTTTTCTGAAAATTTTGCACCAATCATATTACATGATTTGCACCATCGTAATAATTTTTTATCATGCGCCCCCTATGATTATATAAAATTGAATGGAACGAGACTTTTTCATTAATGTTTGCTATTATATGAGTGTGTGAAGAAGTTTTTTTCACTTAGGATAATATGGATAGTTTTCAAGATGGACATTCTGCTATGTTAAGCGATGATGTATCAAGTTTGAATAGTCAATCTTTTTCATCAAGATTAAATGATCAAGACATGAGATCAACAGTTCGACCTAAAGTAGAACCCGTTTCAGATAATGAAGTGGAATCCTCCTCATCAGAACTGATGAAACAGAAGCCACCTTTTTGTGTCCTGTTAGCAGCAAATATTTTTCACGAAAAGGCAATTTAAAACAACATTTGATGATTCATTCAGAAGAAAGACCATTTGTTTGTGACATCTGCCAAAAAGCATTCCCTAGAAAGGCTATTTTGAATCGTCATAAACTATCCCATTTAAAGATTCCTTTGCAACATAATTGTGATTCGTGCGGTGAAGCGTTCTCAAGAAAGTTTGACTTATTAAAACACATGAAGATCCACAAGTCCTCCAAAAAGGATAAATGTATACAGCATAGTGAAATATTCAATCGCAAGTCAGATTTTTTATATCATTTGAAAACTTCACACAGAGTTAGATCCAAAATTGATAATTCATTCTCTTTAAAAGATATGTTTTTTTTGAGAAGGTTAAGCATTTTAAAAGGCAAAATGCGATAAGCATATTTACTAAAACTGTAATCAACTCTAACGAGGAGAATGCTACAGACTTTAACACATTTTTTAATAGTATTCAATCGGATGTATATAATTAGTTGGGGGTTCGGATAGTTTTGTGGGTCAAACTGACTCACGATTATCCTGTATTCATTTCCTTAAGATGTTACTACGACGCACGACGATCAGTATAAAGGACATACATCGTCTAGTACGGCGAAGTGTAACGGTCGAATTCGACATAGTGGACGAGAACTTTGTTCTAATTTTTAATAGTATCAATTGTAAGCGTTGTAAAGTGTTGGTTCGAGGTCACAAACAGACAGTAACTTAAACAGTTTTAGGTAAGCGCATGCGCTACTACTGCTTTGTTAGTTACTCGCTTGCAGTGCCACATACGCAAAATGGCGACTCCTGAGCGTGAAGCGTTTTTGATAGACTGAAGATTTCAAAGCCGTTAGAGCCATGTATTTTTTCCTTTGGTGCTTTACAAAAGATTCTATCTACGTTCCGTCGCTACCAAATGATTTGCCAGAGTTGAGACACAGAACTAAAGAGGCTATTGCTCCGGACTTGTTAACCGAAGTGCGAGAAGAATTGGACTTTAGGTTGGATGTGTGCTGTATAACTAAAGGTGCACATATTGAACATTTGTAAGAAAAATTAGGTTATTTTACCTTCAATTAGATATGATTTGTTGTAAATAGTCTAAACTAAACTGTTATAATATACCACTGAAACTGGGACATTCTTTTATGCACATTTTGTATTATTGCGAAATTTAATGCATAACAAATAACAAATATTTTAAATATTTTAAAGTATTTTAAAAACATAAGATGTTCTCCTTCATTTCAGTTATATATTTTAGGAATCAGGGTTTTTCTTTTTATTCATAACAATTACGCATCACTGGAGATACGCATCATCCGACTAAAATAAAATAAAACAGAGTAGAACAATCTCATTATTATTAGTAAAGCAGATTTTTTCGGTCAATAGATTTCTCCCCCTCTGAGCTAATTTATTCTTCAACTATAACACCCTATGAATCAAGAATCAATCCCGGCAAATACATCAATACCAGTGACGAGTGTTAGCTAAACAAGATCACTCTCACCCAAGCCAAGAGAACAAGTGTTGATTCTCCAGGGTATTAAACACCCCATGGATAACAAAAAGGACTGTCCTGATTTACCGATTTCCCCGTGCATGAGAATAAAAAAGTGCCCCTTCAGAGGGAGTGAGAGTGAATATCAATTGGCTGCAGATGAGTATCTGCCGAGAGAATCTCTGATGTCGATTTACAAGTGAAGTCAAACCACAGATAATACAAATTATTCTTTACTCTTTATTCCGTCTCATAATGTAGTAGGACTTGTAGATTTTCAAAGCGAAATAAAAAGTATGTATATAGTTGTTTGATTTCACATCTTTTAAGGAGTCACAGAGTGTGCGGAAAGATTCATTGTTTCGATTGCTGGTACATTTTTAAATATTCGTTTTATATAGAAATTTTAAATCCAAAATTTGCCTTTTTTCTCCTCTTGTATATATAAATAATATGGTTTAAAAGATTGCTAAAACATTTAGCTACCTAGGTATATATATATATATATATATAAATATATATAAGATACCAATATTAAGGAAAAATAATTCAAAATGAATTGTTGCATTCAAAATGAAAAGATATAATAAAAAAAACATCATAAAAAGCTTACATTCATAATTACATGCGCAAATGCAGCATAATAATTTAAATGCTAATATATAACCTTTAATTAAACATTACCGACCATCATCAAAAACCGCAATATTAAATTCATTCACAATATTGCGGTTTTTGATGATGGTCGGTAATGTTTAATTAATGGTTATATATTATATGGTTATATATATATGCTTTTATATATATATTATATATACAAATATATATGATCATTTGTAATGGTTTATAATGATTGATGGCAATCGAGACGCCAGTACTATTTACGTATTTTAACGGAAAAAAAGTTTCCGTAAATTCCAGAAAAATTTCCATTTTTTTTCCTACAAAATTTTTCCATTTTTGTAGCATATTTCCGTATTTAAAGATTTTCGTTTAAAAGACAAAATGTAATTTTTGACGGAAAACTTGTATCTTTATGAATTTCACTCTTCATTTTTCAAGGCTTTCAAGGACATGTTTACATCAAGGGCAGAATATCTCTATTTAGTTCAAACAACAGTAAACAAACAACACTTACCCACCACCGGATTCGAATTAGGGAACTGTCTTCTTCCAGCTTAGTTCCCTTGACCATTAAGCCACTGTTACACAAGCTAGGTTTTACAAAATCGTTACTTATTTCACATGACTTTTACGAAGCAAGGTCAAGATTTTAAACAAGGAACGTATTTTCGTGAAGATATTTTTTTTTCAACCGAGTATGCAATACTGAATGTTTTACACATTTTTTTCTATAATTTTTAATATTTGGATTTTTAATTTCATGCTTTATAAAAGATAAATTTTGGTCTTTAAAACCCTTTAAGCGTCCTAACCGGGTTTTTCCGTCACGTAATCTTTAAAATCAAGGGCTGATTTAATACAAAACTGATATTAATGTTATTTCTTTGCAGTGCATACGATAATTAAATATGTAAAGAAATCATAAACAAAGCCCCTCACAAATAGTTTTCATACGTATTATTTTATGAATCATTAGACATGAAGTAAGAAATAGGCCGGACGCTTAAAGGGTTAAAATATTACATGCATGAAAGAATGAGTTAAGAGTTGATTGCTTCTTTCTTTTTTGGAATATTTAAAAAATTTTATTGTAAAAAATTTATTTTTATTTATTTATTTATTTATTTATTGCAATAATACCAACATATTCAAACATGTTCTTTTTCAAAATTTTCAAATTATTTATGTGATGATCTACTGTAAATTCAAATAACTACATGGTATTAAAATAAATTTCTTTATTGCTTATTATAACTCAGATAAACGTCAATTTAAAAAAAAAAAATGCTATTTTATTTCAGGCATGTTGACAGTTTTGAGTGCGAATAGATTAAAAATATCAAAAATGAAAATAGATTTTTCATTTTAAAACATCCTACAGAGACTTTAAAATAAATAACAATAGCTTGCTATAAATAAGTCAAACATTATCTTAAAATCATAATAAAAAATAAACTATAGCATTTCCTTTTCAACTATCTCAAACTTAAAAAGATGTAATAAGATTTTAATTTTTCCATATATCGTAAAAATATGTTAGCTTTTTATTCAAAAAAAAAGAATGAAAAATATTATAACGGGTTGTTTAAATATACATTTTATAGATGGCGCCATAAATGTTATGGGTTTTCCTTGCTAACTCATGTAAAACTAACATTTAGCCAATATTGGAATTGGCTTTACTGAGTTATATACTGAATCATTGGATATATTTTCAATATAGAGCCACATTTAGTCAATATTGGGGTTTCATTGAAAATAAAATCACTGTAAGACAAGTATATACAACAATTAAATACTTCGCTTTCAAAACACAGCAACTATTTCTAAACATCATTTACGAAACTTGTAGTGTTTTGAAAGAATACAGAAATATTCCGTAAAAATTATAGAAAACTTACTGCATTTATTAGGATTTTTAATCTCAAAATGTCAATTACGGAAATTGAACTGCTTTCTTAGAAAAATGAAACTATTGCGGAAAATTTTACGAAAAATTTTGTGTATACTGACGGATTTTTTTTTACAGTGTATATATAAAGTTAAAATACAATGCAGAGCATATTCTAATAACATTTATCTTTTAACCAATTCAACTTAACTTGATATTTTATGTACAACATAAAATGAAATTTTGTCCTTTTTGTTGAAAGGTTTTAGTTTAGCGTCAAAGTGTTGCATCTTATGGTTAATGTGCTTTTTATTATTTTTAATTTTCTCTGGACAATCAATTGCCAAATCTGGTAACTCTAACATTACGTTTACATTGTTGTTGCAAACCGTTCATTCTTAATAGTTAGACTAATATTGGCTAATTGTTGGCTAATTGTCGTCCCCTGTTGGCCCACAGTAAGAAATGTCCGCCTTGTTCCAGTAGCCAACTAACCATTTGCCAACAAAAGGGAAACCGTGGTTCAACCGTAAACTGCTCAGAATTCTGCTCCGATGCGCACAAACTTAGAGAGATCTAGACACCTACAATTTCCCAATCAGTTTCCACAAACTCCCAACGAAGAACCAATAAAATGGGTAAACATTTATAAGTCTATCAAGATCTGTTTCGTTTTTATCTATTATATTTATCAACTAGATATTTTAAATGGATAATGATTTAAAATATATATATGAGGACATGAGTTTCAAAACTCGCCTTATCCAAAAGTTAAAAAAATCGTGTTTTCTTTATTAATCTATGCTATAGAAAAATCTACACCAAAAAAAAAAAAAAAAAAAAAAAAAAAAAAAAAACTAGAGAACAGGAATTCTGCTTTTTCAGAATTTACTGCCGCCCCCGACATTTCCATTACTTGATTTTCTTCTGATGGACTGATGGTTTCTATTATTATGAAACAGCCATTATAAATGAAGTGTTATGTGAAGATGAAAGAGCAGCCGTAAAAAGTTAGAACTCTGATTTTCTGGTCAGAAAAAAATGGCCATAATTAAAAAAAAAAATGGCCCATTTTTCCCTCATTCTGAGCGGAAAATCCGAGAAAAAAAATTATGGCCATTTTTTTTCTCTCATTCTGACCAGAAAATCAGATTTCTAACTCTTTACGGCTGCTCTTTCATCTTCACCTAACACTTCATTTATAATGGCTGTTTCATAATAATAGAAGTCACTAGTCCATCAGAAGAAAATAACTCGGTTAAGCGGGACTCTACTGCAGTACAAAACATATTTCAATTTTAAAACTTAAAGCACACGTTTTATTTTATGTAAAATGACGTCATTCGCATCCGCGTAAGAATTCCACATTTACGATCTACTCTTAAACATCTACAGTAAAGCATGCATAGAACATCACTATCGCAAAATAATGCACAAATGCAGCAAAAAGATGCCGTCATTCAAGAAAATCGACAAAAAAAAAAAAAAAAAAAAAAAAAAAAATCTATATATATCTAAAATGTAATATAGTTTATAATAGCTCCATTGTTTTAACAGGAATCATTCGTTTATATTTTTTTCAAAATAGCACGTATTTTAATTACATTTTCTTTCGGTTGTTATGAGAAAATGGCAACGAAAAGATATAATTACTATTTTAGAACTATTTTTTCTTTTACTTTCTACAGAAATGGGGGCTTCCGTTGCCAATATTAAGAAAATGGCTCTAAAAGCGACAAAAAAATTAATATTTCAAAAATAAATGGAGATACTGTTTTCAAACAAATTGCATTTAAAAGAACTTTTTTCCCGAATACGACGGTATAAAAATTAAAAATGTGCTATACTTAGAAGTTTAAAAAATTGCTATAGAGTATTTAATCGTACTGCTTTGTTTTACGGCTGATGGCTTCTGTAAGGTAATGTTATTTTTTGGAGGCGACACAAAATAAGCTGGGAGAAAGAAATAGCATACCGTACCGGAGGCTAAAAAAAAAAACCCTAGTTTTATCTTCTATTTCTGTCATTGTAAAATCTTGGTTTAAAATGAAAACCAATGGACGCAGATAGAGGTTTTTCGTGATTTTCTGGATAAGGCGAGTTTTGAAACTCACGCATTCTTTCATCCTTTTGATAATGTTATAAGTTATACGGATAATTACTATTCCAACTCGAAAAAATTACAGTTATGTGATTTCTCATTTTTTTACTCTTTTTAGTTCGTTTGAATAATAGTTTCACATCATAGATTAAATTCCCCACCATTGCTTTCTAAAAAATCTGAAATCTTTATTTCAAAAAGGAGTGAGTACTTCTTACTCTTTCTCTTTCGAATGTTCGTGCGCACAACGTCATACATTTTCATACACGTTCCACGTTGCTATATCCACATATCGCTGTGCACCGGCATAGTGTAATTCTTTGGCCGATTGGAGTAGGAACAGTACCATTTTTTTTGTTTTCAACAAATGGTTTTTGTTAAAAATCGTTATTTCTCCTTACAGAGTGCTACAACTGATATGTAGTACATCCTACTTTTATAGCCTACTACACGTACCGGAACAAAAAAGGAACTTTCCCCTGCTCTCGTAATGGTAGGACGTTTTTTTGTGATTAATGAAGAAGTATTAATTCTTTCAAAATGCGTCGCATTAGCTTCGTTTGATTGTGTATTTAAGAATGGTTTTTCTTTAGTATTTATTATAAGATAAGGCTTTAGAAGTTCTTATTTTCTTGATGTTCTAAGATTTATTTATTTATTTTTAATCTCGCTTAAACTGACATTTTAAATTAGTGTGGGCATTTAACCCTTTCGGAACGGGTGATGCATATATGCATAATCTTGGTGCTTGTTGAATTTGTTTTTAGCACCACTAATAAATAAATGTAATCTTTGTCTTTCTTTAATTAGAGCATTTTTTGGTATTTCATTAGTAAAGGGGATTGTTCAAAAGCGATGGCAACAAAATAAAATTTGTGTAAGGGATGCCGTCTCGAAAGGGTTAAGGGTGAAGTGCATGCAAAAAAGTATAGATTTTAAATAATGGTAAGTTTTGAAACACCCATTGACCCTGCATAGTGTGGAATCCATGTGTGGAATAAGGAAAAAAGGCAAAAAATCTATTTTTATGTATTTAAGTATTTAAAGGCCATGTTAAATAGTTTCAACTAACATTTTGTGCTTAATTAGTTACTAAAAATATTTTCCGACAAGTTTATTTTAGCACAGAATGAATGAATATTCTGTAAACATGAGATGTAAAAAATTCATAAAAAGCAATGCACTGCAAAACAAACAAATTTCTGTCTGAAAATGTACTATATATGTTACAAAATTTATATTTTTTCGTCAAGTTTAAAATTATTCTACATAAATTTCCCTTTTAGCAATATTGTATATATTATACCGGTTTATTAAGTTAACCCTTTATCTACTGACGGTACTTATAAGTATACTCACTTTAAACTTTCATTCCATAGTGAATATTACTAATATTCTAATGATACTTTGCAAAAACACTCTTTTAACTCCACTTTATCCGGATACATGGCAGCAGTAGTTCTAGGTTTGTTATTTTAGCGATGAAGGAGGCTATCTTTGAAACAGTCGATGTGTTTTATGCCGACATTTTGTACATATTGTCACGCTCGTTTTTTTATTGCTGCAAACATAGTAAAGGATGTAAAATAAGTGTTGGATTTTTTTATGCGTTCATTATTATCTTAGAATATAGTTTGACTAGCTTTGACTTAGGTGAGTGGTATATGTATTTGATTTAACAGTTAAATTACTCGGTGGTACTTATAAATACCGTTAGTACACTGGTGTTGGAAAAAAAACTTCTGGTTTACTTTTCGTCTGTGTAGTTAGCCATCGTTTTCATCTGCTTTAAAATGTAATTACTAAAATGTAGTGTAGTAACAATTTTCCTAGTATTTACTTTCTGTTTCATTATTATTTTTCATAGGAAATCGAAAAAGTTGTGGCACCGGCTTTTTTTTTTCTTTCTTTTTTTTTTTTTGCTATGCTAGAAATGGCATATGTAAATTTATATATTGCATATGTGGAGATGCGATAAAACTTGTTGTCCCTGGAATATAGACGTCGCATAACTAAACGACTGCTAACAAGATCAAAATGTATTTTTTTTTTTTTTTTTTTTTTTTTTTTTTTATTAATCTTTTCAGGGGCAAAGCATTTTCAATGCTCAAGTGTTGAAATAATTTACTGGCATCGGAATTTGCCCAAAATTTATTAGTAAATAAGAAAAAGGCTATATTTCCCATACTTATTAAATCGAAAATATTTTGACACAATTCTGGTGTCATTTGAAATACCTTGTGGGTTTTCTGTTACAATATTTTAGTCATAGTGTACTGACGATACTTTAAAGTACCTCTTGAACTAATTACCTCTAAGGAATTAAATTTCTCACGGATGAGTATTTTTTTATGTTTATACTTTAATTTTTATTATAGTAACTGAAAAAAAAATTACATGAAAAAAATTGCAGTAGATCATAATGCAGTAGATAAAGGGTTAAAACCCAAGTCTATTAATCTCCATAAGATCCTAATCCATCTAATAATATTTATCCCAAATTGCGTAAATATAAAAATGGCTCTAACTATTTATATTTCTTTAATAAAACCCTTTTATTATTTAAATTCCTATTAAAATTCGCTATTAATTCCCGATATATCAAAACCCTGTAAAATCTTTATTTAGTTGCTAAAATATTATAACTCATAATTTATCCCGTCTAAAAACCTATTTATTTAAAATCAGTCTTTTATTAAAGTGTAGTAGAATATTTCAATGCTTAAAAACTTATTCCGCGACATATATCTAACACTAAAAATGATATTTCTTAAAAGTCACGCATCACTTGGTTGAAATCATGATTAAACGTATGTCTTTTTTTTTTTAACGATTTCTCATATTATTCTAAAGACATTTTGAATTAAAATGAATGAATCTCTTCTTCCTATATAATGTTCAACAAAAAATTTGGTAAACTTTTCGGTTCTCAAAGTCACCAATTTCTGTTATCATCAAAAATAAATTCCAACTTAGTTTTGAAAAGAAAAGTATATATTAATTAAAGCATGCACCAATAACTAATAATAATATTCATAGCTATGTCTTCAAAACCGTTCATCACTCAAGGAACATCATGCTCAAACGTGTACCGTCTTTTTTTCTCTCGAACGAATTCTCGAATAATTGTATATACACTTTACTTTGATATGAAAAGGTCTTGACGTCCTGAATCATTAAACACTTTTTCCTGTCAAAAAAAGTTCTTCCTGAGACTAAAATGATTAAAAAACTCTGTATAATATCCATCACAAGCTTCGAGTAACGGAAAAAATATGATTTTTTTTTCTTCTTGGTAATGCTTTTACCCCTTTAGATATTTCATTTAAAAGCATTTACTCTTTGATGAATAGAATTTACATGAAAAGAATTTTTTTTTCACAGTTGAAAAAAAAACACTTTTTGTCAAAAAAAAATATTTTTTCTTTGCGAGTCCTTTGGGTCAATAATACTTGCAGTATCAATATTTGCTAATAACACTGCCAAAGTGGGGTTTAAAAATGAAATTTTTACCTGCTACAAAGTCGTAAACCTCCTTCTCTCCAATATTTAATATCCTTAAACTTTACGAAAATAAATTTGTCTGCTGCTCTCTTCAATAACCTGGGGCCAATTACGCGTAAAATGCTAGGGAAAAATATTTCAATTTACTTTGTGGAATACGCTGGCGTCAATATTTAAATACATAAGCTTTTACCTTCTGCTCTTAGTAAACGCCCCCTGGTGAATTTTATTGCCATCTTTTTAAAACTCAAACCCAATTTGAAAAGTTTGGAAGAAAGTTTTGGATTTCGATGTGCCCAAGTCGTTTATAGGGGGTGTTTATCTGCCAGTTGCGATTCACTAATCTCTATACATATTTTCTTAGAGCTCCTTGCTTTTTGAAAAATATTTTTATCTGGGTCGCATTTATGCCAAACCTATACAGAATATCTTTAAAGAAACATTTTGTATTTGGAAGAAATAATATTTATTGCTTTTAGAGTAAATCTGTGAAGAGCACGATATTTGTCGAGACCATACATTTGCGTATTTCTGAATAAAATCTCTTGTTATTCAAACAGCTATTAAAGAGATATCAAGTCACTGGAGGTGTTATTGAAATATCTGCTGAAGAAAAAATAGTTTGTTCCATGGTGCAGCACAGAAATGTAATATGGGTTGATTTTAACTACCAGAATTAAGATAAACTAATCAGATGCTTAATAACAAATACTAATACAGACAGGATTTATTGTATTTAGTTTATTGTAATTTATTACATGATACCAGAAAAGCAAGATAATGTTTTTTTTAAGTACTGTTTTTGCTAAGTTACTTAGCTAATATTCTTAAATGATTTCAACTTTTTTTCTTTTTCTTTCTTTCTTATTTCTTATTTCTTATTTCTGCATTTTACATTTACTTAAAAATCTATTTTTTTTTTCGTAACATTGAATACAAAATTGCGCTTTTCGTTCATTTAACTCGTTTAAATTTGGAATTTTTTAGAAACTGTCCTTAGAGAGCATTTACATTTTATAAGTACCTAACATGTAAAATTTCAAATTTCTAGCCCCTTTAGTATCATAAAAATCGCAATTTTAGAAAGTTTTAGGCTCCTAAAATCATCTGGTGGTAGTGGCACCAACACAAAATATAGTACATGTTGGAACGAAAACGTCACCATCAATTTGCAACTTTTTTTTTTTTTTTTTTTTTTTTTTTTTTTTGAGATTCCATGACAGTCGTAAATAAAAAAGTTTTTTGGACGCTTTTCGATCATTTCACTCTTTTAAATTTGGAATTTTTTAGAAACTGTTCTTAGAAAGCACTTAAATTTTATAAGTATCTACGCCGAATTTCAACTTTCTGTCTTTAACATTTCCATATAGAAATAGTAATTTAGAAAGCTTTTAGAACGCTTTTCGCTCCTTTAAATTCCTTTTAAATTTCGAATTTTTTAGAAACTGTTCTTAGAAAGCATTTAAACCTTATAAATAACCATCATGCCAAATTTCAAGTTTCAAGGCCCTTCAGTAACACACAAATCACGTTTTTAGAACGTTTTCTGAACGCCCCCTGAATCCCCCTAGGACTAGAGGAACCAACATAAAATGTAGTCTATGTTGGAACAATAACTGTCTCATCAATTTGCCACCATTACTTTTGAAATCGGTCCGTAGTTCCAGAGATATAAAAAAAAAATAAGTATAGATTTTTAAAACAATAGTGGAGTCTCATGATATATATATATATATATATATAAAAAAAAAGAAAAAAAAAAAAAAAAAAAAACATTGCTACTAAACGAAACTTTCATAAAAAATATCTCGAAATTCAATTATTTTGTGACTTTTCTTTGAATGAAAATTATATGATGATAAATTATGACTGGGGAAAAAAATACTGTAATTTTATGAATCAGTTTAAATATATCAACCAACACCTTGTTATTTTTTATTCAAAGAAGTATTTTCAATTATTTATTCATTTAAATATTGTACATTTGTTTAACACCGGTTTAAAAGCATTTAAATTTTTATCTATATTTTTGTCGATGTTCCATAAATTAAATCAAAATTATAATATTGGAGTCTTGTGATAAAGAAAGACATAACTATACTAAAAGATAATTAATATGGAAATGATAATAAAAAATATTTCTTATCTAAACTGTTTTAAGATTCTTTTAAAAATATGTACTCATACTTATCACCGAATAAACTCGAAGGGAAAAAAATATGCATAGCTTGATGATTTAGCTGTAATATTTTAAACTATATTTTGTTATTTTTTACACTGAAAAGAAAATGAAAGATGTTTATTCAGTAAATATCAAATAAATACTGCTTATTATTCTAAAAATCTTAAATTGTCTTTGAATAAGTCGAAAATAAATATTAACATACGATAAAAAATTATTGGTCAGAAGGGAAAATAGAATTTTACTAAGCTTATAGAATTAATTCTTTTTTATTTTCTGGAAAAATTTTTTAAAAAAGGGAACAAATATCTGTTATTTTGCTTTACTTTAAGAGTATTTACACGCTTTTTAAGCATTTGAATCGATTATTTTTCAGCTGAATAAAAAAAATAATAATAAAAATTGTCCTTTCTAAACTCTTTTGTTTAAACCACTAAATATTTCTTTTGAATCCTTTTCATTGTAAGTTTTAATTTTCTGATTTCAAAGTACTGTTTACTAGTTTTTTCAATTCTTAGTTTTAGCTGCATAAAAATATATATATATATATTTTCTTTTAAAATATATCACAGTTCAACATCTTTCGAAAAATAATTTTAAAATATTGCCATAATTCTGAACAGAATAATAGACTTTGTAAAATATATTTCACACTTTGCTACCACAATATGAATAAAAATTGATTTGTTGATTTGCTTATGTGCCAAAAAAAGAGATATCAAATCAGATGTTTTTCGTTTTCATTCAAAGTAGATATGGTTGTAAGAGGAAAAAAGGACTTTCTTTTTTTCGACCTACAGAATATAAAAAGACCATATTCCTCCAAACCAAGCACAGATCTTGATAACAAAAAAGAAACGCGTGGCACAGACGGCGATATTCACAGAATTTTTTTCTTTTATCTCAACAAGTAGGCATGTTGTCAACTTAGGCTGAAGAAGTATATTTTGAACAATGACGGTTTGTTCCTTTTGCAATGCGGCAACTATAGATTCTCTCACATTTTTTCTCTATTTTTTACTCAGTAAAGCAGGCTCTTTATTGAATATATTCTATTACAAAAAAAAAATAAATAAATAAAATAAATTAATTAATTAATATCTTATAAACATAACTTAAGAATTATATATGATGTACTTTTCAGAATTTTTTTCCCCTCACTAAATCTTTATTTTCTTTTTAATTTAAGGACATGGTATTCGATGAAGCCGAAAATTTTAACGATAAATATCTAATATTATTTGAAGACTTTCCAAGCAAATTTGTTTCTCGCAAGATAATTAAGTAAGGACTCACTTATGCACAAAGTGGCTATAACTTAAGCAGAGGTGTTTAGAGGTCGATTGTAAAAAAATGAGCTATTTCAAGCGCAACAAAATTCGGAGTTAATATTACTTAGACGACAGTAAATTTAACAAAAAAAAAAAAGTTCAGTTTTTTTTTTTCTAAAAAAGTAGTGCTTCAAGTTCAAAGGTAGTGCCTTAAGTCTTAGGAACTAAAGATTCCATAAATTGTTAGACAACTAAGTGAAACGTTCTTTTTTGTGGTTCCTACGGCAGAAAAATAACACGGAAATTGAAAATTCCATAAAATACTAGTTTTGTTAAATAATCAAATGAAATGACCCTCTTTGTAATTCCTCTGTGCTCATTTCGCTGTTCAAAATCAACCTGAAATGTCACTTTTGCTTTTTGATTCGAACTGCGAGTTTTTTCTGCATTAGATCTTATTTCCAATGGTCAAATAGTATTTACGCCAAGTTTATTGCGTTTGACCCAGTATAATTTTATGTTCTAACTCTAAAAGCATTATTTTAACTACAGATACACCGTATTTAACCCTTAAATGCCTGATTTTTCAAAAATCATTGTAATAATGTTTTTCGGCTTTCATTTTTTAAATAAATCATGGGAAAAATACCTTAAAAAAATCATATTTTGTTTTAAGTGTAGTTTACGGCTAAAGAACAGTTTGTTACTAATCGGCAATAATGGTGTTTAATTGAAAAAATAATTTCCCTTGATAAAATTCTATAATATTAAACACACAAGAATTATAGGAACTATAATAAGAAATAAATTTTTCTTGCTCACTGCAGGTCAAAATAGGGTATTTCGCAAGCTTCCAAATAAAACAAAAAGAACAAGTAGCAACAATTGAAAAAATAAATCTATCTTTATCCTTAAACAGCACAAGTGTTGCCATTTACATGATGAAATCGATTTAATAATATTTTCAGAATGTATTTTATTGGCAACACTAGGCATTATAGCTTCAATATTATTCTAATACTATTTTAGAGCCTAAATTGGGTATGTTGCCGAAAAGCAACACCAGGCATTTAAGGGTTAAAATTGAAGGAGGCGAAACATTATGAAATTTTATGGAAACACACCTTTTTGTTTGAGTTTGCTGCATCGGTCTTTCCTTCTATTTTGTTAACATTCCAAATAATCATTCACAGGTAAATTCGCTACAATAATTTGTTGAGGATTAACGAGTGCTACTGGCATTAGAAGTAAAGGATTTTTTTTTGCTCAATGTATATTATTTATTATGTAAATGCCTTCATCACAAACTGTGTCACAAGATTTTATCTATTAATGCCCAGGCAAACACCGTTTCTCTGTAAATTATTGGTACTACGTTTTAATGAAATATCGCTAAATATTTTTAAAAAAATTCTCAACTGTTAGAAGAAAAAAAACTAAGGCCGATGACAAGTATTATCCCTTTAATAAAATTATTTTTTTGAAAGAATGACATGTTTATTATTATTATTATTATTATTATTATTATTATTATTATTATTATTTAAAATGTTATATTTTGTTGGTAAAATTAAAGATTTCTGTTGTTTTTACAGCGTCCCTTTTTGTGTAAAATATTTCATAAATGTTCCTACTTAGGTAATTGCTCAAAATCCAGAACAAAATGTTATAAACTAAACGAATGTTTTTATTTAAATGTTTTAAGAGAAAAAAATATCAGGCGTGCGCGATTTTTGATAGATTCAACAAATAAAATATTAGGACAATTTCTGAAATTCAATTGAAAAAACAAAATGTGGTCTAAAAGTTTTATTGCAAATTTTGACAATAACTCATAGTTTACTGTATTTATTTGATCATGATAAGTCAAAACGAAAGATAAAGTTTATAACATATCTTATACCCATTTATGTTTATTGAATCCGCTCAAGATCTCAAACTGCAAGGTCATTTTTGACAAATGTTGTATACTTAAATATGTCTAGACACTTACTTGCTTAAGGCTGACGCTACGAAAAAGGCAGTAGATATCAAAATTCACAAAAAGAAATAATAATTTTTCGCCACCACGCCAATGTGGCGATTCGCTTTATAGTTGAATTTATTATATATAAAATATACAACATATGTTTGTTTTTTTCTCTCTATGAAATAAGTTGACTTAGATTAGCATAAACTAAGTATCAATTTCAAAAAAGAAAAAATATGTAACGTTGAATTATAAAATGAAAATGCGTAGTTTTTTGAGACTTTTAATGCGCAAAATTCAATAATAACAAAACAGATCTGTCAATCAAAAAATTCCTTTAAAAGAATCTTTAAAACTAATCTTTTATTTTATTTTTTTACTAAACTTACTGTGTTAAATTTCTATGGTTGTTGACTGAAACATGGAGGAATATATGTGTATAGTATATAACTACAATAAAAACTACATAGAATTCATCACACACAAATGGGAAAAATAAAAATCAGAAAATGAAAGATGAAACACAAATCAGTTATGAAAACTGTCCACAAAATATCCATAAAAGGAAGATAAAATAATTGAAGAACCGTGGCAGAATTATCAACCCCAAATTACCATAGATTCCATAACTCATGTACAATTTCATCCTTGTACGAGCTTATAATAAGCTAATATTCTACAGGATATGGGGTATCATACATCTAAAAAACTCTTAAATTAGATATCAAATAAGAAAAAAAAATGGAATAAATACAACGAACAATTGAGGTAAAGTTTCCGATAAAAATTAGAACCACATACATAATACCTGACCAGCATGCATGAACAGGATTGCCAAAACATTTTTACTTGTTTAGGATAAATATAAAATAACTAAAGAATGACTCAAAAACTTGCATTCTTTCAACCAAGGAGTAGCACAGATAGGGTGCATAATGACAAGATGAAGCCAGAAATAACTAAAGAGGATAAATTATAGTGCTGGTATCTAGTAAAAAAAATTACAAATATATATAGAAATAACTGGTATTTATTCAAAATTAACTATGAATTAATAACAGAAAAATAAAACTTACATGTTATATGATGGAGCTTAAATTGAAATAAATAAGATAATTAATATAAAAATTAATAGGAGAATGGGAGAAAATATAAATACATAAATGAATAATCAGGGCCCGACTATCAAGTTTCTGTGCCCAGGGCACTTTCAATATTTCGTGCCCCCTTAGATTGGTTGATTTATTGATACTAGCTTTTTTTGCATGTTAAACACTTATTTGAAAAGTGTCAACCCAAAAAATTATGTTTTCAGAAAAATTGAAAAACGGTTCCAGGAAGAAAAATAAAATATTTCTTCTATTATTTATTGAAATGTGCTGTTAACCATATATTGAGATATATTTTTGTCATTTTATCGTATTAATATCTCAAATATCACATTTTCTAACAATTATGATTTTTTTTATAGAAATTTAGATTAAATTATGATAAATTTCGTGCCCCTCAGAAATTTTGTGCCCAGGGCATGGGCCCCGGGTGCCCGTGCGATAGTCAGGGCCTGTGAATAATAAAAGCATGTTTAAATAAAATAACATAAGAAATCAGAAATAATAGTAAATTAATTAATGATTAAAAAAAGAGAGGTTAGAGTGAGAGCATTATAAAAAAGTCAAGAGTTACACAGTTAAACTAGATAAAGTATTAAAGGTATATATAAATATTATACAGACATACATACAATAAATACAATGTGTGTATGTGTGTTTTAATATATATTGTAGTATGAGTGTTTTATTATAGATAAAGTATATTTATATATATAAATGCGAGAAAATGAGTGAATAGAAGTGCTGTGGATTATGGTATTGTTCCACAGTAAGCAAAGAAGTTAATTAAAAATTAATAAATGAAATTAAAATAGCAACAAATGAATAAGATGAAACCATCGATGCTAAACTGAAATGAAGTGTGCCGAATCATCCAAAGAATATAAAATAGGCAATTAATTCATGCATAATGATATAAACCCTCTTTTGTTAAATAATAAATTAATTAATCGTTGCTCATTAAATTACCATACAACACTACCCTCTTCACTACTCTATCATCTACACCCTCAGCATTCCTTTTTTTTCATTATTTGTTTTTATTCCTTTCTTTTTCTTTTTTTCTAAAATATAAAATTACGCAATGAGTTAATGTTGTCCCAACAACACCTTCCATCCTCCATAAATTTAAGGTCTAACCTCCCACTATAATCAAAGATCATGAACGTACTAATTGTATATTAGGTACAGTGGCGTGGCGTGAAAATTTTCGGTGGTCATCGCAATTATTTAAGTTTGTGGTGAAAAATTATTAACTCTAAAATTCAATGGTTGAATGTTCAAAAAATAAACTTTAAATCTTACCTTCACTTATACATGAACTCCAACTGTTCTGCTAAAACTGAATCGTAGAGTTTTAAAAGCTTATTAAGAGTTTTAAAATATTGCTTGGTCATCGCCGCATCCAGCGATGACCGGACGCCACGCCACTGATTAGGTAATATATAACCCCTTTTTTCTTTTTTTTTGTTGAAAACCATGGTGTATAGATTTCTAAATAAGTTTATTAATGTTATTATTTATAATATTAGAAAAACATAACCTTTTAATTCTAAATAAATGATTAAGGTGTGTATTTCTGCAAATAGATAAATGAAGACACGATCTAAAATGTTTAAAATTATTAAATATATACGTATTCGAATCCCAGTCAACAGTAATAACACGTGTTGTAAGATGATTATAACAACGCTCAATTTTCTTATCTTATTCCTACCATTAAAAGAAAATGTTTTCCTTATATGTTTTTAAGTGAAAAAGGTTATAAAAGAAAAAAAAAAAGGGAATAGAAACATAACAATACAATGACAGAGTCTCATATATGATAGTCATTTCCTAACTTTTATGGTGCTTTAAAAGAGAAAGTGAAAGTTCAGTGCATCAGAAATAGGAAACGGAACACTTCAGAAAACCATCCTTATATTTCGCATTGTATGTGTGTGCATTTTGCGTTCCATAGTTCCAGGGCCGAAACTAGCCTTTTTTGCAACCGGGGTAAACATGGATTTTGCCCCCCCCCCCCTTCCAAAAAGTATATTTACAAAGATAATTTTACAAATTTTCTAATAGCCGACTTATTTTAAAATTTAAAATATGTAATCATAAAATACGTAATACTGAACTAAGTAATCTACAATGAGGGATCCAAGGGGAAGGTCACGGTGGTCATGAATCCCCTCTGAACACCAACAAAAATAGTCTAAAGATCATTCTTAAAATGAAATATACAGTACAGTTCCGATTATCTGAGTCCCGCTTAACTGAGTTTCCGCTTTAACCGAGTAATTTTCTTCTGATGGACTGATGGCTTCCATTATTATGAAACAGCGATAATAAAAAAATTATGGCCATTTTTTCCCCCATTCTGACCAGAAAATCAGAGTTCTAACTTTTTACGACTGCTCTTTCATCTTTGCCGAACTCTTCATTTATAATGACTGTTCCCTAATAATGGAAGCCATCAGTCCATCAGAAGAAAATGATCCATTCCAAAGGTATAATCTTTCATTTGGCACCCCTTCGTTCTGGAGCCCGGGCACATGCCCCCTCTGCCCCCACTCCTTAGTTTCGGCTCTGCGTAGTTCAAATTCCTATGAGTGTAGAAGATTCTTCACACACGGAGTCGACAAGAATATAAATTTCGAAAGAAATGGTCTATATTCAAGGATAAAGTCATGGAAATTTCCAAGGGAGGCGCATGCAGTGGAAGGCCATTGCTCTTCTCCTATGTATTGAAATTCAATGATTAACTAAATTTTATTTTCTCATGAGTTTTAACAAATTTTCTTCTTAAATGGTTTAAACCTCCCGTAAAAGACAATTTTCAGTTATGTTGAGCCTCCCTGATGTAAAAAAAAGTGGGCGGTGAGGGGAGCAATAGTTCTAAAAAAAAAAAAAGAACACTATAAACACTTTTGATCTGCGGGGAGACATCTGACAAAATATGTTCAGTTTAGTTTATTTCATGTTTATGTTCTTCATTTTTTAAAAACGTGCCCAAACAGTATGACATCACAAACACATCTGTTCCAAAATCTTGGTTCTATTTCGTTATATGGATTATGGATGATGCAAAAACTCCATAGATGCTGCAAAGATTCGTTCATGATTCAAAATTCTATTTAAAATATCGCATTTTTTTATTTTATGGTTCTATTTTTTTAATTTTTTTTTAACATTTATTTGGTTCTAAGAAACATATATATAGTTTTATTTCCTAAAATATTTTAAAGTTTCTACAATTTTGTATTAATCGAGCAGAAAGACAACTTTTTCAAATGTTTATATGTTTTGGTTGTTGTTGTTTTTCGTAATTACACACAAAACTAATAATGTTGGACAAACAACCATTTTTACTTACCCATCATACGTAGTATAGAGCAAAGAACGTATATTAATTTCTGTACGTATATTAATACGTATACGTACTTCGTATATATTAATTTATGAACGTCTGTAATTTCTTTGGTACTGGGTAAGTCTTGTAATCGTTTTAAAAATCGAAAAAACATTTTTGACGGATTTACACGTTTCATACACTGGAGATCCCGAAAAACATATATTTTTAGAAGAAAAAAAAATTGACTTCCGTCTGTGTGTGTGTGTGTGTCTGTGTCTGTAAACGCTCTATCTCCTGAACAAATTGAGATAGAGACTTGAAATTTGGTGTTTACTTAGTATGCGATAATAGAAAGAAGTCTATTGAATGTCAGTAACCTCTATTATCTGAAACTATTTTTTTCGGACTCTCGAAATATTCGTTCTGATAAAAGGTATACAAAAATTTTCGAAATTGTTTATTTTAAGGAGTGATCATAAAAGATTTAAAAAAAAAAAAAAAAAAAAAAAAAAAAAAAAAAAAACATAAATTTTGCATAAAGAATGAAGTCGATCGGATAATTAGTGGCCGAGATATTTGTAATAATATTTTTAACACTCTTCGATTTTTCATAACCCTGTATTTCATTCAAATTTCAATTCAAAGATATATTTTAATTGGAAATGAGACGCTTAATCCGACGCAGTAAACTGTTAGTTAATAAGATTATCATTTTTGGAGTTATAAGAATGTTTCTTTTACGCAATTCTGTACTACTTGATTATCTCGTCGACCAAAAAACTATTGCCAAACTATAAGATTAAATACCAATAATGGCTTATCGTAAATGTCACACTCACTCGACATTAAACACGTTACAGATGTTTGTTGCGTCATCAAGTGACTTTTAATTCAACGTTTTATTTGTATTTGTATTAATCTTTGACTAATTTATTTGTTCTTTCGTTATTTGAAATGCCAATCTATATATCTGTTCCGTCGCCAAATGCTGCCAAGTTTGCCGCCAACTTGGCGATATCTTTAATATTTCGCCAAATCCATATAGACTTCCATTGTAAACCAATAGGGTTTACTTGATTACAGAAAATCAACAAATTGAGATATTTTAATGCAACAAAAACGAATATTAGCTTAAGGGATTATATTAATTATATTTAATGGAGTCCAAGTAAATTAAATTATGAATAAAAGTAACATGATACAATGCATAGCATGCTTTCCCAAACATAAATTTTAAGGGAGACCAAACGGGTCGCCAAGGGCGGCTAGTTTGAATAATTTTGAGAGTAGTTTGGCGATTTATATATAATTTATTGAAATTGGTCGACTGGATAATCAAGTAGTACCTGCAATTCAGTAATAGAGCATTACTATGTATTAAAAATATTTAAATATACGTTTAAATTATATTTTGGAATTGCAATGCATTTTATACATAGTTTACACATGTTTTATTTTCATATTTTATATTATGCATATCGATGATGGGTAAGTATTACAGTGGCCCCCAACGACTAGTTTATTTATTTATTTATTTATTTATTATTATTTTTTTAAACAAAATATTCATGTTTTTGAATATTTTAAAAATATTTTGTACTCGTAAACTGGTTATTTCTTCTGTTTATTTTTTTTAGAAAAATACCCACAGAGGGTTGGCAGCATTATCGATTCAAAGTGAAGCACGTGCATACCAATTTTATGTATAAATTTAACAAAGGGAGTTTGCAAGTTCAGCCGTACAGAATGCGGTGAAGGTTTGTATATCGACAGAAAATAGTGAATAAATATATGAAAGCCATATATTGTAATACCCACGGTATAGCGCCTAGAATAGGGGTGCACAACCTTTTTTAGAGAAGGGCCACTTACAAAAATATCTGGGTTGTCGAGGGCCACACCAGTAACACGGAGAGAATTCTATTTCGGAGAGGAGATTTGTGTCCTATAATCAGATAAAAAAATATGGTTTCATAACGAAGGGGAGGGGGGGGAGGTACACCTCTAGGTTCCTCTACCCAGTCAACGTATACAATTCAGTTGGCCAGGATGTATCAACAGCTTACGTTTGTATATATAACACAGTATAGCAAGGTTTATTTTCAAGGAGTGATAATATTCCTTGACTTTACTCGGGGGGGGGGGGTAAATTTTGTTTTATTATAAATGCTAAAAAACAAACATAGGCATGAAAGTAGTTACTGCCGAAAACAAAAAATGCGAACTTTATGAACGAAGACGAGTGAAGGAACCAATCAACGAAATTTGATATATTTCCACGCCTGATCAATGAAAGTCGCGATTTTTACGCGCCCGATCAAAAAACATTGCGATTTTACCGCATCCGATCGAAAAAATTCGATATTTCTCCTCACCCGATCGACAAAAATTCGCTATTTTCCGCACCTGATCCATGAAATTCGCTGTTTATCCGCGCTCGATAGACGAAATTTTCGATTTTTCCGCACCTGATCTACCAAATTCGCGATTTTTTTTCGTGTCCGAACAACGAAATCCGTGATTTTTCTTAGCCCGATCAACAAAACTCGCGATGTTTCTGTGACGGATCGACGAAATTCGTGACTTTTCCACGCCCGATCAACGAAATTCGCGATTCCTAACTGATTGACGAAATTTGCAATTTGTTCCCGCTACAAATTGACAAAATTCGCGTTTTTTCCTCATGATAAACATGTCCGTTCAACGAAATTTGCGAACTTTCGAACCTGATCTCTCGAGCCTGATCAACAAAATTTGCGGTTTTTCCGCGCCCGACCAACGGAATTCACCATTTTTTCGAGCCCGATCGACACAAAAACTCGCTATTTTCCCAAGGCCGATCGCCAAAATTTGCGATTTTTTTCCGCATCTCATCGACAAAATTCGCGGTTTTTCCGCGCATCATCGACAAAATTCGCTATTTTTCCGTGCCCGATCAACGAAATTTGCGATTTTTTCGCGTCTGATCGATAAAATTCGCGATTCTTTAATGGCTGACGATGAATTTTTCTCGCGGCAAATTGACGAAGTTCACGATTTTTTCCTGCGACCTATAGACAAAACTTGCAATTATTTCGTGTTATAAATTGACGAAATTCGCGGGCCACACGCAAGCCCATCGCGGGCCACAGGTTGTGCATCCCTAGCTTAGAATATATAGTGTGAAAATTGGCTATCCCTGTAATACTTTGCTGAAATATACATATCGCAGCGACAGCTGAAGGATATTTTCTACAACTTCAAGATATTGCTAGTCTATACAATGTAATACGAAAATCCCGCAGATGTCGCTGCGATCGACACTTGGGATTTTAGAAGTATCGTCGCACATTTAAGAGATACAAATTTTTAACGTTGTTTGGATAGCATATTTCCACACTAGGTATTCTAGACGCTGTACCCACTGGGGTCTTCAGAAAATGAGCCTTAAAATTTGGGTAACAATTTATAATGGGACTAGCAAACCCCGCGGCTTTGCTCGCGTAATATTTGAAATATACCAAGTGATATTTATATGTCTAATTTTTATTAAAAGGTACTAACTAAATTTTTATTTTATTAAAAGGTAATATTTTATTTTATTAAAAGATACTTATTACTTTTAGGAATAATTCAAAAATTACTATCTAAAACACAGTTTGATTAAACATCATTATTACACTGCATTAGGCAGAAATGAGACTTAAATTAATAAAACGGAAAAAAACTAAATAAATGATAATTTAGAAAATATTTTGAAACTTTTATGCTCAATTAATACGCTCATTTCAGTATTCATTTGAAGTTTTGAATTTTTTAGAAACCATCTTCTTACATCTTAAAATTAACTATCATGTCAAATTCCAAGTCCTACCGCCTCTCTCAAAATAAAGGGCTATGTTAAAATAGGAACTATCACCATTAATTTGCCAACATTAATTTTGAAATCGGTTTGTTATTTCCTAATATTCTACAGAAACGTAATTTAGAAAGCTTTTAAAGGCCTTTTTTAGAACGTTTGTTGTTCCTATAAACCCCAGGTGGTAGAATCATCGGCATAAAATATAGCCTGTGTAGGATCAGAGACTGTTACCATTCATTCGCAACTATTACTTTTATAATCGGTTTATATTCCCTGAAATTACATAGAAATCGTAATTTAGGACTTCTTTAGAATGCTTTTCGCACCTCCCCTTCGCTCTACCCCTTTTTAATTCGAATTTATTTTCGACAGTCTTTAGAGGGCATTTATATTTTATAAGTAACTACCATGCCATATTTAAAGTTTCTAGCCTTTTCAGTATCACAGAAATCGCAATTTAGAAAGTTTTTAGCTCCTGCAACCCTCTGGTGGTAGTTGCACAGACATAAAATATAACTTATATTTGAGCAGGTTCTATCACCAACAATTTGTCATCATTATTTTTTTAATCGGTTTGGTATTTGATAAGATTGCATAAAAATTGTAATTTATAACGCTTTTCGCTCACTTCATCTTTTTAAATTGGAATTTTCTTTCGACTGTTCTTAGAAGTTGCATCTTCTAAGTAAATACCATGCCATACTTCAAAGTGTTAGACCTCTCAGTTGTGCAAAAAACGCAAATTAGAACATGTTTTGCTTTTGCAACCCTCAGATGGTAGTGACAGCAACATAAAATATAACCTATGCTATAGCAGGGACTGTCACCATTGATTTGCAACCATAATTTTTGAAATAGCTTTTGTATTTCCTGAGATTGAGTAGAAATCGCAATTTAGAACTTTTTTAGAACGCTTTTCCCGCATTTCCACCCCTTTTTAAATTTCTAATTTTTTCGAAACTGTTTTTAAAGATCATTTATATCTAATAAATATGTACCTTGCCTAATTTTAAGTTGCTAGCCCCTACCGATCACAAAAATCGAAATTTAGAACGCTTTTTTGCTCCTGCAACGTCTAGGTGATAGTGATACCGACATAAAATAGCGTCTATGTTAGAGCAGAGGCTGTCAGCGTCAATTTCCTACCATTACTTTTGAAATTAGTTTGATTCTTCCTGAGATATTGCTGACAAATCGGCATTTAGAACGATTTTAGAACGCTTTTCGCGCATTTTGCTCTTGCATCTCCTCTGGGGTAGTGGAAACAGATATAAAATATAGCCTATCTTGGCGCAAGATCTGTCACCATCATTTTTACACCATTATATTTGAAATCTGTTTAGTATTTCCTGAGATTGCATAGAAATCGCAATTTAGAACGTTTTTTACACCGATTTTTACGCATTTTGACCCTCTTTTAAATTTCGATTTTTTTAGGAAATGTCCTTCGAGATCATTGATATCTTATAAATAACTACCATTCCAAATTTCACGATTCTAGGACCTTCCGCAATGCAAAAACCGCTATTTAGAACGTTTTTCTCCTGCACCCCCTTTGGGGTAGTGTCACCGACGTAAAACATAGCCTATGTTGGAGCAAGGGTTGTCATTTTGACGCCTTTATTTTTTAAATCGGTTTGGTATTTCCTGAGATTGTGTGGAAACCACCATGAAGAACGTTTTTTAGAACGCTTTTCGCGCATTTTCACCCCTTTTAAATTTCGAATTGCTTAAGAACTCTTCTTAGAAATCCTTTATATCTAATAAGTAGCTAATATTTCAAATTTCATATTTCTAGGTCTTTCAGTAACACATAAATCGCATTTTTAGAACGTTTTTTTGCTCCTGAAACCCCCTTTGGGTTAGTGGCATCGACATAAAATGTAGCCTATCTTGGAGCAAGGCTTGTCACCATCATTTTGACACTATTATTTTTTAAATCGGTTTGGTATTTCCTGATATTATGTAGAAACTACCATTTAGAACGCTTTTTATGCATTTTCACCCTCTTTAAATTTCGAATTGTCAAAAAAGTGTTTTTAGACATCATTTATCTCTTATAATTAACTAATATTCCAAATTTCATATTTCTAGGCCCTTCAGTAACGCAAAAATCGCATTTTTAGAACGTTTTTTGCTCCTGCACCCCTTTGGGGTAGTGGCAGCGACATAAAATGTAGCCTATCTTGGGGCAAGCGTCGTCACCATCATTTTTACACCAATATTTTTTAAATCGGTTTGGTATTTCCTGATATTATGTAGAAACTACCATTTAGAACGTTTTTTAGAACGCTTTTTGTGCATTTTCACTCCTTTTAAATTTCGAATTGTCAAAAAAGTGTTTTTGACATGTTTGATTCTCCTTGGCATGTGGCTCCGCTGCATCAGCGCACCTGGATTTTGGAATTTATTTTATTTTTTTTTTTTTCTATGAATTCGAATCCCAGTCGGCCTCTTATTTTTTGCAGCGAAAATGTTTATCAATTATTTTCGAACCACAATTGAAAAGAGATGTATTCACGTGTGAGGAACTGAATTTGGAAGAACATGTATCACAGCGGTAATAACTTAAGTTTAGATGTAATTTAAATGGTAATAAAATGAAATATTTACTTTTCTTGTTTCAAATAATATGACTTTTTTAAAATTTAAATCTTTTATAATTAAAATATTCATACATTTACTTAGAACTTTTGCAAATGTTTTTTTTTTTTTTTCGTTTACCACTCATTTCACTCACTGAAAAAAAAAAAAAAAAATCAAACAAACTATTTGCGTTCTTACGTATACGAGCATTTCAAACGACAAAATATTTTTCAGATCTTCACATTCAAATGTGATAAGACCACACAGATAGAAACACTTTCTTTACCAGCAGAAAACGCGGCAGAAGAAACATTGTTCACCACAAAAGAAGGGGAAATATCTGGAAAATATGAAAAAAAAAAGGAATGTGCTGCAGTGTCTTCCATTTCAGAAGATATTTTTCAACAAGTAATATGTGCAAGCTGTCTTTTCATTTGAAAGAAGTCACCATAAGATATTTTTCAGTGCATTTTTTGTTAACAATGCAGATTTTCTCCTAATATTGTTAGGATTTGTGATTTCTTTAATATATATATTGACTAGATTTAATGATAGTTATGTTACTATTAGATAAAAGAGTAATTTTTATAAAGTAGAGATTTTTTCTTACATCAAATAATAGAAAAAAAATAAATATATAAATAATGGCACGTAAAAATTCCATAAAAAAAAAAAAAAAAAAAATCTGTTACATGCAAACTGACTTTTCATTTGGAAAAAAAATCATACAAGATATCGTTTGAAGACTTTTAGCTCATAGGCTATCAAAGCCTGAGAGCGTATGTGCCCGCCGGTTCTGTCTATGTACGTAACGCGATAACTCTTGATAGAAATATCCGATTTGCTTCAAAAAAAATTTCTAGGTTCATTCTGATAAGGATAAAGTGGGAAAAGAGGAGCTAGTCCTCCCCCCCCCCCATTAATTTAGATAAAAAGGTTTTTCATGCAGAAATATTCGATTTGCTCCAAATTTGGTATACCGGTTTATTATGTTAAGGAGCTTCCATGCTTAGATTTGGAAGCTCATTACTTAAGTATAAAGGGAGGAAAGGGGGCCACCGACCCTTAATTTAGATAAATGGGTTTTTCATGTAGAATTATTCAATTTGCTCCAAATTTGGTATACCGGTTTATTATGTTAAGGAGCTGCCTTGATTAGATTTGGAGGTTCATTAGTTACATATAAAGGGGGAAAGGGGGGCATCCCCCCTTAATTTAGATAAATGGGTTTTTCATGCAGAAATATGCGATTTGCTATAAATTTGGTATACTGGTTAATTAATTTAAGCAGCTTCCCTGATTAGATTTGGAAGATCATTATTATGTAGAAAGTGGGAAATACCCCCACACTTAATTAAGATAAATGCGTTTTTCATGTAGAATTATTCGATTAGCTCCAAATTTGGTATACCGGTTTATTTTGTTAAGGAGATGGCTTGATTAGATTTGGAGGTTCATTAGTTAAGCATAAAGGGAGGAAAGGGGGGGGTCTAGCACCCCCCCCTTAATTTAGATAAATGAGTTTTTCATGCAGAATTATTCGATTTGCTCCAAATTTGGTATCCCGGTTTATTATGTTAAGGATCTTCCCTGATTAGATTTGGAGGTTCATTAGTTAAGTATAAAGGAAGGAAAGGGGGCTAGACCCCCCCTTAATTTAGATAAATTGGTTTTTCATGCAGAGTTATTCGATTTGCTCCAAATTTCGCATACCGGTTTATTATGTTAAGAGGCTGCCTTGATTAGATTTGGAGGTTCATTAGTTACATATAAAGGAGGGAACCCCCCCCCCCCCTTAATTTAGAGAAATGGGTTTTTCATACAAAATTGTTCGATTTGCTTCAAATTTGATATACCAGTTTATTCCGATATGGCTTCCTTCATTTGATTTGGAGGATCATTGGTTAAGTATAAAAGGGGGAAAGGGGGCAATTGCCCCTCCCCTTAATTTAGATAAATGGGTTTTCATGCAGAATTATTTAATTTAGTTTAATTTTTTTTTTTCTAGGTTCATTCTGATAAGGAGTTTTTTGATTAGATTTGAAGGGTCATTGGTTCAGCATAAAGGAAGAAATGGGAGCTAATACTCCCCTTAAATTAGCTAAATGGTTTTTTCATGCAAAATTATCCGATTTGCTTCAAATTTGGTATACCAGTTTATTATGTTAAGGAGCTTCCCTGGTTAGATTTGGAAGTTCTTTGGATAAGTATAAAGGGGGGCAACGGACACTAATTCCTTCATTTATTTTTCGAGGAGCATTATTCTTTGAAATAAGAGTATAATATACAATTAGTGTGAATAGCATGTGAGCTCAATGCCATCAGTTTAACTGGGCAATTTTCTTTTTATTTGTTTCTTTCTATCTAACAATTCATATTTTTTCTTAATATTGTTAGAATTTGTGTAAATGTTTTTCCTACAGATTAACTAAATTTAATGAAAGTTATATTATCATTTGATGAAAGTATGATTTTTGTAATATAATTTTTTTTGTATAAAATAATAATAAAATATATAAATATAGCAACGGCGGATAAAAGCATCACAGAAAAAAAAAATTTACTATGCATGCTGACTTTTTATTTGAAAGAAAAATTACAGAACATATTTTTCAGAACTTTTATGTTAATTTATTTCGAACAATGCATATTGTCTTCCAATATTGTTTAAAAAAAATATGTTATTTGTTTATACATTACATAGATTTAATGATAGTTAGGTTATCATTTTATGAAAGTATAATTTTTCTAAAATATTTTTTCTTCAATATAAAATAATAATAAATACAAATAGAGATAAGCTATACTGAGCCAACTGATTCCGCATTAAATAAAAAATAAATAAAAAATAAAAAAAAATGAAAATAATAAAAAAAATCAGAGAAAATATTTTTCGGAGCATTTTTTGTTTAATTCTTTATAATAATACATATTTTCTCCTAATATTCAGTTGAAGAAAAATGATTTTTATAAAATAGAGTTTTTTTTATCATATCAAATAATGAAAAATATATAAATAGTATACAAAAACTCGGTAGAAAAAAAACTTTGAAATTTTTGAAAAATTGCATGTTTGTATACAATTTGCATTCCAAATCTTTTTAAACAAATACTCATATATACATACGATTTTTTTTCCTAATCAAGAAACGAAAATTATATTTTCTAATTTAATATTTCACTTAGAATTACCTAAAATTTTGCATAAACTACATAGTAAACTAAAAAAAAAAAAAAAAAAAAAAAAAAAAAAAAAAAAAAATGAAACTGATTAGAAACTGTTCTAATACATCAAAAATCTTTTCAGAAGATCAATGAGATTCATCTTTCTTACTTTTATTCTGCAAACATTTCCATTATTTTCAGAAACCATTTAAATAAAGGGCCCCTCAAAAACAAAGTATTATTAGGCTTACAGAAATTTCTCTTCAATGAAAGCGCCTTTTTATTGCGGAAAATTTCAGAAAATATGTTATTGCTACTTTCAAAAACTATTTTTTTATAACCTTCCTGACATTTTATAACAGAAATTTTCCAGAATTTTTGAACCTATGAAGTCATACTGAATCTTTTTGTAAACGTTTCTTCCTTATTACAAAACACTTATGTAAATTTTAAAAGTAGGGGAGACCAGGGCTAGTTGGCTACAGGGGTAAGTCCTGATAAATCGCCTGTTTGTGGATAGATTGCGCAACCAGTCACAGAGTAACTTTCTTCTTGCTCTTTACAATCTTCATTGTAATTTCGCACCGTCACCTACGTGCAGTGGACATTTATTATGATTTTTCTGTTTTAGGTAGATTTCGTATGAAATACTACCTATTGGGATCGTTCCTATGTTGGAATTTCTGAAAATATTTTTTTTAATATCGCCTTAACATGATTCTGATAAAACCAGCTATTTTATAAAAAGGAAATAAAAACTCGTCAAAAGCAGACAGATAAAACTGTTAAAGTGGATTTATATCTAATAATGATTTAGTTTTTGTTGGTGAAATTAGTATACTTAACTTCGAAATCTACCTCTGCCTGTAGGCCGGGCCGGCAGGGATTTTTTTGTACTCATAAGTAATTTTTTGTTGCTTCATTCTTTTTCTAATTTCTAATACTTATCTTAATAAATGCGTTTTAACTTGTGCAGTTTTTCTTAGTGTATGATTAACTGTACTTAAACCATATTTGATTTACTTGGATTATTTATGTTTAGAAGGCTCCGTCTCCCTTTTGTGAAGAAATTTATTATGGGGCTAGTAGGCGCATTGAACACGGGGCATGTTGGCTCGGTGTCTGGTGTGTGCTGGTAGCTTGAATTACAGCAAACAAAGAGAAAAGTGGTTTCAGTGCAAGATTTTGGGCACACGAGGATTGCCCAAACTGAGACACTCGATTTTTTATTTGTGATAAATGTAACTCTGATGATGATATCGAGTAGGATAAAAGTTACTCAATGTTAATATTTTATTCATTATTTTTATGTCTGTATAATTTAGAATTTACATTGTATGGCGATAACGCCTTTGTTTAAACTTATTGGTAATAAGGAAATTGATTTCTCTTAATTTCGTGTCTTATTTGAGTTCATTTAAATTTTTATAAAGCGTGAGCCAAATTACCCCATAAGTATAGGCAACTTGCCCCGTAACGGGGTAGTTTGGCGCACAAATTTCCTTTTACTTTAGGCCTCTGCTAAACATAAACTACAAAAGCTACAAACTCAAAACTCCGGGTATTTATAGCCAAATGCCTGTTCTTTAAAAGTGCAGTTAAAGTTTGTTAAAAAACTTAAACAAAAAAGTAATAAAAATCAATAACTAAAAACTGCGCCTAGCCCCGGTTTCCCCTACACTAAATAATAGTAAATGCAAAGCGTTTTAACAGCCATTTTTTTTTTCGAACCAGGCAACTGTCTGAGGTGCCAACTCTTTTCTGATGACTCGATATCATTTATTTCTCCTATTTTCTATTGGCTGCACACTCTTATGTTTTCCTATTAGTCCAGGCAATAGAGACCGTATAGGGGCTCTACCTAGCAAAATTCATGGTAGTTCTAGAAAAAGGCTTACTATATGTTTTTGGGTCGCTGAATCCGAATTTTTAACTTCCCACCAAAATTTCCCCCGGCAACCACCTCCAAATTTTGGCAAAATGAATCAGAAGATCCAGAAAATCAGAAAGTAGACAAAATTTGCAACAAATTAGATATATGACATTATGACTTAGGATGAAGGGGAAGGGGGGGAGGGGGGGGATCTGCCTCGGAACATGCGCGCGGTGCTGCGTGGGCTAAGTTGCGCAATTCCATTTAACCAGGCACACGTTTACATTCGCCCTCCCATCTCCCCTCCGAACTTTCTCTATAAGGTTTACTTTAAGTTTTTTGGGTCGCTGAATCCGAATTTTTAATTTCCCCCAAAATCCCCCCCCCCCCTAAAATAGTTGTTTTTAACTTAAATTTCTTATTGTTTTAGGGGAAAAGCATTACGAAATTGACAAACTAGACAAAATTTGCAACAAATAGGATATATGACATTATGACGTAGGATGAACGGGGAGGGGGAGGGCTGCCTCTGAACATGCACTGCTGCGCTACGTGCACTAAGTTATGAACTACAGGCAATAGGGATGTATTCGCCTCCGCTTGCTAGCGGCGCTGGCAGGGCGATCATGTGATTGTTTTTTTGTTTTTTTTCTCTCGATCTGTTTTGAGAGTCAGACAGTTTGATGGGCACCGATTGAGAAGGATGTTCAAATCCGACGTGAAATAAATTTATTAATTTTGAGAAATGTATTTTTTACTGGTGTGTTTTTCAGTTGGTCCGATCTCGCGCAGTAAGAGGAGAGATTAGTGCCTATGGATTTGTGTGTATAAAAATAAAAAGTTATATTGTGTTTCAAGGCTAAGTGAAAACTTTGGAAAAAAAAATGTTCTTCTGATAAAATGTTCTTCAAAAGAGTTTGATTAAATGCAGCTTGTGGCTTTCTGTGAAACTATTGTGAAAAAAAAAAAAAAATGTGATTTCGATTACTATCGAAAAATATTGATGTGAAAGAATTCTTCAGTTAAACGAGCAATTTTAATAAAAAATAAGAGTTTGGTGGCGGGAGGTTCCGTGGTAATGGTAAGTACGCTTTTAGTTAATTTAATAGAGTTGTTATAATTTGTTGTATTTCGTTTCGATTTTAAGATAACTTTGTCATGTTTGTTTCGATTGATATTTAACGTTATGAGGTGATTCCGAGGGTAATATTTATAAATTAGGTGAGTTTAGTTTCGATTTTTAATTTAAATGTTTTGAGTTTGATTTTAATTTATTGCAATTACTTGGGTTCTCTTTTCAAACAAAATGTTGTTATCAAAATTAAAGAAGAATGATTTAATCGAGGTTATACAAGAACTTGAGCTTACGTTACCCGTAAGGCAGACCATAGTGTCGCTAAAAGAAGTAACTGAAACGAGCGAAATTTATAAAATTAATTACGACCTTGTGGAAATGGTTGTTGAATCCGTGACTCAGAGTGAAAAAGACAGCGAAAAGAAAGCTGAGCGCGAGAGATTAGAAAGAGATTCGGCGCTGGAATTGGAAAAAATTAAACTTGCGCAGTTAGAAAAACAATTGGAACTTACTAATATTCAGAAAGAAACATCGCATAATTTCAGTGACGCAGTAGTAAAAAGTGATTCAGAGGTATCAAATTGTAGTTTAGAAAATTTGTTAAAAAGTGTTAAAACATTAACTATTCCAGTACCTTCGCGTGCAGAATCGTATAATCTCTTTTTTCAATCACTGGAAAGAGTGTTTAAAACAAAGAATGTTCCGGAGGAGTTTAGAGGAGAAATTCTTTTAAATATCTTAGGCGAAAAGGCCACTAATTTAATGGTATATTTGAGTGAGGATGACCTAAGTAAATATGATAAACTTAAAGAAATTGTGTTGAAGGAATTTCAAGCCACTCCGCAGGAAGTGTTAAACAGTTTTCGAAGGGCTCAAAAATTTCAAAACGAAAGTTATGTTCAATTCGCGTCGCGATTAACTGCAATATTTGATTATTACTGTCAATTAAAAAAGGTGAATGATTTTAAGGGATTGTGTGAACTAATGATTTCCGACAAAATTTTTAGCTCGTTAGATCGTGAACTTCAAATTCATATAGGTGTAAAGCAAGGAGAGTCTTGGTATTTACCTCAAGAATGGAGGATATTCCATTTTCGTTTTGATCACGTGATCAAGGTAAAAACTTCTAGCGTAAAGAATGGAAGTCTCCGTAGACGTGTAATGTAAATCCCCGCTAGCCAATGAAACAGTTCATGAGGCAAAGCAGTAGTATCTTCCTTTCTTATCAGTTAGAAGTTCCTTGGGTAAATTACCGGTATCACGTGACTTTTTTCAGCCATGAACCCATATTTGGAATATCCTCCATTATCTAGATATTGTGATATTTATGTATGATCTAAGAATAAATGTAAAACCGAAAATAATGCTTTTTCACGTCCGCAGTTTGGAAATAATTCGCAAAAATATCGTAATGTATACAGTCCACAAACCAATTCTAAAGTGTTTATGTCGGAAGTTAAAACTCCAAAATGTCTTCTTTGCAAGTCTAATGGGAATCATCATCTTGATATGTGCCCTATTTTCAAAAAATGTTAGTTAATGAAAGAATTGAGTTCGTTAAAAATAATCAACTGTGTTTTAATTGTCTTAATCATCATAAGGTTATTAATTGTTCTTCCAAATTCAACTGCTCCATTTGTAAGAAACGGCATCATACATATTTACATATTGATAAAAAGGTAGATGAAGGGCGTACGCATGGCAGTGCGAAAGATACTAATTCTTACAAGCCAATTGGAATGTCGGGTGCAGCTTTAGATCCAAGATCAAATGTTTTTGTTCCGAAAGGAGCATGTGGTGATAACTCAGCAGCCGAGAGTAGAGAATCGTTGTCTTTCACAGCCACAAATGTTAATGTTAACAAATCTCGTATGGTTTTGCTAAGTACAGCTAAAATAATGATCGCGGATAATTTTGGAATATTCCATGAAGCGCGTGCATTATTAGACAATGGAAGTCAGTCATGATTCATATCGAAACAGTGCGCTGACAGATTTAATTTGAAAAGGGATAAAATAAATCTTGTGGTTTCAGGTTTGAATAAATCATCGTCAGTGATAAATTCAGTAGTGAAAACGAAAATTGCGAATCATAGCAGAACTTTCGAAAAAGGAGTAGAGCTTTTAATAGTCTCGAATATAACAGATTACACACCCGCTAAGCAATTCAACATCGATATCACACATTTAGAGAATTTAACATTGGCAGATGAGAGTTTCAATAGGCCAGGTGTTGTGGATATTTTGTTGGGCGCACAACTATTTTATGAAATTTTAAAATCCGGTCAAATGAGGATCCCCGAGACAGATATAATTTTGCAAAATTCCGTATTTGGGTTTATTGCTACTGGGAGTGTTGCACTAGAAAACGAAGCTTCTGTTCATTGTGGGTTAATTATGGAAAATTTAGACATAACTTTGAAAAAATTTTGGGGAGTTGAAAATATTAAGGCAGAAAGAGTGCAAACCGATGAGAGTTTAATTTGCGAAGATCATTTCATGAAAACTCATTTCAGAAATGACGATGGGTGTTATGTCGTTAGAATGCCGTTAAAAGAAGACCCCCCGTGTTTAGGAGAGTCAAAAGATATCGCCGTTAAAAAATTGAATTCTCTTTGGCGACGTTTAAGAAGAGAACCTGAGTATCTAAAATTATATAGGGAATTCTTAACTGAGTATGAAGATTTGGGTCATATGCAGGCAACTAACGAAAGTCCAAAATACATTATGCCTCATCATGGAGTTTATAGGCCGAAAAATAGTACAACTCAATTACGCGTTCTTTCAATGCTTCTCAAGCAACGTCATCTGGACAATCTCTTAATGATAAGTTGTATTCTGGTTTTGTTGTCCAGAATGATTTATTTTCAATTTTGTTGCTATTTAGAAAGCATACTGTAGTTTTTACCGCGGACATAAAAAAGATGTATAGGCAATTTTATATTAGTCCCGATCAGTGCGATTTACAATATATTTTATGGAAGGGTGATGATAATGAATTTATACGCGTTTTTAAGTTGCTCGCTGTTATCTACGGAAACAAATGTGCACCCTATTTGGAAACGCGAGGGCTTCAACAGCTATGTGACGATGAGAAGGAGAAGTATTCATTAGGTGCCGCTGTTGACAAAGATTTTTATGTCGACGACATACTAAGCGGTACAAATGACATAGCTACTGCCATTGAATTGCAACGTCAGCTAATATCTCTATTAAATGCTGGTGGACTGGAACTTCACAAGTGGAGCTCTAACAACGAATTGCTATTAAAAAATCTTCCAACTAGCGAGAGAGAATACAACTTTGAGTCTCATGATTCAGAAACTGTTAAAACTCTCGGACTGCAGTTCAATCCTAGCAAGGACACATTTTGCTTTAAGGTCTAACCATTTGTGAGTTCGATAACTAAAAGAACTATCTTATCAGACATTGCACGGTTATTTGACCCTTTAGGTCTTTTAGGTCCTGTGATAGTTAAAGCAAAAATTTATCTGCAGAAGTTGTGGCTCCTTAAGCTTGACTGGGATGACGAAATTCCACTACAAGAAAGAAAAGCTTGGAATAAATTTCGCGAAGAACTGACAGAATTGAGACATTTGCAGATAAACTGTCATGTTTTATGGCCAATTGCGCAACATATAGATTTGATCGGATTCGGTGATGCTTCTAAAGATGCGTACGGTTGTGTTATATATCTTAGATCTATTTCTGAGACAGACGAATCCAAGGTATCACTCCTGTGTAGTAAATCGCGGGTGGCACCCCTCAAGAAGATCTATTCCGAGAAACTCTGCGCAGCAGAGTTGCTTTCGAAACTTACTGTTAAAGTACTGTCATCCTTGGACGTTCAAATTCGTGGAGTATATTTATACTCAGATTCGACAGTAGTCCTGGCATGGATTGCCATACCACCTCAAACGCTTAAGGTTTTTGTCTCAAATCGTGTCGCCAAAATTCAAAATAGTACTAAAGACTTCACATGGCATTATGTTAAAACTTCTGAAAATCCAGCAGACTTAATTTCACGTGGTTTTAGTCCAGCGAAAATTCTTGATCTTAAACTCTGGTGGGCTGGACCAGACTTTTTACATAATCAGGGAAATTATGACTTTGAGAAAGAACATTTATCTGTAACTGAAACAGAGGAGTTCCAACAAGAACTCAGACAGAACTGTAATTTCCAAAATTACCAACTTGGGTTCTTCAATGAAATTTCAGACTTTGATTATATATTTAATATCACTAATTCATATGTAAAATTAATCCGAATTATTAGTTTTATTTTCAGATTCATCTCTAATTCAAGATGTTATACCAAAGAAAAGGGACCTTTATCTCCAGCAGAATTAAAGAAAAGTAATTTGATTTTAATAAAATATGTTCAAATTCAGGCATTTTCTAGGGAGATAAAGGCCTTGAGAGAGGAAGGAAGGATTAAGGAATTTAATGTAAGTAGTTTATGCCCTTTTATTGATGATGATGGTATAATACGCGTGGGTGGCCGATTAGTTAATGCTAAATTACAAATTGATGTTAAACATCCTATTTTACTTCCTAAGAGCCACAAATTCGCGGAAATGATTTTTTTGTATTTTCATTTAAAAAATTTTCATGTTGGGCCCCAAACTTTGTTGCATGCCGTTCGGCAAGAAAACTGGCCTTTGGGGGGACGTGCTATTTCTAGAAAAACTTATCATAATTGTGTAATATGCTTTAAGGCGAACCCAAAGGAAATGAGTCAAATTATGGCACCTTTACCTAAGGAAAGAGTAACCATTAATCCTCCTTTCTCCAATTCAGGCCTAGATTGTTGTGGGCCTTTCTTAATAAGGTGTAAGAACCAAAGAAAAGGTGTATATCAAAAAATTTATGTTTGTGTATTTGTTTGCTTTATGACTAAGACAGTTCATTTTGAAATTACCACTGAGTTATCGGCAGAAGCCACGATTGCACGTTTAAAAAGATTTTTTGCACGCAGAGGTTTGGCATCTCATCTTTTTTCTGACAATGACACTAATTCTCGAGGTGCTGCTTCAGAAATAAAGGAATTATTTGCTTTATTTAAAAATGTGTATGTAACTGATTACCTGTCTTCTGAAGGTGTGTCATGGAGCTTTATCCCTCCACAGTCACCTAATTTTGGGGGACTGTGGGAGGCGGGTGTAAAGTCTTTCAAACACCATTTTAAAAGAGTGGTAGGTGAGCATAAACTCACATTTGAGGAGTTTTTGACTGTAAGCAGTCAAATTGAAGCTATTTTAAACAGCCGACCTCTGACACCGCTGTCTTCCGATCCAAATGATTATAATGTTTTAACTCCTGGTCACTTTTTGATCGGTAGGCCACTTAACTCTTTACCTGAGATAGACATTTCATATGTAGAAACTAATAGACTTTCTAAATGGCAACTGCTAACAAAACTGGTTCAAACTATTTGGAAAAAATGGACCAGAGATTATTTGTGTAATTTGCAGCAGCGATCCAAGCATGCCGAGTGGCATAGTATTAAAGGTGATATTAAACCAAACATGGTTGTATTGCTAAAGGAAGAAAACCTACCAGTATGTACTTGGGTAATTGGTAGAATAGAAAGTGTCAATCGTGGAAATGACGGAAAAATCAGAGTTGTTAATGTAAAAACGCCTAAAGGTACTTATAAACGAAGTATTTCCAGTGTATGTATTTTACCTATTTCAGATAATGTTATGTAAACTTTTCAATTTTTGCTATTGTATGATTATAATTGAATTTCTTATTTCATTACTATATTCAGAGTGTATATATATTGTGCTAGTTATTGTACCTCTGTATCTATTGTATATTTAATGTGAAAATGTAGTAAAATAGTACATGTTTTAATTGAAACCTTTGGGTTTCAAGGTGGGGAGTGTATTCGCCTCCGCTTGCTAGCGGCGCCGGCAGGGCGATCATGTGATTGTTTTTTTGTTTTTTTTTCTCTCGATCTGTTTTGAGAGTCAGACAGTTTGATAGGCACCGATTGAGAAGGATGTTCAAATCCGACGTGAAATAAATTTATTAATTTTGAGAAATGTGTTTTTTACTGGTGTCTTCTTCAGGGGATTTTACCTGAAAAAATTAATACTATATCTGGTTCGACTCACTTTATGTTTTTTGGGTCGCTGAATCCGAATTTGTAACTTCCCACCAAAATTTCACCCGGCAACACCCCAAAAAATTGATTTTTTGAAAAAATTTGGTTTTTGAGAATAGCGCGCGGGGAATGTTCCGAGGCAGCCCTCTCTCTCCCCGTTTATCCTACGTCATAATGTCATAGATCCTATTTGTTGCAAATTTTGTCTAGTTTCTGAATTTCGTAATGTTTTTCAATGTCCCTAAAACAATAAGAAATTTAAGTTAATAACAACTATTGTGGGCGGTTTTCGGGGGGGGGGAATTTTGGGGGTAAGTTAAAAATTCGGATTCAGCGACCCAAAAAACTTAAAGTAAACCTTATAAGGAAAGTTCGGAGGGGAGATGGGAGTGCAACCGTGTGAGTGGTTAAGTGGAATTGCGCGACTTAGTCCATGCAGCACCGCGCGCATGTTCCGAGGCAGATCCCCCCTTTACCCTTCACTCTAAGTCATAATGTCATATATCTAATTTGCTGCAAATTTTGTCTACTTTCTGAATTTTTGGATATTTTCCCCTAAAACAATAAAAAAATGATTTTTTTAATAAAAACCTTTTTGGGGGCCTTTTTACCAAAATTTGGAGGGGGGGGGGGGTGCCGGGGGAAATTTTGGTGGGAAGTTACAAATTACGTAATTTTCGCAAAAGTTTTCTTCTGTTTTTAATATTCACCTATAAATACACATTTTACTTGAAAGGAAATATTATTACTAGCACTGTTTCAAAATTTGGCAAGAATAGACGAGAATGTTTCGAAATAACGAAAAAAAAATCTCTCGTATATATATAATTTTAAATGAAAAAGTATTTTGAAATATTATTAATTTGGCTTTTATGACATAATTTACCCTCATTTAATTCTTTTCTCATATACTAATTTAACTATTTTAAGGTTTTCCATCTTTTTTAATATTCACTTGTATTTATAGTGTTCAACTGTAAAATGTTTGGAAATATTATTATTATTATTATTATTATATTTAATTTAGCAACAATATAAAAAAATGACTTTTCGAAATAAACCTTTATTGAAATAATTAAATTTTGAATAAAAAAATTATATAAAAAAAAAACCCTTCAAAAATTTAGTCAAATAAAAAAAAAAAAATTAGCACGCACTGAACACAACAAACTCGTCAAGTATGTGCATACGAAAGATAATTAAATTTCTATGAATTATTTTTGATCTTATAAAACTTTTTTAATGAAACTGTTTTGTCCAAATTTAACATTAAACAGAGCTTAAAATTAATCGTCGATTTAAAAGATGCCTTCTTTAGAGTTTTTATTGAATATTTCCCTATAAAACTGGCAATTTTCATGCATTTATATAGAAAAATATACTTAATATGAGCCGAGAAACACCTCCGGTCACAAAAAATTCATTTACGGCAGCGATAGCAGTGTAGTTCTTGTTTCTTTGAAACAAGAAAAATGAAGCATCATTTTATAGTAAATATACATTTTTTGGAGCTACTTCACTATTGTTAAAAAATACAAGGCCACATTAAACAATACAAGGAAGGGTATACACTGATAAGATATTTTAAAATTCATTAATTTTTGATATATTATTATTATTATTATTATATTTGTAGCCTGAAGAACCAAGATTTACCATGCAGAATTACGATACACATATGCACAGAAAGTACAAATGGAAAAAAAAAATATCTTTTAAATCAACACTTAATTATTTTATTAAAATAGCAATTAAAGCCTTTGTGCAGGAATATTAAAAAGCAGGAAACCAACGTTTAAAAATGCACAAATAATATGTGAAAAGCAGCAACCAGCTATTTCGAACCTACTAGCGAGATCCTTCTTCAGTGCAAGATAGAGCAAGACACAACGTGCAAGAAAAGGCAAAGCTCTAGCCTTGATTTTTAAAGCCGAGATTAGCCTTGCTTTTTAGCCTTGCTTTTTTAGCCTTGTTTTTCAAAGCAAGGCTAGAGCCTTGCTTTTTCTAGCACTCTGTGTCTTGCTCTATCTTGCACTGAAGAAGAATCTCGCTAGTAGATTCGAAACAGCTGTTGGCTGCTTTTCACGTATTATGTATTTTTAAACGTTGGTTTCCTGCTTTTTAACACTTAATTAGTCCTCTTTCAGTATTCTGAAACATAAAGGCAGAAAGCGTATCTGCGCCATTTCATGAGAAACGGACAAAATGTTCCGTTTACTTACCGGGTGTCCTAAAAAGGACTGACTTATTTTAAAAGTAACGGGATTTAAAGATAACGGGTTCAAACTTGGTACATATATTTTTCAATTGTTTTACTTTAATTTTGATTCAGCATTTTTAAAAATATTAATTTATAAAAAAATTAAAAATATTTAACGAAAAAATCTTTAAAAAAGTGGTGCAACTTTTATTAAAAAAATCATATTTTCAAAAGTAAATATTTTTTTCAAATATGCTGAATCAAAATTAAAGTAAAAGAATTGAAGAATATATGTTCCAAGTTTAAACCCGTTATCTTTAATGGTTCTCGAGTTATAAGAATTTAAATATGAGAAATGGTGAAAAAACCTATCATGAAGAAAAGCGCATTTTTACAAGAAGTCGTTTCCATGACAGCCATTGCTTGAAAGCTAAATTTTGAAAACAAACCAAAACTAAAAAAAATAATATTTTTTGTTCTAATTCAGATAGAAACATGGTTTAAATGTCATTTTAAGCAGGAAAAAACAGAGAAATTTTTAACGAAATAAAATATTTTTGGAAAATTTGAAGATTTTTGTGTCTCGGACCCCCTTAAAGGCATTAAAAAATGTGGATATTGTGTTTCCCAAATTCGAGCATAAAAATGAAACAAAATAATAAGAAATGAACGTAATCTCCAGAAATATATATATATATATATATATATATACACTATTTAAAAGATTGCTAAAACATTTAGCTACCTAGGTATATATAAATATATATAAGATACCAATTAAGGAAAAATAATTAAAAATGAATTGTTGCATTCAAAATGATAAGATATAATAAGAAACATCATAAAAAACTTACATTCATATGAAAACGTAATTAAATATATAAGTTTTTCAATTTTTTCGGAATCCATATTCTTCTTTTTTCGTAATCCATATTCTTCTTTTTTTATTCTTCCTTATTAATTCTTGTAATTAAGTATAAGGTACTTTATTTTATACATACAGTTCTATATTATAGGTTTGTGACATCCATTTTTATTGTGAATTCCTTCACAATAATGCGGTTTTTGATGATGGTCGGTAATGTTTAATTAATGGTTATATATATATATATATATATATATAAATATATATAAGATACCATAAGGAAAAAATACATCAAAATGAATTGTTGACATTCAAAATGAAAAGATATTTAAAAATATCGTTATACAGTTATTTACATTCAAATGCTTACAATTATTTATACAGTTATTTACATTCAAATGCTTACAAATATTTATCTTGCGTTAGTTGTTTAATAGAAGTAATACTAGATGGCAGCACTAAATCTGTCTCTTTAAGATAGCTCTAATTGTTAATTTTTCTAGCTCCATTTCAGTTATAATTTAATACACCAGGGGGTATTTTTAGCTAAATTTTGACGATATTGTTAAACTGTTATTAATTAATTTAATAGTGCATTTTAAATAATGTAATTAATATCTATTTATTTTATATTAGATTAAATGTGTTTAACAAGGTATTTCAAATTTTATTTCAAAATGTATTAACTGCATCCTTTGGTATCATTTACTGTGATTTCTTAACTGTTTTATTCACCTTAATCTTTTTGATATACTGGCAGCCATGTGCGCGTGGATTTTTGTAAAATACTGAAATATTAATCGGTATGGTGTTTATTATTTATATTTTATATCCTATAAATATTTAAATACGTTTTATTGATTCTTCCATTTCATATTATTTGTTTCTATTCTGCTTTCATTTTTAATCAATTCACTTGATTTTATGGTTGTTTGGGCACTGGGGAAAATAACTTTTAGCTTTAGCTTCTTTTTCCCACAGAAAACAACCATTTTGCTTATATCATTGAATTCTGTGCCCTTGATAACGTAATTCAATGTATAAGCTTTTCAATTTTTGTCGGTGTCCACTTTTTTCTTTTTCTTCCATAATAATTCTTATATTAATTTTTTTTTTTTTTTAATACATACAGCTTTAATTCATAATATTTGACGGTGGAAGGTTATGTTTAATTAATGGTTATATATATATATATATATATATATATATATATATATATATATATATATATATATATATATTATATATACATATATATATATATATATATAACGAATAATTAAACATAACCTACCACCATCAAAAACCGTAATATTATGAATTAAAGCTGTAAGTATATATAAAAAAAAAAGATTAAATTATTTATAAGAATTATTATGGAAGAAAAATAAGAAAGTGGATACCGACAAATAATGGAAATGCTTATATATTGAATTACGTTTTCAAGGGCACAGAATTCAATGATATAAGCAAAATGGTTGTTTTCTGTGGGAAAAATAAGCTAAAGCTAAAAGTTATTTTCCCCTGTGCCCAAACAACCATTAAAATCAAGTGAATTGATTAAAAATGAAAACAGAATAGAAACAAATAATATGAAATGAAAAAAACAATAAAACCTATTTAAATATTTATAGGATATAAAATGAAATAATAAACACCATACCGATTAATATTTTAGAATAAATCCACGCGCACATGGCACCCATATCGTAAAGATTAAGGTTAATAAAACAGTTAAGAAATCACAGTAATTGATACCATAGGATGCAGTTAATACATATTGAAATAAATGTTAAATAACTTTTAATATAATATAAAATAATATAAATAGAAAGTAATTACATAATTAAAATGCACTATTAAATTAATTAAAAACCGTTAAACAATATCGTCAAAATTTAGCTAAAAATTCCCCCCGGTGTAGTAACTTATAACTGAAATGTAGCTGGAATAAGTAAATCTAGAACTTATCGAAAAAAAAAACACAAATTGTGGTGCTGCCATCTAGTATTACTTTTATGATTTAATTGTCAAAAGACTTGCTTCAGTTGTAAGCAATTGAATGTAACAATTGTTTTATTAACAGCAAAACCAAACATATCCTTATATATAGATAATTATAAACTGAATATAAACCACACAATGTATTTAAAAAAAAAAAACCATTGTTAATAAAATTTAAAGAGCATACAAAATATTCTATTAGCAAATTTATTTAAACTACACTAAGAATTTAAATAATTCTAGAACATCGATAATATATAGCATATAGCTATATGCTATAAAACAAAATAAATTCATTAATAATTAATATAAATAATTATTAAAAATATAAAAATCTTTAATAAAAACTATTATATATAAGATAATTATAAAATGAACAGGAAATAAAAAACATATGGTAGTATAAAGAAGGTGAACTGACACTTAAATTCCAATTACCTAAAAAGCACAAATATAGTGTGTGGATTATTTTATACATCCATAAAAATCCTAAAAGTATGAATGTGGGACATTCAAAAACAATAAACCGATAATAAATTATATAACACTAAGTGAAAATAAATAAATATTAAAATATTAATAAGCATAGAGGAATAATAATAAATATAACTACCCAATTTTAATCCATACAGTATAACTTTATTTATATTAAATATACTCATATGTATATTAATCACTATAAAAATGGCATACTATTAGTAATTAATATGATATTGTCCTTATTAAATTAAAATTTATAACAAATGATTGTAAATAAGATTAACCAATAATAAAGCTAATAATTAATGAAATTCACCAATTACATATAAAATATCAAATCAACATCCTTATAAAATACGTATCAAAAATATAGTAATAATACAAAAGCCCCATTTTTTATATATATATATATATATAATATATATATATATATATAATAAATTTGAAATCACAAATATATGAAGAAATTGATAAAGTTCTAAAGATGATTTAGAAAAGAACATATGAAACCAGTATGTAAAATAAGAAACTATGGATGACTCACAGAATCATCAGAGGAGCTTGTGAGTTCATTCATAGAAGATGGGTTATTTCATCCAATTTTGTCGACATTAAGCCTAAAATGACAAAATTTAGCTCCTTACAATGCAAACATTACAGAAAATAGATTGGAACTGGATTAATAAATTGGAACTGGATTAATAAATTGGAACTGGATTAATAACAATAATGTTTGGAGTTGCCATCTTAAGTCGAAAAAAAAAATAAAATAAAAAATAAAAGGGATGAAAATGATTGAAGAAATTAAGAAAAGACTTAGATTAACTTTTAGTTAAGCTAGAATGAAAAAATAGGAATAAACTTAATAAGTACTGAGTGAATACAAAATAAAATAAAGAAAAGGAATAAATTAATACAAATAAAGAAATAAAGAATTATATAAAAATAAATAAAAGGGCAATTGATTAAATTAATGTTTTAAAGACAAAAAATTATAATATAAAAAAACGAGAATATAAATAACATTTAAAAAAGATGAGGAATTTTTGAGATAGTAAAATTTAGCCTTGTATTATGTAAATAAATGTTAAAATTTAAAAAGCAATGAGGAATATTGAGATAGTAAAATATATCCTTAAATGATGATGCAATATGTGAAAATTTATTGTGTTAAATGCATAATACACCATACTTTTATTATTATTATTATTATTATTATTATTATTATTATTATTATATGTCCATACAATATATAAGCAAATATACATACACTTATACACGCTCACACACATAAAAACATATAAGGTTTTAAACTTTTTTTAGCATTCCCGACCTCAACCCTCCATAATGGTATTTTTATTTTTTATGTTTTTTATGTGTTTTTAGTGTATAATGTATGAAAATCATACACATACACCAAAACTTTTTTTTTATAAGAATACACACACATATATATATATATATATATATACATACATATAATTTTTTGTGTGTATGATTTTTATAATTTTTTCAGCAATCCACATCCCACCTTCCATAATAGTGTTTTCGATATTTTAGTTTTTTAAACATATTAAATGCCTATACTGGTAAGAAGTAGAAAAAAATGAATATTAGGATTTGAGTCATGCAGATATAAAAGAGATGGGATAATTATAAAACAATGCTAATTGCTTTAATTTAAAAATGTTAGGCTGTAAGAATTGGGAGGAACATAAACGTTTGATACGAATACTATGATTAGGCAGAATATTTCTATATACTGAAATATGCAAGCAGGAATTAAAGTTCGTAAAATTAATTACATTAAATGAAAATTCATTGCGTTTATCATAAATGTTGAATGTTAGGGTGTTATTAGGGAGAATATTAATTTTAACATCCATAAAATTGATACTAGAATTATTTGAAAAGGTAGTACTAAGTTCTAGATTAGAAGGGTACTTTACAGGAAGAAATATAGAATTATTATCTGTAACAGAAAGAATAATTATATCATCTATGTATCTGTAGAGCAATAAATTATTATTAATAAATTTACGTTCATAAAAGTAAAGATATAAATCAGATAACATGCTTGATGAAGCAGCTCCTTGAGGGGTGCCCTGTATTTGAATAAAAAAAGCATTGTCTTGGAAAATAAAATTATGAAATAGTAGAAAGTTAGTCAAAGATGTGAAGTAGTCAGTATCAATGTTATCAGGTAAATTTAATAAAGGAAGATATTCTATAAATAATGAATTGATAATAGAATGAAAGTCTTTTAGATTGATATTATTAAATAGGTCTTTGAAATCTAAAGTAATAATATTATTGACATTTGTTAATAGCTTTATTTTATCCACCAATTCGAAACTATTTTTAATGCAGTGAGTGTTGTCTTTTTAAACTGATAACTCATAAATTTGTGTAAGAATATTTAAAAAGAGTGTATTAACACGAGTATTATATGTATTACATCCTACAGTGACAGTGCGGAATTTAAGAGGATTTTTGTAAAATATTGGAATCATGACTACATAAGGATAATTGAGGTTGTTATTTTTAATGCCTAATAATTTGGGATAGCTTAATATATGATTATTATTTTCCTTTAAAGTAACTTGGTGAAGTTTGAAAATATTATTAGAAGTGACTGCTTTAGTTAGGAGGTGATGATAGTAATATTTGCATATGATAGCATAGTTGTTAGCAGCCTTATCTACATATGTAATGATGAAATTGTTTTGAAGTTCTGCAATATGTGGTTTAAGGGTGGAGAAAGAAACTGAATATTTGGAAATATGCAGTTTTAATAATTGTTGTTGCAAAAGAAAGATGACATGATACTTCCAATCTACAAAATATTCAGTAAGTTTATTATAGTTGATAGCAATTTTGTAAATGAAGAAATCTAAATCATATGTGAATTGTTTAATGATAGACTGTATATTACACTGGGAAGGAATACGATATTTAGTGCCATGACGCATCAAAGATCTTAAATGAATATTATTGACAATTCTAAATTACCAGTTATATATATACAGGGTGTTTCTAAACTCATGGTACAAACTTTAAGGGTAGGTAGAACACACAGTAACAATCATTTATTAGGAATGTATGGGACCAAGTGACATCTTAAGCTAAAAACACCAGGGGAGCAATTAGGCTCCTTTTTTAATTTTCAAAATTTCTCATTCATACCAGAAAATTTTTATGCTATTCTTTTCTTGACATTTCATAATTACTTAATAACAAAATTCTTCTTTGAAAACTTTTGGTATGAAATCGAAATTTTTTGAATTGAAAATAGAAATGGAAATGGATTTTTAAAAAAAATAGAAATGGAGTTTTTGGTTGATTCCATTGGTGGTAGAGGGCAGTAAGTGACTGGTCGCCGTTCAATACCATGTATTCAAGTAGAAGAAATCGTCATTTTTAATTGTGCTATCGTTCGTCATGGAAGACTTTACATATGCCGAAAAAGCCGACATGCATTTCATGTATGCCAGAATATAACGCCAGAGCTGCCCTACGAATGTATAAGGAGAAGTTTCCCCGCAGAAGAATGCCTGATCATAGAATGTTTGAGCGCTTACATCGTCAGCTTTCTGAAACAGGTTCTTTCCACGTTACCAGACAGGAAACTGGTCTAGAAAGATCTATACGCGGTGCAAGCCTGGAAGAAATTATTTTGAATTTTGTGAGTGAAAGGCTCGAATCAAGTACAAGAGCTGTTGCCCAGAATTTAGGTGTGAGTCATCCGACCGTTTGGAGAATGTTAAATGAAAATCGATTACATCCCTTCCGTTTTCAACGTGTACAAACTTTGAATGCGGAACACTATTTCTGCGGTTGAACTTTTGCCAGTGGGTTTTGCAGCAACATGTATTGAAACCAGACTTTACTGCTCATATTCTATTTACACATGAGTCAGTATTTACACGCGAGAGTGTATTTAATGCGCACAAATTCCATCTTTGGGCAACCAAGAATCCACATGCAACGCGGCCACATGCTTATCAACAATGATTTTCTGTGAATTTGTGGGCGGGCATTGTTAATAATTATTTGATTGGCCCATACCTACTACCAAAGAAGCTAGATGGTCGCTGTTACCTTCTTTTTTTTTACAACAGGTTCTACCGGAACTGCCGCAAGATGTTCCGATCGCCATTCGTAACCGGGTGTGCTTTCAACATGATGGAGCGCCCGCGCACTTCACCACTGATGTGCGCAGTTACATGAATGCCACATTTGGGACGCGATGGATTGGGCGTGGTGGACCAGTTCCTTGGCCACCACGATCGCCTGATTTATCGAGCATTGATTTCTTTTTATGGAGACATCTGAAGAGTCTTGTTTATGAGACTCCAGTTGACTCAGACGAAAATCTAGTATCTCGCATATCCGAAGCTGCTGCACGTGTGCAGGAAATGCCTAACATCTTTAGGTGTACGCCAATCGTTCCACCGACGCTGCGAAGCATGTATCACAGTTGGTGGGCGCAATTTTGAACACTTATTGTAATATTATTGTATGCATTATTATTATTTACTTGTAAACTACATTGTAAATAAACATTTTATCTTTTTTATTCATGTATTTCGTTTGATAAGTTTGCCAGTTTTGCGCTTTTTTTTTAATTCAAAAATTTCGATTTCATACCAAAAATTTTCAAAGAAGAATTTCATTGTTAAGTAATTATGAAATGTCAAGAAAAGGATAGCATAAAAATTTTCTGGTATGAATGAAAAATTTTGAAAATTAAAAAAGGGGCCTAATTGCCCCCCTGTTGTTTTTACCTTAGTGAGTCCCATACATTCCTATACAGTAAATGATTGTTACTGTGTGCTCTACCTACCCTTAAAGTTTGTACCATGAGTTTAGAAACAACCTGTATATATTACAAATAATAGTGAAACAATCCTGCGTGTATGGTTTCTAATCTAATACTATACCGATACCGTAAAACATTTTTTGCTAAAAATCTAAGAAATTAAGTTATTTAAAGTCACAAGTTGTAAAAAGAGGGAGGAAAATATGGATATTGTATTTTTAAATTATGAAAAGTGTCTTTAAAAAAATAAAATTGTTGTTTCAAAGAATAGTGGAATAATTCTGCGGGTATGGCTTCTAATCAAATGCTATAGCGATGCTGTAGAACATGTTTTACGAGAAATCTAAGAAGATAAGACATACAAAATCACAAGTTCTAAAAAGGGGAAGGAAAAGATGGATGTTGTATTTTTAAATTATGGAATAAAAATAAAAAGAAACAAGGATTACGAAAAGTGTCTTTAGAAAAAAAAGTGTGTTTTTTCAAAGAATAGTGGAATAATACCGCGGGTACCGCTTTTAATTAAATGCTATATCGATGCTGTAAAACATGTGCTACAAGAAATGCTAAAATATATTTAAAACCACAAGTTTTAAAAAGGGGAGGGAAAATATGGATGTTGTATTTTTAAGTTCTGGAATAAAAATAAAACGAAACTAGGATTATGAAAGTGTCTTTAGGGGGAAATATGTGTTTAAAAGAATAGTGGAATAATACTGGTTATAAAGCTTCTGAATAAATGCTATGTTATTGCTACAAAGCTGGTTTTACAGGAACGTTAAGATGTTCTTACATTTAAGCGCAAAATGTGTTTAAAATAACAAAAATGTGCATGTTTTTAAATTGTGGTGGGAAAAAAACGAAGAAGAAGAAAAACCACCCCAAGAATAGTAAAATTAATTCTCAGAAAAAGGTTATAGCTCCCAATAACATTGTGATTACTCTTCACGAAGAATTTCTAAACAACTAGGTATTTCAGTTTGAAAAACTGTTTTTTAGGAAAGCTACGATTTTTTTAATAACACCAGTTTAAAATTTAGAATCATTTAAAATATGGCATATTAATGAAACCAAAGAGTAATTATGAACAATACTGAAAAGAAATTTGTTTGGTTAAAAAAAGCAGCGAAACTCTTCTGCATGTATGGCTTCTAAACCAAAGCTGTGTCGTTACTGGAAAACTGGTTTTACAGGAAAGCTAAGAAATTCTTAATGATGGCATTTAAAAGCAAAAAGGTGTTTCAAGAACAAAAATATGCATGTTGCGTTTTTAAATTATGCTCAGCCCCCCCCCCCCCCAAAAAAAATATATATATATATATATATATATATATATATATATTAAAAAAAATTAGAAAATAATCCTTCGTGTACGACCTGTAAACAAAAGAATAACTAAAGCACACATAAATTAATGTCTGAATGTATTTATATTAATTATTAAAGGTACATATATATTAAGACAGACTTGAATTCAAGCTTTCAAGTCTGTCTTAATATATATGTACCTTTAAATGAATAACTAGTTTTACAGGAAAGCTACGATTTTTTTAATGACAGTTTAAAATTTAAAATCGTTTAAAATATGCATAAAAATGAAGTCAAAGTGTAATTATGAAGAATATTTAAAATAAATTTGTTCGGTTTTAAAAAAATGCATGTTGCGTTTTTGAATTACCCCCTTCCCCTCCACCCCCCCCCCCACACACACACACACACCACCACCACCACCACCACACAAAAAATAAATAAATAAATAAATAAATAAAATGAAATAAATAAATAAATAAATAAAATGAAATAAATAAATAAATAAAAATAGATCAATATAACAAAATATTTTTTTTTAGAAAATTAGCATTCGTGTACGATCTATAAACAATGGTAATTTCAGTCAAAAAACTGATTTTACAGATAGGCTACGGATTGTTTAATTACACCAGTTTAAAATTTAAAATCGTTTAAAATATGCATAAAAATGAAACCAAAGTGTAGTTATGGACAATATTTAAAATATCAAAATAAATTTATTTGGTTAAAAAAAAAAGAAAGAAAACTGTGAAACTTTTCTCAGTGTATGGCTTCTAAACCAAACTTGTGTTTTAGCTGAATAATTGGTTTTACAGGAAAGCTACGAATTTTTTAATAACACCACTTTAAAATTTAGAATCGTTTAAAATATGCATAAAATCTGAAATCAAAGTGTAATTATGAACAATATTTAAAGTATCAAAATAAATTTATTTTATTAAAAAAAACTGTGAAACTCTCCTCAGTGTATGGCTTCTAAACCTAACTTGTGTTATAGCTGAAAAACTGGTTTTACATGAAAGCTACGAATTTTTTATAACACCAGTTTAAAATTTAGAATCGTTTAAAATATACACAAAAATGAAACCAAAGTATAATTATGAACAATATTTAAAATATTAAAATAAATTTATTTGGTTAAAGAAAAAAAAAGAAAAACAGCGAAACTCTTCTTAGTGTATGGCTTCTAAATCAAACTTGTCTTGTAGCTAAAAAAAAGGTTTTACAGGAAAGCTACGATTTTTTTAATAACACCAGTTTAAAGATTAGAATCGTTTAAAATATGGCATATAAACGAAACCAAAGAGTAATTATGAACAATATTGAACAGAAATTTGTTTGGTTAAAAACAGCAGCGAAACTCTTCTGCATGTATGGCTTCTAAACCAAAGCTGTGTCGTTACGGGAAAATTGGTTTTACAGGAAAGCTAAGAAATTCTTAATGATGATATTTAAAGGCAAAAAGGTGTTTCAAATGCAAAAATATGCATGTTGCGTTTTTAAATTATGCCCCCCCCCCGAATATATATATATATATATATATATGAGATACTTGTACCCAATTTGGACAGTGCTCTCAATATGGACACCCCTAATATCTTTAAAAGTAACAATTTTGATCGAGAGATGGCGCTACATGACCGAGAAGAAAAGCAGTTGAAAAGGTAAGTAAGCCTGGAAAGTGCGAAAAAGCGCGCTGTTCGCCATTTGGAAAGAAACCTGTTGTTTCGTGGTGTGCTGATCGTAATTACAGGTAGGTTAAAATTCTTATTAGATAGTGAAAAATTACTTTAAATATTGAAAAGTGCGGTGTTTTAGAAAGCTGATAAAACATATTTTCGATTGCTATTGCATATATTACTTAAAAATGTTTTCTTCGTTTATTCATTACAAGATTTAGTAAAACTATGCCTGATTCCCAGTATGGACACCTTATGTCCATATTGAAAATACAACAAGTGAATCTTCAGATTCACAAATTTGTAAAATATCTGTTTAATGTCATCAGAATAATCCTCCAAGAAACCTCCTCAAAGAAAAAAATCCTCCAAAAATCCCTAGCAGAAAAATCAAAAGAAGTCTCCCCTCAGTAGGGTATTTGTTGGCAAAATCGCAGGTACCAGCGGTATGACTTCCTCAACAGAAGAGAGCTGGTACTGCTTCTTATGCAGTATTGATGCTGTTGCAGACATGCGGCTGTGTACTACATGCGGCAGATATGTCCATGAGGACTGAGTGGGTCTTACCGCCCATGATGAAAAAGTTTTTATTTGTCCAAACTGTGAGAACTGAGTAATAACAGATGTAAATTCTGCAGACAGATGCAATAAAGCTAAGCAAAAACAACTATATTATTTCATAATATTTTGTAGTAACTGAGGTACATTGCATGGGTCTTCGAAGAGCCACAACCGAAAACGACTCTCCCCTTCTAAAGTGCATCTTCTGAAGATATTTATTGTAACCCCTCCCCCCGCAATACTTTAAGATATATTTCTTTTATCCCCTCTCCTCTAAAATCCCTTGGAAGAGTGTCTCTTCCATACACCCTGTGTAGTAGGTCAATAAGGAGCCACCTGTCCCTAATATGGACTTACATGTCCATAATAGAGACAGATGCTTCCTTATATGGACACTTGTAAACATTTTTGTTTTTATCATTAAAATTAAACCAGAATAATTACAAGGTCGTTAATTTTAATAATGATAGTCAACAGTCCAGGGACAGTAGTCATATATTTTTGGAGTCCTATGACGTGTACACGGGGGTGAAAAAAATCAATTTTCCTTAGGGTGCCCATATTGGGTACAGGTACCTTATATCTATACATATATTTAAAAAAAATTAGAAAATAATCCTTCGTGTACGACCTATAAACAAATGAAAAACTGGTTTTACAGGAAAGCTACGATTTTTTTTTAATAATATCAGTTTAAAATTTAGAATAGTTTAAAATATGCATAAAAATGAATCCAAAGTGTAATTATGAAGAATACCTAAAATAAATTTGTTTGGTTAAAAAAAAAAAAAAATGCATGTTGCGTTTTTGAATTATTTCCCCCCCACCCCACACACACACAAAAAAAAAATAACAATAAAATAAAATGAAACGAAATAAATAAATAAAAATAGGTCAAAATAACGAAATATTTTTTTAGAAAATAAGCATTTGTGTACGATCTATAAACAAATGGTAATTTCAGTCTGAAAAACTAGTTTTACAGGTAAGCTACGAATTGTTTATTAACACCAGTTTCAAAATTAGAATCGTTTAATATATGCATAATAATTAAAACGAAGTTCAATTGTGAAGAATACTTAAAATAAATTTGTTTGGTTAAAAAAAAAATACATGTTGCGTTTTTTAATTACCCCCCCCCCCCCCACACACACACACACACAAAATAAATAAATAAATAAAAATAGATCAAAATAACGAAATATTTTTTTAGAAAATAATCCTTTGTGTACGGCCTATAAACAAATGAAATACTAGTTTTACAGGTAAGCTACGATTTTTTTTATTAAAATCAGTTTAAAATTTAAAATAGTTTAAATTATGCATAAAAATGAAACCAAAGTGTAATTATGAAGTAAAATAAATTTGTTTGGTTTTAAAAAAAAATGCATGTTGCGTTTTTGAATTACCCCCCCCCCACACACACACACACACACACAAATAAATAAATAAATAAATAAAAATAGATCAGAATAACGAAATTTTTTCTAGAAAACAAGCATTCGTGTACGATCTATAAACAAATGGTAGTTTCAGTCTGAAAAACTAGTTTTACAGGTAAGCTACGAATTGTTTAATAACACCAGTTTAAAAATTAGAATCGTTTAAAATATGCATAATAATGAAAACAAAGTGTAGTTATGAACAATATTTAAAATATGAAAATAAATATATTTGGTTAAAAAAAAAAGAAAGAAACTGTGAAACTCTTCTCAGTGTATGGCTTCTAAACCAAACTTATGTTTTAGCTGAATAATTGGTTTTACAGGAAAGCTACGATTTTTTTAATAACACCAGTTTAAAATTTAGAATCGTTTAAAATATGCATAAAAATGAAATCAAAGTGTAGTTATAAACAATATTTAAAGTATTAAAATTAATTTATTTAATTAAAAAAAAAACTGCGAAACTCTCCTCAGTGTATTGCTTCTAAACCAAACTTGTCTTGTAGCTGAAAAAAAGGTTTTACAGGAAAGCTACGAATTTTTTAATAACACCAGTTTAAAATTTAGAATCGTTTAAAATATGCATAAAAATGAAACCAAAGTGTAATTAGGAACAGTATTTAAAACATTAAAATAAATTTATTTGGTTAAAGAAAAAAAAAGAAAAACAGTGAAACTCTTCTTAGTGTATGGCATCTAAACCAAATTTGTCTTCTAGCTGAAAAAAAGGTTTTACAGGAAAGCTACGAATTTTTTAATAACACCAGTTTAAAATTTAGAATCGTTTAACATTTGCATAAAGTGAAACCAAAGTGTAATTATGAACAATATTTAAAATATTAAAATAAATTTATTTCGTTAAAGTAACAACAACAACAAAAAAAAAAAAAATAGTGAAACTCTTCTTAATGTATGGCATGGCTTCTAAACAAAACTTGGTTCGTAGCTGGAAAACTGGTTTTACAGGAAAGCTACTAATTTTTTAATAACACCAATTTAAAAAATAGAATCTTTTAAAATATGCATAAAAATGAAACCAAAGTATAATTATGAACAATATTTAAAATATTAAAATAAATTTATTTGGTTAAAGGAAAAAAAAAACTGTGAAAATCTTCCTAGTGTATGGCTTCTAAACCAAACTTGTGTTGTAGCTGAAAAACTGGTTTTACAGGAAAGCTGCGAATTTTTTAATAACACCAGTTTAAAATTTAGAATCTTTTAAAATATGCATAAAAATGAAACCAAAGTATAATTATGTACAATATTTAAAGTGTTAAAATTAATTTGTTTAATTTTTAAAAAAAAACTGTGAAACTCTCCTCAGTGTATGGCTTATAAACCAAACTTGTGTTGTAGCTGAAAAACTGGTTTTACAGGAAAGCTACGAATTTTTTAATAACACCAGTTTAAATTTTAGAATCTTTTAAAATATGCATAAAAATGAAACCAAAGTATAATTATGAACAATGTTTAAAATATTAAAATAAATATATTTGTTTAAAGAAAAAAAAAAAGAAAAACAGTGAAACTCTTCTTAGTGTATGGCTTCTAAACCAAACTTGTCTTGTAGCTGAAAAAAAGGTTTAAGGGCAGCTACGAATTTTTTAATAACACCAGTTTAAAATTTGTCATAAAAATGAAACCAAAGAGTAATTACGAACATTATTTAAAAGAATTTTTGTTTTTTTTTCTTTTCTTTTTCTTTTCTTTTAATAAATAAACCTTAAACTCTCTTCCATGATGCCTTCGAAAACGAATTCGTGTCGTTGATAGAAAACTAGTTTAAAAAGGAAAGTTACGATGTCTTACATTATTTAGAAAGCATTCTGATGAAAAAAACTTTCTTATACAAATTTATTTATTGAAATTTATTTTTATTACAATAATTTTTTTTTAAATCACAGACAATATTGGCTTTTAGCAGATGATGCGATTATTTACTTATACAATACAAAATGCGATGTTCAGAATTCAACTCTCAATATTTACTTCAGAGAAAATCTGGAAGGTAAAGAAGCAATTCTTTTATTAAGATAAACTATTGATATGGAAAAATAATTAAAATAAAAATAGATGCTATAAATATATTTTTTCTTCTTTTTCTTTCTCTTTTCTTATAATAGTATACTATTTATAATTACATATCTTATTTTTATAATTGTGTACTATTCTTAAGTTCCCTAAAACCATTTTTTTTATGCTTCGATCTATATTATAAAGCAAAAATTGGTCCGTAAGTAACAGGCAGTCCATAAATAACGTTACGGCATAGAGATGGTGGCAACGATCTAGTTAATAAATTTTGCATTAATCAGAAATTTATGAACTACTAAATATTGAAGAAATTAAAATTTTACACCGTAGATTAGGGAGAAAAATGTACTTTTAAACGCAATTTGTTTGAAAACTATCTCAATTTATTGATTTTTTATGGTTTCTAAAATAATTTTCAAGTATCAGCCCGATAATGGGAGATTAAATCATTTGCACTTAAGGGGTCTTAAGACGCTCCAAGCCTTAAAACTTTCGTAATTTTAAATTTTTAGATGTTAAACTCCTATTTTTTGGAACATTTTCATGTAGTTGTTTCCTTGAAATTCCCATTAGAACAGTAGTTATGACTTTTAGAATTATACACGCTCAATATCTGAAAGGGCGTTTCCAAAACTCTGAAGTCATTTTTCTCCAAATGACGTTTATGGTCATAACGCGCACGATATCTAAAAAAACCTCTGAATATTTTTTTTATGAAATTTTCAAAACATATGTTTCATGTTAGTCTGTATAAACTGAACCTAAAATTTTCTTTTTATTGTTAAAAAAAAATATTTTTTAATGTGATTATATTGTTGAAATTTTCTAAATTTTGCATTAGCTAAATACAACTTTGCATTAAAAATATAAAAACGCTTGAAATACGAATTTATTTAGATTCAGGGTAATTATTATAATCTGAAGTATAAGAAAGCACCAAAATTTCCATTCTAGTTGCAAAATTTATTTTGTAATCCTGCGAGTAATTTGTTATGCCGATTTTCTGCTCGTCAAATGTCTGACAGTTTGGAGCCCCCTGTAAATGCTAATTCTGCATCTTGCAATTTTTTTAATATTTGTAATGAAAGAACATACTTATATCTTTCATTCCAATTAAAATTGAGTCTTAAATTCAAATACATTTTAAGGTATTAAGTGTTGAAAATCGTCTTTTTTTTTTCATTGTTTTCCAATTTTAAGAGTCCTGAGACCTCTTAAAACAATATAAATAGTTTAAAATTTTGTTTCCGAATAATATTCCAAAAATAATCAGCATAAAATACAGGTTTATTACACACGGATATGTAATCGAATTACGCGCTTAGACATTGAAATAACCATAATCAAAAAGGTTGCTATAAATAGTAAAATCTTTAGAAATTTATTTGTCTATTAACCGCTGACATGCGGATAATACAAAAGTACCATTTTTAATAAATTTCAACAATTTATGGAATACATAATTTCTATTCCATATAAAAATACATTTTTGGTGTTCATAGTGCGCAATTTAAAAACTATATATTTGATGTAAAAAAAAAAAAGTATTACATTTTCAATTAAAAATTGTTTTTACCTATGTTGTACACCGGGCAGTAAGTTCTGTTACCCGGAAAGCTCGGGTTGGACCCCTTGATAAAGATATCTCTCTCTCTCTCTCTCTCTCTCTCTGTGTGTGTGTGTGTGTGTGTTTGCAATGGCTAGGGGAATCTATCGTACGTAGAGGTCTCTAACTTTGTTTCCGGATAGACGAAGACAGATTCTAATGATTTTTGAATGTTGCATATTTTTTAACTATTTTTTTCGGCTCTTTGTTTTTTATAGAATGGTTTTAGGGACGCTCATGCTTGATTTTATTATTATTATTTTTTTTTTAAACATTCTTCTTCGTCTTTTTTTATTTTATTTTATTTTATTTTTTTTTTTTTTTGTGAAGGCAAAAAATGTCATTGCTCAATTTTCATAGTTTTGATTATATATATATACGGTGTAACCTCTGAATTACGACTAACCGTGGGACCGTGAAAAGTGCCGCTCTTCAGATGTGGGAGTTATTCAGAGGTTTCATTTTTTTAAAAAATAAAAATTACATAAATTTAAATAGAAATACATAGTCACTTTAAGTAATCCTCATTTTTTTAATACATTAAAAAAAAATCAGGGATCTGCAATTGCTCTTTTTTTTTTTTTTTTTTTTTTTTTGCTGCAAATATCTTTCTTTGAAGAAATAACAATATGGGGTTGTTTTGCTATACAACTCGTCATCATTATTATTATTATTTAATGCAGAATTTTGGGTTTCATAAAGATTCGTCAAATCTTCGGTACATGTGTTAGTACTGGAAATTTTTGGGTGATTCTATAATCTCTTTCATTTCCTCTTCCTCATCACATCTCTTTTCCTCTCTCCTATCTTCCACCATTTGCTGTATGGAATCAAATGTAGACAGAGTAACTGTCAAATCTTTGTCCAGACATACAAACTCGCTGGTCTTCATGTTAGTTATGACTGCCGTTCTCAGAATATTATCTTTCACATTTCGGTTTGCAAATAAATTTGGAATTGTACTAGGAGCTGCAATTTTTTTTCTCGTGACTTTTGAGCGGCCGTTGTTCAGAATTCCTTATTTAGAGGTTCGTACTAATGTTAATGTTATGGAAGATGTTTGGTTCCATCAACATGTGGCCGATATTCGGAGGTTGTCGTTGTTTAGAGGTGACCGTTTAAGGAGGTTTCACTGTATATATATATATAAATATATATATTAGTTTCATGATTTTAACGACCGAACGTCTTAACGGATTAATTGATTTTAGCCCGATTAAAATTTTCAGGATTTTCTTTCCTTTTTTTATTTTTTTATTTATTTATGACATAGACTTTGGCAAAGACATTTTTAGTGTATTTTTATAAAGTTATTATACGGCTGCCCGTTGTCGCGTATTTAATATTAACAAAAAATTCCCGTATTTTTTTTTTTTTTTTTTTTTTTTAATCTAGTGGCGTGATTATTGATTTAATGATTTCAGAAAGCATGATCGAAAATTTTAGGTAAACATTTTTCGGAGCATGGGCAACACCGAGCAGGTTTATTATTGTTAAATAAAACTTCATTTGAACGTGTTAATAGCAAGTATCATTATGGCAAATCGTCACGATTTGCTTTAATTTATAAGCATACTTATTCTGTTGATCATGGCGAAGGCACTTTTGTCATTAATATTATTATTAGCTAAGATGTTGTTGGTATTTTTCTGTTTCCATGAGTTCCAAGTATTTTACAATAGAGTATTTTATTTATATTTTTACATTGCAATTCAAATAATCTTTCACTTGCTCATTCACTGTAAGGGGAAAATTTTGCTTGCAACTTTAGAGAATCACTTTTTCAGAACGAGTTTCGAAACGATGCAGAAAATAGGAGTTTCATTAATTCAAATTATTGGGGCATATATAACGTCTACAAATGTTTTTGTTCATAAATCTCCACAAAAGTATTGCCAGATTCATTATTATCAGAAAATTTCATTAAAAAAAAATATTACATTTTGTCATGAATGCCAGTGGGACGGAATTCAGGAAGGGCAACATTTCGGAATAGATGTGCTTGTGTTCCGAATATTTAAAACGGAGAATAAAAACATGAAATAAGCTAAATTAGCAATTTTTTGTTAGAAACTTCCATGAAAGACAATTTTTAAACATATTAACACAAAACGCAACACAGGAATTGAAAAATTAAAAAATATATATGTTAAATATTCAAAAATAATTTTCTACTAATATTTTTCAAAACGGAGAATTGAAAAAGTTCTCTTTTTTCGAGTAATTTTGTAATGAATGCCAGTAGGACGAAATTCGGGGAGGAGAAACACTTTAGAATACAGTAGAGTGCCGATTATCCGAACTCCAATTAACCGAACTTCCAATTATCCGAACAGCCTATTTCTCTCTCTCTCTCTCTCTTTTTTTAACCGAACTTTCAGTTATCCGAACAACCTATATCTCCCAAAAAAATTTTTAACCGAACTCCCAATCATCCATTGGCTTGGAATAAAATTTTAGATAAAGAAAAAACTGATAGTGGATCAGAAAATGAGGAGTGTAAGACAATAAAGGAGATGGGAAGAATCCTAAGCTATGAAGAAAATGAAATTAAAGAGCGGTTAAATAGTGACGTGCATGACCCTGGATATCAGATTTCAAATGATGATGAGATTGTGGATGAGATTCAAGATGAAAAAGAAATTGAAGAAAATGAAAACGAATGCTCTGAAAATGACCCCGTTTCCATCACATAACGAAGCCTTTGAATGTATGGAAACATTCTATGAAATGGCTCGAACGGCAGAAGAGCGCTGATCCTATTCAACTAACGCATTTAACAAGAATTTGAGATATGGCAACATTGAAAAGAACGTCTTCGTTGAAGCAAGCAATAATCAAAAACTTTTTTGTTTAAATTATAATCTCTGGAATTCAGAAAATGATAAATAGAGAAAAACAAATTTTTTTTTAATTATAAAATGTAAACAAAAAAAATTAAAAAGACTAAATAAATAAATAAATAAAACAATTTTTAAACAAGCCAGCCCTAACTGGCGCTTCCAGTCCTAAACTTAGATAACGTGTGAAGGATTTAGTATAGTCAGAAACATCCCTTAAATTGTCTGTCCATTTATCCGAACTTTTGCTTATCCGAACTAGGGTCTGTCCCGACTTGTTCGGATAATCGGCGCTCTACTGTAGTTGTACTTGTGACCAGGAATTTTAAAATGGAGAATGAAACCATGAAACAAGCTAAATTAACAATATTTTATTAGAAACTTCCATGCAAGACTATTTTAAAACTTATCAACACAAAAGAAATTGAACAATTAAAAAACCTTAAATTTTCAAAAATAAGCTTCTACTAATATTTTTAGAAACCGAGAATTAAAACAGTTCCTTCTTCTTTTTTTTTTTTTTTTTTTTTTCGAGTATTACATTTCGTCATGAATGCCAGCAGAGCGAAATTCAGGAGGGGGAGAGGGGACACTTTGGGATAGTTGTGCTTGTGACCAGGAATTTTAAAATGGAGAATAAAAACATGAAATAAGCTAAATTAACAATTTTTTGTTAAAAACTTCCATGCAAAACAATTTTTAAACATATCAACACAAAATGAATTGCAAAAATTGAACAATTAAAAAATCTTAAATATTAAAAAAAAAAAAGCTTCTACTAATATTTTTCAAAACTAAGAATTGGAATAGTTCTTCTTTTTTTTTCTTTTTTTTTTTCTTTCTTTCTTTTGGTTTTTAAATCAGATCCGCCCTTCTCCCTGAACGCGTGTTTAAGATACATTTTTAATTCATGAATATGTAAAGAAAGATGCAACAATTATTATTTTTTTCACGGGGAATTCAGGCAGTAGACGAAAAATTCTTTCTCTTAGCGTTTAATTATTTTTGCTTAAGAAGAATAAATTCATTTTATTTATTTATTTATTTATTTATTAAATCATCAGAGAAAGAGAAAATTTAATTAATTAAATTATTTCAAAATAAATTGCATAATCCCCTTTTCTCCTAGAAGGGAGCTTGTACGTTTTGATGATAAGCTCTGTTTATCGTATATCAGCCCATCAGAATGTTCTGAATTCCTGCGAAATCGAAGTTATGTTACAGCATCCCCCTCGACATTTGACTATAACCAACAACATTTTTCAGTCTTGTGGCCGTCGGCCGTTTCGACGCTTCACAAAAGAGATGCAAGTGCAGAAAGGGGATGGGGAGGGAGAGAGATTTGTAGATCCCCCTTACATCATCTATCAAATCCTTCTTTTGTGCGACTTGTCATCCCGCCTCCCTCGTTAATTCGAATCTAAGGGTAAATATATGCGATGATGACAACAAATATTAATTCCATTCTCGGTCGCTAGAGGTCGTTTGATTTTTATACGCTGAAGAACCCAGCTCATTCTTCTGATATATATTTTTCATTTTCTTTTCATTTATTATTATTATTATTTGATTATTTGATGATTTTTTTTTAATAAAGGGGTTAGATTTTTCTTTTTTTTAATACTCTTTTTAACACAATTTTAACAAACCTGGAAAAGGAATCATTTAAATTAAACCAAGCTCTTTCATTTTACCAACAAATGCTATGGTTTTCATATTAAAGTTCCGTATAGAGAATAATAAGATTGATATTTTTCAATTTAAAGTAGAAAAAAAATTTCTTAATGCCCTTTTGTATTCTGAACGCATTATTATCTGATATTTGCGTTTCTTATTTATCGTTTTTAATGTATTCACGTGATACTGAAATTGAGATTTTAATTATTAAATGAAAAGAAACACAAAATAAAGTAAAATAAAATAAAATAAAAATGAATATAGAGAAGAAGAGTACAAGAAACATGCTAACAATGATTTTTAATTCCTCGAATCTTAGTAAAAGACATTTGGTCCTACCTATGATACGACTTTTGATATAAAAGTATAATTAGCTGGAGATAAGTAATTACTGCTCCTATTTGTTTAACACGTTCACGCTGGTGCGGTGGGTCACACTCCACTGTCTAAGAGCTGACAAGTCTCCGGCTTTTTGGATACCAGTATTTTAATACAGAAAATGTTATTTTATTTAATTAGAACAATTGGACGATTTAAAGGAACAACATTTTCTCTAAAATAACAGTGGTGTGCAAAAAGCCGGAGGAGACTTGACGACTCTGAGACAGTCGAGTGTGATCCACCGCGCCGGCGTGAACGTATTAAAATAAGAGAGCTGGAAGACTGTTAGTGTTACAGTTCTATTTACAGTTAGAGTTTAATGTTGCGATTTCTTACATATATGGACGAATGGACGATGTAACCCCTTTCCAGCTCTACGTGAGTTGGGCTCGGACAGCAAAGCATAAAGGCAGCTAACTCTACAGACACCTTTTCCTTCATTTTTACATAATTTCTTCCAGCGTTTTTTTTTTTTTTTTTTTTTTTTTTTTTTTTTTTTTTTTTTTATGAAGATATTTATAACGGTGGTGTTATTAAATGTTCAAAAATAAAATTATTTAAGAATTAATGGTAAATTTTGGCCCTCAAGCCCTGGTTTAATAGAGCTAGGAAAAGGTTAAAAATTAAAATCATATTACTGAGAGCGGTGCAAAAGTATTATGTTTGTATGCTTTCTTTGTGCGTTTATGTATTGCAAGAGGCATGGTGAATAGTTTTAGATTATAGCGTTATACTTAGCTATTTAACCCTTTTGCTCAAAAATACTCGGCAACTTTTTTTTTTTTTTTTTAGGAAGATATTTATAACGATGGTGTTATTAAATGTTCAAAAATAAAATTATTTAAGAATTAATGGCCAATTTTGGCCCTCAAGCCCTGGTTTAATAGAGCTAGGAAAAGGTTAAAAATTAAAATCATATTACTGAGAGCGGTGCAAAAGTATTATGTTTGTATGCTTTCTTTGTGCGTTTATGTATTGCAAGAGGCATGGTGAATAGTTTTAGATTATAGCGTTATGCTTAGCTATTTAACCCTTTTGCTCGAATATACTCGGCAACCTTTTTTTTTTTTTTTTTTTTTTTTTTTGAAGATATTTATAACAATGGTGTTATTAAATGTTCAAAAATAAAATTATTTAAGAATTAATGGCCAATTTTGACCCTCAAGCCCTGGTTTAATAGAGCTAGGAAAAGGTTAAAAATTAAAATCATATTACTGAGAGCGGTGCAAAAGTATTATGTTTGTATGCTTTCTTTGTGCGTTTATGTATTGCAAGAGGCATGGTGAATAGTTTTAGATTATAGCGTTATGCTTAGCTATTTAACCCTTTTGCTCGAATATACTCGGCAACTTTTTTTTTTTCTTCTTTAGGAAGATATTTATAACGATGGTGTTATTAAATGTTCAAAAATAAAATAATTTAAGAATTAATGGCCAATTTTGGCCCTCAAGCCCTGATTTAATAGAGCTAGGAAAAGGTTAAAAATTAAAATCATATTACTGAGAGCGGTGCAAAAGTATTATGTTTGTATGCTTTCTTTGTGCGTTTATGTATTGCAAGAGGCATGGTGAATAGTTTTAGATTATAGCGTTATGCTTAGCTATTTAACCCTTTTGCTCGAATACACTCCAACTTTTTTTTTTTTTTTTTTTTTTTTTTTTTTTTTTTTTTTTTTAGGAAGATATTTATAACGATGGTGTTATTAAATGTTCAAAAATAAAATTATTTAAGAATTAATGGCCAATTTTGCACCTCAAGCCCTGGTTTAATAGAGCTAGGAAAAGGTTAAAAATTAAAATCATATTACTGAGAGCGGTGCAAAAGTATTATGTTTGTATGCTTTCTTTGTGCGTTTATGTATTGCAAGAGGCATGGTGAATAGTTTTAGATTATAGCGTTATGCTTAGCTATTTAACCCTTTTGCTCGAATATACTCGGCAACCTTTTTTTTTTTTTTTTTTTGGAAGATATTTATAACAATGGTGTTATTAAATGTTCAAAAATAAAATTATTTAAGAATTAATGGCCAATTTTGACCCTCAAGCCCTGGTTTAATAGAGCTAGGAAAAGGTTAAAAATTAAAATCATATTACTGAGAGCGGTGCAAAAGTATTATGTTTGTATGCTTTCTTTGTGCGTTTATGCATTGCAAGAGGCATGGTGAATAGTTTTAGATTATAGCGTTATACTTAGCTATTTGACCCTTTTGCTCAAATATACTCGGCAACTTTTTTTTTTTTTTTTTTTTAGGAGGATATTTATAACGATGGTGTTATTAAATGTTCAAAAATAAAATTATTTAAGAATTAATGGCCAATTTTGGCCCTCAAGCCCTGGTTTAATAGAGCTAGGAAAAGGTTAAAAATTAAAATCATATTACTGAGAGCGGTGCAAAAGTTTTATGTTTGTATGCTTTCTTTGTGCGTTTATGTATTGCAAGAGGCATGGTGAATAGTTTTAGATTATAGCGTTATGCTTAGCTATTTAACCCTTTTGCTCGAATATACTCGGCAACTATTTTTTTTTTTAACAATAGTCAATTGTTAAAAACCCATTAAAATTTCGTTTATATACACTTGCCTCCAAAAGTTAAGGTACAAGGACAGGATGCTTTCGATTGTACATGGCTTGTCGAATATCTACAAAAATTATTGGCGAATTGTTCTTGAACTACTGGGATGCAAAGAACATGTTTGATTTCATATTTCTCGGTAAAGATTTAGTCAGAAGGACAATTGGGGGGGGGGGGGAAGGGGGCTAATAATAAATTTAATAATAAAATAATATTTGCGATCACCTATGTAATAGAAAATTCTGAAAATGGTTTGTCACTGTGTTAAGTGACTATTTGGGTCCTGTTCAACGTTTATGTGCATTTGTGTAAGCTTAGTAGTCATATTCGTGAAGATGTTAGTGTGTCTGTGAAAAATTCAAAAGTTTTTATTTTATAGCATACAGAGTTTTCAACCGAATTTAACACAACTTTCCGAAAACTTGACAAAGAACAGTAGCAATAGTACACTGCAATTAAAACATGAATATATTGAATATTTGATGAGATATGGGCATTTTTAAGAAATAATTTTTTACTGCGCTTGCGTGGAAGATTTCAAAATTTTTATTTCATAATTTGGTAAGTCAGCTATTCTGTGAAACTTCTATAAAAAGTCCAGTCAAATATTGTGAAAACTCAAAAAGATATAGTGAGCTGATTGAAAAGTTGTGGAAAATCCCTTTTGATAAAACTATTTTTAGAAAGCAATTCAGTATATCGTCCCTATCTTTGTGAATTTTCGCGATATTTGACTGGACTTTTTATATAAGCTGCCCTAAATAGCTGGCTACCAAATTATAAAATAAAAATTTTAGAATCTTCCACGCGTGCGCAGTTGAAAATTATACCATACAAATGCCCATATCTCATCAAATATTCAATATATTCATCTTTTAATTGCAGTATACTATTGCTGCTGTTCTTTGTCAGGTTTCCGGAAAGTTGTGTCACATTCGGTTGAAAACTCTGTATGCTATAAACAAAAAACTTTCAAATTTTTCACAGAGCTAAACACTATTTGCTTTCATGGAGCAGACTTTTGAGAGCTATGCTTATACAAGTTCACACAAACGTTGAACAAGACCAAAATAATCATTTAACACCAGTGACAAACCATTTCCAGCATTTTACATAGGCGATCGCAAATATTATTTTATTATTAAATTTATTATTAGCCCCCTAGTTGTCCTCCCGACTAAATCTTCACCGAGAAATATGAAATTAAACATGTTCTTAACATCCAAGAAGTTCAAGAACAATTCGCCAATAATTTTGGTAGATATTCGACAAAACGTGTGCAATCGAAAGCATCCAGACCTTGTACCTTAACTTTTGAAGACCAGTGTATAATATATATTATTTTCTATATGCTTATTTTTAACAAAACAAGTATAAATTTATAATTCCATTACTTTTAACAATTTTTATTGCTGCTTTGAATTTATCAAAACGGTGCCTTTTTAAAACATGGCAAAAAAAAAAAAAAAAAAAAAAAAAAAAAAAAGGAACTGTTAAATAGTTTATTTGAGTTTTAAGCAAAATAAAAAGTGTAATATTTCATCAGGTGGGAAATCTTAATTTATAAAGCACACAATAAAGCTTATTTATATAATTTTTAAATGTTTTGATTTATATATTTAAAAATAAAATTACACAGGGTTCGTACGCTTCAATGATTTTCAAGCATCTTTACCAGAATTTTTGTAAATTAATATATTTGCCTTATTTAATGAAAGAGAAATCTTTCTTCAGATATAGCGACCAGTACTTTACGAAATTTCTGGTACTAAAACACTTAAAATCCATTGAATCCCTTGATGCGTACAAACCCTGTTACATTATAAACTTCCAATTAGTCTTTAGAAAAAGTCCTAAGTATAAACTTGTTCTTCTTAAGTTGTAGTGGACTAGCGACTCGTTCAGTCTAAAGCTCTAAAGGGTCTCTAGTATTTTGAGTGGAGTGTGGGAGTGACGTCAAACATTTACATTTAACTAGTGTAGCGCAACAGAGACTCCTATATTTTATTTTACTCTAATTTTCCATGTTGTGTTTGAATCTCTTGGAGCCTACGGTTGTTTGTTTTCGCCGTGGTTTTATGCAAATTAGGCTTGTCGCTCAGTCTGCAGTATATATAAGGCGAAGTGAAAGTGTGTGTGTCCGGATTTGGGTCGTGTCCTGCTCTTGGACTGATGTGTGGGATGATTTTATAGTGAGTGTGTCCGCTACGTGTAATAAAGTTCAAGCCTTGTTGGCATCGTTGGCCTTTGGTAAGAAGTTTTTGCACTATCGTTGAATTAATAAAAATTTTCTCGACGACCATGGGTTGTCCACGTTATTGAATTGAAAATCGTGCTAACGTTTAGCTTTTCAGCTGAAAGCAACTTATTAGTTTAAGGAAATGGCTGGTGACGTGAGGTGAGGACTAAAAATGGAAAACGCTGAAAGTACCAAAAAATCGAAAATCTTTATTTTTTACGAAACAATATCTTAAATGCCAAGTTTAACAAACAGCAGAACCCTTGAAGTGTAAACCCTTTTAGAAATAGTTTTAAAAAGAGTAGAAAAATCTCGCTGGTTGAACGTACCACACGAAGTGAAGTGGGGAACGCTTAATGTGCCACACAAAGTGAAGTGGAGATCGGTGAAAGTGCAGTTATAAGACGTGTGGCAACTGGTGGCCATTACACAACTTGATCACATCGGTATTGTTTACATCAATGGGATATTTTTAAACAAAGTGAAAAATGTTAAATATGTATATAAAATAAATGTTTACAAATGATAATATTATGTATTTAAACACTAAACAAAAGGAAGCAAAGTACCTGCATTTTAAAGTGTTGAAAAGAGCCCAAAAGGAGTGAAATAGATACGTAGGGGGTTTCTTTCTTTTTTTTTTTTCGCTCTCTTGAAAAATTTTCTATTTTGGACTTTCAGCGTTTTCTATTTTTAGTCCTCAAGTAACGAAGACTTTTTATGTAAGTTAAAGGTTGAACATTTCTTAGTTATTGAAATAGTAATTCATCTTGCTTATTCGCCGGCTAAATTTGGAAGGCATCCCCTTGCGCAATTCAGTTTCAAATAAAGGTGTTTTAAAACTCATATCTGGATATGGCTGAGTGACTACGTAGAGGTCTTTCCGGTGTCGTTACAAATTCATGTTCGTGCAGTGATTTATTATTATTATTATTATTATTATTCATTAAGGCTGTTCTCATTTCTAATCTTGATAATTTATGATACAATCGACACCCAGGAAATTATTTGGATTGATAAATGACATTTTTATTGCAGATATTATTATTGAGGTTCTAAGAAATCAAACAGCATTTTTTTCCTCTATAAAATTAATTATTCTTTCAGAAATCTACATAAAAAATTGGTGTAATTAGCCGATTTTAGTGATATGACGATAATGGAATGGTGGCCATCCTTTAGAAATTAGCTGTAACTCAGGGTGTATCGCACTTATAGAGAAAAGGAGAACGTTTTTCGATTGTTCATCATCTGATTATGTTTACTGAAATTAGAAAGTAAATAGAAAAGAAACTGACTTTGTAAATGTATCAGAAAGCTTTGAGATTTTGAGCATGGAATATATTTTCTTCCCCTCGAGGACACCTTTATAATGCACTTATACATAAGTAATGTTTCAGATAACATTTATTTTGCACAGTATCATAGTATATAACCACGAATCTATCAAAATGATTTTGAGGCTTTTGACTGCTTGTTCACTATATGGCCTGGGCCATTAATGACCGGACACGTTCAATTTTAGACATTTTATCGAATATTTAGAAATAAGTTTGTCCGATTCTTCTGGAATTTCAGGATTAAACAGAACAGGTTTGACTTCATATTTATCAACATCGATTTGATAAGGGGGACAATAAAAAATCAAAGAAAAAATAATACTTGGGATCCCCCTGTAAATTAAAAAGCACGAAATTATCTATCGCTGAAGAATACAAATTTGTGGACACTGTACAACATGTTTACTAATTTTTGTAAGAATAGCACGCATATTCTTGGAGATATAGTGATTTTTTTTTAAGTTAAAAAAAATCGTGCGTGCTTTTAGCTTATATCACGCAGGGTTTTCAGCCAAATTTAACGCCAGTTTCAGAAAAATTGGCAAAATGTAGTAGTAGCAATATAAGTGCGGAACAACTTGCGAATACGCCCGGAGTCCGCCATCTTGTTTCTTTGTTCATCATTTATAACCACTTTATGCTTAATTTAACAACATAAACAACAACAGACATAAACAACAACAAACATAAACAACAACAAAAATAAATAACAACAAAAATAAATAAATAAATACAAATAAAGAAATTTAAAATCGGCGATGATCAACAAAGAAACAAAATGGCGGACTCCGGGGGTATTCGCAAGTTGTTCCTATAGGGCAATTGGAATATAAATGTATTAAATATTTTATGAAATATGAGCAGTTGTATGAAATAATATTTATCTGCGCATGCGCAAACGATAACAAAGATTTTTTTTTTTTTACACAATTTAAGTCAACTCTATGGAGCAACTCATTAAAAAAAAATCCAGTCAAAAATCGTGAAAATTCAGAAAGATATCGTCGATAGAGTGAGCTGATTTTTAGTTGCTCTCTAAAAGCAGCTGAATGATAAGGAATTTTCCACATATTGTAAATTTTCATTTTCATTTTTTTTTTTCATTTTTTATTGATGCATTAGTCCTTTTTGGATAATCACCAGAGCGAGCCTATTTCATGATAAAAAGAAGTATCAAAATCGAAGCATTTGTTCCAAATCTACTCATTGATATTCATTAAATACTAACTTTTTTCTGAAAATCAGTTAATAAAAAATGACAATTTGTGGAAAATCCCTTATCATTGAGCTGCTTTTAGAGAGCAACTAAAAATCACCTCACTCTATCGACGATATTTTTCTGGATTTTCACGACATTTGATTGGATATTTTTAGGAGTTTCTCCATAGAGTTTATTAAATTATGTAAAAAAATCTTTGTTATCGTTCGAGCATGCGCAGATAAAAATTATTTCATACAACTGCTCATATTTCATAAAATACTTAATACATTTATATTCCAAAAGCACTATATTGTTTCTACTACATTTTGCCAATTTTTCTGAAACTGAGGTTAAATTTGTTTGAAAACTCTACGTGATATAAGCTAAAAACATGCATGAATTTTTTGAACTTTTTGAACAATATCACTATATCTCCAAGAATATTCATGTCATTCTTACAAAAATCAGTAAACATGTTATACAGTATCCACAAATTTGTATTCTGATGCGATAGATCATTTCGTGCATTTTAATTTACAGGGTGATCCCAAGTATTATTTTTTTCTTTGATTTTTGTTGATCCTCTAATTGCCCCCCTCCCCTTATCAAACCGACGTTGATAAATATGAAGTCAAACCTGTTCTTTTTAATCCTGAAATTCCAGAAGAAATGTTCTAAATATTCGACAAAATGTCTAAAATTGAAAGTGTCCGGTCATTAATGGCCGTATAGTGTATAGCTTCCATTTTAGACGAAATAGCTATCGCTTTCTTTGTGTCACTTTTTATTTATTTTTATTTTTGGTTACAATGCTATGTTCATTAATGACACATACCTTTGACTTTAAAAGAAACAAAACTGTACGTTTCAACCTTAAAAGGACCCTATTTGATCCAACAAATTATGCCAAGTTAAGAGCCAACTATAATATTTTAAACAAACATTTTTCATTTATAAAAAAAAGACTTTTAAACGCTCATCTGTACGATGAACTTTTTACTTCAAGTCACTTAGTTTAAATATTTTACTTTATTTCATTACATTTTGTCATATTGTTTAATAATCATTTTGATTGTTTTGTCATTTTAATCAAGCTCTGTCATATTATCCTACTATTTATTGTTTACCTTAAATAATTCTCTTATCTTAAATTTTAAGTGTAAATACTCACTTTTTAAATGTTAAATTACTAAACAATGAGATGTAATTAAGTACCTATATTAACTTTATTTTATAACATAATTTTAACTTTCATCATCAACTATAACTGTAAAATTTCTCGGGTTTGCTCAATAGTGCAACCCATTGTGAATTACCTGTAATAATCATGTAATTTTCATTAAGCAGGGTCTTCCAGCCTGCTGGAGCTTCCGGGCTTGTTCGCAAGTACTAAAGTCTCCGCGGGGTTTGTATGTCGGCCCGGCTCGTTTAAAAAATTGTCCTTTATTCTGCTTTACGGCCAATTGGAAAGTTCAGTGCTTTGGCGAAGCCTCGTTCGCTGACCGCCAAAGAAAAAAAATGCATCAAGACGCGAATGCGCCATATCTGTCCCTTCAACTTTCACACCCCACCCCTCTTGACCTTTGGGGAGGAAAAGGTAATTAAAGCGTGCTCCTTAAACTTTTGCGGTTCTGGCTTTGCGGTTCTCCCCTCGTGGACTAATCAGCTTCTATACCGAAAGGTTGGCTGTCCACGAGTGGGTGATTAGTGATTAGTGATTAGTGTTACAAGCATAACTTCTCCACAAACAACATTTACGAATTTCGGAATTGAAGGTTGTGTTTTTTGACGGACACTTATCAGCACGAGGTTATATAGGCCCTAAGGGGAGGGGTGCCCTCCGTGGGGGGTCTTTCCAAGGGAATCTTACCTGTATATTTACGCTTGGAAAACCAAGGTTTGAAGTAAACCACGAAAACTCCGAACGATTAGGCCGACGGGCGCGATTGGGATCGAACCCAGCACCTCCGGTCTACCAGCTTCGAGAGTAGAACCTCTCGGCCACTGGTGGAACTTCAGAATTGAAGGAAGGGTAAGAAATGGAGTATATTGTAACATCCACTGTGTATAGCATTTTTCTAGGTTACAAAAAAAGTATTTCATTGAAAATTCTTTGCATTTATGAAGCAATTAAACATTTTTCTCCATAACTAAGAAGGTAAATTCAAAGTGAAATTTATAATAAATATATCTAAAGCATAATTTCCTCTTTCCTAAAGCCTGAGCATTGAAATACTTGTGATATGCAGTAATCGAAAAGTCAGTGTATAAGTTAGTAAGATGTCACTAACTGCTTTCTTTGACTAAGCAAAACCGAAATAACTTAGAAACATAGCATGGATCTTTTCAATCTGAATAAAGCTTAAAAAAGAATCATTAAATTTTTAGGAAAAAATTAATATAGAAAAAAACTATTCCAGTATGCAAGTTTTTGCATAAAATTAACAAATAAAGCAAATAATAGCAAATGATACAGAGGAATATATTTGATCTCAAAGAAAGTAATGAAAATAACTAACCAGATATGTAAGGAACCTTTAGATGGGAGTGATTAAATATCGATAAATTAATTCAAGTCAAATGAATATATATATATATTTATTTAAACTGGACATTCACATTTCAGCCACAAAAAAAATTAGTACCTCTAGTAGACGAGGATATTCAAGGGCATCTACAGTATTTGCAGATCATCGTTTGTCGCTGAGAAAGAGAAATAAAATAGAATCACATGCGTAAGAAAAAATGGAAAGGAAAATGCAAGAAATTAAACTCAGGAAAGGGAAAATACAAGAATGAGAAAGTACGAATCTATTACGGATTGGTCAGAAGAGCTTTATAAGCACAATTCATAGTAAAAATAAGTTATTTCGTCAAATATTGCCGGCATGAGGCTTAAAAATGACAATATTAAGCTCCTTATAATGCATGAAAAAAAAAAAAAAAAAAAAAAAAAAACAGGATAGTTGAAATAAATTAAGATATCCAAAGAAATGATCTAAAAACAAAATATTATAGGCAAAATTTAATAAATAGCAAAAATAATCCACCAAGAATTGAAAAGGAAATGGATACAACAAGATGACAAATCTAGGACCGTGTGACAAATAATAATAATAATAATTAATAATAATAATAATAATAATAATAATAATAATAATAGATAAATAATGATCCAAAAACGAGTGAGAGAACAAAAAAAAAAAAAATTAGTATACTGCTATCGAATTTGAAGCAAAGAATTATAATATTTAAAAGCTAATGGTGCCTGAATTTGAAATAAAGAACTATAATATAAAAAAGCTAGTGTTGCTATACAATTTGAAACAAAGAACTATAATATTAAAAAACTAGTGGTGCCTGAATTTGAAATAAAGAACTATAATATAAAAAAGCTAGTGTTGCTATACAATTTAAAACAAATAACTGAAATTAACTAATATATTTCAATCAAATGAGACATTACTGAAGTTCCAGAAATAAACAAAATTAAATGAAAACAAAAGAAGGACAACAATATAATTAAACAGAAGTTAATAGAGGAAGGTATGTGATTGATTTTATAAAAATATATATGGAATGATTGATGTATATGTCAAATTATCATTAAAAATATATAAAAGATAAATACATAAAACAAAGAATACATGATGATAGAAATGAGTACGCAGTAGATAATAAATTATTATTCAGTAAGTATTACTATATTAGTTTAAGGCTCCTGTCCCATCAGGCGAAGATACTTGCGAGCTAATGCTAAACCTACGGGGATATTCTTCGCCAATATCTTGCTTGCATTTCAACATTTTTAAATAATTCTTTTTACATTGGATGTATGACGTAGATCCCTACAATCGTCCTTTTTTTTTTTTTTTTTTCGATTTTGATTGCAGTTTTTTTTTTTTTTTATGACACTTTAATTTTTGGAACCGGTTCCGAAGTTATAAGTAACTTGGTAAAAAATATCTGCAACCAAAATTGAAAAAATAAAAAAGTACAGATACAGAGATCGACTTCAGCTATCCAATGAAAAAAATAATAATAAAAACGTCTAAATGAAATGAAATATTAGAAGAGAACCTTTCCGTAAGTTTAGCATTATGCTCGCGAGCGTCTTCACCTAACGGAACAGGAGCCTTAAGCGGGTACAAGTATAGTGTATATGGTGCCTTTATGCAGAGTAATGCATGATGCATAAATTGTGCAAGTGCAATCCGCCCCCTCCCCCCCTTTTTAAATGTTTTAATACTTTTTGGCTGTCCTGACATTAGCCTTCCATAACAAAATTTTGATTTTATAAATGTGTATATCATTCCTAGATAGTACTTCTTTAACTTAAAATTTTGTTGTTATTATGAGTATTATTATTATTATTACTTACAAAATATTATGCTGCTTTGATAATTGTAGTTTTCAAGGATTTAACAATTTGCTTTTATATTCTTTTGAAAAAAAAAAAAAAACATATTATGTAAAACTACAGGGTATTCCACAAACGTATAAAAAATATACTCTGTTTTACATTCACGAATGATCTTTACTGACGTAATAAAAAAAATTACTATGGAAATGGGTAAAAGAAATTTCGAAGCAATAAAATGGTGAGTATATACATGATACTTTTATGACAGAAACAGAAAAAAAAAATTGTCCTCTGATGCAATGTTACTTGATTTTAATTCTTGATTTCAATTATACTGAGCAATTTAAACAAGTCTTCGAAATCTTTAAGCAAAAAAATAAAATAAAATAAAATAAAAAATAATAAGGAACATGTCGGTGTTGGTCTGATATTAATATTCTTATGAGAAAAGACCAGATCCCTATAGAAATTAAAAAAGTCAATTAATGCCTTGGAATTTCATTACATCATATCGGGAAGAAAAGATTTGATTCTGAAGGTTTCCATTTCAGGTGTTGTGTTCTCTTCCCAATTGATAAACTCCGTTTGTGAGCGAGGTGCTTATCAGAAAATTCCGCGGGATCTCTTATTGTCGTTCTTGTCGTATATTGGGCGTCATTAGTGTCGAGGGAGTACAAAGAAGGACCCATGTGCCTGCTATTTGGTTCACGTAGAGCCTACGTCGTTGAAAAGCGGAAGTGTAGCAAATGATTCGCAGCATTCAGACCACTCTACTCGCTTCCGAGTTGCGGCTTTTGTGCAGAGGGAAATTTTCATTTCCGGGTTCTCTCTTACTGAATAATTTATTTTCAGCATCCAGGTGATCTGAAGGTATCCTTCAGTTTTCGAGAAGAAAGAGCTTTATTTAGATGAATAGCAGGACGGCGATATATAGTGTGGAGTAAAATTGCGCATTCATAATAAGAAAGAGTAGTTTTCGTTAACGTGTGCTTTCTCTGTATTGTAACAAAACTATGAAAATTATTAATGTTATAATTAATGTCAGCTTCAAAAATTTTGTTTGGAATTCGACGTAGAATTTTAATATTTGTTCACTTTCGAAATTTCATGTGAAGTACCATAAGAGTTAAATGGGGATTTTTATTTAACGGTGCTTTAGTGGTCAAGTAATTAAACAAAAGTTGTTTTCTGTCGAGGCTTGATTAAGTGCCATTTTGTGGTATTTCATTTACGAAATTAAATATGTACGGGAAAATTTATTTTTAAATACCAAAAATTAAAATAATTTATAAGGCATATTCATCATTTCATCCTAAGATATTAGCCTTAATGTATGCAGCTATAACTTGGTAACTAACCAGAGCCATTGGTTGACAAGGAAAATTATTTTGCAAAAAGTTATACATTAGCAGATTTTACTTAAGAGAGAGCTAAGATTCACAAACCTTTTAAAATTATTTACCCCTGTGCTTTAATACTTTTTATTTCCATATTTAATACTCGCAGTATTTAATTAACTTCATATACGTAATACATTAAATATATCTTTACTTACATACATGCATTTTACATACTTCCATCTTACATGCAACATATATACAATCAAGAGCGTAGTCAGGATTTATTATTTCATTTTATTTATTTTTATTTTATTTGGGTTTTGGAGTAGTGCGCTCTGTAGATTTTCAATTAGAACCCCAATGCAATGTTGCTTGTCCGGTACTTTAAAAAAAAATTCAGATTGCTTGATTGCCACTATTTTTTAAAATTAGTATAAATCGCATTATTCTCATTTTATGTAATCTGTCATTAGATAAAGTGAATATTACTATTTCCAAAAAGTGCTGACAACGAAGCAATCTGAACAATAATAATAAAATATAACTGGCAACACAACTAGCCCCAATGATTTTCAATTAAATGAAAGTAGATAAGTCAAACCCCCTAACCCACTTTTTCTTCAATGGGTGCGTGTGTGTATGGGAGGGGAGATTAGAGCATATCGGGTTCTCCTCATGTCTAGAGTTTTGCGCATGGCAATTTACAATACATACAAGAATTCTTATTCAACACGTGAAAGTAACAGAGGCCATATTGTTGCAGGAGCCTTTTAATTGATAATTTTCCATAATCTTAATTCAAATAAAATTTAATAAACATACATTTAAATTGGGAATCTTCCATACTTGGAGAGCCTTATAGTTTATACTTCCCTCTATATACACAAGAAGAAATGGAATCTTGATAATTTTTGGCTTACTATTTGTCAGGTTCTGATGAACTATACTATTTAGAACTATTGTTATATATTATTTCTCTTGCTTATGTATTGTCTGTGTACTGGGAGTTTTTAAATAACATTTTTTATTTATCTGGAATTTAGTCTGAGTAGTTTGAGTGACATGGCTTTAGTTGAAGGAATCTAGCGAATCAATAGAGTGGGGCTTTCCCTGTCATTCAAAGTGCATACCTGAGTAAGTCGGACAAAAGAGTTTCTAGCGAGATAGTGGACGTCACGGGAATGTGACAGTTGAGATTCACTGAAGGGGAGTGGACCCTGGTGGCAGAAGAGAAACTCCGTATGTGTTTTTCGGGAGAGATGAGGGAGATAGCCGAGAGACAGCATGAGGTCAGTCGATTGGAGTCAGGAGCTTGAAGTATGTGGACACATTTTGGTCCTGAATAGAGTCTTCGGACAGTGTACGTATTGAGATATACAGGCGAGAGAGCAGGCTCTTGGCGTATACAGTGAGTGTAACTGGAGATCAAGAATTATCACCGATAAATCTGTTTTAACGAATGTAATGTGAGAGGGATATAGAATATTTTAATAAGCTGACCAGTACACAGAAAGTATTTACTGTATTTAATTTAATGTTGGATTGGATCACCTATATCCGAGTTCTTAATTGTAAATTTTATCTTGTTATCTGTAAATAATGTGTAAATAAATTGTTAGTTAAGTTTAATTGAAAGAGTTGGTATTCTGTTCAACAATCCTCTCATGGCGTGACCGATATCACGTAATCATATCGGTGGTGACAGCATATAAAAAGTAAAAGAACATTCTTCAAAGTTGTGTGGACTTAGAGGAAATCCGACACTATTTTTGATGGATTTATGCATTTTGGAATGTCCTGAACACTATTTTACTATTTTAAGGAAATTTATGTTTATTAGAAAGCCTGTCTATTTTCCGGTGTAACACAAATTATGTGGCCACTCTGATTCATGAACTAATGCACGAAAGTTAAATCAACGGTCGCAGGTCGCATTCAGTTAGATTTTGACATAAATAGATACTGCTTAGGTTTCGGTGGATATAGCCCAACAGGTGGTGCTGCTGTGCTGTGTTTCTTACAATTTCCATGTTAGCTATATTATCTGTTACTATGGGAGGAAATTTCATCAAACTTCGTATTCATTAGACCTTGACATAAATTGGTATGGATTAGGTGTGGGTGCACCTTGCTCAACAGGTGGCGCCGCCGTGCTGCCCTTTCCACGACTCTTGTAATAGCTATAGCTCGGTATCTGTGGAATGGAATTAACAAATATTTATTAAAAATTATGTAGATTCAATTATGACTTTGTTTACACAACAACGAGTGTGCCAGGCTATATCCGATCCGAAGCAGAAACTTCTCTTTAAAATAAGCCCGAACCCGACCAAAAAATAAATAAATAAAAATAAAATCGTCTAAAAATATTATAGACTTTTTTGAAAATCGGGTCAACCGGAATCAACCCGCAAAGGTCAAATTCCAACCCCAAAAACAAAACTGCAGCGAAAAAAATTAGTGCCAATTCGATCTGCCCCGAACCACGGATCGGGTCAGGTTCGGATAAAATTGAGTTGTCCGTTCGGATGCAGGGCCTTATCTGATATACTATATTTTTACGATGAACATTACAGCGAAATCTCTATTTCTATTGCGCACCAAATTTTACATTTGAAATTATTAATTTAAAGAAACATTTTTTGGTCCAATTTTGTATTTGAATATCCAGCAGGGAGTGCTGTTGTATTGCGCCTCTTTTTATTCACTGATTGCTTAATTCCAATAAGTTAAATTCAAAGAAGTGCAAGCTACTTCATAACTGTTAGTGTGTAACAGTGTTATTTAAATTAATATATTAGAATAATTCAAATGAAAATTTTGTGAGGAACACAGCATACATTTGTAAATAAAAAAATAATAATAACGAAAAAGAATGAAAGATACTCTTGGTTTACATAAATTAAAATATGTTAGGTGTAAATATAACAGTTTGTCGGGGTTTTTTATTGCTATAAATATTATTAAAAGATCTTTACCAATGAAAATGTGTATTTTTAAAATTTTCAAGTAGAAACTCTTATCTTCTTTATAAGTATTCATCAAATATAATAAATATTCATTTAAGTCTATAAAAACAGTCACGAGTTTCTAAAAATGTTTATAGAGGACTGTTTCAATTATCGCCTGAGTATTTTTGATACTGATAGTATACCCTTTCAGTAATACTGTAACATATTATTATTATTCAATAGATGATTTATTACTTTGAGTTAAGTTGATAAAAATAATCTCAAGCTCATAAAAATATTTAGAGCAGATTATTTCAGTTATCTCCTGTGTATTGTTGATATTGTATAGAAACATTACAATAATATTCTGTAAATAATACTTCAACAGATTATTATTAAGCAAAAAAAGGTTTATGAGTCTTCGATTTTTTTTTTTTTTTTAACTTTGTCGAGTTTATAAAATATTTAGGGAGAATCATATCGGCTATCGTTTATATATTATTATTACTGCTTATGAATAGTACAATAATATCTCCCATGCAATAAGTGAACCAATGTTTAGTACGACAAAGGTCGACAAAGGATTTAAGATTGTTTGATTTAAGTTTTTAAAAATAGTCTCGAATTTATAAAAATATTTAGAGAGAACTGTTTCGATTATCGCGTGGGTATTATTATTTCTGCTTTTCAATATTACAGTAATATCCCACTTCAGATATTTTACATACGAAAAGCCGTACGATAAGTTACAGCGTACTTTTGTAGAAAGATAATGTTGTTCGAGATATCAGAAAATGTATGTAAAAGTTTGTTATCACTTTTGAAGCATCATTAGTTCCACCGAGAAACTTTCATCGCCCCTGCTATGTTACCTATGATACTGAAGTTCATAAGCACTTAAAATGATTTAAGATCGTACTTCAAAAACTACTTCGTATAGAGGAAACCTTCTCGCTAAGTATTTGGAATTTCAAAATTCTTTTGTACATTACTAATAGTTTATTGTGCTTTTTCTGTGATCAGAGTTTTTAAGCCATGCATAAATACGTTTTTCACTCAATTATAACAATTTAAAAAAAAAATCAGCCAGGTAAAATTTATTCAGTACCGATAAAATACATATCGAAACTTGAAATATTTCTTAAATTATTAAAAATTATATAGGTATATTGATAAAAATGCATATTGATTAATGACTAGCTTATTGGTGTACAAATAGATTTATTATGAATTATAATTATATGATGATATTACATTATAACTCACAACTGGCAATTAAGTTCTCACAGCTCTTCCTATATCCTGCCTATATTATAATACGAGCAAATCTTGTGTGTGTATGTGTATGCAAATTTTATCTTAAAAAAGGCTCTAATTGTTTTGTCTGAATTTTGTATGCGTTTTCGGGTACGAGAAGACCATTGGGTTAGGTCACATATTCGAGTAAATTAGATCAATGGGTCATTTTGGGGTCACTATTGGGTCGCTGCATTTCAATGGGAATGAAGGTTCAAACAGTCAGAAAAGTAAAACAGTTCAAAAGTTGCTGAAGCGTTGGTAGCAAACGAATTCGCAAAGTTGGCAACAGTTTGCCAAATTTGGCGATATTTGGAGAAATATCAGCGACATTAGCGTGATTTGTGGGAAAATAGACTCTCAAAATTACCAATGCAATACCAAAAATAAAATAATATCGCCAAATTTAGCGAAAAATTAGGCTTTTAGAATCGAAAGAAATTTTCCAGAAATTCCCAATAAGAGTCGAGATACATGATTTAACCAATCTTACGAAGTGCATAGCATTTACAGGGACATACAAAAGACTTCAGATACTATGTTGTATCCGAAGTACTGTACAGTAGTGATGATTGCTGGAAATGCATTTTTAATTATGTTATGTGTTTTTATGTTTCACTATATTTATGCATTGTATGTGGTGTGTATAAATGCTGTAATTGATATACAGAGCTAGACAAAAGAATTCGTAATGGTTGCTGGGTATGATTGCAAATTGCTCAAAGGTGATTTTTAAATGAGTTAGGTATTTTTACGCTGAACTGCATTTAGTTTACTAAGAAATGTTTGTAGAACATATATAAAATGATATACAGGGTCAGGCAAAGAATTGGATACATGGCCGTCTATAAATGATAATTTCTGGAAATGTGATTCCGGTAGTTTTAAGAGTGTTTTACTTTGAATTAAACTTTAGCTAAATAGGGGCGTATAATAAAGGTACTAGGTTAACTACAGGGTTGTACAAAAGTATACAAGTATGTTTTGATCTATTAGTACAAATTGCTGAAAGAAAAATTTCAACCTGTTATGTGTTTTCTTGCTAAACTAAATTTCCCCCATTATATAATATATATATCATTCTACAGATCAAATACAGGGCTGTTCAAAAAAATTGGAATACATGTTTGCTATGGACGGTAACAGCTGAAATCAGTTTTTCAAATGTTTTATGTGTTTTCTAAACTGTTTACTTAGTTATCTTATATATCTTATTTCCCTAAATAACGAAGTTTTGTTAAAGCATTCAGGAAGTGTTGAAAGTGTTTCATAATCTATGCTTAACGCATGATTTTTCTTACTTGTTTTTCTTTGTATTTTGATAAGAATTTTTTGCTTCTTTGTTTCTCACTTCGTGAGTTGTAAAACTTCATTTGAATATCTTCTTTAACATGTACTGCAATTCAATTTTTCATTTTTCGTTTTATTCAAAAATAAGTAAAAAATAGTAAATATTACACCAAAGTTGAAAAACAAATAACAATAAAAGATGTATATTTACTATATAGTCAATAATCATTTTTTATGCAGAAATTTTGTTCTACAATCACATAAAATTACTTTCAAAATCGTTTTGATGAGTATTTTAAGATGAAATGTGATAATAAACTGCTTCAACTTATTTATTTATTTTTTTAATAGTAAAGTTTCAATGAAATTTGAATGTTTCATTAACAGTTTTAAGAGAAAATTTTGTAAATTGACAAAAATATTAACAATATAGATGAAATACCAACAGTAAAACTAAAAATATTTATCATGATGTTTATAATCACCTAATTTATTTATATAAATTATAAAAGTAAATAAATGAAATAAATAAATAAAATAAAATAATAAAGCTAGCTTAAAATAGATGTATTTTATATATATATATATATATATATATATAGAAAGAGAGAGAGAGAGCATAAAAAATATCTGCTCTATATATGTAATTTTATTCAATGTGACTGTTTAAGTTTTACTTACCTCTAAATGTCTTACAGCAATAGATCAGTTAGATACACTTTTCTAAAACAGTATTGCAGAAAAAAAATTCAAATCATACATAAATATTAAAAATGTGTCTTTTAATAATAAAGTGAAGCATTTTCCCCTTACTTTAAAAATAAATGGACTAAAAAAAACAATTTCTGAAACATTCAAACATTCGGAAAATCATAGAAAAAAATAACGCATTCATTTACATCTTCTTAGTATATTTTACGTAATGTTATAGGTATATTCATAATTTTAGGTAGTTTTAAAGAAAGAGATTTTTTTTTTTTTTTTACTAACATGTGACGTTTCAAGTCTCTAACTTTTATAGAAAGGAGTGTATCTAAATATCTGAATTTGATATTTTTTTTTTTTTTTTTTTTTTTTTTTTTTTTTTATTTTTTTTTAGAAATACTAGGATTTGTAAGAAAAGGTTCTGAGAAATCCTCTGAGGAAAAAAGAAAAAAAAACAAGATTTACGAATGTTGTTTTTGCGTAAAATTTCGATTTTTTAAATTATTATTTTCAATTAAGATTCAAACATTTAGGATTCCAAAAATGCTTTACTTTTGGTTCAACAATAATTAGAAGCAAAGTTATAGCCCAAAATATAAACCGGAAATGAACTTTCTGAAACCGGACGTGACCGTTTAAAGAGCTACAGAAAGATAAACAATACATTTAAATAAAAAATATATAATATATACACAAATATATAAGCACCTACAAATAGGGTGGATTTTAAAGTTGTAGACTTTATACATAATTTTTTGTGCTATATAAAAATCTTGATTTGTTTTTTTGGAAAACTGCGTTTTTTATTGTGTGCGTTTACGGGAAACGTCATTTCTTAAAAAGTTTTTAAAATATTGAAATAAAATTTTGTGACAAGGTTCTACTCATCTATAGGTATTTTATTAATCAAAATATGGCTTGTGCTTGTAAGTTTGTATACATTAATTGAAGAGCTATTGTTATTGAAAACTACACTTTTTTTTAAAGAAAAAAAAATCATGTTTTGTATACAAAATTTGGTATATGTTAGTAAATTCAAGAGGTATTACAAATATTTTTCTTCATAACACAGGTAAGTGGTTTGCTAATATAGTGTTGAAAGAAAAGGGGTAATATATTTAGATTTCGTTATAGAAGGTTTGGCAGAAACGCAATTCCTTACTAAAAATTTGACTAAATATTGACCAAATTTGAAAATTTAATTTAAATTCCATTAAAAATGTGTATGAATTACTAGATTTATTCCTGTTTTAACTAAAAACACACATGTTTGGTAAAAATTTCATATTTTTCAAAACAAAAAAAGTGCCCCGAAGGTATAGGCACATAACTTAAAGGTTCTGTTCAAGGGTTTGTACAGAGTGAAACTATATAAGTTAGTTATTTTCAAAATTTTCTTAGTCTGTTTTTTTTTTTTTTTCTTTTTCAAGCGCAAAATTGAAAATTCAAACATGTGAAGAAACTTCTGTCTTTTTTGCTCCTATCACTCGACAAATCAAAAGTTTCGAAATTTGACGGTAATTAATTTATTTTAATCCATTTACTATTTTTTAACATTTGTTTAATGGCAATAACAAATAGATTATAAATCATATAAATGCCAAATAGCCGTAAAATCTCTGTAAAAAGTAGCATTGTTACTTTAATTATTAATGAATTTAAAAAAAATAGTTAAATATTTAGATATTTAAAAGATATTTTCGCATAATTAATAAACTTTGCGTTTCTTTATTATATGTGGATTTTTGTGGAGATGATATAGGCAGAGGGTTTGACCATTAATTTCAGTCCGATCTTCTTGACCAAACATTTTGAATACTGATTAAAAATACAATTCTCGATCTAAAACATGCTTCCTTTCTTCATCCGTAGCAATATACAAATGATAAAGATTTTTCAGTAGTTGCATTTTAAGAAAAATAAGCTTAAATCTTTTTAATTCAAGCTTATATAATTTTTTAATACTACATTTTAAGAAGTTTTTTCCTCTGTAGCCCATATTGGAAAAAAATGTTAAAAAACTGTACAAGAATCGAATTTGTTTGCATAACTGAGAGACTTTGAAATGTAATGTTATGTATTTTTTGTATAAATACGTATGTAATTTTAAGTTTTTTGTGCTCGAGGAATACTAAACAAAATAATGTGATTTGAAATAATTTTCTGTCGTTCACAGAGAATCATGACTAATAAAATTTGTTTTATTGTTGGCAGGGTTGTAAAAAAACCGGGTTTTTTGTTAAAAACCCAGCCCGGGCGGGTTTTATTAAAAAACCCTGGTTAAATGGGCAATTTTCCCCGGGTAAATTAGGTTAAAATGCAAAAATGTGGAGTATGATTTCACCTTCTTCACAGATAATAATCTTCAGGGTTGCCACTGTATAGGGAAAACTGGAAAAACTGAGGGAATTTAAAAATGAATATTAAAAACAAGAAATTTTACTAAATTTTGGTACTTTGCAAAATTTATCCATTGAAATTTTGAAAATTCTCAGAGGAATTACTCAGGGAAAATTTAATTTTTTGCTTAGGAAAGCGCAAGGAATTTGATTGCCTAAATAAGTGGCAATCCTGATCTCAAATACAATCTTTGTGAACACTTCATAGTCTAATAGATGGGAATGACTTCATAATCTTAATAAGGATCTCAATATTTTTCTCTGTTCTTAAAAAATATATATATGATCACTTTAATTTAAATAACAAACAAATTTTAAATTGCAAAGCTATCAATTGTGTGTTATTTAATAAAATATAAATATAACTTAAAAAAATTGCTCCTTTGAAATTATCATAGATAGCAAATGTCGATAAAAAAAGTATCTTACAACAAAAATTTTTCTTATATGTATATACAGGGTGTTCACTCTCAACGGTGTCCAATGACTAATTCCTAAACCGTTAGTCATAGACATATAGTTCCATGTTCCAATTACAAAAAATGTTTTAAATTGAGGCAAAGAAATGTTTTAAAAGCGATTTGGGTCTATAAAAACATTTCTTAAAAAATTACGAAATTTAAGTTTTTATATGGCCCCCCGGTCCTATAAGTTATATTTAGTAAAATTTTCCTATTACACTGACAAGTAAGACAAGCAAAGTCCTGTTCATATAACACTAAAATTGACGACTGAGTTATGAAACTTTAAAAATTTATGACTTATACAACTTTTCTGCATCTAAACACAAATGAGTTTGGCCATGCTTTGAGGGGTCATATGCTAAGTGCTTAAAATATTCAAAGAACTTTTCATGTATATCTATCTGCACTTTGAAAAAAATAGTACAAGTGTTACAATTGAGCTAACTTTTATTAAGTTTCAGATTGGCTAAAATTATTGTATTTTAACATATGTTTTATTTTGTAAGGATTTGAGGCTCTTTCTTTTCATGATTTCTTTTAACAAATATTATGTTATTTTATTTAACTTCAATGATTGTATGTCTGTTTTCCCAGTTCAAAATTTGTACTCGAAATTTAATTCACTTTCAAATATCCGATCGAGATTAAATTTTACATGCATACTGATGTACATCCGATGACAATCTAATATTATTATGATTTTCGGTGGTTACCATTCATACTTATTTTACAGGATAACACACAAAATTTCGGATAGATTACCGCCAAGAAGTTTAGGAAAAAGTTTTAGATTAGATAACACAAGACTGTTATGGTTGTGTTTTTTAACTTTTATGTATTTTTTAGCACTGAATCCGAGAATTACCTTAATTTTTAACCATCATCTCAGGATGTTTTGCAAATCATAAACTGTCAAAGTTAAAAAATAACAAAAATCAGATACTATAAAATAGAGGAGATGGCTGAGTTTTTAAACTTTTGATAATTAATTTTTATGTACTCTTTAGCACTGAATCTGAAAATGACCTTCATTTTTAACCATCATGTTATAATTTTTTTGCAAATCGTAAATGTCAAAGTTAAAATATAGCAAAAATCTGATACTATAAAACACATGTAAAACTTTTTTTATTTAATTTTCCCGACATGATGGTTAAAAATGAAGGTCATTTTCTGATTCAGCGGCAAAAAATACATAAAATAATTTAATAAAAATAGTTTAGTAAATATCATACTCTTGAAGCTAACTGAAAAGCTTAAATTTACGTTTTAAATTAAAAGCTAAAACGTTTTAAAATTATAGGTTTTCCAATCTAAAAGTGCTAGTAAATTAGTACAAAATTTTTTTTTAGAGTTTCAAAGAAGTGAATAAATAAAACAAAATAACCATAAACTGTTAACAAATACATCATTTGTTCCTTTCCAGAAATATATTTAATAAACCCGTTTTTTTTTATAAAAAACCCAGCCCGGGCGGGCAGCTCCCCACTACAACCCTGATTGTTGGTAGCTCGGTTGTTGGAATCTAACACCAATAACGTGTTTTAAGAAACAAACGGAACACAAATTTTCCGTAACTGCGTAAAAACAAACTAAAATAAAACGAAAAATGCCCAGATAAACTAATGGCATTGAGCTCACAGGCTATTCAAACTAATTGTATATTATACTCTTATCTCAAAAAACAATGCCCCTCGAAAAATAAATTAAAGGGGGATTAGCCACCACCCCTCTGTTTCCTATCTGTTGTATACTTAGCCAAAGAGCTTCAAATCTCACCAGGGAAGTGCCTTATCAGAATAAACCGATACACCAAACTTGAAGCAAATCTGGTAGAAAAAAACATTTATCTAAATTAAGGGGATATTAGCCCCCCGTGCCCCCCTTTATGCTTAACCAATGAACTTCCAAATATAATCAGGGAAACGCCTTATCAGAATAATCCGATATACTAAATTTGAAACAAATCGGATAAAAAAAAACCATTTATCTAAATTAAGGGGTATTATCCCCTCGTTCTCTCCTTTATATTTAAACAATGAACCGCCAAACCTAATCAGTGAAGTATCTTATCAGAATTAACCGGTATAGCAAATTTGAAGCAAATCTGATAATTTTGCATGAAAAACCCATTTATCTAAGTTAAGGAGAGTGATGTTAGCCCTCCGTTCCCTCTTTAAACTTAACCAATGAACTCCCAAAACTAATCAGTGAAGCGCCTTATCAAAATAGAGTTAGAAAAAAATTGAAGCAAATCGGATATTTCTATCAAGAGTTATTGGGTTATGTACATACATACATACGTACACACGTACACTGGTGTCCAAAATTAAGGACCAATCACATAATTATAATTTTCAAGTACACGAATACTCAAAAGGAAATAATATAATTCTAATAATTACTAACTGTGCAGCACAGCTAGTCCATATAACATCTCATTCATGTCACACATGGTCACAAGTGTCACAGCCACTACAGTGAAGCAAAAAAATAGGAAGTACCATACATCTCTCAATATGAGTCTCAAATGATCACTATATGTGATTTCACTGAGTCGTCACTGTGACTGCTGCTTTGTGACGAGTCACCATGTGACTTTACAATGTAGTTGTTACTTTGTGAGTCTCATGTGACTGTCATTTGTAGACTCAATTTCAAAGTCATCGTGAACGCTGCATTGTGATAAGTTATCAAATGATGTCACATTAAAGTCACATGATGACTTTCAGGTGACAGAGAGACTACTGTGAAGTCACCATTGAGCTCTTTTGTGAAAAGTCACCATGTGACTATAATGTGATATTATTTGGTGACTTATCCTAATGCAACGATCATGATAACTTTGAAATTGAGTCTAAAAATGAAAGTCACATAAGAGTCACAATGTAACTACATTGTAAAGTCACCTGGTGACTCGTGACAAAGCAGCAGTCACATTGATGTCTCAGTGGAATCACATATAGTGATAATTTGAGACTCATAATGAGACGTGTGGAATTTCCTATTTTTTGTTTCACCGTAGTGAGCGTGACACTTGTGACCATGTGTGACATGAATGAGATGCTATATGGACTAGCTGTGCTGTAGGGATAGTAAATATCTGAATTATATTATTTCCTTTTGAGTATTCGCTTACTTAAAAATTAGCATTTTGTGACTGGTCCTTAATTTTGGACATTAGTGTACATACTTACATACAGAACCTGCGGGCACATTAGCTCTCAGGCTTTGATATCCTGTCAGCTAAAAACTAACATTCATGAGTTTCTATATGTAAAATACATTATTAATTAATGTTAATAAGAATATATATAATATTATTTGCATTGGTAATATAATGATTATTATATTTCTTACTTTTTATTACATAAAACACTACAATAATCAAAATAAAAACCTACTTTTTGTTAATTACTTTTATCTTATAGGTAACTTTCTTTCTTCATTTTCTTTAAATTGCGTACTTTTTAATTTGAAATTTGGGCCAAATCGAAAATTGTACAGTTTGAAATTAAAAAAGAATTTAAGATTTAAAATATTACTTTTTATTTTTTTTCTCCTTGTAACTCTTATAATTTATATTTTAAAACAGGGTGATAAAATTTTAGCTTTGCCTCTCAGTGGCAAAATTCTGGTTAGTACTATCAGCCTCTTAACCCATTAATTTTAGTTTTTTGTTTCAAGGAAAAGCGGGATAATCCGGTGAGTACGGTTTCTTAGCAAATACTATATCGATGCTGCAAAACTGGTTTTACAGGAAAGTTACGCGTAACGAAATAAAACTTATGAAAAGAATCTTCAGAAATAAACAAATATTCCAAAGAACAGCGGAATTACTCTGCGTGAACGACTTCAAATCAAATGAAACATGGATTCTACAAAGCCAATTTTAAAGAAAGTTATGAAGTTTTTTACAAACTTCTGTTAAAATGAATAGGTATTTAACGTTATTAACCACTAAAGAGCTCCCCCTTTTTTTGTCTAAACAAACTGTTTTTAGTTACTAAAAGAGTTAATTTTATTATTAGACTTAATTAACCCGTCCGGGACCATGGGTGCATATATGCACCCTCAAAAAGTGCTTAAAACGCTTGAGCTCGATACCAGTAAAAAAGAAAAGTAAAATTGATTTTATTTAATTACGACATTTTTGTGATTTATAAAGTTAATTCAAATAATTAACAAAAAGTGGTGCAAACGAATAAAATTCATGTAAAAGATGTCGGTCCTGAACGGGTTAACTAGATAAATTTTTTATTCTTTCTTAACTTGGAGGTGTATTTTGTACAGCAGTATTTAGTATAATTTAGGAGATATGATGTTTTGCTAAAAACTTGCGAATTCGTAAACAGCACAATAGGTAAATGCAATTTTGCACACACACACAAAATAGAAATCCCACCATGGTTGCTTGTTTTATGAAGGTAACTGGTACGTGGTTAAGCTCTTAGTGCATAAATTTCAGCACGAATTTCCGGGTGCACGCCGGGCATCAAGCTACCGCCATTTTAGAATGGAATAATTTGTCTTATTTAACAACAGAAACTTTCCGACTAAATAGGACAAAGGTTACCTTTTGGAAATTATCAATGATTTTCTGGCAAAAATGTTGTGCAGCTCTAGTTTAAGAGTATATATATTTTGTTTAGAGTTTTAATAAAATGATAATTTTCTATTTTATATAGATGGACGGGAGGGGTATATTCTAAAACGAGACATTTATGAAAGTAAAGGTCTGGTTTTGGTTAATTATTATTATAAGTTTTGTTTCCTTGGTGGTTTACTTCCTTGATTCGTACTGTATCGCACATTCTTAAAGGACTGCTTCAGTCACCAGGAAAGACTCACTCGCTAATGCTATAATCCTATGGAAGAAATTTTTTTAAGATATCTCGTTTGCATTTTAATATTTTGAAAGAACTTTTTCTTGCATTGGATAGCTGAGATTGATCTCTACATCTGCCCTTTTTTATTTTTTCGATTTTGTTTGAAGATTTTTTTTGAAGAGGATGCTTTTATTTTCGAAACAGGATCCGAAAATGAAAGTGTCCCAATTAAAAATATCTGTAAATAAAATCGAAAAGTAAAAAAAAAAAAAACGCCTTTTGTACAGATCAATCTCAGCTAGCCACTGCAAAAAGAATTGTTTAAAAATACTGAAATGCGAATGAGATATCTTTAAAAATACCTTCCATAGGATTAGCATTAGTGGGCGGATCTTTTCAGGTGACTGAAGTAATCTCTTAATAACTAAGTTTTGCTCAACTCGAATATTACACGCGGTCTACTACTATATATATTCAAATTTTAAAAAGTCCACTAAAAATTTCTTTTCCCTATGGCTGTTATATATAATTCGTAAAAGAATGAGAGTGACATTCTTAGTTTTGGTTCTTGGTGGCAAACTTCTGGATTAGCACTTTCTCATCCTCATGACCTGTAAAGTTTAGCCCGTTAATATACGCAACAATTAAGGAGTAATTTCTCCTCGAGACTGAGCACACACGAGACTCTTTGCGTAAAAATCCCGAAAAGAGACAGGAAATGAAAATTTCCCTTTTCACAAAAGGCGCAACTGGGATGTCGCCAGTGGAGTGGCCCGAACACTGGGAATCATTTTCGGCACTTCCGGCGTTCAACGACGCCACTACCTGGACTAAATGACGGCCCAGGCTCATCCTTTTGTGCAGAAACGATACATTGGAGAGACGATAATGTGCATCGTTACGTGGTTTTCGAAATTCAAAAGCGATAAGCTCTTTGCACGCTGCCAGAACTTTATTTATAAATAAAAGCTCTACGTCATATTCACTGCTTAATGACGCTGGAGATTGTGGTGAAAAATGAATCAAATATTGTGTAGGAACAGCATTATTGGACACTAAAAGATTTTTTTTTTTAAATACTAATTTTATTTAACCCTTCATACCCCGGCTGGACTTTAAAGGAAATATTTTACATAATTTGCATAATCAGTCACTTAATAACAGGAGATTTTAGTTTTCATGAAAAAATATTCTGTTTCACCGGGTTTAGAAAAATAAATCAATTTTACGAAGGTTAATATTTTTAACTCAACCATTTACACATAGGCAGCTTTTATGCTGTTGATGATATCCAGTGAAAAAATTTACACTCAAATAATCTCTCATTTATATATAAATCCTCAAAGTATTTACTTTTATTATTTTTAAATAAGCAAGAGATTAAAATATATATATTTGTTATTTAATGTAAATATTGTAGTAAGGAAAACCTGGACTAGTTGGCATAGTTTTAGGGTTTAGATTTTTCGTTATCTTTCACTAAATTTTTTAAATAAAAAATACTAGAGTCACTGATAATGGAATTCCTTAGCTATTAAATAATGAAGAATATACAGCTCTTACGGCTTGTTATCAGTCAGGACGCAAATGCTAAACGGGCTTGGAATGCATTCGTATTTTTCAAATTTTTCCTCGGAAAATTAAAATTGTTACCTTACGTTTTTTGTATGCTCTGCTTGAAGAATATTTCTTTCTTTTCGGTTGCCAAAAAAAAAAAAAAAAAAAAAAAAAAAAAAAAAAAAACATTCTTCAAGAAGAGCACGCATAAAACAGAAAAAAAAAAATAATTTTCCGAGAGGAAATTCGAAAAATACGGATTCTTTCCAAACCCATATGTTTAGCATTAGAGATTACAATTTCTAGCCTGTCTGATGAGGCGCCTTAAAGTTGCATGGCATATTCTTCAAAACTTGATTTTAAAAAATGTATTCTAACTATGCCAACTTGTACCAGATGTACGTGAAGTAGGCATACTCCATGGAATTAGTTAGCATAACAACAGTGTGTTAGGATCTGTATGATAAAATAAATTACATTGCGAAACGTGTATTTTTTTACAAAATGAAAAAAAAATCAAATACAAGACGTTATTAATAATTTTAGGTAGAAACGAACGTCATAATAGATAGAAATTTTTAATACTTTAAGAAAAGTGAAAAAAACAAAACAAAGAAGGACGTTTCATGTCCGCAAAGAAAGTGGAGCGATCCTTAAGTTGAATTAGTGGCTTTCTTTAATTTACACGAAATTTTGTCGCGTTCATATTCTGCGATATTTGGACATCTAAAAAATTTGCACTGTTTCACCAGCGTGGATACACAGAATTCTTCGCAATATAATTCTTCGCAGTTAATAATCTTCTGTGTATTGCTGGATACTATATTTCACTACCCTAAAGCTATCAATCTGATATCGATTGGAATAATTCCTGTGAATCGACTTCATGTTATTTTCATGTTAATGTTACGGATGGTATATAGATCCTTAAGGCTCTGGCTCACACTGATCTTCAGTGTCTGTACAGAAGACTAGGTGAATTTATAAGCTTTATTCGACGATAAGTAATAAATCTTTCATGTGGCCTTTCTTTTCCAAGCGTTCTGTGGTCATCAACAAACAAAAGAAAGAGGCGGAGATGAACATGTCAACAACGTCCACTGGTGACTTTTGACCTCTAGACATCCTGCGAAAGTCATAAAACATGAAACGGAACGCCTTACCACATCAATCGTTCCGACTAAAAGAAAATTAGTATGTTTGGATCGTAAGGTCTACACAGGCTACTTTTCTTTACCGCGGAACGTCTGATGTGGTTAGATAGCCCCTTTCATGTTTTATTACTTTCGTAGGATGTCTAGAGGTCAGAGGTCACCAGTGGACGTCGTTGACATGTCCACCTCCGCCTCTTTCTTTTGTTGAGTCGCCCCTTTCTGTTGTTGACAACCACGGAATGTTTGAAAAAGAATAGGCCAGTTAAAATATTTATGGTTTTTTTTCGGATAAAGCAAATAAAAGCTCCTTTAACACTTTCATCGCGGCAATGGCGCGCCTTTGTCCCATCCTCTGCGCTAAGACCCTGAGCCGCTCCTCACAACGCTCAAATCGAAATAAAACGCAAATTCATTTAAAACGTGTTTATTTTACTTTGAAAAATAATAATCAATAACAATTCTCACGCTAATGATTTGTTTGTGCTTACAAACATAAAAATAATATGCGTAAATTAGGATGTCTCTGAATTGTGACATTTTTCAAAACGAGGTACTACACATAATGCTGGCTTTGATGTGCATGTTTTTGCACAGATACTCATTTTAATTTTGGTCAAAAAAGCGTACAAATATGCATAACCTACGAGAAACGTAATAAAAATGAAAGCACTACAAATTGCGCTCCTGGCGCCACCTTGTAGAAATGTTGTAAAGAGAAAATATTAGGGTCCGCTATACGCTAAAATGTTGATAAAATAAGTCGCGGCATACGCTGCAATAATAAAAAAAATCTTGAGTAGAGAACGAGTTATCTCATCCATCGCGCATAGCGAATATTCCTGGAAGACGAGTTATTTCGTCCCTCGCACATAGCGAATATTCCTGGAAGACGAGTTATCTCGTCCCTCGTGATGAAAGTGTTGAGCTATCCTCGCAGTCGACATAGCTGATTACATCTTAACATGATATCTTCAGATGTGGTACTTTCAACATACCGGGTGTCCCAAAAAGGACTGACTGATTTTAAAATTCAATAACTTCCAAACGGTAACAGATATTAAAAAAATTCTTGCAGGAGGGTTATGCATAAAGTCAAAAGTTTTATTACAGTGATTTTCGATTTTAGTTCGAATTACAAACAATAGATGGCGCTGCGATCAATAGAGGCTAAATTCAGGCTCGATTTTTGGTACTTCGTGGCCCGGATAATACATTTCCATCTCCTTTTTCTGCATGGAACAACAGAAAGGACCAAAAACCGAGCCTGTATTTAGCGACTATTGCTTACAGCGCCATCTATTGTTTGTAATTCGAACTAAAATCGAAAATCACTGTAATAAAACTTTTGACTTTATGCATAACCCTCCTGCAAGAATTTTTTTAATATCTGTCACCGTTTGGAAGTTATTGAATTTTAAAATCAGTCAGTCCTTTTTGGGACACCCGGTATCTTTTCTCTGATCGTTTATTCTTATCATTCTTGTGAGTGCAGGATTGTGATTTGGCATACCTTACATACCCCATACACGTCATGTAATCTATAACAACATGCTCCACCAACTGAATGTCAACTTACTCTACCATAGTTGTTGAGACGAGATGGCGGTTTTACTCTTCCACACAAACACAGTAGAAAAGGCAAATGTTTCATAATGTAGGAAAGTATATAAACCTCAAATGAAAATATACAATAACCTCTCCCGAGTTACTCACGATTCCGGAAAACTTTTGTGATCTTTAGGAACTTCAGAAACCAACATATTTTCGATATTTTAAAAACCATTTATAATTAAAAAAGGAAAAAAAAATTACATCCACATGACAATCTCTCTTCAACACAAAAAGTAGTAATAATAATAATAACCACAACAACAAGACATCACCCAGTTCCACAACATGTTTATGTTTTCGGTTTATATTGAATGTTAGAGCGGAAATGTAGAAGAAATATAGGTGAAAGTGCACTGTGAAAAAGACAAATGTTTCTTAATCTAGGAACCTACAAACAAAAATATACAATAAGCTCTTAAAAATAATAACCTCCATAAGAAAAAAGTTTCTTTTGTTGCCACTGGTTTTCGGAAACCTTTCCAAGTAGTTTTTATAATGTATTAATCAGTTTTCTCAACCTGGAATACAGGTTCTTCGGATGCTATCCATTCTCAAGTTAGACAAACATGATAAATTAACAGTATTAACATTAACATTAAAACTAATATTATTATATTACTCTTGCATGGATAAATTCAGTTACTCAGCTAAAAAAGTTTAACTGAGACTCGATAGTACCCTAAAAACCGATATTCCGTTGTGAGAAAATTTATTAATACACTATGAAAAATACGCGAAAACGTTTCCGAAATTCAGTGGAAGCAAAGAAAACTTTTTTATATATATAAACTAGGGGGCTCTGCCCCCTACGAGCTACGCTCGTCAACCCCCGTTCAGACACCGCACACTCTAACAGCACGCTAATTTGATCGAATTTAAAAAGATTTCGGAAAATTGAATTATAATTTGAATCTGACAATTATAATCGGACGTAATTTTCACCAAACATTTCTTTCTCTTTTTAGTATTCACGTAAAAATACTTTTGTCAGAAATGAAATATTATGAACATCTTAAAATATCAAATAAATGTCTCGCGCAATTTTTAAATTTAAACTGTTTTGTAATATTATTTTTTGTTCATTTTGCGTAATAAGTGTAATGGGACGTAAATGTGACGTAAATTCTCCTATTTAAGACTTCTAACGCATGTTAATGAATTTATAATTTTACAATATTCTTTCTCTTTTAAAATTCAAATTTAAATATAGTTTTTATGACGTAATTTTCAATGAGTTCCTGCTTTTTATATTTTCTGTTTATAATAGTTACGTGTAAAATAACTTTTTTAATTTGAAGTAAACATTATTGTTTGCGCTGTTTATACAGTTGGCAACAGTTTAAATTAATACAATTTTCTAAAATATGTAAAAAAATATCTCTCGAAATGCTGAAAATTTGAATTTAAAATAGAAATAAAACCTCAAAAAATGAGTCAAATTAAAAAACTAAATGCAGTCTGCACACCGGAAAATTCTGACGCATAAAATGATCTAAAACTGATTAAATTCCTATGTACAGTTTTTGCTCCTATAAAACTTTTTTAATGGAACGATTTTGTCTAACTTTGGCATTAAATATCTCTTAAAATTATTCTTCGATTTGAAAACTGTCTGCATCAGCGTGTTTATCAAACTTTTCTCTATAATACTACCGATTTTCATATTTTTATGTGCAACAGTTTTTTTTTTTTTTTTTTTTAAATATTAACGAAGAAAGGCCATGCTTAAACATTCAAATTGGATGCCGATCTGCCGGGAATATCTACGCAGATTTTCATTGGTCCATTTCCAAATCAAAACTTTTTTTTATATATAGAAGGATGCCCCTTATAAAATCTTGAAAATATGTGGTTTCTGAGGTTTCTAAATATAAAGAACGTTTTTGGGTAACGTGGTAACTCGGAAAGGTTATTATGTATTTTCGTATTACGATCGATCGCACGTGATTAGATTTTCGTAGATTAAGAAAAATTTGCCTTTTTTTACCGTATAAGTTTTACAAACAATTCCAGTATCTGAATATAATCTTTATTGACCCTTGTTTCTCAAACGACTAGGGAAAACTTTTCATCGTAATTTAACAATAAATACTCATCCGAAAAACACAAGTTTAGCCTTCCTCCCTCTGTAAAAACTTCTATCACAGATCACACTGAAACTACAGTGAATGACAATCATACAGTAGCGGGTTCCTGTGTAGATCCAGCAGCTCGCTGACTCGTCACTGTTATAGAAAATAGAAGGCTGTATGCCAACTAACCCCGCTCTCCCCTAAATGCGTTACAAAAAGGCCTGTAATTACTTATTTAAAAGTCAATTTTAATGAACAAATACGCGTAACATTGAAACCGCAGAGCATCGTTGGATACTCACATTCAGCAATTTCCGTGAATATAGACGGAAATGTACTCGAGTTTTTTTGCCCAACCCAGTATGCTATCGACAGATTTTTCTATAACACATTAAGTTACAACATAATTCACGTAACAAAACGCATAACATAACAATAAATGCACTTCTAGCAATTAGTACCATGCATACACGGCTATGCATCCAGTTCTTTTTCATGTTGTATAGTATCCAGTACAGATTGTTCGATATACTAACAAAATAGATTGCTAGATATTTAGTACGTTACCTATGTAAGTACAACCCAGTATCTTATTTTTAATACAAAAATGCTTTTGATGTTGTTAGGGAGCAACCAGAAAATATATTATATAATCTGTCAGGTTTCTGACGTTAATGAGCAGCGTGTGACTAATTAAGATTACTGCTAATTAATATTATCTAATTTTGTTTTTGAGATTAGAACGAGCTATTGTATTCATATCTTTAAAAGAATAGATAAAGGGGGCAAAAGAAAGTCCTTGGGAATCCCTAGTGAATGACTGAGCGAGAAAGCGAACTACTGTGAGAGATGAAGGGATTCCTTGATTTTACAGGGAAGGACGCCACGTGTTTTTCTCTCGAAGTAGAAGCTGGGAGAGAATGTTTGGTAGTTTTGTCTGAAGTCTCGTAGGTAGAGGCTGGAGGTTTGAGCCGTGCATTTCCGGTGAAAGTGTTTCTGAGAAAAAATCGACTCCTGTGTAGAAAAACGCGTATACAGGGGGAGATACCTGTGTAATTCTCCAATAAGCCTTGCTGAGTACAGTAAAGTGAGAAGGGAATAGCGTAGTTTAATAGTATTACCCTGTACGTACACATCATTTCCACGTATAACTTAGGGTTGGGCAGGATCTGCTATATCCGAGCCTATAATTGTAAATAATGTTTTTTTATGTAAATAATTTGAAAATAAATTACTCTTTACTATTAACTGAATAAGTTAGTATTTAATTAGTATCCTTCTCACATTGTGTCCGATATCAAGCATTTATATCGGTGACGGCAGCCTATCAACAAAATAGCGGTTATTCGAAGTCTTTACGAGTGGTTGACGGGAGTTTGCGTGACAATCATATCATCATCGTATCGACAACGAAAAAGCGTAATATCATCAATTAAAGTTTTCAATAAAAAATGGTTTTTGCCAATGTTCTGTGCACCCGGTAATGTTCTGTAACCCGAAAAGCCCGGGTTGAATCTCCTAGTGTATTATAAATATAAACATCTTTAATTTGAATGCGCTAATTAATAAATATTAACAAGCAAAATAATATAAAAAACAACTTTAGAGCTGAAAAATTGTCAAATATTGAGACAAGATCTTCTTTCGTTTATAAAGAACCATATCCCGTGTACACAATGTTTGAGTTGATACTAAAATAAATAAAGACTAAGATAGACTGAGATAGAGATTAATATTTAAATTTATAAAATTTAACACCCATGACAAAATTAAAAAGGTTCTTTATAGATAGTTATACCGAAATAGCAAGAAGTATACTGAACTTATTTTTCTATAATTTATCACATATTTATTTTGATTAATGTCAAATGCATTGGTCTGATATTTTTAAATTTCAACTTAACATTTATTGAGTTACATTTTCTGATTTGCAAGTATTATGATACTTTTTTTTTTATTGAAATGTAAATTTTATAATTAAAGAATCAACCATACTGAATATATTTATCAAGTTAACCTACCCAGAAGCCCCACACCCCAGAGGTCTGCAAAGGCCAGAATTTCCCGGACCGGCCCGATGAAAAAATTAAAAGTTCGGCCCGAGCCCGGCCCGACCCGTTTATATTTTCACAGTTCACGGCCCGTGGAAAATCAATTAAATGAGGCCCGACTCATTTTTCTCATAAATTCAGTTCTTTCTAAACATACCATTAAGAATCTTTTAAAGAATAATACTTCATACATATTTATGAGATAATTTTACAGTATATTTTAAAATTACTATGTATTCACAAGATAGAAAATACACAACAGCAACATTAATGATTACTTAGCGTCTTAGAAGCAGAATTGTAAAAGTATCTCTCTGCCATTTAATAACGCTTTTCTCAAATCCAAAGGAGCAACTTTCTGATACATTTTTGAATTCATTTCTTTTCGAAAGCGCATAAGACTGGCAGCTGTTATTCAGAAACCATGTAATCGAATAACGTTATCCATTTTTTGATAAAGACAATATATCTTTGAGAAAATATTGTCAAAATTAAAGTTTTGAATCGAATTTCCAGAAGCGATAGCACGGGAAAGAAGAAAAACCTGCAGTCACGTGACAAGAATCTCTTAGATCTCGATAAGTAAGTTATTAATATAAAAAAAAAAAGGGAAAACGCTGTTCAATTCCAAATCCCTTCAATAGTCAGTCCTGTCAATTTTATGCCTTTACAGTTAAAAATGAGTCAGAAAATTTCTCATTGTTGAGCAGTGAATTTCAGAATCACCTTAAGATATATTTCCAAAGATTATGTTAACAGAAGTTCATTATCGCTATTAATATTTTTACAAAACATATTGCTTGCCCTACACAACCTGAGAACAATAGTCCAGTTCCGGCTTTGCTCGACTATGTAAAAAAAAAAAAATGTAAGTCTGATCTCGACCCGGTATGAATGTGCTGAAAAAATTAAGCCCGGGCTCAGACACCATTAAACTGTCCGATGATGATCTCATTTCTGTATTGATATATTTATTGATTCTGTATTGTTAAATTTCTGTAATTATAGATTCAAACTAGCATCGGCTCGTGACGCACATTTATACTTATTCTCACGAAAGTCACCTTTATTGTAAATGGCCCGGCCCGATAGGCCCGTTAAAAATTGTTCTAATTCTGCCGGCCCGGCCTGTTTGAAAATTTGCCTTCACTTCGCCGGCCCGGCCCGCGGGCCCGTGCAGACCTCTACCACATACCACCATGTACACATGTACGCGCATAGATTTACATATGTATTTATAGAGAATTGTTCTCTTTTAACGCCTTTTTTTTTCAATATATAAAGAAATTTATACAACTTATAAATGTATATTCATACAGATTCGTTATCGTATATGTACACATTTTTAAGTTCGATAAGTAGATCTGCATAATTTGCAATATGCAAGCATGTGGTTTATTCCACTTGTAAGTTTATTAAAAGATAAATAAATTTTTATCTTTTGTAACATATATTTATAAAATTTTTGAAAATATCTTCGTTATCGAACATATACATTTTTAAAAGCTTGATAGATGCATATAATTTGTAGTACGTATGCACGCAATTTAGTTTGTTTGTAGTTTTTTAATACATAAATAAATTCTTATATTTTGTTACGTACATTGATGTATTTATGCACACTCTCTTTTCTTCTTATACTACAAGAAAAATTGAATATTTTTGAGAATTCATTCATGTATATGTTAAAGAACTTAAACATTTAATAAGTCTTTAAAACAGTGCGCTTGTATACCTTTGCAGATAGGAAGCAAAGGAAACAAAATATGCATATGCTTCAAAAAATTACCAAACTTGGAGAAAGAATGTAACTAAAAAACTTTATTACTTCAAACAAATCAATAGAACTACATTGGAAGCTCAGCATTTTCATCCGAAGCGTAAACCTCTAATATAGCAAACATCCATTTAAAAGGGTAGAATTTAAAGCGCTCTGTTCTTGTAATGTTTTTTCAGATAAAATTGAAAAACAGCAAAACAAAAAGAATCACAGTGTCAACGTGCGGAAGCAGGTCATACCCTCTTTGGGATATGCAAACGAATTCACGGTTTCCTGGAAATGAAAATGGCTGATTCGGGAAAAGTGATGCAACGTATCCCCACTCCGGAGTATTTCCCTTGAGAGTTAACAATTCGCATTCATTTTGGGACGTAGGGATAAAAAGGGAGACAATTTAATTAACCAGACATGAACCGTGATTGTTTTTTATTCAACTGTTACCTGAGTCAAGAGCTTGCGATTTGGCGAATGTATCAGGATTTGTGGGACTGTATCATTGTATTTGCTTAGTTAAATTAGAGTAATATAACTAAAACATCCGAAGAGAGAATTTCGATAAGTATTAATGTTTTCAGATTAGTTTTTCTTATGCGTAAAAATTCGCATGAGAATTATTTGAAAGTTAAATGCTGCGTGAATTGGTCAAAACTAATAATAAATTCATTAAAAAAGGTAATGCTTATTGAAAAAAGTTAAACTTTTATTCTTGAACAAAAAATTATTTAATTAAGGAAGGAAACTGACAAAGGTTATCTTAATTAGTTTTCAATTGCAATTTTTTCTTATAGAAAATATAGTTAAGTGCAAAATAGGTTTCCTATCACAGTTTTAGACAGCAATACACTCATTAAAATAAAAGTGCAACGCTGTTAAAAATTGCACGTACTGGCATAAAGTTTGTGGGATTTATATGCGTTGAGGAGATTAAAAAAAAGAGTAAAAAATAATAGAGAATATGAATATTAATCGTATGCTTAATTCCTTATACTTAAAGGGTCTCCATCAGCAAGGAGATGGCATCCCTAGAGCAAACAAATGTTGTTGCATTAGGACTTAAAATTGATTCATCGGAAATAATTCCAGTGATATACAAACGTTAGTTTAACATTTCTTTTACATTGGGCATATCTGCAACGAAACATCAACAATATATTATCTTAATATAAGAAATATTGGCAAAAAATGGCTTTTTTTTCGGTTGAAAAAATCAATTTTTTACTTTCTTCTATCTTTAAAAGAAGAAAGTATTGGATTCATGAAAATTTTCGAATTCCGGTTTTCGACGGATTTACACGTTTTAGGGGTCAGAGATTCCAAAAAACATGTTTTTACAAAATGTCTGTCTGTGAGTCTGCGAGTCTGTCTGTCTGTTTGTCTGTGTGTATGTGACACAAATTTTGTGGGCGCTGTATCTTAAGAACTAATGCACGGAATTTAATAAAAATTTATATTCAGTTAGTCCCTAATACAAATTGATGCTGATTATTTTTTGGTGTAAATCGCTCAACAGTTGGCGCTGCTATGCTGCATTTTTCACGATTTTCGCAATAGCTCTATATCTCAAGAACTAATGCACGGATTTTGATGAAACTTCAGATTTAGTTAGTCCTTGATATTAATTGATGCTGATTACGTTTTGGTGTAAATCGCCCAACAGGTGGCGCTGTTATGATGAATTTTGCAGGATTTACACGATTTCTCCAATAGCTCTATCTTAAGAACTAACGAACGGATTTTCATCAAACTTCAGATTCAGTTAGCCCTTGATATGACTTGCTACTGATTATATGTTGGTGTAAATCGCCTAACAGGTGGCTATTCTCTGCTGCCTTTTTCACGATTGCCTCACTAGCTCTATCTGTAGAACTAATGGACGAATTTTCATCTAACTTCAGGTTTAGTTATATGTTGACACAAGTTGTTGTTAATTAGGTTTTGGTGTTAATCACCCATTAGGTGGCGCTGCTATGCAGGAATTTTCACGATTTTCGCAATAGCTCTATTTCAAAAACTAATGCACGGATTTTCTCCAAACTTCAGATTCAGTCAGACGTTTACATAAATTGTTGCTGATTAGGATTTAGTATAAATCACCTAATAGATGGCACTGCTAGGCAGCATTTTGCTGTATTTAGACGATTTTAGCGATAGTCATATCTCAAGAACTAATGCACGGAATTTCATATCGTTAGAATCCTCATGAGATGCATAGAATGCCATTTAATTTTGGCAGTGTGACAGCGAATTTTGAAGTATTAACATGTATGAGATAGAAGAAAGTTTTGGGATTGGTACATCCGGCTAGTTTTTAATTACTTACCAAATATTTCCGTGTATAAGCCGATTCATGTATAACCGAGTATACGACTTTTTAGTGAAAAATCATCTAAAATCTGAAACCCGTTATATAAACCGACGTTAGAAACATTCAGCAACCACTGGACGTTTGTCTAAATAAGCCATTTAAAGACAAGCTTCTTTCAAAATGAACATGCATGGATGACATCTGGGGGACGCAGCTAAGACAAATAAATGCATGGCTGTAATCTAAAAAATTGACATCATCAGAGTATTTCTAAACGGGTGACAGAAGCTTGACTTGAACTACCACAAGAAATGGTCGTTCGATCTTTCAAAAAATATTGCATCAGTAATGCGATAGATGGAACTGGGGATGATGGCATTTTTGAAGAAGATGGTGACGATGATGAATTAGATACTGATGATATTCATCCTGATGTACCAGTGAAAGAAAGCGATTATAAGGAGTTGCTTGAAAATTATGTTAGTGACTTGGATAGTAAACGATAATTAGTGCCTTTTCAATGTAAAAGAATGAAGTATTAAAGTATTTTTAGAAATTTGTAAGTATTTTTTTATATTCTTTATATTTAACTTTTTATTTTTATTTTAGAACATCAATTTTGGAGATTTTCTTAAACTCGTGTATAAACCGACCCCTCTACTTTAAAAAACCAAAAATTCTCGGCTTATACACGGAAATATACGGTATTTCTATTCCCTATAGTCTCAGATTATCCATGTGAAACGATTTGGAATTCGAAGTTCTTTCATGGTTATTTAATGCTTTAGCGCAACGCGTCCGTAGGGGCTTCTGTTTTGGAGTGCTATAAACGCATTTTACGCGAAATGACTTTTTCCAACTGGGCGGGACAATAACGCAAAAACTATTAAACCAATCTTGCTATTTCTTTTTTTTTATATGAAAGGTAATATACTTTATTGGAGTTTGGACCACTGTAAGCCATTTTTATAAAAAATAAATATTTTTAGAAACCCGAAAATAGGGGTCAAAAATAGACTTTTTTTTTTTTCAAATGGCTATTACTTTACTGATTCTCAACTTTTTTGCCTTAAAGTGCTTGGAGCTCCAGACAGTATTACCTACTTTTATAATCCTTAAGAAAAATTGATTGCAAACGACTCCGGCGATTTATCGGAACCCACCCGATTGGAAGTGTACGTCGCGCACGCTAAGACATCCACTCACGCAACTCGAGTCACATCATTAATTTTTTTATTTATAAAATTTTTAAATTTTCTTCAAATGATAATAAATAACATGCAAAAAAACCGGAGTTAAAATCTTTCTTCCTATCCCAGAAAAAAATGCTAAAAAACACCCTTTTTTTCGACTTTCTACATGAAAATCTACTTTTAAATTATTATTTTAAGAGACTAGCATTATTAGATGCATGTTTGTGAACCTAAATTATCAATTTTAGAAAAGGGGCTCTTTCTCTCATCTTGTTTGCGAAAAAGCAAAGAATGTATATTTGTAAGTGTTACTTTAACTTCAGGTCAAAAGTGATTAAAAGCTAAAAATTCGTGGTTTGGTGTTAACGAAAAAGCTTGAAATCTGGAATTCGTCTTTCAAAAGAATGTATCCAAACTGCATAAAAATTATTTTTTAATTCATCACAAATTTCACTTTTTATTAAAATAAGAGTACAAAATATTTTATTTTGTGACATAAAGATTTAGATTACTTCTGAAAAATAATCCTACGCATAAATTTTCGACCAAAAATCTGAAAAACTATGAATTCTGTCTTTACCTTGTTGAAAATGAACGCAAGAAAACAAAAGCAGCAGACTACGTTGCAAAACTTTTGTTCCTGAAAGAACAGAACACCACCATTAGAACTCACCAGCTTACAGAATTGTTTCGAATTTTACATTTGTATTTTTATCTTTGAAATTTCTTAATTCTTTTTTCTAAAGCTGAAAAATTTTCATGCTTTAATAGAGGTACGCAAAGATTATTTTCCTTTTCAGAGAACACAGGAGAGTAACGTTGAATTTGGGCGTAGCTTTTGCGTAACATAATTTTTTTTTCCTTTTCACAACATTGCCTGGAACTAGAAAGAGATATCATGAAAAAAGTTCTGATGCAACGAACAATTTACAAGGCGAGATTAACAAAAATAAAAAAAATATTCGATAGAAAAAGAAAAATCCCAAAAATTGTTGATGCATTGCAGAAATTTAGCAAATGCAACATAGTGTACAAATAACTCCCATGGTATTGTTTTCTATATATTTACTATACTGTCAGAAGTTAAAAAACACCCAGTGATGTAGTGTAAGAAAACTTTATACTTTTTGCATGAAACTCTTACTTTTAGAAGTGAAATCAGTTTCTGAAAATAAAATAATGCAGTTGATAAATCCCGATGTTTCAAATTATACATAGAAAAAATGCATAGAAAACTTACTTATGCTTCACTGAACCTCTGGTATATTTCTAATATATATATTATATAGGGGAGAAGGGAGCACACGTGAACAGTTCACATAAATATATCTTTTTCTCATAATTGGGTTAATTTGTATGTACAATAAACAATTAAATTTAAAAAATCAAAAAACCCGACTGCGTAAAAAGCGCACTAATTAATTATTTTTCATCAATGTGAAACTTTTTTTTTTCAATTCCTAATATTAGCTTACACTCTCGCTATATATATATATATATATATATCTTGTTCAAATAAACAATCGTTAATAAAATACTTATTATTCATCCAATCAAGCTCAAATAATTTTTTTTAACTTGTAGTGAATGACACTTGGTGTTAATCCAGTTTTTTTCAAATATTAATTCATTAATTAAATTAAATTAATTAATTTTCAATAATCGAGAGAGCCCTCTTCTTGATCAAGGTATTTCAATAATCGAGAGAGCTTTCTTCTTGATCAAGGTATTTTAAGACCGAGAGAGCCTTCTTTTTGATCAAGGCATTTTAAACGTCACTCAAGATGAAAGAAGAATGGGAGAAAAAAAATTCTCTTATTGACCTAAATAGGAATTGACTTAAAAATTTATTTCATATTACTTGTTTATATTACTTACCTATTTTTTTTATTTACTTGTATTGATGACTTTTAAGTTGTGTTCAATTGTTAGTTCCTATCTATAAACACTGTTTTGATGAGGTCTATAGATGTCTATGATGGTTAGAGTTGCAGTAAGGCTAGAGATCTTACATACACAGCTTCCAGGTTGTATAATATTTTAACGGATCTTCTGACTGTAAAATAGTCAATGAAACATTTCATTTTGAAAGACCTATCCAATAATATGCTACTCAATAGGGTGCGTGAATTTTTTTTCCGTCTCTATCGCCATTTTGTATTTTACGAGCGTCGTTTTGAATTTCTAAAAATAAAACCTAGCCTATAACCATCGGGCCGTAAGACGAATTCATAGAGACCTCATTAACTAAAATCCATCGAGCCGTTGGGATGTTTCGAGGTTATAAAGAAATCCACATACACAGATATGCGTGAAACACATAACCCTTCTTTTCAATCGGGTAAAAACTACTCAATATAGGAAACAAAACTTTTTCTTACATATAGTATTTTTTTTTATCACGTTTATAGTACTTCGTACTTTTTTTAAAAAGTTTTATAAATTCAAAAAATTGTTCACATGTGTGCCACTAGTGGGGTAGTTGTGAACACTTGTGGGCACATATGAACACAGGAAAAATGTATCCTTTGAAATGTTTTTAATTCTGTTATTAATTTGTCACCATAATCATTAGCTATACTATCTGTTAAATTCCCCATTATGTAAATATATATATATATATATATATACTAGGGGGCTCTGCCCCCTACGAGCTACGCTCGCCAACCCCCGTTCAGGGACACCAAAATCCATAAAGCACGCTAATTTGATCGGCTTTAAAAATATTGAATTAAAATTAAAAAAAAAACAGTAGCGATCTCTCTGTAAACGGGTTTCCATTCGTTTTTCTTGGATTGGGGATTTTTAAGACCATATCTACTGCTGTTAAAAGATACAATGGCTGTTTTCGTATTTAAATAAAAAAAAAAATCGTTAAACATTCGAAAATAAGCTAATGTAAAATGAATTAAGTAAACAGTGTCATTGTCTCCCGGTATTTTTTAACAGCGTTATAAGATAGTTCTTTTAAATAATTCATTTTAAATGTATCGTTTTAAATCTGACGTAATTTACACCAAAGTTTTATTTCTCTTATTAATATTCACGTGAAAATACTTTTGTTGTTAGCAGGAAATATTATTTGCGCTGCCTTCGAATTCACGATAATAGTTGAAAATATTATCTCAAAATATCAAGTAAATGTCTCGCGCAGATATATTTTTAAATTTAAATTGTTTTGCCATATTTTTTGGCCATTTTAAATATGACGTAATTTCCTCCATTTACAGGTTTTAACGCATAGTAATGATTTTTTTATTTTAACATTTTGTTTCTCTTTTAAAATTCCAGCGTAAATATGGTTCTTATGACGCAATTTCCCTGCTTTTAACATGTAATCATTTTATTCTAATTAAAAAAAAAAAATTCTGTTTACAATAGTCCCGTGTAAATAAATTTTTAATTTGAAGTAAACATTATTGTTTGCGCTGTTTATACAGTTGGCAAAAGTTTAAATTAATAACTTTTTTTAAATTTGTAAAAAATATCTCTCGAAATACTGAAAATTTGAATTTAAAATAGAAATAAAACCTCAAAAAATAGTCAAATAAAAAAAATAAATGCAATCTGCACACCGGGAACTTATAACCTATAAAATGATCTAAAAATGATTAAATTCTCATGTATAGTTTTTGCTCCAATAAAACTTTTTTAATGGAACGATTTTGTCCAACTTTAGCATTAAATATCTCTGAAAGTAATTCTTCGATTTCAAAACTGTCTGCATCAGCATGTTTATCAAATATTTCTTTATACTACCACCGATTTCCATATTTTTGTATACGACAGTTTTTTTAATATTAACGAAGAAAGACCATGCTCAAGGCATACTTAGATACTACTACAGGCAGACTGATTTGCGTTTAATGTATGAAGTCGCTCGCCAGAGGACTCTGATACCCTGCCCAAAATTGAAATTTGACTCTGACCGTAGATGAAACAACCTGGGAAGGGTAGATATGTAAACAAACACCAAAATTACGTCATGTCGCCATGGTTACGTTTACAATTCTGCTCACATTCCAATCAAGCTTAGAAATGACAGCTAATTCGAATACAGCTGTTAAGGGTTATTATAAACTGTCCATATCAATGTAAATGTAAAGTTCTATTTATTTAAGTAACTAATATAATGTGTTTCTCTTTAAAACTGTTAAACCAACACACATAAAAATATATAAATAAAAAAACACATGCTTAGTCTAAAACATCAATGTCACAAATTTATTTGGTACCACTTAGTTATCCCGTCGACCAATTTCGCCAAATTATATAAATCGCTAAAACACTTGCCAAATTATACATATTGACATAATTTTTATTTTAAATAACGGAAGAAGAAATAAATTAGTATAACATTAATAAATATACAAATAAAACGTCGAAATAAAAATCACTTGATGACATAAACACGTGTAACTTGCTTACAGTCAAGTGAATGTGACATTTACGATCAAGCATTATTGGCATTTAATCTTATAGTTTGGCGATAGATTTTTGGTCGACGGGATAACTAAGTACCATTTATTTACTATTTTCACTGCTGAAACAATAAAACTGATAGATTTTTTTTAATATATTAAAATACTCATAAAATTCCTTGTAATAATTAATAAATGTAATTTATTAAGTAACAAATACCCTTACATGATTTAATCAAAATTGCTTGGATAACATAGAATATTGCAACGATATTTAAATCCGTGATCACCATTTCTTTCTCCGATTAAAAATAAGAATATTTAAGGAAGATCGGTTTTTTTTTCTTCTTCTTCTTGGTTCGGACGATATTAAAAACAAATATTTTACCGGTAACAGTAAATTAATCAAAAATAGTTGCTTCAAGTCAGTTATGAGAACTGTAGTTTGATAAAAATCAAATTTTAATTTTAAAACGTGTATATGAAACCAAGCTATTTTTATATAAATACGGGACATTCAAAAAAGAATAACAGAACCGGCATTTTTCATGAATGAACCAAACTCTGAGTAAAGATAAGAAGAGTTATGTGAGATTATATAAGTTATATGAGAAGTCTATGGAACCAAACGATCAAGGTAAACAATAAATAATTTAGCTAATCTTAAAAGTATGTGTAACACTGAAATGCTACAATTTGTGTAAAATAGCCTTTTAAATCGAAGGAAATTGAAGAATATAAATATTTAATTTATTACATGAAAATACGATCAATGATTCTGAACCTTCGACGATGAGAAACAAGCTTCTATCTGGGCAGGGTATAAATGTAAACAAAGAGAACGTTGTGAAGTTTTGGTTCAGGGTTTGAAGTTGGATCCGACTTCACTTTTTCGGCGAAATGCGCGGGCCGTTTTATATCATAGTAGGCTATGGCCATGCTTAAGCCAAGACTCCCTTATCATAAAACAGACTTGACAATCCGGAGAAAGCCTATGGGTGAAAATGTCCCCGATAATTGCCAACTTATTAGCTGACTTTGTCCCATAAGTTACGCCACCTGGTGTATACTCTTGGTAATACTCCATAAACAAATGCATAGTAAAAAATTTAAAATGTTGTGTTATTGGCAAAATTGTATAAAATATTTTTCGAATTCCAGTAAAATAAAGGCGTAAAAAAAATATTTCGCACAATTATGTTCTGGCTTTAAAAAATGAAACATATCAAAAATGAAGATTTAAATATAAAATTTATTGATATTTTTTCAGGGTACTTGTTAGTTATCCCGTCGACCAATTTCGCCAAATTATATAAATCGCCAAACTACTCGCCAAGTTCTACAAATTGACACAATTTTTTATTTTAAATAACGAAAAAACCAATAAATTAGTATAACATTAATAAAAATACAAATAAAACGTCGAAATATTGGTTTTATTGGCCATTATTGGCATTTAATCTTAAAATTAATTAATTTATGGCAAACCATTATTGGCATTTAATCTTGCAATTTGCCGACAGTAATTTGGTCGACGGGATAACTAACAAGTACCATTTTCAGTATATAGGACTTTGCGGGTTATTTTTTTTTAAATCTTGGCACAATTTAAGCTTCGGAAAGAGCGATTTGTTGCCGATTGATATAAACAGTTATGAAAACAAAACTTATGAACTGTCAGCTTGTTTTATAAGAATTTACGGCACAGATGTCATATGGCCTCGATTTTTTTCCGACGCCAATTTTGCGAAAACCTCGTTACCATATCATCTATACCCGGATAACCATATCAAGCAAAATAACGACACTTTGGTGCCAGTTAAGTATCCGGTGCGTATATGACATTTACGCCAGAAAAAAATCGCGCCAATATGACATCTGTGCCGAATTTACATGTATAAATTTAGTTTCTAGATATTATTATTGTTTTTTATATACGATTTGTTTATATTTGTATATAAAATAGATAAATGCCTTTTTTATATTAAATAAACTGTACAAATATTGGAAAATATTGCTTCTTTATGTGAAACAGTGAATATGCTTCCAGAAATTACGTTGCCAAATTTTCTTCTCTCGCCAAGGCCCCTATACTTGAAAAATACCGATTTATTATTATATAATGTAGTATTAGCTAATGTTCTGTAATCTGTTCCACAGTCAAAGTTGACTGCAAAAACGCGATGCTGGAATAATGTGGTATCAAGTATACGGTTTAAAAATAAAATTAATTTTGCGCCAAACTACACTTACGCCAATTGGTTCTAGGACAGATTAAGGAAGAATACTCAAATTAAGATTTACAAGCACCAAAATCGTAGCATGACAAGAATACGGTATTTGCGGAAAGTTGAGGGACATGTATAAATTTAAGTGATTATTAAACTTTATTTTTCCAATTTTTTAACTGTTTATGACTTCAGTCTGTTTTTTTGTGTATCTATGTGTGTTTTAACTTTCCTAAAATACTTTGATACATTTTAGTAAAACTTACATAACATATGTGAGTTAAAACAAGGAAATTAATTACGCATATTAAACTATGCCCGCCAAGATATGCCAATTGACTGTGGAGCCAATTATGAAACTTTCCATAGATTAATACATACAAACTTTATATGAAAAAACAGTGAAGCTTTCATCTAAAGTATGTTAAACTGAAATGATCCTCCATACCTTCAAAAATAAAACAAATGATAGGCCAATAAATAAATAAATGAGACCGTGCATTGAAACAAATTGAAGGAGCTATGTTAAATTAATACTGTAAGGGGAAATTAATTGTGAAAAGAAAAGAAATAGCAGAAATAAAATAAATCACATATTTGAAAATATAAAAGAGAAAATGAAATATTTTAAATTTTCCGGATCTAGATGCTATCCATTTATTTCAATAACTAATATCACTGAGAAATTCATGGTAAAATAATTTTCTTTCCTGATTATTATTATTATTATTATTATCATCATTTATTTACATAACGGAATACAGCAGTAAACATTTTTTTGTTTAACAGTAAAATAAGTTCATTTTTTAAATAAAATGCCTAGAACGTATGAAAATTTTAAGATTAACAACTATCATTTGCAAACTACAAAGCACATCGTAAAGAAAATGGTAAAAGGCAAATGGAAAACAAATTAAAAAATATTTCTGTTTCTCACGTTAGATGTCGCTAGTCACGGGAAACCATGTGGTTTCTAACCACGTGTACAGCGGACAAAGGAAACTTAGCGATTGCGAGGCCTGTTATTTCGATAAGGAGGCCTTGGCTTAAGCATTTAAATTGGATGAGTTCTACCAGGAATATCTACGCAGATTTTCATTGGTCCATTTCCAAATCAAAACTTTTTTTTTTATATATAGAAGGATTTCTCTTGTTTCTGGATATTTGTTTAAGGAAAATATTATAAAATGAAAATAAGTGAATACAAAGCTATCCGACCCTATACCCAAGAATCATTTTAGCATCAATTTAAAAGTTTGACTTTTTTTAAACGTTACTGATATATATCCCCATTTAAAACATTATATACATAGCTGTTGTTTTAGCGATCGAAGTAAGCCATCATTGCAATTTTGGAACAAATGAAATAGAAAAAATTTGCAAAGTTTTTTGACATAATACTCTTTGCATTAACAATGCATGAGAAATATTGTTTTAAACCATTTACTAAAATAACATATAACACTCATTGCATTTTAGAAAACATTAAATTTATTTAAATTGCAATTGAACGTAAATGAGCTTGTTGCTCTTTGTGTACTTCCTGACAGATGTGATCGCGGAAATTTCAATACAAACTTCACTTTTTGCATGAAGGAAATGTCTTCTATTTCAGGAAAATTATAGGTATTGAAGTTGACATTCTTTCTCATGAATTTAACTGAAATAAAGAGAATCACAGAATGATTATTGGAGCACTTATGTACTGTTCATTACCTGCCCCAACTAATCTATTCACAAGTGCCCCACACGGCTAGAATTAAATTGATAAATCATACACATTTCTCAATTTTAGAAGAAAAAAAACCTTTATCAAAAAATATTCATTATTATTCATAGTATATGTTAAAATAGTAAAATTCAAATAAATAAATAAATAAAATTAATTGCTTACAAAGTTGGAACTGAGATTTTACTTTTGAGATTTACAAACTGTGTTTTGACTACTAAAGACATAAAAACAGGGGGCAAAGAGGTTCTGAAATTTATTATTATATGTCTCAGGTGTTGCCATCTTTAGTAATTTTTTTCAAATGAAAAACATGAAATAATTAGTAAAAAATTGTGATGATCACATCTGCCGCTTCTTCCCGTTCTGATATATTTTTAAAACATCGCGCGTTTACCTTATAATTTCAGTGCAGTCATATTTCTTAATAAATAAATAGCTCAGTATATAAGTTCTAATTCTATTCAATCCCATTTTACTAAAAAGAGGAATCGAGATATCTGTAGAATGAACTGAAACTGAGTTAGGAATCAAGTTGTTGACACATATAACTTCTTTCTCTTTCTCTAAATTAGTGTTAAACATTGCAAAAATGACATAAAGTCTGTTAGATGTGATACTATAAATACTACACTCTAAAGCAGATCTTGATCTTTAACACAAAATCACCGGAGCCCCAATATTCTACAATATTTCAATATACCCAAACGTCCGCCTATATTTCCCAATATTTCTGCAGGACTCTGTAGTATATCCTCCTTTCCACTCCACCTGAATATTTCATTTTGTATTTTTTTAAAGGCATTTTTTTTCAGAAAAAAATGTTTAAATATATGCATTTGTATAATAAAATTAAATAAAGTATATGATCATATGATTCCATAATAATGGACTCCATAGTCCATCAGAAGAAAATGATCCATTCCAAAGGTATAAGTTCGATTAAAAAAACTATTTAATACTTTGAGCAGAAAGAAGAGGCTACATCTGCAATTTTCATGGCACTAATAGAATCACATAGCTGCTATTTTGAACAATTTTGCTACCTCTAAACTTTAATACAATTTTTTGCTACATTTAATCGTTTACAATTGTTAGATATTGGCGATTGAATTAGGCAAATTTATTAGTTTTTAGGGGTAAGATAAAAATCTTAGAAATTGGTAGCTATGCAGTAGGTAATACTGCAGCAAAAAAACTGCAGCAAAATTGACATTAAACAAACAAAAACTATCAAGGGCTTTTTCAAATAAACAATTTCATTTCCCGTTTTTCTTAAAAGTAACGGAAATGTACATCAAAGAAATGTTACTAGTACAATAAAAATTAATGAATTATAAGTGAAAAATTATATTCCATCTCCTTAGTTGGTGACGATTTGTGTAAATCCGGTTTATCCGAGTTTTTTTCTTATCCGAGGTGAACTTGGTCCATATTAACTCGGATAACTGGGACTCTATATACTGTATCAAAACATTGTCAGTGGCAAGGGTGAAGAGAAAGGAAACATTTCACCACTAAAAACATGAGAGGTTCAAACATTGCTAGCGTTGTTCGACGATATTACCAATCAAAATGTGATGTAACAGACCAAATTTTCGATTGCGTCCCAAAACTTTAAAAATGATGCAATAAAAGAATCATTTGTAAAGTTAAAGCAAACAAAAGTGAGAGATTACGTTAATTGCATTCAAATTATGTAAGTACAATATAGTCTCGATTATCCGGGTTAATATGGACCAAGCTCAACTTGGATAAGCAAAATATAGGATAAACGGATTTACACAAATTATCACCAACTAGGGAGATGAAATATAAACTTAAACTTAATTCATTAATTTTAAAGGTACTAGTAACATTTCTTTGATGTAGATTTCCGTTACTTTTAAGAAAAATGGGGAATGAAATTTTTTATTGTTTACTTGAAAAAGCCTTTGATAGTTTTTTGTTTGTTAAATGTCAATTTTGCTGCAGTTATTTTTTTCTCTGCAGTATTACGCTACTGCATAGCTAACCAATTTCTAAGATTTTTTTCTTTCCTCTAAAACTTACCAGTAAATTTTGCCTAATTCAATCGCCAAAATCTAACAATTGTCAGCGATTAAACATGGCAAATTTTTTTAAATTAAATTTTAGAAGTAACAAAACCGTATAAATTGGCAGTTATGTTTATTTTATGTATGTTTTATTGTATTATGTTTGTATGTTTATTTATTTTTTAAATTATGGCTCTTTTCCCCTATTCTGACCAGATAATCAGAGTTCTAACTTTTTACGGCTGCTCTTTCATCTTCACCTAACACTTCACTTATAATGGCTTTTTATAATAATGGAATCCATCAGTCTATCAGAAGAAAATAACTCGGTTAAAGCGGAAACTCGGTTAAGCAGGACTCGGATAGTCGGGACTCTACTGTACCACGATTTCTATGCATATTTTTTTTTCTTTTAGCATTAAATCTGTAAACTATTTAATTTATGATGAAAACTGAGTTCAATTTATTCAACAAAACGGATAAGATCGTTTAAATGTTTGCATCCTTCAGTGCGGATAAAAGTGTCCTTTTTAAGTCAACACCACTAGCTGTAGTTCACTGTTTTGTTTTGTTTTTTTCTATCAGATTGCAAAAACAATAGTTAGGTTTTTAAAAAGTACATTTTGCAAAACATATATATTTGTAAATATTTATGCATTTTTTTTATTATTATGTGTCCAAATAACGGGGTCACATAAAAGGAACTCCAAGGCTAATGCGGCCAATGAACGAATGCAACCCCCATGAACGAATATACTTTAATCCAATCTTCGCTTGTTCAAAAAATAAAGGGAAACTTAATGAATCATCTGTCACACTCAGACTTGCCATTCATGCCTTCAAACGTATAACGTTTGCTTGTTTGCATCCTACTTTTCATTCTAGTCATCTGATGACCGATCAAACATCTCATGACCGCTTCATGCGGATGGTGAAAGCGAATGGCGAATCGTTAAAGGGCCACAGATTCCACTCGAGCATCAGATCAACCAAGACAAGTGAGGCTAAAGCATCTCTCTTCGTGTTTGCTCTGTTTTCGAAACGACTGCTACAATATTCCTTCTCCCTCATGCGGAAGCAGGAGCTGATGTCACTCACCATGGCACGTTCTCGTGTAAGTGACAACTAAATGTGATTAAAACTGTGATTTTTTTTCAAAGTTTCTTTTTTCTGTTTTAGAATGTATTTTATTACTCAATATCGATTTAAATAAACTTTTTTAACACACGCACATACACACAAAACAAACTTCTATACGCAAATTACTTAATTTTTTATTAAATTTAAAAAAATTGTCAAGAATTATTGGCCCACTTTGACTTAATCTACAATCCTGGAAATAAAACAATATAAAGAGGGAGGAAAATCCCCGAGTGGTGACTTTCTCGGCAAACAGGCAGATCAATTGATGAAAATCTGAAAATCGTTGAAAATCAAATATTTTAAAGATATTTATTTATTTATTTATTTGGTTTTTGTTGAATTTCTATAAAAGTACTAAACCAATTTCGATGAAATTTAAATGGGACCCATTTGAGAGTATCTCTTTTTAATTAAAAAATATCCATACATGAATCAATCGCGTAGTTTCGAAGTAATCGGAGTAATTTCGGAATACATAAAAAATACGTACACGTCGAATTGAGAACCTCCTGCTTTTTTTTTAAGTCGGTTTTAATAAAACACTTCCTTCATGCATAATTCTTTTCATTATTTAACACTGCTATTTTGCTCGGGTCTGTTGGACTCGAAACGCTTTCTAATTGCTTAGAAAAAACAACAGTAAAAAAATACTTCTCAGAAATTTTGTATCTTTCTTAATGATAGTGATGGGTGTTATTCCTCTGATAAAGATGTTCTTCTATTTATGCCGGGGAACCAATGGCGGATCCAAGGGGGAGGTCACGGGGGTCATGACCCCCCTCTGAACACCAACAAAAATATTCTAAAGATATTTTTTAAAATGAAAGATACAGTAGAGTCCCGATTATCCGAGTCCCGCTTAACCGAGTTTCCTCTTTAACCGAGGTATTTTCTTCTGATGGACTGATGGATTCTATTATTATGAAACAGCTATTATAAATTAAGTGTTAGGTGAAGCTGAAAGAACAGTCGTAAAAAGTTAGGACTCTGATTTTCTGGTCAGAATGGGGAAAAAAATGGCCATAATTTTTTTAAATCATCAGTCCATCAGAAGAAAATTATCCATTCCAAAGGTATAAGTTAGACTGAAAAAAACTATTTAATACTTTGAGCAGAAAGAAGAGACTACACTTGCAATTTTCATGACACTAATAGAATCACAGCTGCCAATGTGTACTGCTTAGTTACCTCTAAAATTGAATAAAAATTTTTGCCGTATTTAATCGTTGACAATTGTTAGACTTTTTAAACGGAATTTCCGGAAGTGACAGCTAATTGTTCCTTTGCGACGACATCTCTGTAGCGGTCAACTCATAAAACTTGGCTAAAAATGCTAACTTTGACTACAATTTCTGAATGAATCTTTGCCTTTATAAAAAAAAATGGGAAACTCTTTAATTTCTTGGTATCTGAACAAAATCGGTAAATTTCATATTTTTACTAATATTAATGCAAATTTTTTGTATTTACGAATAAAAATTACTTCGCGAAAGTATCAGAAATGTAGTTAGTTTGGATTTGGGAATAGCTTTCAATATAAAAAATTCTCATAATGAGATGTGATCCCCCCCACCCCCTCCCGAAAAAAAAAAAGAAATCCATGATCCCCCTCTAAATGGTGAGCTGGATCATCCCTTGCGGAGAACCACGGTTAAAGAGGACCAATATACTACCCAGTTAGGAGAACGCAAATGAAAATAGTTTTTGATTGCAACCTCGAATAAATTTTTTACGAAAAGGATTTGTGAATTCGGTTTGTCTGAAAGTGCTCTAACTCTCCTAAATATACTTCGATTGCCATGATATTGATGTATGTTATTGGGGTTTACTATGGCATGTTCGGTATTGAAAATTCAGTGTGTAGCATTTACGGTTCAATTACAGGGACACTCAAAAGAATTCCGTTACATTACGGTCTATGGGGAAAATCGTTTGCGGTGTGTTTTAATGATATTCCACTATTTTAAACCTATTGAAATTAATATGTATCATTGAAGTGTACTACAAAGTTCTTGCTGTAGAACGTGGGGAGCATATAATTTATCGTTCATTTACAGGGACACACAAAAGATTTGACTACAGAAGAAAATGAACAATAATTGAACTATTGAAGCCTACGAACAATAATTGCTGGGAGTGCGTTTTCAGTTGTGGTATGCGTTTTTAGATTTAATTATTTTTTAAATATTCCTTGTGGTATATATATTTTATAGATCATATACAGGGCTGCACAAAAGTTTCAACAACATCCGTTTATTGGCGGAAATTGCCGAATGAAAATTTTCAACTGTGCTATGCGTTTAATCAACTAATTTTTAGCATACTATGTAGTATACATACATACCTATAGGTCATATACAGGACTGCACAAAAAAGTCGTATATTTTCCGACAATTCATGGTAATAGCAGAAGTTGGCTTTTCAAATGCATTATGCATTTTCCAAATATCACCTTTTACCTTGTAAACTGCGAAGATTTCTTATAGTATTCTGAATGTGTTGGAAAGTGTTTCATAATCTATGCCGTACGCATGAATTTTCGTTATTGTTTACATTTAGTATATTTTCTTATTCTCTCACCAAATGCACTAAAAAGTATTTTCGGTACTTTCGCATTGGCGCGAAACATTTTTCTATAAATTAGCAACCTTAGTGATTCTGATTATTTCAGTGTTTAAGTACGTAATTTGATTAAATATCTGTTAATTTAGTGTTTTATTTATTTATTTATCGAAGTTTTCATTTCATTTGGCAATTTGGTTACGTTCACTTTATTTAGTCTTCTCAGATACAATTTTGAAACAAAAATTTTGAAACAAAAATGTTTTGCGTTGAAAAATAGATTCTTTTCTTTATTCGCCGGTATAAAAATTAAAATTGTGTGATGTTTAGAAGTAAAAAAAGATTGCAATAAGAGCGAAATTTATCGATCAAGTCGTGGCCACCATGACGTCAGCATAACGGACATGGTTTTGCTTTATAATATAGATATTGTTTTTATATTTTTGAAATAGTACTTTGTATGAGTATGGGCTAAATGCAAACAGAGCAGCAAGAATAAAAAAATAAATTTATTCATCACGATAAAAATTATACCTTAAACTATGGCTCAGAATTTAAATTTTAAAGCTACTATGAAACAAATTATCATACATTACGATTTACATAACCGGCGTAGCTATAATTGATAAATACACTGCTGGCCATCCAAAATGCAACACAAAGAAAGACAAGAGATATCAAAGCCAAATTTATTTTAGAGATTACACGTAGTATCAGTGTTAATTGATTCCAAAGACAACCTTCTTTAAAGTGGGGTAGACGGGAAAATCAGTAAGAACTGTTACATCCATGTATGTCAATAACCGCTGCTACAGGCTGCGGCATAGAGTGAAAGAGGCTTTGGATGTGTTGTTGAGGAATGGCATCCCACGCTGCTCCACTCGTAGCCAAAGTTCATCTTGTGCAGCACCGTGCGAAAGGGGGGGCGAAGGGGGCGGTCGCCCCGGGCGCGGAAATTTAGGGGCGCCAAATTTGTACTACCAATTTCAGTTTTTTTTATTGCAGTCGATCATTTTCATAGGAATTTTTTTTTTTCACTCTTCGATATTCTATATTTTTGTAAAACTAAATGTATAAATTTACATATCGGGAATATTTTTCCCAATGGAAGTATGTACATTTTTCATTTCAAAATTATTGCGCTATTCACATTTACTTTTCATTGAGCTCTTTAGATCTAATGATTTTATAATATGCTTTTGTGATATTTTATTACAGTGTTTCTTAAACTTTTGCACTCTGCGGGCCCTTTACATCGTATACAAAAGTTTCTGCCACCTACCACCCTCAGTGAATATGAATTGCTAACCTATTCTGATTCCACTATGGGATCATTCTTATAGTCATTCGGGCATTACTTTGCTGTTAAAAAAAGGTCCAGCACCAGGGGCGCCATTTGAGGGGGGCTGGGGGGCAATAGCGCCCCCCCCAAGGAATTTGATATTTCAGAAAATTTATCAACCATCAAATGTAGGGATGCACCGAATAGTGATTTTGGCTGAATACCGAATGCCGAATATTTGGCCTGCTGGTAAACCGAATACCGAATATTCGGCCAGCCGAATAGTAACTGTTAGGCTGAATACCGAATATTAGGCCAGCCGAATAGTATCTATTCGGCTGGCCAAATACTTTTATATCTCAGTGTTTAACGTTAAAAAGTAAAATTTTAAACAATTTTTTATAATATTTAGCACAGATACTTCCATTTTGATAAACAAGACTATTTTTATAAGTAACTTTTGTGCTAAAAAAAGTATGTTTTGAGTTATTATTTAAGAAAAAGATGGTTCAAAAAAATTTTAATAACAAAATTTAAACTCCATGACTTCAATTAATTCAAACAAATGAAAAGAATTTTCTCATATTGAACAAGAAGCAACGTATCATTTCACTTCTTTCATCAAAAATGAAAGGTGTACAAGCCGTAGCAGAATTTTCTTTTATAACTGTATAAAAATTAAGATATTTTAGCGAAATTTGCATCACATTAATTTGCTTGTATAGAATGTGATGATATCCTTGGAAGAGACTGGATTTTGGCCAGTGGTACAGTATAAGTATTGTTAGATGCATTCTTAATAAAATAATGTCTAGCTTAGTGCTGTTTAGATATGAATGGTTGCTATTTCCAGCACTTCTCGTCATGTTATCATATTTCACAGAAATTAAAGTAACTCTGTTGACAATATAGTTACAATACCTTCATTATTGTTAAAGTAACAAAAGAAAATTAAAGTTTGGGGATATACACTGTATTTCTGACTGTATAAGTGAATTGCGATCCTGATTTACTGGACAAAAAAAATTGCCTGTTTTTATGCTTATTATTACCCCTGAAATTTTCTACCATTTTGTTTAGAAACACCCTGTTTGCGAAAAAGCAAGAAACGGATTATTTACCAGACAATACTCAGTAACTTGCATTTCCACATTTATTAATTCCCATGAACAAATGATATGTCATTAATGGTTAATTTTTTTAAGTGACATTTTTAAAACAACAAATAACATAAAATCATTCTCTTTTACTTAAAGATTCTAATTATTCTGAATATCTTTATTAATTGACAGTTAAAAGTAGAACTTGTATAACGTTTAAAAAAATATTTTGAAGAGGTTTTTTAAGTATTCGGGAAACCGAATAGTTTGATATTGGGCCTAACCGAATATTCGGTAGTATGGCCGAATAGCGAATAGATACCGAATATTCGGTGCATCCCTAATCAAATATCAGATTCAAACAAATATTAGAAAATTGCTGAAACTCTAAAATAACTCATCAGATTTTATTGCAATAAAAACATATGCATTAAATAAATGCTTATGCATAAAAATTAATAATTAAAAAAAAATTTCCTAAAGCCTTACTATTCGAACTCCCTGAAGGTGAGACATATATCTTTAATTAGTACTTTGATTAATTTTAAAAATACATGTGAGAATTTTTTTTTTATCAGTTGCTTCTCAGCTGTGTGCAAATTGATCTTGGGAAAACTCGTCAAAATCATTGACGAGTTTTTCTAATCACAATAGTTTTCTTCTAGCCAATTCTCAAATAAGCACAAAGAAAATAATAACATTTAAATCCCACTGATGACGGTCTTGTGATGGCTGAAAACGTTATGGGGTTTTCTAATGTATTTTAAATAATTTTAAATTATATGTATGCACATGAAAGTAATTCTTGTACATTTATTTGTGCTTTTTATATGAGTATTAATTAAAAATTTTACCTTTTCTGTAGAAAAATAAAGATATATACATAGTATTCATTAATGTTCAAATATGTAGTTTTTTTATCGGAAAAAAATCAGAATTTCTTTGAAAAATCGGATTAACATGAAACTATCTCATAATAAGGAAAACACAATCCGAAAAAATTAACGCTTTACGTTCACTTGCAGAAAATCACTGACGAAAAATTTTTTTATACTTACAGATCACAAAATTTGCAAATTTCGTGACCTATTCATGACGTTCGTTGGCTGATTATCCCATGACTGATTGAATTTCATGATTTTTTTTCGCAATCATCTGACAAAATTTGTGACTTTTTCCGCGATCGATTTACGGAATTCACGATTTTTTTCTGAAAGCATTATACGAAATGGAGTTTTTTTCGCGCGAGCACTTGCCAAATTTCACAATATTTTTCCGCGACTAACTGGCGAAATTAGATATTTGTTTTCGTGATTTTTTTGACAAAATTCACGATTCCTTATCACTATCATTTATTGAAATCGTGATTTTGTTTCTACCACCGACTAATAATATTTGTGATTTGTTTGCGCGAGAGTTAGACAAAATTTTGGACCTTATTACAAGATCGTTAGACGAATTTCTCCTCGATTGTTCGACTAAATTTTCGTAATTTTTTGCGCAATCTTTTGACGAAATTCGCTATTTTTTCGACAATCCTTTTACGAAATTAGCGATTTTTTTTGACAATCCTTTTACAAAATTCAAGATTTCTGTTTGTGCAATCATTTGGCGAAATCTGTATTTCTTTTGGCGATCTCTGATGAAATTAGTGATATTTTCCATGGTCGTTTGAAGAAATTAGCAATTTTTTAAGCGACCATTTTGAGATTTTTTTTTCAAAATTTTCAAGATTCGCGATTTTTTTTCTGCGATCCATTGACGAATTGATTTTGCGGATTTTGAAAGAAAGAAAAATAGCGGACTTTCACACACACAAAAAAAATTATGGAATAATCACATGCTTGTGAAAGGGCAATGAGAAGGACATGGAGACAAAATCACGTAGAGCATGTTTTATTGTGCGGTATTTTTTTTTCTGTGTGATTTATGCAGTTCTGCAAGTTGTGCAATTTTCCACATTCCCTGTTCCTCAAAGAAAAATTTTCCTTGTCCTTCGTCAGGAAACTCATGAAATGGCGCCCCTGTAAGTAAAACTTCGAAAGGGACTAGAAAAAAGCTCCATTTAAACAGGTTTTAGTCTTAGCAAGTATAATTGTATGATGTTTTTTCAACGAAATTTGATTTTTTTTTCCTTCTAGAAAGAAATCTGTTATAGACAGGTTTCGTTTTCACAAGTTTTACTCTAATACATCTCTTTTCAGAGCTATACTATAGAGCGGATGGTTTAACAGTCAGTGAGGGTACCTGTAAAAATGAAATCTGTCTATAATAGAGTCCTGTCTAAAAAGGAAAAAAATCATGTCTAATATATTAAAATTTTACCTTCTAAGACGGAAACTTGTCTAAAACGAAATATTTCATTGGTTCTGAGTTTCCGTATACAAAGTTTTTACTGTTATTGTAAGCATAAATCAGTAAACGTTTCTCATACGGGGGGGGGGGGAAGTTAGACCCCCTGGATCCTACCTGTAGCTATATAGCATCCGTCAAAAAATGTTTGCCCCCCCCCCCCCCCAAGAAAATTCTGAAATGGCGCCCCTGTCCAGCACAGGATGAAAATGCTGATTACATGAAATCTGCGATTGCATAAGGACTACGATTTTCCAAACTAACGTTCAAGAAAATTATACCTAGTGCTAGTGGAGAAATTATTAACGGTGATTGCGGCTTATTGGATAACTTAATTAAGGAAATCACTATATCTTGTTTTCTCTTTTTACTATTCACCAATTATCATGATCGCCCTCCAAAGTTAGCCAATCCAGATTGTGGGTTTTTCATGTGGAAGAAATTAAATTCTAAAATTCCTGAGCATAAAAATGCTCTAGAACACAGGAATGCATGCATTCGCTAAAAGAAACCTGAGAGACGTTTAAAATTAAATCATATAATCTACAGCAAATTTGAAAAGAGCTAAAGTGAAAATTATTGAAAGTGAAAAAGACAAATGGCAAAATATATTCAGGATGAAATTATGAACTTTCTTGCCAATGAAGTAAGAAAAACGATTGTAGAAGAAATTAATAGAGCAAGGTATTTTTCAATTTCGTTCGATCGCACTCCATATACCGAGTGACCTAAAATGGACTGGCTGTTTTTAAAATTCAATAACCTGTAAATGGTGACAGCTATTTAAAAAAAAAAAAAAAAAAAAAAAAAAAATGCGGGAAGGTAATGTAAAATGTCAGTATTTTTTTACCTCGATTCCCGACTTTAGTTCCAAATAGCAACTATAGATGGCGCTGCAAGCAGGGATGACCACCTCGGGAACTCAGCTTACGCTTTAAAGTGATAGTGCAATACCGAGGGGCAGACCAAATCCACTAGCTGCTCGCGTTACAAATGACTTTTTCAATTCTTATACTGCAGTTTTATAATTTCACATTACAACATAAATATCGATGATTTGTTGAAGAATTAAACAGGTTTATAGTCAATTCAGGTTACAGCAGTATACTTTATTAAACCATATTCGTGTAAATCAATCAAGTTTATACTGAATTGACAATTATGCCAGCAATGTATAATCACACAAGCACTATAAAGACAACATATAGCGCCATAGGTGCTCAATCAAGGCCAAAACCGAAATCGCCCAACACTGATGCGAAAAGAGCAGGCTAAATGTATGGAGTGGGTCTCATTCTCCAATACAATCTTATTTTTAGGGGCTTATTTTATATATTTAACCTTCTTCCTTCGTATGATGCTAGGGGATTTCAGTTTAGACCTCCATTGAGTGCTTATTGCTTGCCATCTATCTCTGCTATTTGGAACTAAAAGCGAGAACCGCAGTAAAAACACTTCTAATATCTTACATAACTCTCCTGCAAGAATTTCTTTTAATAATTGTAACCATTTGCAAGTTACTGAATTTTAAATACAGTCCAGTTTAGGAATCCAGTACACCCCACAAAGAACAAATGACGCAAATTATACAATACCGAAAATAGAAAATTTTCATTCGTGGAAAGGTTTCTTGACTACATCAATTAAAAAAAAGAGAAAAAAATTAGCATAAGAAATTTAAGATAAGCTAATGTCCGACAATCTCGACCTTCACAGCTGCAGGAGAGGTTCTGTTCTCAAAGACGGTAGACGGGAAGTGCTGAGTTCCACCCAATCGCGCACGTCAGCCTAATCGTTCGAAATTGTCCGCAGTTTTCTTCGAACCTTGCGTAAATACGGATTAGATTCTCTTAGAAAGACCTTACAGAGGGCACTCCCATATCACTCCGGCCTACTATATCCAACTTGTAGATAATCGGCCGTCATAAACGATACCAATATCAACCCTTCAGAGCTCAATGTTGTGATATGGTGCAAATATGGCTTCCCAATATAATGTTGTGTAAGCTCGAATCGTCGAAGTAAATAAATTCGTCTTTTTTTTACCATGTTCTGCACATTCTCTAAACTTTGAGTTCGTGCTGCTGGTGTATGTCCAAAAATGTCCGGAACTGCATAAAATGTGCTTGTTTTTTCTTCTCTTCTACTGAAAGATGGGATATACTTATGTCCCACTTATCAGTTTATTTAAAAAAACATTGCGATACTCTATGGTCATGAAAAAATAAAGCTATATCTGCAGTTTACAAACAATTGCCACAGATTTTTAATGCTCTGGAAGATCTTATAGAAATGAAGTAAAATGAGTAAACTTACTCAGGAGCAAAAAGCTTAATAAAGCAAATAAGGAAATTCCCCTTATTTTACGGCCTACTAGTTTGACACAGCCTTTTAAATGAAATGAAAAAAGTTAATATTATTCTCACGAAAAAAAAGAAGAAAAAAAAACTGTCAATGTTTTGATCGCCAGCAAACTGATTGAAACACTAAAAAACACATTTCAGACAATAAGAGAGGAAATTTTTGAACAAGAAAGCGAAGATTTGGTTATGTCTGTAAATGTTAGAGTCCTTATTTGAGAAAAACAGAAAACGTAAAATTCGCAGAACAATTTGACTACGAAGCTTCTGATGAAAGTGGAAATTTATATGAATGTGAATGAGGATTTCGTGTTACGTAGAGACACTATAACCGTGCAACTGAACTGGAGGTTTGAGAAACTGAGAAATGTAAAACAAGAATTTGAGTTTCTGGCTGGTGCGAATCTAAGATCAGTTATCGAAAATCTGTTAATATTGCCTGGACCTTGCTCTTTATTGCTGACTTGAATGGACTTGAATCGTTAAGCGAGGTTTTAAATGCGAAAACCTTATTTCTACCATTATATAAGAACTTTTATAAAATGAATCATTTAGAAATCCTTTAGTTGCTGCATAATTTTAACTTTGGGAAAACAAGGAATTGCAAAAACATGGAGACAGCGTACATAATTTATAAGTATTCCAGTAACAATAAAGTAGTAAAAAACTACTTAAGATCTACTATGAGTCGAGAGATTAAGCAACCTGAATTTACTTTCTATAAAATTCAGTGTGTCACAATCTTTACACATAAAATAATAAACGATTTTGTTACCCTAAATGCAAGAAAAATAAAATGGAAGTAAATGTATTTGCCTGATATTATATTTTATATTAACCTTTAACTGATGTCACAGAAATTGTCACATAACTAGTGTGAAGTGGTTTGTGAGACCGCTCCATCGAAGGATAAATAAAATGCACGATTAACTCATAGGATGGTGTTTTTGTACTAAACTTTTTGTACAGGACTGTTATGATTAAAATGCACCTATTCAAAAGTCTCTGTTGATAGTACTAAAGTTCCAAACGGTACACGATTTCGGTAGTGTTTGTAGTTAAACCAATTTAAACTATAAAAATTGAAAAAAGCCGCGGTCTGAGAGACCGGTAACATTAGTTAAAGGTTAACCTTTAACTGATGTTACCGGTCTCTCAGACCGCGGGTTTTTTCAATTTTTATAGTTTAACTTGCAATTTTCAGTTTAACTACAAACACTACCAAAATTTTGTTCCGTTTGGAACTTTAGTACTATCACCAGAGACTTTTGAATAGGTGAATTTAAATTACAACAGTCCTGTACAAAAAGTTTAGTACAAAACCACCATCCTATGAGTTAATTGTGCCTTTTATTCATCTTTCAATTGAGCGGTCTCACAGACCGCTTCACACTAGTTATGTGACAATTTCTGTGACATCAGTTAAAGGTTAATTAAAACATTGCTTCAGTTATCTTTCTTAATTAATGTACTGAAATTATAATTTATTTTTATCTATTACATTATGTTCTGTAGGTTTTTTTGTTTGTTTTGCTTTTTTAGTACTTATTGGTTGAAGGGACGGCTTGTTTCCAATCTGGTTGTTAGCGATTTTTACCCATTTTCTGCAGCTTAAAGAGTAACAAGAACTAAAAATGGCTAGAAAAATATGTGAGAAAGGTTAAGAAAAATCTGTCGCAAAGCATCATGATCTCATTAACAAATAAGTGCAATTTTCTTTTCTGTTATTTAGTTGTTTGGAATTTCTGAATTAAAATTAAATCTTTTAAAGTTCTAAAGTAAACGCAAAATATTTATTCAATATAATTTATTTATGTTTCTGCCCTTTATCAATTTTGAAGGAGAGGGGGGGGGGCGCCAAATTGACACGCTGCCCGGGCGCAGTTTTCTCTTCGCACGGCCCTGATCTTGTGTACTCGCGGGTGTGGCATTCCGGGATAGGCGTTCTCCAATCATTGACCACACATGCTCAATGGGTGATAGATCTGGAGAACAGGCATGCCAGGGTAACAATGGAATATAGTGAGCTAAGAAGAAAGCTTGAATATTGCGTGCAACATGTGGTCGTACATTGTCCTGCTGAAATGTGGCCGCAGGCAGGCCCTGAAGGTAAGGGAGGAGAACAGGCTACAGAACCTCAGAGATATAGCGCTGGCTGGTAAGTGTACGGTTAATGCGTACTAGGGGAGGGCGGGAGTTGAATTCAATACCACCTCACACCATAACACCTGGTGCAGGACCAGTGTGATCATGCATAATACAGACGTTGAGCAGCTTCTCCCCACGGTGTTTCCAAACTCTAATTCGACCATCATAATACTGCAGGCAGAAGCGTGATTCATCCGAAGAAACAATGCTATGCCAGTCGGATGTACATCTCTGCCATTCAGCCGACCATTGTAAACGCAAACGCCTGTGGTTTAATGCCAAATGTATGCGAAGCAATGGACGTCTAGCGAACAACCCATTGTACTGCAAATGACTTGGAACTGTTCGTGCGGACGCCCATTGTTGTGTTAGAGACTGCATTCGTTGTGTTAAGGTTGCGGATGTGGCAGTACGTTCCATCAGTGTCATGCGCACAATGTCCCTGTTTTCCAGTGGAGTGGTATGACAAGACGGTTGCAATCGCTCCTGTCGGACTGTCGTTTCCTCCTGCATCCACCGATTCCATAATCTCAGGACTGTTGCTTGGCTACGTCCGATACGATGATCAATTTCTCGGAAGGATAATCCGCAATCTCTGTATGCAACGATTCTTCCGCGATCGGAATCAAAAACGTGCTGGAATGGTGCTCGTGTTTTTCTACGAGGCATACTGAATCAGTACACACAAAAAATCGCACGAGAAAACAATTCACGTTCTTCAAAACGACAATCTTTCTTCCCTTTATATACAGGTTCTAAGGGGCGCTGCAGTCGCCCACGATGTGCGCGAGCGCTGAATTTGTAATCATTTGCATATCCTACCGAGGTGTATACATGGTGTAACTTTTACGCTGTTTGGTTGATCTCTTCAGGGTGTTGCATTTTGGATGGCCAGCAGCGTAATTTTAACACTTCCAAAGGTTTATTTTGCATTCTTCTGCGTAAAGAATGTCTGCAGATGGGCCATATATTTTTCAGCAGAAAATTAAAAACAACAATGTCACTTCAAATCCTTCATAATTGTTTCCGCATATGTTCTTTTTAATAACGCTTTCCAACATATTGAAAAGTGTGTATGACTTTCGGTCTGTCTCTCCGTACTCTGACTTGCCTAAAATACTCGGATTGTCGTGTAATTTATATATGTTATTGAGGCTTATTATGGCATGTTCGGTAATTCAAAATAGAGTGTGTGTGTAGCATTTATAGTTCGTTTACGGGAACTTTCAAAAGAATCCCGTTACATTATGGTCAACAGAGGAAAATTGTTCGCAACGTAATTTAATAATGTTATAATATCTCAGTCACATTGAAACTGATATGCATTAAAAAGCAGTAAACCAACGTTTAAAATGCACAAATAATGCGTGAAAAGCAGCAAACAGCTGTTTCGAATCTACTAGCGAGATTCTTCTTCAGTGCAAGATAGGGGAAAAGAAACAGCGTGCTAGAAAAGCAAGGCTGAGCAAAATGATTGACAGAGACGTGCTGGCTTACATACCCTGTGCGGGTGGCGAAGGCGCCAAAAACAGCCAATGAGAGAGAAGCAGTGGAAATGACTGGGTGGACAAGTAGCGACATCTACCGGAGAAGGAGAGAAAAAGTAACTAAAAAGGGGGAAATTAAATTAATGCTTTCCAAATACTTGGAAAATCAGGAGTACTAGATAAGTCATTAACTAAAGAGTGGGAATTTTTAATGATGTGGTAAGCTTCCCAAAAATCCAGATCAAGGTTAGAAGAACATTTTTGGATAATGGTGGCTGAGGAAAAATCGAACCTATGTTGAAAAGACCAAGAATGTTGAGCAATAGAAGAACGTTTGAGCTCCTGATTTTTAACATAACCTTCATGCTCTTTTAAACGAAATCTAAGAGCTCGTTTAGTCTGACCAATATAAGAAAGGCCACATTGGCAAGAGATTTGGTAAATACCCCAGTTATCTAGGCGATTAACGGGGTGTTTGAGATTTGAAAAAGTGATTTTATTAACAGGAGAAAAAATAACATTAAAATCAAACCTTCTTAAGATTTTAGCGACTTGCTGACTGATTTTAGGAAAAAATGGTAACACAACTGAAGTATTAGAGTTGGAATTAGAATAGCACGCTGTTCCTTTTTTCCTATCTTGCACTGAAGAAGAATCTCGCTAGTAGATTCGAAACAGCTGTTTGCTGCTTTTCATGCATTATTTGTGCATTTTAAACGTTGGTTTACTCCTTTTTAATATTCCTGCACAAAGGCTTTAATTGCTATTTTAATGATATGCATTATTGAGCTGAACTACAAAATGCTTACTGTACAATATGATGTAACAGTTATCGTCATTTGCAAAGACACACAAAAGATTTCGGTTATAATACTGTCTGAGCGATAAAATCTGGAAGTGCTTTTCAGATTTGGTATCCGTATTGATGTTTAAATATTTTTTTTTTTTACATATTATGCGTACATATTATTTAGATCATACACAGGGCTACGAAAAGTATTCTCCTGACTCTTCATGTGCATGTATAAAGATAGATGATGTAGAACCATTGAAAAATTGTAAAAGAAAATTTATAGGTATTTAAATGAATATATATTGATCAGCCATTAAATAGACATCTATTTGTAGATGATATATAGGTTTAGATAATTTAATCCTATAGATTTCATTAAGCAAAACGCAACTTGATTGAGTTTTAATGGCTAAATATCTAGTTTTGTAAATGTCAGAAGTTTAATTAAATTTAAAAAATCAAAAAAAAAAAACGACTGTGTAAAAAGCGAATTCAATTATTTCTCATCAATGTAAAACTATTTTTTATATTACTTACCTATTTTTTTATTTACTTGTATTGATGACTTTTAAGTTGTATTTAATTGTTAGTTCCTATCTATAAACACTGTTTTGATGAGGCCTATAGATGTCTATGAAGGTTAGAGTTGCGGTAAAGCTAGAGATCCTACCTACACAACTTCCTGGTTGTGTAATATTTAATCGGAGCGTCTGACTGTAAAGTCTATGAAACATCGTCTTCATTTTGAAAGTCCTGTCCAATGGTATGCCACTCAATATGGCGCGTAAAAATTTCTTTTCGTCTCTACCACCATCTTGTATTTCACGGCCGTCATTTTGAATTTATAAAAACGAAACCTAGCGTATAACTATCGGACGGTTAAGACGAATCGATAGAGACCACATTCATTAAAATCCATCCAGCCGTTGGAATGTTTCGAGGGTATAAAGAAATCCACTTACCCAGATACCCGTGAAACACATAACCCTTCTTGTCAGTCGGGTAATTATAAAGTAAAATATTTTGTGCCGCAATAGGAAATCTATTGTAATATCTGTATGGTACCACCAGTCAATTTAAGCTCTAAAGAGCAGCAGAGGAGATTTGGGAAAGGAGATGTCACCAATACGCAGCTATTTGCAGTATTTCAAAATTGAATGGTTTCATCCCCCCCAACGCATATACCGCAGACCCATAAGTACAGAGATAGATACGGTACTCCCTGTGCTCACACACTTCATGCCAAATAAATGTGCATGAAAGTGACAGCCCAACAGCTTTTTGAGAAGAGGTAAAAATCAAAATATGTTACATTTATCATATTGGACAGAACATTTAAGGTAGAGCGTACCACTTAAATGAATTGTCAGTAAATAAAACGTTACCTGTTTTTTGAATCACATATTTAAGAACTGACCAAAAAGAGTTCTGGAATATTTTTACCGTTAGAAAAATAAAACTTTGTTAAAATCACCATAAAATAAAAAATAACACGTAGGACACGTTTCAGGATGGAAATTTTAACAGCCCATCATCAGCCAAATTAAACACGTGTCCGAAAGCGGACAAGGCCACAAATGGACAGTGTGTTCATTTGATGACGGGCTGTTAAAATTTCATCCCGAAACGCATCCTGTGTGTTATTTTGTACTTTATACGATTTTAACAAAATTTCATTTTTCTAATTGTGATTTGTCGTCCGTGTTTCGGCGCTATTTCATTTTTACCGTGTATTGGAATTAGTTACTTTACCGAATTAGAAACCTTATGCACATTTAAATGGAGATTAAATGTGCATTAAATTTTTTTAGTAGGCATACACAGTGATCGAAAGTGTTTAAAGTTCACATTCTCCAAGTTTTTACACACTGCCATAGTGCATTTCAGAGGGACATTGAGCGAAGTATAAATGACCGATTAGTCTAAGGCGACTGAAAGAGGAATTCAGGTACTCAAAAGGGAGTTTGAATCCTGCTCCTGGCATATTTCTCAGTTATTATCAATGTTCTGATAACCCAAGTCAATAATGTTAATTATATTTTATTTCAGGAATAAAAGTTACAGAGTTTGTTTTTTCCTTTGTTATTATTAAGGAAAATTTACCATCGCCAATATGTTTTTTTATTCATAATTTAGTATTTAATTTTTTTAATTAGAAGCTTTGGCATGTAATTATCGATTTAAAAAATTAAACTGATCTACAATTTTTTGGTATATTTATATTACAGTTGATCGATAACACATATATACTAAGAAAAGTAGAAAAATAGACCGTTATTTTTCCGAAAGAAAAAGAAAAACAGAAAGAAGGTGAAAAAAAGTATATAAAAAACTTTGGTACCATCAGTTGGTATTGTAATATAGTTAAAAGTTTGTACTCGTATTTGAGAAAACTAATAAAATTTTAACTTTCAAAATTTCTTTATATGCAAAATTTTTAAGAAAATAAATTTGGAGTTCCTCTTTTTTTAACGGTTTCCAAACATAGTTGGAAAGTGTTTATGAATTCAGTTTGTCTGTCCGTCTGTCTGTTTATCTGCCTGTCCGTGCTCTAACTTGCGTAAATATAGTCCGATTGCCATGAAATTGACATACGTTATTGGGGTTTACTGTGGGGTTTTACTTTTCGTTCTTGTTGGATATGAAAGGTGAATTCGCTGGAAAATGTTTTGTTATCTGTATCTATGTAAAGACATTTAATATGTAGCCAGTCCCCAGCTCGGTTATAAAAAGAGAAATTTTTATTTCTTTTAACTATTGCTAACAAATATTCTGTAAAAATTTCTGACATTTTAATGATGTTATGACTAAGGATCAACCGAAACTTGTTTTTAAGACCAAAACCGAAACCGAAAAACAATTCTGGTAATCTTCTTATTTTCGGCAGAAAATGAAAATGTCCAAAAGATATTTTTAAGGAATTAATACATACAAAAATAATTGTTAATTAATTATAGGTGTAATTATACATGTGGCCCGGCCCAATTTGACTCTCTATGTTTCTGACAAAAACTTTTTTTTTCATATAAAATAAAATGTAATTAATTCCTGTACGACACAGAATAATATTCTAATTATACAAATTTCAACTATTAAAAAATGTTTTAGGTATACTTATCTTGATTTATCTTTTATAATAGTTTTTGTAAACGATCATCTGTTATACTAGAACTTTCTCAAAGAGTATTCGAAACACTTCTGCAGTTTCAAACTAAAAATTTTCTATTACTGTTAAGTCTGCAGCTTTTAATAAGCACGTGAAAAGTATCTTCAAAGTTTAGTCATATATGCATTACTTGCCTTATAATTTGCACTCATGTCTTGAGTCAGTCGTGACTGATAATTATAAACATTGAAGTTCATAGCAACAAATAAAGAGTGTCTCATTTGAGCCGATCAATCGATGAGTAATTTTGAAAATTTCCGAAGGAAGAAACGAGATTTTTGGAATACAGATAGTTTCGACCGAGTTACGGTTCGGCCGAATTTTCGGTAGCATTTTCGCCGAAAACGAAATTTTGGCGAAAGTCAGTTTTTGAGCCAAAAACAAAACCGAATTTTCGGTCGATCTTTAGTTATCACCCTTTTTTCTGTGAAAAATTTAAGTCGCTTATCGTCAAGTTTTGACAATAGGATGATGGTAAAATATGGATTGACAAGTGTACCTTTGCGAGGCTTACTTTGAGATTTTTAGCGCGTGGGTGTGAATATACGAGGGTAAGTCAAAACTTATCCGCAATTTTGACATAACTCTTCTTAAATTGCTCATACTGACCTCTGTTCTCGTTTATTTTATTGTTATGCTGTTGTGGTCATGCTTTAAAAGTTTGATCGTAATCCTTCCATTTGTTTTCCTTTTGTTACAGATAGATCATGGGCGCTCTATTAGAGTTTGCACCAAAGAGGAGCAATGAGAAGTGGTGCGGTTTTCGTGGTCAGAATGTGTAACGGGAGCCTTAATCCATCGAAGACTTTTGGCACAATACGGGAACAGAGTCTTGCCAGAACGGAGTGTCTACAAATAGATTGAAAAATTCAAAAATGGTCACACAAGTGTTACGCATGATGACAACATTGAGCGTGCACGTGACATGGTTCTGTTAGGCAGACGAGTGACTATTGATAAAGTGGCCATCGTCTGCAAATTAGTCATGGTTCTACCTACAAAATCATCCACACCAGACTTGGGTTTCATAAAGTCGATGCATGCGCAACTCGCTGCTCAGCCGAAAACCCCTTTTTTCAGACGATGTCAGGAAACATGTGCAACGATGGACCAAGTGCGTTGAAAAGCAAGGGGACTATATTGAAAAAGGATGTTAACGTTAGTTTCCTATTTGTATTGCAATAAAATTTATAATTACATTGTGGATAATTTTTGGCTTACCCTCGTATTAAATAACAAAGGAATTTTAAATCGCACAAACGACGTTTAATAAAACATTTCTCAAGACGAATCAAACGGAACGGGAAAAATAATAATAATGAAGATTACATACAGTGTGTTGCCATACGACTGGTATCAATTCTCAGCTTTCAATAATGACGTTTCCTTCATCAATGGCGCGATGAGACTGCAAGATGCATGCGTATGAAAAATAATCGTATTTTCTGCATGAGAGAAATACTGCATGAGTGTCCCCCCAGTGACGAAGGAACGATACAACAAAAAACAATGTGAAAGTACAAGATGTATGTAAATGACACTGTGGCGATCTCATCTCACTTGATCAGTATAAAACGAGTTACTTAGATTAACTGGCTTGGCCTTTTGCTCGACGCTAAAGTTCTCAACTACTGATCATGAGATCCCTTGTTCAAATCCCACCGGCGCCGATTCAGTCTCTAAATTGGTGACCCGGACTGGAGCAAGTTAAAAATGCTCTGTAATAAGTGGGTAATATTTTATTTTATTTTGGAAAAATGTCAGAAGTTAGCGCAGTTCGTATAGTACCACCATATAAGTTCAATAATGTTGGTGCATCTGTTGTACGGGATTTACTTCTCAAAGCGTCCGATACCACACCTTATGAGGATTTCAAAACAAAATTAATAAAAATAACCAACGATTCCTCACAATCTGAAATAAGGAAATTGTTATCTGGTGAACAGCTCGGAGATCACAAATCCAGTTATTTTTAGAGGGTTATGCAAAGGGGGGCTGAATTCCACAAAGTATTCAACCAATTGATGTTGGAACTATTTCTTTTGCATTTACCGTCATATGTACAAAGCATTTTAGCACACTATCTCACCGTTGTCACTTGATAAAGCCGCCAAAGTTGCCGACCAAATTTTAGAATATAATCCCGCTGCAGTAAATGCTGTTTCAGTGCCATCAAATACTAAACCAGAAATTTTATGTGAAATTAAAAAACTGAATGATCGAATTAAACAACTAGAGTTACGCAGGTCACGTAGCCATTTTCGTCGTCCTTCCTTTGGGACAAATTGTATCACTTCAAAGGATTCTAAAAAACAATGTTGGTTAAAGTACATAAATTAACGCCTGAATTCGTTTATTATCACGAAAATTCAGGCGTTAATTTAAGTACTTTAATATATATTGTGGATCGATGGAATATTAATTTATTCATCTTTGTCCCGTCATCCAGTACTGCCCGTTAGCCAGCCGGTGACGTTCCCCAATATGGTTTATTAGTGAGAAATTGCCGATCTAGGACGGCGTCCAGGGTAGCTTAGTGGTTAAAGCAACAGCACGCTATGGACCTAAGTTCGAGTCCTGGCCCAGGTTAATTTTTCACTTAGGTTAGGTTTATTGTATTAATTGCGCCTTTGTCTGTAATAATATATGTGTGCCTTTAACAATGTTGATATCACAAAAAATTTGCCAAAAATGCAAAGAAATGCTCTGAACCTTGTTTATTTTCAAAAAATCCCTGCCGGCTGTAGGCCAATAGGCACAGGTATATTTAAAAGTTTTTTCTTCTATAACCCCTCCCCCCCCTTTTTTTTTAATTTATCTTATTGTATTTATTTATTTAATTTTTTTTCTGTAAGAATTGGTCCTATGAAAAACTTGTCAATACAAAAGTTGTAGATAATATTAAGAAGATTTATAATAAATTCAAGCGGATTTGATATCTTGTGAATTAACGAAGTTATGAAGTTTTTTCTCCTTCAACACCCCCCCCCCTCCTCTTTTTTTCTTGTTTTCGATTTTTTTGTTGCAAGAGTTGGTCCTATCAAAAACTTGTCAATATAAAAGTTGTAGGTAATATTAAGGAGATTTATTAAAAAATTAAATGGATTTAATATCTTGTGAATTGACGAAGTTATGAAAACCCTATTTTGCGCCCCTTGAGTTCATTTTTAATTATATAAAAAATCCGTCATACGTAAATTTTTGGCCTTTTTCCTAGAAGTAATATTAACTTAAACTGATTTAATCTGTATCATAATTAAGAAGTTATGGAGTTTTTTCTGTTTTCACAAAAGCCCTTCCCATTTCCACCCCCTTGGTCCGATTTTGCCCAGCGAACTTGACCGAGATTTTCTGCCCCTTGACTTTATGTATCAGTTCGGAAGAGATTTGTGCAAAATCATGGAAGTTATCATGTCTATAAAAAAGTTATTAAATATATATATATATATATATATATATATATATATAGAGAGAGAGAGAGAGAGGGGGATAGGTGATAGCGTTTTGAATTTGGGTTGGTTTTGGGTTCTAAGGGTCATGATCGGCGTAGATCTGAATTTTTTTTTTTTCAGAAATTCCAACATAGGTAGAATGTAATTGGTAGTATTTCTTACGAAATATATCTAAATACACAGACGACGAGGTGTAGCTGTCCATTAAAAATCTTCTTTTATGACTCTTTCTGCTGCGAATGCTTCAAGAATCAATGTATATGGAGAAAAGCTTCTCACACTTGATTTCAATCTCTGAAAAACTTTTTGTGGGGCTTTTTTTAATAGGTGATGTAAGCACTCCAATTGTTGGTGCAGATTTTCTGTATCGTTTTAATCTAATCCAGATCTTTGTAATAAAATGTTTGTCGATAGTGTTGCGAATTCGGCTACACTCGGTCAACTACATACAGCATCCGTTCTTTCTATCAAAACTGTTTCCGGAAACAATATCTGTCATAAATTACTACTTAAGTTTATCGATGTAACCAAACCTCCTCGTGCTGATCAACAAATAAAACATTCCGTGTTTCACCATATAGAAACTACAAGACCTCCTGCCCACACCAAACCAAGGAGATTAGCTCTGGACAGATTAAAAATAGCCAAAGCTGAATTTCAGCAAATGCTATCTTGGCCACATACGGCCCTCCAAAAGTAATTACGCCTCATTAGTTCACATGGTGGCAAAAAAGGATTCTCCAGATTGTACACCTGTTGGTTATTACAGAGCACTTAATGCACAAACAATACAAGATAATTATAGCGTTCCAAATATTTTAGATTTTACTTCTGATCTTCATGGTACAAAAATATACTCCCATCTTGATCTAATAAAAGCCTATCAGCAAATTCCTAATCATCTAGATGATTTACATTAAAGTGCCATTAGCACACTTTTTGGTTTATTTGAATGAACAAGAATGCAATTTAGCCTTTAAAGTGTATCTGTTACATTTCAACGGTTCATGGATAAAATCATACGAGGTCTACCATTTGCTCATGTTTTCTTTGATGACATCTTGGTAGCACCTTGTACAGCAGAAGGACATCTTGAGCATCTGAAAATCCTATTTGAACGCTTACCAGAATACGGGTTAAGCTTAAAACCGCCAAAATGCATTTTCGAAGTATCATCTTTAGAATTTCTAGGTTTTAAGGGATCTGAATTTATCATTGAGCCACTACCAGATCGTGTTGATTGCAGTTTAAAATTTCCCCAACTTACTACTCTTACACAGCTAAGGCGTTTTCTTGGATTATTTAATTATTATCGTCGATGCAAACCAAAAACTGCTCACATATTGGCTCCATTAAATAAATTCTTGGAAGGAATAAAAAATCGAAAAATATTTAAAAGACGCTCAGGAAAAAAATCACAAGACTCACTTCATGCAGATTCTATCGATGCTGGATTTAATTATGAGTCTGTGTTTTCCCTATATCGGTGGCTCACGGAAAAATATTCCATCTTGTTCTGCGTTTGTAGCCTTGTCAACCTGTAATAGTGAGAATTTCCAGGCTGGGTATCGTTCCATGTGGTTTAGTCGGTAGAACGTCAGTGCGCTATACTGATGGACCGGGATCGAGTCCCGGCATGGAATCTTTTTCACTATGTTGGCCTTTGCGCCTTTTAAGCAAAAATAATTTGAAATTTGATTTTCATTTAAAATACATTTCTCAGTTTAGTACAAATGTGCACCACATAAGCGGCGTCAGTAACAGGGTTGCTGATGCACTATCTCGAAATGAAGTAGATAAATTTCCAACTCATTTTTAGACTTTGAGGAGTTTGCAAAAGCTCAACAAGATGATATAGATTTACGGAACTTGAAAAATGACAACAAATCCTCCCTCATGTTGAAAAGAATGGCGTCTCTAATGTCTGACATGGAAATGATTTGTGATGTATCAACAGTTTCACCGAGGCTATTCGTACCAGCAAATTTTCGTAGGACTATATTTGAGCATTTCCATAATTTATCTCATCCGGGTATTGTAGCATCCTTAAATCTCATTGCATCACAATGTGCATGGCCCAATATACAGCAAAATGTGAAAGAGTGGGTCAAAAGTGGCGGTGCCTGTCGACGTTCGAAGGTACATAGATACAAGAAAACAGGTCTAGGTACTTTTGAATTACCCGATGTAAGATTTTCACATATTTACGTTGATTTTATGCCCATTGCCTCCATCAAATGGAAAAGTATACTGTTAATAGATCGATTTACACGATGGCCAGAGGTGGTGCCTTTTAGAGATATCACTGCAGAATCAGTTTGCCGTGCCATTATTGACGGATGGTTATCTAGATTCGGTTATCCTGCCACAATAACAACCGACCAAGGTAGACAATTCGAGTCAGCCCTGTTCAAAGAACTGACGAGATTTCTGGGCACAAACCGCATACGAACAACATCATTTCATCCTCTAGTAAATGGGTCAGTGAAACGTGTCCACAGAGTCTTAAAGAGCTCGTTGAACGCTCACGAAAGTAATCAGTAGACTGAGAGCTTACCTGCAGTTCTACTTGGGCTGCGAGCGGCTTTCCGGCACAGGCAAATTTTGTTGTAAAATGATGAAATCATCGACTGACACCGGAATTTACATACGACTTTTTTAGAAATTAAAAACTTGTTACTTTACACTTTCATTGTTAATGCAAAATTTTATTAAAATATTCTTGGTGCCGTTTGTAAGTTTGGAATTGAAATTAGGTATCCCGACCCGGGCACGGTGTGCCGGAAAGAGTTAAACCTGATATCACAGCTTCAAGCGCTGAGTTAGTTTATAGTGTTTCCGTCAGATTGTTAGCCGAAATGTGTTCAGAAATCCCATTTTTAGTATCCTGAACTCTCAGAAATGGATACTCAGATTTCACGAAATTTTCTTCGTTTTTGACGAAACCGTTTCCTGGGAAATGCTCCGAGCGAATATTTCGTCAAATTGAGAAAATTTTCGAGAAATTTTCTTTGCTCGATGAATGATTAAAATATGGTCTGGTTAATTTGTTGCTCAAGAAATAATGAATTTTAAAGTGCATATGGGGGAGATTTTATCAATTTGAGTAGGTGGTTAAGATTTTAACACTTTACTGTTTACAGAAGAGAAGGGAGAGGGATCAATTATGCATATTTAATTTGATGGATATATAAATATATTTCTTAAATGAAAAAGAGATCTTGAAATTTTGAAACTTTATTGACCAAATTTTCTTTTTGAACGATTTTGTAAAACACAGGAAATTTATTCTTTTCGAATTAAACCATAGCGAGCAAAGTAAAATAATAATAATAATAATTCTTAAACTTTAACAGCTAAAAAAACAACTAATGCAGAAACAATAACTACCTGTATTTCAGAATTTTCTGAAAAGCTCTAAAAAGTGCAATTTCTTAAATAAATTATGACAGGAATAACATAAACAAGCAAATATCTGCCTGCTAAAGTCACAAGATTTGAGGAGGTACGGTAGCGCGTCCCTCTTCAAATAGCTACCGCAACTGTTGCCTTAAAATGCATTGAGTCTGGCCGTGAGTGAAGAAACACCTTCGTCAAATATTTGAGAGTTTACGTTTCGTTAAAAGTCACGTGATTTTGATACGAAATGATTGTCAAAAACAACGAAATATAGCTCAAGGATTGCTGAATCGTCAAAAGTGAGAGTTTTATTTCTGAGAGTGTGTGACAATTATTTTATTCAAAAATTGACAGAGAGAATGAACAGTTTAAAACCTTTACCTACATCTGCTCATGGGCACTCAAAAATTTTTGTGCACCCTAAATTGAAGGATTATACTCGTGTGTTTCTGCGAATAGATAAAGTCATTCCATCCTTTTACCAGCCTTATACTGGATCACATGAAGCTATATCAAGAGATAATAAGTACATAACCATAATTACAAATGGGGAAAAGTTGTTTTTGAATTGATAGAGTTAAACATGTATTTGTGTTTAGTGATTTACCAAGTAATGCAAATAATCTTGAAACAAAAAGTTTTACAGCAGATACCCAACCAAGAAAATCAGAAGCTCCGACTACCAAATCAGGTTGACGTGTACGATTTCCCAACAGATTGATAACTGAAATAAACTGTACCTCATAGAATTGTTTTTTCATAAATATATATTGTGTTTTAGAGATTGATGATTTTTTCTACTTAAGCTCTAGAGTTTTAAATTTTTTTTAACCCATATCAGCTTTTGGAGAGTTTTATTAAAACCTGATTTGCTGATACGCTTTTTCATTAATTTTTAATTAACTGCAATTTTTTTTAAAAAAAAAACGTGATTTAATTAAATATGAGTCAACAGTCTGTTCAAACACCTTTCGAACCAACGATACCTTATTCATCGTTGTACGTTTTGTATGTGCATAGAAAAGGGGATGTTGACATATAAGAAATAACATATGTGATTTTTAATTTAAGCAAAATTTCAAACAAACAAAGACTTTTAACGAACATTCAGTGTGCAATATCAAATGTGGGCAAAAATTTCTATATAATGATACCTCATTCATCGTTGTACGCTACATATTAGTTAAGGAAAAGAGATGTTGACAACAGAAATAATATATACATGATCTAAGTACTGTTGTAAAAACGCACATAAAGATTTGATAAGAAGTGATTTAATAAGTTAGTTTTATTGAACAAATCTTTTCTAAATCTTTTAATCTATCATCCGATGTTAAAGAGGGAAAATGATTAAGATTGAATTTATCTTGATTTATAATTTGGGACATATAAGGTTAAAATTTCATTTCATTCAAACATATTATAAAAGCAATCATGTGTTGGAATGCGTCTCTCGATGCTTTGAATACAGCTTCATTTTCCGCCCACACCCGACCAAAACCCACCTGACTCGGTTTCATTTGCTCAATAACTGTGACACCCTTTGCAAAGGGGTAACAAACCCGTATACCCCGGGGTACAATTACATGCTAATGTCGCCGCCGTGCGCAAATATATCGGTTCAACTGCTGGATATTAAATCCCTGCGCAAGGGGAGGTCAGTTGTACCCAGCTAATAAGGGATATGCGATTTTCCGATCTCTTATCGCTTGGAAAACAGGGGAACTAGAAAGTAATAGCGAGGAAATGTTTATAGGTTGAATTAGCGAGGCTCTTTGGATCCAAGTCCAAATAAACTAAGAGTTTCTCCTCTAAGATACTTCAAAGCCATGCGTACAAATCAATATCGGACTATTCGTTATCTATACATTGAGAGTACTTAGTATATTAATGGTATCGATATTAAAGGGATAATAGTATTGAACTGAAAATATTTATGGCTGTTCTCAAATCCAAACTGGCTAACAGTTGACACATTCTTTAATTCATTTTTGTTCGTAAATATATTAAATTGGCAGATACTCAGGGTTGTATTGGTTTTAACCAGAGGTGGTTTTAACCATGAAAAAAATAGCTTTTAACTGTTCTGGTTAAAACATGTTTTGACCCTCAGTGGTCAAAACTCATTTGAACTAAGAAAAGAAATTAATATTTTCTTTACTAAATGATAAATAATTTTTTTACAACAATTGAACAGTTTTGTCGAAATAACATTTAACATTATTTAATACGACATTTTGAAGAGTTTACTACACTTTAATTTTCATTTCTTTATAATTTAACAGCGCAAAAAATCCTAAAGTTAAGCAGATTTTGTAAGCATTTGAAATATATTAGTTTGATTGCATATCAAATTTTATATAAAAAGTGAAAGAAACAAAATCACACTGAACATAGAGAAACATTTGATATGACCAAATTGTCTTGCCTTTGCTTGACACAAAATGTCTCTTATAAGCTGCCGACGATATAACATTTGACATTTGAAGTCCACCGAAGAGGAGATTGCTTTGGGGCCTATAGCTACAATGGCTGTTGCCTCGAATGATCCTTATTATACATAGAAACAACAACAAGTCACAACAATTTTTATTTCCATTCCATTACATTACATATATTTATATAACTACAAAGGGACATTCACAATTACATCCATGTCTTACCCAGGGACTCGAACCCGGGCCCTCAGCATGACAGCAGCCTCCGCTTACTGACCACGCCACCGGGCTCGACGATATAAGGACGGGATAGACACAAATGTACACAACACTTGAAGATTATATCCGGGAACACTACAAAGTGTGTGTACCGGAGATCGATTTAGTATTAATTGTTATTAATTTATAACAATAATATTGTATTATTCTTCTTTGTCTCGTCAAAACTGGTAAAGAACTTAGTCCTGCGGATTATGTTTTTAGGAGGAAAAAAATTCATTTTTATAATATAATTAACCAGATATATTAAGGGATTTTCTTCTAAAATGATGCAAGTCTTTCTCTCTCACTGTGACAGATTTTTAAATTTTAAATCGAGGAATTTTTCTTATTGATTGCAACAGCATTCAAGTAAGATTTTAAGTAGATTTCGTATGAAATTCTACCTATTACATTCTCCCCTATGTTGGAATTTCTGAAAAGTTTTTTCAGATCTACACCGATTAAGACCCCTAGAACCCAAAACTACCCTCAGTAAAAAACTTTATAAGTCTATCTATCTATCTATCTATATATGTGACACGATAACTTCCACAATTCTGCACAAATCTCTTCCAAACTGATGCATAAAATCAAGGGGTATAAAATATCGGTCAAGTTCGTTAATGGGCAAAAACGGACCAAGGGGATGTAAATAGAGAGGGATTTTGTGAAAAACGAAAAAAACCCATAACTTCTTAAATTTTGTACATATCAAATCAGTTTAAAGTTTTTATTACTTCTAAAAATAGGGCAAAAATTTATGTATCACAGATTTTTGATAAAATTAAAAATGGAGTCAAGGGGCGCAAAAAATAGGGTTTTTGGGAGAAAAAAATTCATAACTTCGCTTATTCTCAAGATATCAAATCCAATTAATTTTATTATAAATCTCCTTAATATTATCTATAACTTTTACATTCACAAGTTTTTGATAGGACTAATTCGTACCGCAAAAAAAAAAAAAAATTAAAAACGAAAACATAAAGGGGGAGGGGGGTTGAAGAAGAAAAAAAACCCATAATCCGTCAATTCACAAGATATAAAATCCCCATGAATTTATCATATATCTTCTTAATATTGTCTAAAACATTTATATAGACAAGTTTTTGATAGGACCAATTCTTACAGCAAAAACAAATTAAAAAGTCCTTCCGGTCAGTGCCAGGAGGAAGAGGTAGCTTTTATATTCTTTATTTTTAAAAAGCAAGCTTATATTATTCAAACACACGAAGCTCAATTTAGTGGAAACCGATTATAGGAGATTCAATACTGATTTTTATCAATACAGTCGAACCTCGTTAACGCGAACACACTTAACGTGAATTACTTTTAACATGAACAGTTCCTACTGTCCCCGTCAAAATGAATACGGATTCTAGTGTTTTTTCTCCTTTTAAGATAAACACGTTCAACGTGAAATTTCGCTTAATATGAACAATTCTCGATGTCCCCATGAGAGATTTTGACGCTTAACGTGAACAAAAATTCCTAGAAAAGTGTGAAGGCTTCCTTTTTCCTAGAGAGTAGGACTTTTTTTTTTTTACACAATTACTTCTAAAAGTTTTCTATTAATGGATAAAAAAATATATAACTAATAGTTTAATTATTAAAATAGAAATATGTCTGAAACAAAGTTTTCTTCCATTAGACCCTATGTCAAATGCACATTTGTCCATGAATCCTTTACCACTGCATTTAAGCTTATTGTAAATTAACTGTTTATCTCTGGTACGAAATAATCATTAAAAATAAATGATTAAAATTAAAACATTGTATAAAAGCTTCATAATAAAAGTTATTATTATTAAAAACCGATTTAATAGTTGACCAAAACAAATATTTATTAAATATAAAAAAAAAAAAAAACTCATCTTGATGCTTAAATCTATCTCGCTTCTTGCTTTGTAAATAGATAATGAAAAAAATTGGTTCAATTCATGTTCTTGTGCAACACTGGAAATGCCATTTACTGATAAATTTTGACTGTTATATTTTATGAGAAGACCCTGTTGTTCTGTTAGCTCCTATGTCCCGTTAGACCCTAGTCTCCCTTATATGTATTTTTCTCAATATTTTTTATCTGGATTTTTTGTTATACTAATAGCATGAACTACGGATAACATGAGCAAAAATTTAATTCCCCTTGAGGTTCATGTTAACGAAGTTTGACTGTACTAAATCATTATGAATGAGAATTTCGCTAAATTAGTCAGTTTTATCCAAGCTGCTTTTAAAGTAACTTATATCTGGTTGTCAAATTCGGCGATATCTTGAAGTGCCTGCCATTTTAAGACAACATTGTGGATGAGGCTAACCAGTGAACTTGGTCGAAACCTTAGTAATTCCTGTGCACATGCTCACTCACATCGGAATCGGTTAATATATACGAGTGCTGTCGCAGGTAAAAAAATCAGACTTTTAAAAATGTCACCCACATTAGAAATTCAAACTGCTATATCTGAGTCATTTTTTAAGATAAAGGCAAAACAAAAAAATGATCCGGAATCCTTATATCAAGGTCAAATACTTAAGAAAGAAACCTTTTTTAATTTCTAATTTTTTTGCACCAGTAGTGTGTATTTGCGGGTTATACGACACCTGCACACCTGCACGCTCTGAAGGTCAAATGAAGGACATTCGGGAGTTTTTTATCTTACAGTACGACGATGATAAGCACGTTTTGGAGCGGAAGTAGATCGGAAGTGTTGTTAGATAGTGATATTTTAGCGGAAGTGTGAATGGATAAGGTTTTTTGCGAATGATCGTGTTAGAGTATGCTGATATTTAGGGCGCGGGAGATTTATTTTGAAAAGAATTTTTTTTTTCTTTTTTTTTTTAAAAAGTTAAAAAATTTGTTAAGATTTTTTTTTTTTAAGAGTTAAAAATTTTAGTTAAAGATTTTTTTTTTCAGGAGATAGAAATTTTTTCTTTTAAAAATTTTTGAGAATTTAATTTAATTTTTTTTTTTTTTTTCGCGTCGTAGAAAAAACTTTGTAGAATTTATTTTTCTTTCTTAAAATTTTTTCTTTTAAAATTAGCAAGACATGGAAAATTTTTTCTTTTTAAAATTTTCTTTTACGAACTTTATTTTGAATTTGGACTCGTTAGAAAATTTGTTGTTCGAAAATTATTTTTAACTCGGGTAATGTTAGTTGAATTATTTTTCCTTGAACGCTAACATGGAATTCGAACACGGTAAGTTTGTGAAATGAGCCTTCTTTCAGAAAAATGATCCCATTTAAAATGTCTCTTGTGAAATTCTGTTAAGTGGTTTTCTTTGCATGCTTTTGTTAGTCTAGCATGTTTAACAAATCTGTAGTCATATAACATCAATCGCTGAGTTATTTTCGTGAATTTTTTCTGGAATGAGTGTGAGAAGATTTTTTTTTCACTTAAAATTTTCTGAAGTGTGTTGTTTGAGAAGTTGATATGTGTAGAAAAACCTATTTTATCATTTTAGTATAAATTTTTGGAGGAAATGTACTATAACATGATGATATATATATAAGGGAAATGAATTGGCGAGACTTAGAAAATGTCGCGATTTGCTTAAAATTTTCTTATGTGTGTCGTCCCAGAAGGGATGTTAGACTTTCGCATAGAGTGTTGCCACCGAATAAAGATTAATATAGTGTTGTCACTGAATAAAGAAAAATGTAGATAACGAAATAAAATTGAAAGATGTTGGCATTCAATAAAGTGAAATGTATATGACGAAATAAAATTAAAAGGTGATGCCACCAAATAAAGATAAATATATGCAAAGAAATAAAAGGTAATGTCACCGAATTAAGAAAAATAAAGTGTTGCCATTGAAAAAATGAGAAATAATAAAATAGAAATTTAAATTCTTCTTAACAACACATAAGAAAATGAAATGCAAAAATTGTATTAAAATTAAATTTGTAAATTAAAGTGTTGCCATTGAAAAAATGATAAATAATAAAATAAAATAAACATTTAAGATAACATCACATAAGCAAAAGAAATATAGCATTTTCTTTAAAAAGTAAACACGTAAATTAAAATATAGCAGTGAAATAATAATAATAATAATATAATAACATTGAAATAATAATAATGAAAACGTTGAAGTGAAAAATAAAAAAGAAAGTTTGTCTTTTGACTCATACATATTTTTTAGCGGTTAGTATATATTAGGCAAAGTGAGAGAAAATTCAAAGCTTCAATTTTTCAGAAAATTAACTTGATTTTTGGACGATTTAAGCATAATGTGTGTATGAGAGATTTTTTCTTGCAAAGGAACTATTTGTCGTTTCTTTCATAAAACGGTAATTTAACAATTATATCGACATTCAACAATTTAACCTAGTTTTTCTGAATAAACACTTAAAAAAAATAAGTTTAAAAATTCCTTTTCCACAATTGATGTGGAATGATATTGACTCCCGATACTGTATGAAAATTCTTTCACCTACTCCCCGTTACTTAATTAGCATATCATCTTGTACATAGTGAAACTTAGTTAAGTTTTTAAACATTGTGATTAACATGCTAGAAGAAAATTAATTAATTCAACGATTATTTGACGGAAAATGTAAGACATAAAATATTTGATTTAAGAGATTTGTAACAGTGAATTTACCTAACGAGTTATACCTACACTTACCTAAATATGTCTTATTCTACATGATTGTGTGAGGAAATACCTAAGTTTAACATTATACATATAACATAGTTGAAATAGTTTCGTTCAAATAAATTTTTTGACTCGTTAAACTCTATATCATAAATTTATTTGAATTACGCAATATTCACCCACTTAAACATTTTCTGAAGAAATTTTCATATAATAGCTTTGAAATTTCTCTACATTTCAGTAAGAATTGAGATTTGTTTAAACATGTTACCTGGTGGATTTCTCATGTCTTTCAAAGGTTTTATCTAATCTTAACTCATTGAATAATCTGCATTCGCAGATAACCATGTTCGGACTCGCTTAAGTTTATCTTTTCGAGAGAATGTTGTCCCGATGATAATTTTAAAAGTTATCATTTAACTATTGATTAGCAATGGATGAATAATTGTAAAAGCCATGCACTGCTTTATTATTTAACACTGATAATACTGAATCGCATTTAATGAAACATATAATTCTTCCATTATGTTTGCACATGTTTCAAACGTTATTATTCACATAAAATCATGTAAGGTTTTATTTCTTTTGGAATTTTCCTAATGGCAAAGACATAGAAAAAAATTTTGACATTAGACATGCCAGCAATTAAATTTAACTTGGTTAATTTTTGTTTTCTTTGTTTTGCTCGAAGAAATATTTGAAAAATCTGAAATTGTTCTAATTATTTGTAGAAATTATTTTTCTCGCATATTTGAAAATTTATGCATGCTGAAAAATATTGAAAGACTTGAAAATATTTACATCACTTGTAGAAGACTTGCTTTTTTTTTCCCTCGTGTCCAAGATGAAATTATGAAATTGTTTGCAACAAGCTTCATTTATTTACGATGTACCCTTGAAAATTTCTACAACTATGAAAATTTTCACACCACTGAAAAATATTGAAAGACTTGAAATCGTTTTCATGTCTCGATGAAATTATTTTCTCACAATTAAGCACTTTAACAATAAATGGAAGAAGTTTTTGTATTAACACCTTTGAAAGGAGGTTGTTTTATAATTTTCTTTGCAGCAAGGATTTTGTAGGATAAACGATGATAGTCCTTGGCTTCATTCATTATCATGATTGGAAAAAAGACGATAGTCCTTGGTTTCATCCATTCTTATGAATGGAAATCGATGATAGTCCTTGGTTTCATTCACTATCATGATTGGAAAAACGATGACAGTCCTTTATTTCTTAAAATTCTTGAAAAATGTTTTAAAGATATGATTTCTTGATAACTGAGTCTTGATAGTTTGATGAACTGCCACCACCCCCGTCGTCTTTGGATAAAACACCACACACAAAAAAAGAATGTCATTAAAAATAATATTATCCTCACTGTCCCTTTTTTCCAGAAGTCATTTTTGTGACTTTGTTTTAAAAGATGGGTATATGATTGAGAATACTTGCAAGAAATAACGATGAGAGATCATTGTTAGTTTATAAAACTCATTCTTGAAAAATTTCTTGTCTAATAAATAGTTTTTGAAAAATATTTGATAAATGTTTGCTTGAAAGAAAGAACGATGAAAGTGCTTGGGTAGTTCATGAGAACTTATTCTTGAAAAATGTGGTTTCTTGCTCAATATCAGGTATGAAACCCGGTCCGCTGGGGCAACCCAGCAGGTAGGGGGCCTGATCATCGGTTAGAAAGAACTTATACTTGATTTTGAATCTTTGAAGAAGTATCTTTCATTCGCTGGATTCACACAGAAATTTCATCGTGTCAAAAGAAGAATTCCAATTGGTAAAAAAGGGAGAGAATTGAAAAACAGTTTAAATATTAAAGTGATTTTTCTTTTAATAGTTTCATGAATAATGATAACTACGAATTTAACAACATTTCCGCGAATGAAATTTTAAACACTTGCTATGCATATTGCAGGGTATAGACATATATTTAATTTCATCGACATTTAGAAACCTTTCGAAGGAAAGATATTTTAGTATATGGTGTTGCCAGTAAATAAAGCGAAATAAATTGCCTTTCAAATTCCCCCCTTCTCGTATTATGTAAGTGGAAGCATTATTTTTAAGTTTTACATATAAAGAGAAAAATTAAACATACCTTAAACCGCTTGATTTAAATGCGTCTGCATTCATCACTCGCTCAGCGTGAAATAAGGAAAAAAAAAAAAAGATGGTGAATTTCATATCAGTTAACATAATATCACGTGACAGCCTCATATCGTGCGATTGGTGAATAGCACAACCACGTGATTCGATATCAATGAACGATAACATTTCCTAGTTTAACGAGTATGTTCTTATCGTGTTTTTCGAGAGAATCGTCCTACCTCTTATCCTCACCTTGTGTAATCTTGTATTTGTTACCTTCCCTGAAATGTAAATGTTATTTTCGAGAATTGTTAGAGATGTTTATTTTTAATTAGTACTTAGATAGTTAAAGCCACCAATAGCTAAATGTAATTAGAACATTAACTGATTTTTATTATAATTGGTTTATCTTTATATTATTTTAGATCTCATAGTTTGATTTTAGAAATAAATTCATTTCATTATGAAAGCGGAAACTCTCATTAATTTAGTTCAATTATGTGAGTTTGAAACGGATAACTTTTATTTTCGAGGTGAATCCCGATTAGACGAATCGTAGATCGCATCAAGGGTTAAGATTTTTCTGTCATGAGTAGTGTTGAGACGAAAATTTGAACTTAGTTAATATATATTATCACTCTCGCTTACCGAAGACAACACTCTCGTTTACGTCTCTTGTGTGTGCAACGAAAAATTACTCTATGTGATGTAAAGTGCAAAAAGTTGAAGCAAGCGGATGTGCTTAATGATTTTAAAACTCTGATGTTTTATCCTGGTGAGCGCGAAGATTGTGACTTAGAAGTATTTCATAAGCGCGAGTTGAGCTTCAAGAAAGTTTAACAGCTGAAAATACACGAAAAGGGCCTTATTTAATGGTATCTGGTGAGGAAGATAGCTCCTTTAGAATATGAGTGATAATTGTGAAATGCAGGAGATTTAATTATTTTTTCATTCTAAATGTTTCAGCGAACTTTCTGAAGAAAATGAAGCCCATCACATTAAACAAGGATTTTTAAAGATAAGTAAATTTTCTTTGAAGAAATCGATTTCATGAAAGGAAAATCTCTGAAAACATTACACTGTCACTTTGTCTCGACCCAGTAGGAATTGAACCTACAAACTTAGGCCCAGGCATTTCAATATATGACAAGACATAATGATTTCAGAAGCTATGCTATTTTTGGCGATCGATTATCCACATGAGGAATTTGAGATCGAGGAGAGATGGCATTCGTGAGGGTCGTTCTAAAGAAAGCTAACTCTGATTTTTGCAAGGTTATAAGAAAATCACGGATATCTCTGTTTACATGTTACTTTTACATATCAAACTTAAAGACCACCATTTTAAAATCTCGGTTTTACCCAATTTACCTCTTTTACTCAACTTAACTTTGCTATTTGACAGAAAATTATTTTTGCTGTTTGACAAAAAATCATTTAAACAATTTAACTTCCTCATTTTCAGAGTTATCTAACATACTATTAGTTATCAACTGTTATGTACACATCCCACAAAGCAATGTCTTCTTAAAATACTAAAGAAAGTTAAATATACATTGAAGGAAATTTTCAAACATCATTTAAAATAACAACAAACTCGATGTTAAGAGGTGAACGAAAAAAAAAAAAAATATATATATATAAGACAAAATAAATAAAAATGAAGAATTTGAATTATTAACAGAAAAAATTTACAAATGAACAAAAATGTATTAAAAGATTGGTTAAAAGATTTTTCCAAAGTTTTCAAAAAGCTTTTGAATATTTACAACATAACAAAAATTTTGCATTCTCAAGCTAACAAATAAAAATAACCATTGAATGATACAAATAACATTTCGGTAGGCAAAATTTGAGAGTCCTTGTTTTCTAAGAAGGTTTGTTTAATTTCTTTAAAGCTCATAAAAATCGCAGGAGGTGAACTCATGCTTGGAAGAAAGAATGATGAAAGTCCTAAAGTTTTTGAAAAATATGTGAATTGAACACTTGCTTCGAAAAAAGAAGGATGACAATCCTCGGTTTGTTAGAAGATTTGCTTGATTTCTTAAATGTTTTTGGTAATTGCACGGTTTAAACACATGCATGAAAGAAAGGACGATGATACTCCTTGGATAATTCATGAGAACTAATTTAAAAATATATGTTAGTTAACAAAACAAAGTTTTTGAGAAAATTAAGTTAAAAAATTTAAGGTAAGAAGAAAAAAATAAGTTTAGAAAAAAAAATGAAGTAGAGGAAAAAAAAACTTATGAAAAAAAAAAACTTATGAAAAAAAAAACAACTTAAGAAAAATATTATTAGTTTGAACGTTTGTAAAATTTGATCGTTTTCTGTTTTAACTCATGAATGAATTCATCCTACCATTCAATTGTTTATCCTGCCAACCATATGTTTATTCATCACATAACCAACCAAGTTCTAACCACAGCAAACGATTATTTATAGTATTAACGATTTATTTCTGCCCAAGTGCAGAAAATAAACCGATGACATAATCGAAAAATAAGGGAATATCAAATAGAATTTGTTGTAACTTGAAGTAGACAAACATTTTTGAAAAAATAAACTTAGACTCAGAAACTCATTTATCATAGAGTTCGAATGAAAATTTGAAAAGTTTGCTCATTTCCCGCAAAAACTCACTTATGCATTTTTGGACATACGTAAAAATCACCACAATGTTATATTTAAATTAATTAAATTCTTACTATTTCACATTAGTTTGCAATATAAGTAACTTGAAATATTTCTTTGCTAACAAGGGTTAACACTATTTTGACTTAAAAATTTCTTTTGCAGATTTTCTATGATAAACCTTTTACCATTTTCAGTTCAACTTGGTTTCATGAAACATATCTGCAGAACTTTAATTTTTACTCTGTTAGTTTATTATTTCAAATTTTCGTTGAATAGTTCCATTATTATTTGTAATAAATAATTACATACTATAACAATTTAATTTTAAAACACTGAAATTCTAACATCTAACTTATTTAAAATCATAAAATATTCAACACTTACCTAAAGCACCAGCTAACTCAAAAGACGTGCGTCTCACACAACGACATGGAATGAAATGAGAGAATGTTATCAGGGAGACCGGATGTCACGTGAATACTTCCTGCCGTTTGATTGGATGATGCGCACTCACGTGATTCCTTATCAGTGGCGTCATCACCTAGATAAGAACAAGTAGATAAGCAGCTTTCGCGGCATTTTCATCAATGTTTTCGAGTGAGTGGACATGCATGCTTGTCTCTGCTATCTATGTCTTGTCTAAACTCGTCCAAACTTGTCTAAAGCTGTTTGTACTTGTCTAAACTTGTTGTTGCTTCTTTGTTACCTAGTTTATTTTTAATTACTATGCTAGATTAGATTATTGAAACAATTAATTACTAATAATAATTATATGATTTCCGTTAATTCATAATTATATTAATTAAAAAATTATTCCTGTTTGAGAAAACATGAAAGAAAGATGGATGAATGGCTTTGCATATTTTCTGAGAACTTAGTCAAACAAAATCTGATTTCTCAAATATTTATATTTTTGTTAGATTAGATAATTGAAACAAACAATTGCTAATGGTAATTAAATTATTTTCGGTAATTAATAATCATATTAATTACAATAATAATTGATTTATATATGAATTAATTCATAATACATAGTATCGATTTTAGAAATAACTTAAATTTCTATTGCAAGCGAAAAAGAAAACTTCAAATCTGTACGTGTGTTAGAAAATTCTTATGTGTGGAAACTAGAAAGGAAGAACGATGACAACCGTTGGATGCGTCTTGAAAACTTACTCATGAAAAATCTGATTTCTTTTAACTCTTGAATAATGTATGATTAGTGTTTGCTTGAAATATCCAAGGAGTCTCATCATTTTTTTCTAAAATAATATAAAGATAAACCAATTATAATAAAAATCAGATAATGTTCTAATTACATTTAGCGGTTGGTGGCTTTAACTATCTAAGTACTAATTAAAAATAAACATCTCTAACAATTCTCGAAAATAACATTTACATTTCAGGGAAGGTAACAAATACAAGATTACACAAGGTGAGGATAAGAGGTAGGACGATTCTCTCGAAAAACACGATAAGAACATACTCGTTAAACTAGGAAATGTTATCGTTCATTGATATCGAATCACGTGGTTGTGCTATTCACCAATCGGCTGTCACGTGATATTATGTTAACTGATATGAAATTCACCATCTTTTATTTTTCCTTATTTCACGTTGAGCGAGTGATGAATGCAGACGCATTTAAATCAAGCGGTTTAAGGTATGTTTAATTTTTCTCTTTATATGTAAAACGTAAAAATAATTCTTCCACTTACATAATACGAGAAGGGGGGAATTTGAAAGGTAATTTATTTCGCTTTATTTACTGGCAACACCATATGCTAAAATATCTTTTCTTCGAAAGGTTTCTAAATGTCGATGAAATTAAATATATGTCTATACCCTGCAATATGCATAGCAAGTGTTTAAAATTTCATTCGCGGAAATGTTGTTAAATTCGTAGTTATCATTATTCATGAACCTATTAAAAGAAAAAATCACTTTAATATTTAAACTGTTTTTCAATTCTCTCCCTTTTTTACCAATGGGAATTCTTCTTTTGACACGATGAAATTTCTGTGTGAATCCAGCGAATGAAAGATACTTCTTCAAAGATTCAAAATCAAGTATAAGTTCTTTCTAACCGATGATCAGGCCCCCTACCTGCTGGGTTGCCCCAGCGGACCGGGTTTCATACCTGATATTGAGCAAGAAACCACATTTTTCAAGAATAAGTTCTCATGAACTACCCAAGCACTTTCATCGTTCTTCCTTTCAAGCAAACATTTATTAAATATTTTTCAAAAACTATTAGACAAGAAATTTTTCAAGAATGAGTTTTCATAAACTAACAATGATCTCTCATCGTTATTTCTTGCAAGTATTCTCAATCATATACCCATCTTTTAAAACAAAGTCACAAAAATGACTTCTGGAAAAAAGGGACAGTGAGGATAATATTATTTTTAATGACATTCTTTTTTTGTGTGTGGTGTTTTATCCAAAGACGACGGGGGTGGTGGCAGTTCATCAAACTATCAAGACTCAGTTATCAAGAAATCATATCTTTAAAACATTTTTCAAGAATTTTAAGAAATAAAGGACTGTCATCGTTTTTCCAATCATGATAGTGAATGAAACCAAGGACTATCATCGATTTCCATTCATAAGAATGGATGAAACCAAGGACTATCGTCTTTTTTCCAATCATGATAATGAATGAAGCCAAGGACTATCATCGTTTATCCTACAAAATCCTTGCTGCAAAAAAAATTATAAAACAACCTCCTTTCAAAGGTGTTAATACAAAAACTTCTTCCATTATTGTTAAAGTGCTTAATTGCGAGAAAATAATTTCATCGAGACATGAAAACGATTTCAAGTCTTTCAATATTTTTCGGTGGTGTGAAAATTTTCATAGTTGTAGAAATTTTCAAGGGTATATCGTAAATAAATGAAGCTTTTTGCAAACAATTTCATAATTTCATCTTGGACACGAGGGGAGAATAAAAAGCAAGTCTTCTACAAGTGATGTAAATATTTTCCAGCAATATTTTTCAGCATGCATAAATTTTCAAATATGTGAGAAAAATAATTTCTACAAATAATTAGAACAATTTCAGATTTTTTAAATATTTCTTCGAGCAAAACAAACAAACAAACAAAAAATCAACCAAGTTAAATTTAATTGCTGACATGTCTAATGTCATATTTTCTTTCTATATCTTTGCCATTAGGAAAATTCCAAAAGAAAAAAAAAAAATCGTATGATAAACATGATGTTTGAAACAAGATATCTGAAAAATTATATATGTTTCATTAAACGCGATTCAGTGTTAACAGTGTTAAATAATAAAGCAGTGAATGGCTTTCACAATTATTCAACCATTGCTAATCAATAGTTAAATGATAACTTTTAAAATTATCATCGGGACAACATTCTCTCGAAAAGATAAACTTAAGCAAGTCCGAACATGGTTATCTGAGAACGTAGATTATTCAATGAGTTAAGATTAGATAAAACCTTTGAAAGGCATGAGAAATCCACCAGGTAACATGTTCAAACAAACTTCAATTCTTACTGAAATGTAGAGAAATTTCAAAACTATTATATGAAAATTTCTTCAGAAAATGTTAGTGGGTGAATATTGCGTAATTCAAATAAGTTTATGATAAAGTGTTCAACGAGTCAAAAAATTTATTTGAATGAAACTATTTCAACTATGTTATATGTATAACGTTAAACTTGGGTATTTACTCACACAATCAAGTAGAATAAGACATATTTAGGTAAGTGTAGGTATAACTCGTTAGGTAAATTCACTGTTACAAATCTCTTAAATCAAATATTTTATGTCTTACATTTTCCGTTAACTAAGCCAATGGATTAATTTTCTTCTAGCATGTTAATCACAATGTTTAAAAACTTAACTAAGTTTCACTATGTATAAGATGATATGCTAATTAAGTAACTGGGAGTAGGTGAAAGAATTTTCATACAGTATCGGGGGTCAATATCATTCCACATCCATTGTGGAAAAGTAATTTTTCACATTATTATTTAAGTGTTTATACAGAAAAACTATGTTAAATTGTTGAATGTCGATATAATTATATTAATACATGGAAATTATTCCAGAGAGAAACATTCGCCTTGCATACAATAATACAAATGAAAATCAAATTTTAAAGTAATTGCTTAAAAGGCGCAAAGGCCAACATAGTGAAAAAGATTCCAAGCCGGGACTCGAACCCGGGCCATCAGTATAGCGCACTGACGTTCTACCGACTAAACCACTTGGAACGATACCTAGCTCGGAAAATTTCTCACTATTATAAGTTGGCAAGGCTACAAACGCAGCACAAGATGGAACATTTATCGTGAGTCCCCGACCAGGGACAAACACGAAACATAGTTAAATCCAGCATCGATAGAAACTATATTAATACATGGAAATTATTCCAGAGAGAAACATTCGCCTTGCATACAATAATACAAATGAAAATCAAATTTTAAAGTAATTGCTTAAAAGGCGCAAAGGCCAATATAGTGAAAAAGATTCCAAGCCGGGACTCGAACCCGGGCCATCAGTACAGCGCACTGACGTTCTACCGACTAAACCACTCGGAACGATACCTAGCTCGGAAAATTTCTCACTATTATATGTTGGCAAGGCTACAAACGCAGCACAAGATGGAACATTTATCGTGAGTCCCCGACCAGGGACAAACACGAAACATAGTTAAATCCAGCATCGATAGAAACTATATTAATACATGGAAATTATTCCAGAGAGAAACATTCGCCTTGCATACAATAATACAAATGAAAATCAAATTTTAAAGTAATTGCTTAAAAGGCGCAAAGGCCAACATAGTGAAAAAGATTCCAAGCCGGGACTCGAACCCGGGCCATCAGTATAGCGCACTGACGTTCTACCGACTAAACCACTTGGAACGATACCTAGCTCGGAAAATTTCTCACTATTATATGTTGGCAAGGCTACAAACGCAGCACAAGATGGAACATTTATCGTGAGTCCCCGACCAGGGACAAACACGAAACATAGTTAAATCCAGCATCGATAAAAACTATATTAATACATGGAAATTATTCCAGAGAGAAACATTCGCCTTGCATACAATAATACAAATGAAAATCAAATTTTAAAGTAATTGCTTAAAAGGCGCAAAGGCCAACATAGTGAAAAAGATACCAAGCCGGGACTCGAACCCGGGCCATCAGTATAGCGCACTGACGTTCTACCGACTAAACCACTTGGAACGATACCTAGCTCGGAAAATTTCTCACTATTATATGTTGGCAAGGCTACAAACGCAGCACAAGATGGAACATTTATCGTGAGTCCCCGACCAGGGACAAACACGAAACATAGTTAAATCCAGCATCGATAGAAACTATATTAATACATATGTATTAATATAGTTACACCACTTATATAAAAATTGTTACCTTGTGTTGCCATACAATTCTTCAAAAAAGAATAAAACTAAAACCATTAACATTAAATATCATACACTGCATATATAAAAATCGTTACCTTGTGTTGCCATACTATTCTTCAAAAAAGGATAAAACCATTGACATAATATATCATTCACCACTTAAATAAACTGTTTATATATATATATATTTTTTTAGACTTAAACTAAAATTAATGACATTACTAATTCTTTTAAGTGTTTATCTGTAACCGACACTGATTTTTAACGTATATTAAGGGATGTGCTGTTTCTAAACATTCAGTTTCCAACTGATTTTTGTTCTAACTTCATCTAATGTTACCCTTATTTTTTGAAAATGGGTTCTGTCGTAAATATGTTAAAAAGATCTTCCGACAAAGTGGCTTCTTCTTCAAAGTATCAACGTTTAGAAGAACCTAATGATCCCACTTCTGCGAGTGAATTAAATATGCCTAGATTGGAAATTCCTAATTTATTAAACACTGACTGTGGGACAACATCACGTGATTTATCCACTACTGATTACTCACCGAATGTGAAATCTGAAATCGATATGAATTTTTTTATCCCTAACTTTGGTGATGATACTACATCTTCCGAGAATTCATGCCAAGAGTCAATTTCTGTCGAGGACTATTTGAATATGTTTTTCAAAGACATGAATTTTGAATCCGCTTTAACCTCGACCCCAGCTAGTAACATAATTTCCCAAGACGAATTCTTTCAAGAACCTACTATTGGCCAAGAGGTTTCTGACTCCCAACCAAACAACCTTTCACAAGCAAGTGATGAATTACAAAGCACCACCCCACCTACGAATGTCATTCCACAGTCTAAAACTACCAAATCCAGTCATCCTATTGTATTTAGAGAAGAACTCAGTGACTGTATCTTTTTAATTTTAAAATTGCATAATAGACAATTTCATATTCATATTCGAGAGTTTAAGCGCAGTGAGCTTACTAGTGAAGAAATTCTAACGAAAAATGGAATTATTATGGATGTTAACAGCTGGTTCGAATTTTGCAAGAAAATTTTTTCATTTAATTTGAGATATAAAAGTTCCTCATTTGTTTCTAATAACATTATATTAGTGTTAAATTTTAATAATTCTATCATGCGAATTAAAAATTTAAAGAATTATTCTCACATTGACTTAAACGAGCATCAATTGGTGAAATTAAAAGAAAAAATACATGGTTTGAATAAGGAACTTCTTCAGCGTATATATGTAAACCATATACCAAGCTTAATTAGGCAGAAATGTATCATTGGTCATATATCTACAGAAAATGAACTCATGTTGCAATCTAAACTTATAACATGTATTGAGAATAATATATTTGACTATACTAAACCGCATTTTTGAATGTGGTGGATGTATTTTTAATCAGAAATCTCAAAACTCTCATTCCTGTTTTATATTAAATAATCGACAAAAATTTGAAAAACTAGGAGACATGTTATTAACACTTATAGATTTAGATTTTGTTATTTCCTCATTTTTAAAAGGAGTGGATTGTGTTAGTGAAAACTTTTTATCAAACATTCATGTAGAAACAATTCAAAACGAATTGTTTAAAACAATAAAATAAAATGTATTGCTATCCTTTTAAATACATGTGTGTTTATTTTTCCAATGTGTATGTTTATTTTGTTGTGTCTTTTAGAACTTTTAATAGAGTGTTAGACTTAAACTTGCATATATATAACTAAAGAAATCAACAATTCTTTAGTAATTAAAGAAACACAAGTTTAAAATATTAAACTAATAATCTTAATACTATAATTTCTACTTTATAAAATAGAAAAAATATATAAAACTTAATTATATAAAAAAAAGTTTTCAATAATAATAATGATAATCAGTTTACAAAATTAAAAAGTTAAAAAAAATTAAGAAACTCAATTAAAAAAAATATTTGAAAAGTTTAAAAAAAAAGTTTTAAAAAAAAATTAAAAAAATTAAAAAGTTTACAAAATTAAAAAGTTAAAAAAACTTGAAAAAAACTCTGAAAAAAATTAAGTTATCAAAATTTAAAAAAGAAATTAAAAAAACTTAATAAATTAAGTTTTCAAAAGTGAGTTTACCTATCCGTATATCTATGCATGTATGTGACTTTCATTATGTTTTAGTTTAATACTTCTTTTTATCCTATAAATGTGTTAGATTCATATATACTTAATAAAAATATTTGTAAGTAAAATTAAAAAACAAAAATAACTTATCAAAATATAAAGAAATAAAAAAATGTTTTCAAAATTAAAAAAAAAAACTTTATAAATAAAAAAAGTTTTCAAAATTAAAAAAAAAAAAAGTTTTCAAAATAAAAAAAAAATTGTAAGTAAAAAAAGTTTTTAAAAAAATGTATTAAAAAGTTTACAAAATTAAAAAGATAAAAAAAAATCTTTGAAAAAAGTTTTCAAAATTAAGTTATCAAATTTTTTTAAAAAAAATAAAAAACTTAATAAATTATGTTATCAAAAGTCAGTTTACCTATCTGTATATGTATGTGACTTTCATAATTAAAAAAGTTATCAAAAAGTTCAATTAGATTGCAAATAGAAGTATACAATCAATCGTATATCAATCAGTCATAGCAATTAATTAATCAATCAATCATATCAATTAACCAATCAATCATATCAATTAATCAATAAATCAAACCAATCAATCAAATCATATTAATCAACCAAATACTAATATCAATCAACCAAACAATAATATCAATCAATCATATCGATCAATAAATCATACTAATCATATCATTCAATCATAAAAATCATATTAATTAATCAATCAATCATATCAGTCAATCATATCAATCAACCAATCGTTCATATCAGTCAATCATATCGATCAACCAATCATTCATATCAGTCAATCCAATCAATCAATCATATTAATCAATCATATCAATCATATTAATCATATCAATTAAGATATCAAATACAAGTATTCATACAAGTCAATCATATCAATTGCAGTTCAAGTATTACAAGTTAGCATAATAACATTATAAGAAAGTTTTGAATTAATACAATGATTAACTACCAACATTTTGTAACAGCACTTTTTTTCAAAAGCAATGTATGAATATATTTTTTAGTTTCAAAAAATATTTAAAATGCTTTTGAAAGTTAACAAAATTATTTTTCAAATGTGTTAAAAATATTACAAGCTGCTAAAACCTACAATTTATCAAGAGTGTGTTGACCTATATTTCCTTTCTATTTGCATTTGAGTACATGTATACGGATTCCTCCTTTCAATTATGTTCTGTAGTATACACTTCAAAAATATATATAAAAAAATTAAATTAAAATATTCTTTAGTTATTAAAAAGTTAAAAAAATTAGCAATTTTTAATATTATAAGATAACAAAAATTATTTTATAATTTATTAAAAGTGAATTTACCTATCTCTATATATGCGTTTAACTTTCATTTTGCTTTAGTTTAATAATACAAAACTTCTTTATGTTAACATCCTACCCACATTTTATTCTATAGTCATACACATCGAAACGAAAAAAACAAAAACAATCTATTATTAAATTCTTCAATTTAAAATTTTAAGACATATATACTTAAACATTCATATAAAAAAATAATGAACTTACCATACTTAAATTTAGAAAAGAGATTATCTTATCACGTGGTAGATTGTGACGTAATCAATTAGATATCACGTGCCTCCCTCGTGTCTTTTGATTGTCTTATCTACAACCAGGTTGTATTATCAATCACGTGATCTAACTGATATGAGTCTTTACCAAGACTGATATGAGTCTTTACCAAGACACTAGCCATTTTCACTTCAGTCATCGAATATATAGGTCGGTTATTTTCTTGAAAGTCTTTTATTTTGTGGAATCTTAAGCAACATAATACCATATATTTGCAAACAAAATCCTATTAAAATCTTACTCACAATTGTGAATAAAGATTGATTTTCATACTGTTTAAGTATAATCATTGATTATTTAACTGGATAATAATATTTTTAGAAGTAACTTAAATTTCTTATAAAAGCGGAAGTATTTATTGCATCATTCATAGAATTCAAGTTTGAATAGTAACCAAGTTTTTTAAACTTTTATAAACCCTTTATACTAGAATATATACTAGTTTTTAGTAAGTACTAGTATATACTAAATACTAGTATAAATTACAAAAGTTTAAAAAACTTGGTTAATATTCAAGCTTGAATTCTATGAATGATGCAATAAATACTTCCGCTTTTATAAGAAATTTAAGTTACTTCTAAAAATATTATTATCCAGTTAAATAATCAATGATTATACTTAAACAATATGAAAATCAATCTTTATTCACAATTGTGAGAAAGATTTTAACAGGATTTTGTTTGCAAATATATGGTATTATGCTGCTTAAGATTCCACAAAATAAAAGACTTTCAAGGAAATATACGACCTACATATTCCATGAATGAAGTGAAAATGGCTAGTGTCTTGGTATAGACTCATATCAGTTAGATCACGTGATTGATAATACAACCTGGTTGTAGATAAGACAATCAAAAGACACGAGGGAGGCACGTGATATCTAATTGATTACGTCACAATCTACCACGTGATAAGATCATCTCTTTTCTAAGTTTAAGTATGGTAAGTTCATTATTTTTTTATATGAATGTTTAAGTATATATGTATTAAAATTTTAAATTGAAGAATTTAATAATAGATTGTTTTTGTTTTTTTCGTTTCGATGTGTATGACTATAGAATAAAATGTGGGTAGGATGTTAACATAAAGAAGATTTGTATTATTAAACTAAAGCAAAATGAAAGTTAAACGCATATATAGAGATAGGTAAATTCACTTTTAATAAATTATAAAATAATTTTTGTTATCTTATAATATTAAAAATTGCTAATTTTTTTAACTTTTTAATAACTAAAAATATTTTAATTTAATGTTTTTTATATATATATTTTTGAAGTGTATACTACAGAACATAATTGAAAGGAGGAATCCGTATACATGTACTCAAATGCAAATAGAAAGGAAATATAGGTCAACACACTCTTGATAAATTGTAGGTTTTAGCAGCTTGTAATATTGTTAACACATTTGAAAAATAATTTTGTTAACTTTCAAAAGCATTTTAAATATTTTTTGAAACTAAAAAATATATTCATACATTGCTTTTGAAAAAAAGTGCTGTTAAAAAATGTTGGTAGTTAATCATTGTACTAATTCAAAACTTTCTTATAATGTTATTATGCTAACTTGTAATACTTGAACTGCAATTGGTATGATTGATTTGTATGAATACTTCTATTTGATATCTTAATTGATGTGATTAATATGATTGATTGATTGATTGATATGATTGATTAATATGATTGATTGATTGGATTGACTGATATGAATGATTGGTTGATCGATATGATTGACTGATATGAACGATTGGTTGATTGATATGATTGATTGATATGAACGATTGGTTGATTGATATGATTGATTGATTAATTAATAGGATTTTTATGATTGAATGATATGATTAGTATGATCTCTTGATCGATAAGATTGATTGATATTATTGTTTGGTTGATTGATATTAGTATTTGGTTGATTGATATTATTGTTTGGTTGATTGATATTAGTATTTGGTTGATTAATATGATTTGATTGATTGGTTTGATTTATTGATTAATTGATATGATTGATTGGTTATTTGATATGATTGATTGATTGATTAATTGCTATGACTGATTGATATACGATTGATTGTATACTTGTATTTGCAATCTAATTGAACTTTTTGATAATTTTTTAATTATGAAAGTCACATACATATACAGATAGGTAAACTGACTTTTGATAACATAATTTATTAAGTTTTTTTATTTTTTTTTTTTAAAATTGATAACTTAATTTTGAAAACTTTTTTCAAAGATTTTTTTTTCTCTTTTTAATTTTGTAAACTTTTTAATACATTTTTTTAAAACTTTTTTTGCTTACAATTTTTTTTTTAATTTTGAAAATTTTTTTTAATTTTGAAAAATTTTTTTATTTATAAAGTGTTTTTTTTTTAATTTTGAAAAAAAAATTTTATTTCTTTATATTTTGATAAGTTATTTTTTGTTTTTTAATTTTACTTACAAATATTTTTATTAAGTATATATTAATTTAACACATTTATAGGATAAAAAGAAGTATTAAACTAAAACATAATGAAAGTCACATACATGTATAGATATACGGATAGGTAAACTCACTTTTAAAAACTTAATTTATTAAGTTTTTTTAATTTTTTTTTTAATTTTGATAACTTAATTTTTTTCAGAGTTTTTTCAAGTTTTTTTTCACTTTTTAATTTTGTAAACTTTTTAATTTTTTAATTATTTTTTTAATTTTTTTATAAAGATTTTTTTTAACTTTTTTTTTTAACTTTTCAAATATTTTTTTTTAATTGAGTTTCTTAACTTTTTTTAACTTTTTAATTTTGTAAACTGATTATCATTATTATTATTGAAAACTTTTTTTATATAAATAAGTTTTATATATTTTTTCTATTTTATAAAGTAGAAATTATAGTATTAAGATTATTAGTTTAATATTTTAAACTTGTGTTTCTTTAATTACTAAAGAATTGTTGATTTCTTTAGTTATATATATGCAAGTTTAAGTCTAACACTCTATTTAAAGTTCTAAAAGACACAACAAAATAAACATACACATTGGAAAAATAAACACACATGTATTTAAAAGGATAGCAATACATTTTATTTTATTGTTTTAAACAATTCGTTTTGAATTGTTTCTACATGAATGTTTGATAAAAAGTTTTCACTAACACAATCCACTCCGTTTAAAAATGAGGAAATAACAAATCTAAATCTGTAAGTGTTAATAACATGTCTCCTAGTTTTTCAAATTTTTGTCGATTATTTAATATAAAACAGGAATGAGGGTTTTGAGATTTCTGATTAAAAATACATCCACCACATTCAAAAATGCGGTTTAGTATAGTCAATATATTATTCTCAATACATGTTATAAGTTTAAATTGCAACATGAGTTCATTTTCTGTAGATATATGACCAATGATACATTTCTGCCTAATTAAGCTTGGTATATGGTTTACATATATATGCTGAAGAAGTTCCTTATTCAAATCATGTATTTTTTTTTCTTTATTTTCACCAATTGATGCCCGTTTAAGTCAATGTGAGAATAATTCTTTAAATTTTTAATTCGCATGATAGAATTATTAAAATTTAACACTAATATAATGTTATTAGAAACAAATGAGGAACTTTTATATCTCAAATTAAATGAAAAAATTTTCTTGCAAAATTCGAACCAGCTGTTAACATCCATAATAATTCCATTTTTCGTTAGAATTTCTTCACTAGTAAGTCCACTGCGCTTAAACTCTCGAATATGAATATGAAATTGTCTATTATGCAATTTTAAAATTAAAAAGATACAGTCACTGAGTTCTTCTCTAAATACAATAGGATGACTGGATTTGGTAGTTTTAGACTGTGGAATGACATTCGTAGGTGGGGTGGTGCTTTGTAATTCATCACTTGCTTGTGAAAGGTTGTTTGGTTGGGAGTCAGAAACCTCTTGGCCAATAGTAGGTTCTTGAAAGAATTCGTCTTGGGAAATTATGTTACTAGCTGGAGTCGAGGTTAAAGCGGATTCAAAATTCATGTCTTTGAAAAACATATTCAAATAGTCCTCGACAGAAATTGACTCTTGGCATGAATTGGAAGATGTAGTATCATCACCAAAGTTAGAAATAAAAAAATTCATATCGATTTCAGATTTCACATTCGGTGAGTAATCAGTAGTGGATAAATCACGTGATGTTGTCCCACAGTCAGTGTTTAATAAATTAGGAATTTCCAATCTTGGTATATTTAATTCACTTGCAGAAGTGGAATCATTAGGTTCTTCTAAACGTTGATACATTGAAGAAGAAGCCACTTTGTCGGAAGATCTTTTTAACATATTTACCACAGAACCCATTTTCAAAAAATAAGGGTAACATTAGATGAAGTTGGAACAAAAATAAGTTGGAAACTGAATGTTTAGAAACAGCAATATACGTTATAACCTTAATATACGTTAAAAATCAGTGTCGGTTACAGATAAACACTTAAAAGAATTAGTAATGTCATTAATTTTAGTTTAAGTCTAAATATATATATATATATATATATATATAAACAGTTTATTTAAGTGGTGAATGATATATTATGTCAATGGTTTTATCCTTTTTTGAAGAACAGTATGGCAACACAAGGTAACGATTTTTATATATGCAGTATATGATATTTAATGTTAATGGTTTTAGTTTTATTCTTTTTCGAAGAATTGCATGGCAACACAAGGTAACAATTTTTATATAAGTGGTGTATGATATTTAATGATAATGATTTTAGTTTTATTCTTTTTTGTTTCGAAGAATTCAATGGCAACACAAGGTAACAGTTTTTAAAAAAGTGGTGAATGATATATTATGTTAATGGTTCTACGCTTTTTTAAAGAATTGTATGGTAATAAATGATAATATTATTATTAATAAACTATAACAGTTGTTTATACAAACGACAAGTGATATATTAAACTTTAAAAATAATTATAATAAATTAGAAATATTAAAAAATAACTAATTCAATGTATAATTTCAGACTTTCAATACAATTAATAAAAAATGGTTAACTCATTATTCATTTGATAAGAAATTGAAAAAAAAATTAAGTAAAGTCGTTATGACTTCATGAGTTATTAAAAATCACAAGTTGTTCTAACAAAAATAAAAAGACAAAAGCTTTTACATTTACACATTATTTATTCGTCATTTTCAATAGTTACCATAGTGAAAACATGAGTACATATATTTCAAAAAGGTATAAACATTTCAAATCATGTTATATTTTAAAAGTAGATAGTTTTAAATTCAATATTTTATCTAATGTCCAATTAAAACCACGTTTGGTAGACTTCTCATAGGACTTGATAATTTTTGCAAAGGCATCCTCAACATGCTCAGATAAGTTTTGATTCGTCCATTCAAGTACAGTTTTTGAAAGGAAATAGGGAGTGGCAGCCTCTAAGTCACCCTCCCGTGTTATGCGATATACAACAACTTGAACACTTGCATACCATTTCATCGATCTTTTAACTTGAATCTGATAGTTTAATTCGTTTAAAACGTCCGATTGAATACTATTAAAAAATGTGTTAAAGTCTGTAGCATTCTCCTCGTTAGAGTTGATTACAGTTTTAGTAAATATATTTAACGCATTTTGCCTTTTAAAATGCTTAACCTTCTCAAAAAACATATCTTTTAAAGAGGATGAATTATCAATTTTGGATCTAACTCTGTGTGAAGTTTTCAAATAATATAAAAAAGTTGGGATTGAATATTTCACTACGCTGAATACATTTATCCTTTTTGGAAGACTTGTGGATCTTCATGTGTTTTAATAAGTCATACTTTCTTGAGAACGCTTCACCGTACGAATCACATTTATGTTGGGAAGGAATCTTTAAATGGGATAGTTTATGACGATTCAAAATAGCCTTTCTAGAGAATGCTTTTTGGCAGATGTCACAAACAAATGGTCTTTCTTCTGAATGAATCATCAAATGTTGTTTTAAATTGCCTTTTCATGAAAAAGTATTGCTGCAAACAGTACACAAAAAAGGTGGCTTCTGTTTCTTCAGTTCTGATGAGGAGGATTCCGCTTCATTATCTGAAACGGGTTCTACTTTAGGTTGTACTGTTAATCCTATGTCTTGATCATTTAATCTTGAGGAAAAAGATTGATTATTCAAACGTGATACATCATCGCTTAACATAGTAGAATGTCCATCTTGAAAACTAGCCATATTATCCTAAGTGAAAAAAGCGTCTTCGCACACTCATATAATAGCAAACACTAACGAAAATGTCTCGTTTCATTAAATTTTATATATAATCATAAGGGGCGAATCAAAAATTATTACGATAGTGCAAATCATGTAATATGATTGGTGCAAAAATTTCAGAAAAACACGTGGCATAAAAAAGTATGTGTAGTAAGTTCACAGGAAGTGAATCAATCCAAAGGTTTTTATGTAATGTTTAAAAAGTATATGATTCATCACGTTACGTTTTTGAATTCGTCATTCTAAGGTTTTACACATTAATTTTATTAATTCAGTGAAATATATGACAAACCAATGGATTAACTCATACTAAATTTGTTAAACTGTATAAAAGAATGAGTTGAAGTGAAGCAGTAGTTTTAAAATTCATTAGAACTAGTGTAGAATCATCAAATAATTATCTATTGCAATAACAAACTATGAGTTGATTCAATTTATAATAATTGATAAATAGAAAATCTGACAAATATTTCAAACTTTCATTTAAAATCTGTAAACAAGTGAAATAATCTCTTCAATAGTTATCAATGTTTACATATTAGCTATTTTCTGTTGAAAAAAGCTGATTATACTAATCGGATGTTTGTAAAAGACAATGAGTAACGTTGATGAGAGGGTTTAGGAAGTGTATTTGAAATTTCAGATGATCAAATGAATATGATATGGTTCACAAGAAAAAGTACAATTTTAAATTTAGGTAAGAGGATTAATACTGGTAAAAACAATGTTTAATTCAAATTGTTTGGTAGTCTTCTAATCGATCTAAAAAAAATGAGTTGCTTACTAAAGAAATATCAAAAATTAATTATTTCTTCAATTTAAACATAAATTACAATAACTTCCCTAGTATAAGAAAGAGGTAGAGATAGGTATTTTAAAAAATATATAGTGTTCAAAAGTAACTTAGTAAATGATGGGACGCGGTTTGAATAGTGGATAGCTTATCAGTTACAAAAAATTAAATTTGAATCGGAGTTCGCAGGTTCGAAACCTTAGCTTGGTAAAATAATCAAACTCTCATACGCAAAATCGATAAAATCAGTTAAACTAAAAATAAAAATCATATACATTAAAGGAATTCGCAAAGTGAGCAGTTAAAATAGGTATTAATGAGTTATCTTAAGAAACCAACCTCTCTTTGCACATACAGAAGGGGGAATACAATTTTTTGTTTTGAAACACTTAAAATCTAAACATATAGACATAGTTTCTTGGCTCGATTAGCTAAGTCTTCAACATATCATCGAGCCAAGAGACTATTTTGCAGGTTCAAACCTTCCTCAAAACTTTTCAATTATAAAATACTATTTTCAATAATAAATTCGCACTACCGCATACAGATGGTAGCATCAAAAATTTTTTTCAGAAAACATAAGGCATTTTTATCTTCATTCAAATTTTAAGACAATTCAGAAAAAAGAAAAGAAATTAATCGCCCTTAAAAATTAAGACTCCCTAAAAATAAGCCCCTCTAAAAAATTAGGCCCCTCAAACTCCCTTTCGAAAATACCTACATCTCTATGTTATAGTATGATATTTCCATTTCTACTCCATGTCCATTCGAAAAAAATATAATAAATTAAGCCCCCCCCCTAAAAATAAGCCCCACTAAAATATTTAGACCCCTCAAATCGCCCTTAAAAATTAAGCCCCCCTAAAAATAAGCCCCTCTAAAAAATTAGGCCCCTCAAACTCCCTTTCGAAAATACCTACATCTCTATGTTATAGTATGATATTTCCATTTCTACTCCATGTCGATTCGAAAAAAATATAATAAATTAAGCCCCACTAAAATATTTAGACCCCTCAAACTTCCATTCGAAATCACCTAACTCACTATGTTATAGTATGATATTTCCATTTCTACTCTAAGTCTATTAAAAAAAAAAAAATTAAGCCCCCCTAAAAATAAGCCCCCCTAAAAAAATAAGCCCATCGAAACATTTAGACCCCTCAAACTCCCTTTCGAAAACTTTTAACTCACTATGTTATAGTATGATATTTCCATTCTAATACTAAATCAATTCGAAAAAAATTTAAGCCCCTCTCAAAAATTTAGCCCCCCCCCTCAAAAATTAAGTCCCCTCAAACATTTAGCCCCCTCCTACTATAGGATAAGTCTCTCTTACCATCCCCAGGTGGATTCCACCCTCCTCCTCCATCCACAATATGGATTTCTCCCTCCTCCTCAATCCACAATCCACCTGCTGGGGTCTAACTCTTCCTTTTTCCCCTACTATGGTAAAATACAAAATTTCGTCGAAATATTTTAGCCCTTTTTTTTTATTCAATTAGCCTGACCCTGACCCATTGTGACTCAAAATGACCCACTAATCAAATTTTCTTGAACATGCGATCCAGCCCAATAGTATTCTCGTGCCCGAAAACGATAGAATACAAGATTTCGTCAAAATCATTAGAGCCATTTTTTAGATAAACTTTGCTTGACCCACAGTGAACCAAAAATGACCCACTAATCGAGTTTTCTCTAATATGTGACTTATCCCATTGGTCTTCTCGAAATCGAAAACGACAAAATACAAAATTTAGTCAAAATCGTTAGAGCCGTTTTTTAGATAAAATTGGCTTGACCCATAGTGGCCCAGAAATGACCCACTAATCCAAATTTCTCGAAAATGTGACTAAGCCCAATAGTTTTCTCTTGCCGAAAAACGGTTGGATATAAAATTTAGTCAAAATCGATTGAGCCGTTTTTTAGATATAATTAGCTTGACCTTGACCAATTATGACCCAAAATAACACACTTCGAATTTTCTCTAACACGTGACCTAGTCCAATGATATTCTCGTGCCCGAAAATGATAAAATACAAAATTTCGTCAAAATCGTTAGAGCCGTTTTCTAGATAAAATTTGCTTGACGCACAGTGGCCCAAAAATGACCCACTAATCGAATTTTCTCTAATATGTGACTTAGCCCATTGGTCTTCTCGTAATCCAAAACGATAGAATACAAAATTTAGTCAAAATCGTTAGAGCCGTTTTTTAGATAAAATTGGCTTGCCCCATAGTGACCCAAAAATGAACCACTAATCGAAATTTCTCGTACATGTGACCTAACCCAATAGTTTTCTCGTGCCGAAAAACGGTTGGATATAAAATTTAGTCAAAATTGATTGAGCCGTTTTTTAGATAATTAGCTTGACCTCGACCCATTATGACCCATTATGACCCAGTAATCGAATTTTCTCGAACACACGACCTAGCCCAGTGGTCTTATCGTGCTCGAAAATGGTAAAATACAAAATTTCGTCAAAATCGTTAGAGCCGTTTTTAAGATAAAATTTACACACACACACACACAATTTTTGCTCGCAATATAGTATAAGATATGAAAATGTATGACGTTGTCATAAGACTGATGTGTTGTGTGCTCTTAATCTACTAAAAACTGTAAAATTGTCAGTAAAAATATACATATACATTTGATTTGAAATCAATTCTAATATTGATTTTTTTATTATTTTTAGTAAAAAAGTAATTTGAAATCTAAAATGGGTGTTAGTAAAAAGCTATAACTGAATTTTGCACTTATAATTGTGGTTTTTATAACTTCATTTATATGCACTTATATGAAAAATACAAAAATGACAGTTAGATATTAAGATATATATTCAAGACAAAAGAAGTTTGGGAAGTATAAATAATTTTTTCTTCATGTTATTAATATAGAATATTTATTTATTTATATTTGTTGATAGTTAAATAGCTTTTGTGATTATCCTCTCATTTATACAAAAACATTATCCATGTGACGATACAAATTTTTAAAAATCTTAATTCTTAAATGATATGACATATGAATTTTCATTTTTTTTCGGGGAGGGGGAATTTTGGGTGGAATTTTCGTAAAGCTGATACCTTAAATCTTTTTCGACATTCCACTGATTACAATGATTGTTTTGAATTTTTAGAGTAGGAGAAGATTAAAAACACAAAATACATTTAACCGAATACCGAAAAAGTTCTCAATAGCGGACACTTCGGGATTGCGGAATTTGTTCGATAATCGGAGGTGCCTACTTTTGTGAAGTAAAAATAAACAAATATGTACGCGTTTTTAATTAAAAGGGATTTTTGCTAAATAGAGTTGTCCGGAATTAGGAAATGTCCATTAACCACTATAACGATCACTTCCAAATACCGGACACCTCTATTTAGCGAACATAATGCAGGGGAGAAAAAGGGTTTGTTTGAAGCATGGGCAAACTGAGCGGCGTCCCCTTTCCTCTCCCTACTATTTTATGGGTCACAAATTAGATAAGCAATTTTTGTAAAGATAATATTTTAAATTTGTTTCGACATTGTTCTGATTATAATCAATATTTTGAACTTCTAAAGTAGAATAAGGTTAAAAAATAACTAAATTAAAAAAATCTAAATGCAGTAAAACCTCTCAATTACGAACACTTTGGGAATGCTGAATTTGTCTGCTATTCGAAGGTGTTCGCTTTTCTGAGGTAAAAATATATGTCTATGTTGAAAAAGTTGTTCGTATGAAGGTTTTGCAGTAAAACCTCAACTGAACACTCCGAAATAGAGAACTATTTAGGAAATACATTTTTTATTCACAACATGCACATTTTTTATATACTTTTACCCCAGAAAAGCAGACACCTCCGAATTGGAGGACAAATTCCCTAAGTGCCCCTTATTGAGAGGTTTTATTGTATTTAGATAAATATCTTTTTTGTTTTTAATCTTGTTCTAATCTACAAGTTCAAAGTATTGATTATAATCAGTACGATGTCGAAAAAGATATAAATTATCAGCTTTAAGAAAATAGCATACCAACTCTGGTTAATTTTTGGCCAAATTTAAAGTACAGCCCCATCTATGGGAGATGAAAGGAACTAATTTTTTATTCGCTTGAAAAAAAACTTTTCTTCGTGAGAAGCATTTTAGTCTAAACTGCACTCCTATGCGATAATTACTTGATTTTTTATTGAATTAAAAAACTGTCAGGTGCTTTTGGGACAACCTGTATTACCACTAATATATAGTACTGCACTGTATGGTATTACTTAAACAGAAAGTGGTATTATGTACCATCAAACCTAAAAAATACAGCTTTTCATAAAGATTTCCACAATTTTCGACACTAGATGATTACATGCATCTACTGTTGCATATGTTACATCGAAAAGTTATGAAACACTTACTCTATGCTACAGTTTTTCCCCAATCTCAAGGTAACCGTGTCTATACCAATTCATTCTGACTTATCTCTGAAGAATAAATATTAGACTCATATCAACAGGCATTTCGTCAAACATACACTAAAGAAAAAAGAGGGTGTGGGACTGTATCATTCCAATAAAAGGCTATGAAAAAACTTCCCTAAAAATGAATAAGTATATAAAAAAGAAGATACACATATATAGGAAAAGAAAAAGTCAACCTGATACACTGCTAAATTAAGAAATGAGACTCACAGTCACACGTATACGCAGAAAAAATGTAGTGAAAATTCTGTCAGGAGAAATTTAAAGCCTCTCTCCGCTGTTTGCTGTCACTTGACCCGTAGGCTTAGTCAAACACTATCAAGCTAGGCGTAGAGCGGGCGGCGACTACAATATTGAAGCGCAGGCTAACACGAAAGGCGTAAATTGAAGCCAGGACGCAAACAGCGGGGCAAACTAATACGACATGCTAAAAGAGAGGAGTGACTAGAAAAAAGTACATAGATCTCTGCGATTTTTTTTTTTTTTTTACCAATCATTTTTTTATAAATTTTTATACCCTTTTCTTATGAATTGGTTATTTTGATTAACACTAGCAATAACCTTTTTTTTTTGTTGTTGTTGTTACTGTAGAAATTTACTAAGCCTCTAATATAAATTTTAAAAATACTTTAAAAAAATGTACAAATTGATTTCTCATTTTACTATTATTAAAATTATTTAATATTGTATTGCAAAGTGTTAAGGCTCCTGTCCCTGCCGGCTGAGACACTCACGAGCTAATGCTAATCCTATGGGGATGGATTTTTCTAATATCTCGTTTGCATTTCGACATTTTTAAATAACTTTTTTTGCATTGGATAGTCGAGGTTCATCTCTACATCGCACCTTTTTTACTTTTTCGATTTTGGTCGCAGATATTTTTTATAAAGTTACTTTCACTTTCAAAACCGGTTCTAAAAAATTATTTTAAAATGTCGAAATGCAAACGAGCTATTAGAAAAATCCCTCCCCATAGGATTAGCATTAGCTCGTGAGTACTTTCGTCAGCAGGGACAGAAGCCTTAATCTATCTAAGAAAGTCAAAATATGCCAATAATGCAGACAAGCTTAAACTAGGGTCTTAAGTTTGGAAATGCATCATAAGTTTGGTTGGTATTATTTCATGCATTTGAATTTTTATTTAAAAAAATTACAATAACATTTTTGCGATTCAATGAAATACGAAATTTTATTAATTAATTGTTGCCTACTAATCTTTACCCACAGTTAATAATCGTATTCTATATTAACGATAACAACAACAGTATCTATATTCAAAATTTAAAAAGAAAGAAAGAAAAAGTGTTATACTGAATTTGGTTGCATTTTCCAGGTTTTTTGGCGTAAAATTTCAAGCCGCTTCATCTGCGTAAATAAATGCTATTATGAGAAAAATATGAAAAGTACATAAATAACAACTTCTCGATTAGGTAAAATTTAAATTAATTTTAGTGTTTGATTGCTATTTTACTTTACGCAAAGAACTATGTTTAACTACCTTTTAATTTGTTGCTTCTTGTTTAGATATTCAAGAAGTCATTTTCTAGTTATAAATTTTTCTCGATGAACATGAATGAAATTCCAAAATAGGACTTAGGCTTATAGCTTAGAAATTCACTTATTTAATGATGAAGCAAAACTTGCATTTTTTGGGTTCGTTCGTAGTTATATAAATACTTAGCACTTGCAGTCGTCCTCTGGTCTGTCCGTCTGTCCGCATATAACAGCACAAAAATCACCTAACCAAATGGTTTGAAATTTAATATTTATAATCGTTGCAGAATTTTGTCGCGTCATTTCAAATTTTATGAAAATCGAATCCAAACTTAAAAAGATATTAATAAAAGTTTTCTTCATTCTATTAAATCGTATCATACGTAATTAATTCAATGGTATCCCATGACAGGTAATGATTCTAGTTGCCATAGTGTTTACGTCTTATTTAAGATGGAGTCCTATTATTTCCATATTATTGAATTTAATTTATATAATCGTAATAAATTTTGTTTTTGAGGCATTCACACAAAATTTTAACTTTCAGGAATAAAAATCTGGTGAAATTAAACTTAGTAAAATAACATTTTAAACTTATAGACGAATGCCTTAATGATTCAAAAAAAATGGTCAGTAGCGAAGATTTTTTTTTTATTTAACTGAGGTTTAAGCTAAACTTGCGAGTTTAATTTTCCTTATCGTTTTACCTCTCTAATTTTTTATTTTCTTCTAAATTTTTACTTATAATGAATTTGCATAGTACCGCACAGAACATTCAAATAAGAAATAATAACAATGGTATTTTTAATACAAAATTTTGGTATAACATTGTCTTAAACGGGTGTTAAAAAAGGGGCGGTAAGGGAAAAAAAGGGGACGGTAAGGGAAAAAAGGGACGGTAAGAAAAAAAAGGGATGGTAAGGATGGGGCGGTAAGGAAAATTACCACCTATTTCTTGGCAAATCATAAGTGATACCCACAATGTTCATTGATTTTTAGAAACAATTATTTACATTGTATTAAATTAAAAAATAATTTAATTTACTTCGAAAAATGCACGAATAAAATTTGGGCACGGTAAGACTACCAATAAAGCCACGATGACTGAAATTGATATTTAAATGCTGATTTAAATTCTGCAGTAAATTTCCTGTCAAAGAATTTTAGCCATTCTTTCTCTAGCATACTTCTGCATGAAAAAAAACTTGAAAAAAATTCTGTGGCTTCATCTGAAGTGATTTTCTGTATAATTTTAGGAGAGGTACGGTAAAGAATCTAAATCTCAAGTACAGAGTTACAAAAAATAATAACAACCGTAAAAATGTGTTCAGGTTAATTTTTTGCTGCATATTTATATAAAACTATTGCCCCAGTTTCGGAAAAAAATTACATCGAATTACTTTTATTAAAACAATTTTATACAGATAGCTCCAAACTTAAAGATCAGCATCAGGGACACCGGACGTTATAGGAGTTTCCTGGTATTTGGACCCCCAACATCGTCCAAAACTTATTTATCTCGTTAATATTGTTATACAGTCAACAGAAGAATATGTACTAAGATAAAAATTATTACTCAGGGACTTAAAGGTCAAAATTATGTGAGAATGCCACATTTATGCATTATTGCATAAGAGTGCAACAGCTATTGCACCAAGATCTGAATATTTATAAAGACTATAGATATAGTACAAACACACCTCAATTGTATAGGTCAGAACTGGGAAATTTCGTTAGCGGCCACTGGCCGGTAGAACTAGTTTTTTAACTGGCCACTTTTTTAAAACTAGTGGCCACTTTTTTATTTAAAAATACTAAACAGTAAAAATTCTATAAGTATTCATCTAAAACTGAATAGCCCAAATAAATATGTTAATGTAAATATATTGGAACCAAAAAAAAGCAGAATCCTTGATGAAATGCAAGAAAATTTTATTCTCTCCTTGTAAAAAAGTGGCCGGAAGGTGGCCGCTGATAGACAATTTTTCACTGGCCACTTTTTCTCATTTACTGGCCCTGTGGCCGGTGGCCAGTGCTAATTTTGACCTTTACTCATCTTTGACATACAATGCCATCTTTGACATACAATTTTCGACTTGTTCTCTCTCTTTCCTGCCAGTTGATGCCCTATTATATCCTAGTGCAGACAAAGCGAGTTATCATTTATCTTTTAACATTAAAAAAAAGTATTCGTAAAGTTACATTATTTATCTTTTAAACTTTTAGTGATCTAGAACTTAACTGAAATCATTTATAGGCTTACTTCTAGACTTCTTTTTTAACTGGATAAGTTTAAACAGAGAGTATAAACTTAAAAAAAAAAAAAAAATAAATTCATATCAAATATTTTTAAGTGATATTTTTAATTTTTAAGTACTTTTTATTTAGATACTAGCCCCATCATCATTATTACGACCGCACGCAATTTCTTTTTCTCTGCATGTTATTCTTATAACAAATTATTACGGAAAATAAAATATCAGAATTTATATTATAGCTAGGTATGAAATCATGTACGCTGGTATGACCACGTTAGTTCTACTTCTAGAATATATTTGAATTTCAAAAATATTTAAACATTTTTATATTTGCGGGATGAAATACAGGTCCTTAATAGCATACAAGTTAATTATTTTAATTTATCATAGATTTGAGACAGAATTTGTATTTCTTATCAACCTGTTAGCGCTCAGCGTCCTATAAATAGAGCAGCTTCATTCTCCCTAGATATAATCAATTAACAAGTCTCATTGGTTTTTTTTTTTTTTTTTTTTTTTTTTTTTTTTTTTTTTTTTTTTTTTTTTGCGTACGGGCTTGTATCCCAGCATTCGTACTCACTCTTTCATTCCACTGTGAACCATATGTGAACCTAGTTTTTCCTCCTTTATTGGAGCATGAACAACGCCATTTTTTCTCCTTCTAGAGAAGATTGTTAATTTCTCCCTACAAAGTACATTAATTGATGTACTATAACTCATGTACGTACTTCCTATATGGTTACGTGGGGAACTGGGCCATGGTTTGACAATGTGACTCTGGAGATTCTGGCAATTCAGCTTCAAAAAGCTAATTTTCATTTGAATTAAAGTCTGAACTTTTGTAAATGTGTTCAGTTAGGATCCCTCTATCAGGCAGAAATGTTCAAAATTACATTTTAATATCTAAAAAATAAAAAAAATAAATATTTTTCTTTTCTTTCATTCCTCATGGCTCCAGTTGCCCCATAAAACTGGGGTAAGTGGACCAGGGGGGTCTATGTTCCACACGCGTTTTTTTTTTGTTTGTTTGTTTGTTTTAATATGGGGTATCAGGTCCTGTTTGAAAAAGTGTAAATAACTTTAAAAAAAATTTAAACCAGGAAGATCATGTAAATTATATATAAACTAAAGAGCGTTGTAAGGGAAACCTTTCCTGTCAATGTGTCTTAAAAAAAAATAAAAGTAAAATATTAGATTTATTTATTCAAAAAAACATAAAAATTAAGTAAGTACTTATGTACGTTAGTATAGGTAGTAATATAAAAGTTACATGGGTTTTTTAAGGAAAAAATATCAAGGTAAATCTATGAATAAACGGCTACGTAAGTACTTAAGTATCTCATTCTCTTTGTACTTACCTCAATCAAAGTTCGATATGTCCAATAAACATGTAGAGAATGTAACCATGTTTTTATATCAAGCAAAACTATTTTTTATTGGTTTCAATAATTTTCTAATAATCTCACTTTGCCTTATGTACGCCTCTTCATTTGTATCGTAAAATTTCGAGCTATGGCTATCACACTTAAGAAATTTGGTTTGATACCCTCAACATGCTTTTTTAAAATTTTATTATGTAATTTTAATGAGGTATTATGTAATTTTCTTTATTGCAAGCAAAAAAACAATGGAGAAATTAATATCCCGCAGTAAGGGAAACTCAAAAAAATATTTATAACTGTTGGGGATAACTGGATCTCAATGGTCACGTTACCCCTTATACATGTCCCAGTTACCCCATTCTTGAAAAATGTATGGGGTAACTGGAATCGGCCTTACATTTGAAACATGAAGTAAATATGTATGAATATCTAATAATATTAATATATTTATGTGTCTAATCTTTAAAAAAATATATTGTTTAATAAAAGTATTTACCGTATTTTAATAAAAAGCTGAGGAAGTTCAACCAAATCGACGTTTCTCTCTATTCTAAAAAAAAAGTAACTACCGCTGTCACCGCCGCCGCCGCCGGTTTTGAATTTTTTGTGACCGGAGGTCTTTCTTCGTTAATATTAAGAAAAATAATGCATACAAAAATATGAAAATCGGTAGTATTATACAAAAATGTTTGATAAACACGCTGATGCAGACAGTTTTCAGATCGAAGAATTATTTTAAGAGATATTTAATGCTAAAGTTGGACAAAATCGTTCCACTAAAAAAGTTTTATAGGAGCAAAAACTGTTCATAGGAATTTAATCATTTTTAGATCATTTTATGCGTTAGAATTTGCCGGAGTGCAGATTGCATTAATTTTTTTATTTTGACTCATTTTTTGAAGTTTTATTTCTATTTTAAATTCAGATTTTCAGCATTTCTAGAGATATTTTTAACAGATTTTAGAAAGTAATATTAATTTAAACTGTTGCCACCTGTATAAACAGCGGAAACAATAATGATTGCTTCAAAAAAAAAAATATTTATACGCGTAAATAAATTAAAAATTTATTTACACGTAACTATTATAAACAGAAAAAAACATTTGGAATTAGAATTAAATAATTATGTACAAAAAGCAGGGACTTATTAAAAATTACGTCATAAAAACTATAATTACACGTGAATTTTAAGAGAGAAAGGAATTTGTAAAACAATAAATTTATTAACATGCGTTAGAAGTCTTAAATAGGAGAAATTACGTCATATTTACGTCACATTACAGTTATTACATAAAATGAACACAAAATAATATTGCAAAACGGTTTAAATTTAGAAATTGTGCTAGACATTTAATGATATTTTAAGAGGATACTTTTCAACTATTTTTGTTAGGAAAGCGCAAATAATATTTCATTTCTAACACAAGTATTTTCATGTGAATATTAAAAAGAGAAAGAATAGTTTGGTCAAAATTACGTCAGATTAAAAACGATTAATTTAAAATGTCTCATTTAAAAGAACTTTCTTTTCACTTTGTTAAAAAATACCAGGAGACAAAGACTCTGTTTACTTAATTCTTTTTATATTAGCTTATTTTGAAATGTTGTTACACGTGTCTACGTCCTCAAGTTATTTTTATTTCGACGTTTTATTTGTATTTTAATTAATGTTGTACTAATTTATTTGTTTTTTCGTTATTTAAAATAAAAATTATGTCAATTTGTATAATTTGGCGAGTGGTTTGGCGATTTATATAATTTGGCGAAATGGGTCGATGGGATAATCAAGTAGTACCGCAACGGATTTGGCGTTAAAATTCCCCAATCAAAGAGAAATGAATAGAAATCCGTTTATAGAGAGATCGCCACTGTTTTTTAAATTATAATTCAATCTTTCGAAATCTTTTTAAAGCCGATCAAATTAGCGTACATTTAGAGTCTACGGTGTCTGAACGGGAGTTGGCGAGCGTAACTCGTAGGGGGCCTAGCCCCCTAGTTTTTTTAAAAAAAAGAAGCCCAGATTTTCGGCAATATGTCACACCAAAGACAGGGTTGTGTTTGAGTTGACACAGATTGTTTTAAGAAGTAGAGATGGGGGTGCAATGTTGACAGCAGCTAAAACTTAAAATACATCAACTTTTTTTTTTTTTTTTTTGTTATAAAACAGTCTATGTCCAGTTACCTGGTGGGTCCAGTTACCCCAGCTTACCCTACGTCCTGCCGCAGAAGAAAGATTTCCTTCTGCTATCGTAGTGGTAGGACGTGTTGTTGATCTCCGTTAAAAAATTAGTAACAAAAAATACGAAACGCATTAACCAGAACCCGACTAACTCTTCATGGAGCCAAGAGCAAAAATTCATTTGGGGGCACCTATGACATTTTTTTCTTGTTGTCTACAATTTATACTTATTTTAAGGCGGGGGGGTGGGGGAGAGAACACTGTATTTTAGGTTTTGGGGGTTCTTTTACACATGGATTATGATGCAGCTACCCTGTTTGCCCTTGCGGTAATCAGGAGCTGAGCTAATGTTAACTACTTCTTTTTTGTAAGAATATCTTTCCTTGGTATTATGAGGCAAAACTTCAGAAATTCGTATTTAATGACACTCTAACCATATTCTTAAAAAAAAAAAAAAAAAAAAAAAAAAAAAAAACATGTAACTTAAATTCAAACTTAAAAAAAAAAAAAAACCTGGGCTAGAAATTGCTTAAGATTTATGCAGGAAAAGCGTAATTTTTATGCATGAAAAGCGTTTTTAATTTCAAGCAATTTTTCTCTTTTAATTATACATTTGCATTGACATATCTTTTTTAAAAGCTTACCTTTTCATTTATTTTATTTTATTAGTGTTTATTTGGAGTTTACTTCTTGTTAGAGTTTTGTTTGCTCTTCACCTCCAAAGGTTGAACTCACTGTATAATCATAAAATCAGGCTGCCGCTGATTTTGTGATATTATTATTATTATTACTATTTGTTATTTCGCCTAGCACTATTTCAAAACAATAAATCTTCGTGGTATATTTCTACTAATTTTAAAATTTGATTATTACTGTGTAGAAATAGTGGTATAGACAAAATAATTAAAGAAAAAATCTGCAGTGGCAGCTCTGTAAAATAAATTATTTTACAGCTGCAAATCTAGAATAACTCTAAGAATATAATGAACTAGCCCTTTATATTTATTTACTATTATTTTATATCTTACTCAATAATGTCACTCAGAAAAATTTAAATACTCCCTAACCAGATATACTTTTTTTTTTTTTTTTAAATCTATACGGGGTGCAAGTGAAACGATTTTGTAAAGTAACAAAAAAGGGTAAAAATAAGCAACTTTAAGAATAAAAAGTCCTTCCGGCCAGTGCCAGGAGGAAGAGGTAGCTTTCAAATACCTTATTTTAAAAAGCCAACTTATATTATTCAAACACACGAAGCTCAATTTAGTGGAAACCGAATATAGGAGATTCAATACTAATTTTTATCAATACTAAATCATTATGAATGAGAATTTCACGAAATTAGTCAGCTTTATCCAAGCTGCTTTTATTTAAAGTAACTTATATTTGGCTGAGATGTTGATGTATACTATCCACATGCTTTCTCACATGGAAATAGGCGAATACGTGTGTTATCGCGTGACAAATACAAGATTGTTTCAAAATGTTAGCCATACTAGAAATTCAAAGTGCTATAATTCAACCATTTTTTAAGATATAAACAAAAGAACAAATTTTCAGAAACAAAATCTGCTCCGGAATCTTTGTATCAAGGCCAAACACATAAAAAAATATTTTTCATTTTCCAATTTTTTAATACCTCATTTTAAATTTTAAATTTAATTTTTTTTAAATGGCAACCCTTTTGAAACAAGATGGCGAATAAAGCTGGCCAACGAACTCGGTCGAGACATTGGTATGTACTGCGTACAGACCAAGTAACATCCAAATCGGTTCATAAATACGCTTGTTACCGCGTAACAAAAATCAGGTCGTTTTAAAATGTCAGCCACAATAGAAATTCAAAACGCTATAACTCAGCCATTTTTTTAGATATAGACAAAACAAAAACTGTTCCGGGATCTTTGTATTAAGGTAAAAAACATACAAAAAAAAAATCTTTTTCATTTTCTAATATTTTGGTATCTCATTTTAAATTTTAAATTTTTTAAATTTTTTTAAATGGCCACCATTTTGAAACAACATGGCGGATGAAGCTGGCCAACGAACTCGGTCGAGATATTTGTATGTACTATGTACACACCAAAGTACATCCAAATCGGTTCATAAATACGCCTGTTATCACGTGACAAATATCAGGACGTTTCAAAATGTCAGCCACGCTAGAAATTCAAAATGCTATAACTCAGCCATTTTTTGAGATATAGACGAAACAAAAACTGCTCCCGAATCTTTGTATCAAGGTCAAATACAGAAAAAAAAATATTTTTTCAATTTTCAATTTTTTGGTACTATATTTCAAATTTAAATTTTTCTTAAAAATTTAAATGGCTGCCATTTTTAAAAAAAGATGACGGATGAAGCTGGCCAACGAACTCGGTCGAGACATTGGTATGTACTATGTACAAACGAAGTTACATCCAAATCGGTTCATAAATACGCCTTTTATCGCGTGACAAAATTCAGGACGTTTCAAAGTGTCAGCCACGCTAGAAATTCAAAATGCTATAACTCAGCCCTTTTTTAAGATATAGACGAAACAAAAACTGCTCCGGAATCTTTGTATAAAGGTCAAATACATAAGAAAAAAATATTTTTCCATTTTCAATTCTTTGGTACCACATTTCTAATTTAAAATTTTTAAGAAAATTTTAAATGGCCGCCATTTTGAAACAAAATGGCGGATGAAGCTGGCCAACGAACTCGGTCGAGACATTGGTATGTACCATGTACATACCGAATTACATCCAAATCGGTTCATAAATTCGAGAGTTACAGTATGACAAAGGTCAGATATATATATATATATATATATATATATATATATATATATATATATATATATATATATATATATATATATATATATATATATGGATATATATATATATATATATATATCAACTTTTGAACGGAGGGTGGTTTTGGGGTCTGGGGGTCATGATCGATGAAAATATACCAAAATTTTTTGAAATCGCTTTCCTCCGAACGGCTGCAATAGGTAGCTTTTTGTAATGAAAGCTACCTAAAACTCTGTTAATTTTTAAAAACAAACAGCATAATTTTGATAATTCCAAGTTTTCACACTTTTCCTTCTTTCAAATTATTTACTAAAAAATCTGCAAATACCATTGAATTTATTTTAAAACCACTAATAATATTAAAAACTTGGAACTAAGTTTAAATTCTGAACCTTATTCCAACTTCAAACATCTTTATGTATTCTTGCTAATAAAAATGAATTCAAACGAATGAAATCAAGAATAAAATGTCAACAGAGAAAATAATGTGGAAACATCTAGCCACTGACGAAACACGAGAATCTGGTTTTATTCCATTGCCTAATGGACTGACTTCCGGTGAACATATCCTACTGAGAATCGGCGCTAAACTTATTTTATTCAGAATATTTAGGATTAGTGGACTAAATAATCTGAAACTCAGAGACTTTGCTTAGATTCGCTTGGCCTGAAAGGGTACTTTATTTTGAGATATAATAGTGGTCTGTAAAGTCAGTTAATCAGTTTTCAAGTCAATAAATTTAAACTAGAAAACAAGAATTCTGCTTTTTCAGAATTTAGTGTCGCCCCCGACGAATATATATATTTGGATGCGGGTATTTGACTTTTTTGTTAAAAAGTTCTTGCTTTTGTGGTTTATGTACTGAGGGTTATCATTATTTTGGTTATGGAAATATTAAAGGAGGTTTTTGAGTACTGCTTCTCTGTTTTGTACATATTGTATATAATTTCATATTTCATACTCAAGATATTTAATATTATTAAATAAATTATTAATCTAGATTATTTTTCTTAATTTTATTATCGATTTTTATTTTATTTTTATCTTACTTTTATAATTTTTTTTTCAATTATTGCGTTTTCCAAAAAACATTTATATGGCAGTTCTTAGTAAGAATCTCGATCCTGGCAAGATACACTCAGCATCTATGCAGTGTAGTGCCCGGTACAGGAATAATAATGGGGTTATTCCTGGATCGTCATCCAGTGACCATTTATACTTTCCTCCTCGTCCTTTATTTTTTCGCAAGTGTTCTGATGCTCGATGCAAGACATGTCCATACGCTTCTCACTCACAAATTGTCTCTGATCCTAATTTTTAAAATTTTTGTAAAGCCTTTAATGTTATATATTGTATTAAGTGCAACTTATGTAATATGAAATATATTGGTGAAACTTCAGGTCCAATTCATAAACGTATCAACCAACATCGATCAGACTCTAATAAAAACAAAGCAAAAAATATACAGTCTACAGCTGAAATTTAACATTTTCATAATCATCAATTTAAAAATACGACAATTGAAATCCTTCAAATTCTAAAAAATAAATCAGAACGTCTCTATATGGAGTCATCATATATGAAATATTATAACACCATTTATCCATATGGACTTAATAGTGAAATATTTAATAGACCTGTTAAAGTCTTCACATCTATAAATAACACTATTGATTATTCTCCAATTTATCCTTCACTTAATCATAATTTAAATTGTAAAACAACACGAAACAAACGTGGAAAGGGGACATCAGCAGTAGTAGTTTCCAAAAAATATATCACTAAACAAATAAGTAATCTTCAAAGTAACTATTTAAAGCAATTTAATTGGTTATTAATTCGAAAATACATATTTGCGATTAAAAAAAAACAGATTGCACAACATTTAAATGTATTTCTAAGTAAAACTTTCTCTAAACATTTCACTGATATTTATTTAGATATCATTATGACTAGAGTTAATCTTTTAAATATTAACTTACAAAAAAACATAAAATTCAAAACACAAATACTCAAATGATAATAACTTTTTCAAATCAAATATTTAATAAAATTAATATCAATTCTATAATTAATGATAAAAACTGTTATTTTCCTATTAATAATCTTCATATATCAAAAACTTTTAAATATCCGAATACAATTGGTAGAAAGATTTTTAACTACAATACATTTTCAAAAAATACATCTGCTGCAAGTAATTTTCCGTGTAAATGTAATGACCCCAATCTGAAAAAATATATAAATAATGATCATGGACATATAATCACTGGAAATCTTAACATTGTTAATGATTTTAAATTGAAAAAACTTATGGGTTATGGAACTAAATATAGACTTCCATCTAAATTTAATAGACCTGTTAAAGTCTTCACATCTATAAATAACACTATTGATTATTATTAAATATAGACTTCCATCTAAATTTAATGTAAAATCTATTATAAAGCAGTTTACATATGATATAGATGTTTTTATATATAAAATTTCAATCTCTTATAATAAACCTATTGAATATTTTAATCAACGGAAATTATTAGTGATTGAAACATTAACTATGACTTTAAAATATAATATTTCTGATTTAGTTACTATTAACACAAAGCATTTTTTCCAACAAATTAATAAATTGCAAAAATACTATGTTATTACATATGTAGACAAATCTCCTAATAATTATGCAATCATATGTAAATCTTATTATCATCAACTTCTTACTAACTCTATTTCTTCTAATAAATCTTTAAAAAAAACTAATGAAAATGTTATTGTAAATAATCGTAAAATTCAAAGAAACTATTTAATATTCTCTCTACTAACGTTAATTATCCTTATTCAGTGCTTATTCCCAAATTTCATAAGACTCCTATTAAATTTAGGACTGTAACTATTGGATGTAATACATATAATAATAAAGCCAATAAATTTCTATTAAAAATTCTTAATCAATTATATATACTGACTACAAACAATGTTAATACACATTGTATAAAAAACAGCTATCAACTGGTCAATATTATGAAAAATATTAATTGTGTATATAATATAACGACATATGACTTCAAAGATCTTTTTAATAATATAGATTTATTAGATTTACATAATATTATAAATGCATTATTTAAACAGTATCATCAACAACTTGATTTACCATCTAATATAGATATAGCTTATTTTAAATCTTTAACTAACTTCATTATCTATAATAATTATATCTTGCAAGATAATACATTATATTTACAACATATAGGTATACCACAAGGTGGATGTACATCCAGTTTATTATCAGACTTATATTTATATCACTATGAACGTACTTTTACTAATAATAATCTACATTTATATCGTTATATTGATGACATAATTTTAATTGCCACTGATCAAACTAAAATTTCTCAATTTCCAGTAGATTATCCCACTAGTTTGGAATTAACGGAAAACATCTTATCTAATAATACTATCAACTTTTTAGATCTTAAAATTACAATAAAAGACAACAAAACAATTATAGATCTATATGACAAACGTAAAGAATTTAAATTCAAAGTTAATACATTTACAAATTTTAAATCTTGTCTTCATAATTCTGTATATCGAAATATAATACTTAACCATTTATATAGAATAAAATGTTTATGTTCTTCTCGTCTAATAAATAATAATATTAAAAAACTAATTTATGATGCATTAAATCAAGGTTTTCCAAAGAAATTCATATATTCTTTAATATACAATTAGTACTTACATGATCTTTTTAAAAAATAACAAATTAACACATGCGTAAACAAAATTACAAAAAACTTATAAAATAAGAAAATATATAAAAAAAGTAAAAAATTGTAAAATAATAAAAAAATTATCATAGGACGGATGGGTGGGTAGATGTTAGAGTACGGAGGAGGGTGGTGTTGTCTGGATAATACGCAATGGTTAATTTATTTAAAAAATAAATAAATAAATAAATAAATGGTTCATTTTAATAACTACATTGCTAATACTCGTTTTATATGGAGGTGATTCGATTCTTTATATATGGTGACGTTATAATTTTATTTCAATTCATATTTAATTTATTAAGCTTAATTAATATTTATTCAAGTTAAAAATTAACTTGTTTTTAATTTTTAGTCTTCTCGTGACAATATCATATTAATTTCTAATTGTATACCATCTTTATGATGAATAATATGCATAATAAGTTTATTTGATATAACTAATGATATTACAGATTGTATTAAAATTGGATTAGTATTTTATTATTCCTCTATACTTTTTAATAATGTTTAATTTTGTACTTAGAATTAAATGATTAATTAACGTTGTTTTTTTTGTGAATGTTAATCTCATATTCATATTGTTTAGTTCTTGTTTTTTATAGTTAATATGATAATAAACCACACAATTTATTAGTTATCATTAGGCAATTGGGAAATGAAGATTCTGATAAAATTATATCAACATCCATTTATTTATTTATTTATATTTTTTTTCCTCCGGTTCATTTTATTAATTAATTTTTTTTTATATTGATAAGTATTTCTCATAGTTTATTATTTTTATTATATATAATTTTTTTATATAAATTATTTAGTTTTATAGCATATTGCTATATTATATTATTATTGTTTTGAAATTAATTAAATTTTCCGAATAGATTAATTGGGTAAGGTAGTAAAATATATTGTAATAATTCTATAAAAAATATTTTTATTTATTTAATATTTATATGAATAATGAAATATAATAGGGTATTTTTATATTAAGAATTGTTGGGATTTAGCAATTGGTATTATGGATGAATTAACTTATAGCATAATCTTTATGACATTGTTCATTTAGTTTCAAGTTAAAATCATAGATGGCAGCACTAAAATTTAAATTGGATTCTGTGTGTAGCTTCGAATAGAGTAATAATTACAATTTCTTACACAAGGTGGAGCTTAATTTTGGATATATGCGATTATGTAAACTTTCGTTTTGGAATTTTATTTTAGTTTAGAAATTTAATACAAATTAAAAACTGTTAAGAAGTTATTTACTCATTATGTAATTATTTTCTATTTATATTATTTAAATTGAATTTATCACGGTATTTCAAAATTGATTAGCTGTATACATTAGGTTTTAAAATCTGTGTTAACTTAACTGTAAAAATAACCTTAAATTTAGCGTGCCTATGGATACCATGTGCTGATGTGTATCTAGATAGAATAACTGGGATTTCATTAGGTATTTTGTGTAATATTGCTATTTTTACTTGCTATAAATTATTTATAAGGGTTGTATTGCTTTTTCCATTTCATAGCATTTAATTTTATTCTGTTTTCAGTTTGAAACTATTCTACTGGTTATATTGGTCGTTAGAGTACAGGGGAAAAAATTTTCAGCTTTTAGCTTTTTTTTTTCTCACAGAAAACGACTAATTTTGCTTATATAATTGAATTCTGTACTCTTGAAAACGTAATTCAATATATGAGCTTTTCAATTATCTTTCTCGAAATCCATAATCTTCTCTTTTTCTTCATTAATAATTCTTATTATATAGTACAAGGGACTTTATTTTATGCTTCGTAGCTTGTTTATTATGTCTTTGGTATCCATTCAGTGTGTCGGGGACACTGTATTGTTGTAAATTCATTCATGCTATCACAATTATAGATGATGGTTGGTAATGTTTAATTAATGGTTATATATATATATATATATATATATATATATGCATATAAATATAGATAGTACAAAACATATTTCAGTTTTAAGACTTAAAATACACGCTTTTATTTTATATAAAATGACGTGATTTGTATCCGCTGAAGCATTCCACATTTACGATCCAGTCTAAAATAACATCTATAGAAAAGTATGCATAAGACGTCAGTATCGCGGAATAATAATCAAACCCAGTCAAAAGCAATGTCGGCATTCAAGAAATTCGACCAAAAGAAAGAGCTATCTAATGATTCATATGCCTTCATTTGTTTGTAATATTAATATGGATATTTATTAATGTATTAAGATATAGTAATCTAATACTTTCCAACTATTTTCCCTTTACTTTCTACAGAAATTGTGTACTTCAGCTGCCAACACTATAGAAATGGCTACAAAAAAATTTATATCTCAAAAATAAATTGGATGCAGTTTTCAAACAAATTACATTTAAATGTATTTTTTCTCCTATATGACGGTGCAAAAATTGAAAATGCACGGTGATTAGAAGTTAAAAAAATTGCAGTTAGATATTACCAGTATTTAACAACACAATGATACATCTACTTTGTTTTACGGTGGCTTACGTAACGGAACGTTATTTTAGGGACGACACTTTAATTGTTGCCCGAAAGAAATAGTATATCAGGGCCTAACAAGTATGATTACAGGAATTATTTGTAGCATTTTCGCACGCATTTTCTAATTTTTCTAGGCATTTGGAAAACAGTGTGGCTAGAAATTTTGGAAATTATTTTCCTGCTTCTATGATAAAGTTAATTGCGATTCCATCTTTGTTAGGGAATTTAACTTTTTTCATATATCTAATAGCTTGTAAATCTTATTGTGTAATCGCTGAGATTATCTCTGCAGTTTCTCTTATGCTTATTTCCTGATCAGGTAGCTTGCTTTACCTTTGATCTTCATATTTATATAGACCGTTATAGAATGTGAGATGTAAATTTCCAACTGCGCGAAAAATGGCCGGACCAGGATTCGAACCAGGGATCTCCTGGCTGAAGTCGCCAGTGCTCTACCTCTGAGCTATCCCGGACGAATCTGGTGAAACTTCCTCACCGTCCGAACATTTTTCGCCCAGTTGGAAATTTGCATCTAATATGATTTATTTACCAATTAGAATAAGTGGCCGCCCCTCCGGGTGGTTCCGATCCGACCCCTTGAGTGGGGGAGGCGACCGGAAGCTCGGCAGAGTTCGTTGTGTACGAATGCGAGGGGGGCGGATGGGGACGATTCGCCACCTCCTCGAGAGACCTGCGGTCGACAGGCCAAGGGTCCGGTGGCCACGGGTAACGGACGTTGTGCATGGGGCGCAGGCTCTTCGGAGTCCTACGGAATGGCGCACCCCCAGCAGCCGGGTTCTCTGGCCAAGCTGGATAGCGACGCTCCATAGGTCGATCCCGGTGCCGGTCTAAGGGCCGGACGGTGTCGCCGGGCAAAGACTAGCTAAGGCGATAGGACCCCATCCACCAATTGACTAAGAGGGAGCCTGAAGTATGAGTGAGGGCTTTGTAGTGGAAAGTCCTCGGTGCTCGCTAGTGACGACGGGGCTCGTGGGAACGCCATGCAGGGACTCCCGGAGCAACCGAAGGGCGAGGGTTACGGACAGCGCCCAGGTTACTTTATGACTTGGGTGGCTCATCCCTCCGAGGACCTCAGCTGGAGCAGTTGGGAGCCGACCCTCAGGGTGGTAGGGTTTGGCGGTGCCCCCGTTGACCAAGGAGCGGTCGCGTGGGGAGGCCAGTATGGCTCTGGTTGCTCCATGTCGTGCCGTGACCCATGGGAGGGGGTCGGCCGGCAGGTCCACCATCGAACGCTATTCCCGCAGGGAAACGGGCCGGAGGCTCGCCGGTAACGCGGCGGCTCATCGTGCCTCAGGTGAACTCTTGGTCCGATCCAGGTCCTCCGTGTCTATGCGGTACCGGAGTTTGCCTCGCCTGGTGATGAGGACCTAGAGGTGTCTCCACCTAACTTTCGAACGCACTAACAAAGGTAGCGGTCGGTCACTGCACGGGGTCAGGGGTCTTCGGGCCTGGGTACCCTCGACGGCCGTGAGGTAAGGTAGTGGTGGGCGGGCTTCTGTCGGCCTCCGCTGGCTTCTCTGTCCTAGGATGGAGTCGAGTCGGTGGGGGCTGGCGGGACTCCGTTCCATCCAACCCCCTAGCGAGGCGGAGTCTATTCCGTCTAGGTGGAGCTTTCCGTGCCCGCCTGGGGTCGCTAACGGCACCTAGTCTGGGCCAACTGGCTCCCGGCGTGATCCGCGAGGGGTTCCGTCGGTTGGGCCGGGTGGACTGGGCGAAGAGCCAGGAGCTGGGTCGCTTTACGGCCGGAGGGATTTTCCCCGTCCTCCCTGTTTTTCAAGCTAGGGGCTCCTCACTAACTTTCCGATCGGCTGGCCCACAAAAATGTCTCTGCCGGAAAATGGTATCTGATCTTGGGGGCCTGTCCGTAAATTAAATTCGGGTCGGGAAGCCTCGGTTCGGTCCGTGGGCCCAGCGTCTTTATAGGCATCTGGTTCCTGCGATGGCTTGCGGGGTCTACCGGCTCGAGTAACCAAGTTTAGGGACCACTTGGTTTTTCTAGCTGGGTGGTGAGGACTGTCGTAGCGGCCGTTCGTCTCTTCTTGGGAATAGCCGTCACCGTGTGCGCTGGGCAGCGGTGTCGGTTTGACCGGAGTTGGCGCGGGGTTCCGCTCTGTTGGAGCCTGTCTGGCGGCGACCTTCGGGACGCGTCGCGGGGCTTGCTTCGCGGGTGGTTCCTTGTGTCGACAAATGGGCCTGAAAAGGGCCTGGGACCGGAAGATGGACCCCCCGTCTTACCAATTAGAATAATTGTGTTAAAATTAATCTAGTGTAATTACGTATCCAGTGATTTCTGGAGTTCCATTATCTGAGATTTATTCTGTTGAGCTGAACCAGGTTTCAGACCAGATGCCATAATCATTAAGGTTAGCTGGGTGAAAAAGTTATACCAAATTCGTCCGGGATAGCTCAGATGGTAGAGCACTGGCGGCTTCAGCCAGAAGATCCCTGGTTCGAATCTTGGTCCGGACATTTTTCGCCTAGTTGGAAATTTACATCTAATATGATTTATTTACCAATTAGAATAATTGTATTAAAATTAATCTAGTGTTATAGAATGTTTCGACAATTCTATTATTAATTTTGATGATTGGTCCATTTACTCTCTTTAGAGCAAAAATAACTTTTCTTCCAACACACAGTTTGTCTTTAGCTGATTTTAAACTTTTGTTATATTCTAGAATTTTTTTTTGACAAGATCACAGATAAATTTTCTGAAACTCACGTTTTTACCACTTTACGTAATTTTGCTTATCCAACTCTTGATTTAGAATCGCATTCCTTCATTTTAAATTCTAAGGGTTTCTTCAACAACCTTTGTTTCTTCTGTTATTTTGTTTGCCTGCTTTACTTGTGCTTCATTGACTATCTCCTTTGTAATTTCTTTTAGAGTATTAGTTAGTTTCTTGCTCACTACTGTAATAGCTAGCTCCTGTTCTAAAACTGATTGCAGTACTTGCATCCTGTGGACGGACGAGGTCCATTTCTTGTTGACTGAACGTTAATTCAAAGAACTGCATGTACTGGGCAGACAGTAATCCCCATGATGTGGTTTCACTTCCGTTACACGGAGAAAAACCGTGGTGCGGTATCCCTTTAAGACCCAACCCGCACGATCGTGCGGATTAGACATTCATTTAAATTTCTGCTTCTGAGTTGTATGTAATAAAAACTCGAATCGAACCATAGTTCTGGTTTGCAGATAGACTAAAGTATCATATTTTATCAACAGGCAGCCCATGTTTTACTTTCTACAGGCATGACTTCTTTGTTGATGCTTTGTTTACAAATACATCGGGTCTTAAAGGGGTATAGTAATCACCTTCATCCTCGGCCCTTACTTTTTTGAAAAGGACTGCTGCAGATCTACAAACGTGTACGGTAACGAATGCTCGCTATCCTGAAATGTTGACTAATTATGTTATTCTCAATTTGCAGCAGCGAAATACTCTATCTGACGTCATGTGGATACAAGATGGTGCTCCCCCACATGTGGAATCGTCTGCCAAACGTTTCTTAATACAAGGGTTTGGTGACAGAGTTATCGCCTGCCATTTAACTTTTTTGTGGCCGCCAAGGTCCCGATCTCACTCCAATGGATGGATTTTTGGCTCTGGGGATACCTGAAATCTAAAGTGTATACAATTAATCCGCAAACTGCATCTAATTTGAAAGTTGCCATCAGACATCAGGTACAACAGTTTCCTCTTGCCATGGTATGTATTTCAGTGCTATCTACCATCTGCCGCATGTAAACTGTTTTTTTTTTTTTTTTTTTTTTTTATAAAATATTAATTTATAAAATATAATTTATAAAATTATACTTTATAAAATACAATAAAATGTTTTGCTCTCTGTTGCTTCTCTATCCTTATTGGTTGTTTTCACTTTTCTTAGTCTGTCTAGCACCGGCGAGTTTTGTGCTGCAGCTACCGTTTCAATGCTATTCATGGAGACCACATTCCAAGAAAATAAAATAGGCGTCGCCATTTGAAGTTTTCGAAATTTTGTCATTATAACCGTAATTGTTAGAGTTTAACTATTGTTTTTCATATGATTCTTGAGTGCATACCTCAAAATACTTTACAAAGAATTTCTGCTGATGGATCTGAACAAACACGTCGTCATAAAAGTTTTTTTTTTTTTCACTTTTAAATTTGTGGTAAGGTGTCCAAAGTTTAAGCTATCACAAATAAAATGCAATAACTTTTAATGTTATTGATTTAATGGTTGTAAACGTTATATCAAAGTCTTTGTGTAATTTTGTAGTAAATGTAAGACTTAAAAAAAGAATCAATTTTAAGTGCAAAATATGTTTTTAATCCGCTTAATCTTTTCGTGGCAAGTGTGGCGTATGCGTGACGTGTAGGGTACTCAGAATCCTTGATTATTACTACCAATAGTTTCTAAATGTAAATTTTGCCATACATAATCACAGAATTTTTGCGTTTAAATTAGGTAGAAATTTTCGGTACTTGTTAGTTATCCCGTTGACCAATTTCGCCAAATTATATAAATCGCCAAACCACTCGCCAAATTATACAAATTGACATAATTTTTATTTTAAATAACGAAAAAACAAGTAAATTAGTATAACATTAATAAAAATACAAATAAAACGTCGAAATAAAAATCATTTGATGACGTAAACACGTGTTGTCAAGTGAATGTGACATTTACGATCAACTATTATTGGCATTTAATCTTACTATTTGGCGACAGTAATTTGGTCGACGGGATAACTAACAAGTACCAAATTTTCTTTTGGAAATACCGGTGGTAAAAATGTAAAAATTCGGTAAAGTACGCTCGATGCATCAGAACACTGGAATGATGCTGTGAGGATGCTACTTTACAAGATAAAAAGAAGGAAAACATTAAAAACTACCGCCTGATCAACTTGCTGTCACGATTTATAAAATTTTCACCAAAGTTTTAACGAAGAGTTGAATCGACTGCAGACTCAGCTGAACTTAGACAACAAACAAGTTCCGAAGTAGATGTAGCACAATGGATCATATTCCAACGGTGAGGGAACTCACAGAGAAATGCATAATGTATATAATTTACACCTCTCTCCCTCACTTTTATTGATTATGAAAAACCGTTTAATTCTGTCTACACATCAGCGGTAGCAAAGCCTCTGAAAGACATCGTTATAGACAAACCTTATATCAATATTTTAAAGAAGATTTTTAAGAAAGTAACAACGATCATCTATTTAGACAGAGGAAAAACAAGGAGGAAAAGTTAGATAAGGAAACACCATTTTACCTAAGCTGTTTTACTGCTTTTAAAGAAGCTGGATTGCAAAACAACTGTATTAGTATGAATGGGGAAGACCTAAATCATCTCTGGTTTGCTGACAACATTTTAATTTTTAGCAACAGAATTGGTAAAACATGTTAAAATATTTAGCAAAATCTAGCATTAATATCGGATTAAAAATAAATTTGAAAAAGCCTAAGGTGATGTTCAATTCATTTGCACCAAAAAAGATCTTCTACAACAACACAGAGATTAAGGAAATGCATAGGTATGTGTACCTTGTGCAGGAAATAATATTGAATGGCAGTATCAAGAATGAAATCAATAGAATAATAAGAAATGAATGGAGAGCTTTTGGGAAGAACAATATTAGTCTGAAGAATAGGATATCTCTTTACTTGAAAAGAAAATTGTTTAACCAATGTGTTTTGTCTGTATTAACTTAAAGAGCGAAAAAATTAACTCAAAAAAACAAATCGTACAAAGATTACAAGCAATGCAGCAAAATATGAAAAAAATGTATACTAGGCATAACTAGAAGAGACATAAAAAAGAATAACAGAAATAAGAAGTAAGACGGAAATTTTTAACTACATCGAGGGAATTAAACGGTTGAAGTTGAAAGGGACCGAGCTCATTGCAAGGCAAAACCATAGCTGGAGTACATACCACCTACAGTGGTATCCCAGAGATGTAAAACGACCAAGAAGACGGTCTCTGGTAAGATGGAGCTAAGAAATCTGAGAAGCGGTATGAGTTAAGTAGATGACTAAAGCACTAGCCAAGAAACAAAGAGAAATATAGACGGAGGGGGGGGGGGGGACTACGTCCAGCAGGGGATTGAAAACGACTGTTGTTGTTGATGATGATGATCTATATGTAGGTATATAAAAGTTTGAACGGACGGGTGTTTTAGGATCTGGGGGTCATAATCGGTGAAAATGTACATACATTTTACGGAATTGTTGCAATAGGTATCTTCTTTCTTTCTGTAATGGAAGATACCAACGCAAAAGCTATTTATGAAAGCTGCGATTGAATTACTATGTTAATTTTAAGTCAATATTTATGCGCTCATAGTTAGTGCTTTACGTAATTTTCAATTCATCTTCTATTCTCGTTTTGGATGTGTACCCTGACCCTGAAGAAAACAGATTTATTCTTTCGAAACGCGATGCTTTTTTTCTGCGATTTTTGAGGAATTTTTAAAAAGAGTTTTATCAAATATGACATTTTATCTTATATGCATTTCGAAATTGCCTCTATGAAACATTCACCGCACACACACCATAATTTTATATAGATTTTAAATACAGATTTCTATTACTTTGTTTTTTACTGCATGAAAGTAATTTTCTTTTTATAACTCCAGATCTTTACCTACTTTTCAGGGAAAAAAAATCTGAGAAAGCGAGATGAAATTCTAAACGCCTTAACGTCCCGCGAAAAATCTCAAATACCCGCAGCAAACACAAACTCTATCCGAACAATCTAAAGGAAAATCTGTTTATCTTCTCTGTTTTGTTCTCGGATCTTTAAGACTTTAAAGTGATGAATTGTGCATGATGTAAAACAGAGGAGTCGTTTCCGTTGGATAACACAGAGAAAATAAAAGTAGGGAAAAACCGCGTTTAAAGTCTGTCCTCAGAAACATGATTCCCATGCAGCACCGTATAGAGTCAGGGAGAGACTGAGAGAGAGAGACTCGACACAAAGTCTGAGGATCTTTTTCCGGAGAAGTTGTGTTGCAGGAAGTCGCTCCATTAGGCGAAGAGTTACACTCTGCATGAGCAAAGTCGGATTATGGGGGATATTTTCTATTAGGGATCGAGTCACGTGTTTTTGTTAACGCAGCATCTTTGCTTTGGGGTTGGGTCTAACTGTTTTTTTTTTCTTTTTTTTTTCAGGAATAATTTATTTTAGAAATAATCTAAAATAAGTAGATATTTTTTTTTTTTATTCTTTACTGAAACCTGTTTTTAATATTTTAAAATTTACTTCAAGCAATAAAGCAACAAGGATTCCTGAAATTAGTTTACACACACAAAAAAAAACTAAAAATGAAGACAATTTTAGGAGTCCATCTGTGGTTTTTCGCAATTCTAGTTCTAATTTTAATCTACAAAGTAATCTCTCTTCACTACTCTACGATTTTTAGTTTGCTGATTAAAATAAATCAATGAGTGGTAGTAACAAGATATGAGGCGGGCTCAGCTCGAGCTCAGGACCGAAACGATCTCGAGTTTTATTTTTTTTTACCTGTCTTCGTGGTCGGGTGGGCTTGGATTCAGCGTGAAAATTTTATTTATTCACAAATTTAGTATCCTATTGAGTACAGGGCCATAATCAGATGAGGACAAGGTGGGCTGAGCTCCCTCTAGTATTCTCTTAAGCCCTCTTCTAACTCTCATAATATTTTAATACAATAGTAAATTTATTACGCTAAAGATTTTAAAACTTTTTATTGCAAACACTTTATAATTGTTAAAATACATGAATGCATGAAAGATGCTGAAAAGTGATAAAGAAACTTTTTGGGTATAGTGTTTTGTTATTAAAGGAAAAGGTGTAAAAACGGGCACAGGTGTAAACATAGGCACCCCTCTCGAAATGGCCATTGGAAGTACTGAAGACTGGCGGCCAGGATTGTACATGATGACACTTGTTGATACAAGATAATATAGAGCAGTTGGAACCATTTTTTCAAATAGTGTCTGCAGCGTGAGTTATTGTGCGAATTGGTGTTTGTTCTGGACTGCAAACTTTTGACAGGTATCTGAAATCATTTTCTTTTCATGCCCTTATAGTTAGTTTAAAATAATTTCAGAGTGATATCGGGAAAGCAAAGATCCTAAGCTACATTTAGAAGCACACCTGTAGTCATGCACGTCTTTAGGTGACATGTGAAAGTGGCCATCTTTCTTAGTTTGGGTTGGTGCAAATATGGGTACCCTTTCTTGATGTAAATATGGGCCCTTCTTTTTCAAATTATCTTGATATACAAGCACATTAAATATTAGCTATGCTAATTGATGAGGCTGCTGAAACACCGCAATGTTCCCCGACAACGTTAAATGTAGTTTGTTCGGTCGACATATCTCCTGTCCCCAACATGAAGAAGAGAACCACTACGTGTGGACGTAAAGCGGTAAGGTTCAGCGTCTTCACTGGATCAGTTGACCAAGTCGCTTGACAAAAGTGCTCACAAGGCGACATCCATGAGTTTTCCCGGAGTAAGAGACCGGTCAGGGGGCAGTGATGGAAAGACCAAAGGCCTTAAAAAAATCTACCCACGGACCAATACGATTTATTCTCGGACTCATCACTGACCTCCTCTTGTGGACACTGATAATGATATGAACCTGGATATCAACGATGGGACTAAACCAGTCTCGAGTAACGCAACTTGCATCTTTTGTGAAGGAAAGTTCTGTGAAGACACCCGGAAAGAAGTGTGGGTTAAATGTACTATGTGCCAAATGTAGGCACACTTAGATTGTGCCGAGCTGAAAGAGCCAGTTCTACTTTCGATTTCTGAAAATAATTTTTTTCTGTAATAAATCTCCATTTTGTATCGTTTTATCCTGTTTTAAAACATTTTAAGCTAATTTTTGTGGCCTTTTTTGGAGAGGGTCCATATTTGCACCCGTTTTTTCTGGTGCTTTTTCAAAACTTTTTGTAAATCTTCGTTTTTGAGTTGAAATAATTGATATTAATAATTGTCTTCCATCCTCTCATTTAGTAAACTTGTTATAGTTGTTGATGAAGGTCACAAATCTAAAAATTTTTAAAATGAAAGTCACTTTAATTCAAAAACAAAAGAGAGCGCTCATATTTACATCTTTTCCTCCATTCATGATAAGGTATTTTAACTATCAAGCATTCAAAAATAGGGATATTTTCTACCCTCAGAAGGTATTGAAGACTCAGGTAAAAACTATAAGTCTTCTAATAAGTGATGAAAAAATTTCTGAATTATATTATTTTAGGTACATGTTATTTGCTAGGATCCCCAAATTTTGAAGGCATTCATTTTTATCATGTAAATAGCATTGTTCCTGTAATAACTTTTCAAATTTTGGAAAAATTTAATTATTTTAAATTTATAATTTTTCATCAAATCTCTCGATAGTCAGATGTACTTGCCCTCTATCTAAATTTATTCTTTATTCAAGTTGAACAAAAAAGACACGTGAATTAGCCCTACCAAAAATTTTTAAAGCCCCCGCTCACTTCGCAGTCTGGTTACGGCTCTCATTGAATAAAGTAAAACAATACTTGTCAGATGCCATTTTAGAAACAAGGATTTTGTCTAATTTTTTTTAAAGTGTTTTACAATCCTCTACAAATCTGTTTGAAAAGGGATTATATTTAGACAGAGAGGTGACTGCACAAACTATCGTCTCATTGAGTTGACGGCTGAAATTCGAGGATTAGTTCAAACTCGATTAACATATTAAAATGCAGCTGGTCTGTCAAGTCATATCTGGGTGGAAAAAACCTTCAAACCCGATTTTAGTGGTTGACTGGTAGGTTTACCATTGTGTTTTTCTGCACCCAGCCCTCCATGTTTTCATACCTTTGAATGCAGAAAAACACGATGATAAACCTACCGATCAACCATTAATATCGGGTCTACAGGTGTTTTCTACCAAGATATCACTTTCAGACCAGTTGCATTTTAATATGCTAATCAAGTTCTGTCTAATCTTGGAATTTCAGCCGTCAACTCGATGAGGAGATGGTCTGTGCAGCCAATTCTCTGTTTAATTGTTATTGATGGGGTATAAGGAGAAATATTCTATCTGATTCTGATGGCTTTTCACGGTCAGTATTAGTGCATAAAGAATACATGGGATATCCCTTGTCAATCTCATCTTTCTGTTTGAAGAACTTTTTCAGAATTACTGGAAAATACAAAACAGGTTTCATGCCTTTCTACCATAATTGTACAATAATATTTTAAAAGAATGAGAATGGTGACTTTTGAAGATTTCTGCTAGGGGTTTATCAAATTTTATCAAATTTTCTACCTAAACAGATTGTCAGGGACATGAAAATCACGAAATGTCATCATGGGGGTGTAGTTAGGATTAATAGTTATTTCTATGTAAGAAGAAATTTTTAAATGAGAAAATTGCTCTTAGAATGTTTTTAAATGTTATTAATATCTTTTTACACGTACTTTCGGTACAGTCCTCAATCTCTTGATGCCACAAAAATTTTCGAGATAGGGTTTCAAATCGTTGTGCTCGAGCTCAAAAAAAAAAAAAAAAAAAAAAAAAAAAAAAGAGCAGGGACTCACCTCTATTAGTAACACTATCGAAAACTAAATGATTTATCACATTTAACTCGAAAATAAGGTTCTGAATAAATTTTATGCGAAAATTACAAAATAAACTCCATTCCAATATACGTGAAATATTAAGAAAATAAAAACATTTAAGATACACAATCATAATACGTCTGATTACTTTACATAAAAAATCAGATTCCAGACACTTAAAAACAGTCGAAATACACAAAAAAAAAATTACTAAAAAGAGACGTTTCGAGCTCAATTTCAGAATTCCTCATCAGTACATACATAACGGACATGAAAAACGATGATAAACATTTTTCACAAAAGAATCTGTAATCCATCTGTTGAAGCCAAAGTCAAAAAGTTCAAATCAAAACTGAATGCTCTGATGGAATGGGGAATCGTTCAGAGGTGAGTCTAAAATATTTTGTTTTTATGTATAAAGATTAAAACAGTTTAATTTGATATTTAATTACTTTGAGATCATAAATTATTTACTTTATATTAACTGTTTTTAAATTATTATTTTTTAAAGCGATAAACGTTTATTTAGAATTGAATTAGTTGATTATTATTAAGCAGGCTTATAGTCCTTAAAGCTTTATTAACCATTTGGAAAAATGGTTATTGTCCTCGTCAGGGTAGGAAATCAAAAGCATATCTGAAGCTTTTTATTGGTTGAATCCGCATTTTATTCGTTTTCTGATTGGTCTATACAGTAATCTGTATTTCACTTTACTTTCAACGGAGATGGATACTTCTGTTGCCACTATGACAAAAAAGTAATAAAAACTACAAAACAAAAATTAATAACTCAGAAACAAATTGAGATACAGCTTTTAAACAAATTGCATTTAAAAGTACATTTTTTTCTCTATACGACGGTGTAAAAAGTAATATTGTGGGATGTTTAGAAGTTTAAGAATGAAATTTAATTTAAAATTGGTCGTCAGATTTCTACGATGGAAAAGCCTTTTCCCTTAACAGCCAATGAAATGCTTGGATAATACGTAAGTTTCAGGTGGATAATACGTAAGTTTTAAGAAATATGACGGGCGCAGGCGATTTCTGTCGCTTGCAATATGTACGTGTAATAACACTATTAGTGTTTAATTCATGGTGTACGTAATGTATGATGAACTCCGTGCGATTTTTTATGTCTTAAATTTTAGTCTTTGAAAAAATCATTTTCCAAATGGTCGTCGTAATTTGTTAAATTGCTTTTTTTTTTTCCATTTTTGGTGGAAACATTACATTTATATCTTAGCCTGCTCACCCCGTAGGTGCACATATCCCTTTAAGAACTGACCTACACATTTGTGGAGTAGATCACTATAATTTAGAAAGTTATTCATATTTATATCAAGATCAAAATTGAATATTTAACGCATTTTCTTTGATTTAAAATTACATAACACTATAGTACACTAAGAAAACTTCTATCCATGCTTTTTACTAATAAAAAAATTCTAAGTAAATAATTATGAATTTCACAAAAAACTCTTTCATGATGTGCTTTCATGACGTAAAAGAAATAAAATAACACTAAACTTAAAATAATAGGAACTAAAATCATAGGATTAACATCTACCTGAATTTTCTCATAAAATAAAAAATATTCATTCAGGAATAATAAGAAGTGATTATTATAAAATTTTTATTCGCAATTCAGTTCTGAATATATAACCAGAAAACAAATTATGAAAATAAATCGAAGAAATCAGAATTCATTTATTTATTAGTTTTCTTATCAAATACTGAGTTTTAAACTGAGTTTTAAAAAGAATTTGTTTTTAATTTAAATTTGTATTGCAACTTTCATATCACTGATACCAAATTAAATAATAATAAAATAATAGTAATAATAATAAAAAGACAAGAAAAATAATTACCACTTGCTTATTTTCACTAAAACAAATTACGAAATTAATAGAAAGGGCGATTTCAGAAAGGATAATCTCTTAGAGATATATCAGCTAACTTAGAAAAAGCGTATCACACTCATTAAATTCAGCGTTTTACTAGGGAAACGAAAATCAAATATGTTTTCAATTTATTTTCTTTACATATACATGTTTAATCACTTTCCAAATAAATTTGTTTCAATTTTTTTTTTTTATATTGCACCGACAATTTTCTTGATTCTTCCTCGTTAAAAGGGGGGTTCTTATGGCAGCTAATCTAGATAAGTACGATTTCAACCATAGTACAAACTTTTAATAGTATTGCTTTGTTTTAATTTTGCAGGTGATAAGAAATTCAGATTAAGTTGGGTTTTTTAATCTTAATTTGTCGAGTTTTTAGCTTTTTTAAGTTTTTTTAAAATATTATGATAGAAATTATCGAATTTTTTTATAACTAATCTTAAATATTTTTGTCAAAACCTTTTAACTTATTCATTCATTCATAGAGTATTATTTATTCATACCTGTCATTTCAATGCTAAAATATTGGCTATTTTTTATTGACTAATGTTATAAGATTGGCGAGAATATAAGGGTTGGCGAGATTCGAAAAATCTTAGAGATCACTGTCACTCGGCTAACATAAAAGTACCAATAATGGTGACAATCTCTGCCCCAACATAATTTATACATTAGGTCGGTACCACTATAACCTAGGTTAGGTCTGTCCAACCTATGTAGTCTCATTTTAAGCAGAGACTGTCACCGTTATTACCCCGAAAGAATTTTTGAAACCGGCTCTGCAGTTCTAAAGTACTCGTAATTTTAGAAAATTTTTAGCCAATTTCACCCTTTTAAATTTCGATTTTTTTTTTTTTTTTTTACCTGTCCTGAAGGAGCATTTACATCATAAAAGTAACTAATGTCATATTCCAAGCACCTATTCTAAATAATAATAATAATAATAATAATAGAACCTTTAGTTAATTAGGACATTTTTAGAACGTTTTTGATTCATTTCACCCTTTTAAATTTAAAATTTTTCAAAAATCGTTCTTAGCAAGCATTTACATGATAAATATGTAAATCCATCGGAAGTCGGAAATTTTTACGATTGATTCACTTTCTTCTTGTGTACATGGATAAAAGTAAAAAATAAATAAAATAAAGCAACAAATGTAGTGACTAAATGTTTATGCGAAACCTTTTCAAAGCCTCCAGATTAAGGATTCTTACAATTTTTCAAATAACACTTCCCCTCTGAAATCTAAATCTTTATCTAACAACCTTCAAAACATCTTTCTCCCCATAGAGTGAACTGATGTAAAAGAAACCGTTTTACAGGTGTGGTAAGATTCAGTAAATGTGGGTGACCTCTTCAAATGTTGGAAATGAATATAAGAAAAAAGAATAATGATTGTTCTATGTTATTTTATTTGTATCTTTTAAATTTAAAACAATCCAATTTCGTTCTTAGCAAACGTTTACATGATAAATATGTAAATCCATCGGAAGTCGAAAATTTTCGCAATTATAATACTTTCTTCTTATGTACATGGAAGAAAGTAAAAAATAAATGAAATAAAACAATAACTGTAGTGATTAAATGTTTACGCGAAACATTTTCAAAGTCTTAAGATTAACGATTCTTACAATTTTTCAAATACTTCCCCTCTGAAATCTAATTTTTATCTAGCAACCTTCAAAACATCTTTCTCCTCATTGAGTGGATTGCTGTAAAAGAAACCGTTTTACAGGTGTCGTAAGATTCAGTAAATAAGAGCGGCCTCTTCAAATCTTGGAAACGAACATGGAAAAGAAGAGAAATGGTTGCTTTATGTTATTTTACTTATATTTTTTTAATTTAAAACAATGCAATTTCGTTCTTGATGATAAATAAGTAAATCCGTTGCATGATAAATATGTAAATCCATCAGAAGTTGAAAATTTTCACAATTATAATACGTTCTTTTTATGTACATGGAGGAAAATAAAAAATAAATCAAATAAAACAATAAATGCAGTGACTAAATGTCCACGGGAAAATTTTTAAGATTAAGGATTCTTACAATTTTTCAAATAACACTTCCCCTCTGAAATCTAATTTTTTTATAGCAACCTTAAAAATATCTTTTTCCTCATTGAGAGAATGGCTGTAAAAGAAACCGTTTTACAGGTGTCGTAAGATTCAGTAAATAAGAGTGGCCTCTTCAAATCTTGGAAACGAACATAGGAAAAAAGAGGAATGGTTGTTTTTTGTTATTTTATTTATTTATATATCTTTTTTTTAAAAAAACCCTCCCCCCCCCTGCACACACACATAAAAAATGTTTAATTACCAATTTTTTAGTAATTATTAAATGAATAATACGAAAATTTGCTTCATGTAACAAATATATAATCACATAAATAAAATTGTAAACTGTTCTTCAAGAAAAAATTGGGGGGGGGGGATATACTGTTTTTCGTATTTAAAATAGCACTCTTATTAAATGCTTTTATTATATTCAATCTGGGTTTTGTATGCAGAGAAAGAATTTTACGATCGATTTTTAACCCACTTCCTGATAAGCTAGAATTATAAAAATTACGTTCACAGGTGTGTTTTTGATGACAATACAACATTTTAATACTGTTAGAACTTAATTATAAATTAATACTTTAATTTTAAAACATTTCTCCGTTAGCCCACCACAGTCAATAAATCGCTAAATATTATCTGTAACTCGTACATTTGTATAGAAGTTGATACAACAATCGATTTAATGATGCGTCAATACACGTTTTCCAAAACACTGTGAATGGCCAAATGACTTGAAACATTTTAAAGGCTAAAAAGCAGAAAATAAATTATAAATAAAAATTAAAGAGATGCCATCTTTAAGAAAATATGCTTTTATCAATTAATAGCTTAATATTAATTAATTCACATTTGAAAAATCAATTTAGAAATCCTAAAAAGATAGTTTAAATAATACAGTCAGACCTCATTATCCCAACACCCGGTTTTCACGTCACTCCGCTTATCACGTCAGTTTTTCAAAGTCCCGATTTTCTGTATGTGATTTTAATGTAAATAAACTCCGGATTTTACGTCGTTGTATAATTTTCAACACCGGATATCCCGACGGTTTAAGAAAATTTTCCATTTTTCAAAATCCATCTTATAAGCACGGAAATTATATTCAATACTTTTATTATATTCAATCTGGGTTTTGTATGTAGAGATAGAATTTTGCGATCGATTTTTAACTCACTTCCTGATAAGCTAGAATTATAAAAATTACGTTCACAGGTGTGTTTTTGAAGACAATACAACATTTTAATACTGTTAGAACTTAATTATAAATTAATACTTTAATTTTAAAACATTTCTCCGTTAGCCCACCACAGTCTATAAATCGCTAAATATTATCTGTAACTCGTACATTTGTATAAAAGTTGATACAACAATCGATTTAATGATGCGTCAATACACGTTTTCCAAAACACTGTGAACGGCCAAATGACTTGAAAAATTTTAAAGGCTAAAAAGCAGAAAATAAATTATAAATAAAAAAATAAAGAGATGCCATCTTTAAAAAAATATGCTTTTATCAATTAATAGCTTAATTTTAATTAATTCACATTTGAAAAATCGATTTAGAAATCCTAAAAAGATAGTTTAAATAATATTTCTTTTTTTTTTCTTTCGCGTTGCCATACCTTAAAAAAGGAACGGAGTAGTATTTTTTTTAACAAATTCTCTTGCTTGCACTTTTTACCAAGCTTATAAAAATCAGTGAATTTTTCATAAGCGAGTTCGGTGCCCATGACAAATTAATGTATCGTAACGAAAATGTTTGCGAAAAAGACATGAATTGAAGTTTAGACTAGGCTTTATTTTCAAAGTGAACATTGAATGCTTATAAACGAGTGTTTTTTAAACAAACTATTTTTACTTTAATGCTTTTTTTACATTTTATGTCATTTACTTCAAATACGTAAGTCCAAACAATAATAATATAGTAGACAAATCTACGAATTAAAGTTTTCGTTTCTGAGAAAATTAATTTATAATAATGTGCGAAAAAAATAAAAAATAAAAAATAATTACATGTTTGATATTTTTTTCTTTCTTCTGTATACAAAAGAAAAAAGTATTGAAACGCTCTTTCTCAAGAACTAATGCACAGGATTTAATCAAACTTTATGTTTATTATGCCATGAAAAAAACTGGTGTTGATTATGTTTGGTTATTTTTATTTTTATTTTCTTCTATATGCGAAAGAAAAAGTATTGAAATAGTGAATTTTTTCAATTTCCTTTTTTTAGGTGCGTTCGTAATTATATAAATACGTAGCACCTATAGTCGTTGTTCAGTCCGTCCGTCTGTCCGTCCGTCTGTCCATCCGTCTGTCCATCCGTCTGTCCGTCCGTCTGTCTGTCCGCATATAACAGAGCAAAAACTACCCAACCGAATGGTCTGAAATTTTTAATATATGATTGTTGCAAAATTTTGTCGAGCCATTTCAAATTTTATGAAAATCGGATGTATAGTTTAATTACAGGGACAGTCAAAAGTTTTTCTTTACATTACGGCTAATGGGAAAAATTATTACAAGTGCATTTTAATGATGTTACAGCCTTCCGAATGGTCTGAAATTTTAAAGATATAATTGTTGCAAAATTTTGTTGACCCATTTCAAATTTTAGGAAAATCGGATGTATAGTTTAATTACAGGACAGTCAAAAGTGTTCCGTTACATTACGGGGAACAGGGAAAAAATTATTGGAAGTGCATTTTTATGATGTTACAGACCATGCACTTTATGAAGTGCAAAAAATTATACATTCAGTACAATATGGGGTGCAAAAAATAATTATAAAACTAGTTATAGTACGAACGCATCTCATTTGCCACGTTTGACGAGCAATTTCCAACTTGTTTAAATTATGTATTTACATGTTTTGCGATGTTCTGAACACGATTTGATTATTTTTGGAAAATGTCTGCGTGTTATCTGTATATCAAACAAATTTTTAGACAAATTTTTGGACGCTCTTTCTCAAGAACTAGTGCACGGGATTTTATCAAACTTTATGTTCCATTAGACCTTGAGAAAAATTGGTGTTAATTATGCTTGCATTATGTAAGGGGGAGTAGCCGAATTTCGACCACTTCACTTATTTTCAGGTGTAACTCACTTAATTTTTCGAATATCTGCAAAAGATCATTACACAGAGTCAATCTATTCATCTACTAAATAAATAAATATTTAGATAGATTTTTTTTATCTTAAATTTTATTTTAATTTGTCAAAAGTGGTCCAAATTCAGCAACTGGTCGCCTAAGTTGGACCCAAATTTAGTGGAACCCAGTCTCCTAAATTGGACCAAATAATATCAGGTTGTTTTAATAACTAGAGAATGTAACTAATTTTATTAAAAGTAAAGTTTGCTATTAATGAAAAAATGAAATCAAACAAAATAACAGCAATAAAATATAATGAAATCAAATATCTGAAAATAAGAGTAATTGTTTTAAATCAAAATGTATTCAAAATTAAATCAAAGTTATCAGTAATTAAGGATAGAAATTATGGAACTAATTGTCAGTTATTTGAATATCATGTAAGGAATGATGCAAAGCTTATATATGAATTTGGTTTATTGTTTTTGTTTTCCAGCGCACACAACATGGAAACGTATATGGCAATCTGAACACTGAATCATGTCTGCTATTTTATTTTTCTTACAAATTAGGCAAAACCAATCATCACTGTCTAGATTTTTCTTTTTAGAATCTGAATTATCAGACTTTTTTTTTTTTTTTTTTTTTTTTTTTTGCAACAGAAGTATTTTTTACATTAGGTTTGTAGTTCTTTTCTTCCATCATTTCCTTGCTAATTGCATTATGCCTATTTTTTAAAACTCGATGTTCTAATTGCTTTTCTGCTGTGAAAGCTTCCTTTTTGTCTTTTTGTATTTTTTTTTTTTCATTTCAAGGTTTAGTTTATATGGCAATGATGTTAACACAACTGTTTTTTGGCTCCCTCTGTACTTTGATTTAACTGAATTTAGCAAGGGAAATAACATTTCTAATGATTTTTTTGCTTTTGGGGAGGATTTGTAGCTGCAGCCTTGTTGCAGGTCAATTTCTTCACAACTTACTGTCTGCTTTTTGTTTCCTATATTTTTAACAGCTTTTGCTGTCACGGGTGTTTTGCTTCCAGACAGTTTGTCTATGTCTTTTTCAACAGTTTCATCAAGGTTTGGGATTTTATGCGTTTTAATGGCAAAAAAGTATATTTCCACCCTCCAGAACTGTAAAAAGTCTTCCATCTCAAATATCCTGCAGGAGGAAAATGTTTGAATTCAAATTTGTAAATCAAATATGCCGTAGTAATAAAGAATTCTAAGAAAATAAATACAATTACATACAAGATAAAAGACATTGCAAACAAAATTTATTGCGGAGACATGTAAAAATATTTTTATGTTTATATAGGCCTAAACTGTATAAAAAATTGATCCAGATGTACAAAAACAAACTTGCATGGAGATAGTAATCCTTCATTGTAAAATATAAAAAAAGTAGTGTACAAAGCGTACCGTCCTCGAAATTCATTACTTACTTTTCAAGTTTATAATCGCATATCTGGTCCAATTTAAGCAACTTAAATTGGTTCAATTACGGCAACTGCGCCATTTTTTTAAACAGTTAATTTCAAGACTAAGAACAAAAACGAAATCAATCCGCGTGAAAAATATGCGCAATAAACAGATGAATTCATATATGTAGGTGAAAACATAACAACTTACCTTAGTTTTAAAATATTCACTTACGTTTAGTAGGTAAAAATTTGACCAAAACAGCTAACTTTAGGTTTTTTAAATTGTCTGAAAACAGCACGTGGTAGGCGGCTGCTTCTTCTAATCATGATTGACGTCATTCTGATGAGTAGGATTTCAACGGTAGATGGAGTCTCTTCCTAAAATTAACGGCAGAATGGCAACGGTCCAATTAACGCGGCGATCCAAATATGGCTACTCTCCCCTATATCGCTTAAAAAGTGGCGCTGTTATTAAATATTTTTCACGATTACTTTGACAGCAATATCTCAGCATCTATGGTATGGAATATCACCAAATGTCATATTCAGTAAGACCTTAGCCCATATCGGTGTTGATAAGGTTTTGGTACATATAGCTCATTTCTGTGATTTCTATATTTCGGCACCCATGACATGCAATTTGCTAAAAGTTCGTATTCAGTTAGACATTGATATAAATTTGTCCCCCGTTTTCTGAAACGAGCCACGACAAAACAGTATGCGAAAAAAGAAATACAATGAGCCGCATCTACATCTTTTAAGCTTTATAACAGAGAAATCCATTTCAAAAAATACGAAAGTTAACTCTCTCAAAAATTAATTAAGAAACCTCGAATTCGTGTCTTTTTTTCCGCGTTTTTTTTAGCCCGCATTGGCGTAACATTTCAAGATGCGGAAGAACCGATTACACCATACTAAAGACCGTAATTTTAGGTTTCAAATTTCGTAATATGTTAAAAAATATATCAATATTAACCCTTAAAAAATGTTTTCCAAAAACCGTTTCAGTGTTTTTCACGATTTCTGCAATCTTTAAAAATCTGCATCTGGGCTTCTTATCAAAATAATAAAAAATTAAAAATACTAGACCATATCTATATCTCCCAACTCTAGATTAGTTTGGATAGGTTTTAGTTTTAAAATATAAATTCATACAGAACCAAGGGTGTACCCTGCCGAAGGCAGTGGGGCTTCCGATATTTGGTTTGTTTGTAAAGATTTTCTTTTAAAAATATAGCATCATTCAACACTTTTTTAGGTATATTTAAGGCTATTATCACAACACCTGGACAACGCCAGCGTGTTTAACACGATTACAAGATTAGGTTGCAATAATAACTTCAAAGTGATAATAATTGACTTTTTTTTTTAATATTAGAAAACAGAAGCTTAAGGGGAAAAAATAGAACTTATGGTAGAATCAAAACTACAGTTAGAAATTGCACCGAAATACCTAAACTGGCTGAAGTTTAAAAGTCTTTAGCAATCCATTAATCCTCTTTTACATGCTTTAATACTGGTCCACTATTTTTACAAAGGATTAAATAAAACAAAAATGTAAACCAAACATTTTATGCATCTTCCAGTTTAAGGATCCATGCAACTTTTTAAATAATGACATAGGGTTCGTACACTTCAAGCACCTTTTACCATAGTTTTTGTAAAATAATATTTGACTTATTTAATGAAAAAAAAATTCTATCTTCGATATAGCATCCAGTACTTTACGAAATTTCTGGTACTAAATCACCTAAAATTTCCTGAATTCCCTGATGCGTAGGAACCCTGTAACACTTCTCCACTCAAATCTAGTTTTCATTTAGTAACCTTGAAAACCTCTTTCTCCCCATTGAGAGTGCTATTGTAAAGAAATAGATTTACAGGTGCCGTAAGATTCAGTTAATAAAGAGCGACTTCTTCAAATGTCGGAAACGAATACACGAAGAAAGAGAAAAAATGCATATATTTTTATTTTTATTTTTCTAATGCGTTTTAATGCAAGCGTGCATTCCATTAAAAGACCCCGTTACTTAATAAAAGTTCATCATTTAAAGTTTCATTCTTGGTAATTACTAAATGAATGATAATAACATAAATTTAATATAACGAATCAATGAACATATAAATATAAGTTAGAATTGTTTCTTTAGAAAAAAATTACAAATTTTAAAATCTCACTTCTCTTTTATTTTTTAATATATTTGTTCTAAATTACTAAATGCTCATATACTGTCAATAGTAATTAGACAAATTTAAGCATATGGTCATTAGATAGAAAAAAAAATTCTTTTTGTTATAATGAATAAAATTTTGTTTAGCATGTTAAGTTTGTTACAAAATATTGAATCATTTTTTTAAATTTATTAAAGCATTAGAAAATTTCTTTTTCTGTGACGCTATGTAGTGTTTTCGACACGTACGTTAACTATTTTGCATTTCTATATGAATTTAAAATCTTTATAAGTAGTCAATGCAATTCTTGAAATACAGTTTTCACCAGCAGAAAGTATGCGTCAGATATCGACGATGTGAGACTTTAAAAATTGTCTTCTTAAATTTTAATTATTTAAGAATCCCTTATAAACATTGAAATTTCGACTTGATGAAGTTGTGTCGTCTTCTTAAAAATACTTATAATTTACGAAGACAATTTTTCCAAAATACACATCGTCGACATGTGAAGTCTACTTTCTGGTGGTAAAAACCTTATTTTAATAATTACATTTTAATATATATGCATAGATGCCAACTTGTACGGATTTTTGCTACCACTAAAATTTAATAGAAAATTTTGCCTCATTCAATCGCCGAATTACAGTGAATTTTGATAATTAACTGAGGCAGAAATTTCTAATAAATTTTAGTGATAGCAAAAATCCGTACAAGTTGGCAGCTATGTTTATGATTAGGTAATGAGTAATCGCGCTGTTTAGTTTTGCCATGGGTTAACAATGGGATTTTGCGATCGAGGAGTTTCAGAGAAGCAGCCCTTAATACAGTGACTGCAATAAAATGAAAAATAGTCCCAATTATGATATAAATATCAAAATATGAACCATTGTATAAAAAATTTTCTATCAAATTTATAACAGCAAAAAATTCACCAATAAATGATTAATACCTTATTTTAGAAAACTTCAACTATAATAAGTTAGATGTCGCATTAATAATAAGTTACAAATTACTAAAATAAAAATTCCTCTTTTTCATATTTTCGAATAAAGATTCCATTAAATTAATCTCTGATTTAAAAAAAAAAGCATTAATAGCATTTTAATTTTTATTTTAGTTATTTAATGCATGAATATAACTGATTATTAACCACCAGTGTTTCGTATAAGAAGCACATGTTGCTAAGGCTTATGTCAGACGGGCGTCTTCTTGCACGCTTTTTTCTATCTTACGCCATCCCTAGACCTTCACTAGCATGTGTAGGGATGGTATAAGAGAGAAAAAAGCGTGCAAAAAGAAGTTCGTCTGGCATTAGCCTAAAGGAGCTTAATATTGTAATTTTTAGGCTTAATTCTGAACATGTTTAATAATATAACATATCTTTACTATGAATTATTCTTCTGAAGCTTCTCTGATGAATCTAGAAGATATGCATAATTTCTCATATTTGCTAGCGTCACAGAAAAGGGAAATTTTCTAATGCTTTAATTAATTCAAAAATGATTCAATATTTTGTAACAAACTTAACGTGTTAAATAAAATTTTATTTATTACAACAAAAAGAAAAAAATTCTATCTAACGATCTTATGCTTAAATTTGTCTAATTACTATTGACAACATATGAACATTTTACTCTGTTTAATTTTTATATTATTTTTCCTTTGTTTTTTATACGAGTAATTTCATTTTAATTATCTATTATCTATTATGTATATAAAATCCAAACGGAAATTTCGTTCCGAACGCCTAGATTTCGAGTTCTATTGCATGGATTTTTACGGATCTTCTACCGTTAGATAGGTATTGTTTCACGGAAGGTCTTAAGCTATAACACATCATTCTACCTATATTAGTTATAGAATTAAGGCGGAAAGTTCTGTTATTTTGGACGATAAGGTTTACCATTTTATTTCTTGGCGAAATTTATCGTTGATAAAAAAATTGAAACAGCTATTACACCTCGAAGCATAAAAGAAAAAACTGTAGCTAATTTTAATAATAAAAAAAAAGAAGGAAGAAAAGAAGAAAAAATTTCGTTTTAATGAGTGATAATATTAAAAAACAAAAATATTTAATTTAAACATGAAAGGGAATGTTCGTAATGCTTAAATTTACTCAGTTAAAATATTGCAATTGAAATAAGATTTGGCTCTTTATTTTTTGCGTCAGGTTAAGAAAAATGCATCTGAAAAATTGATAGGATGATATCGAGGAAGTTTCGATAAGTGCATGCTCAGAAATATTTGAAAAAATATATATAATATTCTTCTCATGAGGAATATATAGAATATTCTTCTCGTGACATATAATATGTTTATAAAAAAAAATCCGCAGAACCTCGATTTAGCGTTTGTAAAAAAATAATGAAAATTTAATTTTTTTGGCGATTTAATGCTGGTTGGCGACACAATAAAATTTTGAATGATACTTTTTTTTATGATAAATAATTTTTAAGTAAAACCTTTTTCTACTCTTCATACGAAGATAGTTAGATTAAATATAACGTAATAAATACATTTTTATTACTACAGTTTTGTCATATACCTTTATATGTGTATATATTAGAATTTTATTATCGTAATTATACGGTTTAAAACAAAATTTCAGTTTATTAAATTTTTTCCAAATTCAAAATTAATGTCCGTTTTGGAACATTGGCAATTTGACTTCGATATTGTTAGTGTCAGAAACAAGAAATGAAGGTTATTGTTGCCATGGAAACAAGTATTTAATATAAAATATTTAATGGTAGCATTTTTAATTAGCCAACTACTTTTAAAACAAATTTAAAACGGTACTACTTGATTATCCCCTCGACAAAATAACTATCGCCAAACTATAAGATAAATGCCAATAATAGTTGATCGTAAATTTTACATTCACATGACATTAAACACGGTACACGTGCTTGTTGCGTCATCAAGTGATTTTTAATTTCACTTCTACTTGTAATTTTACTAATGTTTACAAATTTATTTATTCTTTCCTTGTTTAATATAAAAATTTTGTCAATTTGTATAATTTGGCGAGTAGTTTGGCAATTTATATAATTTGGCGAGTAGTTTGGCAATTTATATAATTTGGCGAAGCGTTTGCAATTTACATAATTTGGCGAAATTGGTTGAATGAATAATTAAATAGTACCCTTAAAACATTTCCAGCCGGTGAAGCCATGTAAAATTAAATAACTACTGCAACACGCTATTTTTTATATTATATACGCTTAAAGATAAAAAATAATACGCTAATCCTTCGTTTAAGTTTAAATTCATTGAGTTTTAGGCATTTAAACACTTATTTAACAAGCAATTTTCAAATGCATTTAAATATCTTGCAATTGGGATGGAAATGTTTTGGCTAGCCAAATAGCATGGAACGTTCGTCTTTTTTTTTTTGCGCCAAATACTCGAATATATATAGATTTTTTTTCAGATTTTTACTGGGATTCCGCCACCAAATTTGACTGATGTTTTACTACACACATGAGTAGTTTTAAAAGCATTTTTCTTTTCAAAATAATTTGAGTATGCTCTTTAAGGAGACCTTCCTTGTGGTAACAATTTTGTTTTTGATTTGTTCTTTTTTATTTCTAACTCTTCCATCATGTGACACAGACGAAACTAGCAGATGTAATTGTAAAAATGATGGTACTTATGATTTACATGTTATATGTTTATTTGTGATTTTTGAGTTCACTTTTGTCGCCAAACAATTTGATTTTAAGCCAAAAAGATGTAAGCGTTAATTGGGTTCAAGCGATGTTTACAATAAATGTGATTTTGCAAGTGTACGAAAGCATTTTTTGAGTATTTTTTAAAATTCAAATGTACAATATATAAATAGCAATTAATATTTTAAAAATGGAATTAAATCTTTTAATTTTAGTATAAATGTCTCCCACACACGCACATACATATTGTAAAATAATTTAATTTTAGACATTTAAAAAATTTCTCATCATACTTTACTGCGAAAGCATGTCGGTTTGTTTTCCCCAAATTTGAGATTTTTATAACCTCGAAGCCAGATTAGCTAATGTTGTCCATTCTTTTTTTAATAAAATACATATCGCCAATTTCCCTTATACAAACTTCAATGTTTGCAATGTTAGGTAGTAAAGATTATTCTTAAGAAAATGTAAGCAATTATGCGTTATTTCTATCACGAAAAAAGACATTTTGCAATAAAAATTGCTTTCTGAAATCCCTTTTCGATATTCCATTCCATTCGTCATTTCCTTTTTTTTTTTCATATCTTCCCTTCTATTAGAAATGTTATAAAAAGATATAGGATGAATCTTTCATAATCAGCTATCTTACAATTGCCGAATTTACTATATAGTGTTGGAAGATTCGTTTATATTTGAAAGGAACCGTGGACATTAACCACGGTTAATTAAGGAACCGTGACATTATTTTGAAAGGTCCGATTTCAGAAGATTACGCGAAATTTGTACTTTTAGTAATTAGCGATTAGTAAATTTATGTTTTTTATTGTGGAGCAAACGGACAAAAGAAGATTTACTAATAGATATTTTTCATGTGCAGTTATTTTACTATCACTAAAAAAGCATTAATTTGAATGTACAAAAAAAAAAAAATTAAAATGCCAAAGGTAGCCAATGGAACAATATTTGTTCATTTAGCCTAGGTTTTTTAAAAAAAGTACCTCAAATTTAATTAAAATTTCAATCATTATAAAATTTTGGCTGATGTACAGCCCGAGTAACAAATTCGTAGTGACAAATTTTAGGTTTGTTTTACTATCACTAAAAAAGCATTACTTTGAATATATAAAAAACTTTCAAATGACAAAGGTGGCCAATGGAACAATATTTGTTCATTTACCCTAGGTTTTTAAAAACAGTACCTCAGATTCAAATAAAATTTCAATTATTATAAAGAAATTTTGGCTGATGCACAGCCCGAGCAGCTGATCATAGTCACAAATTAACGTTTTTAGTTTTATTTAAGCAACAAACTGATGAATAATGACGTCTTGAAAATAAAAGCATGTGTTTATTTCTCCGTCTTATTACGCTCATTAGAGAAATGCGAAAAAAATCTTCGGTTTGCCAAAAAAGATCACAATTAAAAATTTTGCATAACTAACTTAATTTTTCATTTGCAAAGAGTTTTGATAGTGAAAGATCTAAAATTCAAACAACAGCAATTTGACATTATTTAATGGAATGTAGTTTGGAACGTAATTAACTCTGTTTTGTAGCTAACTCTGGTACATTTTTAGCCATACCGTTTCGAACATTTCTAACGTTGCACATCAAATTTGGTTGTGGATCCGATTACGGATGATTGTGGAGATTTTATTGAATGAAAACTAAAGGTTTAGTTTTCTATTTGAATTAGTTATCGAGGTTATTTTCCTAGGTTAATAGTTGCATGATTAAAACTGGTTTGTAAAAAGAAATGGCAGTTAAAATGACATTATTTTAATTTTATTCACACAATTCCGCTTTAAATATCCACTTTTACATGATTCACATATTTTAAAATATAAAAGTTAAATACTGTTTTGGTTGTATATACTCTACTGGAAATCGAAGATAAGAAACTGTAGAGAAAACCTAGCAAAAGAAGACGTATATTACCAAATATAATGTAACGTAGAGAGAGATTGTATTTATGTTATCAGATCCGCACAAAGTACCAAGCTGAGAAGCCCGGAGTAAAAGAACTAACAAACGAAAGTGAATAACCCGAACATTCTTTAAGTTAAATGGTCAATCTCTGCAGTCATTGTAATTCTCTCATTTTTGGTAGTGGGGTGATATTGATCATAATGGCCACATTTCCCTCCCAAACTCTACATGTGTATTAAAGAATCGTTTCTGAATTGCCCGTATTTCGTCTGACGCATCAGAAAATATAATAGCGCAATGGCGTCAGATGCGTATTCAGAAAATGCGGAAGGATATTCCAGGTGGAGGTCCATATTAATTTAAAATACAGGGTCGGATTTTCCATTTCGTTTGATTGAAGGTTTATTTGAAAAATGGTCCAGCGCAGCGGGCTCAGCCTGCTAGTATTTATATAGATACATACAGACAGTGACGAAACTAGACTAAACTTCATCGGGGGCAAGGTGGTAAATTGGTGCCTGCCTATCCTCACGAATAATTTTAGAAGGAAATTTGACTAAATAATCTATAATAATAAAGAAAGAAGTTTGTGTGTGTGTGTCGACTATGTTCTGAAGAGACCGCTGCACACAGAGCTACAAAATTTCAGGGAAAGGTGCCTCTATATATGAAGTTTTTCACTTCGAAGCCCTATTTCGGATTTTTTGATTAGATTTTTTTATTTGATTTTTTTTGCAATTTTTAGCGTTTATTTGCATTTCGAGGCAATTTTTCTACATTAATAAAAAGAAGCCGGTTTCCATTTTTTTAGCCCAATATAGTAAGATTTGTCCTCTTTTCAATAAAATGTATTCTGAATTCGCACGGCGATTTTTGAATTTTTTGTGATTTTTTTATCGATTTTTAGCATTTTTTCGCATTTTGCGGCGATTTTTTTGACATTCGCAAAAAGGTTAGGAAATTTAGTTTCAAACCTTTAGCCTAATATAGTAAATTTAGCTATCCGCGACTTCTGAATTTCAGCGATTTTTAATACGATTTTTAGCGATTTTTTTTTTCTTTTTTTTTACGTCCTACGTCGACACTTTGTCCTTCATGAAATATTTCTGATTACAATGTTTTACCCCCTTAGAATAAATTTTGACCTCTGAGATTTTATAATATTTAGCGATTTTTATTTCATTTTCCAATGCAATTTTTAGCTTTTTAGGTAGCTTTCTTTACAAAAAGCTACCTATTGCAGCCGTTCGGAGGAAAGCGATTTCAAAAAATTTTGGTATATTTTCATCGATCATGACCCCCAGACCCCGAAACCACCCTCCGTTCAAAATTGATATATATATATATATATATATATATATATATATATATATATATATATATATATATATATGACCTATGTCACACTGTAACTCTCGTATTTATGAACCGATTTGGATGTAATTCGGTGTGTACATAGTACATATCAATGTCTCGACCGAGTTCGTTGGCCAGCTTCATCCGCCATTTTCTTTCAAAATGGCGGCCATTTAAAAATTTTTAAAAAATTTAAAATTTGAAATGTGGTACCAAAAAATTCAAAATGGAAAAATATTTTTTCCTTATGTATTTGACCTTTATACAAAGACTCCGTAGCAGTTTTTGTTTCGTCTATATCTTAAAAAATGGCTGAGTTATAGCATTTTGAATTTCTAGCGAAGCTGACATTTTGAAACGTCCTGAATTTTGTCACACGATAAAAGGCGTATTTATGAACCGATTTGGATGTAACTTCTTTTATACATAGTACAGACAAATGTCTCGATCGAGTTCGTTGGCCAGCTTCATCCGTCATCTTTTTTTAAAAATGGCGGCCATTTAAAATTTTAAGAAAAATTTAAATTTGAAATGTGGTACCAAAAAATTAAAAATTGAAAAAATATTTTTTTCTTATGTGTTTGACTTTGATAAAAAGATTCGGGAGCAGTTTTTGTTTTGTCTATATCTTAAAAAAATGGCTGAGTTATAGCATTTTGAATTTCTAGCGTGGCTGACATTTTGAAACGTCCTGATTTTTGTCACGTCACAACAGGCGTATTTATGAACCGATTTGGATGTACCTTGGTGTGTACATAGTACATACAAATAACTCAACCGAGTTCGTTGGCCAGCTTCATCCGCCATCTTGTTTCAAAATGGCGGCCATTTAAAAAAAATTAAAAAAAATTAAAATTTAAAATAAGATACCAAAAAATTGGAAAATGAAAAATATTTTTTTCGTATGTGTTTGACCTTAATACAAAGATTCCGGAACAGGTTTTGTTTCGTCTATATCTAAAAAAATGGCTGAGTTATAACATTTTGAATTTCTATTGTGGGTGACATTTTAAAACGACCTGATTTTTTTCACGCGATAACAGGCGTATTTATGAACCGATTTGAATGTAACTTGGTCTGTACATAATACATACCAATGTCTCGACCGAGTTCGTTGGCCAGCTTCATTCGCCATCTTGTTTCAAAACGGTTGCCATTTAAAAAAATGTAATTTAAAATTTAAAATGAGGTATTAAAAAATTGGAAAATGAAAAAGATTTTCTTTATGTGTTTGGCCTTGATACAAAGATTCTGGAGCAGTTTTTGTTTCTGAAAATTTGTTCTTTTGTTTATATCTTAAAAAGTTGTTGAATTATAGCACTTTGAATTTCTATCATGGCTAACACTTTGAAACGGTCTTGTATTTGTCACGCGATACCACACGTATTCGCCTATTTCGATGGAAGAAGGCATGTGGATAAAATACATCAATATCTCGACCAAGTTCGCTGGCCAGCTTCATCAGCCATCTTGTTTCAAAATGGCGGCCATTAAATTAAAAAAAATTATATTTAAAGTGAGGTGCAAAAAAATTAGAAATTGAAAAAGGTTTCTTTCTTAAGTATTTGACCTTGATATAAGGATTCGTGAGCTTTTTTTGTTTGTCTTTATCTTAAAAAATGGCTCAGATATAGCAGTTTAAATTTCTAACGTGGGTGACAATTTGAAAAATCAGATTTTTTGCCTGCGACAGCACTCGTATATATCAACCGATTCCGATGTGAGTGAGCATGTTCACAGCAATTACTAAGGTATCGACCAAGTTCACTGGTTAGCCTCATCCACCATCTTGTTTTAAAATGGCAGGCACTTTAAGAAATCGCCGAATTTAGCAACCAAATGTAAGTTACTTTAAATAAAAGCAGCTTGGATAAAGCTGACTAATTTCGCGAAATTCTCATTCATAATGATTTAGTATTGATAAAAATTAGTATTGAATCTCCTACATTCGGTTTCCACTTAATTGAGCTTCGTGTGTTTGAATAATATAAGTTGGCTTTTTTAAAATAAGGAATATGAAAGCTACCTCTTCCTCCCGGCACTGGCCGGAAGGACTTTTTTTTAGTCTCACGGTGATATTCTGACATCTATAAAAGGAATTTGGTTTAAAACTTTTAGTTTAATATAGTAAACTTTGCCATCTACGATTTTTGAAATTTATCTATTTTTAATGCAATTGTTAGCGATTTTTCAAGATTTTTTACGTTTTGCGTCGATTTTTTGTCATTCGTGAAAGATTTCTGATTAAAATGTTTGACCCCATTAGAGTAAATTTTGACACCTGCGATTTTTTAATATTTAGCGGTTTTTAATTCATTTTCCAATGCGATTTTTGGTGTTTTTTCGAGTATGACGGCGATTTTTTGTCATCTATCAAAGGAACTTGATTTAAAACTATTCGTCTAATATAGTAAACTTTGCCAACTACAATTTTTTAATTTTAGTGATTTTTAATGCGATTTTTCGAGATTTTTTACGTTCTGCATGATTGTTTGTCATTCATGAAAGATTTCCGATTACAATGTTTTCCTCCATTAGAGTAAATTTTGGCCCCTGTGATTTTTAATGCATTTTTAAATGCGATTTTTAGCGGGTTTTTTTTTTTTTTTTTTTTTTTTTTTTTTCGAGTCCCACGGCGATTTGTTTGACATTTCGAAAATAAATTTGTTTTGAAACTTTTAACCTAATATAGTAAATTTTGTCATCTACAATTTTAGAATTTTAGCGATTTTTCAATATTTTTTTTACGTTTAGTGTCAGGTTTTTCTCGTTCATGTACGATTTCCGATTACAGTATAAATCAGTGTAAATCCGATCAGTGTAAATTTTGCTGCAATTTTTGAATAATTAGCTATTTTTCATGCATTTTTCAATGCAATTTTTAGCGCTTTGTCGAGTTCCACGGCGATTTTTGTTATTCGTAAAAGGAATTTGATTTCAAACTTTTAGTCTAATATAGTACATTTTTACGATTTTTGAATTTTAGCGCTTTTTAATGTAATTTTTCGAGATTTTTTACGTTCCGAGTCGATTGTTTGTCATTCATGACAGATTTCCGATTACAGTGCTTTCCTCATCACAGTAAATTTCGACTGCTGGGATTTTAAAATATTCAGCGACTTTCAATGCCATTTTTAGCAATTGTACGTGTATCGTCGCGATTTTTTGACATTTGTAAAAAGGATTAAGTTTCAACATTTTAGCTTAATGTAGTAAATTTTATCCTCTACGATTTTTTAATTTTAGCGATTTTGAATGCAATTTTTAGAGATTTTTTACATTTTGCGACGAATTTTTGTTATTTTCAGATTACAATGTTTTACTTCATTATAATAAATTTTGTCCCCTGTTATTTTTTAATGTTATGCAATTTTTCGAGAATTTTTAAGTCCCGCAATCATTTTTTGTCATTCTTGAAAGATTTCCGATTACGATGTTTTCTTTTACCCCATTATAGTAAATTTTGACCCTTACGATTTTCGAATATTTAGCAGTTTTTAGTGCGATTTTCGATGTGAGTTTTAGCGATTGTATGTATACCGCAGCGGTTTTTTGACATTTAATAGGAATTCCATTTCAACGTTTTATCGTAATATAGTAAATTTTGCCATCTACAGTTTTTTTACTTTTAACGATTTTTAATGCAATATTCGGCAATTTTTAGCGGTTTTTTTTATTTGTCATTTGTGAAAAAATTCAGATTACAATGTTTTATTCCATAATAGTAAATTTGGTCAACTGCCATTTTTTAATATTTAGCGATTTTTAATGCATTTTTCAAAGCTTTTTTTTAGTCAAACTTTTAGTGCAAGATAGTAAATTTTACCATCTACGATTTTTTATTTTCAGCAATTTTTAATGCGATTTTCAAAGCGGTTATCTATATTTTTTACGTTACACGACGATTTTTTGTCATTTATGAAAGATTTTCAATTACTGTGTTCTGCCCTATAACAGTAATTTTTTACCTTTACGATTTTTGAATATTTAGCGATTTTTAATGCATTTTTCAATGCAGTTTTTTGGGTTTTTTTCGAGTCCAACGGGGAGTTTTTGACATTCGGGAAAGGAATTTGATTCCAATTCCAAAGTTTTAGCCTGATATACTAAATTTCGCCATCTTCGATTTTTTTAATGCTATTTTCAATGGGGTTTTTCGCGATTTTTTTTAGATTTTTTACATTCTGCTAAGATTTTTTTCATTCTTGAAAGTTTTCCTGACCCCATTGTAGTAGATTTAGACACCAGCGATTTTTAATGCTATTTTTTTTTTTTTTTTTTAGTACTGCGTGATTTTTTGACATTCGAAAAAGGAATTCGGTTTCAATATTTTAGTTTAATTAAGTATATATTTTCCTCTACTAATTTATAATTTTAGCGATTTTTAATGTGATATTTAGCGATTTTTAGATACTTTTTGCATTTTGAGCCGATTTTTTTCATTTATAAAAGAATTCAGATTACAATATTTTACTCCATTATAGTAAATTTTGTCTCGTGTTATTTTTGAATATTATGTGAATTTTAATGCATTTTTCAGTGTCACCCTTAACGTTTTTTCGATTTTCACGGCGATTTTCTGACATTCGTAAAAAGCATTTGGTTTCAAACTTTTAGTTTAATATTAATATAGGAGATTTTGCCATCCATTTTTTATTTTTATCGAATTTTAATGCGATTTTTAGGGATTTTTCGAGATTTTCGCCGTTTTCCGTTGATTTTTTCTCATGATTGAAAGATTTCCGATTACAGACGTCGATTTTTTGTCATTTATGAAAGAGTTCAAATTACAATATTTTCCCCCCATTATAGTAAAATTTGTCCCCTCCTACTTTTGGATATTTAGAGACTTTTAATAAATTTTTCAATGCAATTTTCAGCAGTTTTTTTAGTCCCACACCGATTTTTTGTCATTCGGAAAAGGAATTTGTTATCAAATTTGTATCCTAGTATAGTAAATTTTGTTCTCCGTGATTTTTGTATTTTAGTGATTTTTAATATGATTTTTAGTGATTTTTCGAGTTCCTCGAAAATTTTTTAACATTGGTAATAGGATTTCAGCTTCTAACTTTTAGCCTAATGCGATAATTTTTGTACTCTACGCTTTTTGAATTTTAGCAATTTTTAATGCAATATTCAATGTGATTTTCTGCGAATTTTAGAGATTTTTGGCATTTTGCGTGGATTTTCTTGTCATTCATGAAAGATTTCCGATTTCAATGTTTTCCTTACTAAATTTTTACCGCAGCGATTTTTAAATATTTAGCAATTTTTAATGCGATTTCCAATGTGATTTTTAGTGATTCTTTGAGTTCAGTGCCGATTTTTTGACGTATGAAAATGAATTTCGATTTCAAACTTTTTGCCTGATTTAGTAAATTTACCAATTACGATGTTTTACTACTTAATAGTAAATTTAGTGATTTTTAATGCGATTTTCGATGCGCTTTTTGAAGGGTATTCACGACGATATTTTGAAATTTGTAATTTGAATTATCCTTCAAACTTTTAACCTGATAGGAATTTGGTTTCAAACCTTTAACCTTTTATGGTAAATGTTCTTCTCTGCAATTTTTGAACTGTAGCGATTTTTAATGCGATTTTTAATGAAAATATTAGAGGGGTTTTTTTCGACTTCCGCGCTGATTTTTTGAGCTATGGAAAAGAAATTCTGTTTTAAACTTTCAGTCTAATACAATAAATTTTCTCTTGTGCGATTTTTGCTGTTTTAGCGATTTTTTAGCGTTTTTCCGCGTTTCACGGCGTTGTTTTTGACATTCATCAAAGAAATTAAATTTTAAACTTTTATCCAAATGTTGTAAATTTTATCTTTCTTGATATTTGAAGTCTTTGCGATTTTTAATGCACTTTTTAAGTTTCTTAAAGATTTGCGGCGATTTCTATTAATTTGTATCGCCGTATACCTTCTGGATATTTTTTAGGAATTACGTATACCCTCTGTTTCTCAAATAAATCTATAGTGTAAACTCTCTAGCGTTTACCCTCTACTTATAGCATATAATCTCTGCCTAGCACATACCCAGTGGATTTTTTACGGCTACACCATTGGTTAGAGTGTTGATAGGTATTGTTTATGAATTTTTACACGCACCGTATCCTGATTCAGAGGAAAATCTATTTCAGTATAATTTGTTTAACAAATTGAATTTTTGGTACCATGTTGTTACTCATGAGGGAAACTTTGGGCTGTAACATAATCATTTGTGCAAAACAAAGCCATTTCACGCATAAAATTATCCGGAAGTAAAACACTACAGTCAAGGGACCAAATCAGTTCCAATAAATTCACTTCCACAGACGGAAGTGTTTTTTTTTTTTTTACCTGGAGTCATGACGTGCAAAAGAGCGTAGAATATATATATATCACGAATATGACATACTTGATTCATTAATAGTTTTCTCTTTATTTAAAATCATGTCATTAAATCTGTGCTAACAAACTGATCTGCACTGTTAAAAATGTGCAATAAAATGTCTAGTCATTTGACCGTTTTTATAGAAAACGGTTACATAACTGTAATTTAACGCTATTTTGCCCATATTATGGTCAGAATAGAATTAAATTACGGTTATGTAACCGTTTTCCATAAAAACAATCGAATGACTAGACAGTTTGCTAAAATTTTTTAACAATGTAGTTAAAATTTCAAACAATTTCATAAATATAGACAAGGATTCTTTGCAGTTTAAATATACACTGCGTATCAAAAGTTTAAGCGCAACAATGTTTTTACCACAAAATTTTAAAAATGAACTTTATTTTAATATCTTATTTGTATGTGATGTACATAATTGAAGTCCTAACGCCATATTCAACAAAATTATTTTTTAAGTTTTAAACTAAACAATGGAGTTTACGTAAAAATGCGAAAAATAAGTTTCAAAAGTTTAAGCTGAAAGTGCTGTTATACAATTTTTACGAAATGTAAGCGATTGCGTACACAAACGATTCCTGCATGTATAAGAAACAAGAAGTTTTTGTATTTGCGTTAGTATACAAAATGCCAAAGTCGAAAGAATTCTCACATGAGGATGAGGAGGTGTTAAAAATCTGGAGTAATGAGAAAAAATCATCAGTTCATTTCTGAAATTGCAAGTGCATTAAATGGATCAAAACGGGAAATTCGTGAAGTTCTTGCAGCTGAAATGATTTGCATCGCATTTATCGTTCATTTACAGGCTCACAAAAATGTTTTCGGTTACAATATATTGTATCCGAAGTATTGTCTTTTAGGGATGATTGCTGAAAGTGCGTTTTCGGTTAATATATGCGTTTTGAGGTTAACTGATCTTGAATTTTTGCATACTACGTGGTGTCTATAAATTATGCAGACCATATGTAGGACTACAAAAAAGATTTCGTAAGCATTCCTGGGAATGAACGTGAATTGCTTAAAGGTGTTTTTGAATCTGAGTCATCTATTTTCAAGCCCAGTTACATTTAGTATACTAAGAGATGTAATAAAATGATAATTAAATAAAATCATATACAGGGATATGAAAAAATACTGGATACATGGTTGCCTATGCATAGTAATTACTGGAAGTGTGATTTCAGTAATTGTAAGTGAGTTTTTACCTGATTTAAATTTAAGCTCGATATGTGGCGCGTATAAAAATATGTAAGTAATATACAGGGCTGTACAAAAGAATTCAAGCACGTTTTGGTCTATTGGTAGAAATTGCTAAAATTGAATTTTAAACTGTGTTATGCTTTTCCTAACTAAACTAAATTTTAGAATACTACGTAGAATATACACAAACATATAGATCATATACAGAGCTGAAAAAAAGAACTGGAGTACCTTTCTGGCTATGTGCAGTAATTGTTCAAATATAGTTTTAAAATGTGATATACGTTTTCTAAAATGTTTACTTTAGGTATCTTCTTTACCTATTAAACGTGACAGTTTTATTTACGTATTCTAGAAGTGTTGGAAAGTGTTTCATAATTTAGGCTTGACGCAAGATTTTCCTTCCTTTTTTTTTTTTTTTCTCCAACTCATCTGTTTCTATGGAGTATTAAGAGTTTACTTCAAACAATCATTTTCGATTATTGAATAATTTAAACACTAAACACAACAACAGATGCAGCGCAGAATCCACAAGAAATCGGTAAGCTGAATCTTGTGATCAGTCTCACAGCAGTGGCACTATATACTGAATGATTAGGGTAGACTGGGGATGAAAGGGACAAGGGATGAAAGAGACACCCAAAATTTGAGGATGAAAATAAAATGCAGAAATTTTAAATTTTGGCTCAATCGATGGCGATACTTGTTCTGTCTTAACAATCCTTAAAACTGACGTCAGCAATTGTAGCGTTGTAGGTGGTGAAAGCAAAACTTGTTTTTGATATAGAAAAGTAAATTTTGATCATGCTTTTTTTTTTTTTTTTTTGGCCTCTAAAAAATTAATATTTTGATCATGCCTTTTTTTTTTTTTTTTTTTTTTTTGCCTCTAAAAAATTAATATTGTGTTTAGCATTATAATATTTATGTTATTTAGCACTATAAAGTATGCACTTTATACGAATCTATATATATATTACGCTATCGTGCGTGGCACAGAAATCGCGATTATTTGTTAATTGTTGAATGGCAACGCCCGAATAAAACGCTTCTCATTGGTTATTGTGTGAAAGTCATTTGGCAAGATTTAGTCGGAAGTAAATCCTGTTTGTTTACGTTTCCCTTCTCTCTTTTGCTGGAACTTCACAGTATCGTTAGAAATGCCTGTAAAAGATCTCGGCGAATGCTTGAAAGTGAAGAAGAGAAAATCGAAATATGATCTAAAGCGCCGTCAATCACAGAGCATAAGCGATTGCCAAAATAAATAGGCTTAATAACTGTCGCATGGGCGAACGCGTTGTTTCTGAAATCCAAATTACTGATTTAAACGTTCCGGAGCATAACTGTAGGGAGCATAAAAACGCGAAAAAAAAAAAAAAAAAGAAAAAGAAAAGAAAAGAAAAGATTTACGCTCCGATACGGAACTTTAATTTACTAAGCTATTCGTAGCATTTGTGACGTAGACGTTTAATGGCTTAGTTTTCTGTACGAATATACTCTGGTTCGAAACTGTACAGGGCAACGTTGAAATTTGAGTTAGTATATTTTTGCTATTTTAAGGATGTCGTCTTCTTTTAAGGATATCTAAAGTGAAAAAAGTGGCAATAAGTAAATAAATACATACAGTAAATATTGTTAATTTTAAAACAATTGAATTATTAAAAGAAAAAAAAAACTACAAATAAATGAATCGAATTATAAAAAAAAATTACTACATTTTATAAATATCATTGTTCAACGTATTTAATTAAAAGAATTTTTTTACAATTTTAATAATTTTAATTATTTTTAATTGTGATTCAGTTGAATTATTTGAGAAAAAAATTGCACATAAATTAATCGAATAATAAAAAAAAAACTACATTTTACATTGTCCAATCGATTTAATTAAAATAATTTTGTTATATATATATACCGGGTGTCCCAAAAAGGACTGACTGATTTTAAAATTCAATAACTTCCAAACGGTGACAGATATTTAAAAAATGTTTGCAGGAGGGTTATGCATAAAGTCAAAAGTTTTTTTACGGTGATTTTCGATTTTAGTTCGAATTGCAAACAATAGATGGCGCTGCGATCAATAGAGGCTAAATTTAGGCTCGATTTTTGGTACTTCGTGGCCCGGATAATACATTTCCATCTCCTTTTTCTGCATGGAACAACAAAAAGGACCAAAAATCGAGCCTGTATTTAGCGACTATTGCTTACAGCGCCATCTATTGTTTGTAATTCGAACTAAAATCGAAAATCACTGTAATAAAATTTTTGACTTTATGCATAACCCTCCTGCAAGAATTTTTTTAATATCTGTCACCGTTTGGAAGTTATTGAATTTTAAAATCAGTCAGTCCTTTTTGGGACATCCGGTATATATATATTGCAATTTTAAGGGTTTTTTTTATCTATACCAATAAAAACATTTCTTTCACTTATAAAAACCCTCGCTAATGGTACCAAAAAAAAAAAAAAAAAAACTGTCTAAAGATATAAAATGATACAAACTTTACCATAGAAAGAGTCTGTCCGTTCCGGTAATATTTCCAATACAGGGCCCCCACCAGAAGTAAGATACAATAAAACCCTCTTAGACGGAATCACAACGACCAGTGATAAAGTCCGTTTTATGCAGGCTCTTTAAATTGAACAAAGCATCATTACATCTTTTTTTTGGGGGGTGGGGGGGGGGAGAGGAGAGCTAAAACCTGTTTTTTTTTTGTGTTTTTTTTTTTCAGTTTATTGCAAGACTCCGTTATAAACAGGCTTTACTCTATAAGAAAATAAATTTGCTGGATAGTATCTTTTCTAAAAATCTATACAGTAGTATTTGCTTGCAATTTTATAATTTCTCTTTCAGTATTACAGTTTATGATGCATTTGTTATTACTTTTTCCTCCACAGATTTTAAATAAAAATTTAAAATATTGAAATCATAATTAAATTTTAATTGAATTCACCAATTAATTCTGAATAAGAGTTTAGAGTGTGAGACAAATAAAAATGAAAAAACTTAACCACTTACTTTACACAACTTTCCAACTGAACAAGAGCCGGGCCCTGGTAATTTGCACCCTCTCTACCCCCCCCCCCCCACCCCTCTGTACCGACCTGCGATACGAATTTCAGGCTTATTTAAGAATATTATTATAGGCCCGGACAACGCCGGGCGGGGCAGCTAGTACCGGTATATTTTGTTAGCTAAAATACTGCCATGCATGAATACATTTTTATTTAGCTAGTGGCTATGGGGTTGAAAGGGGCAGTAACTAAGAGGGTTGAAAGGGACATGTCCCTTGCAAACCATCGTGTTTTATTATTATTTAAACAAAATATTGTTTATGTTTTGTAAAATTTAAGTTATGGTTCTAGATTTTTATGTAGAAAGAATGAATGCATTACTATGTAGAACAAAAATATACAAATATTACAATAATATATACCTACAATTTTGGTATTTTTTCCTTTTCCAAAAATCATCAAACAGTCAATATGCTTCGAAGCAATATTAAAGGAAATTTTCGAGAACTCGAATTTACTGAAGCAATGATGTGTGCTGTATCTGAAGAAGAGGACAAGCGACAAAGGAGTGTCTACTGTCTATTAGATCAGCAGCTAAAGCCTACGGTATTGAAAAATCCTGTTTAGAAAGACTTGTTCTAAAATTTAAGAATGCACAAGCAGATGAATTTCAATACAACCATTTGGTAATAAAAAAGTTTTTAGTGAAGGTCAATAAAAAAAGTTAGCTTCAAATTTGCTCTAAGCATCTAATATGAACTATGATTTAACAATTGTGCATATGAGTATTCAATTTCTTTGAATTTTCGAAATATGTCCCTGTCTTGGGAAACAAACAAGCAAGCTGGAAATGATTGGTTTCAAGATTTTAATCAACAAAATTCATTACTTTCTCTTATGAAAACCTATAGCCATTAGTTTATAACAAGAAATACAAGTTTCAACAAAGCTAATGTTGATATTTTTTAAACACCTTTAGTCAGTAATGAATCGCTAAAAATGCACACGGAATATAATACATAACTGTGATGAAACAAATTTAATGACAGAACACAAGCCACAAAATATAGTAGCAAAACGTGGTGAAAGCAATTTTCTGACGTAACATCAGCTGAACGTGGTAAACTTGTCACACTTTTGTTTCTGCATCAGGTAACTCTGTTCAACAGTATTCGTTTTCCCAGAGAGTTCATGCTCGAAGCTGTCCCATCCCAGAGGCTTGGACTTGCTCATCAAAGTTGGTGGATGACCGCAGAATTTTTTTTAAGCAATTGTGCATTAGCTTAATATTCTAGTTGTTCCAAAACAGATCCTACTCTTCTCTTATTTGATAATCATGAAAGCAATACAAATATAAAGGCAATAAAATTTGCAAAAGGTAATGGAATAATTATGGTAACTGTAAAGTTGTTGTCCAGAATTTGTAAAGTAGTTGTTTGTTGTTGCACAGGTGGTTCATTTTGCTAAGCTTCAATACTGACTCTAAGACAAAAAATCAATTGTTAATTATTTTAAGGAGGCAAGAAACTGCTGAGATAATAAAAGGCAGGAATTTTCTGAAGGTCTTTATTGTGTACCGGGATCGTTTCCACCACCGCCGAGAATTACACGGCCAATGTTGGAGAAGGGAGCGAAGAGTTACAGCTCTTTTTTATTCACATCATGCGAGTTCAGGAGCTAGTCTGACTCAAAATACACTTTCTCGAAATCTGGAGTGTTGGCAAGCTTACATACACAATTTCGCCAAATATATATACTATATGGCGAGATTAAAGAGAGGAAGACATGTTGTCAAAGTACAATAATTGAAATTGAATGGGGAATGTAAAAGATTAATAAGAACTATTTAACGCCAGATGATTACTTAGTAATTATAGCACATAAACCGCAAAAGAACATTCGATAGGTTTGCCAAAGTTCTTATGGGATTGAAGCGGCCAAGGTGCCCGTTAATAAACAAAACAAAATAAAGACAGGGTTAATAACTGAAATGACTAATATTTTACATCTGGACCAACGGCTAAAAATGTAGAAGTAATATGTCTGACTAATTTCTGCATATCATCAAAACTAAGGCAGAAGGATGAAAATTAGAATCCAGTTATTAGGCGAGAAAAGGAAATGATTTCTTTTCTTTTAACTGTAGTGCGCTGCGGTTAAAATATTAAAGAGCCTGAGAATTGAATGCTTAATTTATGAAGGGAAAAGAGCGCTAAAAACAGATTGAATCCGATGTAATTTTAAAGGGGGGAAAGAGGAAAAGTCTTAATATTAATATGTGAAGGTAGGCGCCTTCACAGTAACCTTCCTGTCGCACTTTATCCACAAACTCCTGAAAAGCACTCGGACTGAATTCGAAGTACATTTTTTCAGAAAAAAGAGATTAAAACCACTTTGTATTTACTGATACTATTGACATGAATGACACGAATATCAATGATATTGTGATGAAGTTACCTAAATCCGTATCTGGTAGTGAGACAGGTAGAGCTAAATCTTTCTTAAACTTTTTGATTTAAAGATGTTTTTTCTCAAGTAGACCTAAACAAGTTATTTTTTTTTTTTTTTTTATCATGTGTTGCAATATATTTTATTTTTATTTGTGCATTATTATCTTTTATTTTTGAATAATGTAATCGCAAATAAAAAGAAAAAAAAAAGTTCATAATTTTGTTTTTATTTATGTGTGTCCCTTTCAACCCCACACAGTGTCCTTTTCATCCCCCACAATGGGGTTAAAAGGGACATTTCTCCCAATTTATAAAAATGCGTTCAAATTTTAAATTACTGTATTTGGGGATAAGAGGTTTTACTTGTATTAAAGCAAAGGTTTTAGACGAGAATTAGGCGCAATCATGATAATGATATCTTTTAATGCCATTATTTTATAAGCTTATAGAGACAAAATGTCCCTTTCACCCCAACTCTCCCCTATTAGTTAGATAAGTCAAAAGATTATTTCATTATACATGAGTTACACTTGTTAGAATAATTTTTTTTTAATGTATTATTATGTCATGCCAATATATTTTTATTTCTTTCTATATAGTTATATCTGAACTTAGTATAAATGAATTCAACTGCAATCGTGGCAGCAAGTAATCTAGGGAAGGGCAAGAGGTTGGAACAGATATGTGCGTCTAATGTTCGCAGCCAAGGCTGCGTTTTTCGAATGGAGAACATAAATATGAAATGAGCCAAACTATTTTTTTTAATCAGAACTCCACGTGTAAAGCAATTTTTAGGCATATCACCATAAAAAGTAATGCAGAAACTTTAACAATAAAGGAACATTAAATATAAAAAATAAGTTTCTATCAGCATTTTTCAAAAGGGGAAATTGCAACAGTTCTTATTTTTATCCACCAGAGGAGGGGGGGGGGGGGAGAACCACATCACACCCAGTTTAAAATAATTTTTATACTCATGCACATAAAAAGAAAACAGAAAAAAAATTGTCTTCCACGGGGTGTTCAGAAGGGGAAAAAATCTTAGTTTCTCTTTCTCTTAGCGTTTAATTAGTTTATGCCTCTAAGGAAGAATAAAATTTGCTATTTAATTTTCAAAATCATCAGAGGAAAAAACGTTAGTAATTAAATTTTAACATCCAAGGAGGGGCAATGGCCTTTCCCTCCCCCCTCTTTCGCATACGACTGGACAAACAAAATGTTTGTACAGAAGGAGAATCCGCTTCAGTGAACTATTAAGAGTTTACTTCAAGCAATTAATTTTCAATTATTAAATATTTTAAATCCGAAACACAATAACCGATGCATTTCAGAATCCACCCGCAGATCAGTAAACGAGTCTGAATTTTGTGATCAGCCCCGCAGCATTGGCGCTATCGTATTGAATGATAATTAGTGAACGCGATTCTTGACTAACGCAACAGAAAAGGGCTGTTGGCTCATCCTCTTCAAAAGCGTTACTTGCCCATTTACAATCCCTGCCGATTTCTGAAAGATTTCTAGAAAAGAGAGATGTAAGGGGGTAGGGGGGTACTACTAGAAACCGACGAAATTCGAATTCGAACAAATGGGGGGGAGTGGGACCAGAGAGTTTCCGGTGAGTCAGCGTATCCGGTTCTTTCCCCACCTCCACTTTTCTATACAGTTCTGGTTTTGATAGGAGAAGCTGGCTACAAAGGCGGTAGGGGAACCGAAGTGACCGACCAGTGTGAGGTGGTAATTAGAGAGATGCCGTTATTAAATGGCTTGGTGTTAATAATCGGGGAACTGTGCCTTGCGGCAACGGCGTTAATGGACGGGTAAGATGGAGGTATTTGAGATAGTGAGTAGTGAGAGGGGGTTTTTAAAAGCTAACTCTGGACAAAGATATAATACTGTGTAATCATGAAAGTTCTGACTTTTGAAAATGCATAACTTTCAAAGCATAATAAATATAGACCTATATAACTTTTAGCAGAATTTTATTCCGAAAATTTGATAAGTCGAAATAAACTTGTTTTATTAGTTTCCTTTTACTTTTCTATGTTTCTTTCTTTTCTTTTCTTTCGTTTTACTTACATTTTTTTCCCTTTCTTTATTAGTTTCGTGTTCTTTTTTCTGCAAAAGAATTTGTCTTATTTTACATAATTTTATCTAGTATCGGAAACTATTTTAATTTTATTATCCTGTTTACTTCATTAAAAAATTATCAATACTAAGTAGTATTACATAGTAACATAGGATGAATTTGTCGAAAATCTGCCCTCCTTCTAAAGCGGAAGAATTTGGTAGGGGAACAAAAACATATCTCAAAATCTGGCACGACCTCAGTGATGGAATTTTTCATGACGCTGAGTCTCGGTATTTATACACAATTAAATTCGTTTTCCCTTCTCCCCCAAAGAGGTTAAAAACATAACTCAAAATCTATGACGACCTGACAGGATAAAATTTTGCTAGAGGCTGTCTCTGAGTATAAAACATCAGATGGAATGATATTTTTAATTCACTTTGCGGGCACGAGAACTGAAGTGACTAACAGTATGAGGTGGTAATTAGAGAGATGCCATATCAAATGGCGTGCTATTAACATTGGAGAAGGGGGCTAATTTATATGGTTGATTATTTGTTGTCACTAAACAGCATTAAATAGGGTAGAAGAATTTTTTAACTATAAAAATAAAGATTTAAAAATATTTTCATCATCTTTCTATGCAGGGGTGTAAAGGAAGAAAGAGCATAAATTAGGGAGGTTCCGGGGGTAATTTAGGTGATTATTCATTTATTTTTATTGGGGAGCAACGAAAGTTGCAGATTATTATTTTTTTTAATACAGAGTTTTAAAGATTCTAATCTCCATGCTGGAAGAAGGGGGGGAAAGCGGGAATTTATAGGGGGATAATTTACTTTATTGATTATTCATTGTCACTAAAGAGCAGTAAATATGGTAGAAGAGGGGGTTTTTTTTATATAAAAATAATAATTTTAAAATATTTAAAATTCTGTATGCAGATGATTATTTATTTACTTTTATTAGTGAGCAACAAATATTGCAAATTATTTATTTCAAATAAAAAGTTTTAAAGATTCGAATCTCTATATGCTTGAAGGGGGCAACAAGCAGGGAAGAAGAAATTTTGGTGTGTCGGGGGAACAATAATATTGATAATTTATTGTCACTATATGCTATGTATGCATTAAATAGGGCAAAATATTTTTTTTATATAAAAATAAAAATTTCAAAATATTTTGAGCTTCTTTGTATGCTAGGAGTGTAAAGGTGGGGAATGCGTAAATTTGGTATTATTTATTTTATTTTACAATTACTTAGCAACGAATGTTGCAGATTTTTTTTTCTTTTTTTTTTTTTTAAGATTAAGATTAAGATTCGAAAATCTATGTTGGGGAGGGGAGAGGAAGTGAAAATGAGGTTAGGGGTTAATTTAGATTATTATTTATTTATTTTTACTGGTGAGCAACAAGTGTTGCTGATTATTTTTATTTAATGAAGTTTTAAAGATTTTAATCTCTGTACACTGGATGGGGGGAGCAAAGGGGGAAGCGCAGGGGAGAGGGTAATGTATAGGATTTATTGTTTAATCTCACAAAATAGCATTAAACAGGGCAAAAGATTTTTACATAAAAATAAAAATTTTTAATATTTTAAATTTCTTTGTATGCTAGTGGGAAGTGGGGGAGAAAAGGATGGGGAAGCGTTAATTTGGTAAGTTAGGGGTAATTTAAATGATTGTTTATTAACTTTTATTAGTGAAAAATGATTGTTGAAAATTGTTTTTTTTTTTTTTTTAAATAAAATTTTTTAAAGAGCTATTGCTATATTTCTTTTTTCTGTAAAATTAATTATTGCTTTCTACATCTAAGAAAAAAAAATACATTTTGTACATTATTTTCATGTCTTACTAAAGATTTCTTTTCCCAAAACAATATCGAATAATGCAATAAAATTTATGTATACGATATATTTTTGGGGGGGGGAGGTGGTAGGGGGGGGAATTGAAGGTAAATGAAAATCATGACTATGAACTCATTGCATTGGTCCTTAAATTTTAGTGTTTTCATCTTTTCACCATTAACCATAAAAAGTAATAATATCAGTACAAAAACCCTTAACGGGTTAAAAGTTTGTGACACAGCACTTTACCTTACGGCTCTAAGAATTTTAAATAGGAGGTCTATTGCTCCTTCCAGGATTTCTGAATTTATATAACTAAATTTTCTTCAACAAAAATAATAATTTCTGTTCTTCACAAGTGACATAAAACAATTAACCTGAAAGAGAAAGAAGAATGTACCCCCCCCCCCCCCCCCCGCACTCCTGAATCTTCGGAACAGGGCATTTTTTAGCTTTGCTTTTCTTTTTACGTTCATGTATTCCAACTTATTAAACGGGGGCATTGACGGTTTTAGGAAAACATTTCGCCACCCCCCTTCCTCCCCCGAAATTCAACTTGCCCACCTTTTTAAAAAAAATTAACTGTTATCAAATACCTCAAATGTTAAAATAGATCCAAAAAATCGGACGTAAAATAATAATTAGTAGACAAACGCTTTTGTACAAAACTGTACGGTTATAAAAATTTTATTCCCGCCCCCTCCTTCCGAAATTCAACTCCGCCTCTTTCATTAAAATGTTTAAGTGTTATCAAATATCTGAAATTTAAAAATCGATCAAGAAATCGCATGTAAAATAAAGATAATTAGTGGAGGAAGCTTAGATTTAAATAATGTGCCGTTGGCAAGGCTTTCTTTTTCTTTTAAAAAATAAACTTTTCGGTAAAATAAAAAGTCCTTAATTGATTTTTAAGAAAATTAGATATTCGGAAACAGCAACAAAAAATATTAATGGATGCACACCTTCAAAATCGGTAAATGCATTATTTATAACAATGTTACACTTCGCAAAAGAATCTTAATCCAAAAATTATCTGTGGTTTTATCTGCTGGTGCTATAAATGTCGTCGGGTAGAAGGAAATTAAATTAAAAATAAATCCTTTCATTAAATCTGATTTTTAATTCACTATTTGTAATCAGCGAAAAAAACGACACACAGAGGCATTAATTATAAATCTCTAAATGCAATATTTGCACAAAAAAAAAAGAAAAATGTATAGGCCAGGAAAAAATTCTACTTGTGTTGGAGACAGCTGTCCGGGCTCCGAAAGATTACAAACATATGCGCTCTACGGCTTGTATTTCGATGGAAATAAGAAAGATATTTTATAAATACATTTTTAAGCCTTGGACTATCTTCACAAAAATTTTCAGCCTCGTACGTGCCGTAGATTTCGCTAGCCATCGCAGACACACACACACACAGGCAGACACACAGAGCGAAAGTTTCTTTTATTAGTTTTAGATAAAACTGGTTGTTTACTCCTCATATCTGTTGCATTTTAGTCAACATTCAATCGAGAACCGACAAATCATAAAGTTCATTAGGATGAGCAAAGCGAATCCTCTACTAGGCTACACAAACTACATTTTGTCGTAGACCTTACAAAAAAAAAAAAAAAAAAAAAAAAAAAAAAAAAAAAAAAAAACATTCAGTATTTTGACTTGAAATTAAACATAAAAATAAATTATGATCCATAGATTTGCACAATATTATTTTTGTTTACTGAATAACGTTAAAAAAATTATTATTTTAATTAATTTATTTTACATGTTTTTCCCCTATGGACGCATTTTTGCAAATAAAAAATGAAACACGTATATTTTCAGAAGCAAAAATAAATCATGGAGTTAGTAATAATAGATAGAATCATGATTAATTAAATAAATAAAATATATTTTCATTATTCCGCCAAAATATCATAAAAATTGTTTTTTAAATTTAATTAAGGAAAGAAATGCTTTTGAACTTGATAGAAATAAAATATGATCTGTACGCAAACGATACTTACGCATTTGAAAAGAATTATATTATTATTATTATTATTGTTGTTGTTGTTGTAAAGTGACAACAAAAGTATTGTAAACAAATAAAATTAATTGTTAAATTCGTTATATAAAGTGTTATTCGAATTCGAAGGTTGAATAATAACAATAATATAATAAGTTAATAATTCTTAATGTACGCGAGAGCAGATTTCAAATGTTTTTCAGAAAATAGGATTTTGAAGAAGTAACTTTCTTCAAGCTCTCTTCGAATATATTATTCTAAGATTGCTATCAACGATTCTTTGATGTGAATTACGAAGATTGGAAACATGCCTATTTCAAACCATTTGAGAAAACACCAGAGGCTATTGGAAAATGTAAAAACATCTTTAAAAGAGCTTTTAGCTGAAAATTTAAAATTATTTTGTAAAATTTTGCTTCGAAAATATTTTTATTTATACCAGTCTTATGCCGTAAATAAAAAATTACGAGGAAATTCTTAGTTATTTGGCTGAATTTACATTTCTAAAATTAAAATGAGCCAAAACATAAAATAACGTTTTTGCTTAATAACGATGCAAAAATAATATAAAAAATATTGTTACTTTCAAATATTTATCTTATTAAATAATGCTTCGCGAATCCAAACAAAGCATGGCTTTTGCTAGTTATATATAATTTATTATTATTTTTTAATCCATTTTCTGTAGCTTCTCGTATTTTCCGTTTTGATGACAAAATATTTGTTTTGTGGAGGTTTCTTCACATACTAAATTAGTGATATTGGAAACAACGTCGATTTTCTTTCAATGGATCGTTGACTGGAGACGGGTTCCTTAAATAATATCAAAACTTTTGCCAATACAAGCCAATTGGAATAGACATGGAAGCATCAACATCTAAGAGGTATGTACTCGTTTTGATTTTATTCAATGTTTGAAAGGACACAGCACTAAGATATTTATTTTTTTTTATTTTAACAAATAAACCGTATTAAATAAAAAAATATATAAAGCCATGGCTGCTGACTAAAGCAAACATTTTAATAATCGAGAAAGTAAGAGAAATAAGCAAAATTTTTATTATTTATCTGCACCACTTCAGTTTTATTTTGTGGTTTTTTTTTTTTTTTTTTTTTTTTTTTTTTTTTTACAAAGAAAAAAATTTTTAATTAAGAAATCTTAAGAAAGTAAAAATTTATTTTGCCTCAATAAATCTTTTTACATGTAATATCTTATTTAAACTTTTTTACTGAATTTATGCAGTTGTTATATACAGCTAATGTTTATATTTCTTTCTAATTGTAGTACGGAAGAGGTGTTACTGCATGCTGTTAAAAACGTGTAAAACTAAGTGCTGTTACTGTTACCAAAGAGGTGTTTATGGAAGCTGGTTTTTCGGATAAATCATTGACTGCAAATTTAACAGAATTTCTTGAACTATGGAACAAATTGCATACCTCTATTTCCTCGGATAAAAGTTCCACAATTAAAAAAACTTTAAAACTAAAGTATCATGATTCTTATTCGGATATTGGGTTCGCTGAGACCACTGATAATAAACTTTAGTTAGTAATTTTTGGCAAAGTCTTGCCGAACAGTTCAATGTTTCCAGCAAAAATGCGTCGTCATTTTGACGGGGTCCAGAATTCAAGGATAAACCAACTGATTTTTTATAAGGAAGTATGAAGAACATAGGAAAGTCCAGAAATGCATATCGTATCATTCACTCTATGCCAATCTTTCTCAAGCCATTACTGACTACCGCAAATGGCACTGAAATATTTAAATTATTAGATGAATTTTTCGAGGCGAATAGCATCCTATGGTTTAACTGTGTTGATGTATGCACAGATGGAGCGAAAGCTATGACTGATAAGATGTCTTTAGCAATCGCAAAAATAAAAGAAAAAGTCAAGAGGTGCAATAGTATAGACACTGCGCACTTCATCAACATGCTCTTGCAAAGAAGAAAATGCCACATTTTATAAAAGAAGTGCTGCATGAAACTGTTAAAATAATGAATTTTATAAAATCACGACCTTAAGAATACCAGGTTGTTTAAAGTCTTATGTGATGTAAGTCTGCATACGTTTTTACTTCTTCACACAGAAATAAGGTGGTAAAAGTTTAATGCGCTTCTTGGAATGAAGTCAGAATCTTCATGAGTGACAATGATTTTGCTTCGGGAGAGAAGTTGTATGATGATCGTTGACTAATGCAACTGGCGAATTTGGCAGATGTTTTTACAAAAGTTAATGATTTATGTCTCTCACTTCATGGAAAAGCAGTAACTGTTTTAGATGCAACTGATAAAGTGGAAGGATTTAAAATGAAACTGAAGTATTGGGCAGAGTCAATAAAAAACGGAAGACTGGATTGTTTTACTCCAACGAAAGGATTTGGAGAAGAACTCGAATCAGACATTCCTGCGGATATCTTAAACGAGTTTGAAGTTCATCTCTTGCGCTTGATTGATACTTTGAACTCTTATTTTCCAAAAGGATTGCATGACAACATAAAAGAAATCGTTTGGGTCGTACCGTAACACCGTACTCTAAATATATAAAATAAAAAGTCCTCTCTGACATCACAAGAATATAAATGTTTGCTTGATTTGATTAAATACAGCGATAAGATAAAAGTTTGAAATTGAGAAATCAACCTCTGGTTTTTCATGTACGCTAAAAGTTGAATAAGAGAGATAAAAAAAATATATAAAAATAATGACAAGATAATACCAGATCCTATCAGATAAAGCGAAACTTACTCTCATGCCCTTCGCAACCACTTATTTATGTGAAATAGTATTTTCCACATACGCCGCTGTTAAAACAAAATGCAGATCACATCTCAATGCAGAGTTAGCGAGATATGATCTCATTGAGCAAATAAAAACAGCCTCATACTTCTCATTAAATTTCTGTTTCACGAAACCAAATAAAAATTTACAACAAATGTAATAATACGAAATTAATAAAATAACGAATTGTGGATTTGCAATATTTGCTCTGAATTTATTTGATTTTTTTTTTTTTTTTTTACATGTGTATTTTGTGTTTGCAGTAGGAAAATAATGCAGAAAAAAAATTGCAAACAGAAATCTAAAGTCCAGCAAACTTAAACGACAAAACTACCTCATAACGTCAATGCTATTTTGTCATTCTATTTGCTAAGTACAGTATATAGCTGCGAGATAAAATTTAATGCTCCGCGTTATATTTCCGATTTCAAAGGTGCTCCGTGACGGAAAAAGTTTCAGAACTACTGCTTTACAGACTTTGGCGTCTGGAAGACGGTTGGTGAACGGAGTTTGTAGAGGGTAGACCCCTTACTGGGGAAGTGCAAGAAGTGTTACGGGCCGATTTTGATGAGAGTAGTATCGTTGGAAAGATCTTCTCGTGGGGAGTAAAATACTCAATGGAACTACCCGTCGCAAATCAACCGTTTTCGAGATAGAAGACAATTTATGTCACGTAATTTGTTTATTTATTTTTGCTGGTATTTATGAGAAAGAACAGTATCAAAAGTCATTGGTCATACACAATGATTGTAAGATCAGGACCTCCTTCTCCTGGTCCTATGGGATGAGAAGAGAGCATGGGCAGGACCTGTTTCCTTAAACGCTCAACCATGGCGAATTATATCAGTATCTATGGCTTTCGTTGCAGGCGTACTGGTTCAGGAGAGGGGCACGCACCCCTGTGACATGCGAAGTTAGGCCCAGTTCTGGATAGTCGTCGGTGAGTCTTCAGGTGAGTCGTGTTATCGCCGACGAAACAATCATGGCCACAGTTCTTCGTGGTCATTCACTGTCCCATTTTGGTGATTCCCTAGTAGATGGAGAAGTTACCACTACAGAAAAAGATATCAGCCGACGAATCTTTGAGACTGTCAAAGTAATGATCGAAAACGAATTCAATAGTTCTATAGATATAGAAATCTCTGCAGTAGTAGGAGATAATGAGTTAGAAGATGATCCTACATACGAGCCTATTATCAAAAAAGAAAGGAGAGAAGTTCCTGAGGTTTCTGTGGAAACAATGAAAAAAGTTGTTGATGCATATGATCAGGCGAAGAGCAACAAGTTAAAAGCAGCCAAGAAGCAGTCGAGGAAAGGGACAAGCCGCATGGTGATTACGCGATGGAAACGGTATTTGGAGAAAGGCAGCAGTACTGTTCAAAAGCAGGAGGAAATTCGTTGCTACATGTGGGATGAATTTGTGAAACACCATCGACAATACAGGGTCAGTGTTCATGATAGAGACCTCCGGATGTGGGTAATAGACAAAGCTATTGAAGTAGGTTTACAAAACTGCAAAGCATCACACAGATTCATAAACCATTTCGAACAAGAATATCAAACCAAGACCCACAAGGTAACTAGGAGAGATGCCTTCCTGGAGCTTCCTGTCCAGCCAGTCACAGATACCTTTCGTAGTAACGTACAAGAAAAAGTAATAGAAAACAAGTATTTTCTTTCCTCAGTCCTCAATACAAACCAGAGTAGGAAGACATATGAATATGTATCCAAAAGAACCCTGGACTTTCAGAGGCCAAAGGACGTGGCAGCAGTAATCAAAAGTAAGCATAAAACTATTCACTCGTACCTAATTAACTATAATAGTCCAGTCAATCTAGGATTCTGCCTGGAAAGTTTTGGAGAAGTTTTTTTCTCTTTCTTTCATGTTTTTTGGGGCGCAGAACACGATTTTCAACTTTGCCACCTCGTATCTGGTCGGCTTAAAAAGTTATAAGCGAAAAAAACATGAAAAAATCTGGTGTTTTTCGTGTTTTCGATTGTATTCGCTATAGGGTTAAACTTTTTTGAAAAAAATATTAAACCAAATTAAACTAGAGAAAAATTTGTACATTTTTCATATACAATGTTTTTTCTAAGAGGAATACTTTTGGCAATATGAGCAAAAAGAGTTTTAGCAATATATTGAAATTCCATCATCGGAGGGCGAAAACGTGATACAATCACAAAGCATCCATTTCAATCATTAATTTGAAGCTTTTTAGTTAATTGTAGTTGCATTTCGAATATGTTGACATTCGCTTACCAAGTTTTAAATCTTTTATATATTTATTAACATAATAAATTGAAATCAGGTAATTAGGAAAATATAAAATACAAACACTCCGAACAGATGAGAGCTCTAATTTTTATTTTTCTACTAATCTGATTATAACTATTACATGATTATAACTGTACATTATTAAAACTATTATATGTTTAATATAATAACAACTTATGTGGAAGATTGTAAACAGGAAAAAAAGAGAAATGCAGATTTGTTCTTCCTTTAATATCGTTTTGGTAGCTTTGAAAGGCCTGGTTGGTGTCTCCTCTTGGCTTAATATATCCTGGAGAATCGGTAGAGGCTTGTCAACTTCTATTTCAAAGTCATCTTCGGCGGAGATTGTCGCAATGGCCATCGCAGTTCAAACGAAGGAGCGAACAAAACAAACCTGCATTCCTACAGCCACACTTTCCACTGCAGTTTGTTTTGCATCTGCAGAATTTGTTTCTCAGAACAGCTTCTGGTGAGTGAGGTTTCACAGTTGCTATTGGTGTGGTGCTTCTCTTGGATTTATTCCAGCCCCATTCTATAGTCTTTTTATAGTTACCTAGCGATAGCTGTACTGGTGGTAAACTCTTAGACATGCGTATCAAGCTGCATCTTCTGTTGAAGGAAGCGACAGTATATTTGCAGCGGTCTAAAAAGAATTCTTAGTCTTACTACAGTAATAATGCTGCGAGCTAGTGCAGTACTCCTGTTATAGCATTTATTAAGGTCTTCTTTTCTTTTTCTTAAAAAGAGTGTTTCTATGAAAATCTTTATGATTTCTGTAAATGAGAGACTCATTCTCATTCAAAACTCGTCTGGAGGAGGATATTGAGTAGATTTGTAAACCTGAGACCGAATTCAGCCACTATCTTCACCGTAACCTGAACAATATGCCGTCGTTCTTCCTGGTTAGATGAGCATCGTTGTTTATCAAACATCACTCAAAATCTTATGACATGTGTTTTTGAAGCAAAGAACATGTACCTTGTTTGCAGTGGTTGCTATAACAATATCTTCTTCATACTTGTGAAGGTGTGATTTGACTATTTTCACTGAAGGACAGTATTCACCTGCTTTAATGTGGTCTGTAAATTCTTCAACAGAAAATTGGTATTGCTCTTCATTTTCTTCCAGATAAAATAAATGACTTGCATGGTTGAGTCTATGTCAGAGACAAATGGACTTTTCTGCGTCTCTGTGGGTTTTGCGAGCTGATAGAGCTTTTTCATACATTTCAAATGATACTGCCTATCAGCTGTAATCAAGTCAATCACATGATCTAGTCCGTAGATTATGACAAGCCCCAGCTCATCAACACGATTTTCAGAAAGTTGTTTAACTTTTAAAAGGACTGTTAATGTACAATATATTTCGTTTTGTTATTACTTTGCGAATTTCTTTTGCTTTAAAGTATGGTGGGATTTCTTCTCCAAACAAAAAGCAATGGCTTTGAAACGAAAACTATTATATTGCTGAACGGTTGGTTTTCTACGTCTTCGGAAACCCTCTTCATGTTGCACCAATGTCTTTTTCGTTTGTGTACTGTTTACGGCTTTTTTTTATGGATATTTAGAGGCTCCTTGTTCACTAAATAATTCCTTTTCCCATCTTTTCGTTTTTTACTTGCTGATCTGAAGGACTCAACACCTTTCAATGTTACTTCGGTTACTTTAGTTCTGCCCTTTAACTCCGTGTCAGATAAAACGCTTCTGTGCCATCATGAATATCACTTCACGTCTCACAGAATTGTTTTAAAACACATAATTTGAAATTAAATGCACACTTCACATACATTAAGGCAAATGCATAACCGACGGACGAGACGTCTAAAAAATCTGAGAGCTGAGCTTTAAATTCCAACACGAGCCAAAAAAGCCCTAGAGGGGAAGGAGGGGAAAGGTGAGAGGATTCTTGTAATATCATGTGCGTGGCGCCATGGAACTGTTTCAAGGACATACGCCCACTCGTTCTGCATTCACAAAAACATCGCATTACGCGTTTTCGACATCCAATTATGGAATTGGAATGTATCGCTAAAATCTTTTTTACTCGTATTGCCAAAACTATTCGTCTTAGAAAAAAACATTGTATATGCAAAATATAGAAAATTTTCTCTAGTTTAATTTGGTGCAATAATTTTTTCAAAAAAGTTTAACCTCTAGCAAATACAGTGGAAAACCCGAAAAAACCCGGATTTTTTCTTAGATTTCGCTTATAACTGTTTAAGTCGACCAGATAAGAGGTGGCAAAGTTGAAAATCGTGTTCAGCAACCCCAAAAACATAAAGGAAGAAACAGAAAAAAACTTCTCCAAAACTTTCCAGGCAAAAGCCTTTTTTGGTCTAATTTTATTGAACTATGAGCGCTGCTGGAAAGTTGGTTTGGCCAGTGTTCTTTATCACTTAGGAACCAAAAGGTAAATTCGGACTCAAAATCAAACAAAAGTTAGAAAAAATGTGTTATGACAATGTTGTAATAGTGAGCTCAATGTCAGGAAAGAGCACTAAACGTTTAACTGGGGAGTACTTCACAAAATTGAAAGAGTCCATAGGCGACGAACAGAGCCTCCTGCTTTTGGATCAGTGGTCAAGACAAAGAGACATAGAGCTCATGAAAGAGAAATTGGGAGGGTATATAGAGGCTATGTTCTTTCCTCCCAACACTATAAAGTACCTCCAGCCACTCGATGTGCAGATCTCCCATGACATTCATGATACATAGTCAAACGCATTGTTGAATATTCTTCTACTCATAGAAGCTTATATGGAGGATGAAGACTTAACAATTAGGGAAGGTACATTTAAAATTTATTATTTGGTCCACAACCAACTCTCATCCCATGTATGATACAAACGCTTATTCCCTGCTTCAGGTCAGTAAGGCAGATATGCTTCACCATAACAGAGAAGATCTGCAAAAAGTGCGATAGGTAGACATTTCTAAACTGTTCCTAGTGTTGATTCCCATTATGTTTTGTGCACAATATGAAATTTTTAGAAGACAACGAATTTATATTTACCAATCCCCTCCCTTTCTGAGCTAGCTGAGCAAACTTATTGTTTTCAGCTCCCATTTCAGATAAGAGCCCCAGTTTTGTACATAATGTAAATATTTGTCTTATTTCCTTTGGTTTGTTTTATTTAGTAATTTAGTATTTTCGTTATATTTATCAGCATATGCATTTCACTTAAAGTTTTTCAGCTCTAATATTCAAAATATATGTCTTGTAATTGTTTATGATATATACAACATAGTGCAATTGCTGTCAATGTATGTACTGATGACACTTCTTGTGAGTTTCACAGTCAAAAATAGCAAACAGAATTTATTTTTCTGCATGTTATTAACTGTTTTAAAAATATTGTAAAGACAACTCATTGTTAATGTATCTTACCATATGCAGTGGATTTGAGTCCCCCCCCCCCCCGAGATTGCACTTATTATCTAAAGCGAAAGCTGGGTTCCCGGGGCGGTCATCCCTGTCATCCCTGTATTTTGTGCACTGCTATATAGAAGGCCACAAACACTAGTGAAACCTATAAATATACAACATCAACAAGCATACACACTGCACGTAAAACGCTACATTAACAGCCATATACACTGTAAAAAAAATTCCGCAACGTTCCTGGGAAAAAAATGGGCAGCTGAGTTGCCCATTATTTCAAAGAAACATTTCTTGAAAATGACTGGAACTTTACTGTATATGTTAAAAACTTTCTACAGAAATGCCAGTAAGTTTCCTGCGAAATACCAGGAATATTTCTGTTGACAGCAAAACATTACTGACATTTCACAGCATGCGGGATCCGCAGACGATTTTTACATTTCCAGTTGACAATTTTCGCTTTATTATCATTATTTGTTAGAATGAAAAAATATTTTGAAATTGACATCAAAATTATTATTTATAATTTACACGAAAAAATAAATTTTCAGTTAAAATTCAATAAAGTAAATATATATATGATATATTGTTTCTGAACTTTGCTTAAAATATATAAATGTAAATAATAATTAGAAAAAAAAAATCTAGACATAAAATATTTTGGATTTTCGTTAGTAATTATGTTAGTTTACAAGTTAGATAAAATACATATAAATTTTCATGAAAAAAAAAACCTAAACGTAATTGTATATTTTTTCCGTAAAAAAAAAAAAAAAAAAAAAAAATTCAAATTTGCAGCAATTCAAAGTGTCAAATACATATCAAATTTAAATCAAATTGTAATAAAGTGTTAAAATATAAAATTAATTAAAAAAGAAATAAAAAAAGGCCAGAGGTAGCATCGAACTCGGGCCATACGGGTGGCGTGCGAGCTTTCTGCGTCCACACCACGAAAGACACGTTGAGAGCTGCAAACTAATGGATATTTGAAACGTATGCTAAACCTCGGCATCTAATTTCTGAAAATCTAAGTCCCATTTGAAGAAATCCTTTCACAAGAATAATTAGAGATAAGAACTCTAAAACATACTTTAAATTAATCAAAATCGGTGAGAATCATGTTTGATGGTCCTCTGGTTAATGGAGATCCAAATAATAAGTGTATTTTTTTTACACGGTCTGCTCCTTAAACATTCCACAGACAAGTACGAGAGATAATCTCTTAGCGATGTCACGGAGGTATTGTATTTTCATCTGAATTGTCTTGAAAATAGAGACGTAAAGGATTATGTCGTCTATTGATTTATTTGCATTCCATATTGATTTTTTTACATTCATTTAAGGAATTCTTTTTCCACACTCGCGCGCGAGCAACGGATTATAGCAAAAAAATAATAAATGGCGGCCGCAGCGTTTTGCTGTTTCCAACTTTTGTTCAGGAACGTTTCAGATAAGAAAACCAGAATTTCACAGGAAAGAGCTAAATTATTCTGAAAACCTGAGAAAAGGCGAGACGTTCCTGGATTTTACGTGGAACGTTACCATTTTTTTTTACAGTGTATTCGATGACAACTACAAATAAATAAATAACAAAAATTCCGTGAGTTTCATTTGCCGATATGTCGAAAACAGCTAATTTGAGGCGGGTAGTTCCATTGAGTTTTTTACTCCCCATGACGAGATCTTTCCAACGATACCACTCTCGTCAAAATCGGCGCGTAACACATCTTGCACTCCCCTAGTTAGAGTTGTAAAAAATTATAGGACAAAAAAAATATGGAAAAATGGCTATTTTAAGCGTATATTTACTAAATTTTAATAAAATCAGGATTTAAAAAAAAAAATACTAACTATTGCATGATCAACAAATATTTTGAATAAAATGTGTTTTTTATTTAACATATATCCTTCTTTTCTTGAAGTCATAAGAATTTTTTACTATTATTATTTCATTTTAAAGGTTATATTTTGCAAGCCACTTCATAGCATAAAAAGGAAACTCGATTATGGAAAGGGGAAGGACAAAATTACAACACAAAGAGACTGCCAATTAAAAAAAGAAAGAAAAGAAAAAAAAAACATTATCTGCCTTACTGTAGATTTCACTATTGAAACCGTGAGTAAAGCGGGGGGGGGACAAATCTTGAAAAAAAAAAGAGGTATCTTTTAGTCACTCTGCCGTATAAATAAAATTTTTCAATAAACAATTTGGAAATTGCTCGTCAAACGTGGCAAATGAGGCGCGTTCGTACTATAACTAGTTTTATAATTATTTTTTGCACCCCATATGGTACTGAATGTATATTTTTTTGCACCTCATAAGTGCATAGTCTGTAACATCATTAAAATGCACTTTTAATATTTTTTTCCCATTCCCCGTAATGTAACGGAACAGTTTTGACTGTCCCTGTAATTAAACTATACATCCGATTTTCATAAAATTTAAAATGGCACAACAAAATTTTACAACAATTATATATTTAAACGTTCAGACCATTCGGAAGGCTGTAACATCTTTAAGATGCACTTGCAATAATTTTTCCCATTGGCCGTAATGTAAAGGAAAACTTTTGACTGACCCTGTAATTAAACTATACGTCCGATTTTCATAAAATTTGAAATGGCTCGACAAAATTTTGCAACAATCATATATTTAAAATTTCAGACCATTCGGTTGGGTAGTTTTTGCTCTCTTATATGCGGACAGACAGACGGACGGAAGGACAGACGGGCGGACTGAACGACGACTATAGGTGCTACGTATTTATATAATTACGAACGCACCTAAAAACAGTTTTCCACACATACTCTTTCTTTTTCAGATTTTTTTAAAAGCTACCAATTTTTTCTATGATTCTTTTGACTTGATCTTCTTCAACCTTCTGTAAACAAAAAACATAACAAAAACTCGGTTACCATTGCGAAAAAAATATTCAAACAGAAAATCCACAAATATTCCGCTTTCTTTTATGCAGCAGAAATTACCTTGGAAATTAAAGCGATGACAGCACTTTCGGTTTCAAATCACTATCAAATTTCTTCATGTAATTTTGAAATTTCATTCACACAAATTATTTCACATTTACCTCCAAAATACGTTTTAGAAGCCCCCTCTTCCAACTAGCAGCAATTATTGATCATTCTGGCACAGAAGTGATCAACTTCAATGATTCTTTCCCCCGCTTCAAATGCTTTTCGAACATTTTCTCATTAACGATTCGCGCGAACAAATTCGCAACTATCTAAAAAGCGATTTCTAATCACTATATTGATCGCTTAAGGACCATTATGACGGCAATTTTGTGCCAGAGACAGCACTTTCTGATGATCCTATAAATGACTATTATCCCAGATTTCAGTGAGCATAATTTTTTCCGGAGCTAATATGGGTATTGTACAGAATGAATCAGTTCTTTGCAGTTTCTTTTGACCTTCTTTGGGAGAATTTAACAGCTAATTTTTTCTGCCGCTATTGATCTCTTTATTCCTAAAATAAAATTTTACGCTTTAATAAGTTCATTAAAGCCTTCACCTAGGATATGAATGAATTTTTAATCATTATGATTTGGCCTTAATTTCGTTTGGTCCATTTTAATTTGGACAGTAATTCCAGTATGCACTGATACACTTGATATAATTTGAATTTCAGGCCTGCCTAATGTCATCAAAAATATAGTTGCTGTGGTATGTTTACGATAAAAAAAAACAAGTTCGTACTATAACTAATTTTATAAATATTCAGATCTTGGTGCAATAGTTGTTGCACTCGTATGCAAAAATGCATAAATAAAAAAAATTATTACGATTATACATACATATTAAATTCCGTAATACGGAAATAATATTACTCCATCTTAAATAGGACGTAATCACCATGGCAACCTAGAATAATTATCTATCATGAGATATCATTGAATTAATTACGTATGATAGGATTTAATAGAATGAAGAAAACTTTTATAATATCTTTTTAAGTTTTGATTCGATTTTTGCCGAAACGTCAGTGAAGGCTTACTGTGGAGACACGAAAAGTTTTGGTTTCTGTTAGTCTGTCTGTCTGTTAGTCTGTCTGTCTGTTCCGCGATAACTGCCGCAAAAAGCATCCGATCGGCTTGAAATTCACTGGGCATGTTGATGAGGTACCCGGACTTAGCTGTATAGTTTTTGGTTAAATTTGGTTCATTCGTTCGGGAAATATGGAACATTTTATTTTGCTCTATAATGCTTTTCAATGGCAAGTCAGACGATTTTCAGATTTTCATTTGTTGAAAGAAATGGCTCATATGAAAAATGGATTTAAATGGTAAATTTTTGATGCTGAAATTTTTAAATAACATTATTAAATTATTCCAATAAATTATGTCAATATATTTGCGAGATATTTTTAATTAGGTTTATAATATTGGGGGGAATTTTATGCATGCTTTCCAATAATATAAAGGATTTTGTTTTATCAATTTGACATAATCCATATTTCATTTTTTTCCTTTTCTTTCTCTGTTGCCTAGCAACGTATTTGGTCCTAATAATATTAGTATAATTGTGTGTATAATGCTTGAGTAAAGCCAACGTCAAAACAGATGAATTAATGCATTTGTATCTTTGCATATAGAAGGATTTTAGCCCAGAAATAAAAATAGGCAATATTTCTTTTATTTTATTTATTTTATTGAAATATTTTGCTTAAAAATACAAAAGTTCATTATTTTCATAGAGAATAACGTAACATTTTCCCATATCATTTACCAATATTTCTTTAATTGTTGCCAAGAAAATCAAAACCCGGAATAATATTTTCTTTTAAACAATTTTCAATTGAAATGTTTTGTCGTGAAACAGGAAAATGAAAAATAAAATTAAGAATAGAAAAATTAATATGGCGGCATATTGGAAATAAAAAGAAAACTCTCGAGTATTTCTTAATATAACAAGATGAAAAGTTTTGAGTAAGTACGCATAGCAGGTGAATTAGACGTTATTTATCGAAAACAAAGATGCTGGAATAAAAAGATCTTGGGTAAAATAAAATGAACTATTATTCACGGAAGAAAGAGATAGATGGAGATGCAGTATGCCGTAAAAACAGTTTGCAATACGATGTGCGTTATCGCTCAGATTTAAATGCCCTCATTCGGCCCAAACAAAACAAGCACGTGGAACAGGGACCAAATTCTTTGACTTCATCCTTTTTTTTTTTTTTTTTTTTTTTTTTTTTTTTTTTTTTTTTTAAGCACGTCGTTGTGTTGTGCCGAATGTAGCGGATTTTAGGGTTACATTTTTGGCGTCACTTCAAGATTTATTGTCTGTGTACGGTTAACATGAATATTTTATTTAAAATTTAAATTTTATTAATTTATTAAAAAAAACTTATGCTTATCCTTATAAATCACAGCGTAAAAAAAATCTAAGATATACTATAACCATCCGCACAATCAATAAAAAATTACGAATGTAAATTTAAATAGACTACGGGGGGTTCAGGGGGCAGAGCCACCCTGAAGAAATGCAATTTTTGATTTTAAAAGTTACCAGAATAAGTAGCTCATCAGAATTTCAGAACATCAATGTACAACCACTTGTTTAACACTTTTAATTTCTGAAACTTTACGAAGTATCTTGTATGCTCATAAATATTTATGTAATTTGAAAACTTTAAAAAGCGATTTGTAGGAAGTTGAATATTATGCAATGAGTGTTAAAAAACAATGACTTGCAAAGATGACGTTGAGGCTCCTGATCTGCAGATTTACTAGTTGCCGAAACGTCAGTGAAGGCTTACTGTGGAGACACGAAAAGTTTTGATTTCCGTTTGTCTGTCTGTCTGTCCGTCTGTTCCGCGATAACTGCCGCAAAAAGCACCCGATCAGCTTGAAATTAATTGGGCATATTCGTGAGATACCCGGACGTAGCTGTATAGTTTTTGGTTAAATTTGGTTCATTCGTTCGGAAAATATGGAAGATTTTATTTTTCTTTATAATGCTTTTCTACGGCAAGTCAGACGATTTTCAAATTTCCATTTGTTGAAAGAAAATGGCACGTTTGATTAATGGATTTAAATGTCAAATTATGGATACTAAAATTCCAAATAAGGGTTTTAAATTATTCCTATTATATTGAAATTTTATCAATATATCTATCAGATTTTTTTATTTACGTGTATAATGTTTTGAGGACATTTATACATGTATTCCAATAATATAAAGAATTTTTAAATTAATTTTCTTGTTTTACATGATACGTATTTCTTTTTTTTTTTTTTTTTCCTTTTCTTCGTTGCCTAGCGACTGTTATTCGTAGCCTATCATTGCGTCAAATATGAATGAAGTTAGTAAATTACGTTAATTTTGTTGCAGGTACTATTAAAAGGCTATCACAAAAAATATTTTATCGCGCCAAATCGATGCAATTTATGCAATTAACAGTGACCACGATAATGAATTATTTTCCAGTAGATTTATAGATCTCCAGATATGCATATTTTGGGGGGGCTTTTAATATGTTATTGCTATCGCATGGATTAGGATGTTTAAACTAATGTTTAACCATGCTATAAGTGAAAAAAAAGTACAGTTAAAGGCATGTAAATCCTTTTTAACACTTTCCAACATGGATGAAAAGTATTTATGACTTCAGTTTTTGTATCTGTCGCCTGCCGTGTTTCTCTACGTGCTCTAACTCGTGTAAATATAGTCGGGATTACATGTAATTGATATACGTTATTGAGGTTTGCCAAAGTATGTTTGATATTAAAAATGAAGAGTGTAGCATTCATAGCTTAATTACAGGGGCACTCAAAACTATTCCGTTACATTATAGTCTTTGGGAAAAATCGTCTGCGGTGTATTTTAATAATGTTACACAATTTTAAACGTAATGAAATTTATATACTTTATTAAGGTGCACTAGAACCTGGTTACTATAAAATATGTTATGTTTAGCACTTACAGCATGCGTACAGGGAACTCAAAAGTATTCATAATATTACAATCTTTGAAGAAAATCCTTTTGTGGCGTTTTTTAATGATGTTACTCTGTTGCAAAATAATAAAATTGATATGCCTTTTTGAAACATTTTTGTAGTATATGGGGTGCAAAACATATGTTTTTTTCAGGGTCACACAAAAGTGGTCGATTAAAATGTGGTCTACGGGGGGAAAAAACTCTTCACAGCTTATTTTAACACATTAGCGACGGGAAACGAGAATTCTCGTTTTTATTCAGAATACATCATTGTCTAAGGGAGTGACTTCTACCTTACAGAAAAGACATTTATATTGTGTTGTCCATATTTTTTATAGATTGTAAGACATTATATATTACATCCGTACATTGAAAGATATTTACTGCTGCATAAACATGAAAAACATATCTCAGAAACCAATTTCCGAGATACTTTCAGAAGAGGGAGGAGCTTCTACTGTTTTTAAACCCAGATTTAATTAAATTGCCTGTCGTCAGTGTGTTAATTGTGTTGCACTAATTCAAACATTATGAAATTAAATTACATTACTGTGGTTGACTACAAGAAGCTTGAATATGATTTGTATCGTATTTATCATTCATTTATAGGGTCACATAAAAAATTTCGGATACAGTTCTGGTCTATTAGGGATGATTGCTGAAGAGCATTTTCGATTATGGTGTGCGTTTTAACGTTAAGTAAATTTGTGCTTAATAAGTAAGTGCATAAATATTGTATAGACCATGTACAGGGATACACAAATGAATTCGTAAGTATAAATGAAAATGAGCGCGAATTGCTTCAGTGTTTTTTTTTTTTTTTTTTTTTTGAGTTATGTATTTCCCAGCCCAATTACATTTAGTATACTAACAAATGTTTGCAGAATTTAAATAGAACCATATACAGGACTCCGCAGAAACTGGATATATGGTGCACACTATGCATACTAATCCCCGGAAATGTGATATGAGCAGTTTTAAGAGGGTTTTTTGTCTGCATTAAATTTAAATGTTATAGACGACGCGTAAAAATCTTCACGTAATATACAGGGCTGTAGAAAAGAATTCATGTACGTTTCCGTCTATTGGTAGAATTTACTAAAGGACATTAACACAATTAATTGATAACTACAAATGTAAATTAAATTACACTACGAAGGGGTTCAGGGGGGCTCTGTCCTTCGAAGAAATCTACTCTATTATCTAAAAATTACCAGAATAAGTAGCTCATGAGATTTTCAGAATACCTTTACATAACAAGGGGTTTAATTTAACGCTTCTAATGTCAGAAACCTTCGAAATATTTTTTCGTTTTATAAATGTTTATGTAATTTCAAAACTTTAAATTTCGTTTTTTGTAGAAAGATTAATATTACTCAAAGGGTGCTAAACACAATGAATTGTAGAGCTGACGTTGAGGCTCCTGATCTGCAGATTTACTAGTACCTCATGGTTTATCGTCTGCACACAGAATTCTTAATCGAAAATTCCAATGAGAAAAAAAAAAAAAAAAAAAAAAAAAAAAACTTTGAAAAGCAAATATATAGTAAATATCAAAATTATGCACCGCAAAATTATCGCTGTCGAAAATGACGTCCTTGTATCGGGAAATAAATATTTTCATCCAAAAAACCAAGCTTTAAATAGATTGTCTGAAAAAATGTTTTTTGACGGTTGTTACTTCATAATGCCGCCTCATTTCATAAAATATGAATGAAAATTATTTTATTTTTAAAGGAAATTACATTTTCATTCATAAAACGTAAACGTTTAATATAATTGCGTCAATGTAAATCATTTTCTGTGTTACCAATATTGAAAAATAAGGCTCGGAAGTGTAAAAAGAAATCTAAGATTTGCGCTAACCATTAACGCAATCAATAAAAAGTTACGTATGTAAATTAATAAGACCACGGGGGGTTCAGGGGGGCTCCGCCCCCCTGAAGAAATCTACTTTGTTATTTAAAAAATATACCAGAATTAACAGCTCATGAAAATTTCGAAATATCCTTCCATAACGTTTTTAATTTAATGTTTCTAATGTCTGAAAACTTCGTATATTTTATTCTTATAAATAATTACATAATTTGGAAACTTTAAATTGCGGTTTGCAGGAAACTGAATATTACAAAAGTGTGTCTAAAAACAAGGACTTGCAGAGCTGACGTTGAGGCTCCTGATCTGCAGATTTACTAGTTGCCGAAACGTCAGTGAAGGCTTACTGTGGAGACACGAAAAGTTTTGGTTTCCGTTAGTCTGTCTGTCTGTTAGTCTGTCTGTCTGTTCCGCGATAACTGCCGCAAAAAGCATCCGATCGGCTTGAAATTCCCTGGGCATGTTGATGAGCTCCCCGGATTTAGCTGTATAGTTTTGGGTTAAATTTGGTTCATTCGTTTGGAATATACAGAACATTTTATTTTGTGATATAATGCTTTTCTATGGGAAGTCAGACGATTTTCAAATTTTCATTTGTTGAAAGAAATCGCTCATATGAATAATAGATTTAAATGGTAAATTTTGGATGCTGAAATTTTTAAATAAGAGTATTAAATTATTCTCATTAGTTTGCCATTTTGTCAAAACATTTGCCAGAGCTTTTAAATTAGGTGTATAACTTATGATAGAATTTTATACATGTGTTCGAATAATATAAAACATTTTATTTTATGAATTTACTTATATTTCATTTTCTCTTTTAACCGTTGCGTAGCAACAGCATCTCATCTAAAAATATCATAAATGTGAAAGTATGTATGGTTTTTTGAAGTCAAATCAAAGCAAAAGGAATGAATTAATGAATGCCTTTGTATAGATATTTGCATATAGATTTATTTAAACGCAGAAATGAAAATAGTATTTATATACTATATAGAATAATATTTTCATTTATTTATTCAACTATTTGATTATAAATGAAAAAGTTCGTTATTTTCATACAGAATAAACTGACATTGTTCTGTTAAATTTTATAAACTTTATTGTTGCCAAAAAAAAATGAATAACAATTTCTCCCAAAGAGCTAATTTTAATTTGTAAGATTTTCACGTGCAAAAGAAAAATGGAATAAGCAAATAAAAATAAAAAAAAGGATATATAGGACAGGAATGAATACATATAAACATTTCACACCAAATACCACCTAAAATAGTTTTTGTAGCAGTATTTTCCCAGCACTACGAAGAAAGATTCCTCGATTTACACGATTTTACTTGGCCTTCTTTTTCTCATTCTTTGCGATTTCATTTTCGCAATTGCGTGCATTAATTGGCACAAAATTTTACATTTTTATGACTGAGATATATGTAAGGCCATACAAATAAGAAATTCCGTATTGTCTCCTATAAAATGTGATAAAGTGTTGGTTAATCATATATGTTTTTATTAAGAGGAGCAGAGCTGCCAAGCCTCCGGCGTTCTGGATACCAGTATTTTAATACAGAAAATGTTACTTTATTTAATTGAAACATTTGCGCGATTTAAAAGAACATTTTCTCTAAGATAATAGTGATGTGCAAAAAGCTTGAGACTTGGTATGTCTGGTGGGGAGTGAAATGTTTTACTTAATGCATTTATCTCTATTTTAATGCTACGTGAACAACGTCCGTATAACAGCTTGTAGAGTGTAAAATAAATTAAATTATTAAAATAATCCTTATTACGAAAAATGAAACAGAAAGTCCGGCTAAGGGAAATGAAATGTTAGTTAACCTTTCGTAATTTGACCTGAACATTAGGTTTGCGTCAAATTTCAACGGTATTTGTAACATCACGATTTTAAATTAAATGTAGATACTATTAAAAGAAAATCACAAAAAATACTTAAAGGCGCCAAATCATGTTTATCTATTTAACGATGATGAATTATTAACTGTTAGGTTTAGAAGCCCCCCTACTTTAGGGTGATTTTAGTAAGTTAATGCTATCGAGTACATTTTTTGATATTTAGATTAGATCTTAGATATAAATATTGCAGAATGGTAATCAAAATTATTTTTTTATAAACAAAATTTATAAAGGTATTAGATTTCCAAATTAGATGTTTCAGTTTACATTTCCAAAAGTTCTTTATCCATTAGATACAGGTATTTGTGGTTAGCAGGCAAGTAAATACTGCTGTATGGATATTAGGATAACGTAAAATGCTTGACCGAATTATTGCTTATCCTTATAAATCGCAGTGTAAAAAGAAATCTAAGATATAGGGTAATCATTAACTCAATCAGTAGAAAATTACAAATGCAAAATAAATTACACAACGGGGGGTTCAGGGGGGCAGAGCCCCCCTGAAGAAATTTGCTTTATTATATAAAAATTACTAGAATAAGTAGCTCCTGAGAATTTCAGAATATCCTTACATAACAACGTGTTTAATTTAACGCTTTTAATGTCTGAAACCATCGAAATATTTTTTTCCTTTTATAAATGTTTGTGTAATTTAAATAGTTTAAATTTTGTTTTTGTAGAAAGATTAATATTACGCAAAGTTTGATAAAAACAATGAGTTGCAGAGATGACGTTGAGGCTCTTGATCTGCAGATTTACTAGTAAAATTTGAAATGACTCGACAAAATTCTGCAATGATTATTGCCGAAACGTCAGTGAAGCCTTACTGTGGAGACACGAAAAGTTTTGGTTTCTGTTAGTCTGTCTGTCTGTTCCGCGATAACTGCCGTAAAAAGCATCCGATCGGCTTGAAATTCACTGGGCATATTGATGAGGTACCCAGACTTAGCTGTATAGTTTTTGGTTAAATTTGGTTCATTCGTTCGGGAAATATGGAACATTTTATTTTGCTCTATAATGCTTTTCAATGGCAAGTCAGCCGATTTTCAGATTTTCATTTGTTGAAAGAAATGGCTCATATGAAAAATGGATTTAAATGGTAAATTTTTGATGCTGAAATTTTTATATAAGATTATTAAATTATTCCAATTAGTTTGAAATTTTGTCAATATATTTGCGAGATTTTTTTAATTAGGTTTATAATATTGGGGGGAATTTTATGCATGTTTTCCAATAATATAAAGGATTTTGTTTTGTCAATTTTTGATAATGCATATTTCATTTTTTTCCTTTTCTTTCATCTGTTGCCTAGTAACGTATTTGGTCCTAATAATATTAGTATAATTGCGTATATAATGTTTGAGTAAAGCCAACGTCAAAACGGATTAATTAAATTTTGATATTTTGATAAAGATAATTTGTATCTTTGCATATAGACGGATTTTAGCCCAGAAATAAAAATAGGCAATATTTCATTTATTTTATTTATTTTATTCAAATATTTTGCTTAAAAATACAAAAGTTCATTATTTTCATAGAGAATAACGTAACATTTTTCCATAACATTTACCAATATTTCCTTAATTGTTGCCAAGAAAATCAAAACCCGGAATAATATTTTCTTTTAAACAATTTTCATTTGAAATGTTTTGTCGTGAAACAGGAAAATAAAAAATAAAATTAAGAATAGAAAATTAATATGACGGCATATTGGAAATAAAAAGAAAACTCTCGAGTATTTCTTAATATAACAAGATGAAAAGTTTTGAGTAAGTATGCATAGCAGGTGAATTAGACGTCATTTATCGAAAACAAAGATGATGGAAAAAAAAGATCTTGGGTAAAATAAAATTAACTATTATTCACGGAGGAAAGAGATAGATGGAGATGCAGTATGCCGTAAAAACAGTTTGCAATACGATGTGCGTTATCGCTCTGATTTAAATGCCCTCATTCGGCCCAAACAAAACAAGCATGTGGAACAGGGACCGAATTCTTTGACTTCATAAGTGCATTTTTTCTGTAAAATGAAAATGATCTGCTTATATTTAAGCAATAAGCATTCTAAGGTAGCATTTCATTGTATTATGAATTAAAAACTGTATTACTAAAAATATTATTCTGTTTTTTTTTTTTTTTTTTTTTTTTTTTTTTTTTTTTTTTTAAGCACGTTGTTGTGTTGTGCCGAATGTAGCGGATTTTAGCGTTACATTTTTGGCGTCACTTCAAGATTTATTGTCTGTGTACGGTTAACATGAATATTTTATTTTAAATTTAAATTTTATTAATTTATAAAAAAAAAAACTTATGCTTATCCTTATAAATCACAGCGTAAAAAAAATCTAAGATATACTATAACCATCCGCACAATCAATAAAAAATTACGAATGTAAATTTAAATAGACTACGGGGGGTTCAGGGGGACAGAGCCCCCCTGAAGAAATGCAATTTTTGATTTAAACAGTTACCAGAATAAGTAGCTCATCAGAATTTCAGAACATCAATGTATAACCACTTGTTTAACACTTTTAATTTCTGAACTTTACGAAGTATCTTGTATGCTTATAAATATTTATGTAGTTTGAAAACTTTAAAAAGCGATTTCGAGGAAGTTGAATATTACGCAATGAGTGTTAAAAAACAATGACTTGTAAAGATGACGTTGAGGCTCCTGATCTGCAGATTTACTAGTATATATTAAATTTTAAACTCTTCAGTTGGGTAGTTTTTGTGCTGTTATATGCGGGCAGACGACGAGGTGCTACGTATTTATATAATTATACGAATGCACCTAAAAATAGTATTCAAAATATTAGCATTTGGTACAAAATACAGTATACGAGGGTTGCCTTTTATGTTTTTACGAACGACCAATAGAAGGCGCTACTGAAATTTATCTTCAGGATATTCGTAAAATTCACATTTTTTTTTATCTTGGAATCAGAGGCATCTTAGAAATCGTCTGCGTATTTTGTTTACAGTGAGTGTTCTAAATAAACAAGTGAGTGAAAAAAAATGGAAATAACTCGTGAAGGTTTCCGTTGGATGATTTCTTATGATTTTAAGAAAAGCCTGACTCGACAAGAATGCTTAGTATCGCTTCGTGAAACTTTTGGTAATGAAGCACCATCGGAAAAGACTGTTTACAATTGGTTTACAGAATTTCGTCGTGGTCGTGCGTCCGTCAGTGATGAATCTCGTGAAGGGCGACCAAAATCGGTAGTGATTTCCAAACAACATCGATGCTGTGCGCAAGATGATTAAAGAAGATAAGGCATGTCATGTATCGTGAGATCGCATATCACAGACTGCAATACATTCGATTTTGCACGAACATTTAGCTGTTAAAAAGATTCGTTCCAGATGGATTCCGCACAATTTGACAGAAGCTCAAAAAGAGGCTCGTGCAAATTGGTGTAAGGAAATGCTAAAAAAATTCAAATTTGGAACTGCAAAATCCGTATACAACATCGTTACAGGTGACAAAACTTGGATATATTCGTATGAGCCGGAAACTAAACAACAACCCACTGTTTGGGTGTTTCCACTTTCCAGATGAACCGAATCCTACGAAAGTTGTTCGTTCACGAAGCACTTCCAAGAAAATGATTGCTTGTTTCTTCGGCCTTACAGGACATATCGCAACCATTCCTTTAGAGGATCTAAAAAGTGTTAACGCTAAATGGTATACGGAAATTTATTTGCCAAAAGTCATCAACGAAATCAGGAAAAACAACAAGAAACGCCGCATCGTTCTTCATCACGACAACGCCAGCTCCCACACAGCACGTGAAACAATTGATTATTTGAAGGATAAAAATATCGAATTAATGTCTCATTGCCCATATTTTCCTGATTTGTCGCCTAACGACTTTTTCTTGTTCCCTTATGTCAAACAAAAGATGCGTGGGCAGCGATATTCACCAACCTCAAGAAGCTGCCTTCCAAAACTATGTTTCTGAGATATCAACTTCAGAGCGGAAAAACTGTTTCAAGAATTGGTTTGAACGGATGGAAAAGTATATAAATCTTAAAGGAGAATATTTTAAAAAGCAATAAAACAGTTTATTCCCAAAAAATTATTTTCTTCCTACTTTTTGTAAAAACTTAAAAGGTTAAACCCTCGTATGCCGCTTAAAGGTAGGTTCTACTTCTTTGGCCGTTAGAAAGATGAAAGCACGTAGATACAGTGTGGTGTGTTTAGCATTAGCGTATTTCAAATAGTTTACCGATTGAAAGTATTAATATCAATATTTTTTTGAACGGATCGAACCGTTAGAAAGATAAAAATACGATAATAATGGTGTGTATTTTTAATTTTTCCATTATTTTCTACCGTTTAATCGAGAGGCTTCGAAAGACGCCGCGGGAAAAGAGTGTTTCTGACCTTCGGATTAGAGTTCTGCATCGGGTCGGGTTACCTGCTTTTACCCGAACCCGACCCGACTCGCGGTTCGGGTTAGCGCTATATTTTCTCGCTGCGGGTCGGTTTGACTTGAACTTTTTTTGTTGCTGGTCGGATTGGCTTTCATTGTTTCGGGTTGGCTTCTTGACTTTTGCGGGTCGGGTTCGGGTTCACCCGATTTTTAAAAGAATGTCCAAAATATATTTTCACATTAAAAGCCTATATAAACTGCAGATCAAAGTTTCACAAAAGCAAAATGTGTGCCTGTCTGTTTGATCTAGTCTTGGATTATAAAAAATGCTTCTGCTGCACTGCTCAGCATTTTTGCTGAATTGTTACAATTCTAATGTTCTAGTCTTGATACTTCTAACTTTTTTATGACAAAAAACTGCTGTTTGATAGACAGGAAGGATCTTTTAGAGTTCTGCAGCCTATTGTATTTTAAAATACCAAGGAAATATAATGCAGTTTGTTATTTCGAAGACTCATGAAAGGATGTTTCAAGAGCTCCCGCTGAAAGTGTATCAAGTGAATAATTTGATTGTGATGGCACACGAAGCAATATTTTGGATGAGAAAATTTTAACATAATAACTGTTGATAATGTTGATAAACTAAAGGCAGAATGTCAATTGTGTAAAACAAGGTATATCGTTATAAGTGGAACTTTTGAATCCGCAAGTAAATTTAAAACATATTTAAAGATCAGATTTTTAGTTTTATACCATTTGGAGTCCTGCATCGGGTCGGATTACATGCTTTTAACCGCACCCGACCTGACCCTGGGTCGGATTGGCTCACGATTTTTTTGTTGCGGGTCGGGTTCAGGTCGGATATACTTTCACTTTTTTACTGCTGCTCGGGTTGAATTTCATTGTTCCTGGTTCGGGTTGACTCGAATTTCAAAAGAAGGTCCAAAATATTTTTTCAGGTTCAAAATCTATATAATAAGACCTCCATAATGGCTTTTATCCAGAAAGATGGACACCTCTATTTAGCGGACACTTTTATCAACTCCTAAAATGTATATATTAGAACGCTTATACCTCTGAATAGCGGGCACCTCTCAATCTACACACATGTGCATAAACTATCAATAATGTGATACTTCTGTTTTAGTGTGTATCGAAAACGAAATGTTGATAACATTTTTCATATTTCGAAAGAAGAAAAATGGTTCTCAAAGAAAGAATAATCTATGATCGCATTTCTTACATACATTTTATTTCTCATGCAGTAAATTGGATATATAGTCTTCGATATTCAAATAAATATTTATTTTCATCTGAAACATAGTTGTGCTCAAACTTTTTGTGAAACTCTTAACAACCTGAGTAGTAAAAAAACTATATATGACCCGAAAGAATTCTTTTAGTATGAATCCGACCTGCAGAAAGAAAATTCCACGCCGAAAAAATAAAATTCGGGATAACCCGACACGGTGTTTTACTCTGTTCAACGATACCGAGGTGCTCAGGGGTTTTACTATATTTGAATGTTAAAGAATATTTGTTCATTCTTCTATGTAAAGCATAAAAATAGTATTAGAAATACAATTGTAGATTATTTTTTATAATAGCATTAAAACATGATTTACTTTCCTTGCATTGCGATTTCGGTTCGAGTGCGGATTGAAATACCACGGGTTCGGGTCAGGCTGCCAGAAATTATTTTTGCGGGTTCGGGTCGGGTTGCGGAAAATCATTTTTGCGGGTTCGAGTCGGGTGTCTTATCTTCTATGGAAGAGCGCTTCTAAAAAACCGACAACAGTCATTTTCAGAAGAAAAAAAATATTTTTTTTTTCACGTGATTTTTTACGATTATTTTTCGGTTACTACCAAAAAAAAAAAAAAAAAAAAAAAAAAAAAACTAGTCGGATGTGCCAATCCCAAAACTTTCTTTTATCTCATACATGTCAATACTTCAAAATTCGCTATCACAGTGCCAAAATTAATTGGCAATCTATGCTCATCATGATGATTTTAAAAAGACGAAATTCCATGCATTAGTTCTTGAGATATAACTATCGCTGAAATCGTGTAAATCCAGTAAAATGCAGCATAGCAGAGCCGAGGGCCACCTACTGCGTGATTCACAGCAGAACCTAATCATCATCAACTTATCTCAACGTCTAACTGAATATGAAGTTTGGGATAAATTCGTGCATCAATTCTTGAAATAGAGCTATTGCGCAAATCCTGACAAATGCAGAATAACAGCGCCACCTGTTGAGCGATCTACACCAACACATAATCAGCAGCAATATTAATCAAAATGTACTTGAATCTGAAGTTTGATGAAAATTCGTGCATTAGTTCTTGAGATAGAGCTATTGAGGAAATAGTGCAAAATGCAGCATAGCAGTGCCACCTATTGTGCGATTTACACCAACACGTGGTCAGCATCATTTCATATCAAAGACAAACTGAATCTGAAGTTTGATGAAAATGTGTGCATTAGTTCTTGAGATAGAGCTATTGCAGAAACCGTGGAAATCCTGCAAAAGGAAGCATCGCGGAAGGAAGCATAGTTGCGCCACCTGTCGGACGATTTACACCAAAACGTAAAAGGCATCCACTCATGTCAAGGACTAACTGAATCCGAAATTTTATGAAAATCCGTGCATTAGTTCTTGAGATAGAGCGATTGCGGAAATCGTAAAAAATGCAGCATAGCAGCGCCATCTGTTGAGCGATGTACACCAAAAACTAATCAGCATCAATTCATATCAGGAACTACCTGAATACAATTTTTTATTAAATTTCGTGCATTAGTTCTTGAGATAGAGCGCCCACAAAATTTATGTCACATACATACATACAGAGTCATAGCAGACATTTTGTAAAAACATGTTTTTTGGGATCTCTGACCCCTAAAACATGTAAATCCGTCGAAAACCGGAAGTCGAAAATTTTCACAAATCCAGTACTTTCTTTTTGTAAAGATAGAAGAATGTAAAAAGAGAGAGAAAGAGAGGGATTGTACCTCAGGTTTTTTTAATTATATTGATATTTCAATTATATATTTAAATTTTTGTGTGCGAAAAAAAAATTAATAATACAAGAGTGCAATACATGTAACAATACCTTCAGGTTCGCGCCATGAACTTCAAAATCGGGCGACCGTTTTTCCCCGGTCACAAGCATTCGAAATAATTTGGGTTGCCAAATTGTGAAAGGACATTAAATTCTATGGAGCATACCAACATACGCAACATACTACACAACAACACCAACATACTATGGAGTATACCAACATACTACGGTCTATGCTACTCTCCCGCCCCCGCCTCCACAAATTTGTCCCATTTTGTACTTTTATTATGAAATTACACTTTAATTATTTCAAAAATAAATACTATATAAATAAATAAGAAGAAACTTTCTAAATCCCCTACTGGCATAGATGACCAAATTTCAGATCAGCTTACATAAACTAAATTTAATATATGCTTGCACTTGGGCATTACTGTGACGCTTTCTAAATGAAAACAAGAAAATTTATGCATGTTATTAACAAGTGTAATTCTATCTTGTACAAATAAATGCATTAAATCAGGATATCTGTTTATAGTAAATAATTTTATCAGAAATGGATGCATTTGATAAAGAATATGCATCTGAAACTTTTATGTACATAATTGATCTATTTTTTAAAAGAAAAGGGCTAGCCAGTGTTGCTAGTGGACTACTTTTTTTTAATTTTGATTTCTTGATTGGCACTTCTTTTCTGGAAATGGTAAAATTCCCCTTGTTTTCGCCTTAATTAATATGTCATTAAATAAGGCGAATTTTACTATTTCAAAAAAGTGGTGCCAATCAAGAAATCTGAATTTTAAAAAAGTAGTCCATTGGCAACACTGGGCTAGCAGGGTAATGATAGCAATGTGGCCTCCAATGGGAATCGATACCAAAGCTTTTAGTTAGTTTATCACCTCCATATATGAACCATAAGTATATATCTGTGATACGAACACATTTTATATGTGTTTATAAGCTCCGTGCTTCAACGTAACATTGCGATGTAAAGTAAAATATTGCACACAGCAGTATTAATTTAATTTTTAGGATTTTGTAAAGGAATCAGGTTAGAGAGATGAAATGAACGGCATCTTAAGGTGTTACAGTATACTCGTATTACATATTTTTTCATAACTTTCGATTAATTACATCTATGTTAGTAAAAAATAACGATTTAAATTTTTAAATAACTTTATCTGAAATACAATCATTGAATAATGTTATAGTTCTGATTGAGTACTATAACTAACTCTCATGTTTGTGAAAATTGCAACACCATGAAGGAATCATCAGAATTAAATGAAATTTAATACACAAACGCAAAAAGAAAAAAAAAATATTTAGTATCCGAAATCAGAATTTGCTGTAGCCACTACGCGCTGCACTAAGTGCTGCTATACGACGTGGCATGGACTCGAACAGATTTTGAATGTCTACTTGGAGAACAGCTTTCCTTATTGTTTATATGCGTAGCCAAAGTTCATCTGTAGAAGCTGTAGGACAAGGATCAAGAGCGAGACGCCGATCAACGAAATTCCACACATTTTCAATAGGCGATATATCCGGCAAACCTGCAGGCCACGGAAGAAGCTGTATGTTTTCTGCTGACAAGAAGTCTGAAACATTCCTTGCAACATGTGGGCGTGCATTATCCTGTTGAAAGATAGCTCTAGGAATGCCTTGAAGGAAAAGAACGACTTCGGGCAACAGCACTTCACTGATGTATCTGTTGCAGTTCAGAATATCCAAAATTCGTAGCAGCTGGGATCGTCCATGATATGCGATCGCACCCCAGACCACAACTCCGGATGTTCGTCCTGTATGACGTTCTATAATGCACTCCGGAAGGTGGCCAATCTGCACGTCAGTATCTATGTTCATGAGCCCATAGCAGCTACAGCCGTTGTTAGTTTTGAGTGAGGAGGATCCTGTATAAAGGAGATCTTGCAAGCAATCCGAGATGCCGCAGACGTCGACGAATTGACGAAGCAGACACTGAGACACTTGTAGCAGTTGACCAATGTGCTGCCAACTGTCTAGGTGAAGCTGTACGGTCGTCAGCGCCATACGAACCATGTGTCTATCATCGCGCGTTGAGGTCACCGTACGAGGTCTACTCCCAGATTTCCGAGTTGTCCGATCCTCGTCGGTCCACTGCTTCCAAACTCGGATCACTCTGCTGCTGTTACGCTACACACGAGCTGCTATTGCACGATAGGAAAATACTTGTTCACGAAGGCCGTTGATTCTCCCCCGTTCCCTTTCGTCGAAGAGGCAAAGTTACGGCTCACCTAATGTTTACCACTAACAGATAACCATAGACAAACTTCAACGTCCCGCTACAGACCTCTATTTATAAGGTTTCAGCAGCAGTCCAGAGGGCGCTGTTCAGCCCACGCATACGTGGTGACTCTGAAATTGGAATCATTTAAGTAACACACTATATTTTGCATTCTCTGAAATTTTCACCTCAATCGCGTCATTCCTTCATGGTGTTGCAATTTTCGCAAACATGAGTGTAGGGGAGAGTTGGGATAATAGGGACATTTTGTCTTTATAAGCTTATAAAATAATGGCATTAAAAGATATCATTATTGCGCCTAATTCTCGTCTAAAACCTTTGCTTTAATACAAGTAAAACCTCTTATCCCCAAATACAGTAATTTAAAATTTGAACGCATTTTTATAAATTGGGAGAAATGTCCCTTTTAACCCCATTGTGGGGGATAAAAAGGACACTGTGTGGGGTTGAAAGGGACACACATAAATAAAAAAAAAATTATGAACTTTTTTTTTCTTTTTACTTGCGATTACATTATTCAAAAATAAAAGATAATAATGCAGAAATAAAAATAAAATATATTGCAACACATGATAAAACAAAAACAAGAAAAATAACTTGTTTAGGTCTACTTGACAAAAAACATCTTTAAATCAAAAATTTTAAGAAAGATTTAGCTCTACCTGTCTCACCAGCAGTTACGGATTTAGGTAACTTCATCACAGTATCATTGATATTCGTGTCATTCATGTCAATAGTATCAGTAAATACAAAGTGGTTTTAATTCCTTTTTTCTATAAAAATGTACTTCGAATTCATTCCGAGTGCTTTTCAAGAGTTTGTGGATAAAGTGCGACAGGAAGGTTACCATAATTATTCCATTACCTTTTGGAAATTTTATTGCCTTTATATTTGTATTGCTTTCATGATTATCAAATAAGAGAAGAGTAGGATCAGTTTTGGAACAACTAGAATATTAAGATAATGCACAATTGCTTAAAAAAATTCTGCGGTCATCCACCAACTTTGATGAGCAAGTCCGAGTCTCTGGAATGGGACAGCTTCGAGCATGAACTCTTTGTAATTCTTCCTAGGGAAAACGAATACTGTTGAACAGAGTTACCTGATGCAGAAACAAAAGTGTGACAAGTTTACCACGTTCAGCTGATGTTACGTCAGAAAATTGCTTTCACCACGTTTTGCTACTATATTTGGTGGCTTGTATTCTGTCATTAAACTTGTTTCATCACAGTTATGTATTATATTCCGTGTGAATTTTTAGCGATTCATTACTGACTAAAGGTGCTTAAAAAATATCAACATTAGCTTTGTTGAAACTTGTACTTCTTGTTAAACTAATGGCTATAGGGTTTTCTAAGAGAAAGTAATGAATTTTGTTGATTAAAATCTTGAAACCAATCATTTCCAGCTTGCTTGTTTGTTTCCCAAGACAGGGACATATTTCGAAAATTCAAAAAAATTGAATACTCATATGCACAATTGTTAAATCATAGTTCATACTAGTATTAAAAAATGCTCTGACGAGCACCAAAAAAGGCTAATATGTTTTTAAGTATGAAAAAGGGTTTGACAAGTGCTTCTAATTGAGCATGAAAAAGGACAAGGGGTACCTTCTTGGCTGCAGCTCACTGTCAATGCCAACTTTGAAAAAATCATATTTGCGCTTATTCCATACAAAAAAAAATTCGCAGTACTTTAGTAAAATTTTCCGTCGTGCTTTACATGTTAACTGCACTGTTCCACTATTGTACTGCACATGCGTCTGCAATGCAACTTTGTACAGTGCACTGTGTACCATTATTTCTCTACAAATTATACTACACTGTACATTCCTATTATGCATTTGAACCTCAGTGCACACTCACATTGTGCTTTTGTACTTCCGTATTAAAGGTGTATGTGTCTAATGTTCGTTTATAATTTACATATGCACTGTTGTACTGCATAGTACATCTTACAGCCATATCCACTTGGATATAATTTCAACAATCAATGAATGCATTATATTGTAATGCATGCACATGTGGAATTGTTCCTATGCAGAGTGCTGCATCAGTCTACACTGCACTACAAATCAGTTTTCTGTACAGTTCTACACTGCGGGAGTGCTTGGTGGCACTGCATGAGTGTGATACGCTGCAGGAACTAAGATTTTTGGTACTATGTCGCCTTACATTCATATTTAATCAGGCTGCGTCTTTACTGTCTGTGTCTTTACACTACACATTTTTATCGTAACTGTGGCTGATTTTTCTTTATATGGAATAAGCGCAAATATGATTTTTTCAAAGTTGGCATTGACAGTGAGCTGCAGCCAAGAAGGTACCCCTTGTCCTTTTTCATGCTCAATTAGAAGCACTTGTCAAACCCTTTTTCATACTTAAAAACATATTAGCCTTTTTTGCTGCTCGTCAGAGCATTTTTTAATACTAGTCTTTTAAATTTTTTGATAATTATATATTGAATATAAATAAACCTGAGTTCTTTTAAATATTCCCAATACTTTTATCTTATTTCGCACAATAACGCACTAGTTAACCAAGTAATGCACACTGTTTTAAGAGGTTCAAAATTTTTAAATCAAATTCAAGTTATTTTTATTCATAATTTAATTTACTTGGGCTGCCTTAAATATAATTAATATAATTCTTTAAACTGATATTAGTTTTTGGTGCATTAAAATATCTCAATTTGTTGATTCTCTCTAAACAAGTAAACCCTATTGGTTTACAATGGGAGTCTATAGGTAATTGGTGATATATCGCCAAGTTGACGATAAACTTGGCGTTATTTGGCGACAGAACAGGGGCCAGCCTATGGTAACCCCACTTATAGGTATGGGGATGCATTAAATGCTGTTCTATAAACAATGAGATACGTTTCATTGGAGCGTTGCCATTAAACAATTAACAAATAATCGTGATTTCTGTGACACATACAATAGCGTAATACATATATAGATTAGCGTGGAAATCGAAGATTTAGGCCACATCGTATTGCTTAGCTGGACCGGTTATACTAACGTCGTTCTCATGTTTTGCTACAATTTCTTTTATTGAACAGTAATTCGCTTAAGCTTCTTACTACTGCTATCACTAAGCACTTTTTCATTCTTAGAAGTCATAATGAGAGCTAATATTAGCGCAAACCTGAGTAAAAGTAAAACAAAAAGTTAATTTTTATACAGTAATAAAGGTACACAAAGCACTCTGATATGCACACCTTACTCCAAACTTGACTAATAACAATAGTTATGTGAAGGTTGCCAACTGAACTATTCGGCAGCCTTGGTCGTGAACCGAGATATTGCACGCCAACCGAGTCAAATTTTGATCATCGAAGTTGGATATAAACCGAACTGGTCGTAAACAGAGGTGGTCGTGAACCGAGGTTCCACTTATATTTTGACCTATAAGTTTGCAAATATGGCATCATTTATATATTCAGTGGCGATGATCATTAAGCATCTTGGCGATTTTGGCGATGAAACTCACCGATTTCAAAGTAACGTTCCGAAGTGTACTTGAACCGCCACAGATGTCATATGAACATCACGTTGACGCGATTTTTTTCTGACGCCAATGTCATATACGCACCGCACCGGGGTACTTAACTGGCGCCAAAGTTTTGTTATTTTGCTTGATATGGTAACCCGAATGTTGTTGTTTATTTATTAATAAAATGTTTATTTACTTTTATTTTATTTTTTTAAATTATATAAATTGTTTTGTTCTATTGTTATTAATTAAACTTTTATAAATTTATTGTTAATCCCTTTTTAAAAATATATATGTAACTGGTATTCGAAAACGAGGTTTTCGCCAAATTGGCGTCAGAAAAAATATCGCGCGAACGTGGTGCGTATATGGCATCTGTACCATACTTGGTACAACTTTATTATCCTGTCGACCAAAAAATTATCGCCAAACTATAAGATTAAATGACAATAACGGATCATTGTAAATGTTACATTCACTTGACATTAAACACGATACACGTTTTTGTTACGTCATCAAGTGATTTTTAATTCAAGTTTTGGCACAGATGTCATATACGCATATTGGCGCGATTTTTTTGACGCCGCCAATGTCATATACGCACCGGGTACTTAACTGGCGCCAAAGTGTCGTTATTTTACTTGATATGGTAACCCGGATATAGATGATATATTAACGATGTTTTTGTCAAATTGGCGTCAGAAAAAATCGCGTCAATATGGAGCGTATATGACCAGTTTTTATTAGTATTTTTATTAATGTTTTACTTATTTATTTATTCTTCCGTTATATAAAATAAAAATTACGTCAGTTTGTATCATTTGGCGAATAGTTTGGCGAAATTGGTCGACGGGATAATCAAGTAGTACCCTATATTTTTGCTGTATTTTTCGACAATATCTCAAGCAAAACTACCTAGAGTTAAACGAAACCTTAATTATTTAAGGCACAGATATCGTATACACAACGGGTTTGGCGCGGGGTTTTTTTCTGACGCCAATTTAACGAAAACCGCGTTTTCGAATACCAGTTACAGATATATTTTTAAATTACTTTCTATTATTTTAAAAAGGAAATAACAATAAATAAAGAAAAGTTTAATTAATAACTATAGAACAAAACAATTTATATAATTTTAAAAAATAAAATAAAAGTAAATAAAAAAATAATTGATAAGTAAACAACAATAGCTCAGTTTCCGTATCAGGCAAAATAACGACATTATCGCGCCAGTTATGCACACTGGTGCGTATACGACATCTCTTCCTTATTTAAAATAGATGGGATGGTTTTTTTTTCAGGTATGCTTAGTATGTGAAGTATTTATGATAATTAAAAAAAACTTACATTTACCTCCTGAACAGAAGCTTTGGATTTACCCTGTTTTTTTCCTATTAATTCATTTGTGCTCCATTATGTCTATTACTGCAGTTCAAAATATTAATCAAGAAAGTTTATATATATATTTATAAAAATTATGCGTTATCTCCTTAGGTTGACGTCAGTTTCAAAAGTACAAACATCTGTCAGTTGAATTTCAATTTTTATTGACTAATAAAAACAAAAGTACACGTGTTATCCTTTTTTTTTTAATTATTGTACTGCTTTTTAGGAGTGGCATCACGAAAGAAATTATTGAATTAGAAAATTAGAAAATGAAAAGGAGAGATTTTTATAATTTTATGGAGACATTATAAAAGATAAATTCGATTTTCTCAGTGACCGTCAAACATACAAAGATGAAAAAAAAACCTATTCTAAGTTTTAACAAGGGGATCAAAATAAAAGAAAAACGAAGTTGTGGTGGGTCGCTCGGGTATAATATAATCACTCACTTAAAAACACTTTACTACCTTTATTCGTAGAACATTGATAAACGTCGATTCTGACACTCATCGTATTCGAACACACAAAAACGCAATGTAAACATTTTCGTCTGCGCTGCTATGACAACGGCTCTGGCCAGCTGCCATCCCGAACGAAGAATTTTCTCCCTTGCCACTCTGCGGCTGCCACAGAGTATCCCCCCAGTGACGTAGGGTACCGAAGAAACGATATACAAGTGTATACTATTTTTTTTTTTTTTGACTATCTGTGTCAGAATCCACGCTTGTGGAGAAAAATTACAAGGATATTTACATGAAATAAAATTGCAATATATAACAAAATATAGGCATAATGTGTAGTATGCAAAATGAACAATTTATCAACAATTTCAGTAAGTAATATCTAGCAAAAACATAGCTGTGAAAAAAGGGAGCCAAGTTCTGTAAAGACAATGGCAAGAAAAGAAGTGATATCTAAGTGGGTGCCAAGTTCAAATAAAATTCACTCAAACTTACCTACTGAAGTATTATAGCATTTTTTAAATTGTTTAGAAATAAAAATTATTGATAGCATATTAATAATAAATCTAGAACTTGGCAAGTTTTTACCTACAAGTCATTTATTTTTATTAATGACATTATTATATCAAAACTTGTTATTTCATGTTTGGAAGCCTTCATTTGAGTGAGCTACTTCCACTTGAACGGTGGTCGGATAAAATATATCCCACCCAATTTTAACTGCAAAATGCCACATTGACACTAGAATTGAGGACTAAAAAGTTTAATTTTATTAAATACGTAAAAAGGAGCATTTACCCATTTTTAAATAAATTTGTTTTTAAATTCTGGTGTGATTCAATCATTTCAGCATGTCGCGAATAAAAGCTCTTTGCCCCTGAAGGGTTAAAGGGATGCAGTCTCTTGAGGGATGACCAAGAACAAGCGTAAGGGTATCTGTCTCTTTCTCAGGCCTTTTAGTCTGTTTGCATTGCGGTTTACGAAGGGTGGGTGCTAGAGTGATAACCAAAGACGAGCGGTAATTTATTTTCGTATTTATTGGTTTATCAAATCTTTAACATGAGTCATTTGTTTATAATAATATCTATATTAATTTTTTTATAATGACATTGTTGTTAATATTAACATCATCATTTTATTTAGACATGAAATTGATAGGCATAACATTTATCAAAAACTTGCCAAGTTCTAGATTTATTATTAATATGCTATCAATAATTTTTATTTCTAAACAATTTAAAAAATGCTATAATACTTCAGTAGGTAAGTTTGAGTGAATTTTATTTGAACTTGGCACCCACTTAGATATCACTTCTTTTCTTGCCATTGTCTTTACAGAACTTGGCTCCCTTTTTTCACAGCTATGTTTTTGCTAGATATCATTACTTTTTGTAAAGTTACAATATATTTAGATACTTTACTTAAAGCTTTTTAATGTGTTTACGTGTGACTACTTTATTCACTAAGCAACATTCAATTTTAATTTAAATTTTCTACAACAAACTATTTGGCTGTCAATTTGCGGCAGAAATCTATATTTTAATACTGCTACATTGAATGCATGGTTTGAAACGAAATGCATTGATTCGAAATTTTTATTGTTTCTGAAACAACAATTCCTATTAAATTCCTATATTAAATTTTCCTATTAAATTTTCCAATTAAATATCCTATAGCTGGGCCTGCTTTTTTGCACTGTAAGTTAAAAATAAAGTTATGTGCTTATGCCACACTATGTATCATTCATCCATGGGTGCTGGCAAAGAGGCAGTGTTGAGGAAGGACATTACCCCTCCCTGGATTTTCAAATTTAATTAACTAAATATCCTTTTCTCTGATGATTTTGAAAATAACGTAAGTGTGATCATAGATCGCACAGAGGGTTTCGTTTAATATTCCTTTCAAAACACTTTATCATTTTGAAAAATCTGTTAGTTCCACATTTCGCAACCAGGAGCGCACTCTATTCTAAACAAACCTCTATCCGAACGAAACTCCGTTTTACATACTATCCGTAGATATATTAGTCGAGGGGATTGAGCACATAGATAAGTCGGCGACCCTGGTGGTAAAAAGTGGAACTAAAATATGTAAGGCTATGGTGCATAATATGAAAGAATGGTCAAAGGGGTGTCGGCAAAAGTTGAAAAAGTGCTCCTCGGGTGAAAAGGGCGGAAGTTAGAAAAATTGCTTAAAATACACAAGTTAGAGCCCGGAGGGGTAAATAATATAAGACTTTTAGAAAATTTTATGATTTGTCGTGTGGTTTGAGGTATTCAGCTATACGTATGCAAAAAGTCATGTCTCCAACTTAAGTAGCGGCTCCCTTTGAAAGAATTGCTTAAAATACATATGTGGTAGCTCAAAGGGTTAAGGTAAGTCTTATTCAAGATTTTATGATTTGTCGCCTGGCCTCAAGTGTTCTGCAATAAGTATGCAAAATTTCAAATCTGCAATTTAATAAGGGGCTCAGTTAGACAGAATTGCTTAAAATACTCATGTGGAAGCCCAAGGGGTTAAATGTATGACTTTTTCAAAAGTTTAAGATTTGTCATTTGATGTGTGTTCAGCTATAAGTATGCAAATTTTCACGCCTCCAACATAATTAGGGGCTCACTTAGAAAATATTGTTTAAAATACACATGTGAGAGCCCAAAGGGTTAAATGTACGACTTTTTCAAAATTTTATGGTTTGTTGTTTGATGTTCAGTGCTCAGCTATAAGTATACAAAATTTCACGCCTCCAACCTAATTAGGGGCTCACTTAGAAAGAATTGTTTAAAATACACATGTGGGAGCCCAAAGGGTTAAATGTACGACTTTTTCAAAGTTATATAGATTTTTGTTTGATGTGAGGTGTTCAGCTATAAGTATGTTCAATTTTACGCCTCCAACCTAATTAGGGACTCACTTAGAAAGGATTGTTTAAAATACACATGTGAGACCCCAAACGGTTAAATTTACAACTTTTTCAAAATTTTATGATTTGTCATTTGATGTGAGGTGTTCAGCTATAAGTGTACAAAATTTCACGCCTCCAACCTTGTTAGAGGCTCACACAGAAAGAATTGTTTAAAATACACATGTGGGAGCCCAAAGGGTTAAATGTACGACTTTTTGAAACTTTTATGGTTTGTCATTTGATGTGAGGTGTTCAGCTATAAGTATGCAAAATTTCACGCTTCCAACCTAATTAAGGGTCACTTAGAAAGAATTGTTTAAAATACACATGTGGGAGCCAAAGGGTTAAATGTACGTCTTTTTCAAAATTTTATTATTTGTCGTATGATGTGTGGTGTTCAGCTATAAGTATGCGAAATTTCAAGTCTCCAACATGTATAGTTTTTGAGAACGGGCTCTGTGACGGACAGAATATCTCAATTTGTTGATTTTTTGTAAGCAAGTAAACCCAGATTAATCAGCAACAAGTAATATAAAAATTTTGTTTTTAAAGTCAATTCCTACTTAGGCTATCAAAGAAAAATTTAATATAATCAAGCTAATATTAGTTTTTGTTGCATTAAAATATCTCAATTTGTTGATTTTCTATAAGCAAGTAGGTTTACAATGGAACTCTATGGGAATTTGGCGAAATATTACAGATATCGCCAAGTTGGCGTCACTTTTAGAGACTCATTTTGGCCGCCAAATTTGGCGATATATTGCCAAGTTGGCGACAAACTTGGCGGTATTTGGCGACAGAACAGGGTCCCCCGATGGTAACCCCTTATGGAAAATATTTTCATTGAACTTCAATAACCAATGGCCGCCATTTTGTTTGCGATGCAAAACTAAAATTAATTAATTAAAATTTAATTAATTAATTAATATTTGAAAAAACTGTATTAACATCCATTGTCATCCAGTACAAGTTTAAAAAAAATTATTTCAACTTGATAGGATGAATAATGAGTATTTTATTAACGATTGAAAATTTGAACAAGATAAATATATAAATATATAAATAAATATAGGGAGAGTGTGAGCTAATAGTAGGAATTGAATAAGTAAATAGGTTTACAATGGAAGTCTATGGGAATTTGGCGAAATATTAGAGAAATCGCCAAGGGGGCGTCACTTTTGGCGACTAATTTTGGTCGCCAAATTTGGCGATATATCGCCACGTTGGCGAGAAACTTGGCGGTATTTGGCGACAGAACAGAGCCCCCTCCTACGGCAAATTAAAATTTTGCCTAATAGACGTAATGTTAAAGTAAAAATGGGCACCCCCAGGTGGGTAATTCATCGATTTTCACAATTTTTTTATTTTTTCCTTAGTTTTATAGTGTAAACAAACTTCGTACCAAATTTGAAGTCTATAGTGTCAGTAGATATACGAGATCTTTTTGATGAGTGAGTCAGTCAGTCAGTCAGTCAGTGGTAAAATTATCGATTATCAGTTATTTTCAAATGTCATTATCTCGGAAACTAATTATGCGTTATTTATAAAATTTTGGATTTTAGGTAATTAGGGTGGCCTTACTACACATTTCGTATAACAAGTACGTAGGTCTCATAGATTTTCAGTAGTAGAGCATTGAAATTTGACGAAAACAGCTCGAAATGGTTCGTGTAAATAACACACGGCTATGTCAGGCGAACTTGGCTGACACACTGCCGTGTGTCTAGATAAGATGCCAGTTTTTTAGGAAAATGGACATGTCTGCCCGAACGTGTGACAGTTTTTGTTTGGTCAGGGTTACTGTCCGCCTTAAGAGAGAGTTTTAATTTAGAGTTCTCTGGAACAGTTTTCGTGGACAAGTCTGAAGTAGAAATCAAATGAGCTGGCTTCACTCGATCTATTGATACCGTAGACTTACGACCATTAAGCTCGATTGTTATAGTTTTCCCAGTTCTACTTAGGACTTTGTGAGGACCAGTATATGGTTGACACAATGGAGGTTGTACATGATCCACTCTTAGAAAGATGTGTGAACAAGATGTCAAGGAAGGGTGTATATAGAACTTCTCTTGGCAGTGAGATGATGTAGCAACTGGACTTAACTGCCGCATGGTGTTTCGTAGTTGCGTGACGAAGTTATCGTTGAAAGGTCGGATCTTGTATTCATCCAGCATATCACAGGGCAATCTCAACGTAGTGCCGTAGACAAGCTCAGCGCAAGAAGCTTGTATATCTTCCTTCACTGCTGTGCGAATGCCTAGTAAAACTATCGGTAATATTTCAGTCCACCTACTGGTTTCGTGAGCTTTGATGGATGACTTTAAATGTCGATGAAATCTTTCGATAATGCCATTCGATATCGGATGATATGCCGTTGTGCGGATCTTCTGTGTTCCCATCATTTTCGTAAATTCATCAAATATTGCTGATCGCATTTGTGGGCCTTGATCCGTGGTTATGAGCGAAGGGCAACCAAATCTTGATATCCAATGCTTTAATATGGCACTACAAATTGTTTTAGCTTGTGTATCAGATATAGGTACGGCTTCTGGCCATCTGCTAAATCGGTCAGTCATCGTTAAAAGATAGCTGAAACCGTCAGATGGAGGCAAGGGACCTACGATATCTATATGTATTTGGGAAAAACGTGCATCAGGAAGAGAGAACGTGCCAAGAGGTGCTTTGATGTGCCTCTGTATTTTTGATCTTTGACACTTCTCACAGCCACGAACCCAGTTTTTGATGTCTCGTTTCATATTTGGCCATACGTATCTGGAACAAATTAGTTTTGTGGTAGCTGCTATGCCTGGATGGGCTAGGTTGTGCAAATGTTCATATATCAGCCGACGAAAGAAACTAGGAACTAAGGGTCGAGGCGTACCTGTTGAGGTATCACATAGTAGGCTACAATCAGAAATGAGGCAAGGTTTCAATTCCAATTTGAGCAATGTACTATTATGCAGGTTCTGTAGCTCTGAATCATTTTCCTGAGCTTTTGCGAATTCCTCAAAATTTAAGATTGGAGATTTTGAAATAGAATCAATTTCAATTCTTGAGAGGCAATCTGCAACAATGTTTTCGGAACCTGGTACATGTCTAATGTCAGTGGAATATTGGGAAATGTAATCTAAATGGCGTGATTGCCGCGGCGAACATTTATGGGGATTTTGCTTAAATGCATAAATTAGCGGTTTTTGATCAGTATAAATTTGAAAAATTCTCCCCTCTAGCATGTGCCGAAATTTTTTTATTGCCGAATAAATAGAAAATAATTCCCGGTCATATGTTGACCAATTCCGCTGACTGTTGTTTAGTTTCATGGAAAAAAATGCTAAAGGTTCATAACGTTCCTGATAAAACTGCATAAGGGTGCCGCCGATCGCGACATCTGAGGCGTCAACCCATATACTCAACTGAGCGCCTGGAATAGGGTGCCGTAAAAGAGCAGCCTGAGATATTGCATTTTTGGCAGCTACGAAAGCTTTTTCAGCATCTTCGTTCCAATTAAGGGGTTCTGTTTTAGGAACACGGGAACGAGATTTCTTTTTGTTTGTATGGCCTTCTAACAATTTCACTAAAGGCGCAAGTATGTGTGCAGCTTGATATATGAAAGACCTATAAAAATTAAACATACCCAAAAATCTTCGAAGTTGAGATAAGGTTGTGGGCTGCGGAAAATCGATTATGCATTTAACTTTATCTGGAAGTGGTTGAATACCATGTTCAGATATTCGAAATCCTAAGAAATCAATGGTAGGTTTACCAAATGTGCACTTGGATACATTTATGCACAAACCATATTCTGCTAATTTGGAAAATAGTGCTTTTAAATGATGATAATGCTCCTCGGCATTTTTAGAGGCTATGAGTATATCATCGACGAAAGCATAGACGCCTGGTAAATCACGTATTACCTCATCTATGAATCTCTGAAATGTTGCAGACGCATTGCATAAGCCAAATTGCATGCGTGTGCTTTCGAACAATCCAAAAGGTGTGCATATCGCTGTTTTGGGAATATCATCAGGATTGATTGGTATTTGATGATATGCTTTGATGAGGTCAAGTCGACTAAAAATTTTAGTGTCACGTAAATTAGCAGTAAAATCAGCTATACATGGTATCGGGTATCTGTCTTTTTTGGTTTGCGCATTCAAGGCACGATAATCACCTACAGGTCTCCATTCCAAAGTTCCCTTTTTTGGAACCATGTGCAAAGGTGATGCATAGTTGCTACGTGAAGGTCTTAAATGTCCGAGTTGTATCATATTTTGAAATTCTGTTTTAGCAATTTTCAGGCGATCCGGAGCCAACCTGCGGGGTTTTGCCACAACTGGAGGTCCTTTTGTTGAAATAAAATGCATTGTGTTGTGTTTGACAGGCTGATTGGGATCTGGTAATTTTGTAATAGATGGGAATTGTTTAAGAAGTTCATTATATATATTATCAATATTGATTGTTTTTACTGAATGAATTAATGCACATTTCATGTGACCTGTTGTTTCAAATTTTGTTTTTAAATCTCTTAGACATTTGTGGCGGAGATCTGGAACCAATTCGAAATTATGGAGAAAATCTGCTCCCAAAATTGGTGTACTAACATTTGCCACTAGAAAAGTCCAATTAAATTTTCGTCTTAACTTAAAATCTAGAGAAAGGGTTTGTTGACCATAAACATTTATAGGGGAAGAATTAGCAGCCAAAAGCGTTTGTACGGGTGGATTCCGTTTTTGTACATTGTTGGCAGGAAGGATTGACACGTCCGAACCGGTGTCGACCAGAAAAGAAAAATTTGTAGTCCGGTCTCTAATGAACAGGCGACGTGACTGTTGAGGCAAAGAATAAGTCGCCTCTACTCTTTGCTGGTTTCGTTTCCCGCCCAAGAACACGGCTTTATGCATTTTTCTTCCCTACATTTTTTTCCAAATCGTCTATGATACCAACAGATACTTGAATCCCGATTATCACTATTACTTCGCCCTCGAGGTTTACTCCAGTTTCTGCGGTATGGGGACCGACCACGTGAAACAGCAAGCTGATCGATGCGCTTATTTAATTTTTCGATTTCTTTCAATAATTTACCCTCTATCGCCTGTTCATTCGAGCAGGACACGGCAATTGCAGAAGCTGGGGAAGGGGTAACTTCTGAAATACGATCTGAAATTTCCGCTGCTTTATCAAGGGTTAATTCAGAAACAGCCGCTAAAATTGTCTGAACAGAATTTGGTAATCGTTGCAAAAACAATTCTAACATTAAATTGTCTGGAACATTTAGGGATTCCGCGCGACGTTTCATACTACGTAATAAATCTGAAGGTTTCCGATTTCCTAGTTCTTCTCCAGACAAGAGCTGTCGTATCTCTTGCTGGGATGATTCACCTGAGCGCGCAATTAATTCCTTTTTTAAGACACCATAAGGGTCAGTAGCATCTGGTTGCATTAAAATATCACGAATGATTGATGCAACATCGGGTGGAAGATGCGAAACTATATAATTATATTTTGTAACAGATTCTGATATTGCTTTGGGGGTAGCTAAAGCAAATGTGCTTTCGCACATCACAAACCATAGCGCAGGATCTGATCTGTTATATAATGGAATTTGAACAGCATCGACACTAGACATGATTTATGGTAATAAATATATAAAATAGTACAATCAAACCAAAATAAATTCGCGAGTTAAATTTTTCTAATAAAATAACAGAAAAAATATCAGGAAAATGACTCAGAAGAACTTATCTGCTTTCCATCGAGCCGCTGTAGAACGATGTATTCTTTGAAAGATGAAGATGATCGGATAACATTCCAACTCATCTAGGAAGGCTGATGCTCTATATAAGAACAGTCCATGGTCACCATTGTGGTGGGTCGCTCGGGTATAATATAATCACTCACTTAAAAACACTTTACTACCTTTATTCGTAGAACATTGATAAACGTCGATTCTGACACTCATCGTATTCGAACACACAAAAACGCAATGTAAACATTTTCGTCTGCGCTGCTATGACAACGGCTCTGGCCAGCTGCCATCCCGAACGAAGAATTTTCTCCCTTGCCACTCTGCGGCTGCCACAAAGTTAATCCACTCACTGGAACGTTAGCTACACTTTGTTGAATTTTGTGTCTTCATTTTTTCGTTTAAGATTAAATAAAAAACTACTGAAAGCTACAGTAATTTTTTAAATGCTATCAGTTTATTCGTCTCGTCGAGTTCTATCTTTCAAAAGAAAAATCGTATGTCAACTGGTTCGCCAGAAATTTAATAAAGTCGTTTGCATTTTCTATTTCTTAATCATATTATAGCTTAACGCTGCCGCGTTTGCTATGATTAGATGCTTAGAGCAAATTTGAAGCTAACTCTTTTCATTGACCTTCACTAAAAACTTTTTTATTACCAAATGGTTGTATTGAAATTCATCTGCTTGTGCATTCTTAAATTTTAGAACAATTCTTTCTAAACAGGATTTTTCAATGCCGTAAGCTTTAGCTGCTGATCTAATAGACAGTAGATACTCCTTTGTCGCTTGTCCTCTTCTTTAGATACAGCACACATCATTGCTTCTTCAGTAAATTGGATTTCTCGAAAATTTCCTTTTATATTTTCGAAGCATATTGACTGTTTGATGATTTTTGGAAACGGAAAAAATACCAAAATTGTAGGTATATGTTATTGTAATAACTTTGTATATTTTTGTTCTACATAGTAATGCATTCATTCTTTCCACATAAAAAACTAAAACCATAACTTAAATTTTACAAAACATAAATAATATTTTGTTTAAATAATAATAAAACACGAGGGTTTGAAAGGGACATGTCCCTTTCAACCCCCTCAGTTACTGTCCCTTTGAACCCCATACCCACCTAACTAAATAAAAATGTATTCATGCACGACAGTATTTTAGCTAACAAAATATACCGGTATTCGTATAAAGTGCATACTTTATAGTACTAAATAACACAAATATTATAATGCTAAACATAATCTTAATTTTTTAGAGACAAAAAGAAAAGAAAGATCAAAATTTACTTTTTTATATCAAAAACAAGTTTTGCTTTCACCACCTACAACGCTACAATTGCTGGCGTCAATTTTAAGGATTGTTAAGACAGAACAAGTATCGCCATCGATTGAGCCAAAATTTTAAATTTCTGCATTTTATTTTTGCCCTCAAATTTTGAGTGTCCCTTTCATCCCCACTCTCCCCTATTATAAACTTCAATGAAAAAAAAAAATAGAATAATAATAATAATACTTAGTTATTCCGTCGACCAATTTCGCCAAATTATATAAATCGTCAAAACACTCGCCAAATTATACAAATTGACATAATTTTTATTTTAAATGACGAAAGAACTAATAAATGAGTATAACATTAATAAATATACGAATAAAACGTCGAAATAAAAATCACTTGATGACGTAAATACGTGTAACTTGCTTAAAGTCAAGTGAATGTGACATTTACGATCAACCATTATTCGCATTTAATCTTATAGTTTGGCGATAGATTTTTGGTCGTCGGGATATCTAAGGAATACCAAAAATGCATATGTAACTGGTATTTGAAAACGAGGCTTTCGCCAAATTTTCGTAAAAAAATAAAAATCATGCCAAACCTGCGGTGCGTATCTGGCCAAATATTACCACTCGAAAAAAAAAATGCTAACTGGCGAGTTGAAAAAAAGCTATTGGCGAGATTTGCATCCTGCTAGCGTAACAGTACCTAGAATTCTTTGCGACCATGGCAACTTTTATGTAGTTTTATTCGAAAAATTTTTTTTGATTTTTTAATCAAAATAGAAAACTTACGGTTCCATATTGGCGCGATTTTTTTCTGACGCCAATGTCATATACGGAACGAGCACATAACTGGCGCCAAAGTATCGTTATTTTGCTTGATATGGTAAGCCGGATGTTGCTGTTTATGCTGTTGATGTGTTCCCCAAATTGGCGTCGTTAAAAAATCGCGCCAATATGGGACGTATATGACATCTTTGCCAAACTTTCATATGAACGGCGAAGGGATCAGACCGTATTTGTTTATGGCAGTTGACGACTTGAACTATTATAATATAGATGAAATGATGGCGATAGAATAATATTTGACGAATTATCACCTGTGCCTGGCTAACATTAAAGTGCCAAAATGGCACCTAGAGTATAAAAAGCGAAGTGGTCCGCCTGGAACTGTTGATGATAGTCACATGACTTAGGCTATTGTTATAGAGATTGTTTTAAAATACCGGGAGACAAAGACTCTTATACTTAATTTATTTTATTTTAGCTTCTTTTCAAATGTTTAACTGATCCTCTTTAATCAAAAACGAAAACAACCATTGGATGTCTTAACAGCAACTGATTTGCCCTTAAATTTTTGCAATCAAAGGGAATTGAATGGAAACCCGTTTACAGGGAGATCTGCACAGCTTTTTTCAGTATAATTCAATCTTCTCTAATATTTTTAAAACCCATCAGATTAGCGTATTTTTAGATTCTGCGGTGTCTGAACGGGGGTTGGCGAGCGTAGCTTGCAGGGGGCAGAGCCCCCTAGTTAATTATATTTAAGGGAATCCAGGTAAATTAGATCTATAATAAAAAGGAAAGAAGTTTGTGTGTGAGTGTGTCGATGATGTTCTGAAGAGACAGCTGCACGTAGAGCTACAAAATTTGGGGAAAAGGTCTGTCTATATATGAAGTTTTGCAACTCGAAGCCCGATATTCGATTTTTTTATTAGATTTTTTTTAATTTAATTTTTTATGCGATTTTTAGCGCTTTTTTAAGTTTCGAGGCGATTTTTCCACATTAGTAAAAAGAATATGGTTTCTTTCTTTTAATCCAATATAGTAAATTTTGTTCTCTATTCAAAAAAGTTTATTCGAATTTCGTACAGCGATTTTTGAATTTTTAGCGAATTTTTTATGCGATTATTGAACAGCATTTAATGCATCTTCATACCTATAAGAGGGTTACCATAGGGGGGACGCAGTTCTGTCGCCGAATGCCGCCAAGTTTGTCGCCAATTTCGCGATATATTGCCAAATTTGGCGACCAAAATTAGTCGCCAAAAGTGACGCCAATTTGGCGATATCTCTAATATTTCTCCAAATTCCCATAGACTTCCATTGTAAACCAATAGGGATTACTTGCTTACAGAAAATGAACAAATTGAGATATTTTATTGCAACAAAAACTAATATTAACTTAAGGGGTTATATTAGTATACTATTTAAGGTTATATTATTTAAGGGAATGCAAGTAAATTAAATTATGAATAAAAGTAACATGATACAATGCTTAGCAGGCTTTCCCAAACATAAATTTTAAGAGAGCCCGCAGGTCAAAGGAATTAGATTTGAAACTTTTATCCAATTGCAGTAAATTTTGACTTTCGTGATTTTTGAACTTTTTGTGATTTTTAATTCGATTTCTACGTTTCTTCGAGATCTGCTGCAATTTTTTGACATTTCATTTTTGGCCTATAATACTAAAGTAATTTCTGCCCTCATTTCAATAAACTTTATTCGAATTTCGTAAAGCAATTTTCGAAATTTTCGGGAATTTTATATGTAATTTTTAGGGCATTTTAGCGATTTCCTACCATTTTTCCACATTAGGGAAAGGAATCAACTTTCAATCTTCGAACACAATATATATATTTTTTTTCTCTTTTCGAAATTTGTGCAGCAATTTAAAATTTTTTCACGACATCTTATTGTGATTTTCAGAGCTTTTTCGCAATTCGAGCTGTTTTTTGACGCACCCGGGCAACGCCGGGCAAATTAGCTAGTAAATAATAAAACTAAGAACTGATACTACATATATATACTATGTTATCATACATATTAAACAAGCAAACAATTTTCCTGACTGCAGATGATGTCGAAAACGGCTGGAACGATTTTCACAAAACTTGCCTCCTATACGAAATCGAGCACAAGATACCGATCTAGATAGGTCCCAAATTAAAAAGAAAAAAAAATACTTTGGCAGGTTAAAATAAACTCAGCGCTGAAAATGCTGCTTACTATTAATAGAAAAATGCTCAAACGATTTACACGAAACGCGTCTTCTATACTAATTCGAGCACGAGAAAACGATTTATCTAGGTCACGAATTCGGGAAATTTCGTTTTAACAAAACTTGTCTCCTATACTAATCCAAGCACGAGAAAATGATCAAGCTAGGTTGCTAATTCGGGAAAATTTGCTTTATGTGTTTTAAACGAAACTCAGTAATTAAAGTGATACTATAAACTGAAAATAGTTCCGACGATTTTAATGAAATAAGCCTTATTCGACTACAAGAAAACGATCTAACTAGATATCGACTTCGGAAAAATTATTTTAAATAGGTTTAAGCAATTTTCGAAATTAATATTCAGTAATTTGAATTCTCGCCAGTGCTATTGGTCATTGATCAACAGCAGGTTTACGGACGATATCGAAGACGGCATTACGATTTTCAGGAAATTTACTTTTTATTCTAAATCGAGCACAAGAAAATGATCTATCCAAATCTCGATTTCAGAAAAATTCATTTTAATATATCTAAGTCATTTTCGAAATTAACCAACAATGATTGTAATTCCCCATTAAAAAAAAAACATCCCGTTTTAAATGTAAGTGGTTTACATACTGTAGTAGCTGATCAAAATCATGTAGCCAGTCTTGATGTGGACTGTCAAAGAAAACATTTTCAGTTCTTTCAACCACCAATAGAACTTCCACTCTACCATGAAGAATCTGAAGTTCATTGGCACTGGTTCAGTCTTTATTGTGATATAAACGATTTAAGCCATCTCCCATTGTCCTGATTACCGAAGATCTACTTTTATTGGCTTTTTTTTCTTTCGGAGTGGGTGGACGTTCTTCAGTCGCCATATTTAGTTACTTTGGTAAAGACCGTGACATCCCAATTTATAATAAAACACATTCTGTTAATATATTTGATTAGTGGACTTTATTGAATCATGAGGAGATCACTAACTGATAAATGGATGATTTTCAAAAAGTTTCGTGTTTTACTGTCCTTCCACATTTGCACAGAAAAATAGTTATATCAAAATTTTAATTATTGCATTTTAACTATCATGTTTTTTAAAGATAATTTACAGATATATTATTATTTATAAAAAAAAAATTAAAAATAAGAAACATATTCTTTTGTAGTCAAAACTAGCAGACCCGCCCGGCGTTGCCCGGGATTTGTATATAATAACCTTAAATAAAACTCAAGTTTGTACGATTTTATATCTTTTGAAATTCTTTTAAATGAACCTAATTTCGGAGGCCTCATTGCCTTCCACAGCGTCTAGTGTTCTCCCAACAAACTTCTTTCCTAACGAACCTGTAACCTGGGGCCCCGCTACCTATGGCAGCATTTACCGGAAGTGCCCCGCACGTGCCGGAGACAATCGACAACCAAGTTGAGTGAGCAAAACCACGTAGTAATCAAACCCATAGAATCCAAAACAGAATGCTCCATTAATGTTAGAAAATGTTGGTAACTTAAATTTAAGATAAAATTTCATAATACAGAAAGTAGCTGAATTGTAATCTAAGTTGAATGAACCAAATCCCGTTGAAATTGGGCCCTTAGAATCCGAGGAAAGAATGCGCCCCCAAGCGGTGGAAGATGCCCCTCCCCTTCTAAATTTCATTAATTACTTTTAACATGAACACGATATTTAATAAATGGATGAAATCCCTTATCTAAAGTTACCTTTAAAGTAACGCGATTTTTAATTTTCGGCTGTAGTGAGTAAATGTAAATTGATGTTGAAAAGGAGATTAACGTTCGAAAAAAATGGTAGCTGAGGTATAACGAAAGACCGGCCCCTGGGGGCCAAGGTCTTAACTGGAAAGTAGTTGGGTATAAGAAACATTTTTAGTGGTTTTAAAGTAGCTGGAAGACGCTAAACGTATGTTAAAAAAAATTGCAACAGAATCGGATAGTTTTAAAAGAAGCTGCAACAAAGGCCCCCCAGAAGGCGATTAATATTCAAAATTGGTGGTAGCTGAACTCTGAATTTTTTTTTCTTTTTTTGTCGTTCATGTAGTAGCTGTAGAACCTAAGAAGTTGTTAGGGGGGAAAAAAAAGTTTGTGAATCGGACCATTTTTAAGGCAGCTATAACAGGGGACCCAAAAGTGTCAAACTGATAGTTGAGAGCAGGGACCAAACATGAAAACATGTTTAAATGTTTTAGTACTTAGTGTTTTAGATCTTCGGTTAGTCAAAATTAAGCATAGGGTATGAATTAATCATTAGAATAAAATTTTAAAGAAATGCGCAAAAAATGGAATAAATACTTAAAAAAGAGCCCTAGGGCCCCAATAAAAATATGAGGGTGTTGGACTAGGTAGAAGAGTCCAAGACTGAATTTTAAAATTATACATTGAGAAGCTGAGAAAATTAGGGCGTGAAAAATGCAAAAGGCCCCGGATCGGGCGCTACAGGACCATAGGGTGCCCCAGGATTTTAACTGGAATTTAGAAAAAGGAGCATAACTCAATAGAAAAATGGCTCCAAAAATGAGGATCGGATTAAGAGGGGCAATTTATTAACAATTTATGGTGCAAAAGCTTCAAGAGGCCCTGTACCGGGCCCCAAGGAGCAAGAGACTTAAATGACATGTAGTTTGGTATTAAGATACTTTTTAGTAGTTTTTAAAGTAATCAGAGGACCCTAGAACTATGTTAAAGAAAATTGCAAGCAATTCGGATCATTTTTAAAGAAGCTGCGCCAAGGGCCCAAGAAGGTGATTAATATTCCAAATTGGTGGTAGCTGAATTCTGAAATTTTTTTTGTCGTTCATGTAGTAACTGGAAAACCTAAGAAATTGTTAGAAAAAAAAAGCTAGTGAATCGGGCTATTTTTAAGGGAGCTATAAAAATGGGCCCAAAAGGTGCCAACTGATAGTTGAGAACAGGGCCCTAACATGAAAACATGTTTAAATGTTTTAGTACTTAGAGTTTTAGATCTTCAATTAGTCAAAATTAAGCATAGGGTATGAATTAATCATTAGAATAATATTTTAAAGAAATGCACAAAAATGGGGTAAAAGCTTAAAAAAGGGTCCTAGGCCCCCAATAAAAATGTGAGGGTGTTAGTCTAGGGAGAAGAGTCCAAGACTTAATTTTCAAATTATGCAATGAGAAGGTGAGAAAATTAGGCAGTGAAAAATGCATGGCACACAAAAAGTTCAAGGGAACCCCGGATCGGGCCCTATGGGACACTAGGGTACCTCAGGATTTTAACTGGAAAATAGAAAAAGGAGAATAACTAAATGAAAAAATGGTTCCAAAAATGAAGATTGGATTAAGAGGGGTAATTTATTAACAATTTATGGTGCAAAAGGTTCAAGGGGCCCTGTACCGGGCCCCAAGAGGTCAGGGACAACTGGCGTATAGTTTGGTATAAAGATACTTTTTAGTAGTTTTTAATGTAATCAGAGGACGCTAGAGCTATGTTAAAAAATTGCAAGCAATTTGGATAATTTTTAAAGAAGTTACACCAAGGGCCCAACAAGGCGATTAACATTCAAAATTGGTTATAGCTGAAGTCTGAAAATTTTTTTGTCGTTCATGTAGTAGCTGGAGAACCTAAGAAGTTGCTATAAAAAAAAAAGCTAGTGAATCGGACTATTTTTAAGGGAGCTATAATAGGGGACCTAAAAGGGGCCATCTGATAGTTGAGAACAGGGCCCTAACATGAAAACGTTTTGGTATTTAGCGCTTTAAGATCTTCAATTAGTCAAGATAAAGCATAGGGTATGGATTAATCATTATAATATAATTTTAAAGAAATGCGCAAAAAAATGGAGAAATGATTAAAAAAGGGCCCTAGGGCCCCAATAAAAATAATGGTGGATGTTGGTCTAGGGAGAAGAGTCCGAGAGTAAACTTTAAAATTACGCACTGAGAAGGTGAGAAAATTAGGGGGCGAAAAATGCATAGCACACAAAAAGTTCAAGAGGCCCTGGACCGGGTCCTACGGGACCCTATACAGTCTCAGGGTCTTAACTGGAATGTAGAAACGGGATAATAACTAAATGCAAAAAGTATCCCAAAAATGAAGATCGGATTAAACGGAAGCAATTTATTAACAATTTAGTGTACTAAAACTTCAAGGGGCCCTGTACCGGGCTCCCAAGGGTACCAAGGTCTTAACTGAAATTTAGAAATGGGGTAGAAACTGAATGGAGAATTCGCCTCAAAAACGAAGAAGATCGGATAGAAAAGAGGCATGTTATTAATAATTTAGTGCATAAAAACTTAAAGGGGCCCCAGGGGCCCGGCCCTTAAAAAATTAAAATTCTGAACCTCAGGTGCATCAAAACCTGTCTTGGACTATTCACACCTACATTTTCAGACTTCTGCGTGCAGTACTTTTTGCTAGCCATCGCACACACACACAGAGCGATTTGTTCTTTTATTAGTATAAACGCCATGTTTTATCAGAAATCAGTCATTTATATTTTTTCACAATAGCACGTAATTTAATTACATTTTTTCTCAGTTATTATGGGAAAAAGGCAACAAAAAGATGTAATAGCTACTATTTTCCAACTATTTTTCCTTTATTTTCTACAGAAATAGAGTACTTCAGTTGCAAACATTAAAAAAATATCGTTAAAAACTACAAAAAAATTGATATCTCAAAAATAAATTGAGATGCAGTTTTCAAACATTGCATTTGAAAGTACTTTTTTTCCTCTGTACGACGGTATAAAAATTGAAAATGTGCGATCGATGCTTAGAAGTTTAAAAAATTGCAATAGAGATTATTCTATACAGTGATATATGTGCTTTGCTTTACGGCTGGCTTATATAACGTAATGTTATTTTTTAGAAACGATACTTTAATTGCACGCCGAAAGAAATAGCATATCGAGGGCTAAAAAATATGTATGCACAATTATTACTTATCCACTAGTAGCATTCAAGTATTAAAAAAAAGCACCCCAAATGCTGAAGATCGCAACAACCACATCAAGACATTTATCGTGAAAAACAGATAGCAAAAAAAAAAAAAAAAAAAAAAAAAAAAACAGAATAGGATATGTAACTTTTCCGAAACAGGAAAAATATTTTAAAATATATATATATTTTTTATTCAACATGAATTTTCAAGTTAATAGAATATTCGCAATTTCATTGATGAAGAAATAGAAACCGTGCCTGACGAGATATCCAATAATGAGCAAAATAATTCATTTACGTCCAGTGCTGAGATTGCTAGTCCCGAACAAGTAAAGAATTAGTTTCAGACTCGATCGGATAGAACTGTTAAGAAACCTGGATACTAAGATTTTGTAACATAAACTGTTTCTATTGAACTTTAAATAATTGAACTTTAAAATATGCTTAATGTTTTTTTGTTGTTTTTTTTTTTTTGTTGTTTTTTTTTTCTCAGTAGATTTACAGGGGAGATGTAACATATCGTTTGTATCGCAATCGTTGCTATCATCATGGATACTGATGTGTAGTTCCGGATTGTTTTTGTATTTAAAAGTGTTCTATCTGTTTTGTCTGGAGTGTTTGTCATTAAATTTCTTTGTGTTTTTTACCACGTCTTCTTCCTGCCAATTATACATAAGAACATTACAAGCATTGGTTAAACCAAGAACCCCTCCCCAACTTATCATTGATTCCTTGTCGCTAAAATATTATAATAAAGGAGTCTTGTGATAAGCTGGATTCTCTGTCTTCAGAAGACGAACAAGATGAGGCGCAAGATATAGTTTAGCCTTGGTATGGCACTCGTATTTTTTCAGATTCCTATTGTAGCGATCTCATCTCACATGATCAGTATAAAGCGAGTTACTAGCTTAGAGTAACTGGCTTGGCCTTTTGCTCGACGCTAGCGTTCTCGCCTCCTGTTCATGAGATCCGTGGTTCGTATCCCATCGGCGTCACTCTCTCCAAACTATCAACAAAACAAATCTACCGGACAGGTGAAAAATACATATGATCATTTGGCTGTTGACGAAAATTCGAAATCAATTTTAGGTTATTAGCAATGGTTACGTAATATCTTCTGGCGAATGTGGACGCAGAATCGACATCTATGAAGATCTACGTTATAGTATAAGAGTATGTAGTACGTCACATTTTTAGAGTCTTTCCACAAAAACAATGTAAATGTTCCCAAAGCCAAGGAGTTCAGTATCCGAAAAAGTAGTTTAAAATAGCTTTTGCGCTATTTTTTGACATCAAATGAATATATATATATATATTGCATGAAAACAACATTTCGCAATGGACATTATCCGCTGATCTGAGTTCGAGGATGTAAAAGTCACATGATTGGGGAAAACAAACCGGCATGTTTCCGTAGTAAAGTATGGTGAAATTTCTTTTAACTGTCTGAAAGTAAATTATTTCACCATATGCCAAAATATTGTGCTGCGTATAGCCGTTACAACAGTTCAATTAATTCGTTTATAGACAAAAAAGTATTTCTTTCCATAAGTTTATGCGAATACCAAAGGCGAAAGTTCCGTAATCCGTTTTATAGCCAATTGGCATATTGTAGTCAGCATCGGTTGGCGCAAATTTAATTTAACTTTCGTAACCAGGGTTTCCTGTGTGTAGCAAACATTTCCATTGGATTTTAGATTTTTTACTCCATTCTTATAATGCCTCAATTTTTAAAGTTAAATTCATAAACTATGCGTATATAATTTACACTTGAATATAAAAATCTCATCCATAACTGCTCTCATACACTTGAAACAACATTATTGTGGACATCGCATGCTTTTACATTTTGGCGTTAAATCACATTGTTTGGCGATAAAAGTGGAATCGAAAGCGTAAATAAACAAGTACAATGTATAGTAAGTACAGTTATTTTTACAGTTACATCTGCTAATATCTCCTGTAAGTCACATGATGGGGAAGTGTGACGTCAGGCGGATATTGTCCATTCCGTTCAAGTTATTTTTCATACTGCAACAATTAAAAATTAAGGTTTAAATAAAACGTGCAAATTAAAGAATTTTATTTTATCAAATTTGTAGATAGATTGGTAAAGTTTGATTTATTAATAGCTTGTTTTTTATCTTTATAAATTTTGAAAAAATTATTAAACTAGAAAGATTGTTGTGGTATTTTTAACAGTATCATTAAAGCAATATCATACGTTGGTCTTCATTTTGTATTAAAGAAGATTAGAAAATTTTATTGGTATCTATCAGTTGCTTTAATTACAACATAGAGATGGAAGAAAAAAGACAGGCGGATGCTTTAAATTCAAGAATCGCAGAACTACGGAGAGTGTCTATAGAAAATCACATAAACAGAATACGGACTGCATATTCTTCCAGATCCTCCAGCACAGATATGCTAAAATCTGGACGAAAATTAGATGTGGGCCAAGAGGCTAAATATGGAGAAAGGTCAAACGAAAATGCGACAAAGCCTGATTTGAATAATCGGCGAAAACATCATCAGAACCGCATACCAACGAAGGGAGAGTTGTTTAAAAACAAACGCAGTTTATCAGGTACTCGTAATCGTGCTGCAGAAAAAGAAAGGAAATCTCCTATTTCGTCAATCCCAGATACGGCTGAAAAACAGAATATTGAACTGGAAGAAAATGAGAATACCGAAGCACAAGAGAAATGTCATTCTAAACAAAATTCAGAAACTTCTGTAAATCCGGAAAAAGAAGTTAATAAAACTTAACACCACAATCAATCTGAAAACAATTAATATCTAATCAATATCTAAATATCTAAATATCTGATAATCAAGTAGTACCAAAAATAAATATTAGGTACTTGTCCACTTTCCCGTCGACCACTTTCTCTCTCTCTCTCTCTCAAAGTGATAAATCTTCAAAACAATAGTTAAAAAAATATTTTTCTGACTTAAAAAAAAAAAGATGCCTCATGCATTTTGTTAATCAAAAAGTATTATCCTTTTATTTTTTATGATTAGAGCAAAGAAATTATGTAAACTACAATTTAGTCACCAGTGCTTAAACGCGACATTTCCAGCTACACATTCTATGACTAAAATGCTTGATTAGGTTCCCTCTACATTAAAAATTTGTTTAGCGGTTTTTTTTTTTCGCTACAAACTATGTTAAAATTCATAATTTTATCTGCAAGATAATTAAAATATGTTGTACCGATAAGAAATACTCATTTTATTTGCAATGTCTTCAAATCTGATGAAATGCATTGTAAAAAAAAGTACAATTACAACAGAAAGTTGACGGCAAAAGAATTAGCAAGAAACATAAGCTCCTAATTTATTGGAAATTAACACGGCCTACAGAGGCGCTGCTCGCAGCCTTCGGTACAAAAAAAATTGTCCCTTTAACCCTTTATCTACTGACAGTACTTATAAGTACCATTAAAATAACTTGTTATAAAATTAATTTAATACATCGATTAGTAGTAATACAATTTAGAATGAGTTATAGATGCATTACTTTATGATGTTCCAAAAGCATTATGGGTTACACAAAACAAAAATATTTTTTAAAGGATGATTTCTTTGGCCTTTATATCTTTTCAGCTTTCTTGGCGTTGGAGGGGGGGAGGGAGGGATTTTTCAATTCAGAAATATTTCTATATTTCTATTGTAAGAACATTATATTAGTAGATTTCTTAATTCTTAATTCCGATTTCCTAATTCCTAGAAAATACTAAGAAAAATATTTAAAATAAAAGATTTGAGTGGAGTGGGGTTAGAAATATTACACAATATCCCTATAAATTCAAATTTAATGAATCTTTCAATCTTTCTAAAATCCTTCTAGAATTTATTAAATGATTATGTAAATCTTCTAATTTTGTTTCAAAAATTCACGAAAAATACTTTAGAAAATGAAATTTTCATGAATTCATAATTTAGTACATAAAGGGTTAATTTCCTTTTAAATAACGCTAAAGTGCCATTAAAATAATTCTTTATTGTAAATGGATTTGAAAGTTTTAGATATTCAAATTCGGATAATTTTTACTTTGTCATATAAGACAGAAAACAAATGTCACAGGAAATCTGAAATTGTGGAAAAGATTAATCATTCTGAATAAATTAAAAATGCATTTAATGTAATGTGCTTGAACGGACCTTTTAACCTTTTTAGAGTGAAAGTTATATCTTTTATCCACCAGATGGCGATAGTTATCCGTTATTTTTAATTCAGAACTTGTTGTTGTTGTTGATGATGATTTGGCCCTTAAATTTAGAACTTAATTGTTTAGAACTTAATAGTTTTTGAAGGTTTCAGACAAAGTTAAAATATTTAAAGAGTTTAATAAACTATTACAAATATTTTAAGACCAGCATCGGCTTTAACCTGTATTTTTTTTTTTTAATGAAGCGTTCAAAGAGTCATACATTGGTTTGTAGATTTGCTGCAATTTGAATCAGAATGGCAACAGTATCGTCTGTTTAGATCTGATTTGTATGTTTATAATAGCTTAATTTTAATTTAGAACTTAATATATTATAAATTGATATGATACACATGTTTTATGTGAAAATATTCTGAACAGACATGATTTCAAATAGAAAAAATTATCATTTAGCCGTCATATGCTAGGATATGTTTTTCATTAAGCCTAACATGGCGTTTTGCTACGGTCGATTCGCAGACCAGAGTGGTTCGCACCGGCATGGTTCTGACGTTTCCTGCACTCAGATTTTATTATAAGTAGATATATATATATATATATATATCCCACTAATTTGGAATTAACGGAAAACCTCTTATCTAACAATACAATTAACTTCTTAGATCTTAAAATTACAATAAAAGACAACAAAACAATAACAGATTTATATAATAAACGTAAAGAATTTAAATTCAAAGTTAATACATTTACAAATTTTAAATCTTGTCTTCATTCCGTATATCGAAATATACTACTTAATCATTTATATAGAATAAAATGTTTATGTTCTTCTCATCTAATTAACAATAATATTAAAAAACTAATTTATGATGCATTAAATCATAGTTTTCCAAAAAAATTCATATATTCATTAATATACAATTAGTACTTACATGATCTTAAAAAAAAAAAAAAAAAAAAAAAAAAATTAACACATACGTAAACAAAATTACAAAAAAATATATATAAAATAAAAAAAATATAATTATAAAAAATTAAAAATTGTAAAATAATAATACAAAATTATTATAGGACGGTTGGGTGGGTAGATGTTAGAGTACGGAGGAGGGTGGTGTTGTCTGGATAATACGCAATGGTTAATTTAAAAAAATGATGGGGCTTTAGTATTATAACTATATATTATAACTATAGTTAGTATTATAACTATATTCTAATACGTATTTTATATGGATGTTGATTTGATGCTTTATATGCAATTGGTGACTTTTCTTTTTATTTCAATTCATATTACATTTAACTTATTTAATCAAATTCAATATTAACTTGTTTTTAAAATTTAGTCTACTCAGGACAATATATTAATTAATAATAGTATACCATCTTTTTAGTGATTATTATGCATATAAGTTTATTTGATATAACTAATGTTATACTGTATGTATTAAAATTGGGTAAATAGTTTTATTATTATTCCTCTATACTTTTTAATATTGCTTTATTTTCAACTTTTTATTCCATGATTAATTATCGGTTTAATTTGTTTGATTGTCACAATCATATTTTTTTAGCTTTTTTATGGCTAATATAAAAATAATTCACACACTATATTTGTGATCTTTAGGATATTGGGAATTTTAGAATCTGACAATCTTCTATAAACATCCATTTTTATTTATTTATTTATTTATTTTCTTTCCTGTTCATTTTTTATATGTAATGGTAATTATTAAGGTTTTTTATATTATTATTATATATAATTTATTTTATTTTATAGCATATAGCTATATTCTATATATTATCAATGTTTTTTTCTTTTTTTTTCTTTTTTTTTCAGTGTAGATTAAATGGGTTTGGTAATAGAATATATTGAAAGCATTTTATTAACATTTAATTTATTTAAATTTTTTTGAATTATGATATATAGTATGGTATTTTTATATTAGGATTTGTGTAGTAATGCAGTTGATATGTTTTTATTTCTTTAGCTTTTATTTGGTTCTTCTTTTTGTGACATTTGAATAATAATAATAGTTTTAAAACAAAATAATAGATGGCAGCACCAAAAATTTTGTCTTTTTAAAGCTTCTATTAAAGTAATAATTTTAATTTTTTAACACCAGGTGGTATTTAACGCTAAATATTGGCAATATTGTAAAATTGATATTAAACAATTTAAAATTGTTTTTAGGTATTTTAAATAATGTAATTATTTTCTATTTATATTATATTAATTGTATTTATCACGTTATTTCAAAATGAATTAACTGAATCCATAGGTTTTAATTTCTGTGTTAACTTGACTGTTTTATTCACCTTAATCCTATCATGCTTATGGATTCCATGTGCGGGAATATATTTTGAAAATCTACTGGGAATTTATTCGGTAAGTTGTGTAAGATTTCTATAGCTATAAATTAAATATTTAATGGGTTGTAGTATTTTTTTCCATTTCATGCCATTTGATAATGTTCTGTTTTCATCTTGAGACTATTCTTTTGGTTCTATTGGTTGTTCGGGTACAGGAGAAAAAAAAATTCAGCTTTTAGCTTTTTTCTCACAGAAAACAACCGAATTCTGTCATTCATTGAATTCGATCATTGAATTCTGTACTCTTGAAAACGTAATTCAATATGTAAGTTTTTCAATTTTTTCGGAATCCATATTCTTCTTTTTTTATTCTTCCTTATTAATTCTTGCAATTAAGTATAAGGTACTTTATTTTATACATACAGTTCTATATTATAGGTTTGTGGCATTTTTATTGTCAATTCATTCACAATAATGCGGTTTTTGATGATGATCGGTAATGTTTAATTAATGGTTATATATGTTGCATTCTAGCAACATTGGATTGACTTTATCGTTGAAAATGCCGTACTGGTTGTCACGATAGTAGTTATGGATCACATCCAGCGATAATGGCGTAAAAGAAGTGGTCAGAACAGACAATTCGAATCTGTTATATTAGTAGAACAAATTGTTGAAATACAGTTGTCGAGTGAAAACAATGGAATACATCGTTCCGTGAAGTTTCCCCAGAAGAAACTGAAACAACTCATAATATCAGCTAAGCCCTTTATTAGAACATCTTGCAAAAAGTGCAGTTTCCACCAAGATAATTAGCCATCGCTCCGTAGTAGTAATTAGGTTTAAACAAAGTTCCAGAAAATCGAATAACAGGACAGTGACCAGGGGATGGATGAAAACTGGAAATACGACTCAAATCTGCTAAAATCTGCTGAAACATAGCAGTATCAACTTTTTGTTCCCCACGTGTAAGGATACAAATATGACGTAGGTCGCGCTCTCAACCAATGGATAATTAAGAATGTCACGTCATATAAAGATTGCGAACAGAGCTAGCAGATGAATTTGAAGGAAAAAAGGATAACATCAGAAATGCGCGGGAAAGTAAAAATGGAAGCTAAAAGAATATTCTCGAAAGAAAAAAGCGCGGGAATGGAACATTTAATTTAAGAATACTAAAAGCGTAATATTTAAGCGATTAAGACAAGTGAGACATTAAATTAAAGGGAATTTAACAGAGTTAACGATAGAGATTATTTAAGGATAAGGATTTAGTGAATATAAAGTAGTAATTTAGAATAAGATAAGGAAATCGCGGAATTAGATCTAATAATGTAACATATATATATATATATATATATATATATATATATATATATATATATATATATATATATATATATATAGCTGTGGGGGAAATTCCATATTTGGGTGCATTTGGCGATTCTTTTTCCATTGCCAAGCGTAAGTAATTTTTATTTCATTATGGTAATTCGAGGTTTCCGTATCAGGAGCTTTGTTTTGAGGTAACTCTAAATGAAAGTCACGTGATCTTTGCTTCAACCACTAATTTAATCTGTTTGAATATTTTATAAAGTAAAACTAAAGGAATATCATGTGATCGCCGTTTCGCCGATTAATTTGAATCTACCTTTTCCCGGCCATTTGAACTTCACCTTTGAGGTGAGTTTATTGTTAGAATTTCAGTTTGAAATGCGTCCGTTGTGGGTTCATGCTAGTATTTTTCGTGTATGGATATTTTGGTATCTGATGCTAAGACCATATGTTTTTAACTGATGTTGATTTAATTCCTGGGAAAGAAACGGTTGAGTTCTGCCCGAAGGGAACTTGGCAAATGTCGGTCAATAATGATAACTCCAAGAAATTGGGTGGCTGTGGGTCTGCAAAAATAAAATTTTCGATAGTAAGTGTTGTGGGACGGTCAATCCTCTAATTAATACCTTTCCTTTGGATCTAAGATTTCTAGGTACTACTAAGTTATCACGTCGATCAAAAATTTATCGCCAAACTATAAGATTAAATGCCAATAATGGTTGATCGTAAATGTCACATTCATTTGATTTTAAGCAAGTTACACGTATTTACGTCATCAAGTGATTTCTATTTCGACGTTTTATTTGTATTTTTGGCCCAGATGTCATATACTTACCCATATTGGCACGTATTTTTTTTCTGACGCCAATGTCATATACGCACCGGGTACTTAACTGGCGCCAAAGTGTCGTTATTATGCTTGATATGGTAACCCGGATATAGATGATATAGCAACGAGGTTTTCACCAAATTGTCGTCCGGAAAAAATCGCGCCAATATGCGGTGTATATGACATCTGTGCCTTTTACTTATATTTTTAAAATGCTCACTGTACTAGCGACAATGTTTTTTCTTTTCTTTTTGAAATGTTTCAATTCACGTGATTTTAATTTTGCGCCAACTATTACGCTTGGCGACAATGGTGTCCGTATAACGAGAAAGTACCAATGTAAAACTTAACTTTAAACGTATTTTTTGTTTTGAAAAAATAATTTATTCGCAAAAGTTTAAATTTGGCGTTACAAAAATCGCCAAATGCACCCGAATATGGAATTTTATCCATAATTGTCGCCAATGTGATTTAATTCTAACTAGTATCCGTCAGGCCGAAATGTCGGAGCTTGGAGGCGCGTAAACTTAAAAGATATTATTTAAAAAAATGTTTTATTTTCTAGATTACTGTTTAATAGTATAAAAGTAAGTTTGAAATAACAATCGTCGATACTTCATTTTAAAGTGTTTAACTCAGTCGTCAGTTGCTTCGGGTAATGCACAAATGCTAATCTGTCAGCAAGTGCTCCCATACTTCTAATTTAGGTAAAGTCTGTCCTTAGCGAGAATTGCTTTCATTAGAACTTTCTCTAAATGACAAACTACAGTAAAAATGACATAAGTTGTTTTATGTGACAACACCTTTAGATGAATATCCACAGCAGTTTTTGACAATGTTAAACTTGAGGACCTATGTATGGTGGCAAGGTAGGCAACAGTTAAAGGTAACTAACTTCGTGAGAATGAGGCCTTTTCTTCTTTCCAAAATTTACAAATAGGTTTGATAAAAAAAAAAAATTCTTTTAGAAATGGCTCATGATACTCAACAAAATGAACTATTATGGCCTGTGGCAAGCGTCGAGGTTGAAAACGTGGGCCATAGGCAATATCTTTTATCGTACTTACGTTTACCAATCCTCACTCCGTTCAGATATTGGTATGTAGCATAATGCATAACCCTACATCCAGCTGCTGAGGAAAGTCTAGATTGAAACCCAGACACGTGGTCATCTTCATTCCATCTTGCTATTTAATCATTGTGATCTGCTAAAATTCTTGTTTATTGACCCCCGCTTTGATTTAAGAAGTACTTCTTGATTATATTCTTTCGCTTGCTTGGTTTTGAGAAAAAGACATATGGCACCTTCAAATCATTCAAGTTAGCCGAAAACAGTATATCTTTGCGTCGTTGCATAAGAAGTGAGAGGTAGTCAAAAACTTGACTCACGCAAAGTGAGTTTTGAGTCTTTCGGAACTGTGTCTGCTGATCGTCGTTTTGCCTCAATGAGTTTGTTAATGTGAATTTTTTTTTTTAAAGCTCTAAGCATTTTTTGTCCGCGAAGAATCAAAATGACTTTTAAAGAATGTCTGATATAGAGAGGGATGTCTTTTACGCGATGTAACTACCTAATACGCCCAAGGATTTAAGCAAATAAGCTACGCGACATCTTTGTTCAAGGTCAGCCATAAGACGACATCGTATCATTCAAAATTCGTCAATAATGAGAAATAACACTTTACCCATTCTGAGCTGTAGATTTATTGCTGACTTTTTAAATTAGCGAGCTATTTAAAACACGCTTGTTCTTTAAACACTTAGTGAGTTACCTTGTCTTTGACATTAAATGCAGCAGTACCTGTTAGTGCCAAAAGAATGATAGCTTCTGATCCTAACTGCTCTATGATTGTTTTGCTAATTTCTTTGATTTTTGTACATTTAACAGCTCTTCCTTTTCCAATAATAAAAGTTGATTTAGAGAAATTTGTAACCTTTGTTTGCAAAGACAAAAACTGTTCAGTGTATAACTGAAGGCAGCATAATTTGTTGTTTTTTAGAATAATTCAGAAATGTTAAAAGTAAAGAGAAACCACTGGATAAGAGAATCTACGGTAAAGATAAAGAATTGCCTCCGGATGTATTTGAGAGATTTTGATTTTTTAAGTTAGCTTTCCTATCTTTAAGAACTTGATCCATCGAGTTAGCGGCAGAAAACTTCAAAGCTCCTTCAAAGACTTGCTTGTCTGGCACAGCCCACACTTATTTATTATGGTAACATGTAAAGGTTTGTAACACGTATGTAACACACACTAACAGATAGTCTGCTATACTCCTCTATCAAACTTGATACCTTTATTCATCTGAGTTGTTGCTATATCGTTATTAAAAATTTTCGGAAGCACCTGGGTTATTTTTATGCGACTTTTCCACATAGAATTAAGCTGAATAACTCTATACATTTGAATTACTTTCTTTTAACCGTCATTTTCGAAACTTCTGTGTATAACGTTGCACATATAAAATATGTATATTTCTTAAAATGTACACTAAATCTACGCAACAGATTAAAAAAAAAATCAGGGATTGATTTATGTCTTTTAGTGAATATGATTTCTCACGAATTATCTTTCATTGTTGTATCCATTTCTCCGATCATAAGCATAAGCCATCATAGTCATATACATTAACGTCGCATTTATAGCTAAGCTTCGCGACATTTGAACGAAATATCGCCAAATTTGGCGACCAAAAATATGTCGTCACAAATTAAGCCGATTTGGCTGTATCTGACTAATTTGGCGAAATTTCCATTGAAATTCAGTACTTATGATTCTTCTCTAACCAGGTTCTTCGCATTTTAACTTCGTGTTCTCCAGTAAAATTAGCTAAAATCTTAAAACCATGGAATAGGGAAGCTACCTTTTCCAACCTGTACAGGAATTTTTTATTTTGTAATCTACATATTTCTGTTTTCTAGTGTACATCTTGACAAAAAAATGCTTATCTCATTTACTTCAAAATGTTCACTTGCATTTCAGTTAAAATATATTCACTTACGATGAATTAAAAAAAAAAAGAGTAATCTTCAATAATTGGGACCGCTACCAAATTGTTAAATTTGCGCATCAAACAATGCTCAGTAAATTATGAAATTGTCTACAAACCCGATTACGAAAATTTCCCAATAGAAAGATGCATTCGTCTGAATACAAATATACATACATAAGAATACATACATATAAGTAATGCATACATGACATTATATTTTCCTCGATTTCTTTGACTATCACTCATAGCCATTCGACTAATGTCCAAAATCGTATTTTCCCTATTCGATTTTCTTTTCGTTTCTCTTAATTTAAAATTCAAAATGAATTGCATCGATTTGGAAGCTTACAAAGAATGAAAAGTTCGAAAAAAAAATATAGTGGTTGTTACATACTTAGAATGTAAAACTTCTGAAAGGGGGGAGGCGGGGGGTTCAATCTATATCTCAGGTCACCAATGTATGAACATCGACTTCAACATTCGACACCATAATGATCCGTATGAGGTTACTATGCATAATTTACAGCTATGGAGCTAATGTTTGAATTAATAATGGGATGAAGTTCATCGAATTTCGACGAAAGAAATTGTTTAAAAACGAACTCGTATATAGGTTACACCTTAGTCACTTAAAACAAATGTTATTTTTAACTTAAAGTTACCAAAATACTAATTCCATACACTTCGACTGTTCAATATATTAAAACATTGGCACAGATGTCATATACCACCCCCACCCCCCCATATTGGCGCGACTTTTTTCCCCACGCCAATTCGGCGAAAACTTCAACAGCACAAACAATAACATCCGGGATACCATATCAAGCAAAATAACGACACTTTGGCGCCAGTTAAGTACCCGTTGCGTATATGACGTTGGCGTCAGAAAAAAATCGTGTCAACATGACATCTGTGCACATGACATATGGCCGATATTACATCTGTGCCAAAAAATTAAACTGTATTATTTATTATACCTAATCAAGATATGTAATTTTGATGAAATTACCCATTGAGGCTGTTATATTTAAAAGGCACAGATGCGCCCCACATTGGCGCGACTTTTTTCCTACTCCAATTCGGCGAAAACTTCAACAGCGCAAACAATAATATCCGGGTTACCATATCAAGCAAAATAACGACACTTTGGCGCCAGTTAAGTATCCGTTGCGTATATGACATTGGCGTCAGAAAAAAATTGCGCCAATATGACATATGTGCCGTTTAAAATTGCCGATTGAAAATTAAAAAAAAAAAACGATTTCACCTTAAGTCAATCATGGAATTATTTTTCGCGTAAAATCTAAACTTAATGTTATTTTTGTAAGTAAAGTCACATGACAATATTTAAATTATTTTTTCATAAGATAAACTCTTGAACAATAGACATTTTTTCCTGACTCCATGTATTTAATTTTTTTTGGGTTCAGACGAAAAACGTGAGATGTTCGACGATAATATTGATGTTGTTATTAGGGTTTCGAGATGTGTATTCGTAGTTGCTGTAATGTGATTGTCTAAATAAATGTTTTGTGTGTTTTTTAAAGAAGTTATGTTTATAGTAAAATAATTATCATTATTTTAACTAAAATGTTAGAAAATAAATAACAATTTGGTAGCAGAGCGTGGTTTTAAAGCGAATTTTATATTTTGAGTGTACAAGTAAGAAGAGTAAATAAATATGAATTGTATGAACTAGGCCTAATACAAGTTAAGAATTTGTTCCATTGGACTAACCGCCAATAGAAAAAATTTAAGAGGTAAGAATTTTATATGCATTTAAAAATAGTTTGGAAGATAAAGTATTTTAATTATGTGTGAATCCAATATGTTTGGAATTCCTAGAATAGAGCCGTTAACAAGTAAAAATTATACATTATGGAGTATGCGAGTTGAAGCTTTGATTAAATCAAAACATTTATTTGATGTTATCGAAAATGATGAACCGGTAAAAAATGAAGGGGATCCCGATAGTTTGAAAGCGCATAAAACATGGTTAGAAAAGAATGATGAAGTTTACGGTATAATTATATTGACGTTGTCCGCAGAACAAATGATGGCTGTTAGAGGGATTAAAAAAGCTAAGGATTTATGGCAATTACTGAAAAAGCGTTATGCGGGAATTGAAAATCAGAGAAGAATTCAGTTAAAAATTAATCTTGCGAGAATAGAGAAAAACGAAAGAGAAACAATAGAAGAATATTTGATAAGAGCTGAAGGGATAGCTAATGAAATATTAGAATTGGGTACAGAGATTGATGAATGCGAATTAATAGGATTTATTATAGAAGGGCTCCCAAAGAAATATAGCGAAGTAACAACTGCGATATCATCAAACCCAAATATAACTTATCAAGTAATGCGAGAAACTTTGTTAAGATATGAAAGAAAATATGATAAATTTCGAGAAAACGAGTCTAAAGCATTTAGGGCTAATGAAAAGAAAAAGGTTTTATGTTTTGCTTGCGGAAAGCCAAATCATATAGCGCGGAATTGTTATAGTAAATCGAATATGACACACTCGCGAAATGATAGGGAGTATTCACCTAAGAAAAATTTTCAAAATTATTATAGTAATAAAGTTCAAGATGTAAGAGAATACTCACGCAATAAGAATTATAATAAGAATAATAATGTTTCAAACAAGAAGGCAAAAGAATATACATGTTTTACAAATGAACATGCATTGCAGTCAAATGAATTCAATAGAAATGAGTGTAAAGAATCTGAAAATAATAGGGAAATAACCTGGATGTTAGATTCAGCTTGCACTTCGCATATGACGCATAAAGAAGATATTGTTGTAGAAAGAAAACCTGAAGATGTAGAAATTGCAACTGCTGACAGCGAGAGATCAATACAAGCGAAATATCGTGGAAATGTTCATGTTACGGCTTACGATAAGAAAAGTGGCGAAACAAAAATAAAACTTACAGAAGTTCTTTGCGTACCTAATTTAAGAGAAAATTTAATGTCAGTTCCAAGTTTAGTCAGAAAAGGAAAATATGTGATATTTGATAATGAAGGAGCAGCCATTTATGAAAAGAATACAGGCGAATTAATAGCTAAAGGAACATTCGAAGATAATACATTTAAAATAAACTTAGCTGTACGAGAAACAGATGAAGACAGAAATGAATCTTGTTTACAGACAAATGAATCAAAGAAAGAATTATGGCATAGAAGACTTGGGCATATAAATTATGTATACTTACAAAGAATGTCGAGAGAAAACCTTGTAAGGGGATTAGAAAAGATGAATGGTGAAGAAACAAAATGTGAAATATGTATTCAAGGGAAATTAACAAGAACACCATTTAATCATGTGATAGAAAGAACAACACGCATTTTAGAAAGATTACATGTTGATTTATGTGGACCAATGAAAGTACACTCATTGGGAGGGAGTAAGTACATGCTAATGGTAGTAGATGAATATAGTAGAAGATATTTTGTAGATTTTTTAAGAAGTAAAGATGAAGCAAAAGAAAGAATTATAAATATAATAGAGAGAAGAGAAAATGAAACCGGCAAGAAAGTAAAAGCGGTTAGATCAGATAATGGTGGTGAATTTACTAATGAAGAGCTCGTGAATTATTACAAAAGGAAGGGCATACAGAATGAAAGAAACACAATTCATAGTCCACAAAGTAACGGGATTGCAGAAAGGGCTAATCGGACTGTTATTAATACTGCAAGAACATTGCTGATAGAAGCAAAACTACCTTTATCCTTTTGGGCCGAAGCAGTATCAACAGCTGCTTATATACATAATGTTACTCCAACAGCTACGAGAAAGAAAACGCCATTAGAATTATGGTCAAATAATAACCCAACAGTAAAGCATATGAGAGTATTTGGATGTAAAGCTTTTTATCGCAACGATGATATCAATAAAAAGAAATTTGATGTAAGAGCAAAACCAGCAGTGTTTATCGGATATTCAAGAGATCGGCGAGCATACAGATTGTATGATTTAAAAGAAAAGAGAATACGTGAAAGCAGAGATGTAGTATTTATAGAAGAAAAAATGGGATATGAAGATATAGCTAACAAGGAAGAAATGACTGATGAATTTGAATACATCAACATTACCAATAATAAAAATGTAATAGATGAACAAGAAGATAATAATTCCGATGAAAATGAAGAAGAGTTAAATCAGAAAAAGGAAGCAATTGCGTTGTCAGATGATTTGAATGATTCTGCGACAGAAGAATCTGAAGTAAATCATATAATTGATGAAAACAAGGAACAGCAAGAAAAAGAAACTAATGAGAATAAGTTGTTTGAAGAACCTAGAAGATCATCACGAATTAGGAAACCCAATCCAAAGTATTTAGCGAATCTAGTGCACGAGGAAGTTCCAAAGAATTACAAAGATGTATTAAATTCTAGAGATAAGGATAAATGGATAGAAGCAATCAAAAAGGAATTACACTCATTAGAAGAACACAAAACGTGGAAAATCGTTGACAAACCAAAAGATGTGAAGGCACTGAGAAGCAAATGGATTTTTACTGTAAAAGAAGACGGTGAAGATGTAAAATATAAAGCAAGATTAGTAGCCGACGGATCAAGACTTAAATTTGGAACAAATTATCAAGAATCGTATAGTCCTGTAATGAAAACTGAATCATTTAGAACTTTATTGGCAGTCGCAGCGATGAAAGGTTACAAAACTAGATTTTTCGACGTAGAAACAGCATATCTGAATGCAGATCTAGAAACTGCAATTTATATGAATCCGCCTGAAGGTCTACAAATTGAAGGAGGGAAAATATTATTGGTAACAGGAAATTTATATGGGTTGCCAGAAGCAGGAAGATGCTGGTATGAAAAATTAGTTAATGTATTTGATAAAATTGGGTTACAGCCCTGCAAAGCAGATCCATGTGTGTTTTTTAATAAAAATGATAATAAATTTATTGCAGTTGGAATATATGTCGATGATGGAATAATCGTTAGTGAATCCGAAGAATTAATAAATAAATTGATACAAAAATTGAATAAAGAAGCAAAAATTAAAGAGCTGAAGAAAAACATTAAATTCCTTGGTATTGATATTGAAGAAAATAATGGAGAATTTTTGCTAGGGCAAGCTAAGTATGCAGAAAAAATCTTAGAAAGATTTGATATGGAAAATTGTAAAAGTGTGAAAACCCCTGGTGTTTCTGGAATAAAATTAGATGAATATGAAAATGAAAATAAAATTGATGAAACACTATATCTAGAAATGCTTGGAAGTATAGGATATCTAGTAAGAGGAACAAGGCCAGATTTAGCTTTCACTTTAAGTAATTTGTCTCAATATGCAAAAGATCCTAGAGAAATTCATTTACAGGCAGTGAAGAGAGTTTTGCGGTACATTCAAGGCACTAAAAACTACAAACTTCGAATTAAAAATAAAAAGGGCCAATTATCACTTTGTTCTGATGCTAGCTGGTGTACTACACGGGATTCAAAATCATTTGGTGGATATATCGTAAAGATAGGAGAATCACTGATTGAATGGAAAAGTAATAAACGGAAACTGGTTGCGCTTTCTACAATGGAATCTGAACTTTTAAGTTTATGTGATGCTGTTTGTGAAGGAAAATGGTTAATGGGTCTCTTGGAAGAGTTAAGCCAGGAAGAAATGGTGAAGCGTCCAATAGAAATCAGTACTGATAGTCAATCTGTAATTGATTGGATTAAAAACCCAAGAGTGAATAATCGCAACAAACATATAGGTAGAAAATATCATTTTGTAAAAGATGAAAGAGCGAAAGGAGAAATTGAAACAAAATATGTAAATTCGTCTGAACTGGAAGCAGATATAATGACTAAGAATTTGAGTTATGATGTCATGAAAAAACATATTACAAGTCTCGGAATTACTGAGGATTATTGACATGCGAAAGGAGGGATTTGTAAGTAAAGTCACATGACAATATTTAAATTATTTTTTCATAAGATAAACTCTTGAACAATAGACATTTTTTCCTGACTCCATGTATTTAATTTTTTTTGGGTTCAGACGAAAAACGTGAGATGTTCGACGATAATATTGATGTTGTTATTAGGGTTTCGAGATGTGTATTCGTAGTTGCTGTAATGTGATTGTCTAAATAAATGTTTTGTGTGTTTTTTAAAGAAGTTATGTTTATAGTAAAATAATTATCATTATTTTAACTAAAATGTTAGAAAATAAATAACAATTTTCACCGTCTCATAATTTGCATACGCATCTCTTATATTTACATTCACCATTTCAAAAATATTACAATGAGCAAAATGTGATTAATACATATATTTCTAAACTTGAAATCAAGTTTGCAACTACGACTTTGCATGTGCAGATTCGCACTCTTGACTTGTTATTCTAATCTCTGTATCGGCGAGTAAAATTCCAGAAATTTATATCTTTTAGAGGCGTCCGTAGTAAAATATTTACTTTTATCAGAGAAAATGATCGCTTTCATTTAAATACGATGACATTTTGCCTCATTGAAGCATTTCACGAAACGTCTCAAACTCAATGAATGAAAAAGAATTGAATTATAACAGCTTTTTGCGGAAAACATGAGTATTTTATTAAAGCATGACGTCATTTTCTGTTCACTCTTTTCAGAAGGTTTATTTTGAATTTTATGAGAAAATGGCATCAATAAAGATAAGCAAACATTATTTTGCCTTTTTTTACAACAACTAGGGGGCTCTGCACCCTACGAGCTACGCTCGTCAACCCCCGTTCAGACACCGCAGACTCTAAAAGTACGCTAATTTGATCGGCTTTAAAAAGATTTCGGAAGATTGAATTATAATTTAAAAAACAATGGCGATCTTCCTATAAACGGATTTCTATTCATTTCTCTTTGACTGGGGAATTTTAAGGCCAAATCCGCTGCGGTACTACTTGATTAACCCGTCGACCAATTTCGCCAGATTATATAAATCGCCAAAGCACTCGCCAAATTATACAAATTGACATAATTTTTATTTTAAATAACGAAAGAACAAATAAATTAGTGCAACAATCATAAAAATACAAATAAAACGTCGAAATAAAAATAACTTGATGACGTAGACACGTGTAACTTGCTTAAAGTCAAGTTAATGTGACATTTACGATCAACCATTATTGACATTTAATCTTATAGTTTGGCAAATGATAGATTTTTGGTCGACGGAATAACTAAGTAGTACCAAAAATACATATGTCAATCGCTGTTTTCGTCTTTGATTAAGTAAAATAAGATAAACATTTCAAAATAAGCTAATATAAAAGGAATTAAGTAAACAGAATCTTTGTCTCCCGGTATTTTTTAACAAAGCGAAAAGAAAGTTCTTTTAAATAAGACATTTTTAATTAATCGTTTTTAATCTGATTAAATTTTGACCAAACTATTCTTTCTCTTTTTAATATTCACGTGAAAATACTTGTGTTAGAAATGAAATATTATTTGCGCTTTCCTAACAAAAATAGTTGAAAAGTATCCTCTCAAAATATCAAATAAATGTCTAGGGCAATTTCTAAATTTAAACCGTTTTGCAATATTATTTGGTGTTCATTTTATGTAATAACTGTAATGTAACGTAAATATGACGTAATTTCTCCTATTTAAGACTTCTAACGCATGTTAATAAATTTATTATTTTACAAATTCATTTCTCTCTTAAAATTCACGTGTAATCATAGTTTTTATGACGTAATTTTTAATAAGTTCCTGCTTTTTGTACATAATTATTTAATTCTAATTCCAAATGTTTTTTTCTGTTTATAATAGTCACGTGTAAATAATTTTTTAATTTATTACACGTATAAATATTTTTTTGAAGCAAACATTATTGTTTCCGCTGTTTATACAGTTGGCAACAGTTTAAATTAATATCACTTTCTAAAATCTGTAAAAAATATCTCTATAAATCCTGAAAATTTGAATTTAAAATAGAAATAAAACCTCAAAAAATTAGCCAAATTAAAAAAAAAGAAAACAGTCTACATACCGGGAACTTCAAACGTATAAAATGATCTAAAAATGATTAAATTCCTATGTACAGTTTTTGCTCCTATAAAACTTTTTTAATGGAACGATTTTGTCCAACTTTGGCATTAAATATCTCTTAAAATAATTCTTCGATTTGAAAACTGTCTACATCAGCGTGTTTATCAAAGATTTCTGTATAATACTACCGATTTTCATATTTTTGTATGCATTATTTTTCTTAATATTAACGAAGAAAGACCTCCGGTCACAAAAAATTCAAAACCGGCGGCGGCGGCGGTGACAGCGGTAGTTACTTTTTTTTAGAATAGAGAGATGGAAGTAATCCAATTGCTACCATCTCTCTATTCTAAAAAAAGTAACTACCGCTGTCACCGCCACCGCCGCCGCCGCCGCCGCCGCCGCCGGTTTTGATTTTTTTGTGACCGGAGTCCTTTCTTCGTTAATATTAACAAAAATAATGCATACAAAAATATGAAAATCGGTGGTTTTATACAGAAATGTTTGATAAACACGCTGATGCAGACAGTTTTTAAATCGAAGAATTATTTTAAGAGTTATTTAATGCTAAAGTTAGACAAAATCGTTCCACTAAAAAAGTTTTATAGCAGCAAAAACTATACATGGCAGTGTAATCATTTTTAGATCATTTTATGCGTTAGAATTTGCCGGAGTGCAGATTGCATTAATTTTTTTATTTTGACTCATTTTTTCAGGTTTTATTTCTATTTTAAATTCAAATTTGCAGCATTTCTAGAAATATTTTTTACAGATTTCAGAAAATTGTACTAATTTAAACTGTTGCCAACTGTATAAAAAGCGCAAGCAATAATGTTTGCTTCAAATTAAAAATTTATTTACACGTGACTATTATAAACAGGAAAAAAACTTTCAAATTAGAATTAAATAATTACGTATAAAAAGCAGGAATTTATTAAAAATTACGTCATAAAAAGTATACACGTGAATTTTAAAAGAGAAAGGATATTGTAAAATAATAAATTCATTAACATGCGTTAGAAGTCTTAGGAGAAATTAAGTCATATTTAGGTCACATTATAGTTATTACATAAAATGAACACAAAATAATATTGGAAAAAAGTTTAAATTTAGAAATTGCGCTAGACATTTATTTGATATTTTGAGAATTAATTTAAAATGTCTCATTTAAAAGAACTTTCTTTTCGCTTTGTTAAAAAATACCAGGAGACAAAAACTCTCTTTACTTAATTCCTTTTATATTAGCTTATTTTGAAATGTTGTTACACGTGTCTACGTCATCAAGTTATTTTTATTTCGACGTTTTATTTGTCTTTTTATTAATGTTGTACGAATTTATTTGTTCTTTCGTTATTTAAAATAAAAATTATATCAATTTGTATAATTTGGCAAGTGGTTTGGCGATTTATATAATTTGGCGAAATTGGTTGAACGGATAATCAAGTAGTACCGCAGAGGATTTGGCGTTAAAATTCCCCAATCAAAGAGAAATGAATAGAAATTCGTTTATAGGGAGATCGCCACTGTTTTTTAAATTATAATTCAATCTTTCGAAATCTTTTTAAAGCCGATCAAATTAGCGTGCATTTAGAGTCTGCAGTATCTGGGCGGAAGTTGGCGAGCGTAGCTCGTAGGGGGCCGAGCCCCCTAGTTTTGAAAAAATTCATAGAATTTTTTTAAATTTTAAATTTAAGTATAAAAATGGGAATATTTAAAAAAAATAGCTAGTGCGGGCAAATCTACAAAGAAACAGCTTTCATTAAAAAAAAGAATTATTAAAATTGGTGCAAAAAAAAAAAAAGCTCAAGGTACATGACTAAAAAAAGAAAGCCTTATCTTTCAAATACAGTAAACCCTCGATTTAACGGACCTCGGGTCAACGGACTTCGGATTCAACGGACTAGTTTTAAAAAAATTAAAAATTAAACAAAAATTAAAGTAAAACAATTGGGTAAGTGTGATCGCATATCGCACAGAGGGTTTCGTTTAATATCCCTTTTAAAACACTTTATCTTTAAATTAACAAAAATCAAAATCGTTAATTTAAAATTATTCCCCTCTCCCTAACCTGAAATTCAACGCCCGTATTTCAAATTTTTATATTTGACAAATGTCAAATATTTATTTATCACTATTATTTACTGGAAGCCTCCATGATAAAACAGCTTCTAAAACGATGAAACACGCTTTGAAAAAAAAAAAAGTATTACTGCCCCCCCTCCCCCTCCCCTACTTGAGAATCAACACGCAACCCTCTTTTAAGCTTTTATATGTAAAAAATCAAGCAATGAACAACGACAAAGCATTTCTTTTTACTATTTTTAAAAAGCGATTTCTCGGTAAAATAAAAAAAAAAAATATTTATTATATCTGTAGGTTCAGTTACCAATTACTTAAATGACCTGAAAATAAAGTTAGAACAAGCAGCCGAGTATGCCGGAATTTCTTGCACGGATAATCAGCAAGCTTAAGCTTATTATCACAGCAGGAGGGCTAGACATAAAGAATGTAAACCAAGTGATCAAGTTATTGCATTAATTCCGGACAGTAATCACAAAATGTACGCTAGGTGGACAGCACCAGCTACGATACTCGAAAAGAAATCCCCAATAGTTATTTAGTATAATTGCCAGATAATAGTATAAAGCATTTACACGCGAATAAAATCAGAGAATTAAAAGCTCAGGCAACACACATAGGTATCACCTATGATAATGATATCGATTTTGGTGAAATTGAAAATGTCCCGAAGTTTACTAAAGACGATCCGAATAACCTCCACCAAAAATTACACCTAGACCATTTAACGGATAATGAGAGGGAACAACTAATTAATGTATTACGTAGACACTCCAACCTTCAGTCGGGAATCCCAAAAATTGCAAATGTAGGTGAACATCGAATTAAATTAAAACCCGACAACAAACCAAAACGTCAGAAGCCCTACAGAATCCCAGAGGCACTTAAAAGTGAAGTCGAGAGACAAATTGAAGAATTATTAAGTTTAGGACTAATCGAGTACCCGGAGAGTGAATATGCTCACCCTATAGTATGTGTAGCCAAAAAAGACTCCCCAGTCAAACTGGGCGTTGATTATCGATATTTAAACTCCCAGACAGAAGTCGACTCACTCCCTATGCCTAACGCCACGGACTTGCTCTACAAGGTCGCTCCAGCGAAATTCATTAGTCTGTTGGACTTACTGAAAGGATACTGGCAGATAAGATTAATTGAAGATTCTAAATATCTGACATCTTTTGTCACACACCGAGGACAGTATTCCTTCGTAGTCACGCCATTCGGGCTACATAAAGCGGCAGCCACTTTTCAAAGGTCCATGAATCGCACTTTAGTCCAACATAAAGAATATGCAAAAACATATATAGATCACGTGATAGTTTTTTCTGATAACTGGACCGATCATCTTAAGCATCTGTTCTGACAACCCTCGAAGAAGCAAACCTGACTGTAAATTTTAGGAAATGTATGTTTGCACGACCCCGGATAAATTTCCTAAGGCATGTGGTAGGATCAGGCAGACATTCTCCTGATCCAGAAAAAGTAGCAGCTATCCAAAATTTAGAAGTGACAAAAATCCAAGAAAGATGTCAGAAGCTTATTAGGTCTTCTGTCCTATTATAGGTCCTATATTCCTACATTCTCTGAAATAGCTCGCCCATTGATTGAACTTACAAAAAAACGCGCTCCTAACGAAATTACCTGGACCGAGCAGTGTGAAACAACTTTCCGTGATCTGAAGAAGGCAATCAGCCAAACGTCAATTCGTTATTCGCCGAACTTTACGAAGCCCTTCATTATTCATGCAGATGCTTCATCGTACGCGATAAGTGCTTGCCTATCTTGAAAAGGTGAAAATGACCAAGAACATCCCATTACTTTCATTAGCAAAAAACTATCGAAATGCCACTATAGAGAAGGAAGCCTACGCAGTTATCTTCGCTCTAAAAAAATTGAACATTATATATATGGCTTGCAAGTGACTGTTGTGAGTGACCACAACCCTTTGAAATTCTAGACAGACTGTGCATCCCAAAGTGCGCGCCTTCGAAGGTGGGCTCTGGCATTGCAGCGATTTCAAGCCCATATATCCTATGGACGTAGAAAACTCCACACTAACGCAGATTCTTTGAGTAGACTACATGCTTCACACTCGACTTAAAACGAAAGAAACTTTGCCTTTCAAAACCTCACCATACACTTATGATTTTGTTTTGGTTGTGATCATGTGTTACTACAAGACTTTACTGAATATGACTTTATTGGACATTATTTGATTGAACATTATTTGTTTGAACTCTAAAATATTTCCTCTAGAACTTTAAAGTATTAATATTAGTATTATAATGTTGTATTACATAGTATCTTAGTTATCCTTTTTAGTTATCTTTATGTTAGGTAAATATTATAATTTTGATTTTTACTAATAACGTGTTTTACTAAAATGTTTATAGATGTACACTAGATTTTGATTAGTCTTTAAAGAATAAATCAAAACTTCGAATGGGGGAGGTGTGACGTTCGCGCTTGGCCTCTCTCCTCTAGAAACGCCTTCTTTTGTAGAAAGAGGAGAAACAGAGCAGAACCTGGGATGGCTTCGCCTAAGAAGGTGATCCAAAAATACCGAGAACGACTTTGCTTAGTGCCAGTCGTAAAGAATCTAAAATGAAACTGCATAAGATTTAATGTTATGTGTTATATTGTTTTTGGGGCATTCCACGTCAAATCAGGCAGTAAAATATCAATATGTAACCCACCATCACAGATTTTAATGAAACTGCGTGTGTTTGTTCTTACTATTAAGATATGATCACCAGTAATTTTTTTTGCTCCTTGGTGAAATAGTTTCTGAGAAAAAAATTGTCAAAATTTTGAAAAACTGCCGTCAGTTGGCATTCTTGATAGCTCGGTTTTCAAATGTAGCATGTCATATATATAATCATATTTCAATATCTACTCTACAAATCATCTTCAAATAATTTATGCACAATATTTAGGGTACGCAGCTTATGAAAAAAATATATTGTTACGCTTATAACATTTTAAGTGTGTCTAAAAAAATATTTAAACTTTGAAGTCGTGAATTTTTTATGAAAAATAATGCATTAACAAAAAAAGCATTATCAACAAAAGGCGGTATTTTTATTAAATTTATTTTTTATGGGAGATATACTTAAAGGTGTCCTTTATCTGATTCTGAAATAAAAATAGTGGGATTTTGGGTGTTTTTGGTAGTATTTCCTATTTAAAAATATTTTGAGGTGCATTTCATATCAAATCAAGCAGAGTCATTCCATGTCAGTTCCCCTAAGCCATTTAATCACTGTCACAAATATCAATGAAATTGGGTTTGTTTATAGCTTATTTTAAGACGTAATCACCTTTAATTTTCTTGATCCTAAGTAAAATATTTTTTAAGATAAAAAATATCAAAATTTTGAAAAATTGTTTTAAATTTTTTTAATGACAGTTCGATATTCAAAGACTGTATTAAAAAAAAAAAAAAAAAAAAAAGTCATTTCAATATAAAATCACTAAATAGGTTTCAAATAATGCATATGTGACAAATAATGTAGGCTGATTATTATTTCTTGTTTTTTATCATGTTGTTTAAACACTAAGAGTGTCTTTTATCTTATGAATTTTTAAAATCAAGAATTTTGTCAAAAATAATGTGTTAATCAAAAATTTATTATTAACCGAAAGCAGGGTGTTATTGCTTTTTTTTAATTGTACGTAAAAATATCTTTTAAATGGTTATAAAATAAAAATAGTGAACATATGAGAAAAAATTAGCAAAATTTTGGAAAAATGCCACGAGTTGCCATTAATGATTGTTCAATTTTCAAAGGCCTCATTTTATATATAAAATCATATTTCAATAACTAATAAAGAAATCTTCTTAGAATAATTTAAGCAAGGTAAATAAAGTATGTAGATTATGAAAAAAATATTGCTGTAATGTTAAAAAATATTTAAATGTGTCTAAAAAATTGTATAATCTTTGAAATCAAAAATATTTTACAAAAAATAATGAAATTATTAAAAAATCTTTATCAATCAGAGGCAGAGTTTCTATGACTAATTTTTTAATTTTAAATTGTACATAATACTACATTATAACTGGATCTGAAATAAAAACAGTGGGATTTTGGTTGGTTTTAGTAGTATTTAAATCATATTTAAAATTATCAATATTTTCAAATGTAAAACCTATCCAATGTATCATCCCTGGAAATATTTTTATTTATACATTTATTTTATTTTTCAAATTATCTTTTATGTTCGTTTCTTAAGGAAAAAAATAAACAATATTGTTTTTTAGTAAAACTTCTAGGGCGAAGAGCAATTATCCCTTTCTAAAAAAGAGAAAAATCACTAGCTCCTCACCGCCCAATAGAAATTTTCAAAATGACAGTCCTAATCTTTAAACTCATATTTGGCTGTCAATATTGAAAATTTAGCATTGAGCTGCTAATATTGAAAAAATATACCAAATTTCACTCTTTTGAAGAAAATTTGACGTATTGTGCTTTAAATATATGCAAAAAATGCATAATCCATTATATTTATATCTTTCAAATAACTATATCTAAAAAAGTATTTAAAACTTAATGAGTTGCACTTTTGTAACTTTATTCAGTTTCTAATGATATGTACCGTAATTTCGGGTGTATAGCCCGCAGATCAAACAATTCAGTTTGGACCCAGAAATTTTATTCAGTATTTGAAGACCAATATTTACTGTGATCTAAAAAGTTACATTTTATTTTTAAAAATTTCTGGGTCGAAACACGATTGTTTGATCCGCGGGCTACACACCGGAAATTACGGTAATTTGATTTATTTCATCACAATATTGCTGAAAGATGGATTTTCAACATATATATGTGTGTGTATATATATCCCTGTTCTCAAACAAATTATTTAAAAATTATTCATTTATGTTTAATAAAGCATATATATTGTTTATATACTTATAGAAAATACATATAGTAAATTTTATGATATTATGTCAATAATGTCTAAAAGTAAAGAACTTATCTAATAGTATGTAACGAAAAATTTAACATCTGGTGTAATGACAACAAAATTTTATAATTGTTTTACTTAATTTGGATGAATGAAAAAAGCTTACATGTTTATATTTTATTGAAGTACAGGTGAAAATGTCACAAAGACATTCCTACCTCAACAGCCACTGAATATGTCACATTCACACTACAGATGATTTTTTTTCTTTTTGATCTTTCGGGTTTGATTTCAGATGGTAATGAATTAATTAGTTTTGTTAGAAGTGTCATTGCAGTCAGCATATTAGGCTCACTATTTTTTTTTTATATAATTTGTTTTGATTGGCTCGATGAACAACAATATTTAAAGGGACCATTTCATGACTTTAAATTAAAAGCTGATTTATAAATTCATCATGTTGTTTAGTTATTATTATCGTCTTAAGATAATAAGTTGATATTAAAATTTTTAAATGCAGTTTATTTATTATTTGAACAGTTGAAAGTATTTTTCAATAAGAGTGGGCTGTTAATTTTAAGTCGGCTGTTGAGCAATGTAGTGTTGGTAAAGGAACTGGTACTATTTAATTTAATTTTTATTGCTGTAAATAATATTTGTTATTTTATTATTGTATGTATTATATTTAAGCAAGAGTAGAAATACACGATATCGTAGTCATTTTAGTACATCTTAGTATGAAAAGCTTCAATATTTATCATTAAACATTCACATTTTATGAAAATTTTGTTATAATTGCTCATATTTTCACTATTTTTATTTTATAACTATTGAAAAGATATTTTTACGTACAATTAAAAAAAGTAATAACAGCCTGCCTTCGGTTAATAATAAATTTTTGATTAACACATTATTTTTCACAAAATTCTTGATTTTAAGAATTCACAAGATTAAACACACTCTTAGCATATAAACATGACAAACAACAATAAATAATAATCTGCCTACATTATTTGTCACATATACATTATTTGAAACTTATTTAGTGATTTTATATTGAAATGACTTTTTTTATGCAGTCTTTGAATATAGATCTGTCATTAAAAACATTTTTAAAATTCAAAATTTAGATATTTTTTTTATCTTAAAAAATATTTTACTTGTAATCACCTTTAATTTCCTTGATCCTGTCTTAAAATGAGCTATAAACATACCCAGTTTCATTGAAATTTGTGACAGTGAATTAAATGTCTTAGGCGAACTGACATGGAATGACTCTGCTTGATTTGATTTAAAATACGCCTCAAAATATTTTAAATATGAAATACTACTAAAAACACCCAAAATCCCACTACTTTTATTTCAGAATCAGGTAAAGGACACCTTTAAGTATATCCCCCACAAAAAATAAATTTAATAAAAATACCGCCTTTTGTTAATAATGCTATTTTAGTTAATGCATTATTTTTCATAAAAAAATCACGACTTCAAAGATTAAACATTTTTTTAGACACACTTAAAATGTTATATAAGCGTAACAGTATTTTTTTTCATAAAATACGTACCCTATATATTATGCATAAATTATTTGAAGATGATTTGTGGAATAGATATTGAAATATGATCATATTTATGTCATGCTACATTTGAAAATCGAGCAGTCAAGAATGCCAACTGATGGCAGTTTTTCAAAATTTTGACAATTTTTTTCTCAGAAACTATTTGACCAAGGAGTAAAAAAAAATACTGGGAATCATATCTTAATAAAAGGAACAAACACACGCAGTTTCATCAAAATCTGTGATGGTGGGTTACATGCCTGCCTGAACTGACATGGAATGACCCTTTTGCTAGTTTGTGTCCACCGTGATGTCCTCCGTGTAAATATAAATGTTATGTTCAAGAAATTGGCCACTTTTTGGATAAACACACACGAACGACCATCCGGTCCTTTTACAATTACATATTATATATATATTTTTTTTATCATGATAATGCACGTGACGGTCTTTACAGAAAGCACTGAGCAAGCTGTAGAGAACTTCTAATATCCTTCTCATAGGTTCTTAAAGTATCTTACAACACAAGTGCTGATCCCCAAAAGTAGATATTTTCCAATCCACAATAACCATTGGTTTCAGGTATACATATAGAAATATTTCCCCCTTACCCAATGCCGAATCGGATACCTTTTTATAGAACTTCCCAGTTATATATTATAAAAAGTATATATATATATATATATATAAACTAAGAAGAAATTGTAATTAAGATTTCCTTTAATAGCTGGGATATAAAAAACTGAATCGATAATAATAAAAATATAGACGTTTGTCTGCGTGTCTTTGTGCTGAAGAGATCGCTGCACATAGCTACAAGATTTGGCAGGAAGGTACCTTTATGCCTAAAGTTATGAATCCCGATGCCAGTTTTTAGATTTTTTGATTAGACTTTTTTTAATGTAATTTTTTGAGATATTTAGCTTTTTACCACGTTTCACAATAATGATTTTTTCACATTAGTAAAAGGAATCCGGTTTCAATTTTACAGCTCAATGGAGCAAATTTTGTCCCTTTTTCAATAAAGTTTATTCTGATTTTGTACAGCTATTTTTTACTTTTTTAAAAAGTTCAGTTTTATTTTGTATTCTGCATTTATTTTTTGATATTTGTAAAAGTAATTAATTTTCAAACTTTTAGCATAATGTAGTAAATTATGTCCTTTCATGATTACGTTCTCCAATTTGAATTGTTAGCAATAAAAAAAAAAAAAAAAAAAAAAAAAATGTGTCCTGTGACGATTTTTTTCCATTTGAAAAAGAATTCCGGTTACAATGTTTTAGCGTACTATAGTATATTTTGTCTTCATAGATTTTCTGAATTTTTAGTTTTTTTATATAGTGATTTTCTCACATAAAAAAATGGAATCCTGTTTCAATTTTTTTACCCCAATATAGTAAATATTGTCCTCTTTTCAATAAAGTTTATTAAAGTCACAATTTGTACAGCGATTTTTGAATTTTTAATGCGATTCTTTATTTTTTCACATTCTGTGATGAATTCTTTATATTCATAAAAGGAATCTGGTTTCTATCTTTTAGCCCAGTTTTATAAATTTTGTCTCCTTTAAAATGAAATTTATTTGGAATTTGTACAGCAATTTTTTTTATGAAATTAAATTTATTTTTAAATTTTGTGGCAATTTTTTGACATTCGGTTTCAAACATCTACCTTAATGTAGTAAATTTTGTCTTTTGTAATTTTTGAATTCTTAGTCATTTTTAATGTGATTTTCAATGGATGTTTTTTTTTTTTTTAATTTTGCATTCTACAGCGAGTTTTTTACACTCGTGAAAGAATTCCTATTATAATGTTTTAGCCCATAATAGTAAATTTTGTCCTTTGTGATATTTGAACTTTTAGTAATTTTTAGATTTTTTTGCATTTTGGAGCGACTTTACCACATTAGAAGACTTTTTTTTCTAGTCACAGAAAGGGGACTAAGTGGACCAAAATGTATAAAAGGGGTCATTTGGGAGCCCTACGTGGGTTATTCTGCATCTGCAGTCGCCGTCCCATCTATAAAACAAGATTTATGTACTGACTAGAACACAAGAAAATATTTAAATAAGTATCGACTTAACCTTCTGACCGATTGAGCAAAATTGTATTGTTGTTTTCTCTGTAATTTTTTTTAATTCTAGAAAAAGAGCATTTTTCCAACATGATATAAAAAAAAAAACTTAATTACGCATATGAATAATAATCCTCGATTGAGAGTATTAATCATTACTCAATGTTTTAAAACTGCATTTCATTTGTAGAATTATATTATTTAAATAATGCTTCTACTGTAGTGAAACCTACAGCTTAGTGAATGGATATATCAGTTCAAGGCAGGGTTGTAAAAAACTCGGGTTAAAAAAAATCCCAGCCCAGATGGGTAGTTTGGTGGGTACCCGGGCAGCTACCCACTACAATCCTTAGGATTGTAAAAAACCCAAGTTTTAAAAAAAAAAAAACAGCCTCGGCAGACCCACTACAACCCTGGGTTTAAGGTGCTGAGAAGGTTAAGAAAAGTTCATTTTGATAGGTTAAAAAAATGTAATACTACTAATATGTTGCTGACATAAAGTTGGTCACAACAGAGTTAAAAACTGTTGAGCTTAAATTTTGCAGATAAAAGGTTTGTAGATAACAAAGAAATGTGATGGAATAATATTGTGTTCACCAAAAAAAAAAAAAAAATCCTAAATATGATTTTGAAAACCTTTCTTTCACAACATAAATAAATTCCCAGTTAAACGCAAAAGTTTGTTAAATAACACGCTTTTTATCCAATTAAAAATATATGTATATTGTTTAATCTTTTGTTATTGAGGTCCTCGAATACCAGTGTAATATAGCATGGATTACTTGACTGAAAATTACAAGCAACTTTGTAATCAAGAAAAAATTTCTACCAAACCCTTAAGTTTATTTTTTTAACATAAACTGAAAGAAGACGTAATTTCTAGTCGAGGCTATTTCCATTTTTTCTGGAAAAATGTGGTTATTAAAATGTATGGGTGCTTCCATCCCCCCCCCCCCTTTTTTTTTGGCTTATTGAACTCGTTGGATAAAACAGTGGGAGATGTTCTACATAATAATCAGTACTACACAAATTGATGACAGTTTTTTCTTTGTGACACTGATTTGCCAACATTAATTCTCAATGATGCTTTGAATTAGAGTTGAGTGTAATAAGAGAGAATATTTTGTAGGTCATATCTCTTATCTTTAGTTCTGGGTCATGAGTTTTCTGTAATCAGCATTTTCTTGCATTGTAAGCATCAGTTATACAAGGCTTTATTCCTTCGGCATTTGATCGCAGCTTCAGTTCTTTAATTACTTGCATCATCCTAAATGAGATTGTATGAAATTATTTTGTGACATAGTAATTTGAAATCCAACTCAAGCAATTCCATTAAATGACAGCTAATTCCATAGAGTATGTTCGAGTCTTTCTATAACAGCATTTTCAGAACTTAAAAAATACATCTGACTACAGTGTGATTGATTGAATCTATCTTCTCTGTTTTCTGTCATATGAGCCATTCAGTGCACAAATCAATTAACTCCATCAAATAAAAATGTTCAGTATAAACAGTTAAAGCTATTGTAACGATAAAAATATTGTATCTATATAATATTTTTTCTCGGGATATTTTGATTGAACTTATTTTCTTTTAATCAAAGATAACTTTTTATCACTGTATAAATATATAGAAAATTTTCAATGTTCCTTTGTTTAAAAAAACACCACTTAAAATGGAGTTAGTCGGCTTGTCTTTTGAACGCCTCATATATCTCTTTTTATAAATAAAATGTCATTTGACACAGTTTTCAGGATTAAAAAAAATGAAACAGCATTTCTACCTATAGAAAATTCTAATCACACCCATAACATTGCATAAAAAAAAGTGTTTACTACCTCGACAATAAACCAATTTGGTATTTTACATTTTTAAAATATATAACAAAAAATCCTAATTGTTATGTCGATAACATACAGGAATTGAATAGAGCATAATGTGCTAGGAATTAGAGGTTTACATGGGCTGAAATTTCCATGCGTGACCCATAGAAAATTTTTTTGAGTTCAGTATAAACGCTTAAAATTTGGCCCGGCCTGTACAAAAAAATATTATTGGCCTAGTCCGGCATAAAAGCTAAAAGTTTCTTTCTTTTGAAAAAAAAAAAAAAAAAAGAGAGAGAAAGCAGATTATTGAACCAAAGTGAAAAAGTTACAGACAATCCAACACAAACTACAGGTTGGGTTTGTGTAAAATTGGGTTACACGACTACATTCATTTTAAATTTCATTCTTGCTAATGTTGCTTATTTTGATTATGCAGTAAACGGTAATACAGTAGCATCCCTCTTAACCGGCCTAAACGGGACCGAGGGCTAGCCGGTTAAATGAAAAACTGGTTAAACCTGAGAAGTAAAAAAATTTAAATAAGTACCTGCATATTAATTAATTAAATGCATAGAATGCATTTAGTTTTTTAATTTGTGTAGTTTTAAAAAAGTACATATTTTCTATATTTTGTGAAATGAATACTAGTTGTAATTAACTGAATTTAAAGAAAAATTATCACTAATAACAAATAATGAACAATATTTAATACAAATTAAATTGTTGAAAATCTGGCCACATACCTTTATAAGAAGTTGAAATTATTCTACATTATGTAAATTTGAGTTAATTAACCATAAAGAAATGAGAACCGAAAATTTCCTTTCTGAATTTTGCCTAATGTTGGGGAAAAAAAGTCGGCCGGTTAAAAGGAGGCCAGTTAAGAGGAAGTCTACTGTATATTAAAATTTTTGACATGTCGCTGTAAAAAAATTAATATATGATATGATTGTTTTAAAAATGTAAATAGTACTGTATGCTTTAATCCATATACAAAATTCATGACGGATGTCACTTTTTATAAAACTTAAAGCTTATTAAAAAAAAATAATAATAATAAAAAAAAGACAGGAAAGACAGAAGTTAAAATCATATATGATGTACATATATAAGATGTATATGTGACATAAATAATGTGACACATATCGCATATATATGATTAGGGTCCTCACTGAATTTTGGCTAAACAAGAAAGAAAAACTATAACCAAAGAAAAAAAGGGTTAGCAATATTTTCGTCATGAAACTGATTAAAATATTCTTTAAACCATTCTTTTTCCATTTTCAATTTATGTTAAGAAGCTTTAGCATTGATCTAAATTCAGCTATTGACTCTAGAAACTAATTAAACAAGTATATTAATATATTTGTTTTATTAGTTTTTTCTATAATTCTAGAACCTAGATGCTTTACAATGTCAAGAAAAAAATTCTAGCCCTTTATATCTATAAACACTGCTATGACATAAAACTAGAGTTAACTTGGAATCAAGATGGTATGTCAGTGTGTTAAATAAAAACAAATATATATATATATGAATGAACTCACAAGCTCCTCTGATGATTCTGTGAGTCATTCATAGTTTCTTATTTTACATACTGGTTTCATATGTTCATTTCTAAATCATCTTTAGAACTTTATCAATTTCTTCATATATTTGTGATTTCAAATTTATCATATATATATATATATATATGTGGATGTGGCTTGTGGTTCCCAAAACATTCGAAACCACATCCTGACCACAGTAAGAGGTGCAGCTAAAATCCCATGAGAACTGATGGAGTGTGCAAATTCTATAAGACAATAAACCTGATGAGTTAGTATTTTTGAACGGCCAGCCTGAGAGCGAAGGTTGAGGTAACGTTAGAGTTGTTCTGCGAGCTGACTTGGAAAGACGTTCCAGTCAAGCTGCCAAGAACGCATCGGAGTATCTTAAAAGCGTTTAGACTGCCGTAAGAAATTCCCTCTCATTCCCCCTAAACCCTGTACATAGTTATTGTGCTCTGTAAATAGAATTCATGCTTTAATCAAGACATTAAAACCTGCTTATTTCTATACCAGCGAGTGTTCAATCAGAAGCCCTTATCACCAAAGCTCAACTACAGTCAATCCCACCAATTCCATATGAGGGCTTCGGCCGAATCGAATTCAACTATTTATCAAGCCCCTAGACATCCATGAAACTGCTGTGAAATCCTACATCCGAAATATTTAAGATCTACGAAGTTTCTCTCCGTAATTCTGATAAGGAAAGAGAGAAAAACAAGACGAGTCACTACGCTACGTAATACTGACCTATTTTTCTGTTATCAAGACACCCGTGTTTCTGTGTGTGTGAAAGAAGAAAACGATGATCTTCCTTTTCTTTCGCAATGGATATAATTAAGCCATTCGGTGTTTTCTTTTAAACGGATACCAATTTCGAAGTAAGCGTTCAATTATTTTTTTTTATTTAGACATGTTATTGCTAGATATACGGCCGGTGTTAGCTCAAATTAACTCGGCAAGAGTAGAACAAATTAAAATCCGAGAACTGTGTTTCCTTCCGATGATTAATCAACGGATTTCTCTCTTTTCTTCGTTTTGCGTGCAGGAAAGGATGAAGATCAGCAAACTTCTGTTTCACCGGTTTAAATCCTCTCGGGAATAGCATGGACGTGTTAGTTGCTTTATGATGTTTATTTCCAAGGGAAGCATAAAATCTTATCAGCTAAGTTTTTCATGCAAATGCGGCAGTGTGAAAATGAGTCAACCCAAAATCACCAGATGCTTCCTATCTTTTTCGTTCTCATGCTTTTACTGGATAATGATCATTCAGTGCTATGGACTGCTTTTGAAGAAATTATTCTATGCTAATATGTCTATAAATGCCTTCCGTCTGTGCGATATCATCAGTGTGTGTGTGTTATGTGTATTAAAATGTCAGTCACCACTTCTAACGCGAAAGAAAACCAGAGAAAAATATGCAGATAAACCAATACGAAAGAAAAAGAAAGTGAGTGTCACCTGTAATCATATGATTCAACAACCTCTTCAGTGTTCACCGAGTTAATTATCGCCGTGTTTTTTTTTTTTTTAATTTGTGTGTATCTATCTACTGTGATTTATAAAATCGTGCAATCTTGTGTTTATCTGAATGAAAATAGTGCTACGAAGATTTTTCCTTTTTGTGTATACCCAAGACAAGTGAGTGAATATTTATTTTTTTCTAAGTGTCAGGATGTATTCCTGTGTTTTCAAGAACGCGCAAGACAGTGTGACAATTTTTTTAAAAGGAAAAGTGCATAGTTTCTTTAATTTATTAGTGTACGTGTTATTTTGATTCAAGAAACTATTATTTTATTTTTTTGCTCCAATAGTGTGCGCACTACAGACTCTATAAACGGTACAGTAAAACACTACAGACACGATAAACGGTATAGAACTGTAAATACCGAAAGTTAAATAAAACTTTCGAAACATTTTTAAAACTTTACAGCATTCGATTTTTTTTTTAAATATTGTTTTTTCATGATGTTGGAAACCGCGACGAAACTTTTATTTTTTTTTCTTTCAAGATGATTGTTTTATGTTTAATGATGTTTCCCTCTTAAGACGTATGAGTGAAAATTCCATGATGGTGATTATTTTTAAAGACGTATAACAGTAATTTTTCCCCTCTTTTTTGAAGTCCAGAGATAACGTCTCTTTCCCCCTTTATACAAAAGATGTGTTTTTTTTTATGAACATTTTTCTTTTATTGTGTAAAGAAGTGATTTTTTCAGTGTGTTTTTTAGAAGTGATGTCAAGACGTTTCCTGAACTATTAATAGAGTGTAAAGGTAGTATCTCAATTAGCATTAATGCATTATTTTTATTCTTACTCCTAATATTTTACAAGTTGCCATTACTATTATTGTTTTTTGTATTATTATGTATGTCTTTATATGTCTGGTAATTTTTCATATATTTTGAAATGGTTGATTCAAATAATTGTGTAAAATATTTTTATGTACCCCCCCCCCCCCCCCCCCCCAACCCCTGCATTTTTTTTTCTCTCTTTCGCTGTATAGCAACTGACTGCTTGCACTACTTAGGATGACATTTTTTTCCTTTCCTTATGTTAGATTTTTAAGACGAATATTTTAAAGACGTGAAGTTCCAAAAGCAGATCTTCTTAACCCTCCGACAGTCTTGGAAAAGGGCAAAATTGTAATATTGTTTTCTCTGCATTTTGTTTTAAATGTTAAAAAAAATGATCCTTTGAACATTTTATAAAAAAACTTAATAACGAATATGAATGCAATCCTTGGAAATATTAATCATTGGTCAATGTATTAAAAATACATTAAATCAATAGAATTATATTACTTTAAATATTGCTTGTATTGCAGTGAAACCTGGAGCTTAGTGAACGTATTAACACGGGTTTGTCAGTGAGGGGGTTAAAGACGAAAGACGGTGCATGTTCACATGACACACAAAGACGTTTCTTATTTTCTTTCTTTATTTTTTTTCTTCTTCATGTAGTGTAGTGCAGTTCAGCCTATGCATTGTAATGGAAAAGCCTAAATTTAAATTTAATTTTTTTTTGTGCTTTGTCAGTTCTCTCCCTTTTGGACTCTAAATTTTTTTTTAAAGATAAGTTTTTTTTCTTTTAACTTTAAAAATTTCGAAAATTTTCTGTTAAAGTTATTTTTTTTTTTATTAGATAAATTTTAATTTGCCCTTTTCTTGCTGTGGTTGCTCTCACATGTGCAGGGGCACACACATGTCAAGATGCCCGAGTGTGGATGTGGCGTGCGGTTCCCAAAACATTCTAAACCACATCCTGACTGCAGTAAGAGGTGCAGCTAAAATCCCATGAGAACTGATGGAGTGTGCAAATTCTATAAGACAATAAACCTTATGAGTTAGTATTTTTGAATGGCCAGCCTGAGAGCGAAGGTTGAGGTAACGTTAGAGTTGTTCTGCGAGCTGACTTGGAAAGACGTTCCAATCAAGCTGCCGAGAACGCGTCGGAGTATCTTAAAAGTGGTTAGACTGCTGTAAGAAATCCCCTCTCATTCCCCCTAAACCCTGTACATAGTTATTGTGCTCTGTAAATAGAATTCATGCTTTAATCAAGACATTAAAACCTGCTTATTTCTATACCAGAGAGTGTTCAATCAGAAGCCTTTATCACCAAAGTTCAACTACAGTCAATCCCACCAATTCCATATATATATATTTATACAGAGGCTGTTCGCACATTGTTTAGATGATTTTGGTTAGCGGTAATAAAAAATCGTTTGCTGCAAAAGAAATAATTGCAATTGTACTATGTTTTTAAAAGTCAAAATTATCACCTGCGGTAGAGATCTGCACGGGCCGGGCCTTACTTTTTTCCTGAGGTTCGGGCCGGGCCAGGCCTAACTTATTTTTTCTCCACACATCTGGGTACTGGTTTCATTCCTAATCTTCATGACCCAAAATTTTCATTCCTAGTTTTCACCCAGCCCATATGAAAATCATTGTCTCGGCGTGGCCTAGCCCGTTCAAAGGTCAGTAAAATTAGGCTTGGCACAAATTTTTTGTCAAAAAATGCATACATTTTTAAATTGCCATTATTCTACAATTAAACATTCAAATTCATTCTTTTCAAAGAGTAGTAGATTTCTACACTTATTAAAATATAGTTAAATTAAAATATAGTAAAACGTGTGAAAAAGAACTTGTCTATGACGGAATCTTGTTTTAAACTGAAAAACGTGTTGATCCATGCAAAATTAATATACTACTATGTAAGAAAATAATATATAATACATTTACACTTGCTAAGAAGGAAACTTGTCTGTAACGCATTTTTTTTTTCTTTTCTATGCAATTCAGTCTTAGATTTTACTGTATAGCCTTTTTCAGATATTTAACACTTCAATACATGGAATATGGATTAACAATATGATATTAATGATAACTGAAACATTTACATACAAGAAATAGAGATTCATTAAAAAAATAAATATCGCACCCTGCGGCACTTCTATAAAAATGAAGATTATAAACATGAAAAGAAAAGTTAAGATAAATATTTTTGGCTTGAACTCCTCGTAAGAGACAAACTTTTAACCAAATCGACGTAAAAATGAATGTTTTGTAGAAATTCATTTGGGCCGGGCCAGGCTCGGGCCGAGATTATAACTTTTTTCTGGGCCGGGCTCGGGCCGAACTTTTAACTTTTATATCGGGCCGAATTTTTAACTTTTTTACCGGGCCGGGCCAATTTTTTTGTATGGGCCGGGCCGAATTTTTTTCTCTGAGTCAGGCCGGGCCCGGGCCTGGAAATGTCGGCCCGTGCAGACCTCTAACCTTCGGCTTGAGATTTTTGTTTTTATTTAAAATGACATTTTTAACGAAGCAGTGGTTCAAAGGCTATATTTACACTCTCTCTGAAGAGAAATATTCATATTCCGTTATCCAAAAACAATGATAATGAACAAAAATGGAAAATAATTGTCACAATAGATGAATCATGGGTGTATTTACATGATTGCAGCAAAAAAAGAGCCATTTATTATCATAAAAGGGGGAGAAAAAAAATTTAAGAACATGGTTCAAAGAATTGAAAGAAAGTTTTTCTAAGGGATTCATGATTGTTGCTGGTTTTTCATATAATGGCAAGTATATAAAATAAAGAGAAAATAAAGAGAGTGGGAAAAATGTCAAGATTAATTCCAAATACTATCAGGAACATATTTTATTACTAATTTTTCTGAATGAAATACCATCGCTTTACCCACAGAACCATCAATCTGTGAAACTCCATCAGAACAAAGCTAGCAGTCACACATCAAAATCCACTGTAAATTTCCTAAAAGAAATGGAACAAAAAACCGGTATCAAGGCCATACCCTTCACTGATATCCCTACTAAATCTCCCAATGTATCACCTATGGATTTTTGTACTTTCGGACTTTTAAAATCTGCATTATCCAAACGTCGTCCCACAACCCTTACAGGACTGTGGAAAGCTGTTCAGGAGGAATGGGATAGAATACCTCTTCTGACATTTCAAAAGGCATTATTATCCTGAAAATTGCGGTGTCGAAAGATAGTTCAGAATAAGGGCCGTCAAATAGAACATTTAAAACACAAGAATTTTATGTAATTTAGTTTTGTGAATACAATATACATCGTCTAAAAAATGTGTGAACAGCCTCTGTATATGAATGAGTTTTGAAAAATTCAAAATACAAATAATAAATTAAAAAATTTTAATCTTTGAGCAACATGATTGAGAGTATCGGTGAAATAAAAAGGTGTTTTGCAACCCTTGCAATTTTGTGATATTAATCTTTTGTTTTCTCACCAAATGAAACATTTTGTTGCAATTTGGTGCAATGGTGATTGGCAGTGAGAACCTTGCATATGATGCATATATGACCCCCCTTATCATAATAACAGACCTCACAATCTGAAAAAAGTCCATGATAATTGCGAACTTATTAACTGGCTTTCTCCAGAAAGTTATGCCATCTGGTGTATACTATGGTAATTGTTGGTAAACAGTTTCATAGAAAAACAATGCAACTATGAAGAAACATTGTGTTAATTAGTAAATTAAAAAAATATTTTTTGAATTTCTCTAAAAACAAATATGTAATAAAACATTATTTTACAGAATTTCTAGTTTTAAAAAACATTGTTGAAATTAAAGATTTAAGTATAAAATTAATTATTATATGATGTTCTATTAGATAAACTTTAGTAATCAGGCCCACAGCCAAGGTTAGCACCAAATGTGAGCGATGTTGGAACAATATGGTTCCAGCAGTGTATGAGCGTTACAACACTGGTAAAAAAATTAAATTAATTTGCACAAACTACATGTACTATAGCAAGCCAATTGGCTGTAGGCCTGATTATGGAAGAATCACAAAGCACAATTCGTTTTTAGATCATAATGAAATTAAAATGAGACAAATCGCAAAATGAGACTTTATTATGAAAATGAACGAATCCATTCAAAAGTTGTGTGTGAATATACATCCTCGCCCCCACCCACCCCTTACACAAACATATAAAACAAATTGCATGTGTGGTAATTGTATTGTAATCTTCTTTGTAGGAAGCCAGTTAAAAAATGTAATCTATGAAAAATAAGGTATTAGCAATTTTTTGAGACTACAATAATATATGAAATATTAAAAAAGCTGAATGCATAAAATGTACTTGTAATAGAAAAATAAGTAAATCTGAAAAACTTCAGAAAAAAAAAGCCCCATAACAATTAAGGAATATTTTCTCTAAAACAGGCTTTATCTTTACAAATGTATAATCTTGTGTCAGGTGTTAAAATGTTAATCAGACTGTGTTCATATATTATATATTGAAAATAAAATTGATGAAACTCATATTTTCAATAAATTTTTCTGGAGATGGTGAAAAATGCAACACAAATAAGTGAAACAGACTAAAAAAACCACACAAAAACTAAAACAAAACAAATATATTACATACTCTGTACTGACTGGCCATTGTATAAATTTAGATGGTTCAAACCACAACATTTAAAATTTAACAATTCTAAAATATGACACACAAGTTTTAATGACAAATAAAGCTTTCAGTTGATGTTTACTGGAGGTGGAGCTTCAGGTATGAGAGAAGAAAAAAAAGTAGCAAGAAAAGTGAGTGGTGAAAACACTTGATTGTTGTTATTTGCAACATCTGGATTCTGTACATGAGGAGGATTTTCTCCATCCATTGCTGCTTCTAATTCATGAGGATCCTGTCCTTCCTGCAAAGAAAATGTAATTCAAATTTACTCTCTAGAAGTGCACTAAAGGAGGTGGGTAGATAAGCATTATTTTTTTTTTTACCCCAATAGAGCCAAAAGTTATTTTTCTTTTCTAAAATATTATGATATGATTTAGGATGTACGTTTACAAGTTGTCTAATTGTTTTTACACACTTACCTGGGTGCAGGTGATAAATTGCCAAATACTGTTTATGGCATATAAGTGTATATATATGAGCTACAACAACAATGGAGTTAATATGCCAAACTATACTTCCTAAAATATGCCAACTGGCTGTGAAACTGTCACAATAAAATAATTTAAAACTAAAAAGTAGAAAATAAAATATAAAAAAATACAGAATGTAACAATTAAAAGTAAAAAAACCTCACTTTTATCAGTTAATAGCTTATTAATTAAATCAGGATTATACGATGAGCAAACAATTTAGAAATTCAGAACAGATAGTTTAAGTAATGTTTTTTTTTCTTTCCCGTTGCCATATCTTTAAAAAAGAAACAACAAAAATGATACATTTTTTAATAAATTTGCTTGTTCATGCTTTCTACCAAGTGTAAATCAAAGCAGTGAATTTTTCATAGACGAGGTCCATGACAAATTAACATATTGTAGTAGAAATTTTTTGGAACAGGAACAACATAAATTGCTGTCATGAAATTAGAAATGATTTTTAAGATAAACATTGAAGGCTTTTGAAAGAAGTTTTTTTTATGCTTATTAATGTAAAAATTGTTTTAATGTGATATACAAAACCAGAAACATATGTTTATTTAACAAATTTTAAAGTATTTCAATCAGGGATCTTGCTGACTTTTAATGAACGTTAGCAATTTGGCTAATCAAAAATAAAAAACAGTAGCCAAATGAAAAAAAATGTTAGCAAAGTAGACTCGTCGTGAAAAACTGAAAAATCGATCTTTAACCCTTTAATTTACCATTCTTCCAATATATTCTAAACTAACCTAATATTTTGTGACATCTTATACATCAGATATTCATCAAAATTCAACTATCTGCTACAGAAACTATTAAAAATAAGTGCATTTTAATGTCTTGCACAATCAAGAAAAAAAATTTTAAACCTGATTTAACTCATTAAAATCTTATGAAATAAAACTTTACAACTCAAGTACCTTTACAGCTCAGGATTTTTTAAGATATTACATTCAATGAATTCTGAAAGACTTAAAAAATAAACAACAAAATATATATCACATTAAAAAATACTAGTATTTGTTTCTAGAATTCTTTGGCTTTTCATTGAAGCCCATACTTCAAAAACAGTTTGAAAATTGTACTATTATATGGTGATATTGAACATGATAAGTGGCAAATGATTGTTGCCACTTATGCTAATATAAGAGTGCCGCCTGCGCTGACACACACTCGCAAAAAACTGAGTAATTATTGAACATTCACAATTAGGCGAATCTAATTGCTCCTTTACTCATCAAATGAAGCATTTTGTTGCGATTTGGTGCAATGGCGAGCGGCAGCAAGAACCCTGACTTCAATATGATTTTTTTAACATAAAGCTTTTAAAACATCATCATAGTTTTTATGCATTTTTTACTTTATTATACACATATTAATGTATAAAAATCTTTGACAGTGTAATGAGTACTTCATATAAAAAAAAATATATATAAATACAGTCAGCTAGTTTAATAAGAGTGCGGTTAAAATGAGGACACAATTAAAACGAGCAATTCACATGTTAAGAATAGTTCATCATTTAAACTATATTAAGATTTTCACTGTTTTAACGAGCTACAAAAGCAGGATAATGACTAATATGAGCAAAGCAACTATTATTTTCACTGTGATTTTCGACAGAAAATAGGGAAAAATTTAGCCAAAAATAGCTAAAAATCAATGCTTATGACCCAACTGCATATGTCATATTGCTTAAAAACTGTTAAAATAACATATGAAGATATATAAAAATCATGCAATACCAATTTTATTAAAAGTTGAATTTCTGAAATCAGAGAAAATTTAGGTCAGAGGTTCCCAATCTTTCTACATTATTTCTTCCCAACCAAGTATTATTTGCAACTGTCTCACAATATCGTCGTCATCTGACACAACATACGCATAGGCACTTATTGCACAAAAAATAAATAATTAACCACTTTTTGTTACAAACAGGTAGTGCTTGATTAAACATATTAAGTAAAAGGTAGGTTGTAATGGAACAAATTAGATATACTTCTAAAAGCATACTAAGTTATCACTTGCTCACTGAAAAGTTTTTGCATTTTTACTTTAAGTTAAGCTGCATTATTTACAATCACAGTTGCTAATTAAAGCTGAGTTAACTAATCTGAATTCTCTAATTGCCTCTACTGGAATGCTGATGGGTGATCTTGTGGGCTGGGTGCTCCTATTGCTTTTAGTGTCATCGGCTCATATTTCCCTTGGTGGAGCTTCATGTTACTGATTTAGCTGTTTTATTAAAAACTGGGACATTTAAGATTTTATCAGGATTCCAGGACATCTGGTTGCCTTAACATGTACAAATGTGTACATGGGCAACAATAAAGATGAGACTGGCTCAGGTTGAGTAAGTGAGCCTGTGAATGACACAAGCTTGATTTTTAAATAAGTCTTTGGGCTCAAAGTAAATAGTTTATTTATTCACAAATTGAAAAAAGAAAAAAAAAAACTTGCTATTTGAGAAACAAGAATGTAGTCTAAGTTTCTGAGACTGTTTTATAATCTTTTAAAAATCCGTCCGAAAGGGAATTGAATTGTTATTGATGGGATATAAGAAGAAATATCCTATCTGATTCTGAAGACTTTGCACAGTCAGTGTTAGAAACATAAAGATGCTGTGGGATATCTATTGTCTATCCCAGTTTTCTTTTTTAAATTAATTTCCAGAATTACTGGAAAACAAAACTCGTGTCTTTCTGCTATAGTTGTACAATGTTTTAAAAGAACAAGAACTATGACTTTTACAGATTTCTGCCAATGGTTGAGTGTAAGTAACGATTTGCTATTTTAAACAGATTTCCAGAGACAAGAAAATCACAAAATGTTTCATGGGGAAGCATTTAGGATTAATACTTATTTTTACATACGAAGAGATTTTTAAATAAGAAAATTAATCTTGAAACAATTTTAAAATGTTATGGACAATTTTCTACTGTGTACTTTTGATATCAGCTCAGGGACTAATGATACAAGAGCATGTGGGCTCTAATTTTAAAAGATTGGGCTTTCCCCCCACCCCCCCCAAAAAAGAGATTGAACTCACCTCTAAGACATATATAAAACATCATTTTAATATTTCAATATATTGTAATCAAATGATGGCACTTTACTGGTAATTTTAAATAAAACCTATTAAACAAATAAACATAAAACCTCATGAAAGAACAACCTAGATATAATCATGATTTGGCGATATTTGAAATTGAATTTAGTGCTAAAATCAAAAGGATAAGATAGGGATAATCAAAATTTTAAAATGTCGCAATTGAAACTGGGGAAGGGGGGGGGGCAGATAAGTATACATGACAAAGTTATAATAAAGAATTCTATCATTTCACATGAAGAATTATAGTGAATGAAATATTAGTTTGAAAGCTGACTTGCAAAAATGAATCTTCATTTATAAAATTTCATTAATAACCATTTTTTTAAAGTATCAAATTTCAACTGTAAATTTTTTTTAAAAAATGAACAAACTCATTAATATTGAAGAAAAACACGTGACTATATCTAACAACCCCTCCCCCCCCCCCCCCCCAAAAAAAAAAAAAAAAAAAAAAAAAGATGACTAATAGATGAATTTTAGTAGCAAAGAAAACAATGTAAATTAAAAAAAAATATTTTTGCATAAGAAAAAAGAATATATATCTATATAAAAGATTTAAAATACATCCGTTTCCTTGTTTGTTTCCCTTTCTTTCTTTTTTTTTCCACAGCTTCAGGCTACATGTATAGATAAAATAATTCAGTAATTTAGTACTGATATTTTCTAAGTCTTATTTAAAGTTCATGAAAAAAGGTAAGGGAAAAAAATCTAAAAGGTTTATTCAAATTTGTGATTTTCATTTAATGAAAACCTATAAAAACTAATTAGCATTTTAGAACTTTTATTTCATTTTAGTTTAAAAACAATTCAGCATGACAAATGAGAGAACAATTTTTCACAAGAATAAGTACAGATCAAGCATGATCTAGCGCCATCTATTGGGAATAGCTTAAAGGATAATTTTTAAAAACATGGTTTTAATATAATTATTCATTAAAAATATTTTTATAAAAAACGCATCAAAATTGCTGGATGTTTTAAATTACAGTAATTGCGGAAAATATTATGAATAAAATATTAAATTAAAATCAAATTATATCTTCAAATAAATACTGGGATATCACTAAAGAACTTAGTTTTGTTATCAGTACTAAAAGGAACAAAACAGTACTTAGAAATTTTAAAAATAAACTATTAAAATAACCTTATTGATTATAAGAAATGTTAGAAATTTAAAACCATATTAAATGATAAAGAAAAGAAGGACTTTAAAATTTAAATTTTAAAATTCGAAATTTTAAATGCATAACAGTTCTGTAATTTTTTTTTTAATTACACAGCAAACAATATATTTTTTTAATTATTATTATTATAACTTTAAATCACAAGAAAAGAATTTTTCTTTCTTATATATTTTCTCATATATTCTTAAATTCACTATACATATTTCTGGAGAATAGGATATCTTTAGATAAAAATTTTAATGAAAAAAAAAAAAAAAAAAAACTTTTCTTCTAATATTTTTTTTTTCTTTAAATTTTAAGATTTTTAACAAAATTACTTTTGAATTAGTATTTGTTAGAAATTTTAAGAGCTTCTGACTAAACTATGAACTATTTTGTTTTACTACTGTATGCCAAAATGAATAGATAACTAGGAAGACTAACTCTTGGAAATGCTATGTACAGAGGTGGGGAAATACATCATTTTACTCACCACTGGCGAGTGGATTTTCTGACAGGGCGAGTTAATTTGTAGACAGTATTTAAAAAACTCCATGCCAAAAGATATGCCAAGAAATTTATTTTTCTTACTAGTTAGCTATATTTTACATTACTGCGATGTAAACTCAGTACTAAGTTCTATTCTTTATTAAACTTTTCTCTCGTGTATATTTTTCTTAACTTTAAAGGGGAAAAAATATATATGTGAAAATGTATTGTAGCAATAGTAATCAACTATTTTTGCAATCGCCTAAGTTTTATTATAACAATTTCCAACTGTATATTACATTTTGCTGGCGGGTAAAATAAATCCTTGGCTGGTAAGATTTTCTGAAAATTCCCCACCCCTGGCTATGTACATATAGCAGTGAGAAAATCAAGTTAAGTTTAAACTTTCCCCAACTATCTCTAAAGTGTAGTCTTGTGCTCTATTAATAGTCAGAGTAAAAGTAGAACCAAGTCTGAATTCCTGTCTTTTAAACTGAAATAATAAATCTGAAGAAATTAAAGGCTAAATGAAATTTATACTTTTGGTATTCATTCACTGAAAAAAAGAGACTGAAAATCAATCTTAGAAAGGGAAAAAAAGACAAGGGAAATTAGATATAAACTAGCATACCACCATACTGAATCTAGGATCTCTAAAGCCCATAGCTGTGGATGCCAAGAAGACTGTATTGACCCACAGACATCTCTAGGTATTTATTAACAGGCCAGTAGGGAAAGGTGCCCTTTGGAGGACTTACACTCTGATAGTAATATTCTGAACAAAAGAGTCCAGTGTGTCTAAGGCTGCATTCAGAAAGGAAAAGTGCTAACAGTCATGGTAAAACAATAAAATATGCTTTTGAATAAAAGCAACAACACAAAACAGATAAGGAGATTAGATCGAACTTCTCCCTTTTGCAGGATGTTGCAGGACGCCCAGTACTTTCCATGTAAAGCCATAAAAGATGAAAAACGGCATGTAACCACAAGAAAGCACCACCTGTCCACAACAAGAAGACCGCAAATAGACAGACACACCTATCTGCTGCTTAATGTCACACTGTTGGTTGCCCCAGGAAACCCACATAAATTGGACACCCACAAAGAATGCCAGACCTGAGGCCAAGGCCCAAGGTTCCCTGGATATACTTGCTTTATTAGTGTCTTGGAAAGTGGAATTTTATTTGATGATTAAGTAAATCAGATGTAACAATATCTTCTAGGTAATGGCAGTTTTTATCACTCAAGTTGAGAGACAACAGTTTTAAGATTCTGGTCTTTTCAAAGATATCTGAGCAAATCCTTCAACTACAATGAATTGAATTTTTAGTCACACAGTTTTGCTCTAATATAACTGCCTGCTTTTCCTATTGCGATATCTTAAGGCTATTTTCAAATCCAAACTGAATAGTCTTTGGACATTTTTGAATTCATTTATGTTTGTAAACGCATGGAATGGGCAAGTGCTCTTACTCAGAAACTATATAATCAAACAGTTTTCCATGTTTCAGTAACGATAGAATATCTTTTAGAAAATACTGCTAAAGTAACATTTTGAAATAAATTTCTGAACATGACGGCGTGGGAAAGGAAAAAGACATCACAAGACAACTATTGCTTATTCAAACTGGATTTTATTTGTCAAACAACTGTTCAATACCAAAGCACTTCAATTGTCAGGCCTGCAAGTGTCATGCTTTTACATTTCAAAAAGGAATTACAAATGTATCAAAAAGTTTTGCGCTGTTGAGCAGAGGGAAAATATTTTTTGAGAATAGCCATAGTCGCTTAACTATCATATCACTAATTCTAGAAACACACACTAATTTTAGAAACATGCAGTCTAGTTATTACAGAAAATGCTTTTTAAAAGACTGGTAAAAACAGATTAATTTATTAGAGTGTGAGAATATTCTAAATTTTTAATTTGTTAGCCTGTCATCATGTCTTTTATGAATTTTTGCACATATTGTTATTAAATATACAAAATGATCAAAAATTAGAATAAACATGTAGTAACATATAGGTGCAAATAATAAACAAAAACATTTTAATACTACAAATTTAAACCATCAAAGGTAATATCCACTTACATCTTCATTAGATGGTGGTCGATCATTTACATTATTTGCAGCATTTGCATTCTGCTCAACTTGACCTCTGTTTCTTTGTCCCATAACTGCTTCTGCAATGCCTTGTCTAACAAACCATCCTTCATGATATCTGAATTGTAAAAATGAATCAATTTGAAATGTTACATAAAACACATGCTTCATTGCAAATGCATTAAAATTTTAATCATTTAACATTTGCATTTGAAAACCTCTTATTTACAAACAATATATATTAGTAGTTAAAATAAATATATATGCAGATTGTTGGATAGTATAAAGTAGTTTTTATTGCTTAGTTATTTAATTATTTATTTGGATGAGAGCCAGTGGGGGGAAATAGAAACACCAGTTTCAAAGTGAATCTAATTCCTTTTAGTACTTGCTCATACATAACTTTAGTATGATTTAGTGAATTTTTATAATTAGGAGTACATTCCATAATTGGGACAAAGAAAATATAAAATATTAGAATCTGATAATGATGCTTTAAGATACACAAGAAATCCTCGACATTTAAAAATGAACATGCCGTAAATGATATATAAAACACAAGGAATGATTAAATAATTATAAAACTTTTTTTTTTTGCTTCAGATTTGGGATATACTATATTAATATTCAATAACTGATGATTATTTTTAAAAATACCTTATAAAAGTGTTATTTTCATAATAATTTATTTTCTTTTTAAAACTAATCATATTTAATTTATTTAAAAAAAATTTACCTATTTAAAAAACTAGAAAACAGGAATTCTGCTTTTTCAGAATTTAGTGTTGCCCCTGATGAAAAAGAATATATAGATACTGTAAAAGCACTTATTTTCGCGAGACCGTCGTAATCGCGGAAATTTAAACCTCACGAAAAAAATATTTTTTTTTCGCCTCAGATGATAATAAAAAATCAGAAATTTTTCACTTATCCAAAATTTAATGATTACAGTTACATAAATAAGAAATAAGCACAAAAATTTCTTGAATACTTACAACTATTTCTTGAATACTATACAACTACTTCTTGAATAAAAACAATAATACAACTAATAGAATGCAGCTCGTTCACTTACAATATTTATATCACCTTCTTTGAAGCCATTCATTTTTAGAGCGATGGTTAGAGGGAGGGGAGGGGTGAAGAACTTTTTGGACAAAAGGAAGTTTCTTAAATTGCCTTATTAGTCCAGGAGAAATGTACCAAAAAAAGGTGGTTACCTTGCAAAAGGTCGTGTAGAAGATTTTATTTTTTTAATTTGTTTATACTGAGGCAAGCATGGAAAAACCAAGTTTTCTAACAAAATTTCTTAAGGCTAAATTTTTTGTGGCCAAAAAACAACAAAATTTTGGACCTTTTTTTAGATTTTTCAAAAATATCTCGAGACTCGTTGCTGTAGCATATTATTTGTCAATTATAATATTAAAGAAGATAAAATTCTCTACAACTTTTATATACACAACTTTTTTATACACTCAATAGCAAGCGCAGCACACAATTTCAAAAATAGGACAATTTTTTCAATTTTCTTAAAAACCGCGAAAAACGTACTTCTGCCCGGATTATTCAAATGTTTCTCACGGATTTAATTGTGTATGTCAACTTCTATATAGTGGTAGCAGTAAATTATGTTTCAGGGCCAAAACAAACCTTTTTTGCACCCATGGTAAACATGGATTTTGGCTCCCCCCCCCCCCACCCCCACACACACACACTTAAATAAAAAATTTACCACATCAATTTTAATAAATCTCCAGTTGCCGGATTTTGAAATTTTAAATGTGTAATCATTACGCAATCAGCTTTCTCAAATATTGATTCCTTAAAACGTTGAAAACCGAACCAATATATATTCCGCCTTAAACAGGTTTCCATCTTAGCAGGTATAATTGCTCATATTCTCTCTCTTGAAAATAAAAATAACTTTTTCTTTAAAGACCAGATTTCGTATATACAGATTTCATTTTCAACGATTTTATTGTAGTTGTAGTATTGAGGCATTTAAAGTCACAGCTATATGAATTATGGGACTAAATTAGTCACACGAAGATATTTGCAAGGTAACATTAAACCTATGGGAGCGTTCTTGACAAATGTATCGCTTGCATTTTATTACTTTTAAATAAATTTTTTTCATGGTATGCTTGAGATCAATATCTAATGTTGTACTTTTGTACTTTCTAGGTTTTATAGCTCTATGTGAACATAATCCAGATATCTCTTTTATTCAGGATAAGGATATTCTTTTGAAACGGGATGCTAATAATCCTACAATAGTGCCATCAAAGAGAAAAAAAAATATTGCTAAATAGCCCTGTAGAATTTATTATTATGAAAATTCATTTTTTCATTTAGCTTGTGCTGTCATATTGCGTATCTTTTTTTATTGTGTAGGGAAGGTGGAGTTGAATGAGACAGGGGATCAATGCAAAAACAAAAATGTTTATACGGACTACAATCATAAATAAATTGGTATTTCATTTGATAAATGGTATTACTGAGATCTTTAAACAGATATAGTTTCAAAACATTACATATTACAGAAGATTAGAACATTCCACAAAGTATATTTTTCAACAACCCAAGTAAGTTTTTCTGTTTGAGCTCTAAAGCAATTAATAGATAATCCTAAAATTTTACATATTTTTGCATGCTAAAATGATATAATTTCTTGTTATATTGATTGATATAAGTGGAAATTTGTTTTTCAATATTTATTAAAACTAATCTTTTAAATATTTCATGAAACTAGTGATCTCAAATATTTTATTGACAGAATTTTTAAATTTCACAAGAGATAAATACATAACATTAGTTAGTGAAATAATCTGTTGTCATTTTTGTTGTAGCTATTTTATAAGGTAAAAGTATTTCTTACATAAAAGATATTTATTTTTTGAGACCCCATTCCCCTTTTATATGGAACTACAATCCAATATTTGCCATCTTTAAAATACTAAAACATTAAAACATATGTTATCAATAATTGGTAATAAAATATATCATTGAAATGTGGAATAAAATATGTTTTTCGCAAATTTTCATACCTATCCCATTGATCCCTGGAAAATATGTATGCATTATAAAAATTAAACAAGAATTCTTTCTTAATTGAAACTATCGTGCCAATAAGTTACTAAATATTGAAGTATTCTTTTAAACAATGCTTTGAAATTAACATTGTGTACACTTAAAGTTACTGACTAAACATGAAAATTGCCTTATTCATCTATACATTCTGCCCTATTTTTAAAATTATACAAATTTATTGAATATAAAATGTCTGTTGAGATGAAAATAAAGACATGGGTGTGCAAATATATAATTTACTGCTACCAATTTTTAGAAGTTGACATACACGACCGTGGGAAACATTTGAATAATCGGGTCAGAACTACGTTTTTCACGATTTTTAAGAAAATTGAAAAAAGTGTCTTATTTTTGAAATGGCGTACTGCGCTTGCTATTGAGTGTATAAAAAAGTTGTAAATATGACAGTTGTAGAGAATTTTGTCTTCTTTAATATTGTAATTGAGAAATAATATGCTATGGCAACGAGTCTAGAAATATTTTTGAAAAATCAAAAAATAGCCCAAAATTTTGTTGTTTTTGGCCACAAAAATTTTAGCCTAAAGAAATTTTGTTAGAAAAATTGGTCTTTCCATGCCTGCCTCAGTATAAACAAATTAAAAAAATAAAATCTTCTACCCGACCTTTTGCAAGGTAAAATGTACATTTTCCCTGGACTATATGCAAAAGTAGTTCTATTTAGGTAGTTTCGGAATTTTTCAACTTTCGGTTCAGTTCATATAAAATTCGCGAAATTTTCAGCTCGCGAAATCACCGATATCTTCATTTTCGCGAAAGTAAGTGCTTTTACAGTATATAAATATAGATAGTACAAAATATATTTCAGTTTTAAGACTTAAAACACATGCTTTTATTTTATATAAAAGGGCGTCATTTGCATCCATTGAAGATTTCCACATTTATGATCCAGTCTTAAACAACATTTACAGTAAAGTATGCATATGACATCACTATTGTTGAATAATGCACAAATCCAAAAAAAAGAAATGTCGTTATTCAAGAAACTTGACAAAAAAAATTGGCAATCTAATGATGCATATACTTTCATTTGTTTGTAACATTAATATAGATACTTAAAATTAAATATAGTTTATAATAGCTCCATGTTTTATCAGAAATGATTCATTTATATTTTTTGAAAGTAGCACATATTTTAATTAAAAAATTTTTTTTTTCACTTGTTATGGAAAAATGGCAACAAAAGATATAATTATTATTTTCTAACTATTTTTCCTTTACTTTCTACAGAAATGAAGCACTTGAGTTGCCAACATTAAACAAATGGAGCTAAAAACTGCAAAAAAATTAATATCTCAAAAATAAATTGGAATACACTTTTCAAACAAATTGCATTTAAAAGTACTTTATTTTCTCAAAATGATAATATATAAAAATCAATAATGTGCTATGCTTAGAAGTTAAAAAAATTGCAGTAGAGATTATCCTGTGAAAAGATACATCTGCTTTGCTTTACAGCTGCATAATAGAATGTTATTTTTTAGAGACGACACATTAATTGTTGGCTGAAAGAAATAGCATATCGGGGGATAAAAAATAAAGAAGAATCAGAGAACTAAATCCTATATTATAAATCAGAAACTTTTTAGAACTAGAATGAACCCAGAACTACAGTTCTGAACATTAATTTTTATAAACTCTGTGAGAATTTAAAATCAACAAAAGAGTTTTTTTTTTTCATTAAAGTAACAATTTTTCATAAATAGCGTAGAAGTGCTTTTATAAAATAAATAATTTATGTCAAATATTCTTTCATTTACATCACATTTGATATAGTTGACGAAATATATATGAGTAAAAATGCTATATAAAATATTAAGAAAGAGAGGCACAAATCATATCATAACCTAGTTAAAAAATTATTGAACAGTAAAAGCAATTATAAAATAATTTTTTTCTTAAAAAAAGAAAAAAAGATTATTATTATGATTGCATATATACTCACAAAAATGCAACAACAACAATAATTATCACTAGCATGAATCTCTCAGGTGTAGTATAGAAGTATACAATACACAGCAAAATTAGGAATCGGAAATACAGAAATATATGGTCCAACCAGTCTCTGTTAATAAAGTCATTATTCTCTTCAACCTGAACTGCTGGAACATTGTTTCTTTCATTGCCTGGCTGTTGAGGAGTTTCATGTAAGGAATTATTAGGATTATTTTGCAAAGTTTGAATGTTAGAAGCGACAGGCATTAAAGGTACATTTCCCATCAAACCAACTGCATTCATGCTGCAATGAAAACATTTCTAATATAATATAAGAAATAACTAGAAAGTTCTTATTAAATGGAATTATATGGAGGGAGAACATGAATTTAAAATATTATAAAAAATTGTTAATTAGTATATATATACCTACCAAGATGTCAATTTTAAAAAACGATAATTTTTATGACATACTTAAAAACACGTAACATCAAAAATATAGTTGAACCTCGTTAACAAGAAACTGAAGGGACTGCAAATTTTTTTCATGTTATCCGGGATTTCATATTAACCAATAAAATAGTGGTGGTATCTATGTTAGATGTAAAAACTAAATAAAATTGACCTACAAATATATTCTTGCTCTTAAAATCATAAATTAATAAGAAATAGAAATTTAATTGAGAAATAAAACAATTTGGTCATCTTTTTAGCTAATAATAAATTTATTTACCTGCTAATAATTTTTTTAAAAGCCCAATATTGGCTTTTGTTTCAATTTTTCTAGATTACTTCTTTAAAGGAACGTATGAACCTAATTTAGTTTGTCCAAAGATCAGGAAATATTCTCTTGTAACATAAGGAAACATTGCAAAGTTTTCAATGCTGTGATAGCTCAATTTAATGACACTAAGCTTTTCCATCATGGGCGTAATCTGGCGGGGGCAAGGGGGGGGGGGGGGGGCATATGCCCCCGCAGTTTTCCAGGAGCAGGGGCAAGACTTGCATTTTGTCCCTGCAGTTTTTTGAATTATTTAATGGTTAAGGACTTTATTTTCAGAAAAGCAGAGCCATTTTTTCTCTTTCACATCATAGAGCTGTTTATCTGCATGCTGGAATAGATCTCTTGACTTTGACTATTGCCCTTTTCTTTATGATAAAGTAAGCTTGGGATAATTTGAATACAACTCCCTGATCCTTACGCCTATACTGCCTCCTATTTTATGGTACCAGTCAAACTTTAGTAATTCACGATGCTCATAAAACTTCATCGAGTTTCACTGAGGAATTAATTCTTCAAAAACAGAAATGTAAAATAAATATGCCGCTTATAGAACAAATCCTTGTTTAATTAAAAGATACGTTTATATGTTTTTTCCAAAAATCTTTGACGATAGTCGTAAATCACTCCCTCGGTCCTTCTTTTCTAAACGTTCTGTGGTGATCAACAAAAGAAAGACAGAAAGAGGCAGATATAAACATGTGAATGGTGTCCACTATCGACCTCTAACCTCTAGATTCCCAAGAGAAGTAATAGAACATGAAAGGGAGCTCCTGACCAACAGAGTGAAAATTCTTATCTCATAAAATACAAATTTATTTTCACATGATAAAATGAAATAAATTCCTGACTATTGCCAGATATTTATAGAAGTTGTAAAAATGTTTGAAAAAAGTTTGCAGCTGGTATTTACTATAGATATATTTTAAATGAAGCATTCCCTATACTTTTTGATTACAGTAGTATGTAATTCGTTTACAGAACTGAATATAAAACATAACTGCTAAAAGTGCGTTTTTAGTTCTGATATGTGTTTTAAAACTTAACTAAATTTTAGTGCCTTACGTGATGAGTATGAATTTTATAGATCATATTCAGAGCTTCACGAAAGAAATCCTAAGCATTTTCAGCTTATGGGTGTGAATTCCTAAAGTCTGTTTCTACCTGTGTTAGGCATTTTTCAGCTGCACTATAGTTTATTTTTATTATACTAAAAGATACTTGTAATAAATGAATTCATATATGGCTTCCAAAAGAAATTAGATATGTTGTGCCTGTGGATGGTAATTGCTGTAAGTGCCTTTTTAGGTGCGTTCGTAATTAGATAAATATGTAGCACCATAGTCCTCGTCTGGTACGCCTGTCTGTCTATCCGCATATAACAACGCAAAAACCACCCAACCGAATGCTTTGAAATTTAAAATGCATAATTTTGTTGCGCCATTTCAAATTTTATGAAAATCCGATGTATACTTCAATTACAGGGACAGTCAAAAGTATTCTGTTACATTACGGCCAATAGGAAAAAATAGTTTCAAGAGCATTTTAATGATGTTACACCCTCTCGAACAGAATGAAATTGATATGCACTTAGGAATTGAACTAAAATATACATTCTATAGAATATGCGCAGGCTCGGACTGGCCTGCCGGCCCATCGGCCCGAGGGCCGGTGCGCCCTCGCCCAGGGAAAACGTCGCGCTCCTAAGTGCCTAAGCCGCTCCAATATATTTTCACTTGTTGTATACATACATTCTGATTAGTGTACTAAATTTCGAGAATTTGTTTAGGGATAATCATCAATTAATTGATAGCACAAGAGAGGTATTTCTTTATTATCACAAATAAAAATATGTGGTAGCAATTTTAGGACGGAAACGAAAACGGACATCTTTGCATGCAATTGAAAGAGCAAATATGCACCCAACGAGTGCTTTAGTAGCCATTGCGCCCTGGACGAAATTTTTTTAATCGCTTCTTTAAATGATATCTTTTAGATTTTAACCAGTATTTTGCAAATTTTCAGTCCTTTTCTTTGAGTACTCTGCGCCCCCTTTCCTTATAGCCGCCCCTGAATGCACATATAATCGTGCTTTTTGAAAGCAACTTGACAGAAAAAAAAGAGAGACTATCAGAAGGCAAAAAACTTTTTTTTATGGATTTTGTTTTTGATTGGAAAACATGATCTTTCTTTTCGGGGAATACACAGTTGATAATACTTTTGGATTGCAATCCTGCAAGCTGTGGGATCTCGCGGACAGCGGTTTTTCATTCATAAAATCTGCCATCATTTTCGGATAGTAATCTCACCCATAATTTAGAAGTAATCAGTGAAAATAAATAAAATATATATATATATGCGTCGAAATGAGAACCTCCTACTTTTTTTGAAGTCGGTTATAAAATACTGGCTATGTATCCTGCATGAATACAACCCCTGGGGCACTACACTCAAGTACGGAAACTTAAATATTTCCCTTGATCTCTAACAATGATAAAAGTTTTGAAAATCATGGGAATAGTGTGCTGTGAATAGTAAATTTACTAAATTGTTTTAGCGATTTTAGACTAACAAAGAAATTTTTTAGGGTGTACAAAGTTGATGATACTTTTGGATTGCAATCCTGCAAGCTGTGAGATCTCGCGGACAGCGGTTTTTCATTCATAAAATCTGCCATCATTTTCGGATAGTAATCTCGAGCATAGTTTAGGGTTGGGTTGGGTTGATTTTTGACGGCCAGTTATCTACACGAGGGACATAGGCCCTAGGGGGAGTGCCTTCCGTGGAGGTCTTTCTAAGGGAACCTAATCCGTATTATCGCATGGAAATACACGGTTCGAAGAAAACCACGAAAACTCCGAACGATTAGGCCGACGGGCGCGATTGGGTTCGAACCCAGCACTTCCCGTCTACCAGCTTCGAGAGCAGAACCTCTCAGCCACTGGTGGGGCTCATAGTTTAGGAGTAATCAGTGAAAATACATAAAATATATATATATATGCGTCGAAATGAGAACCTCCTCCTTTTTTTGAAGTCGGTTATAAAATACTGGCTATGTATCCTGCATGAATACAATCCCTGGGGACTACACTCAAGTACGGAAACTTAAATATTTCCCTTGATCTCTAACAATGATAAAAGTTTTGCAAATCATGGGAATAGTGTGCTGAGAATAGTAAAATTACTAAATTGTTTTAGCGATTTTAGACTAACAAAGAAATTTGTTAGGGTGTACTTTTTCTGTAGAAACCTTTTCACAACGTGATATCAATTCAGCTCTTTATGGACGCATAATAGTAATTTTTTAAGAATAAAAAATACCAATTAATTTCACAAGCAAGTATTATTTTCACATTCAAATAGCCTTATATTTCAGCATTCCAATGCCCTATAATACGCGGTACTTTTATAAAAGAACAAAAGAAGCCTGAGATTTAGTTTTCAAAATTTCTATTTCCAAACGGAAAGTACATTTTTGTTCTACATAAATATTTTTTAAACGAAGTTTGCATACTCAATGTTTCTTGTGTGTGTTGAAGGAGATATCTGCAGATACCACATTTAAAAATGTTACTTGATTAATAATATTAATAAAACAGTAGATAATAAAAAGTAATTTCTCTCAGATTGTAACAGAAATTGAATTTATGACATTTTAAACTGGCTTGATAACTAATTCATATTACTTTAAAGAAATATACTAAAAAAATAGGTTGAAGCCCTTAGCAGCACCGCAGCAACTCTATTTGGCGCTTGGTGCAAAAAATCGTGTTAACTTTTCTAAGGATATGGTGAGAGTGGGAAAAAATGTGGTTTACAACTTACAAATTCTGCTAAAAATAATCGTTAAAATATATGTAGGTACCAATTGACTGAAAATAATATCTACTAGTTATTATTATGTATAAATTATGTTTCCGAAGTCGTATAGCCCCACCAGTGGCTGAGAGGTTCTGCTCTCAAAGCTGGTAGACGGGAGATGCTGGGTTCGAACCCAATCGCGCCCGTCGGCCTAATCGCGCGGAGTTTTCATGGTTTTCTTCGAGCCATGGATTTCCATGCGTAAATACGAATTAGGTTCCCTTAGAAAGACCCCCACAGAGGGCACTCCCCCCCTCGGGCCTATATCCCTAGAGTAGATAATCGGCCATCAAAAATCAACCAACCAACCAACCGAAGTCGTATACTTATTAAGGATTGTACCAACTTTTAATTTTCAAGCAATAACACCCATTTTTGACACTTTATTTGAGTTTCTTGGATCGAGACAGCCCGGAAAAAGGCATAGTTTATATACATTATCTTAAATCTTGATAGGGTTAGAAGGCTTTGAATTTGAGGTTTTTAAAGATAAATCCATTTCAGAAACTTAATTTTTAACTTCATAAAAACTATCCGATTGACTTTTTATTAATTCATTAGTGATATAGTGAATGGACCCAAACTTATTCCAGACTTTTTTTCAATTCAAAAACTTTTCTTAATTAAAAAATTAACAAAGTCATATTAAATATATATATATATATATTATGAGCAAACCACAATTGTTAAAAGCATTGATGCGTACAGCTCATTTGAATAATTAGTTTTCGAGATATAGAGAATTTTTTTCCTTTCCATAATTTAAGGGGGCCGTATTCCGTTATCAAATCAGCCAAAAAAAATCGCAGAAACTTACCAGAAATATTTTGTAGAATTTTGTTTAATGTAAAGTAAGTTTTTAATAAAATTATCATTCCTGTAAAATTTTACTGGGGACTAATTGAGAGTTTTTGGTTCTTTTTCTTGTAAGATCTTCAGTTTATTTTCCGAAATTTAAGGATAAATCCCTAACACATTTTGTTTTATAACCGTATTAAGATTTAAGAAAAGCATATAAGCTATATCTCTTTCTTGGCTAGCAAGTAACTCAAACAGGGTGTCAAAAGTGGATGTTACCATTTGAAAAATGAACGTTCGTGTATTTTTTAATATGTAGACAGCCTCCAAAGCAAAATTTATGAAAATCATTTAATAGTAAATATTATTCCTCATCAATTGGAATCCTATGTCTTTTTTATACAGCGATTTTCAGGAAAATTGGTAGGGCCGATCATTTTTTTTTTCTGCAAGGTGTCTATCGATTGAAGAAATTAAGAAAGCTCTACTCTTGATATCAGTAATCTACTACTGTGTTGATGGAGCTTTTAGATGTTATATGATGTGTTTTAAAAAATTGCGTAGTATTGTGTAGGATTGGTTGAACTTTAAACATGCACGGAGAATATAACGAAGTCTTTTATCCAGAGTTAAAGATATAATTTAAGCCATTTTCATTTACTTGGTGCTATGCGAGTGTGTTAATTCTTGTCAAGCCAGATACAACACAAACAAGTAAAATTGACTTGAGTTCGTTAAAATTTTTGCGCCCTCTGAAAATCCAAGGTCTGCGCCCTTTACACTGACCCAGTCCGACCCTGAATATGCGGTGCCAAGAATATTTATTAGACAAAGGTATTCCGTTATACACAAAGGTATTCCATAACATAATGGTACATCGTAACATAAATGGGGAAACACTGTTTGGGGCTTATTTTAATTTTGCTAAACTATTTCACATATAATGAAATTGATATACATTGCTGAAATTTACTACAAGTTACTTCCTGTATAATAGAAAGTGCATACTATTTCCAGGGACAAAAATATCTCGGATTCTATTATGCTGTATCCGAAGTACTGTATATTAGCGATGATTGCTGGAAATGCATTTTTAGTTGTGATATAAGTTTTTAAGTTTAACTAAATTTTTGCATATTACGTTGTGTGTATAAATGCTGGAGATACAGGGCTAAACAAAAAACTCATAGGGGTTACTGAACATGAACGAAAATAGTTTAAAGGTGGTTTTTAATCCTTTGAAGGGCAGAGAAATTCTATTCATAAAATGAAATAATTAATTGACACCAGATTTTATGAATGAATTTCTTAGAAAATACAAATCTGCTTTTTCCCACTTTCATTTTAAAAGCAAAATTTTATTAAAATATTCTTGATGCAGATTGTCAATTTTGGAATTAAAATTAGGTGGTCACGCTGTGTGATTAGAGATGTAAATTTTCCGGAAAAATTGAAGTGGCAGAAAAAAAGCGTTTTTTTCCCAGATTTTTTCAGAAAAAATTGGAAAAGTTGGAAAAATTGATTTTTTACAAATGTTTCTTCCGAATAAATTATATTTTCTTAGAGAATATTAAATAAAACATTTTTTTCATTTATCTGCACTAAAAGAAAATTATTTTCACTTTATATGACTACATTACAAAAGAAAAGAAAAAGCAAAGGCTGCTTTTAAAAGTTTAGTTTTTCAGTCTCAGAATTTTCATAGTAGCATTCACGCTTTATTTAACGCTATTGTTTATTATATCATGTCTCTGTTGAAATGATTTTTCAGTTACATTTGTTTTGTTACCAATTGAAGTAATGTAAAAACTGTAGCAAATATCTTTGCAGGTTGAAATCAAATATATTATACATCCCATTTACATAGTATTGATTTTAAGTATACAAATGATGCTAGTTTAAAGAAACAAATTGTTGCAGTTCTGTTATTATAAACAGCAGTATTCAAATCTTCCACTGTTTAAAAAACGTATATTTTAACAATATTATATTTTATTTCTACAGTTATAATTTTCATTTCCTGTACAAAATATATTCAGTTTTGGTATAGCTTTCCAGTCTAAACTCAAACTAAGTGTAAAAAGTTTTGATTTAGTTTTATAGTCTAAATCTAAACTCAAACCAAAACTACGTTTTAGTTTGGATTACACAGGTCTGCAACCAAAAACCAGCATAGGATTTATTGACTGTTAGATTTTTACTCACTAAAACAGGGGGGGAAAAAATCCATCACACCAAGTTTTCCCACAAAAATGATGCTTTTAGTTTAATTAAACATAAAATTTCTCTTTTTCGCCTGAAATCTGTTATCCTATTCTTGAGTAAAAAACCTTATCCGATAAATGGTTCCATATGCTAATTTCATATTTCTAAAACTGACACTCAAGAGATATGAACTACAAAACACAGTACTACAAATAGAAAATACGAGGAATTTGAGGAACAAACAGAAGCAGTTACACACAGACATAAGCTGCTACTATGATTCATACAACTACTGAAATGTAAAGTGTAGTCAAGAGGGAAAGTATAATTTGGAACATAGTTGCTTGTAATAAAATATTGATTTTTTTCATTGCAGTTGTGATTTTCTAATGTAAACTCCCCATGTTTTGCAACAATACTGTATGTGATGGAGGGAAATGGAGGTTATTTTTGAATTCAGCGCTATAAAAAATACACAAAATTAACCAAAAATATCCCATGCAGTTGAAAAAATTTATTTTTCTGCAGACCTGTATTATAAAACTAAACCAAAACTTTTTATACATACTTTCCACACATTTAGTTCAGACTTCAGACAGACAGTGTTAGCAGTGCAGTATCAACTAATTCAGATTCTGACTCAGAATGAAGACTTTAATAAAATTAACTATTAATTTTGTAATAAGTTTGAAAAAATGAAAACTAAAAAATTTGTTTTTCTTCTCTTTCATATAAAAGTAATATATATATATTTTTTTTAAGGTAACATTTTAAAAATAGATGGTATTTTTTAATAAGTATAAAACTACTTTCAACACAATTTTGTACAGGAAATTGTTTACATTTTCTTCGAAAAGTTTATTTAATCTACATTTATATATAAAAAAATATGTATAGTGAGGCATCTCTGAAAATCCATATTTAAGGAAAAGAGCTTGAAAAGAGTAATTAATGCCAAATGCATGCTGCTATTATTATTTTTAATTAGTTAAATATTTTTTTTAATTACTGATTACATGATTAACTGCAGCTATAGCATTAAAAATAAATGCATGTTTCAAATTTTATGTTAAATTTTCAATTTTACCACTTCCATTAATCGGCATATTATTGAAATAATTTTGCACATGAATTCATTTTTAACAAGAGAAATTGCATTTAATCATCTTACCAGGCATATATCTAGATTTTTTTTTTTCATGTAATCCTGTTTTTGTGAAATTGTGAACATTTGTATATAGTACTTGTACAAAATGTAATCAGAATTTGAGAATTAGAAATTACCATTATATTTAGATTCCTATTTAGACATTTTTTAATAAAATTCTTCATATATATATATATATATATATATATATATATATATACAACTTGAAAAGATTCAGCTGTTATATGACATGAGATTTTTTTTTTTTCTTCAATCATTGCATTTGTGAAAGATTCAATTTGGAGATTAATTTTTTTTTTTTTTTGAAATGCTATTTAAGAGAAATTTTGTGAATGGTCTTGTGTTTCAGAGTAGAAAAAAATGTGAAGGATCCTTTAAAGAACCTTTTCAAGTCTTCTTACAGATCAGATTTCTCACATTAATGTTTTCATGTGAGACACTTAACATAAAAACAAATAAAATAAAAAGTATCAGAATGTAACCATTACAAAATTTTGAATACATTTTTATTATAAATGAAATTTAAATTTTTCCCATTTGGAAAAATTGAAAAATAAGTCTTCAGAAAAAAACTGAAAAAAAAACCCTGTTTTTTTTTCAGAGCATTCCCATATCTATGCCCTTCAAAGGGTTAAATGAGTTATGCAGTTTGACGCTGAACAGCATTTAGTATACTAACATATATTTGTACAATATAGATAAAATGATATACAGAGCCATGCAAAGAATTGGATACATGGCCGTCTATGGATGATAATCTCTGGAAGTGTGATTTCAGTAGTTTTAAGCGTGTTTTAGTATTAATTAAATTTTTGCTAAATAGTGGCGTGTACATAAAGATAGTAGGAAAAATATAGAGCTGTACAAAAGTATCCATGTATGTATTCCTTCTATCGGTATAAATTGCTGAAAGTTAAATTTATACCAGTGAAGTTTTTAACACTCTCCAACATAGTTGAAAAATGATTATGAATTCGGTTTGTCTGTCCGCCTGTCTCTCCGAACTCTAACTTGCGTTAATATTGTTGACTTACTTTTTAACTGATATATGTTATTGAAATTTACTATTCCATGTTCAGTATAGAAAATAAAAATCGGTATTGAAAATGTAGCATTCATAGTTTTTTACAAAGACACTCAAAATTATTCCATTACATTATGGTTAATGGGAAAATATCGTAATTATACAAAAACGCAACACCTATAATCGTCGTCTGGTCTGTCCGAACATAACTGTGCAAAAACCACCCAGCCGAATGGTTTGAAATTTAACATATATAAATCGTTGCAGAATTTTGTCCAGACATTTCAAATTTTATGAAAATCGAGTCAAAACTTAAAAAGATGTAAATAAAAGTTTTCTTAATTCTATTAAATCCTATCATACATAATTAATTCAGTGATATTACATGATAGGTAATGATTCCAGGTTGCTATGATATTATGTCATATTTAAGATGTAATAATGTTATTTCCAATTCATGTATATATTATTGCATTTAATATTTATGATTGTAATAAATTTTGCATTCAGGCCTTTTTGCATAAGAGTAAAATGGTTACCCACTCAGAGAATCAAATGCACCAAGATCTGAATATTCATAAAAGTTCGTTATAGTACGAATGCACCTCATTTGCCATGTTTTACATACAATTTCAGACTTGTTAGTTGTGTTGCACATTTTCCAGCTGAACTAAATTTTAGTACATTACAGCAAAACCCCCATAACGAACACTATCAAATAGTGGCTATTTTTTTTTATCCCAAACATCAACATACATGTAAATTTGTACCTCTAAATAGCGGACACCTCCGAATAATGGGCAAATTCTGTGATCTCGAGGTGCCCATTATTCAGAGGTTTTACTGTATTTGAATTATATAAAACATATAGATACGGGGTTAACCCAAAAAATTCGTAATAACATTTATGGAATCGTTTCCTGAAAATGCACTTTCAACTATTTTACGTGGGTTTCAACTCAACCAAATTTTACTGTATCATTCATATTTATGGCTGTACAAAAGGATATTGATGCATTGTCTTCTATAAATGGCAATCCCTAGAAAACTTTTTATTTGTTTTATGTGTTTAGCAGATGATTTAATATTTGGTTTCACTATGTGGTATGTCTAAAGCTCTATAGATCATATGGTTGCACAAAAAACTTCGAATAAATTATCTGCTATGAACAGCAACTGTAATAATGGATAAATACGTTCTATGTTTTTAAAATTATTTATTTCAATAGCTCATTTCATTGCATGAAAAAATGAAATTTCTTTCAAATAATGTTGGAAAATCTTTCATAATCTATAACTGATGTACGAGTTTTTGTTCTTGTTTTTCTTCACTTGAAAAGTGAAGATGTAGAGTTCAGAATTTTCAAAATTTAAAGACAATATCAATTTTTCAATTCTTAAGCAAAAATTATTCCGTGTACATGTATCCTAAAATGCATCACAAAACTTCTGAGTCATTCCAATTAAAATGCTAGTTAACAGTTTTTTTCATAAACTTCTCATTTGTTGACGCCTATTTATTTCAACAACATCCCTAAATATTATACTTTAAAAAAATCTTTGAAAGCCCCAAGGTTTTTTTTAGAATTAAATATTGCATCAGATGTAGAAGATGTACGATCGTGCGCTCAATATTTTTAAATGTTCCATTAAGGCTGCTCTCAAATCCAAAAGGGCGACTTTCTGACATAAGTTGTAATTTATTTGTGTTCGAAAATGCATGAAACTAGCTGGTGTTGTTGTTCAGAAACTACGTAATCGAGCTGCTTTTTCCATTTTTTGCAAATGCAAATTTCTACCCTCGAGACTTTTGCCCCCTTAGTTTTAGAGCCCAAGTTACGCCTATGTTTTCCATTCTGTGTCGATTTTTTTTATCCTCATCTGACACTTCGATTTTGTCATCTTTTTTTCACCTAATTCAGAAATTATTTCTTCATCTTTCATCACATCAGAAGTCCGCAATTCTTCATACATGCACATATACTCTGCAATATTAATTTTTTGTTCTCTTCTATTAAATTAGTCAGCATTTCAGATTCTTTTTCATAAATTTCTTAATTTATTTCATACTCAAACCCTGCATGTCAGAAACAATTTTTCACAGTTCAAGTAGTGATACTGTTCCAGGCACTTCTTGGGTAGGTTATCACTTCTAGTAAATTCACAGAAATTTCCATTTTATTGCCAAAGCATAGAATCTTTCCTGCACTGTACTTTTAAGCATTGAATTAATTCCTTGGTCACAAGCAGCAGTGTGCGAAGAGAAAACTGCACCCGGGACAAAGTGTCAATTTGCCCCCCCCCCCCCCCCCCCCCAACTTTTCTGTCACAGGTGTCAAAAAATTAAAAAGTACAGAAACAAATTTTACTGAATACATATTTCACGCTAATTTTGAAACTTTAGGTTTAATTTAAATTCAGAAATTTCAAAAAACTAAATAACATAAGAGAAAATTGCACTTATATTTTGGCAAACAGGATCTGGAAAATAGGCGTAGAAAAAATCTATCTACAGCTTAACACTTTGGAATCCTTTTATATTCCAAGAAAGAAAACCCATGCTATTTTGAGAATATATGTTTTTGTCACAAGCACAGATTCAGAAAACAGAAGGTTAACAAAAGAGATTAAGACAAATACCCAAAACAAATTTTGAAAAGAAAGAAATCCTTATTCATAAAACTGTATTTTGGTGTGTGTGTTTGTTTGTAGGGGGGAGGGGGGGGGGTAAAGGACAATGCAATAACTTTGAAATGAAAAATGTACGTACTTCCATTGGGAAAAAAATTCCCGATATGTAAATATACATTTTTTTTTTCTTTTTAAACAAAAAAGAAGAAAAAAGAGGTTTATAGTATAAATTTGCCACCCCCTTAATTTCCGTGTCCATTCGCCCCCTACTTCGCACGGCCCTGGTCACAAGGGCTAAATTTGCAGTAGTGTTTGGAGGAAGAAAGACACATTTAATTACTTTTAATGCTGAAACATCTTTATGAGCACTGCCCAGCATCAAACACATTTTTCTTTTTTCTCAGTAGAATTTTATGTCCAGATCAAGCAACTATTTCATGAAAATAGCATTGCTCATCCATACATTCTTGCTAGAAGTGTAGCAAAGAGATAATGTTTTAATTTTTTTCAAATAACGTGGTTTGGCTGCTTTACCGATGACAAGCAGTGGTAATTTTTCATTTCCATCTTGGATACAGGCGATCATAATACAGTAGAAAGTCTAAAGTCCGGAATCCTCGGGACTTTATGAAGTCCGAACTTCAGACTTTTCCGAATTTTGGGACATAAAAAATACTGCTTTTCCAATAAAAAGAAAAATGAATTTCATTACTTAAAATTGAAAAATATGACTTTTTTTATTAAAAATTGCATATAATAGTTATTAAAATAAAATTAAACAACCATTTTAACTAAATAAATTATAACAAAATGAAAAGTAAAATCAAAACCTTTATTTAAGGGAACATACAATTTAAGAACAAATTAAAACTTACTTTTAACTATTGAACGTTTCAGGTAATGTGCGCCGCTTTATTAACTTTGGTTTCTCATTAAGAAGTTTTTATTTTATTCTGTTACATAGACATAAGTTCTCATTCAGTAATAAAGCTTCTTTCCTCTAGATTTTTTTTGTTTGTTTGTTTCAACAATTTTGTTTTTCCCTCCTTTCTTGAATATTGTTGCAGAAAGTCTGAACTTTAGACTTTGTACTTAATTCTTTCTTTGTAAGTAATTCCTTCTTTGCTCAACTTTCCTCCAATACACTTTTCTCCTTTAAAATAAACGTTCGAGAGGGCTATGCTTTGAAAAACAGTCCCATTTCATCAGCATTAAAAATATCACAGGGAGCGTAATTTTTTAAAAATTCCTAACCACTTTTCTTTGAAAAAGGACTGTTTAGAACTCTCATCCACAGTAGACTGTTCTTCCCATATCTTTTTGCAAGCAATTCTATTATGCTTTTGGAAACTTGCCAGCCATCCATTAGAACATATGAAATCGTTCGCACCAAGAGCATCTGCAAAAGTTTTCGCTTTCTCTTGCAAAACTGCACCAGTTAAAACAGTGTTCTGGCTTCTTGCATCTTTTATCCACTGCAAGAAAGCAATTTCAATTTCTTCATTCTTCCCTGTACACATTAATTTTCTTGCTAGTTCAAATTGACTCACAGCTATGGCTGGGTGATATATCAATAAAATCAATATAAAATATAAGTTGTGATAACGATATCAAAAAACCCTATACAACGGTATATCATGAATATTATAATCCTGATGCAAACTGCGATTATCATACTTTTTCATTAAACCGTAACTTTAAACAGCGCTTCTTCAACATCGAGTAATCAAGGTTCTACTATTGTAAACCGTGATATTACATACGATTTCGATTATCATCATACTAATGGAATGATTTCTGCAAGTCTAAACCATGATGATTCCTCAAAGTTCTCCCAGCCTCAATCGTGATATTAAATACCGAATAATCAGTTTCGATTATCATGATACTAACGGCATGATTTCTCTCAGCCTAAACCACGATGACTCCTCAAAATTCTCCCAGCTTCAACCATGATATGAAATATCGAATCCTCGGTTTTGATTATCATAATACTATCATGATACACAGTGTGATTTCTCTCAGTTTAAACGGTTTTTAAAAAGGGGAATCATTTTGGTGTTAAGATGACGGGCGATAAATCTCATGCATCTCGTTTTCGCATGCAATTGCCAACAGTGAGTGCTAAAAAATTTATTAATATCTATTCCAGGATCTATTTTATTATAAACATGCATATATTTTTACTTCTGTGAAGTGCGATTTTTTCTCCTCACAGTTTCTTTTAAAAATCGACATTTGTGTAATATATGTGAGTATTTGGTATTTTATTGCTTTGCCATCATTTGTTTGTGGGGAATGGGAGAGAATATTTAGATGTTTGTTTATTTATTTAATGTCACTAGAATTCAAAATAACAAACAGATCAAAAACATTGAGCAGTTACAGTTTGTGTACTGACAATCAAAAGAGAAATGTAAATTTTTCAGTGTGCGTGTTTGTGTGAGAGAGGGGGGGAAAAGGGGTGTTAGTCATTTTTTCGTTAAACAGACATTGGTCCTAATGCATGAGATCCTCATCCAAGTTTCCTGGTAGTACAAGCATAAGAAATAGTCTTAAACATTAGGAAAAAGTGTATTTATTCGGATTTTTTAGGTAGATTTCGTGTGAAATACTCCATATTGCAATCTCCTCTATGTTGGAATTTTGGAAAATTTTTTGCAGATCTACACCGATCATGACCCCTAGAACTCAACCCCCCCCCCCCCCCAAAAAAAAAAAAACTTTATCTATCTATCTATCTATCTATCTACATCACTTTTTTATGGACATAATAACTTCCACATTTCTGCACAAATCTTTTCCAAACGGATACATAAAATTAAGGGTGATAAAATCTTGGTCAAGTTCGTTAATGAGCAAAATCGGACCAAGAGGATGGAAATAGGGATGGAGTTTTGTGAAAAACGGAAAAACCTCATAACTTCTTAATTATAATACATATCGACTCAGTTTAAAGTTATTATTACTTCTAATAAAAAGGGCCAAAAATTTATGTATGACAGATTTTTGATAGAATTAAAAATGGGTTCAAGGGGCAAAAAAAATAGGGTTTTGGGGAGAAAAAAATTCATAATTTCGTCAATTCTCAAGATATCAAGTACAATTAAATTTATTATACATTTTCTTATTATTATCTACAACTTTTTTATTGACAAGTTTTTGACAGGACCAATTCTTACCGAAAAAAAAAGCAAAAAGGGGGGAGATTGAAGAAGAAAAAAATCCATAACTTTGTCAATTCACAAGATATCAAATCTGCACGAATCTATTATATATCTTCTTAATATTATCTACAACATTTATATTGACAAGTTTTTGATAGGACCAATTCTTACAGCAAAAACAAAAATACATAGCGGCTGAACAAAAGGATGTACTCAAATTCAAACTGCTTTTTTTCTGACTCGTTTTTAAATTTATTTTTGCTCTCAAACACCTCCAATTGGTAGGTTCTCTTACTCAGAAACTATATAATGTGCTATGTGTGAAACTATGTAATGGTCAATTTTTTGATACAGGCAGAATATATTTCAAAAAATGATGTCAAAGTGGGCATTTTGAACCAAATTTTTCGAAGCGATTGACTTGGAAATGAAAAATATGGTCCTACTGGGAAAATAATTATTTATAAATCAAATTCTAATTAATTGAACAAAAATAAAAACATAGGTGGCTTATACATCTCTTTAAAAAATCACATCAGCAAGTTTCATGTTTTTCCTTTTAAAAATGAATATGAAAATGTGTCAGAAAATTTTGAGTTGTTGAGCATGGAAAAATATTTTTTGAATACTACCTTAAAATGATTCTGATTTCTTATATAAGAATGAAATTAAAAACTCGTCAAAAGCGGCCAGATAAAATTGTTAAAGTAATCATTTTTGTTGATGAAATCAGTACTTAACTTCAAAATCTACTTGCACTTGTAGGCCAAGTCAACAGGGATTTTTTATAATTAAATTCTTAGGGCTGTTCTCAAAAAATTTTATGCAAACATTTCTGGCACATTCACAGATTTTTTAAATATAAAAGCAAGAAATTAGTTGAAAGGGACAGCGACTCATTAAAATCCTTATCCGCTTGCATCAAATTATTTTTTGTTGCGCTTCATGCATACAGCATACATGGACGACAGAAGAACAAAATCAAGGGGAAAGTAGATTTTGAAACACATTTGATGGTGATTCACAGCATACACAGTTTTATTTTTTCTTTCTTTAAATAAAAAAAAGGGAGAATATAAAGGTGAAATAAAATAAACTAAGAGTTTTTTGTCAGAGACACTTACACATTAAGACAATTTTAAACATAACAGCACAACAACAATATAAAAATTAGCCTTATAATAAACTTTATTAATTATAAACTTTAGCCAAATTATTATTTTCCCCCCTCTGTCAATGATATTTTTTTAGTTCTTTTACTTTCTTCTATCTTTACAAGAAGAACATATTGAATTCATGAAAAAATTTTACTCCCGGGTTTCGACGGATTTGTATGTTTAGAAAGTGCTGGACACGATTTTATTATTTTTAGAAAATGTTTGTCTGTCTGTATGTGACACAAATTTTGTGGGTGCTCTATCTCAAGAATTAATGTACATAATTTAATAAAATGTTAGATTCAGTCATACCTCATTATAAATTGGTGTTAATTGCCCGACAGGTAGTGCTGCTATGCAGCATTTTTTATGATTTCCGCAATTACTCTATCTCAAGAACTAAATGCATGGATTTTTGTCAAATTTCAGATTCAGTTATACCTTGTAAATTGGTGCTGATTAGTTTTTGGTGTAAATCGCCCAACAGGTGACACTGCTATGCTGAGTTTTCACGATTTCCGCAATAGCTCTGTGTGAAGAACTAATGCACGGATTTTCATCAAATTTCAGATTCAGTTAGGCGTTGATATAAGTTTTACTGTTTAGGGTTTGGTGTTTATAGCCCAATAAGTAGCGCTGTAATGCTGCATTTTCACAATTTCCACTACAGCTTTTTCTCAAGAAGTATCACACAGATTTTCATAAAACTTCAGATTCAGTTTAACATTGACATAACTTGTTACTGATTAAGTTTTGATGTTAATAGTCCAATACCTGGTGCAGCATTTTCTGTGATTTTCCCAATAACTCTATCTGAAGAACTAATGAATGGATTTTCATCAAACTTCAGATTCAATTAGATGTTGACAAAATTTGTTGCTCATTAGGTTTTTGCATCAATTGCCCAATAGGTGGCGCATTTTCTACAATTTTCGCGATAGCTATATCTCAAGAACTAATGCATGGATTTCAATCAAACAGCATATTCTGTTTCACATAAATCAATCCTTATTAAGCTTGGGTGTACACTGTCCAACAAGTGTTGCTTTTATGCCTTCTGGATTAGGAATTTTGGTTGCAGACATCTAATAGGCAGGGCTGCCACAGGCGACTATTTTTATATTCTGTTAGCACCACTATTTCTAAAAAATACATTTTGTTGTATATTTCTCTTTCAAATGTTGTCAAAGCATATATAAATTATTTTTGTTTTGAAAAAGTGGTGCAAAATAGAATTAAAAAATAGTCGCCTGTGGCAGCCCTGAACAGGGTTGGTGCTGACATTCAATGATTAGTTTGAAAGATGCAATGCTTATATCTCCTTTTAAATGCATACAATTTAGTAAACCTATATCTTTAGAATATTCATGGTGGACATAGATTGTCATTTAATTTTGGCAGTGTGACAGCGAATTTTGTAGTAGTATTAATATGTATGAGACAGAATAAAGTTTTGGGATTGGCACATCCGACTAGTTTCTTTTAACTTTTAATTATTTACATTTCTTATTTATATATAGCTTTTTATTGATCTAATTGGTGATGATATAGCTTTTATTTTTTAATTTAATCTTTAATAAAATATATAATGTATATTGAAGTTATGCATATATTATGAATGTATATATATATATATATATATATTTAATAGCAATCATTTTACTACTTTGTTCCGTTTCATACATAACTTAACATTTTACTACTTTGTTCATACATCACAATATCAATATATAGGAATATCATGATATAAAAATGACGATTTACCATGATATTTATTTCTAGATATCGCCCAGCGCTACTCACAGCATAAGCTGCTTCAATCTTTTTATGATTCTTTAAAATTGTAGCGAGTGTACTATTTGGGTATTCCATACTTTGCTGCAATTTCTGATTTTTTCAGCACTTTATTACTGACTTTGTTTAAAATATTTTGCTTTGATTCTAAAGATACAGCTTGCTGTTTTCGATTCATCTTTCACAGAATTTTACAGAGTAACTGCAAACAGAGTTTCAATCATGTTAGTTAGGTAGTATTCCTTTACTCAAAGATAGAGGATTTCGGAAACCCAGTTTATGACTTATGTCACTGTCAATAAAGTCAAACGAGTAATGGAACAATCATTTTCAAAAAAGGAATTCCTTCTTCCCCCAAACTTTCATTGTGACCAATGTATAGCTCATATTACAAATGCAGGAAAACTTCCGCATATCAGAGGTCAAAGAAAAGGAAGGATTAGCTAGGAATACAGTAACTTTAGGTCATTTTCAAACAATGAGAAAAATTCCATTTTTAATAAGAGGATGAGACATCTAAGTTTGAAATATCGAAAACTTCGCGTAAAGAACCATGTTTTGACATTAGAAGAAAAAACTTTTTCCACCTTAAGTGGGATTTTGTAAAATTGATTGATTTTTAAACTTATCTGATGGGACCTCCGTATCAGGGCCAAAACTAAGGGGGGGGGGGGCAGAGGGGGCATGTGCCCCGGGCACCAGAACGAAGGGGCACCAAAATGAAGGATTATACCTTTGGAATGCATCATTTTCTTCTGATGGACTGATGGCTACTATTATTATGAAACAGCCATTATAAATTAAGTGTTAGGTGAAGATGAAAGAGCAGTCGTAAAAAGTTAGAACTCTGATTTTCTGGTCAGAATGGAAAGAAAAAAAAAAACAGCCATAATTTTTTAAAAAATTATGGCAATTTTTTTTTCTTCCCGTTCTGACCAGAAAATCAGAGTTCTAACTTTTTACGACTGTTCTTTCATCTTCACCTAACACTTAATTTATAATGGCTGTTTCATAATAATAGTAGCCATCAGTCCATCAGAAGAAAATAACTCCGTGAAAGCAGAAACTTGGTTAAGCAGGACTCGTATAATCGGGACTCTACTGTATATTTCACTTTAAAAATGATCTTTAGAATATTTTTGTTGGTGTTCAGAGGGGAGTCATGACCCCCGTGACCTCCCTCTTGGATCCGCCACTGTAGATTATGTAGTTCAGTATTACATGTTTTAAATTTTAAAATAAGTCGGCTATTAGAAAATTAGTAAAATTCTCTTTGTAAAATACTTTACGGAAGAGGAGGAGGGGGCGCCAAAATCCATGCTTGCCCCAGGTGCAAAAAAGGCTAGTTTCGGCCCTGCTCCATATTATTTTGTGTTAAACAAAATTTTGCATTTAGTGTTTCATGTTAACGAGGTTTGAATGTAATCCCTTAACATTCGCGAGGGTTAGGTTCACGGAAACCTCCGCGAATGTTGAGACTATCTTCCAATGCATAAAAAGGAGTTACGTTTTTAAGGTTTTGTTTTAATGGAAAAAAGCAATTGAAATGTAAGAATATATTTATGAAGCTTTAAAAAATACATCTTATAAGTAAATTTAAATTATTATAAACATATTGTATGGAGTTTAGTTGCTAGTTGATGGCTGAAATTTTTTTTTGATATATGACTGTTTAGAAGAACAGACCTGTTGAACCTCCATATAAGGAAAAGTTAGTCTTGATTTCTCTTTTAAATTTAAGACTCCTCACCAGTTAAGGATAGCATTCTATTCCTTTCTCAATAAGTTGTTGAAATTTTAAAATTTCTCATATAATTTTTCTAGAAAAAATTTGACTTGCAACAAAAATTTTGAATTTTAGAAAATTTAGGATTTTTTTTATTTTTAGCAGTAAGTCATGTTTCGGGTTTCTCGGAATTACTGACCTATATTTTGCTTAAATACAAGGGTTAAAGCTCTCGGAACTTAGGTTGTATAGTACAATGTAGCTGTTTAGTGTCAAATAGTTTATGGAATTGGTAAAACAAAGCGAGTTTACTTTGTATAAAAATGTTCTTTATAAAACAGAATTAACGAATAACAAAGTTAAGTATTCGCGAATGTTGGAATGCTCTTCACTTTTTATTTCGCGAATAATCAAAACTCATGAATGTTAAATTCGCAAATGTTAAGGAATTACTGTATATGCAACAAAGAATATAATATTGTTTCTTATGCACAAATTATCTGAATGTTTAGTCATATCAAGATGTTCTTTTATATCACTCAATTTTAACATCCAAATAAGGACACACTTGTTCATAGAAAAAGAGCTGGGGATTAAATTGCTGCTGCTTGCTTCCAACATTGAATGACACTTTTCTGCTATGTCAATTTTTTAACTACAATCTTTTCCGTAAAAGAAAGTAAAACAAATCCATTAAGTTTTATCTTTTACATATTGGATAAAAAAATATTTTACGATTCATTACTAACTTTTGTTCGAAATCATACCATCGAACTGTTCATTTGTGTAACCATACATTTAGAACCAAAACTGTACAAATTGGCAGCATGCTTATACTTAGGAATACTATTAAATCTCAAACTTTTTAGTACTGCTTTTCTAAAACTTTATTTATAAAATGTAAAAATTTTTGATCAACAATTTAAAGTTATGAGGTGAAAACATCAAATATTTAATCAAAGAAAAACTGTGAATATTTTAATAATTCTGAATTATACAATGGGACCAAAAAGAATAACATAAGTAAAAAGTTATATAAGTATTGATATAAATCACTATAAAATCTAATTAATTAGTAGATATAATGCATTCAATATATTATCTGTTTCTAAAAATAGCAATAATAATAATCTTAAGACATTTATAAATTAATCTTGAATTTAGGAATTCTAAGTTTCTAGTAGCATTGGAAATTTTATCAACACTCATATTTTTTAAATAGTAATTTTTTTTTTTTTTACATTCTTCATAATCTGCAGATGGCTCATTAAAATTAGTATGTTTTTATATATGCAAAAAAGAATAAAACAACAACAACAACAACAAAAATGAAACGGTAATATTCTAAACAATCATCAATTTCAAAATGCAGGATAAAAAAAAAGTACATAGGTGAGGTACTGAAAATTTGAGTAATTGATAAATTTATAGAAGCAACATTGGTAAAGGGTGGGAATGGAAAGTTTTTCTTAAGAAATTATTTTCTACGTTTTTGCACATAATTACCAAACAACCCTTGCAAGTAAAAAGTAAATACAATAGACTCCCTCAAATCTGCACAGCTTGGTACCAGAGGTTGTGTGAATTTTAGAATTTTGCGGATTTCTGGTCATTGATTTGTTTACATTTTTTAAAAATTAATTTAATTGGTAGTTAAGCAAGGGAAATTATAATGAATGCTTATAATAAAGTGAAACATTAAAATAAGTAAAATATTAAAATAATTTATTAGTTTAAAAGTAAGTAATTATTAAAATAATTATGTAAAATAAAAATTTTGAAAAATATTAAATTATTATGAATGAAATCGATTCAATTCGATTCCAAAAGTCCTATGCTGCCATCTAGTGATAGCAAGGAGAACAGTGTTAATGCTATTATCAGTATATATAGCTTATTGAGCTCACAGTAACTTTTTTCATTGTTATTTAGAATCTTGAATGCTTTTCTTATACTGCTTTGTATGTTTCGAAATAAATTTGTCTATAATTTAAAAAAAATTCCGCGAACAATAATTTTAAAATAGCGTTCCGGTTCATGGATTTTTCTATTTCGAACCCTGGAATTTTTGATATAGATAAGCTAATTTATACTAAAATCAAAAGTAATGTAAATTTATTTAGTAATAAATCAGCTGTAATAGCCAAAAGAGAATGATTAACAAAAGATTTAGTAAAAAAAAAACTTTGCGGTAGTCGCTGATTTCGGTCTTTTTGTTCCTGGAACTTAACTGTAAATTTCATTGTTGACATCTGAAAAAATATGCGGATTTTAGGCGTTTGCGGATTTAAGGGAGTCTACTGTATTGAAAAGTCATTTACATAAAAAAATACTTTCTAAACCCATTCTAGCCTGGCATTCTATTACTAGGAAAAGTCTTAAATTGATTGTTATCATCTTAACAATTATTTTTGTTATTATATTATTATGTTTTGTTATTGTATTTTCATTATTATGTAGTAATGACAGTATGTAGTATCTATACATTTATTATTATGACTTCATTTATATTTCAGCATTTAGTAATAAAAGTTTTCTTTTTTTAATCTCTTTACACTATTGACAATTCTTTCATTTGAAAAATATGTTTCACTCATTAAATTTAAAATAAAGACTACTTTTCCAAATGAATAATTTATAATAAGAAAAAAAAAATTAGAAAATTATTATGTCTATTTAATTCTGTTATAATATGACATTTTACAAATGTCTTCAAATATTCTTCCTTAGTGTGTTGTCATATCAGGGATCTGCCCAGACTTTTCTCACAAGATCCTGTTTTTGTGAAAATTGTGAATGGCATTTTATATTTGTAAAAAAATTGAATCATAATTCTGTGAATCAGAAATTAGATTTATATTCAGATAGATGTTTAGGCAATTGGATTAAAACAAGATCCTGTTTTAATGAGCAAATTTCAATAAATGATTTATTACAATATCTAGCTAACTATATAAGGGGGAAAAAATACCTTTGCCAGTATTGGGATATATACTGAGCGTACATTTGCTGCATCACAGCCATTTGAGTCACTGCTTGGGGATCACCAGGATATGCCGGCAAAGTGTTAAGAGGCTGATGGAACTGAAAGTCACTGAAATTAAAGGGGGTAAAATGTGCTTATCTATATATATTTACCTTGCATAAGTACATAACTTTTTATACGTGTTACATAGAATCTTTAACAACAAAAACACATAGACATACACACAAAAAACATTGATTTAATATTGCATACTTGTTGTGTTGTTTTAAAAAACTTTCACGCCTTTTTATTGACTAAACTCTCAATAATTGAATATGAATCTGATGAATGGAGTACATCCTATTAAATATGCATTGTTGCTAGAATGTTCAGTTTACAATCACTTTACTTTTAAAGGTTAATTTTTTGGACTGAAAAAGATCTCTCTCTTGAACAATTAGTAATCATTAACAATAAATAAATTTTAAAATATGTGTAGGCATTAGGAGAAATTTCATAAAGTTTATTTTGTATTAAAGCACCCAATTCTCAACTTCAGGTTTTCTCTGATATGTTTCAGAAAGTGAGCTCTTTTTTGTCTGAAAATAAAACAATGAAGTCCAAAGAATATTTTTTGTAAGGGCTCTTGCGACTTCTTCAATGTCGCTACATTAACATACAAATATGGAGTATAAATCCAAATAAATGTGCATTCAGTATACCTCCAAGTTATGTTTTAATTGCCTCAATAAAATGTCTAAAATTGGTATAGAGCATGTCCTAAAATATTTGAAAACCGATCTAATATTTTGTTTGTTGGGGATAAGCAGACAATGTAAATTCAAAAATATTGAAAGTAAGATAAGAAATCAAATTTTGTAAATGAAATAGCTCTGCCATTAATCAAAATAATTTATATTTTTAAATTGTTTTACGAGTCTTCCAGACAAAGTTTATTAATTATATATTTTTTTCTTTTGCTGAAAGAAGACCATCACAAAAACTGCATACCTGCATCCTTAAAATTAAATCAAGATCGGACTGGGCCAGAGAAAAGGACACAGACATTGGATGGGTTAGAGAAAAGGACACAGACATTGGATGTCCAGATTGCACAAATATTTTAATGAACTCAAGTCATTTGAACTACTTGTGTGCTTATCTGACATTACAAGGTTTAATACATATGCACATAGCACAAAAATGATTTGGTATTACAGACTCCATTATGTATGCGTGATGTTTGAAGCACTATCAAATTCATTTACTGCATAATCTTCTATAACAAGTCCTGTGATGTTAAAAAATATCAGAAATTAGTTGAACAGAGACTACTTTTTAATAGATTGACAGATACCAATAACGCTAGAGTTTCTTATTTTACTTTTTTTTAAATAAATATCTATGTACAGTCATAACTCAATACATCTATAGTTGAGTTCATTAATGCAGAAAATGTTTCCTTGCTTTACTTCTTTAACAACACCAGTCTGGATTTCAGAGAAAATGTTTCCTTGTTTTACTTCTTTAACAATACCAGTCTGGATTTCAGACCTGACGAAATCATCAACTTGCTATAAATCATGACTTGAACAGTGTGCAGGCAGTTTTCTCACAACTTTCGAAAAGAATTTCTCTTATTTGATAGCAGAAAAACATTACAAATTATGCGATTAGTCGCTGGAAGAATTTTGATCTGGAGAAAAAATATTAGAAAAAGATTTCTTATCTAAAATAGTGATGTCATACTCCTTGGAAATGCTTATTTATTACAACTTTTAAAGTAAAATAGTATCTTTAAATCTCCTTTAGCCTCTTGCTCAAACCACATAAACACAAAACTCAATTAAAAAAAATTTATTTATGAAACATTTACATCTAGAACAAAAAATACAAATGTATATTTTTGCATAAAAATAGAGATTTAAAAAAAAAATCAATACTGTTACACCTTAACTGCCGCGGGCGTATATATACAGCTTCAGAGAATACCTGCACTGCATATATTACAAAAATGAGGAACTTTCATTACAGCGGGACAATTTTCACCAACAGAGCTGTGTTTTGTACATGTATGATATGTGCATTTTCTTACTGTTATTTCAGGAAACTAATCACCACCTTTTTTTATTGTAGAATTATGTTGTTAAAGAAGGTACTGGAGATCGCATCAGATTTCGTCGGCAGTTAAGAGATTAATAAATCCAATAAATGAAATTGTGGTATCCAAGTAATCGTGATATGTCGAATTTAGACGTGTGCTTGCAATATTTGAAAACAAATCTTCACTTTTTCTGGATTTTATTTATACAAGCACAACAGACGCAACACAAAAGCACATAACTTAACATAAAAATTAATTATATAAATTCTAGAATAATCTATCAAAGTGGCATTTACACTCCCAGGCCATGAGTAATTTTTATGCTTCTTCTACAAAATTTCAAACGTCACTTAGCTTCAGTGTGGGCCTTTTATGGCACCACATCTACGCACTCATGTGATTTGCTACAACTATATCAGTCGAAAACTAAATATAGTCTTCTGAATACTGAATATAGATGAAAACTAATGTTCATACTTGTTTTGTTTATTACAACAGTACCTTATCAATACTTGATAGTACCGCATATTTTTTGAGTAATTGAATATTCATGTGAAAATAATACTTATATAAGTAACACTTGCAACATTTGGGATAAGAAGAGGGTGAGGAGGTCTCCTTCAGAATAATGACTTTATGCATTCTTAATATGCTGAATTTATGTTTCAAAATACAAGGTTTCTACAGAAAAAGTACAACAAAACAACCAATTTAGCAGCCTTAAATCATTGAAAGAATTGAACAATTCTACTCTTGTCAGCCATGTTCTTAACATGATTTGAAATTTTCTTATCGTAATTAGAAAACCAAAGAAATAATTTTTTTTTACCACAGAAAAGGATCATCAAAGGTGTACACAACCTACTCTTTTTGTTGAAAAGCAAGATCCTCTTTTCTAATCAACAACAAATTCCACACATATATATGTATTATTATTCCATTGTTTCTTTCTTTCTTTTCAAAAGCTATCTTTCAAAAAGCATAATTTCAATTGTACGTTTTCTCCCTCAGTTGTTTGCAAACACAAAAGTCTTTGATTTCCATTCCTGCAAATTTCTTAGATGTATCTTAAATTTTTTTGTGATAATAATAAAAAAAATTCTCTCCAGTATTATCTGTCTATTAAGATACCCCAGTGAATGTGACAACTTTTCTTTTTATTAAATAAAGCAAAAATGAGTATAAAAATGTTTGTTTAAAATAGAATATAAATAGACAGTTTTATGTGTTAAATAAGTAAAAAAATTTCTTTTTACAATTTTAAGGAAAAATATTTGATAATTTTAAAAAAATGTCCTCTGAAAAAAGTAATGTTAGTTTACTTTTTTTAAAATAAATATACTCTTTGAGTTACTATGAATGTAATGAACTACAATCTACGCTGTAAAATAAAAACTCCCACATATATATATCTAGGATAGCATCATTTATTTCACTTATGACATGCATGATCAACAAATTAGCTAACTCTTTGGTATTTATTATTGTTTAAGGTTTCAATGCATGAAATATAAAAGTGAAATTATTAACCTCATTTTTAATAATTGACTGAATTACTGACACATATAAAAAACAAAATTAATAATGAAATTACCTTTGAGGATGAGAGGAATTTCGTCTCTGCCTCAAAACATTTTCAGAAGATGCATCCATATTTCCTTCCCTAGATTGTGCAAATTCAGAAGATGCAGATACATTTGACAAAGTATGACTAGTACTTCGAATCTAGTTGAAACACAAAAAAGAAATTTACATGTTGAAGTGAAATTACATTAAAGCATAAACTACAGTGCTAAGTAATGTGAATCTACAGTGCACCTTATTTTTTAGCTGTGAAAATAAGGATATTTCTTTAAAATTCATATATAACATAAATGAAAAACCAAGATAAAAAAATATTATGAATCTTATAAATTATGGTAAATTCTAATTTTATTTAATATACATAAATCTTTTATTAATCTATTATATATAAATCTTTCCATCAACATTCTCAAATACTTCACCACATGAAAATTCATTGCTGTTTTTGGATATAGCTTGATTGTTGTAATGTTCATAAACAAAGTCATCTTTAGTTGCATCTATCAGATCAGAAATGCCTCACTTGAGAAAAGACTGGTTAACTAAGGAATCTGAGATTTAATTAGGCAAAATACTCTATCAGAGATCTGCATGGGCCTATTTTCATTCAAGGCACTCGGGCTAGGCTGGGCTTGATCTCCACTATTCTCAGGCCGGGTCCAGACCATACTTTTTTCTGAAGGCTTGGGCCAGGCCGGGCCTAGTCACTACTCTTTCTGGACCAGTCTGGGGCCTTACTTTTTTCCTGAAGGATTGGGTTGGGCATAACTTATTTTTTCCGAGCTGAGCCAGTACTGGTCTCATTCTGCCTACTCTTCATGGGCCAAAATTTTCAGTCGCAGTTTTGATCCAGCCCATATGAAAATCATTGTCTAGGCATGCCCTGGTCCATTCAAAGATCAGTAAAATTTGGCCTGGCCCAAAAATTTTTGCAATAAGTGCGTACATTTTTAAATTGCCATAATTCTACAATTAAACATTAAAATTTATTCTTTTTAAAGAATAGTAGATTTCTATGCTTATTAAAATATAGTAAAATGTGTGAAAAAGGACCTGGCCTATGACAGAATTCTGTCAAACTGAAAAATGTGTTGATCCATGTAAAATGAATATAATACGTAAGAAAAGAATATATAATACATTTACACCTGCTAAGAAGGGAACTTGTCTATAACGCATTTCTTTCTTTCCTATGCAATTCCGTCTTAGAGAATTTTACTGTGAAGTATTTTTCAGATTTTTAAATCTCCAATACATGGAATATGGATAAACAATATTAATGATAACTGAAACATTTACATACAACAGATAGAGATTCATTAAAAAAATAAATATTGCAACTGATGACACTTCTATAAAAATGAAGATTATAAACATGAAAAAAAAAAGCTAAGATAAGTATATAAGGTCAGAACTCCTTGTACAACCAAATCAATGTAAAAATAAATGTTTTGTAGAAATTCACTTAAACTGGATCAAGATTTTAACTTTTTTTCAGGCCGGCCTGAATTTTTAGCTGTTATACTGGGCCGGGCCAATAATTTTTTCCCGTGGGCTGGGTTGGGCTCAGGCCAAACTTTTAACTTTTAGGTGCACCACACACCAGAGAGACGTGTGACAATAATTGTCAGACAGGAGGGAAATTCTGCAGTTGAAACCGGTTTTTTCTTTGTTAACAGGGTGAAACTGTCACATGCATCATGCTTTTTTGTTACATGTCTCCCTGGTTTGTGGCGCGTCATGCCAACATTTCTTTTGTATGAGCCGTGCCAAATTTTTTTTCTATGGATTGGGCCAGACCCAGGCCTGGAAATTTCGGCTTGTGCAGACCTCTATATTCTATGCATCTTTAATCCACTATGCTACAGAAGAGAGTGAAAGTTATTTTAATATATATACCCAAATTCCTGATGTTAAGTTATGCATTTTAATGTGAGTAAATTGCTGCTTAAGGACTATAAAGTCCATTTACTCATCCATCAAGCAGTTGAAGTAATTCCTTCTGGCACAACAGCTACATCAGATATGTTTTATTGAAACCTAGTTTTAACAGAATCGGTTACAAGCCTCTTGAATCAGAATGATATAAAAATGAAATCAGAAGGAAACTCGTAGACAGACAGGCTATGAAAGGCAGGGTTGGCAAGTTTCTTCCAAAGTGGAAAAAACCAGCTGGGAGAAATAGGTTTCTTCCAAGTGGAAGAAATGGAAGAAACTGTTATTCTTTAAGAATTTACCATATAAATTTAACTTTGTAAGATACAATAAATGTCTTCTTATAACTTTACGTAAATTAATTCCATTAGGCCTATGCAAAAAAAAAAAAAAATTATATATACTAAATTAATAATTACATCTGTTTTTTAACCAAGATCACACACGACACCTGTCTAAACCTAAAGCTTTTCAACCAATGGCTAAATGAAGAAAAGAAATTTTATCCAAAACACAAAATCAATTAAATGTTATCCATTTCAATTTAACCAGCATATTTTTTAATTATTTAAACTTTTGAAACTAGTAGTAAATAGTACGGATCATTTACTGATGGTAGAATGAAACTTATTTAAATAAAAGACAGGGCTTTTAATTTACATCAATTTTATTAAGGTAAGTAATATACTATAATTACTGTATTGAAAAATTTCACTAAAATCCTCATTTTCCTTACTACAATGCAACATGGTATGATAAAGTTTTTTAGCAGTAGGATGCTGCAATCAATTTCTCAACTTAGAATGGATGAATGCAAAAGATGAAAAAATTTTTTTTTGGGTCCTGCAGAACTTCAAGAAAGTTTTTAAAGCATTTTGACATGCTCATAGATATTTTTTTATTTTTAGAAAATTAGTCTTTTAAAATCAGCATTGAGATATGCATGCTAGATGCTAATATAAATAATTACAAATCTGTTTATTTACTGTGCTGTGCAGTTTAAAAAGAATGCATTTTTATTTAAAAATAATGCATTTTTATATAAAAATAATGTATTTTTATATTAAAATAATGTATTATTATATGAAAAATAAAGAATTTGTAGGTAGTCCTTTTCTCTTTTTACATAAATAGCATAATTTAATAATAAAAAAAATCCCTCTACCTTTAAAGTTTCAAAATCCACCACCTATAAATGTCTGCTGAACTTGAAATTTGTTATTAAAAAATAACTTATTTTTCCAAAAATAATATTTTTAGTATTAATTAAAATTTCCAATTTATATTTCATATAATTATACTTTGAGTTTGATTCTTTTACATAGTTAATATACTTTAATTTTGAGCATCTGTTGGTTTCTTCCATTTCTTCCAGTTTTTTCCATTTCTTCTGGTTTTTTCCAGTTTCTTCCACTGTCCTGGAAGAAACCCAACCCTGATGAAAGGCAGCATGATTTCTAAGTAAAGCAGATAAGAAAAAGATAGAATTCATTTCCCCTCGTATGAAAGAGGGCAAGGATGAAAAAATCAGCTGCCTAATATATACCATAAGCATCTGATTTTAAAATTTTGTTGCTTATTGTTGATTGGAGGATGCACCTAATTAAATATCTTCGATTTTGGAAGAAAACAGGTGCATCTTAGGTTTCAGTAAGTATATCAACTTTTCTTTTACAAATTAAATTCATCTATCAAAATAAAATTATCTTTATCAACAGACAATTAGCATTGTTGGTCGACTTCAAATATGTACAAAATGGTATAAATAATGCACATGGTTTAATAAACTAATTCATATAAAAAAATATGACTCAAAATTTTAATAAAGTTGTGCTCACTTAATGTGACAATTGTTAAGCATGTTCTAAAAAAAAAAAAAAAAAAAAAAAAATTTCCTTGTCCAATAATGCAAAACTTTCTGACACATTTATGGGCTCATTTTTACACATAAAAGCATGATATTTGGAAGCATGATTACTGAAGTGATTTGTAATAAGCTTTTTCTTTATTTTTTGATATACACAATTTTTGTCTCAGGATAGCAATTTTTTCACTTTGCCATACCTGGAAATCTGACTCAAAATGCCAACTTTGGCAGCATTTTTTGATAGGTCATCTGCTTTTATTGAAAAAGAAAAAAACTTTTGATTATATAGTTTCTGAATAAGAGAACCTTCTAACAGGGGCGCGCCAGTGGTAACTAGCGCCTGTGTGCAGGACTTCAGTTGGCGCCCTATATCCCTCTCCGAAAATAAAACTTTATATTAAAAAAATATGAATATCTATAAATACATAGCTGCCATTCTTGTGGAGTTTTTCCCAGGTCAAATAAAGTTTTCTGAACCAGAAAATTTACTTAATAAAATGCATCTTATTTCTATAAGGTTCGTATTTTATTTCATTTATTAAATAAAATTTCTGGTTCCAAACATGTTTAAGCTTCTTGAAAAAAAAATGTAAGGTGGCAGCTATGTAAATAAAATTCGAAATATAACAAAGCCTGTGAAAATAGAACCTGTCTGTATCAAAATCCTGCATTAAACGGTAAAATTTCGTTATCCCAGAGAAAATAACAATAGATTTCATCTATACTAGTAAAAGAAAGTTGTTTCTCACTTATAATTTTAATATCTATATTAATAAAAGAGAGAAGATTTTCTTTACTCTGAATGTGTTGGCGATGGCTAAGAAAATCTACCACACATTAGAGGTCTGCACGGGTTGACATTTCCAGGCCCGGGCCCGGCCCGACTCAGAGAAAAAAAAATTCAGCCCGGCCCGATAAAAAAAGTTAAAAGTTCAGTCCGAGCCCAGCCCAGCCCGTAGAAAAAATTTTATTGGCCCGGCTCGGCCCGGCCGAAAAAAAGTTAAAATATTGGCCCGGCCCAAGTGAATTTCTACAAAACATTGATTTTTATGTCGATTTGGTTAAAAATTTGTCTCGTACGAGAGTTCAGGCAGAAATATTTATCTCAACTTTTCTTTTCATGTTTGTAATCTTCATTTTTATAGAAGTGCCGCAGGGTGCGATATTTATTTTTTTAATGAATCTCTATTTCTTGTATGTAAATGTTTCAGTTATCATTAATATTGTTAATCCATATTCCATGTATTGAAGTGTTAAAAATCTGAAAAATGCTATACAGTAAAATCTAAGACGGAATTGCATAGAAAAGAAAAAAAAAATGTGTTATAGACAAGTTCCCTTCTTAGCAAGTGTAAATTTATTCTATATTCTTTTCTTACGTAATATAGTATATTGATTTTGCATGGATCAACACGTTTTTCAGTTTAAAACAACATTCCGTTGTAGACAGGTTCTTTTTCATACGTCTTACTATATTTTAATTTAAATATATTTTAATAAGCGTAAAAATCTGCTATTCTTTAAGAAGAATGAATTTGAATGTTTAATTGTAGAATAATAGTGATTTAAAAATGTATACATTTTTTGAAAAAAATTTGTGCCAAGCCTAATTTTACTGACCTTTGAACGGACCAGGCCACGCCGAGACAATGATTTTCATACGGGCTGGGTCAAAAGGAGGAATGAAAATTTTGGGCCGTGAAGATTAAGAATGAAACCAGTACTGGCTCTGTGCAGAAAAAATAAGTTAGGTCCGGCCCGGCCCGAGACCGGCCAGGGCTTGGGCCACGGGCCGGCCCGTGCCGATCTCTACCACATATAGAGGCCTGAAAATTTGATAACGATGGACGATGTCAGGTCCAAATGCATATTAAGCTATTTTTTCTTTTTTTGATAATTAGCCTGAATTTTAATTAAAAAGAAAGAAAATTGCTTTTCCTTACCAATTCTAACGGTATCTTTAGTTACTATTTCAAAAATCCTTTTCATTTGGCCGTGATTTGCGTCAGTTTTTAAGTTTTCCCGTTTCTCTAAAGTTTCAAACTTAAAAAACAAACAAAAAAGAGAACACCTATTAACACATTCTCGGTATTTTTCCAGTTCTCACGACATCTCTGGTGTGAAAAAATATTAATAATTACTATGAAAAAAAAAATCCTGAAGTCATTTCAAGGATTCGCCAGAGATGTTTTTTCTCTCGTGCAAGTTTTCTCAAGCTATCATTTCCTGTTTAAGAGATATGTGCTTTGGATACCATTTCGCATTTAAAAAAAATGAGAGGATGGTGCGCATTTTATATTATTTATATTTTATCAAGAAATTTTGGTAAAATTGAAATTTTTATATACGTAAATTCCAGAAATTAAGTACAAATTTGGGGTTCGCTTGAAAAGTCAAACCAGAGTGGGGATGGCACCCCCGATGTACGCTGCCGGAGGTAGTTGGGCCCTCAACTTGAGGTTAGTTAGGGTGGAGTTTTATTTATAAGTGAAAAATTATTCAAATTCGAGGTTGTACCCTGTCGAACGTAGTGCTGCTGACAATATTTGGTTCGTTTGGAAAGATTTCCATTTAAAAATGTAAAATCAAACGAAACCAAACAGTGCGTTGAATGTCCGGCGAAGACGTTTTCCCCTCCCCCACCCCCATCTCGAGGTTCATTTGGAAAAAATATAAAATCATTCAACATTTGATTTTAAGCATATTTAAGGTTATTATCATTGGTCCAGGCAATGCCATGCGGTCGGTTAGTAGGGCATAAAGTGCACCGGAATTTAAAACTCTTTTTTCATGAATCTATATTTTTCCGTTCATATTACAGTCATGTTCTTTTACGATTCTAGTCTCTGTAACGTCTAAGATTATATCGCACCCTTGCTTCAAAAGTGTCACAACTCAAAAATTGGGTTTTTTGAGTTATGGCTACCATTCTACTTCGTTTTTATGCTCGACCCATCACCTAAAGTACCAAATAGTACACTGAAAATCCAGCCACCAGGTAGCAGTTGTGTTTACAAGATGGCCATTGACACTTTCACAGCTCGGAAATAGTTTTTCGCATTTTTTAAAAAACGAATTTTTTTGAGTTATGCCACTTTTGAAGCAAGGGTGCGATATGTTATGCTAATAAGTGTTTATATTTCAATACTTTCAATTTTATGTTCTGAATTGAAATGAACAAATCTTACAATCATGACAGTTATTTATCCAGTATGTGATGATTAAACACGAGCATACACAGGGGGTGCAGGGAAAGACCGGCCTCGCAATCTTTTAAAAAGTAAGAATTTTTCTGGACATTTATGGCCAAATTTAGTCTATTTTCACCATCTGTTTCCGCTATGATCGTAGATACAGAGTACAAGATAGTATAGATAAAAAATATTTGTTCTGTACTGAGGTCTATGGTCGTAAAAAACACACAATTTTTGTCCACTACATAATAGATTCTACACAAGTGATTATATGTAGAAGCGGTGAAAAAAGATATTGCTTCGGCCGCCTAAAGTAGAATTTGAGCACGAAAATCGTAGTGTTAAACCTCAACAGGGAATGCTAAAATCTTCACAAACGGTTGATGCTTCATTTTTACCAGTTAAAATTTGACCTATAGCTGACGCCGATCTCTCCAATCTAAAATCTCTAGATTGAACAGCATACTCATGAATTATACTGGTGTTACATTGTTTCTCTATTAGTGCTGTCCACCGCGTCTCCTGCGGGCACCATGGTGGCACCCTTTGAAGGTTTTCTTGGCCCTCATTCGAATGTTTCCTCTTACTAGCTATTTTTAAAATTAACAAGAAAGAAAAAAATCATGCGGCAAGCACAGATTATGAAACAATTTCCAACACATTCAGAATAATGTAACAAAACTTATCCGTTTAATAAGTTTAAATAGGATGTCTAAGAGAACCATACATACCACAGTTGAAAATTCACCTACAGCAATTTCTGCTAATAAGGGGAATGGTACGTGAATTCTTTTGTGCAGTCGTATATACAAAGTATACAATGCATACACAACGAGTATCATGCAAAAAATAGTAAAATTTAAAACCGCATACCGAAATTGAAAATGCATTTCCAGCAATTATTGCTCAAAGACATACTAATCATCTTGTAGTGAAATTCAGGAATTTATATCAATTTCAATTCATTTGAAATAGCGTAATGTCATTAAAATGTACTGTAAACGATTTTTTCCCATTGACCATAATCTAACAGAATTCTTTTGAGTGTCCCTGTAAATGAACTACTAAGGCTACACACTTCATATTCAATACAGAATATGCCTTTATAAACATCATTAACATATATCAATTGCATTAAAATCCGAATATATTTACGTGAGTTAGAGGATGGACGGACAGACAAACCAAATTCATAAACACTATTCAACGATGTTGGAAATTGTTGAAAATCTATTTTAAAGGATGATTTCTTTAAAATCAATAATATCTGAATGGAGTTCTTTTCATTGTTACCAGTTACTGTTATTGAGTGTTAATTATTTAATGTTATTAATTTATTATTCAGTGATTAAGGTTTGTGGCCCCTTCACCTACAAAATTTTGAGATAGGTTGTCCGGCTGAAAATCTAATTTTAAATTTACTATGATTTATATTATTTCTGTAAATTATTTTTACACATAGTTTCTGAGTCTTAGGGGTTTTATGGATATCACCGTGAGATGTATGTGCATCATAAAGACTCTGGTGACTTGTGACGGATAAGTCGACTACTATTCATGGCCTGATTACCGCAAGGGAAAATTTTACACATATTTCCGAATAGTAATTTTCATCTTATTTATGACAAAAATTTTACAGTAAGACGACGATTTCTATTTTTAAATAAAAAAATGTTGGAATTTAGCCTCTGTGGTAATAAAACTGTACTACGCTCTACCACTACTTACAATGAAACAATAGTGATGTATGTTTTCAGCCATGTTAATTATGGCGCCTTTCATTGTTTGCAACTACATGAGGTACGCCTATGTTTATTGAAAGGTTGGACAGGTCTGCGTTAAAATCACTTATTAGCAGACTCAGAAGTAGAGTAAAACGAAATAAATAAATAATAATAATAAAAATTAAATAATTATAAGTAAGTTTGTCTCACTAAATCTACAAAACATAATTCAGATGTCAAGAAAATGTAATACATTTTAGTATAATTAAATTAAGATTTTTTTTTCTTTTAAGTATTTGATCCTCAACTGAAATCTTTGGCACCTTTACTACTCCGGCGCCTGTGTGCACCGCACACTTTGCACACTGGGTCGGCACGCCCCTGCCTTCTAATTTCATAAGTTTGCGAGCAAATAAGAATTCAGAAACATGTAAAAAAGTAACTTGTTTGGATTTGAGAGCAAACCACAAAATTTGCATTACACACAGTCTAACGGACAGACATTTTTCGAAAATAGTCAAATCATCTTCAGGACATCACAAAACCCATAAATACAAAAAAAAAGGGAACTCAAAAATTTTCAAGATTTGAAAGCTTTTTTCTTGTATATAAAGAGAAAAGTAAATAAACAATAAATCTATTTCAAGACTATTAATTACAATTTTTATATGTCTGAATTATATGTTATTAATCTACGCTTTAACAGTGCAAAATTTTTAAATAATTATTAAACATCTTTGTTTTTTTTTCATGATAAAGTAAGTAACAAAAGAAAAATCCTGGAGAAAGTAACATGAGAGACAAACATAAATTTTGAAAGTGAGATGTTAAAAAGCACATTGCTGGTTAGCATGTCTAAAATGTTATTTATTAATTTAGTAAATATCTAAAATGAAATTTTCTAATTACGGCCAAACTCGTTTATACAAACACAGTTAAAATGAGGACTTTTATAATTCCATTGCTTCTCATATTAACAAAGTTCAACTGTAATTACTTATATATTTGGTAAAATAATATATATGCTTAAGTCTTCATTGGTGTAAAGAATAACTGATTGACCCACCTGCATTAATCTCACATTAGCAAGTCAACTTATTTAAATCTATAGCAAGAGACATACAAGGTAGCCATAATTAAACTGACAGTACTCAGCGTGTTCTGTAGCACAATCTAATTGCAAGAATGGAGCCCAATTTTGTAGGATGATTAAATAAGACAGGATACGAAGGATTCAGTGGATCAGTTCTAAAAATCGCTGCTATGTGGATATATGACGCTGTTTTTTTCACGGAATCCTTCATCCCTGTCTTGTTTAACCATCATACAAACTTTAACTCCTTTCTTGCAATTAGATTGTGCTAGAAAACACACTGAGTGCTGCCAGTTTAATTATGGCCACCTTGTTCATTACACAGACAAACAAAAGAAACTTATAAAATCAACATATCAACAATAAAATTAACAGATGATTAGCTATTAAAACTTTTTTCTATATAACCTTTTCACACAAAAACAACTCAGTGTTGGAAAGCTAAATGCAATTTATGTAAATAATAAATGTCTTGTGTGTTACATTTACCTGGTCAGGTGATACAGAATATTCTCTTGCATTCCAAACTAAGTGAAAAATGTGTACACACGATTCCAGATCTTCCTGCATAACAATAATAACAATTTCAACTAAAAAAATTTATTAAAGTAAAACATAAACATTTAACAGCAACAGAATAATATTTTTTATTTCAAGAAAATTAGGGATCCTGAACCAAACATCGGAAAACAAAATTGTTTTTTTTAATTCATGATTACAAAACTGACAAACAAATACAAAAAAAAAAAAAAAAAAAAAAATCCTTTTATTAATATGATAAGTTTACAAAGAATCTTAAATATACATATTATCAATTTTTAGTAATTAAATTTCAATTGTTGATCTGATAATTTCATTTTGGTTAAAAATAAGGCCAGCCTGCCAGCTGGATTATAGCCCTAACTATGGGAGTGAGATTTTTAAAAAAAGTCTTTCCAGTGTTTTAAAGGAAGTATTGGGGTGGATTCCAACATTCTGTTTCAGGAAGACTGGTAAATAAAAATGCTATAGTAGTGAGATTCAGAAATTTACATAAAATCTTAACTTCAGAATCACATTTTTTATTTCAAATCAATAGATAACTCTTTAAATTTTATATCTTAAACTCTAAAGATGCTTTTAATTTTTTTTTTTTTTTTTGGCTCAAGGACACAAAACTTTCTAACTCATCACTGATCACTTTTACATGCAAAAACAAGAGATTTGTGGCAGGCACGACTATTCAAGGGATTTGGGATCAAATAGCACTTTTTATTGTTCAATAAATGTATTAGAGCTTGAGTTATACCCAAATGAAGTCTTTTCCTGGGCTGTTGCATCCTAAAAATCAGTTTCATATGTCTATCTAAGTAGTATTTTCTGAAATGCCCATTATTTTACTAAAAAAATGGAAACAGTATTCAATTTCTTAATTTCTGAATAAGAACACATGGAAATCTGAGATTCTCAAGAATAAAAATGACTTTGTGAATGTGCCAGAAAGTCAACACAAACTTTCAAAAATTTAATTCCGCTAGATAAAGCATAAGATGTATGAGAATTTACTTTCAGCAATTACCACCTTAAGAAGGTAATGTGAATCTTCTTGCGCAGTCCTGTATATGACCAACAGATTTTTATACATACCACATATTTAGGTAAAACTTAATTCAGCTAGGAAACACATAACACAACGAAATTAAAAATACACTTCTAGCAAGTACCATCCATAGATAGCAATACATCCAGTTTTTCACATAGCCTTGTATATGAATTTTTATTTATGTTCTACAAACATATTTTAGTATACTAAATATAGTTAAGCAAAAAAAAAGTTATTAAACAGCACTTCTAAGCAATTCACACCCATAGACAGCAATGCCTACAAATTCTTTCGTGCATCCCTGTATTATGAGCTATAGAGTTTTCACACTATGTAACATACTAAAATCTGGTTAAGTTTAATAATGACCACCTGAAAATGCACCTCCAGTGCTAATCACTTAACTGAATTATTTTGTGGGTGTGATCTTGCAAATGAACAAATAAATTGCATGCATTCCATATTCTAAAGCAAACATTTTGTAGTGCACCATCCATTTTGTTAAAATTGAAATAGAGTAACAATTTTAAAATACACTATTCTTCTTATTGCATCTTAATAATGCATATCAATTTCATTATGTTTGAAATAATATAACTTCATTAAAACACACTGCAAAGGAATCCCCCGCCCCAAAGACAATAATGTAACAGAATTTTGATATTTTTATGTTGGCTAAGAGCAGATGATAAATAGTCAAATATTGTTGCTATTATCATCATTTGTACTATATTCATTTCATTTAAAATATAAACCTCATGCTAATTTTATTTAGAATAAATTAATTTTTATTTAAAATACGCATATTACATACATTTAAAATAAATAAATTGTACACATTTACAAACGTTTCACTAATATAATTTAAAATCTATATATATATTACGCTATCATACATGGCACAGAAATCGCGATTATTTGTTAATTGTTTAATGGCAATGCCAAATGAAATGCATCTCATTGGTTATTGTGTAAAAGTCCTTTGGCAGGATTTAGGCCGAGGTAAATCAGGTTTATTTACGTTTTGCTCTTTCCCTGCAATTATGGAGATTCAAAATATCATTAGAAATGCACATAAAAGATCTCGGCGAATGCTTGAAAGTGAAGAAGAAGCCGAATTAAGAAGAGAAAATCGAAATAGATTGGATTGAGAACACCGTCAAGCACAGAGCATAAGCGATCGCCAAAATAGGGTTAATACCCGTTTTATAAAATGCATCACATTAGCATTTCACAAATCTTAATTTGCCATATATCAAGCCTCAATCTTATACCAATATGCTATTTAAGTTCAACAGTAAGAACTTCCCTGACCTTTTCATTCTTTAAAAGTAAGTGTAATAATTTTCCCTGACTGTTTAATTTTTTAAACGTAACTGTTATACTTTTGAAATTTTAGTTCTTATTTATTTTTTTTACAAGTTTTTAGTATAAATAAAGGCACAGATGTCATATACACACCATGTTGGCACAATTTTTTTCTGATGCCAATGTCATATACGCACCAGGGTACTTAACTGCCGCCAAAGTGTCGTTATTTTGCTTGATATGGTAACTCGGACATTGTAGTTTATTTATTAATAAATTGTTTATTTACTTTTATTTTCTTTTTTTAAATTATATAAATTGTTTTGTTCTATAGTTATTAAAGAAACTTTTTTTATTTATAGTTATTTCCTTTTAAATGTATCCTATTTTTTAAACGTAACTGTTATACTTTTGAAATTTTAGCTCTTTTTAAATTTTTTTACAAGTTTTTAGTATAAATAAAGGCACAGATTTCATATATGTACCAAGGTGGTGCGATTTTTTTTCTGACGCCAATTTCATATACGCACCAGGGTACTTAACTGGCGCCAAAGTGTCGTCATTTTGCTTGATATGGTAACCTGGACATTGTTGTTTATTTATTAATAAATTGTTTATTTGCTTTTATTTTTAAAATTATATAAATTGTTTTGTTCTATAGTTATTAATGAAACTTTTTTTTATTTATAGTTATTCCCTTTTTAAAAATATATATGTAACTGGTATTCAAAAACGAGGTTTTCGCTAAATTGGCATCAGAAAAAAATTGCATCAACATAGTGCATATAATAAATATTATTCAGTCTTTTTTTATGAAGTCCACTCCAGTGTTATATTTTTCAATGACAGTCTGCCCGGGCAACGGCAGGCGGGTCAGCTAGTAAGTAATAATAATAATAATTCCACAAACCAGACCATTGTATTTTAAAATCAAAGCATTGTCTCTAATTACCAGACATAAAAAATAAAATATAGGTGAAAAAAAAAAAAAGCTATTGGCGAGATTTGTGCAAGGCTAACATAAAAGTACAGGATTTTTTTTTTGTGTGTCTCTGTAAACGACATATAAATGCTAACCACTCCATTTTTAATAGGGGATGTTCTATAGTAAACCTCAATAATATATATAAAGATCAAGCCCAGCCCTGGGAAGAGTTATGGCAAAATCAAGCAATTAAAACAACAAGGACAAGTATATTTATATGAATTAGAGCTTACACAGAGAAATGGCCAGACAAACCAAAGCCAAAAACATATTTCAAATATGTTGATAAGTGTTAGAAATAGAAAAGGAAAAAACAGTTACTTTCTGTCAGTAGGGTTCCACCTTCCACCGCTCCATAGTAGCTTAGTAATATGTTCCTGTAACCTATTAATTTTGTAACATATAACTAGAACTTATTGTTGCACTTTTTATTTATTCTACAACTAGATGACTCGCCCGGCATTGTTTGGGCCTGTCAATTTTTCCAAACAAACAGCGAATGATTAAAACCTCGATTCAAAAAAAAAAAAAAAAGAATCTTTCAAAATGAACCTGTGGGATTGGTCCCTTTGCCTTTGGCAGCATACACAGTTTGTGCTGCACAGTGTGTTTCAAACAAACCTCTTTCCGAATGAACCTCCAGCATGGTTCTCCCCACCTATGGTGCAGTATAGCAGACGTACTGTGCACATGCGGGCCCGTAGCTAGGTGGGGGCCAGGTCGGGCAACGCCCGACCTGAAGAAATATTTGCCCGACCTAGCACAATTGACTGGACACTCTGATTGACACATTAAATTTCTAAACTTTTCTTTGCCTCAGTAAAAAAAAAACTTTTTTTAGAATAGACCGTAACTTCACTAACAGACATCCTTCCCTAAAACTTCACAAATCAAACAAAAAATTCATTTGTGAAAACATTTTTTTTGCTTTCATTCCGAGAGCTGTAGGACATTTTTCGTTCTGTTGCTTTGTAGAAATTTATCTTACTGCCTCCCAAAGTGTCAAACTACAGACTTTAGAGAATAATCGTATTTAAAGATTACCCTCTTAACTCCTTTCCTCAAACCGATTAACTGATGTGCGCGAAAATAGTTTTCTTTGTACAACTGCCGTACATGAAATTTATTGTAATCAGGTACGGGACACCAAAGGCATGGATTTTCAGGTGCAGTTGGCTACCTATTTTATGGCTTGACAGGAAGGATAGGTTGCACAAAATATGCAACTATCATGTGTTACAATCATGTGGTTTTGTGATTGTTAAGTTCACTACCTTGCTTTTGGGGCTTTTCAACAAAAGTGAAAAATGTTCTTTAAAAGCTTTCTTGACATTGTTGTAAATTATAAAAGTTTGTAAAATCAGTGTCACACAGAATCGCAATATCTAGAACGTGCTTTTCAGAGAAAAGAGGTTTTATAATTACATTGTTAATGTCATCTATGACTATTTGAATTTAATATTTTTTATTTGAATATTTTATTTTAATTAAATTATATAGATGTAATTTAGAAATGAGAATATTACAGAAATTAATTTTATTCTTTTTATAAGTACAAAAAGTGTTTGTTTCTTCTGGTGCTTCCCCGCACCTACGTTATTTATTCTACTTTTTACTTGTTTTGTTACTTTCTTCCTACAAATATCCAAATCAGTCACATAGTTTCTGTATGAAAAAGTGGAAATAAATGTAAGATTGTGAAATGGAAATATAAATTGAAAAATTAATAAAAATACTAAACGAGCATTAATATTTTAAAGCTATGAAATACTCATTAAGTGCATTCGTAATTATATAAATACGGTAGCACCTATAGTCTTTGTTCGGTCCGTCCGTCCGCATATAACATAGCAAAAACTATCCAACCGAATGGTCTGAAATTTTAAATATATAATTGTTGCAAAATTTTGTCGCGTCATTTCAAATTTTATGAAAATCGGATGCATAGTTTAATTACAGGGATAGTCAAAAGTTTTCCGTTACATAACGGCCAATGGGAAAAAATTATTTCAAGTGCATTTTAATGATGTTACAGCCTTTCGAAAAGAATGAAATTGATATGCACTTATTAAGTATAGTAAAATATATGTTCAGTACAATATGTGCTTAAAAAAATATTTACAAAACTAGTTATAGTACGAACGTACCTTATTTGCCTCGTTTGACGTTCAATTTCCGACTTGTTTATATTTAGAATTTCCTTAAATTTATAGTTACAATTTACAAAAAATAATCACTTAATGCTGTTTGTAGAAAATATTTTTATTCGCTCGGCTTTGCGAGACTTTATAATGTGTTCGCGGACTTATTTTTAAATGTAAAAGCATGACATTCGCAGACAAAATTATTCAAGTAATTTAGAATCGAATATCATTCTTCATTTTTTGACAAATGCGTTGAATCTTGAGCATTAAACGATTATGTCTCAGATTAAAGGTCTGCGCAGGGCTGAATTTCCAGGCCTGGCCCGAACGAAAGCTATCTTGGCCCGGCCCGTGGAAATATCAATTAAATCCGGCTCGACTCAATTTCTACAAAAAAATTCAGTTTTTTCTTAACATACAGTTATAAGATTCTTTTAAAGAATGCTGCATACGTATTTATGGGATAATTTTACAGTATATTTTTAAATTACGATGTTTTTGCAAGGCAGAAAATACACAATAGCAACATTAATGATTACTCAGAGTCCTGGACATTTCAACATTCAAATAAAGGTGCATTAAAAAATTAATGTAGTTTAGAATAATAGAAAAAAGGAGGTTTAAAAACCTGATAAGTTTTGAAGCTGTATAATAAAAAATAGGTTTGTGAAAACATTTCTGTGTCCTTTATTAAGGCTTTTCTCAAATCCAAAGGATCTACTTTCTGTCACATTTCTGAATTCATTTCTATTCGGAAACACGTAAGACTAGCAAGTGTTCTTATTCAGAAACTATGTAATCAAATGACATTATACATTTTTTGATAACGGCAATATGTCATTGGGAAAATATTGTCAAAGTTAGCGTTTGATTCAAATTTCCAGAAGCGACAGCACGACAGGAGAAAAACTTACAGTCACGTGGCAAGAATCTCTTATATCTCGATAAGTAATTTATGCAAAAATGGAAAACGCTATTTGATTCCAAATCCCTTCAATAGTCATGCCTGTCAATTTCATGCCTTTACAGCTAAAAATTAGTCAGAAACTTTCGCATTGTTGAGCAGTGAATTTGAGAACCACCTTAAGTTATATTTCCAAAGATTCTGTTAACAGAAGTTCATTATCTCTATTAATATTTTTACAAAACATATTGCCTGCCCTACAATACACCTCCTCCCCAAAGCAGAATACTTTGCAATGTTCTGCAACGGAATTTCAGATGATCAAAAATGTTCTGCAAGCGCAATGGGGGAAAATGGGGGGGGGGGGATGTTTATATACATATGTAAGGATGTAATTTATCTTTTATGAAAATGCTAACGATGTGTTTCGTAAAACACTGTCAAACAAAAGAAACATATTCTGGAGGCAAGATTTATTTCTAAAACCATGGCATTGACACAGAAGTTACTGACTTTGGAAGTGAGATATTTAGACATATTACTTTTATGAAAAAAATGTCTTTGGAAATTTGGTCCATACATAGTTATCAGGCCAGCTTTTACAAGTTTCCTAACAGATTTTTGTCCAGATGGAGGTCCATTCGTATAAATAAAAATACGTTTGTCTGTCATACCAATGGTCGTTTCGTTCCCATCAGCTGTATTGGGCCTTTTAGAAAATTTTTTATCGATTGTAGACCCCCATGATTCGCATATAGCTTCAGATACTGAAATACACAAAATTTTAGTTAGAAAACTGGTTAATTTCGGGATCTCTGATTTTAAAGTATTCACAGCATATTTTAACATGGTCTTATTTTGAAAATATGTTTCACTCTCCTGGCACTCCTTTGTCAGTTTTATAAACCCAATCAAGAAATACAGTGTATTCAAAATATAGCTCCTTCCCTTCCTCTTTGGAGGGAGGAACACAAGGGAGTACATTCAGAATTTCTAAAAAATTGGAATGATCCAAGATTTTGTTTGTCACATCTGAACGTGGAAAAATCAGATATTCAAAATTGAATAAATATTTTGTTGCTTTGATGATCTCATCAAGTTCTGTGCTTTGTCCAAAATAGACACAGTATTGATGCAGTGTATCAATATATTGCACTATAACTTTGATGTCACTGATAAAATACGATATACTAGAATTATCAGTAGTAGACCTTAACATTTTGCTACTTATTGGAAGGTCTGGCAGAGGTACTCCTTGGAAAGTACTTTCTTCTGAAAACATGTGCCATGAAAGTATTGTATTTTTGAAAAAACATTTTGGCAATGATCTGACAGTATCAATAAATTGTTGCACAATCTCACAATTATGAAGGCTTGTCAGATGGGATTTGATGTTTAGCAAATAACAGTTTAGATTTGTAATTAAATCTGTATACTCCCAAGAGTTTTTTTTAACCACTGGCCAGTAACAAAGTTATGTACGCTCCATACAAAATTGTGTTTTTTCTAACTATCAACATTGTAATTTACTAATATATATTACTTACTATAGGTCAAAACTGGGAAATTTCATTAGCGGCCACTGACCGGTAGGACTAGTTTTTCAAATGGCCACTTTCTTTAAACTAGTGGCCACTTTTTAATTTAAAAATTCTAAACTGTAAAGTTTCTATAAGTATTAATCTAAAACTGAATAGCCCAAATAAATATGTTAATATAAATATATTGGAACCAAAAAAAAGTAGAATCATTGATGAAATGCAAGAAAATTTTATTCTCCCCTTGTAAAAAAAAGTGGCCGCTGATAGACAATTTTGCACTAGCCACTTTTTCTCATTTACTGGCCCTGTGACCGGTGGCTAGTGCTAATTTTGACCTTTATTACTTACCATTCGATATGATTACACTCAACTGAAAAATTTTATTTTTACTATTAATTGCAATGAAATAAATTCACAGGAAATTTTCAGAAAGGTTACAGCAGAGGGGACCCACCCCCCCCCCCCGGCACTCACTAATAAGCATTTTTCTGCACCCATTTAATGAATTTCGCGATCTTTTGACGAAATTCACGTTTTTTCGTGACCTTTTACAAAATCTGCGTTTTTTCACGATCTTTTGACGAAATCTGCGTTTTTTCCGCGATCTTTTCACAAAATTGCGTTTTTTTTGTAATTTTTTAACAAAATTTGTGGGGGTTTTTCGCCATTCTCTGAAAATATTTGCATTTTTTTCAAGATTTTTTGACGAAATTTGCGTTTTTAGGCGATTTTTTTACGAAATTTGTTTTTTCCGCAATCTTTTCGTGAAATTTGCGTTTTTTCACGATCTTTTGACGAAATTTGTGTTTTTTCCGCGATTTTGTCACGAAAGATGCGTTTTTTCCGCGATCTTTTGACGAAATTTGCGTTTTTTCCGCGATCTTTTCACGGAATTTTGAGTTTTATACGCGATCTTTTCACGAAATTTGCGTTTTATCCGCGATCTTTTCACGGAATTTTGAGTTTTATACGCGATCTTTTCACGAAATTTGCGTTTTTCCGCGATTTTTTCACAAATTTTGCGTTTTTTCCGCGATTTTTTCACAAATTTTGCATTTTTTTCTGCGATCTTTTCACGAATTTTGTGTTTTATACGCGATCTTTTCACGAAATTTGCGTTTTTTTCACGATCTTCTCTCCAAATTTGTGTTTTTCCACGACCTTTTGTCGAATTTTGCGTTTTTTTTCTGTGATTTTGTCACGAAAGTTGCGTTTACTCTGCGATCTTTTCACGAATTTTGCGTTTTTTCCGCTATCTTTTCACGAAATATGCGTTTTTCAGCGATCTTTTCACGAAATTTGCGTTTTATCCGCGATCTTTTCACGGAATTTGAGTTTTCCGCGATACTTTGAAGAATTTTGTGATTCTTTTTCGCAATTCTTTGTCGAAAGTTGCGTTTACTCCGCGATCTTTTCACGAAATTTGTGTTTTTTCCGCGATGTTTTGACATAATTTGCATTTTTTAAGTGGCCCTTGGGCGAAATTCACGTTTTTTTGCGATTCCCAGCTTTTAAGCTTTAGTGAAAAACTTTCCCAGCTTCGTCCTTTGACCATGCGTGGAAGAAAACTTCCGTTCGGAAAGAAATCACTAGTTATTCAGAAAGTAGGTGATGAAATAGGAGGGAGGGAGAAAAATTGATTGCCGTGCGACATTCTTATTTCTTCCTAAATAGATTCGAACACAACGAAAGTAGTACCCCCCCCCCCCCCCGAATTCTTTTTGCTTTCACATCAATATGCACTTCTTTTTCTTTTTTTTTTTTACAAAAAAAAAGTAACATTTGTCTTGAAATGTTCTGCAGCACATCTCATTGTTCTGCGACGTACGCCGCACTTTTAAGCATATTCTGCTTTGGGGCACCTCCTGAGAACAATTAAGTCCAGTTCCGGTCAGGCTCGACTATAAAAAAAAAAAAAAAAAAAAAAAAAAAAGCAAGCCTGATCAAGGACTGGCACGAGTCTGCTGAAAAAAATTAAGCCCGGGCTCAGACGCCATGTAACTGTCCGATGTCGATCTCTATGCTGGGGGCATGTTACCTTTCTGTACTGATGTTGTCAAACTGGCATCGACACGTGAAGCACATTTATACTTATTTTCGCGAAAGTCATATTAATTGAAAATGCTTCATACTTTATCGGCTTCGTCTAAATTTTTACATTGGACTATTAGACCCGCTTAATATTTTTTAGCGACCCAGCCCGGCAAACAGGCCCGTTCAATTTTTTTGCGAGCCACGCCCGTTTATTTCGCTTATCGGCTCGGCGTGTTGAAAAAAATTGTCCTATTCTGCCGGCCTATCCCTTTTGAATTTTCGCCATTTTGCCGGGCCCGCGAAGACCTCTATCTCAGATGATCTTTCCCGGCCTCAAAAATAGATTTTTAACAGATATTTTTCACTTTTTTCTGAAATATAATTTGTCTTTATAGAAAACAGAAAACGCGTGGGGTCAGAATAAAAGTAATTGCAACTTTATGGCATTTAAGCATAAAAATGATTCTGTGATTGGGTTAGAGAATAGAGAGTTTGAATGGAGGCCATAACAGTGAATTATATTGACCTATATTTTCTTGGTGGTTTTTATTTGTGTGATACTTGCTGACCAGCCCGGTGTCGCCTGTGATGTGATGATATTAACTTTAAATTTGTATTAGTTTATATTTTTAATCTGATTTTTTTTTTTAATTTATACTACTTTGAAACACAAATATTTCCAAACGAACCTCGTATCGGGGGCCCAGTAATAGTTATACCAAATACGACATTTTAAAGTAAAATTAAAATGTGTGCTCTTTAAAGGGTATTGTACACTGTCAAAAAAATTTGTCTTTATACATTAAATTATCCGTCATGTTTAAACAAATAATTTCCGCGCTCCTAGAAAACATGCTTTTTCCATTAATTCTTCCCAGAAGTCTGAAAAAGAGGGAAAATTCCGTTTATTCCTTTCACGCATGCGTATTGGCGGTATTAATACCAAAGTTCAAATTTATTTTTAAAATAAAAAATCGAAAATTCAATACATTAAAATATCTAATTTATTTTAAAACAAACGAAAATAATACTTTTGAATTTAATAAAGCAGCAATTTTCTCATTCATTTAAACTTATTCGCAATTTATTTTTTAGAGTATAAAAAATATATTCGCATGTAAAATATTTTCTAAAAGAACACGTTAAAAACGGTTACAGTTAAGACGAATCGATAGAGACCTCATTCATTAAAATACACCCAGCCGTTGGATGTTCAGAGGGTATAAAGAAATACACATACCCAGGTACGCATCAAATACATAACCCTTCTTGGCAGTCGGATAAAAATAGTTTATGGATAGACAGCGAGATGAAAGAATACCATTTTTCGACTACATTGGAAAGCGCTATAAATTTATACTGAATATATATACTTAAAAGATCGTTAAAAGACTAAAAAAATGGAAATTTTTTTTGCCCCTCTTGGAAAAACATCTGCCCGACCTGGAAGCATCGTGTAGCTACGGGCATGTGCACACGGCAGAAAATCTGAAGAGAATCACAAGCTGAATTAAAAGAAACAAATTCAATTGAAATCAGGCTGATAAAACCCAAGATAAGAATTTCCCCTGGTGATGGAAGGTGGGACTAAAAACTGTAAGACAATCGAAAACCAAGCTGAATGAACCAAACCCTATTGTAATCAGGCCCATAGAACCCGAAATAAGTATGGACCTCCTGGTGGTGGAATTGCAAAGTAGGTATGTATACAAAATTGGAGCAGCAACTGATATAAATTAAACTTCATCAAAATTTTGTATAATACGAAATTAGATTAAATTTGATCTGGGGCAAGATAGTAGATTGGCAACCTCCGCCTCATCATACATTTTTTCTTTTTTTGACTTAATAGCGCAATATACTGTAAGGATTCTCAAGTAGAAAAAAATTACCCACAAACTTAAAAGTAACTCAAATAAGCAAGAAAAACATAATTTAGCAAACTTAGGTTAGGATATGTGCAGGTATTGTCTGTGTAGTGAGCAGGGTTGCTGGCTTTTTTTGGTTTTAACCACTTAAAAAAAGCTGGGTTTTATTTTTTAAAGTTGGTTTACAGCTAATTCGTTTTAAATTTGGATCAATTAATTTTTAATCCTTATAAATATTTTCTACTAAAACAATTATAAATTTCTATTAAATTTTGTCAAATAAATAAGCCTTTATAACTGCTAGAAGGCAACTGTGAAGGCATTATGTTTGAAAAAAATATATATATATATAAATATTGAAAAGGATATAGGTTAGACTCCAAACTGGTATTTTGAAATTCTGTATTACATAGCTCCACATATAGACATTTTAAAGATTATATTTAATTAAACAATGACAAAATGTAGCACATCAAAATGGAAACATTCTTATGTGTCTATATGGAGAGATTAAGTTAATAAATGTTAAAAGAAAATTAGAAAGGATATAATATTTGAGGAGAGTTTGGTATGTACGTGTATAAAAAATAGAGCATTTAAACAGGAAAAAAAAAAATCTCTAAATAAAATTTTGAAAATCTTGTTGCTAAGCATATTCATGCATATGCTATTCATAATGTTTCACTATTCTGTATTCACTAATTTCTCATTATTAAATAGTGAGAAATAGTGTTTTTATTACATGACTATGTATAATTTTAAATGTTTACTAGAAATAAAATAAGACTTGTATATTAATAGCTCTTAAAATTAATTAAGTAACAAAACAAGTAACTAAGTAACCTTTGTCTTCTTCCATTTTATAAAACAGAAAAAAATGGGGAGGGGGGGGGGGGGTGGAGTTAAAAGACAGTGTAGTAAACCAGATAAAGCAGTTGGTATGGCCCTTTTAAAATTTAGCTGACATATTTACAATTCTGACTACAAATCACTAGCAAAAACATCTAAGTTTTATTCCAGTATTAATGTCTTCATTATTTAGAAATGGAGTTACTTATTAAACTCTAGATCAATTAAATGTCATTAAAACTAATTAAAAACACTTTAAAATGTGTAGTTTATAATTACAATGCTTCACTTTATAAAAGCCAATTATGGCCAAAAACAAAGCCGGTTAAAACCAATAAAAGCCACCGGCATGGCTTTTTTTAATTTTAGCCGGTAAAGGTTAAAATTCCCGGTCGCCACCGGCCACAGGGCGACTAAATGTAAAAAATTGGCGACTTTATGATGTGCATCTGATCGCCAAAGTGGCGATCTTTATTTTTCATGTAATAGTACATGTCAGAAATGCCACTTTTCCGTTTTTTTTATTTTTTTTAATCGATCAGCGATTTTCGCGGAATCGTAAAGGAAAAAGAAAATCGCGTTGATGTTCACATTGAAGGCATTTGGTTCCGAAAATTAAAAAAAATCGGCATAAAAATATCGCGAATTTCGGCAAATGGTCGCCGAAAGATATCAATTTCGTCAATCGTTCGCAAAAAAATTGTCAAAGAATCACGGGAAAAACGAGAATTTCATAAGAATCTCGAAAAAAGACGCGATTTCTGTCAAAGAATCGCGGAAAAAACGCAAATTTCGTGAAAGGAATGCGTAAAAATCGCAAATTTCATCAAAATATCGCAAAACCCCGCAATTTTCGTCAAAAGATCGCGAAAACCCCTTAAATTTCGCCAACAGATAGGGGAAAAACCGCAAATTTCGTCAAAAGATCGCGAATAAACGGTAAATTTCGTCAAAAAATCGTAAAAAGACCATAAATTTCGTCAAAAAATCACGAAAAACCGCAAATTTTGTCAAAAGATTGCAAAAAACCCCGCAAATTTCGTTAAAAGAATACGAAAAACCGTAAATTTCGTCAAAAGATCGCGAAAAAAATCTCAAATTTCGTCAAAAAAAACACGAAAAAACCGCAAATTTCGTCTAAAGATTGCGAAATAACGTAAATTTCGTCAAAAAATCACGAAAAACCACAAATTTTGTCAAAAGATCGCAAAAACCCCACAATTTTCATTAAAAGAACGCGAAAAAACCCGTAAATTTCGTCAAAAAATCGCGAAAAAACCGCAAATTTCGTCTGAAGATCGCGAAATAATGTAAATTTCGTCAAAGGATCTCGAAAAGCCCCAAATTTTGTCAAAAGTTCGCGAAAAAAGTGCAAATTTTGTCAAAAGTCGCGAAAAAACCGCAAATTTCGTCAAAGGATCTCGAAAAAACGGGAATTTCGTCAATCAGGTGCAGAAAAAACACAGCTCCACCCTTCTGTAACCTTTCAGAAAATTTGCTGTGAATTTCAGAATCGCGAAAAAAAAACGCGATTTCCATCAAAAAATCGCTGAAAAAAACGCAAATTTCGTGAAAGGATCGCGTAAAAACCGCAAATTTCATCAAAAGATCGCGAAAAATCTGCAATTTTCGTCAAAAGATCGCGAAAACCTAGTAAATTTCGCCGGAGGAACACTAAAAAAATTATACATTTCGTCAAAAGATAGCTAAAAAAACGCAAATTTCGTCAAAAAATCGCGAAAAAAACGCAAACTTGGTCAAATGATCGCGAAAAAAACGCAAACTTGGTCAAATGATCGCGAAAAAAAAACGCAAACTTCGTCAAAAGATCGCGAAAAAAACGCAAACTTCGTCAAAAGATCGCGAAAAAAACGCAAATTTCGTCTAAAGATCGCAAAAAACGTAAATTTCGTCTAAAGATCGCAAAAAAACATATATTTCGTCAAACGACCGCGGAATAAAATCGCGAATTTTGTCGAAAGATCGTGGAAATAAAGTCGCGAATTTCGTCAATTGATCGTGGAAAAAATCGCAAATTTCATCAAGAGATCACATAATAAAATCGTCACTTTCGTCGAATGATCGCGAAAAAATCGTGAGTTCTGTTGAACGATCGGCGAAAAAATTGTGAATTTTAGCAAGAGGTTGCGTAAAATAATTGCAAATTTCTTAAAACAATTTCAAAAATTAATTGCGAATTTTATCAAACGGGAAATATTTTAGGCCTATTTTCAGAAAGAATTCTTATCTCGGGCTACACAGTGACGTATTGGAGATGTGAACCAATCTTTGACCTTGGTCTTGTACAACATTGTTCGATAAATTCTCTCTTTTTTTAATGTAATATAGCTGTTAATTGTTTTTGTTGGAGTAAGTAAACTGACGCTGGGGATAGTTTTATTTTTATATATTTTAAAAGATGTCTTTGTAACATAAATATTTTAAAAACATGTAAAACTATTTAAATCTACAAACTATGATAAGTGGCCACTAACTTGACAGTAGTGGCTACTAAACATACAGCCTCTACCGGCCACTGGCTACTAAAGCAAATATTGAATTTTAACCTTTATTAGCCGGCTTTTTTGCAACCCTGGTAGTGAGTGATCACAGTTATGCGAAAACAGCTGATTTTCATCTCGCTAAATAAATTTCCTTCTTTTATATCTAATTCTAATCTGATTGAAAGTAAATTTTCCTACTTATCCAAAGTAAAATTAAATATTTTTAGATGCACAATTCCAAATTTTCTTTTGCTGTTAATCTTTTCATAATCTTTCATGTTTGATGCCCCCTCTCCTTCTCTGAATTTGAAATATCTTACAGGATTGCACACAAATCATGCATAACATAGGAAAGTCCTCCACAATGAAAAATTCTCTGTGGAATTTACCATATCTAAATTGTTTCCTAGGAATGTCATTCTCATACAATACTTTTTTAATTTTTGCAGAATTCTGCAAAATCTGTTCATCAGTTGGTCATGGAAAAAGTATCGCCAATTAGCTGTGGAAAAAAAAATTGTGAATTTCATCAATCGGTTGATGAAAAAAATTGTGAATTTCAACAACTGGTTTCAGGAAAAAAAATCATGAATTTTAACAACTGGTCATTGGGAAAAAAATATCAAAGGTGCCAGCAAAAATTTCAACCAATCATATTCTGTCTTCTTCTAAACTTTACATAGTACAAAACACACAGAGTTGAATTGCAACCTCAAATTTCAGATTTTATTATCAATGACAGCAATAAAATGATATTTTATACTAGGCATAGCCAAAAATACGAAAAAAGTGAGATTGACAAAATAAATGATTGCCAAATTCAATGATGCCAAGTGTCTCGCTTGTTCTAGAATTCAGACCCCCTCCACCACCCTAAAAAAATTAAGAACTTTAATAATAAATCTCTCCTAAAATTCAAACCTTGAATTTATAATACATATGAGGATGTGAGTTTCAAAACTCGCCTTACCCAAAATTAAAAAATCGTGTTTTCCTTATCAATCTATTCTACTGGCAAACCTGCACTGAAAAAACACTACAATCTGCAAAAAAAAAACAAGTTTTATCCTGTATCTTTGGCATTGTAAAATCTTCATTTACAATGAAAACAAGTGGATGCAGTTATATACATTTTTCGCGATTTCCCAAAATTTGATTTTCTGGTTAAGGCAAGTTTTGAAACTCGCGTCCTCATTATGAAGACATCTAGTGTTAATTTTGAACTCAGAATTAATCACAGATGTGTTTGTGTGCCTTATAATATAATATACATAGATTAAACATTATATTAAATATTTTTAACTGCTAATAAGAAAAACAAAATAAAAAAATTAAACCTTTTAAACTGTATAGTGATGCACTATACCACATCATTTAAGAAAAAATTATAGAAGGAAGTAATTAAAAAAATGAGATGGGTCCTTCAGCAAAGATAATTTTTCCCTTGTTGAAAGATCCCAAATGAGGTATATTTTGCATTAAATTACATTGAATCTGTTTTTCTAAGAGGAAGACCAGTGCTGTAGTTGGGTGGAAACAGCATTCCCAGAGATATTTGGTTTGATACTGTAAAAAAAAAGTATTGTATACGAGCACAAACTTTTTTTTTTCAAGCAAAACTATAATTTACGCTAATTTTAAGAAGATCCATCTCCATTCACCAAGAATGTGATGATGATTTTATAAAATATATAAATGTACTGTTTAAGAAGAATTCGCTATCAGATGTGGATACACTTATATTCATAAGCCGTGTAGGACTAACTTAAAACAATTTTGTTTTAAACCATATGTGAAATCTTGGTTGCGATCAGGAAGAAAGTTAGCAGACAAAATCATAAATCAGACAGCACAAAAAATACCTCTCATTATCGTTCTTTATGGAAACTTCTAGGATAGATATGCCAATAAATAATGTATGGATTTACTTCTATTATTTCAATTAAATTTTGATTCATAATGGAAAATATTACTATGAGATTGATTAAATGTTGCTTTTATATGAATGCTATAACAAATACAATATTATGAAAACTAGAATATAATAATTATAACTGTTTTGGCTTAGCAAAAATCCGGTAGCATCAACATCTATTCTATGAAAAGGCGAGTTCCCACAAATATTTTTAAACTGTGTGGGTCCCAGGGATCAGGATTTCAAAAGTCTAGACATCTTTGGTGAAATACATATAGACATGCAATATCATAAATAATCAATTATATACATTATATGATTCTTACCTGTCTGATTATTTCTTTTAACTGCAAATGATCATGCAGCAAGTGTCCTGAGTAAATCAATTTCTGTTCGTCAACAGCCTAGAAAAAAAAAAACAGTAATCACTGTTTTTAGAAGCAAGATAATTGTAAAACTTCTTTTAGCAAAATAATAATAATAAATAAATAAATATTACCGGTTTGTTAGGATACACCTCTGACAAATGACTTTTTAGTTTTAAAACTGTCCAATCTGTATTGCAATAGATGATTTGGTCATCAAAGTTCTGATTAGGGGCTCGTATAATCAGCTTGACGTCCATGACAGAAAAGGAGATTCCTAGGAGTAATTAAAAAATAAAAATAATTGTACAATTTTCTATCAGCTGAACACAAAATACACTATGTAAAAGAAATCATCAGAAATATAATAAATAATAGCACGACTAACTAATAATAAACGACATGAAGAATATAATTAATAATTACGCAAAAATTAGCCGAACAGTAATAATATCATTATCTTGCTAATAATGTTTCATCTGATCGTTAAAGTATACTAATAGAATTTACATATTACTTTAATGATCCAGGCTGATTAATAAATTAAAAAAGGAAATGCAAACTAAATTTCATCAAAATTGCTTAATTTTAGGCACTTGATTTTTTATATCTCTAGTTTACTACTTAATTTTTAAATTATCTATAGCCAAGTGAAGACATGATGTCATACTCAGTTGAAAGACTGGGGTAAAAGTAAAAATTGCATCATAGTGATTCTGTCGTCTGTTGCTTCAAGAAAACAAATTCCATTTTTATCCAGGTGAAATTATGATTTTTATTTATTTTTTTTTTTCAATATTTGAACAACTGTATTATGTTAGACAACTCCCACCACACAGCCGACATTTTTCTTGTTTACTTTTGTTTCAATATCAACAATTACGTTGTTGCCACGATAGGGTGAACAATAATAGCGCAATTTTTGAGACTAATAAATTTGTGTTGGGTTGACTAATTTTTTAAATAGTCAGCATTTAATCACTGAAACCTTTAATTTAAATATTTTTCTGGATTTAAAAATTTTTTTGTATCAATGAATGATTATTTAAAGCAGATGAAAATCATCTTTTGAATCGAAACCAATGCAAAAGTTTCCGATTGCAGGCGGTATCACATGATAAAAACAAACGTACATTTTAAGCCAGTGTGGTTATTTGGCAGCTCTTAGATGACGTTTTTAAATAAAATTATATTATATTAAAATTATTTCTTCTTATAACTTGCTTTATATTATATATTCCATTACCATGACATAAATTTATTGAAAAAGAAGACAAAGTTTAAGTATGTGGAAATACTTAAAACTATTTCTGTGCACATTCATTATCTTTTTCTGATAAAGTGCTTCTATTTTTGTTAAGTAGAGCATTCACATATGTTATATTAAACATACATCTTTTAGATAACATTATTTTAAGCTTCCTGTTGGTAGCAATCTGCTAATCAGTTTATTTCATTTGATCGTCATTTAATATTGTTTTGCACTCAGAGGACAGGAGCATTAATTCATTTTCAATTATTGCAGTTGAGCAAGGATGATGCCTGGTTCCGGGGACCTTAATTTGAGAACTACTGGTGGCCAAATTGATAGTAATTAGTTTTATTATTTTTATTGTAGCTTGTAGTCTTCATTCATGCTTATTTAGTGTTAAAAAATTGTTATTAAATCTTCGTAGACAAGCGTTTAAAGTCCTCTCTCTTATTAAGATATTTATTTTGTGTAATTATTCAACCATTTGAGTGCGGAACAAAACTTGCGAATGTGTTTGGGTATATTTAAAAAAAAAATTATTGTAAGCGGCGATATACACAGAAATCGTACGCTTCACTAGTGCAACCAGCTTAAATGCACACCAAACTGAGACAACAAATAGTAGCGCTATCATCCTCTCCACAATTTTGTCACATAACAAATGCGCGCTCTTCCACATTCGAACGGTTAGTCATGAAGTATCTTTTCATAGATTAAGTTTATGATCTACCGTGGTTTAGATCAGCAGTTCCCAAACTTTGTTGTTATGTCACCAATCTCAAAGTTTCAACCCATACTAATGTCTAGGTATTTTGAACATTTTATGTAGTAATCTATTCCACAGTAAAGTTTTGGACAAAGTAACACACAAGAACAGTAGATACACAGAGCAAATAACACTAATGTGAAAAAAGAATTTGTTTAATTATATATAAGGTAAAGTGCCCTAAAGCTGACACCCCAAAAACAGTTCCTAAAGCTGACATCTTTAAATAAAACAAATATTTAAAGCATTATCAATTTTCTAAAATAATTTAGAATGAGTTTTTCTTCCTCCTTGCATGACAGCACTTCTTAAATCCATGATGTCTTGGATTTGGAAAATTGGTAATGCTTTAAATATTTGTTTTATTTAAAAATGGAGCAACTTTAGGAACTGTTTTTTGGGTGCCAGCTTTAGGGTACTTTATCTTAAAGAAAAATTTATTTAATCAGTTTCTGATATTGTTTTGTAACTGGATCAAAATTTTAATTTTAGCTTCAAGCCACTCTATACATTAAGTTTAATAAAACACTGCTTTTTTCACAGACTTTGTATATTTTTTCATTATGTTTAACTTTAAAGTTGAAACATTATTTTTGTAGCAGACGAAATTAATTATAAATTTTTGAAGACCTGACCAATCATTTCCCAAACCACCAGTAAATCACGACCTGTAGTTTGGAAAGTGCTGGTTTTTGATCGTTTACAGTAAAACTCCAGTTATCTGTATTAAAATAGCAATTAAAGCCTTTGTGCAAGAATATTAAAAAGCAAAAAACTAACGTCTAAAAATGCACAAATAATATGTAAAAAGCAGCAAACAGCTATTTCGAATCTACTAGTGAGATTCTTCTTCAGTGCAAGATAGAGCAAAACACAGTGTGCTAGAAAAAACAAAGCTTAGCTCAGCTTTGCTTTTTCTAGCATGCTGTGTTTTGCTCCATCTTGCACTGAAGAAGAATCTCACTAGTAGATTCGAAACAACTGTTTGCTGCTTTTCACGTATTATTTGTCCAGTTATCTGGTCTGAGCATTCTGTATGATGATGAATATGCTGAAATTTGGAAAATTAGTCAAGCATAAAAAAGGAATATTCCTGTGACATCTTTTAACAGTATTCAGTACCATCTTACCATAGAGCAATTTTAGCAAACTACTCTAGGTGCACAAATCTTAAGGATGGCAAAAATATATATATACAGGGTGTTTATAAAGTCCCGGATCCATTTTGATGTTTCATAATTCATAAAATAATAAAGGTAGATTAAAATTAATTAAACAAAAACATAATTTGAAGAAGAAATTAAAAAAACAAAATTTATTTCCTACATTGTTTAATATAGGTCAAAATTGGGAAATTTCATTAGCGGCCACTGCCTGGTAGGACTAATTTTCAAAGTGGCCACTTTCTTTAAACTAGCGGCCACTTTTTTATTTCAAAATGCAAAACAGTAAAATTTCTATAATTATTAATCTAAAACTGAGTAGCCCAAATAAATATGTTAATATAAATATATTGGAACCAAAAAAAGTAGAATCCTTGATGAAATGCAAGAAATTTTTATCATCTCCATGCAAAAAAGTGGCCGGAAGGTGGCCGCTGATAGACAATTTTTCACTAGCCACTTTTTTTCATTTACTGGCCCTGTGGCCGGTGGCTAGTGCTAATTTTGACCTTTATTGTTTAAGCCCGAGAAGGGACACATATTAAGTTATTTCATTCAATTAGTTCTACATTTAATGTTAAATTTTTGTAACAAACTAGTTACGCCAATTGAAGATTAAAAAATAAAAATAAAATTCATGCAATATGATACTTAAAACACCCTAAAAAATTAGATTCCGTTCAAATGAAATCGAAATAAATCTTAGACTTCTTCCATTTTTAATTGAAAATGGTTGTATTGCAGATTTTCTATTATGTTTATGACAGTTGTGCATAAAATGATAAGATGCATGCAAAATATAAAACTTAAAAAAAAAAAGTCTAAGATTTATTTCGATTTCATTTGAACGGAATCTAATTTTTTAGGATGTTTTAAGTATCATATTGTATGAATTTTATTTTTATTTTTTAATCTTCAATTGGCTTAACTAATTTGTTACAAAAATTTAACATTAAATGTAGAACTAATTGAATGAAATAACTTAATATGTGTCCCTTCTCGGGCTTAAACAATGTAGGAAATAAATTTTGTTTTTTTAATTTCTTCTTCAAATTATGTTTTTGTTTAATATGTCAAGCTTTTTTAATAACTACTGCACTCAGACGAACGCATTTCAAAATTAATAGAGAGTATTATCATCAGGCTTTGATGTATGCGGTTGTATAACAATGTGGGATACTGTTTACCAATGTATAATTCAAAATGTTTCACAACTGTAGTAATGCAGGTTGCGGTAGTTTGGACAAAAACGTCTAATCTGAACGTAAAAAATCTATAATCAAAACATAAAAAAATAACTTCACTTAAATTTAGATACCCTATTTCCCACTCAGGAACGCTATGAATGTAAATGTAAATTGTGTTGAATCCTTACTGCTAATATTTAACAATATTATAGCTGTGATACAGCAAAAAATAATAAATAAAAGTTTTAGTTAAATTTTTAAACCCTATTCTCTCCCAAGGTGTGATGTAAACACATCAGAAAATTATTACCTAAGTTTAACTTGGGGTATAAATTAGGGTTGTAGTGGGTAGCTGCCCGGGTACCCGCCCAGCTGCCCGCCCGGGCTGGGTTTTTTATAAAAAGCCCAAGTAAAAAACCCGGGTTTTTTGAAATATATTTCTGGAAAAGAACAGATGATGTAATTGTTAACAGTTTATGGTTATTTTGTTTTATTTATTCACTTCTTTGAATCTTGGAAAATATATTTGTATTAATTTACTTGCACTTTTAGATTGGAAACAATTGGAAAACACACAATTGATAGCTTTGCCATTTAAAATTTGTTTGGGTACTTCTTAGTTATCCCGTTGACCAAATTACTGTCCCCAAATTGTAAGATTAAATGCCAATAATGGTTGCCATTAATTAATTGTAAGATTAAATGCCAATAAAACCATTAATTCAACGTTTTATTTGTATTTTTATTAATGTTTTACTAATTTATTTGATCTTTTGTTATTTAAAATAAAAATTATGTCAATGAGTTAAATTTGGCGAAAGTGGTCGACAGGTTAACTAAGAAGTACCTTTGTTTGTTATTTAAATTAAAGTGATCATATCTATATATGTATTTTAAGAACAGAGAAAAATGGTGAGATCATTATTAAGACTATGAAGTCTTTCCCATCTATTAGACTATGAAGTGTTCACAAAGATTGTATTTGAGATCAGGATTGCCACTTATTTCGGCAATCAAATTTCTTGTGCTTTACTGAGCAAAATATTAAATTTTCCCAGAGTAATTCCTCTGAGAATTTTCAAAATTTCAACGGATAAATTTTGCAAAGTACCAAAGTTTAGTAAAATTCCTTGTTTTTAATTACTGATTTTTAAATTCCCTCAGATTTTCTAGTTTCCCCTATACAGTGGCAACTCTGAAGATTATTATTTGTGAGGAAGGTGGAATCATCGTCCACATTTTGGCAACTTAATTTACCCGGGGAAAATTGCCCATTTAACCCGGGTTTTTTAATAAAACCCGCCCGGGCTGGGTTTTTTCTAAAAAACCCGGGTTTTTTACAACCCTGGTATAAATAGTTCTCATCTCGGAAAAACAATACATTTCAAAATTTAAGTTATGTAATTGCCCGCTAATTTCGCTACCTGTGTAAAAATAGCTATCCATTCGAAACTTTTTACTAAAATATAAACTTGACCAAAGCAAAAACTTATTTTGGAAATATCCTTTTTATTTCCACTATGACGCCATATTCACCTTTTAATTTTTGAAAAAAAAACTACCGTAAAATCCCGTTAATCCGCCCTTCCCGATTAAGCGCCCCCCTCCCACTTTCTAAACAAATTGGAAAATTCAAGAAATCCCGAGAAAGCGATCTCCCCGCAAAAAAATTTCGGTGCGCACGTCAAGAGCAATTTCAATCATTTCTTTACTTTTTCTTTTCAACAAAGTCTATTATTCTACTTATCTTTGATTTAATTTATTTCTTTCAGTTTATTCAAATCTCCTTTCGGCATTTGCAATTGCCTTTTGTTTTCATAGTGTCGTAAACCTCAGAGGAAGCCGTAAACGCAGTTCAGCTATTTGTTTTACGATTCGATTAAGAATCGATTCACGTCATCGAATTACCGATCAGTACTTCCATTCTGGCTACGTAACTTCATATTTATACGTATAATTAATATTTTTCATAATACCATTAGCCTTGTGTATTATTTTTACTAAATATATAAAATAATAGTGATAATAACAATATGCAGCCTTTTTTTTTAGTAATTTTCGGAATTTTATATCGTGTTGGTTTTCTTTCTTGTAAGTTATGGTAGATGGCGCCAAAATAACGCGAAATCAGATTTATTGGTATTATTTATTTTATTATTATTATTATTAGGTATTGAATTGGTGATTTAGTTATATATTTGAAGGTGATATACATAATGTTTACTTTATATATCACTATTTAAAATGAGTTAATGTACTGATAAAGTTATTTTTTTTTAAATTAATTCTATGTCAATCTGATTTCAATTTTCCATTATAACACATTTCTTCTATTTTTTAAAAAAAAAATTAGTTTCATTTGCAATATTTTTCATGTTATTATTGTGATTTGTATTATTTATTTATCCTTTATACATAAGAAATGATGATTTAAAAAAAGATACGGTTATTTAATGTCCCTAATTTACAACAGATGGCGACACCGCATAAAATGTTACTAGAAAGAATTTTAGGAAATTTTTAAACACAATTTCTTGGTGTTTTTTAATTATTTTAAATTATTAAGCTCCTTTTATTTTTCTGTTACCATATTAATGACAAATATTAGTGTTGTTATTTATCTTATGACAGATATTAGTGTTATTATTTATCTAAATGCAATCCAATTTCAAAGCTTTTGAAATCCAGAATTTTCTATAATTTGAAATTGTCGTTAATCGAGAAGTTATTCTGTTTTTCTATTTTGTATATAATTTTTTTTTCAAAATGTTTTTCTTTTCTCACTTTATTAAAATAATGCATATTGTACGTCGATCGGCCATTACCCTTCCCCACCGCACCCCCCCCCCATAGATGTCATTACTACAATTTTAATACCGTGTAAGCGCCCCCTCCGATTTTTTTACGATTTTCCGTCGTGTTTTGGGGGGCGGATTAACGGTATTTTATGGTAGCTCATTTTAATATTTCACGTGAAAATCTTTCAACTAAAAAGAAATAAATTATTATTACGGCTTTCGAAATTTTTGCAACAATGAAGTAAAAATGTTACATTTGCTATGAAAAATGTCTGTTGATTTTCAATAAAAAAAGCGAAAATTGGAATTATTAAGAAAAATATTTGAATAATGTAAAAAAAAATTGGCCCATGTCTCTCCCTGGGTTATAATTTACCCATTATGCAAAGGCATTTTACCATTCGGTTTGACCCTGACGTCAGGCAAACGTTTTTACTCTTTACATTTATAATATCATTAGAATTAGTAATGAATAAAAAATGAGTGGCATCAGGGACAAAAAGGTGGGAAGAAAAAATGAAAAAGTTATGATCTCCGTAGGCTTTTCCATGTTAAATTAACATTGAGAAGTGACACTGGAAATAAATAAGTATTGCGCTGCCGCGCAATACTTAAATTACATAAATGGTTAGATAGGCTCAAAAAGTTTCATGACCCTTGTCAATAAACTTCCACGTGTGCCTCCCTTCATCGCACGGAGAATATCAAGTCGATAGTCAATTTCACGTCAGGTAGCGGCAAGCATGTCGGCATCCACAGAGGCTATTGCGGTTGTAATTCTGGCTTTTAGGTCATCAGTGTTCGATACTCTCCTCCTGTAAACATTGTCCTTTACAAATTCTCAAAGGAAAAAGTCCAGCGGCGTTATATCAGGTGATCTGGGTGGCCAAGGAATTGGACCTCCTCGCCCAATCCATCTTCCTGAAAAATGGTCATTCAAAGAAGTACGAACGATGGTACCCCAATGAGGTGGTGCACCATCTTGTTGCAAAATGACATGTGGCTGAAGCTCTTGTTGTGGAAATACGAAGTTTTCCAACATGTCTAAGAATACGACTGATGAGACCGTCTCTTCTGTAAAAAAGAAAGGCCCAATTACTCAGTCGTGCATTAGTCCACACCACACATTAATCTTTGGGGAATCCCTTACTTCCTCACAGTATTCATGGGGGTTTTCAGATCCCCATATGCACACATTATGGCAATTAACAATGCCAGAAACATGAAAGGATTCGTCGGAGAACATTATGCGATTCAGAAAATCAGCATAATCTTCTATTCTCCTTAGCATATCTGTTGCAAAGGCCATCCTCCTAGGCCTATCGTCTGGTTCCAAAACTTGAACAATTTGAACTTTGTATGCATGCAGTCTTAATTTTTTCTTAATAACCTTGTACACCGTTGAAATTGGCATATCCAACTCTCTTGCCGCTGATCTCACAGATCTAGGATTGTATAAAAATGTCTCTCTGACACGCTCAACATCAAAATCACTTGTGCAGGGACGTCCGGAACGTTTCTTATCTGCGATACTTCCAGTTTCTAGAAAATTCTTTTTCCACCGCAAGATGCTGCTTTTGGATGGAGGATCTTTTTGGTAAATTCTTCTGCAATTTCTCTGTGCTTGCGCTATCGATTTTGTTTCTATGAACCACCGTAAAATCTGTACTTTCTCTTGTGGTGTATGCATTCTCCTTAATATCCGCTCGAATAAAACATCACATACAAAAGTAACATAGAACAAACACATCAAAAGTAAACATAACATTGCAATAGTTGCCAAAAACAAAAGAGAGAAAAATGCAATAAACTTAATTAAAAGATACTTCTAATTGCAAAGTTTTGATTTGAATTCATACCACACCATAAGATCAAGTAATTTCTTTAACATTGTTTCAGTATGCCTCTTTTTTTTGTGTCTCTGACAACAGCTGAAGATTTAAAAATCTTTATCCTATAATCAAAACTTATTTACAGGGATCCCAGTAGTTCCTATTGGCTGCCACTATTTCCAAACAATAATCCTTTTGGCACAGTTTTATTGCAAATATAAACTAGTATGTTGTGGCCATCACAAAATTTTCTTCTATATAAATCACGTCAATTAAATCCTTTAAATAGTACAAGAAATAACAACGATTTAGCACCAATTCATATCAAAGTATATCTGAATTTGAAGTTGGATGAAAATTCGTGCATTAATTCTTGAGATAGAGCTATAGCGGAAATTCTGAAAAAATGTAACATAGCCGCGCCACCTGTTGAGCAATTTACACCAAAAGTAAACAGCACTAAACGATATGAAGGTATACCTGAATCTGAAGTTTGTTGAAAATCCAAGCATTAGTTCTAGAGATAAAGCTATTGCGGAAATCACAAAAAATACAGCATAGCAGCACCACCTGTTGAGCGATTTACACCAAAAATTAAACAACACTAATTTATACGTCAAGTCATGTCAAGGACTAACTAAATCTGAAGTTTGATGAAAATCCGTGCAATAGTTCTTGAGATACAGCTCTTGTGGAAATCATGAAAACTGCAGCACAGCAGCGCCACCTGTTGGGCGATTTACACCAAAAATTAAACAGCACTAATTTATATCAGGGACTAACTGAATCTGAAGTTTGATGAAAATTCGGGCATTTTTTCTTGAGTTAGAGCTATTGCGATAACCATGTACAATGCAGCATACCAGCGCCACCTGTTGGGCGATTTTCACAAAAAAGTAATCAACACCAAACTATATCTTGGACTAACTGAATCTGTAGTTTTATGAAAATCCGTGCAGTAGTTCTTGAGATATAGCTATTGCAGAAATCATGAAAAATGCCGCATAGCAGCGCCACCGGTTGGGCGATTTTCACCAAAAACTAATCAAGTCCAGTTTATATCAAGGTCTAACTAAATATGAAGTTTTGTGAAATTCCGTGCATTAGTTCTTGAGATAGAGCGCCCACAAAATTTTTGTCACATACAGACTCACAGAATGACAGACAGACATTTTCTAAAAATCACCAAATCGTGCTCTGGGCATTCTAAAACGTATAAATTCGGCGAAAACCGGAAGTTGAAAATTTTCACGAATTTAATACTTTCTTCTAGTAAAGATAGAAGAAAGTAAAAATTATCATAACTGTACAGGAATAGTGGTAGCCAAAAAAGTGCATGCTGAGAAACCTGTGTTTAAGAAGCAGCACATAACAGCATTGCTTTAGCTAAGGTAAAGTGTCCTACAGCTGACACTCAAAAACAGTTCCTAAAGCTGACATCTTTAAATAAAACAAATATTTAAAGCATTACCAATTTTTTAAAATAATTTAGAATGAGTTTTTCTTCTTGAATGGCAGCACTTCTTAAATCCAAGATGGAGGCAAATGTTTTGCAGATTGTGGTTGCTGTCAATTATGTAGAAAATTCTTAAGTATTTTATTAAAAGATAAGTGTAATAATATGACCCAACTACTACTTCAACTTCTGCTGTAATTGTAACTGTTGTTGATCGAATGTTTACTGGTTAGTTTTAAAGACGTTAATATAAAAGGCCTGCGTGGCATATCCTTTATCTGCTTAACTTAATATAAATAAAAGTAGTTAGTATACGATTATGCTTATTTATTTATTAAAGTAAAGAGCACCACGCAATATGACATGGTGGCAGCTGCATTTGGCATCGTAAAGGTCAGATATTTTTATACTTATATTTAAGAGCAATTGATTGTATGCGCTTTTGAGAATAATTTTTTGTATCCGTTATAATGGATTTAAAGGCACCTTCAAATATGAGTTGAAATGGCAATTTGGCCGAGAATTGGAATAAATTTAAGCAAAGATTTATGCTTTATTTAGAAGCTTCTGAGAAAATAGCTAAGCCTGATAAGCTTAAAGTAGCGCTGTTACTAGGAATAATGGGTGAAGAATGCATTGATATATTTAATAGTTTTAAACTTAGTGATGACAATGCAAATAATTTTGAAACTGTTATAAATTCTTTTGACCAGTATTTTCAACCGAAAACGAATACTGTTATTGCGTGCTATAAATTTTTTAACTGTAGACAAAAAGAAGGTGAATCTGTTGATTCGTTTGTTACAAATTTGAAAAATTTGTCTAAAGATTGTTCTTTTGAGGATCAAGAAGATAGTTTAATCCGAGATTTGTTAATTATTGGTGTTAAAGATTCCGCTATGAAAGAAAAGTTGCTAATGGAAACTGAGTTAACCCTTGCAAAGGCAATAGAATATTGTAGGGATAAGGAGTCCAGTGGTAAGCAAATGGAAATAATGAATAAAAATAATTGTTCTACCACCGTAAATGCTGTTCGTGCAAACAAAAACGAAACACATAGGAAAATATACAATAAGGAAAAACGTAATTATGTTAACCAGAAAGTTAATAAAAGTTGTTCTAAATGTAAAACTGTTCATGATTATGGAGAATGTCCTGCATTTGGTAAAAAGTGTTATGATTGTAACGGATTAAATCATTTCTCGGTTGGCTGTAAAAATAAAGGGAAAAGAATAAATAAAAAAGTACATGGAATTTCTAATAATGATAATTTTTACCCATCGAGTGATGACGGTTCTGTTAAGTTGGATTCAGTTAAGTGCCAGGTTAATTCTTTAAAATCTGAATGGAGAGAAACTATTCTTATAAATAATTCAGAAGTGTCTCTTAAAATAGATACCGGAGCTGAAGTCAATGTTTTGCCACTTAATATTTTTAATGATGTGAGAAATAATGAAGTTGTTAGTGAAACTAAAAGAAAGTTGATGTCTTATACAGGACACAGTTTAAACGTAATCGGGGTTAGTAAGTTAAAATGTAAAGTTAAAAATAAATCTGAATTTCTAGATTTTTACATTATTGATCAAAAATCGAGTGCTTTATTAGGAATTGAAGCTTGTGAAAAATTGGGATTTGTAAATAGAAACATCAGTGTTGACTCTGTACATGCTAGAAATTTTATAGAAAAATTTAAAGATGTATTTACAGGCAAAATGGGAAAATTACCATACACGTACAAGATAAAATTAGATGCCAATGCTGAACCTAAAATATCAGCCTCTAGGGTTATTCCACATGCCTTAAAATTGAAAGTAAAGCACGAGATAGATAAAATGGTTGATCAAGGTATATTAGAAAAAGTTGTAAAACCAACTGATTGGGTGCATCCTATAGTTATAGTACAGAAGCCTAATAATCGTGTAAGACTCTGTATAGATCCACGTATGCTAAATAAATATGTAAAGCGAGAACATTATCCAATTCCAACCCAATAGAGCTTATTTTCTCAAATTGAAGGAGAATTTTTCACAGTACCGTAATTTCCGGCCTATAATCCGCGGATTATCTGTCAAAAAAGTACAAAATTTTGCGATGCGGATAATCTGCCGCTGTGGGTTATCTGATAATTTTTTTTTTCAGTTTTGAAAAAAACGAACAATTTTAGCATGTTTGGTTTGTTACTTTTCCAATAGATGGCAGCACCAAACAATCGCTTAATCTGGCTGCCTGCTTACGTACACTTGATACTCATTACGCGCATGCTCTGTAAGAGCAAGCTTACTCAAGAAAGAACCGGATTTTTGAACAATAAACGCTTTTTTCCACAATCGCCATTTTTTTTAATCTAGTGATAGCGTGAAAACATGTCTTGCAAAAAACGTGCGAGTTATACCGCCGAATTTAAGCTAAAAGTTGTGGAATATGCAGAGAAGAATGGAAACAGAGCAACGGGCCGTGAATATAATATTGATGAATCTAATATTCGATTGTGGAGAAAAAACAAAAAAGATTTGGAAAGTTGCAATAAGAAACGGCGATCTGATAGATATGGAAATCCGTCTTGGCCATCTTTGGAGGAGGATCTCTATCACTGGATTACAGAGGAGAGAGCGAAGGGATCAGCGATATCAACAGTTAAAATTAGGCTGAAAGCTAAAGCAATGGCCCGCGAAAGAAATTTAGAGAACTTTCAAGGTGGTGCTACTTGGTGTTACCGATTTATGAAGAGACGTCATTTAGTGGTAAGAAGTAGAACGACGATAGGCCAAAAATTGCCTAATGATTGGCAGGAAAAAGCTGAATGTTTTTTGCAGCATTCGAGAAAAATTATGCAGCAATATAAATTTACTGAAAATGAAATATTCAATATGGATGAGATTCCTCTCAGCTTTGACTGCCCTCCAACACGAACTGTAGAAACTGAGGGAACGACAAGTGTCCCAACTTGCACAACTGGTAATGAAAAGACATCTTTTACCGTTGTGTTGTCATGTTCGGCAAGTGGAGAAAAACTCCCTCCTATGGTAATATTTAAAAGACTGACCATTCCGAAAGAACATTTTCCGAAAGGATTGGAAGTTAGATGTAATCAGAAGGGGTGGATGAATGAAGAAACAATGATATCATGGATAAATAGCGTGTGGTTCAAAAGAAAAAATCGTCTATTCAAACCCCGAGCTCTTTTGATAATGGACTCTATGAGAGCACATTTAAAAGAAACAGTTAAAAGTGCATGCAAAACATCCGGTGCAAAGCTGTCCATTATTCCTGGAGGATTGACAAAAAAATTACAACCATTAGATCTGGGCATAAATAGATCTTTTAAGTCTAAAGTTAGATATCATTGGGAGCAATGGATGTCCAGTGGCATTCATACTTATACAAAAAGCGGAAAACAACGTCGGGCTGCATATTCAGAAGTTTGCAGATGGGTAAAGCAAGCATGGGATGATGTAACTGAATCGACGATTAGAAATTGTTTCCGAAAATGCAGCATTATTGAACAAAAAAACGGAAACATAGAAGACCCTGAATCCGAAGCTGAAGATGAGAACTCCGAATTAAATAATGATGATTTTTTAAGCTTATTTGTATCCGATTCAGATTCGGAATTTAGTGGGTTTTCTTCCGAAGGAGCGCAATAAAATATTTAGTATTAGCATCGCTTATTATTCTGCTTTATTATTATTTTTTCCATCAATTGCCGATTGCTATTCAAAGTAAGTTTCAAATTATTTGCCTGTTGCTATTCAAAGTAAGTTTCAAATTATTTACCTGTTGCTATTTAAAGTAAGTTTCAAATTATTAAATAACTACATAATATTTAATATTTTTCATATATGTTCTATGTTTCATGGATATTTTTTAAAACTGATAAATTGATTAGATTCATACCTCTAAAAACCGTATTTGGTGAAAATCTAAATTCAGTTTTTATATTTTGTTATTTCTCCAATAGATGGCAGAACTGAAATATTTGTTCAATTGCTCGTATTTTCAATTTTAGCTATACACTTCACGTCCGGAGCTTCGCTCCCAATTATAGTAATAATAATATAATAGATCGTTCTGTTTAATTATAAATATGCTTTATAAAATTTTATAAAGTATCTGTTTATTTATATAATTTTAATTATTTGTTTAATTAAATCACTTCATATATTATAAATAATTTTAGCTTGAAATCCTTTTATTAATATACTGGAATGGTTATATGGAATCAAAAAGAAAACACAGTATAGAACTAGATCTGTGTAGAGATAAAACATCTAAATGAATTTTTATGAAAAATAAGACTTTTACATGAGATAGAAATTATGGAAAAAAAAAGGATAGAAAATATGATAGCTATCTTGCAAAACATTACTAAAAAAATTGCTCTTATTTTCGTTTGTATTCTTTCAATTATTTGTTAAATACCTAGTATAATATTTAAATATTTTTCATATATATTTTACTTTTTATAATTTTTTTTTTATATATAACTTATGATATATTAGTCTTGTCTCAAATCCATATTTGGTATAAGTGCATATTCCAAGATGAGTTTTTTGCCTTATTATTTCTCCGACAGATGGCACAACTGAAGTGCTTGCTCAATTGCACGTATATTCTTTCTTTTCTATGCAATAGATCTTCCTGTAATATGCTTTATAAAATTTTGCTTAATATCTGTTTTTTATAAATATGCTTTATAAAATTTTATTTAATTAAATCATTTCATATGTTATAAATAATTTTAGATAGCAATCTCATCTTATTGCTGGTATGTTAGGATTTACTGGATTAAAACACTGTGCAGAGATAAAAACAAATAAATAAACTTTTAATAAAAATAAATAAAATAAAGGAAAAATAAATGAATAAATAAAAATAAATAAATAAATTATGATAGATATCTTTAAAAATATTTAAATAATTTCATATTTGGTCAAACAATAAATTTAAAGCCGTAAAACAGGAACGCCAATAGTGCGGATTATACGCCGGTGCGTATTATCTGCTGAAATTTTTTTATAAAGGCTAAAAATTGCGGCTGCGGGTTATGCGCCGCCGCGGATTATAGGCCGGAAATTACGGTACTTGATGCATCGTCAGCTTTTCTGCAAATACCGCTCGATCAAGAAAGTTCAGATTTATGTACAATTGCCACTCCGTTTGGAAGATACAAATTCTGTCATCTGCCTTATGGATTGACGAGTTCCCCTGAAGTGTACCAGAAAACAATAGATAATATTTTTGGAGATTTAGATGGAACTTTAGTTTACATTGATGACATTTTAGTATTTGGCAAGACAGAAGCAAAACATGATCGAAGACTTGAAGCAGTTCTGCAAAGAGCTCGAGAGTCTGGTTTGAAATTGTCTTTGGAAAAAAGTCAAATTAAAAGAAGTTCTGTAAAATATTTGGGTTATAATTTAACTGGAAAAGGAATTTCAGTAAATGGTGATAAAATTAAAGCAATTGTAGATTTCAAAGCCCCTACTAATAAACAAGAGCTACAGAGATTTTTAGGCATGATTACCTATTTAGGGAAGTTTATTAAAAATTTATCAGATAAAACAGGAATTTTGAGAAAACTCTTAAGTAAGAAAAATGAATTTATTTGGACGGCTAATGAGCAAGAAGCTTTTGAAAATTTGAAGAAGTTGGTAGCTAATTCACCTATTCTGGCTTATTATAATCCAAATTTGAAATCAGTTGTTTCTGTTGATGCTAGCCAGTATGAATTAGGTGCAGTATTACTTCAAGAAGAACATCCAATTGCCTATGCTTCATGTGCTCTAAACGATACCCAGCAAAAATATAGTCAAATCGAGAAAGAACTATTAGCTGTTGTCAACGGATGTAGAAAATTTCATTACTATGTGTATGCTACTGATTTTATCGTAGAAACCAATCAAAACCGATCATAAACCTCTCCTCGGTTTACTGCATAAACCAATTGAAAATTTGTCTCCAAGATTACAAAGAATAGCAATTGAATTATTTAAATATAGATTTAAACTTGTGCATGTTCCAGGGAAAAAGCTTTACGTAGCAGATGCCCTCTCCAGAAATCCCACTACCATGAGTGTAGATACAAGTTTTTTGGAAGATGGAACTGCTATTGTACATACAATTCTATCGACCACTGAAGAATGCACAAAAGAAATGCAGAAGGCAACACTAGAAGATGAAGATCTTTCGAAGTTAAAGTTGCTAATTAAGAATGGTTGGCCACAACAGTGTAGTCAATTGCCCGAAAAATTAAAACCTTATTGGAATAAGAAAGAAGAGTTGAATTGTTTTAATGACTTAATTTTTATCGGAAATCGATTAGTAGTACCTAAAACAATGCAAACTTATGTGTTATCGAAACTGCACCAAGTACATCAAGGTATCACCGCTTGTCAAGAAAAAGCCAAGACAGCTTTATATTGGCCCAATATGATGGAAGACATCAAGAATTATGTTGAAATGTGTCACATTTGCCAGCAGCATCAGCGTGCTAATTGTAAACAGCCTTTGATGCCTTATGAAGTTCCTAGTCTACCTTGGGAAGAGGTAGGTGTAGATTTTATGTATCTTGCAGGAGATGACTTTTTACAAGTAACTGATTACCACTCCAAGTTTATTGAATTAAGAAAAGTTAATGCTAAAACAGCTTCTGCAGTAATTAGTGCATTGAAACAGATTTTACGTACTCATGGTATTCCACGAAAAATTCATTCCGATAATGGTCCACCATTTGATAGTCAAGCATATTTTTCATTTCTGAAGTCTTATGATATTTGCCCTGTTACATCATCACCTAAGTATCCAAGATCCAACGGGATGATTGAAAGATCTATTGGGACATTGAAAAACCTTCTCTTTAAAGTGAGAGCTTCGGGAGGAGATCCAAATCTAGCTGTTCTCGAGTATAATAACACTCCAAAATTTAAATTGCCTTCTCCGGCAGAGATGCTCATGGGAAGATCTTTGAGAACCTCCATTCCTTGTAAAACGAAATTGTTAAGACCTAGATTTCAAATTAAGAATACTCATCATCAATTACAGGAAAATCAGAGAACACAGAAATATTATGACTCATCGACCACAAAATTAAAAGAATTGAATATTCAAGATCCAGTCTATCTTCAATCTGGTCATCGAGAATGGACACCAGAAACTATTGTCCAAAAACACAGTCCAAGATCTTACATTGTGAAATCTTCAGAAGGATCAGTTCTTCGTCGCAACAGAATTCATTTAAGACCTAGGAAGTTAGCGATTGAAGTTCCTGTAAATTCACAAGAAAATGCTGATGCAACGCAAACTTGTAACCTGACTAATACAGAGACTCCAAAAATGTCAAGTCCTCAACCCCATGACAGTCCATTAATCCAGCCTGATTCTCCGTCTGGTCAAACAGTCACCATCAATCCCAAACCTGCATTGCCAGTACTGTCAACTCCAAATACACCAAAGATAGAAAGACCTAGAAGAAATATAAAACCACCTGCTCGCTTCAAAGACTATATTTAAGGGGGTTTTTTTTAAAGACTTTTCATTCGAACACTTCTTTGGACTCTAAATATCTTTTTTAAATTTTGCTTTTGAAAAGAAAGGGCATGTAATAATATGACCCAACTACTACTTCAACTTCTGCTGTAATTGTAACTGTTGTTGATCGAATGTTTACTGGTTAGTTTTAAAGACGTTAATATAAAAGGCCTGTGTGGCATATCCTTTATCTGCTTAACTTAATATAAATAAAAGTAGTTAGTATACGATTATGCTTATTTATTTATTAAAGTAAAGAGCACCACACAATATGACAATAAGTGCTTTATATTAAGGTTTAATTGCCTTATTATATTACTTAAATCCTTTTTTTTATTACAAACATTTGAACAATAGTTGTAAATTGTATTAGAAATGTTTTTACCTCAAAAGCGTAACAGCTAAGGGGGATGTCCAGTTTAGGAGTCAAAATGGCTCCCTTCTTCAAATGTTGACATAGGTGTCAGCATATGGGGACTAGGCCTTAAATTTTATATTCCTTAACCTGACACCTCATTACTCATTAGTCTTTTTTAAATCCATATTTAATTTTTTAGTTTTCCATAATCACTTCTTGGAATCGGAACCCTATTGCTCTCGTCAGGCTGTATGTGTGTCACAGCCATTTTTTTCCTAAACTTTTGGAGGTACAAGGATGAAATTTTGGTATAAATGTAACCTATCTTTGTGTCCAAATTGTGAAAAAAAAATGGGTGGTGTATAAGGGGATGAGAAAAAAAATTTTCATCCACAAAGTCATGCATCAAATTAAAGGTCTCGATAAGGATATATATGACAAAATTTTTAGGCACAATGGGGAAGCATGAGGGGGCTTTCAAGTCAAAAAAATTTCGCCTCTTCCCCCCTGTATACAGCATATCTAGCAATCTGAATCATTATTTTATCCAGAAGAAAATAAAAGTATGAAAAAGAAAAAATTCCATCAGTTGTGTTGTGAAAAGCTTGGAGGGAGTATACTGAAAAGAAAAGGAGAAGAAAAATAAAAAAGGCAATTAGCTATATTAGCAATAAAACAACAAAAAGCTGAAGAGGCATCTGAGAAAAAGAATAAAATAAATAAAAAGCTACAAATCAGAAAGAAAAAATGCCAAATTGAAACAAACTCTGAAGTTGATCACTTAACAGAAGATTAATTGTGTTACTGTGGAAATGATGAAGATGTGCTGGATGCTTTTAGGTAGATTTCGTATGAAATACTACCTATTGGGATCGTTCCTATGTTGGAATTTCTGAAAACTTTTTGCAGATCTACACTGATCATGACCCCTAGAACCCAAAACCACCCTCAGTAACAAACTTTATATATCTATCTATCTATATATATCACTTTCTTCTGGACACGATAACTTTCCTAATTCTGCACCAATCTCTTCCAAACTGATACATAAAATCAAAGGGCATAAAATCTCGGTGAAGTTCGTTAATGGGCAAAATCGGACCAAGGGGATGGAAATAGGGAGGGGTTTTGTGAAAACCAAAAACCCTTCATAACTTCTTAATTTTTGTACATATCAAATCAGTTTAAAGTTTTTATTACTTTTAAAAATAGGGCCAAAATTTTATGTATCACAGATTTTTGATAAAGTTAAAAATGGGCTCAAGGGGTGCAAAAAATAGGGTTTTTGGGAGAAAAAAATTCATAACTTCGTCAATTCTCAAGATATCAATTCCAATTCATTTTATTATAAATCTCCTTAATATTATCTACAACTTTTATATTCACAAGTTTTTGATAGGACCAATTTGTACCGCAAAAAAAAAAAAAAAAATTAAAAACGAAAACAAAAAGAGGGATTGAAGAAGTAAAAAATCCATAACTCTGTCAATTCAAAAGATATAAAATCCCCATGAATTTATCATATATCTTCTTAATATTGTCTACAACATCTAGATAGACAAGTTTTGGATAGGACCAATTCTTACAGAAAAAACAAATTAAAAATACATAGCGGTTGAAGAAAAAAATCATCTAAGTAAGGGTGTATTCAAATCCAAACTGCATATTTTCTGACTCATTCTGCAATTCATTTTTGCTCTCAAACACATCCAATTGCTAGATTCTCTTATTCAGAAACTATACAGGGTGTCCGGTCTCAACGGTGTCCAATGGCTAATTCCTAAACCGTTAGTCATAGACATATAGTTCCAGTTACAAAAATGTTTTAAATCAGGCAAAGAAACATTTTAAAAGCGATTTGGGTCAATAAAAACATTTCTTAAAAAATTACGAAATTTAAATTTTTATACGGTCCCCCGGTTCTATAAGTTATATTTAGTAATTTTTTCCTATTACACCGACAAGTAAGACAAAATAAGTCCCATTCATATAACGCTAAAATTGAGCTAGTTATGAAACTTTAAAAATGCATGACTTATGCCACTTTTCTACTCTGAAAACAAATGAGTTCGGCTTGGCTTTGAGGGATCATATACCAAGTGTTTAAAGTATTCGAAGATCTTACTTCATGTGTATCTGCGCTTTGAAAAAAAATCCTACAAGTATTATGATTAAGTCTCAAATTGGCTAAAATAGCATATGTTTTATTTTGTCAGGATTTGAGACTGTTCCTTTTATGATTTCTTTTAACAAAAATTATGTTTTTTTATAAGTTTTTATGTTAATTCAACAATCATATGTATGTTTTTCCATTTCAAAATTTGTACTCGAACTTTAACCCACTTTTAAATATCCAATCGAGATTGCATTTTACATACTGGCGCAAATCCGATAACAATCTAATATTATTAAGATTTTCGGTGGTTACCATTTATACTTATTTTACATTATAACACAAAAAATTTCGGATAGATTTCTGCCAAGGAATTTAAGAAAAAGTTTAGATTAGATAATACAAGACTGCGATTGTTGGGTTTTTTAATTTTTATGTATTTTTTATCACTGAATCCGAAAATTACCTTAATTTTTAACCATCATGTCAGGATATTTCGCAAATCGTAAATTTTCAAATTTACAGAATAACAAAAATCGAATACTATAAAGTAGAGGAGATGATTGTGTTTTTTAACTTTTGATAATTGATTTTTACGCACTTTTTAGCACTGAATCTGAAAATGACCTTCATTTTTAACCATCACGTTAGAATTTCTTTGCAAATCGCAAATGTGTAAGTTAAATTATAGCGAAAATCTCATACTATAAAACATGTGTAAAACATTTTTTATTTTATTTTATTAAAAAATTTATTCGATATTTTTGCTTATCCTGGGATTCTTACAGCTAAACAGCTGAATGCTCCGGTGAAATGGGGGAGGAAATTCAATTTTAACATTGAACTTCTTAACTTTGAAATTTGCGAAAAATCCTGATATGATAGTTAAAAATGAAGGTCAATTTCGGATTCAGCGGTACAGAATATATAAGAATCAATTATCAAAAGCTAAAAAACATGACATAACCCGACTTTTGCAGGCTTGTGCAATCTAATAATATTTTAAAATACGTATCATTTTGTAAAGAATTGAGGCTGTTACTTTAGAATTATTTTATTTAACAAAAATTCTGTTTTTTCCTTCTTCTTAAATGTTTATTACAAATTGTATATTTTCCATTAATATGCCAGAATGATTAAAGATTTCAAATTTATATTGCAGTGTTAATTTTACTCCCAAACATTTTTTATATCTGACGAAATTATATTTCAACTAAATTTGTGAACGACCCCTAATTTGCAGCAAAAAATATGCTCCAACTTTAAACAGCTATTACTCGGTCAATTTTAATCGTAGAATATCGGGACTTTCTTTGTATTACTTGTCAGTGTAAAAGGAAAATTTCACTAAATATAACTTCTAGGACCGGGGGACCGTATAAAAATTTAAATTTCGTAATTTTTTAAAAAATGTTTTTATTGACCCAAATCGCTTTTAAAATATTTCTTTACCTGATTTAAAACATTTTTGTAATTGGAACTATATGTCTATGACTAACGGTTTAGGAATTAGCCATTGGACACCGTTGAGACCGGACACCCTGTATAATGTACAGTAATGATCGATTTTTTGATAGAGGCAGAATATATTTCAAAAAATGCTGTTAAAGTGGGCATTTTGAACCGAATTTCCCAAAGCGGATTGTTTTGGAAAAATCATTGCATTAAGGATGCACTCAAATCCAAACTGCTTATTTTCTGACTCATTTTTAAATTCATTTTTGCTCTCAAACGCATTTAATTGGTAGATTCGCTTATTCAGAAACTATATAATGTACCGCAATGATCGATTTTTTGATAGAAGCAGAATATATTTCAAAACATAATGTCAAAGTGGGCATTTTGAACGGAATTTCCCGAAGCAATTGTGTTATCACTTTCTTCTGGACACAATAACTTCTGCAATTCTGCACAAATCTCTTCCAAACTGATACATAAAATCAAGGGACATAAAATCTCGGTCAAGTTCGTTAATGGGCAAAAGCGGACAAAGGGGATGGAAATAGGGGGGCGGGGGTTGTGAAAACCGAAAAAACCCCATAACTTCTTAATTTTTGTACATATCAAATCAGTTTAAAGTTTTTATTACTTCAAAAAATAGCGCCAAAAATTCATGCATCACAGATTTTTGATAAAATTTAAAATAGGCTCAATGGGCACAAAAAATAGGTTTTTTGGGGAAAAAAATTCCTTAATTCGTCAATTCTCAAGATATCAAATCCAATAATTTTACTATACATCTCCTTAATATTATCTACAACTTTTATATTCACAAGTTTTTGATAGGACCAATTCGTACCGCAAAAAAAAAAAAAAAAAAAAAAAAAAAAAAAATTAAAAACGAAAACAAAAAAGGGGGGTTGAAGAAGAAAAATTTTCATAACTCTGTCAATTCACAAGATATAAAATCTCCATGAATTTATCATATATCTTCTTAATATTGTCTTCAACATTTATATAGACAAGTTTTTGATAGGGCCAATTCTTACAGCAAAAACAAATTAAAAATACATAGCGGTTGAAGAAAAAAATCATCTTATTAAGGGTGCATTCAAATCCAAACTGTCTATTTTCTTACTAATTTTTAAATTCATTTTTGCTCTCAAACGCATTTAATTGCTAGATTCTCTTATTCAGAAACTATATAATGTACAGTAATGATCGATTTTTTGATAGAGGCAGAATATATTTCAAAAAATGATGTCAAAGTGGGCATTTTGAACAGAATTTCCTGAAGCGATTGTGTTAGAAACGAAAAATATTGCCCTACTAAGAAAATAATTGTTTATTAATCAAGTTTTAATTAATTGAAAGAAAAATAAAAACACAGGTCACTTATAAATCTTTTCAAAAATCAGGTCAGCATGTTTCATATTTTTTTTTTTTTTTTTTTTTTTTTTTTTTTTTTTATTAAAAATGAATTTGAAAATGTGCCAGAAAGTTTCGAGTTGTTGAGTATGGAAAAATATTTTTTTTTAATATCGCCTTAACATAATTCTGATAAAACCAGCTATTTTATAAAAAGGAAATAAAAACTCGTCAAAAGCAGACATATAAAACTGTTAAAGTGTATTTATATCTAATAATGATTTAGTTTTTGTTAGTGAAATTAGTATACAGTACAGGACCTCAAATCCAGAAGACCCAAAATCCAGAATAAATAAGGAAATCTGAAATTCCGTGATGATCCGGAACAAATAATTCCTGAAAACGCCCATAGATAGCACTATGTGCGTCACAGTTTCCAACTAAACTAGACTAAAAAATTACACTCAACTGAATAAGTTTGTTACAATGTTTTTATATTAGAGTTTTAGTCCAAATACTATTTGCTGACAGAGTTATCGAAGTTAGTGTGTGCACACATTTTAAATTTATTTAAAAAAAAACCTTCTCTTCATTTAATAGAAAATACAAAAAGAACGAATAAATAACAACAAGGAAGAATTATTTTTAAAAGATGCGTAGAATATATTTAAAATATTTATATGTAATGATATTTTACTAATCCCCCCCCCCCCCCACCCTCTCCTTCAAATTTTCAACAAATTTCATTTTTCGAAAAAATTCTGTTTGTATGCACCGTACCAAAAATATTTTTTCTTTAACTCAAAGGGAAAAAAAATATCTATGCAAGGTTTCTTTCTGCATAACAAAACATACTATCCATCCAAAGCTGATGATCTCATTCTGATAACGTTGATTTTCCACTTCAGAGTTAAATAAACAAAACAAACTATCCATCCAAAGCTGATGATCTCATTCTGATAATGTTGATTTTCCACTTCAGAGTTAAATAAACAAAACAAACCGCAGATATATATCTCGTTTTTCTTTGCAGTTATTCTATAGTGGCTTTTTTGGGGGGGTACCTTATATTTTAATTAAAAATTTTTACACAGGCTAATTTACTATTATTGCAACTTGCTGAAAATTTGAAAGAAATTCGTCAATTAGCAACGGAGATAGTTATTTTTTTAATAAAGAAAAAAACATGGGTTTTGTTCTTTTTTTTCCTGTTTGCTTGCAACTCAATAATTTCTTTCTTGCACAATCAAACAGTTCTTTTTTTTACAAAAAGAATAGAACTTGAATAGATTTCCTCTTCTTTTTGTTTATTTTTAAACTTTCTTAGAACATTTTATTTTAAAAATTTAAATATTTCTCTCTTTATTTTCACTGAGTCTAATACTGCAATTCGCGATATAGATTCCTAGGCCTAATTCGGCTCTCACGAACAACGATGCATTTTCCTTTTCTAAAAGATGTTTTAACGTTGCTAATATCCTTATTTTAAATTCTTTTTTTATAATTTATGTTTTTGTCTGTTTACTTAGACTAAGCACTACACGGCAATTCACGATATAGATTCCTAGGCCTAACTCGGCTCTCGCGAACAACGACGCATTTTCAAAAAGATGTTTTTATATTCCTAAGAATATTCAGTATTAAAAAAAATTCTTATACTTATTTTGAATTATTTTTTGTAATTTGCATTTTTGACTGTTTATTTACTCGAAGCGTAACATGGCAATTCGCGATATAGACTGCTACGCAGCATGTAAAATTGTCACGGGCATGTACTGTATCTGTTTATTTATTGTTTTGGTTAAGGACCTGAAATCCGGAACAATCGCGGTCCCGGCCGCGTATTTCAGAAATGCACATTCACAAGGCGACCGCAAGAAATACTGTCCTCTGATTGGTTGAATGAAACTCGTCACTACCGGCAACCGATTTTGTTTTGTTTACGTTTGCATTATGGCAGAAATGATTTTAAAAATCTCGTCGGTGATATAATAAATCTTTTGACACCTAATTTCGACTTTAAATTTACTGAAAGTGCGTATGTTACCGAAAAAAAAATGCTCTTGTTCATTAAGAATGAAATTATCTGGTGAACAGGACTTTCAAAAGTGGCTGACTGATTTTCAGAGCACTACAAATACGTCCTGGAATTTGCGAAAATCGCGTCAGAAAAAAACCTTCTAGATTTGCCTTTTCTCGTGATTATGAATGCCATCATTCAAGCTACAGGAAACAAAATGTAATAAAAATATTAAATATCAAAGATGCACCGAATACTTAATATTTGTTACAAGTTCAAATGAATCACCGAATACTTAATATTTGTTACAAGTTCAAATGAATATTTGGCCGAATACCGAATTTAATAAAATGATATATTGCTAAAAATTATAAATAATGACACAATTAAAAGCTTTATATACATAGAATTTTACATAAATGGGGGGGGGAAATCTTATTTTAACTTGATCATCAAATGGGAAAATTATCATTTATGTTAAAAATAATCACGACAGAATATACTTAACATTCGGTAATTTTTAAAGGGTATTTTCTAATAGTTAATTTAAAGATTTTTTTTTGTGTGTGTGTCATTTATGTAAAATACTATAAGGTTGAAATAATTCTCTTGATGGCTAAATGGAAATATCTCTGAATTTTATTGATCATGTTAAATGTGTTAAAAATGTCATAGAATAAGTATTCATATAGTACAAGTCACATAAATTTTTAATGAACAGAAGATCTATTTAATTGCATTTATATTTAAATATAGAGAATTTCATTTAATGTTATTATATTTTTCCAATTCCTTTATTTACTTTCGATAAAATTTATGAGAAAACGAATAAATATTTTTATAAGTTATGCAATATTAATAAAAAATAATTTAAAACTTTTTCATTTTGTTATTTATCAATTGTAATTGAATTATGTAATTAAAATTCGAAATATTTAGCATTTAATTAAAGAATAAGTTTATTATACCATTTTTTGACAAATATTAGATTATTCTAATTAATACATCTAGAACATTTTTTCAATAATGTAAAATATGTTCTGGATCTATTTGTTCTAACTAGGGAAAGTTTAAAGAACATAAAACTGAAGAAATAAAAAGACCTTAATAAGTAAGAAAATCTATAAGTTCTAAATTATCAAATTAGAACAACTGCAACTGAGGAGGAGAAAACCAATTATTTCTAATTTTATTCATTTCTGTGTTCATCATAATGCATTCTTCTATAAAAAAATATTATAATATTCGGCTAATCTAATGTGAACAGTGCATGTAAACAAAGGATAGGATTTATGGTTTGAAAAAAAAACCTTGCACAGAGGCATAGCTAAAAGATCTTTTTTAGAAGGAAGAACTCAAAAATGTCCAAACTTGAATCGCAAAATTTCCAGCTTGAATGATGTATAAAAATTTTTGAAAGCCAAAAAAAGAAAAACTGTTCTCTGAAATTAGAATTTTCAATCAATGGGCTCAAATTTCCCAATTTGTCACATATAGGCAGGTAGGGAGGCTTCCTGATCAAAGTGATGCTTCTGACCTGCACCATTCTTATTAGATTTACCGAATATTCAAATAAATATGATAGAATCACAGTCGATCAGCGTTGTAATCATAAAAAACGCAGAGAGTATATGCTATAGGCAGAAAGCATGGTATAGAGTCATGAACGTTCATGGCTAGGATATACGCTATAGCTTTATTTGAGAAACAGAGGGTATACATAGCTTCTTAAAAAAATCCAGAAGGTATATAGTGTATATAGGGGTGTAGTGGAGAGTATACGGAGGTATACGCTGTATACCCTTTGGATTTTTTTAGAAGCTCCATATACCCTCTGTTTCTCAAATAAAGCACTGGCGTATACTGTATCCATGAATGTTCATGACTCTAGCGTATATCCTCTGCCTATAGCGTATACCTTCTGATTTTTTTACGACTACAACACTGTCCGTATACCCTTCATTACACTTCTGCAGTCATCTTTGTCATTTGTAGGTTTATGCGATTTTCTTCATACTAGAGGGTGAATACAGGCTATGCTGAAAGTTCCTCATGCATGGGCATGGGGGGGGGAGTAAAGTAAAGAAGTGGAGCCAGTTTAAATACAAATGGGGGAAAAATAACTGATAATGTAATATTGTCATAACTGAGAGTAATGAGTGTTTTTTAACAAGAAAGGCTAATTTTCTGGAATAGCCAGATAAACTAGCTTTAATATACTAAAGAATTATTCTTTCTTCATCAAGAATTTAATTTCCCTGAAAGTAAAGTAAATGGAGCCAATTTGAATACAAGTGGAAAAAAAATAAAAGCTTACAACTGATAATGTGATATTGTCATAACTGTAAATAATAGGTGTAGTTTTTTATTTCTTTTTTTAAGAGAAAGGCCATTTTTCTGCAAGAGACAGATAATAATAAACTACATTTAATGTACTAAACTGTTCTATCTTCATCAAGAATTTCATTTCCTGAAATCAAGTTAATCTGAAGTGAAAGATTCAATGTAGAGACTTAAATTTAAACTATTAAAAAAAATGTTCAGAATGTTATGAGATGTAATGCTGCATTGCTTATAGATGGCATAAAATCAAGCATATAGCATATAAATAACTAATTTCTGAGTACAAACTAAACACATAAAACGGTTTTAAATTTTATACCTTAATTAAAAAAAAAAAACTAACATGTTATTAGTTAAGATATTAATAGATGACAGAACTGCTAAAGAAAGTGCTAACCAATAAAATAAGTAATATTCAATTTTTAAAAAAAAGAGAACAAATTCCTTAACTTATGGTGTGAAAAATACATGACATGAAATAAGTAATGGAAGTATATATATATGTTTAAGAGAATCTGTCCAGAATATTTTGAGATTAAAAGCAGCATTGCTTATCTGTGACATGCAATTGGCATGCATTATGGCATGTAAATAACTAATTTCTGACTACAAATTAAACGCATAAAAAAAATATTAAAATATATACTTTAATTTAAAAAAAACTAGTGCGCTATTGGTTAAGAAATTTTTCAATAGATGGCAGAACCACTAAATGAAAGCAAACTTACTAAATAAGTGACATTCATATAAAAAGTAAGTGATTTGAATAAGAGCTAAAAAAAAAGAAAAAAGAAATAATGCCTTAACTTATGGTGTGAAAGTCACATGATAATAAGTAATGGAAGCAATTTTTTTTCCCTTAAGCGAAAGCAATGTTTTTTATTTTATTTATTTTTTTTTTTTTTTAAGAATAGATAAAATTAAATTAAATTACTTTTAATATACTAAATAATTCTATCTTCATCAAGAATTTCATTTGTCAAAATCACATGTTACTGCAGTACAAATATGTTTAAAAAAGTCATTTAAACACATAATTTTAATATATTAAAAAAATATTCTGAGATTTAAAAAGTAGCATTGCATATCGGCGACATGCAATTGGCATGAAATTATTAAAGATGGTATGTAATTGTATGTAAATAACTAATTTCTGACTACAATTAAAATTTGTACCTAAATTAAAACATCTATCCTATCGTAACTATCTTTTAGCGTGTTTTTAGTTCAGATAACCGCATATTTATAGACGGCATAACTGCTCTGTGAAAGTAAATAAACATTTGCTGGTAGTGACGAAATTCATTCAACCAATCGGAGGACAGTATTTGTCCCGGTCGCCTTGTGAATGTGCACTTCTGAAATACGCGTCCCGGCCAGTCCGGATTTGATGTCCCATGCTGTACTTATCTTCGAAATCTACCTCTGCCTGTAGGCTGGGCCAGCAGGGATTTTTTTTTGATTTAGATGAAAATCAGAATTTCAACAAAGGTGATTTTGTGATTGTTAAATATGATTACTATTTTCCTGGACGAATTACAGAATTGAAAGAAGGCGATGTGAAAGAATACTGTGTTTCAACAATGCAGAGAAGCAGACCAAAAGGTTGGAAATGGTCTGAAGGAAACGAAGATGTGACATGGTACCTTGAGAAAAATGTTATGCAGAGAATAAAGCCTCCATCAGTAACAAATTCTAGAGGAGTGTGTAGAGTTCTAGAAGTTGAACAATATAATAAATAACACTTAAATATAATTAACCTTATTTTTCATTTTATTACCCTTATTCCCACACCCTTTTAATTTTCATTTATTATTACTTCCTGTGTTCGATTTAGTATAGCTAATTAAAAGTATTTGTGCTCTTTTTCTTTTAGCAATCAATGCATTATATACATACCTTGTTGTTTAGCACCTTATAACTTATTATATTGTGAAAATTTGTTTACTTATAAGTATGTTTTGCATTAACACATTAAGCGGCGCATCGATTTTGTCTTCTTTTCCATTTAACCTGAGATACCTGATTTATGGTGCCTCAGTGCAGATATTTAGTTAAAACTTTTGTACATTAAATTATTGCCTACTTACTTCCCAAGAACATCTTGCAATGAGAGGCTAAAAAATTTGCAAAAATGGTTAATTTTAAAATAAAAATAGCCACGGCAGGTTTTTAGGCATTTATATGTCAACTTAGGGAGCCAAATTTGATGGGAGTGTCAGCTTTAGGAAAGTTTTGCACTTTTTTTTTATCAAATCATTAAAACATATAAATTTTACAAGAAAGGGGAAATAAATGTGCCAGATCATAAGAAAAACAAACGTTCTTTACTGAAATCATTCTTTTTTTTTAAGAAAAATTGTTTTGGAAGACATCTTAGCCAAAATACTGAACAGTATCCTTAAAGTGTCAGCTTTAGGACACTTTACCTTTATCAATTAAAAAAGCAATAGTTTGCAAATTGAAAAAAAAAAAAAATATTGACCAAAAAAGCAAGAAAACAAAAATTTTGAATTTGTTTTTTTTTCTTTTTATGAAAACCAAACAATGCGTATTCTTTACTAATATAGTTTACAAAATGCATAATCAGAACCAAATTTAGGGATATGCCACATGGCTATAGAAGAGAGTAGCAAATGAAATTTTGTTTTTGAGATTTTGAAAGTTTGACATATCTTAAATCCAGAATTGATACGTATTTTCTTTCAAAAAGAGAGTAACAAATCAGTGTTCCTTAAAAATTGTTTTAATTAATTATCATCATATAGTCAGGGGTGCAGAAAATGTTTCTACTCCCAATATTTCCCCCAATCCACATGAAAATTTCCCCAAAATTTTACGGTATGTTGTAGGTAAATGCCGTATTATCGTAGGTTCCAATATTTCTCAACTTATGCACGAGTATATATAGCAGAGGTGGTTCTGAGTGAAAAGCAAAAATTCTGAAATTCACAGCAAATTTTCTGAAAGGTTACAGCACAGCAGGGGAAAATGGGGGGGTGGGGGGGGGATCCACTCCCAGCACTAACTGTGTTTTTTTTTCGCGGCAGTTTGATGAAATTTGTGATCTTCTGACGAAATTTGCGTTTTGTAGCGATCTTTTGACGAAATTTGTGGTTATTTTGCCTTCCTTTTGAGGAAATTAGCGCTTATTTTGCCCTCTTTTGACGAAATTCGCGGTTGTTTTGCCATCTTTTGACGAAATTCGCGGTTGTTTTGCCATCTTTTGACGAAATTCGCGGTTGTTTTGCGATCGTTTGACGAAACTGCGGTTGTTGCGCGATCTTTTGACAAAATTTGCGTTTTTTTCGCGATCTTTTGGTAAAATTTGTGGTTTTTTCGCGATCTTTCGACGAAATCTGTATTTTTTTTTTTAAGAGTTTTGCAGTTATTTCGCCCCTTTTTACGAAATACGCGGTTGTTTCGTGATCTTTTGACGAAATATGCGAGTTTTTTTCACGTTCTTTTAACGAAATTCACGATTATTTTGCTATGTTTTGACGAAAATCGTGGTTATTTTGTCCCTTTTGACGAAATTTGCGGTTTTTTCGCGATCTTTTGACAAATTCGCAGTTGTTTTGCGATTGTTTCGTGCTCTTTTGACGAAATTGCGGTTGTTTTGCGATCTTTTGTCAAAATTTGCGGTTTTTGACGATCTTTTGACGAAATGTGCGTTTATTTCGCCGTCCTTTTGACGAGTTTTGCGGTTATTTCGCCCTCTTCTGACGAAATTTGCAGAATTTCCCCCAGGTTTAAAAAAAGGGCAGGGTGCTGCTTGTGGGAAAAAGGCACTTTTGGATTCCGAAGGGCATGTTTTTGATTCTTAAGGGCATTTCTTGAAATTTTTAAAGGCATTCTTTTGATTTTTAAAGCAACTTTTTAATAATTTAATAGACTGAACACTATTTTGAAGACAGCAATGAGTCAATTTTTACTATGCAAGTAAATTTTTTAATAAACGAAGGAGTAAAGGCACTTTTTTTTCAGGAGGGGGCGACAAGGGAGCTAAATTTTCAAATGAGGGGCAAGAGGGGTGCTATTTTGTATACCTAAGGGCAGGCAGGGTGCAGCACCCTCCTGAAACTTTCTGGGGGAAACTGAAATTTGAGCTTATTTCGCCCTTCTACGAAATACGCGGTTGTTTCGCAATCTTTTCACAAAATTTGCGTTCATTTCGCGATCTTTTGATGAAATTTGCGTTCATTTTGCAAACATTTGACGAAATTTACGGGTTTTTTTGCGTTCCTTTGACGAAATTAGCTGTTATTTCGCCATGTTTTGACGAAAATCGTGGTCATTTCGCCCCTTTAGACAAAATTCGCAGTTGTTTCACGCTCTTTTGACGAAACTCGCAGCTGTTTTGCGATCGTTTGACGAAATTTGCGGTTGTTTCGCGAACTTTTGACGAAACTTGCGTTCATTTCACCCTCTTTTGACGAAATTCACGGTTGTTTTGTGATCGTTTGGCGAAATTTGCCCTTCTTTCGTGATCTGACGAAATTTGCGTTCATTTCGCGAACATTTGACGAAATTTCCGTGTTTTCTCGCGTTCCTTTGACGAAATTCGCTGTTATTTCGCCACGTTTTGACAAAAATCGAGGTCATTTCTCCGCTTTAGACGAAATTCACGTTTGTTTTATAGGTGTAAATTAGCGGTCGCCGCTCGCCACATGGCGATTAAAGTTGTAAAAGTATAGGTGAAAATTAGCAGTCGCCACTCGCCACGTGGCGATTAAAGTTGTAAAAGTGGCGATTAAAAAATCGGCCATCGATCGCCACCTTAGTCGCCACTCGCCAAGTGGCGATAAAAAATCTGTTATCGATCGCCAAGTGAAATATAGCTTTTTTCATAGAAATATGCATCTTTACTTTGGTTACATCTAATTAGCAAACTGGTTAATTCTTTTGCCTACCGGATGCAAGCAGATTACAACAATTTAGCTGTCTTTTCAATATTTTGGCTTTTCACCATTGCTTTTCAGTTGGATTATTTTTTCAAGAAATACAGTTTTATACTACAAAATATATTCATCAGCTTTGATTCCACATGCAAATAATTCAAATAATTTATTCCCCCCCCCCTTTTTTTTTTCACCGGATGCAAACTGATTTTAAGGACTTGCAGTATTTTCAATATTTCAACTCCCGCCACATGCTCACCAGTTAGACTACTTTTCTTCAAGAGATACTGTTTAATTCTGCAAAATACACTCACCAGCTTAGATTTCAACTATATGTAATGTGTTAATCAAATATGATAACACTTTACTTATTAAATAAAATCCGAATAACATTTTATTGTGTTATATTTGATTTATTATTATTATTATTATTGTATACACCTAACTGTTGGAATTTTGATTTAGTTATTTTTTATATTAAGAAAGTAATGGTAATTTGATTGATAAGTGTTTATGAACATATACAAATAATCTAAAAACATATTCTAAAAAAAATTAATATGATAACAGATTCTGTGGTTTTAAAGTAATTTTCTTGAATTTTGACTGCTCCCCTATTCTTATCATGAATAGTTGGCTGGTATAAAACTCTGACTTATAGAAAAATATGTATGTATACAACGATTATAGTTTATGTCGATGTCAAGAAAGTTTTAAACATTATAGTGGCCACTAACTTTAAAAAGTGGCCACTAATGAAACTGGGTCTACCGGCCACTGGCTACTAACTCAATTTCCCAGTTTTCACCTATATGTAAAAGTGGCGATTAAAATATCGACCATCGATCGCCACTATAGTCGCCACTCGCCAAGTGGCGATAAAAAAATATGTTATCGATCACCAACTGAAATACAACTTTTTTCATGGAAATATGCATCTCTACTTTGATTACATCTAATTAGCAAACTGATTAATTCTTTTTCCTACCGGATGCAAGCAGATTGCTGCGATTTAGCTGTATTTTCAATATTTCAGTTTTTCGCCATGCTCGCTCTTCAGTTGGATTATTTTTTCAAGAAATATAGTTTTATGCAAAATATATTCATCAGCTTTGATTCCACATGTATTTCAAATAATTTATTCCTTTTTTTTTTTTCACTGGATGCAAATGCAAGTGGATTTTAACCCTTTCGGGTCTGGTTTACTACTAATAGTACATGTCTTTTCATCAAGTATTATTTTTCTAAAAACTTTTCAAAATAACAGACATTACATTACATTACAAGATAAAAACACTAAAAACAATATAAAAGGATGTTTTTAGTGTTTTTATCTTGTAATGTAATGTAATGTCTGTTATTTTGAAAAGTTTTTATAAATATGAATGAATTCAGACATAGTCCTTTTGTTTATATCAAAGTATTATTTTATCTTAAAAATTACTTTTGTTACTATCTACACATGATATAGTATATGGCTATGCTTTTCTTATTATGAGTTCATTTATGTTTGGACATTTAGTAATTTATTTTATACATATATTTCACTCTTTAAATTTAAAATATAGGTTACTTTTCTGAACGAATCATGTGGTAAAACACAAAAAACATTATAAAGTTGTAATATCTGTTAAACCCTCTTGTAATACGAGATTTTCCAAACGTCTCCAAAAACTCTTAACCTATTATCATATCAGTAAATCTATTTGGATAGCTACGATTAAGATTATTAAAATGAAAGTAATTTTGTTCTCAAAATTGAAAAAAAAATTAGACCCTAAAGGGTAAGGACATTACAATATCTTCAATGTGTTTGATCAGTTAGATTATTTTTCTGCAAGAGATACTGTTTAATCCTACGAAATACACTCACCAGCTTAGATTTCAACTGTATGTAATGTATATGGTATGTTAATAACACATTTAATTATTAAATAGGAACTACTTGCGAATACGCCCGGAGTCCGCCATCTTGTTTCTTTGTTGATCATTGCCGATTTTAAATTTCTTTATTTGGATTTATTTATTTATTTTTGTTCTTGTGTATGATATGTTTGTTGTTGTTTATGTTATGTTTGTTGTTGTTTATGTTGTTAAATTAAGCATAAAGTGGTTACAAATGACCAACAAAGAAACAAGATGGCGGACTCCGGGCGTATTCGCAAGTAGTTCCATTAAATAAAATCAAAATAGCATTTTATTGTGTTTTTTGTATGCATCTAGTTGTTGGAATTTTGATTTAGTTACTAACTTTTTATGTAAAGAAAGTATTGTGTTTATGAACATTTACAAATAATCCAAAAATATATTCTAAAAAAATTAATATGATAACAATTTTGTAGTTTTAAAGTAATTTTCTTGAATTTCAACTGTGTCCCTATTCTTATCATGAATAGTTGGCTGGTATAAAACTCTGATTTATAGAAAATATGTATATATACAACGATTATAGTTTATCTAGATGCCAAGAAAGATTGAAACATTATAGTAGCCACTAACTTTAAAAAGTGGCCACTAATGAAACTGAGTCTACCGGCCACTGGCTACTAACTCAATTTCCCAGTTTTCACCTATAGTTTGTTTCACGCTCTTTTGACGAAACTCGGATGTTTTGCGATCGCTTGACGAAATTTGCTGTTATTTCGCGATCTTTTGACGAAATTCGCGTTTTTTCCATAATTCTTGGACAAAATTCGCGGTATTTTTATGTCCGAATTTTCAGATTGATGAACGATTTTTTAAATTTTCGAAACCGCATGCCTTAATTTTTTGGAAAAATCGGAACAGAATCACCTGATATATGGTACATATTATTCTGAGATCGATTTTGTGAAGGTCACCATACGGATCTTTTTATTTATAGTGAAATTTTTCTATCTCAGGAAATTATGAAATTTGTTGTTAAAATCGAAATCAATTGTATATGTTTCTGCAAAATTTCCCCAGGTGTTTAAAATTTCCCCCGATCCTAGATCGCCGGATCGGACATATTCTGCATCCCTGCATATAGTCACAATGAAATGTCATGTATTGTGTGGAACTTACTGCAGAATTTGTTTCTTTTTATTGCATCGAAACCATGTTTGCTTTAGTTATCTTTTCTGATGTGTCAGAAGCTAAAAAGTTAAAGAAAGGTTGTTATTGATTCCATTCTTCAAAAGTGAAAATTCAAAGTAGATATATATTTTTTCAGTCCTCTCTCACCACACCCATACAGGACCTGATTACTGCCTAGGCAAACTTCTACCACTTTTTTCTAAAAGTTATATTTTGCTTCTTTAATCGCAGAATTTGGGGATTAAATAAGGCCAAAAATGTTTTCGAAAAAATGTCTAAGTTGTTATCAGGATCTGCCCTCTCCATCGATATCACACATTAGTAATTGATGAACTTACGATTTATATAAAAAAAAAACTGTCTTGAATGGTACATGGGGTGTCAACTCATATTGTTTTCCATTGACTTTAAAAATGCATTTCCAATAACAAAAAAGTTCCAAAGTTTTCCTTCATTCTCTTAAGGCTGTTCTTAACTGCTCTGCTCAACAAGCGCAAAACGTTTTTACACATTTACAAATTCATTTTTTAACAGAAAAATATAAAATTGGAAAACCTGGCCATGGAAGCGATTTGGAATTGAACTGTTTTTTCCATTTTTTGATCAATCAATTACCTATTGAGTTATAACGAATTTGGATCACGTGACAAACCCATTTTTCGCCCGCTCTTGAGTGCTTTTTCTTCCTTCGCGCGGAAATTCGGTTCAAAATGCCTACTTTGACACTCTTTTCTGAAAGATCTATTGCGTTTGCAAAAAAATGAAAAAAAAATAGCTCGATGACATAGTTTCTGAACAACAATACCAGCTAGTTTCATGCATTTTCGAACAGAAATAAATTAAAATTTATGTCAGAAATTTGCCTTTTTGGATTTGAGAACACCCTTAAAAACCATTGACATCAAAATCGTTATTTTTTTTTTACAGTTATAAAATTGAAATTTTTGTACAATTCCTGGGTCCTATCATTTATGCTTGGAAAACTTTCTCCATATTTCTAACAAGTAAAACAATAAAACACTCTTTTTGGAACGATCAAACTTAAAGAGTATTATTCTTTGAATTTTGTGAGCTTTCGGCATTTCTGGCCACTAAAAGTTGAAAAACGAGTTTCATCCAAATTTTACAAGTCAAAATAAAAAGTTTCTTGACAGTAGTGTGTTTCTTCATTATCATTCAAAACATTCTATAATGTTTTGAAAGGAAAGAGATATTGAAGGCGTCAAATCATATTGGGCCCATGCACACATTTAACCCATTGGTCTTCTTACTTCGGTTTAGCACCCATGCACTCCACGCCAGTGTGATTTGGAATTCTGTAACTTCTACTGCATATAACTTTGTTGGCGATATAGTGATAATGAAAAATAGTACGTTATTCACATACAAAATTGAATGCAAAATCAAGTGTGGTACGGTATGAAGTCCAAAATCGGTAATCTTCAGACTTCGGCAATTCCGAATTTTGGATCATTTGCAGTTTATTTGTCAAAAAAAGAAACTAATTCAACACCTCTCCTTTCCTCACCCCGTGCATTATTTACAGCAGAAAAGCTTTTGTAATACTAAAACATAATAAACTTCTTTAATCCGGAATCATCGCGATTACAGTGATTCCGGATTATAGAAAATTCCAGATTACAGAAGTTTTGAAACTAGAATGCATTTAGATAAATATTAATACAAATATCTTTCATTAATATGGCAATACAAAAATGCAAAGAACTTGGTAATTTAAAATAATTGAAAAACTTTCAGAAAAATCAATTCAAAATGCTATAAAATATATATATATATTTCAAATAATTATCTATATTTTATGCAGTGTCGCCATCTGTTGCAAATTGCAAAAAATAATAATGTACAAATTACAATTTATGATTTATAAATACTCAATAAATAATACAAAACACAAGAAAACATACATATCATGAAAATTATTGAAAAAGAAATTCTAAAACCAAAAAAATTTATAATAAAAATTTAAACAAGATTAAAAATTAATTTAAAAATTAACTTTATAATTAACATACTTAAAATAGTGATATATAAGGCTAATGTTATATAAAAAAATAAATATATAGAATCTACAAATATCGAAGTAAATCACGAATTAAATACTTAGAAGATATAATAATAATAAAATCGGATTCTGTGATGTTTTGGTGCCATCTTATTTTTGAAAAAGAAAAATTATACAATTATCATTATTTCTGAATCTTTACAAATTAATGTTAAAAAAAAAAGACACATATTAATTTCATATTAATTTAGGAAATTTTTACAATTTTAAAACCAAAAAAAGTAGTAAATTAGGCAATGTTTTCATTTTTCTTAATAATTTTCCGAAAATTTTTCACATATGTACTATGGCGCCATCTATTGTCTCAAATTGAAAATAAAAACGAATAAACATACTGAAATGTCCGGATTACAGAAGATTCCGGATTAAAGATGTTATACTATACTAAAGCAGATATTTCAATAGAGTTATATTTTTTCTTAAAAAAAAGGTAAAAAAGAACCTTGTATCACAATTACAAGAAAATTTTGATTTAAATGTTTTGTTCTATTTTTAATGTTTTTTAAAATTTGATAGCGATATTTCTACATTAATCATTTCACCAGCAGCAGGTATAGGAAAACAGTGCTTTTACCCCAGGCTTATCTCAGGGCGAACATTGACGTTGTTAATAAAAAGAATCCTGGTTTCAATCTTTTATCTCAATGTAGTAAATGTTGACCTCTTTTCAATAACCTTTATTCAGAATTTGTACAGAGATTTTCAAACTTTTTGTGAATTCTTTTATTCAATTTTTAGTTATTTTATATTTTATGGGGATTTTTTGACATTCCTAAAAGGAATTTGTTTCAAACTTTTAGCTTCATATGGTAAATTTTGTCTTCTGCGATTTCTTGTCATTCATAAACGAATTCTGGTTATAATGTTTTAGCTCACTATAGTAAATTTTGTCCTCTGTTTTTGAATTTTTAGTTTTGGTTTTGTTTTACAGTGATTTTTCCATATTAGTAAAAGGAACCTGTTTTTAATCTTTTAGCCCAATATAGTAAATGCCATCTTCTTTTCAATAAAGTTTAGTCAGAATTCGTACAGCAATTTTTTAACTTTTCATGATTTTTTAATGCAATTTTTAGAGTTTTTTCGCATTTTGAGGTGGGTTTTTTGACATTCACAAAAAGAATTTGGTTTCTAACTTTTAGCCTCTGAGATTTATTAAGGCAAAGAATATTATTAAAATTTAGTGGTGACAGTTGGCCTACTGTGGTGTGCTGCTTTCATTTCTGCAATAATGGTCCATGACTGGTGGATAATCAGAAGTTTTGTTGTATAAAACAGGGATGTAGTGGAGGGTATATAGAGGCATATGCCATATACCTTCTGGATTTTTTAAAGAACTACCACATACTCTCTGTTTATCAAATAAAGCTATGGCTTGCACTCTAGTCATCAATGTTCATGATTCTAGCTGAACTCTCTGGACTTTTTTATGACTACAATCACTGTATATGAATACAGTGGAACTCCACTTATACGTTACCTGAGTTGTACATTTCCCTCAGTTATACGTTTCAACTCAGTGGTCCTGGTCATTTGCCATTAAAAAATAGCTGAGTTATATGTTTCCCTCAGTTATACGTTACGTTTTTGCATTTCGGGATGAAATTTTGTCACACTTTTACGTTTTGCTGAAAATAATTTCAAAATTTTTGCTATGTCTTGCCTCCCGACGATGTGTCTGATTCTTATGATCCCACTCAGAACGGTCAATCGGGGTCAACCTTCGGAACTGCTCTGAGAGCTTTTGACATAGTAAAGTGGTTCGTCAGGGGTACAAGCAATAACTAAAAAGCGGCTGCATTTTTAACAAAATTGCAAAGTTTAATGTTCAGCGTGGATTCTGGAGAAAAGAAACAATCCAAGATTGGTGATTATTTTAATAAAATTTAGGAAACTGCTGAATTGTCTTTTGATGAAATATTTGTATGCCAAAGCAATTTCAGTGATTTATTTTGAGTACTCTATATATGTAAAAAATATTTTTAATAAGGCTTTTTATAATAAAATAACTTCATATGTACTTCTCTTATGTACCTTTGTTTTGTTTTTTTACTCTGCTACATTTCCACGAATTTATGAATGGATGTAGTAAAACTTACAAAACTTCTATTTTCGATATAAAAAGTAAATATTCATGTATTTAAAAATGGTTCTGGTAGACCATTAATTAAGTTTTATGTTTTACTGAGTTCTGCGTTTTGTTGTTCGGTCCTGAGCAAAACGTATAACTGGAGTTCCACTGTAGTTCTTTTTCCACTTATTTTGGTACTGGTGATCCCGCTTCTCCTCACAGCTCCTAGTGTGCCTAGAAGTAGTGTTGACTCTATGCCTCTTTAGCAGGGTGCAGCGCCCGACGTCCCTTTTTATTTCTTTTTTGTGCCCGGCGTCCCTTTTTATTTCTTTTTTGCGCCCGGCAGCTCTTTTAAACACTTCCAATGCACCCGGCTTTTCCTTTTTTACACTTTCTATGCATCCCGTGGCAATTAAATTGATCCAGGGAAAATATTGCAAATTCTAGGGACCCCGGTAGCAGAAAGTTCCTGACGGGTGACGTGCGTCGCAGATTTTCTTTTCCCTTTTGCAGATTTTTTTTTTTCCATTGGATCTTTTTCCAACTTTATATTATGTTTAGTTCTTTATTATTTATTGCTAAAACTTAAGATTATTATTAATAAAAATGAGTAAAATGCTTAAAAACATTAAAAGTAAATGATTAATTAATTAAAGGTTCATTTGTAACATTTTACCTGCAGATTATTTTCAGTCCCTGAAAGACCTGTCACAGACACTTGGAGAATTTTCTGCTATTGGGCTAGGGACTCTAAACAAACCACTTCAAAATATTTTTGTGAACAAGGTACAAGTGTGCCCCTTTTTTAGAATAGTGTTCCCTTTTTGAAAAAAATTACCCTTTTTTAGAATAGTTCCCTCTTTGAAAAATGTACCCTTTTTTTAGAATAGTGTTCCCTTTTTGAAAAATGCACCCCGTTTTTTTTAGAATAATGTTTGTTCCCTTTTTGAAAAATTTCCCCCGGCAGCCCTTTTTTTCTAGACGCAAATTCTAGGGACTCTAAATAAACCATTTCAAAATATTTTTTGTGAACAAGGTACAAATGTGCCCTTTTTTAAGAATAGTGTTCCCTTTTTGAAAAAAATTTACCCTTTTTTAGAATAGTTCCCTCTTTGAAAAATGTACCCTTTTTTTAGAATAGTGTTCCCTTTTTGAAAAAATTACCCTTTTTTAGAATAGTTCCCTCTTTGAAAAATGTACCCCTTTTTTAGAATAGTGTTCCCTTTTTGAAAAATTTCTGCCCGGCATCCCTTTTTTTTTTCTAGAATCAACACTAAGAAGCTTGATAAAATTCGGTAATACTTTCAAAATATTATAATATTTTTTTCCAAAACTATTTTGTGTACATACTACATATATTTTGTTAGCATAAATAATTTTTCTGATTTTAATTTCAGGCATAGTTTTGTCCTTAATTGATGCCATACTTGACAGAAATGAAAATGTCACCCAAGCAATCCAGTCCTCACTTTATAATATAGGAAAACACCAACCAAATTTAGTGCTTAGTAGCTGCCATTCTTATTTGACGAGACATCCAAAGGTAAAACAGTATGTTATATTTATAGTTAATTGTATTGTATTATCACAAAAGTATAATTTTGCTAGATGCTATAGAAGAATGGATATAATTTATATGTAGTAAAATTATAATCACATCATTGTTGCTTTTTATTGTAATAGGCAATGAAACTGTTAAGGACATTAAGACTAAGAAACAGTCAATGTAATTTACTGTAAACAATATGTCCTTTTTATTTGCTTAAATGTTTTAAATCCAGATGAAATTATAGCTTCTATTAGCATAGATGAATCTGATCTAGAAAATTGTTTATAATTTTAAATTGTAAAATTTTCATTTACAAAACAAGAGAATCAGAAAGAACATTAGTAGTATTGATACACTGAATCCAAAATCTTGCAGCTTGTATGCTCAAAACTTGGTGATTTGACACAGCAAAGCATAACTAAAATTGTTCTTACATTAATTAGTTCAAAACTTTGCTGAATTTTGCTTATAGGTATGTAGTAGTTCCAAATATAGAGAAAGATTGATACAAATCTTAAAACTAAATATTTATTATCTTAAAAAATGAGATGAAACTTGGTGTTGAATATACAGTAGTAAACAGTGGTGGCTCCTCTATCAGAGCACATGAGCATATGAACTCCCAAAGAAAAATGAAGAAATAAATTAACAATTTAAATAAAAATAATATTTATCACATTTCCATATTTTTCTGAATTTCCAGTATACCCGCATTCCCCGTCTATTTTAAATATGTACATGACAAAATCTTACTCTAATAATGTATTTTTTGAAAATTATCATGATCCAGCATTTCACCCAGAAATTATGGTATTTTCAATTTACTGCATTACAAATAAAATACTGTGAAATATGTTTAACACGAAAACGCTTAACATGAAAAATCAGTTAACACCAAATGATATAGCGGTCCGGACAGTATGCTATGCAGTTTAATACATTTTTTTTTTCTTGTAACACAAAACAAAAATCATTTAACATGAAAAAAATTCGTTTTCTATCTAGTTAGAGTTAAAATTGGTGAATTTTGTGTGAAAATCAATAAATTTCGTTTTTTTTGTAAATTAGCGTATGTTTTATGAGCACAATGGTTGAGAAATCAGTCAGAAAAGAAATTGCTATTGCGCTTCAAATGAAGTATGAAGCTGCTTAATGCAGTTGATGAAGAAAGACAAAAACAGAAATCTGCAAAGAATTTGGCATTGCCAATTCTACTTTATCAACAATAATAAAAAACAGGATCCCATTACGTTAATGTTTGCGTGCAGTATATTTAAACCGGAGAGAACATATGAGAACCGCCAAGCACGAAGATTTAGAGACAGCTTTGCTTATTTAATTCAAACAAGCTAGATCTTAGAATGCTGAAAAAATACACGCAAAAAAAAAAAGATATCTGATTTTACCCCAAAAAAGCAATATTTTTATTTTACCTGCTTTTTATCCTAATGATCCTAATTATATCCTCCTAGTAGTTTAACAGAAAACGAAATAAAATTTGACAACGTCGAAAATATTTGAGTTTTGTTCTTTTTTTTTTTTATGAATCTTTTAACGCAAAATTCTTTTAAAACGAAAAAAAATTTTGGTCCCCTCAATTTCGTGTTAAACGTATTTCACTGTATATATGAGAAATGTGATCTTAGATTATTCTTTCTTTATGGTTGTTAAGAACAATTTTTTCTTCTCTTGAGATATGAAAAATATTACCAACATTTCATTCTTGAAACAAACAGAAACACAATTATCGTAATTTGTAATAGTTATGCACACACGCATGTTATGTGTGTGTAGATTGGGACGTGCCCTCTACTCAGAGGTATAACCATACAAAAATATTTGTATGAGGAATTGAAAAAGTGTTCGCTAAATAGAGGTGTCCGCTTTTTGGCAGTGTCCATTATGGAGGTCTTTTTGTATATAGATTTTTATAGTATAGTAATACCCCTATTATAAATTTGATAAATTTGAGGATTGATTGAGCATTTTTAATCAGATGAAGGTTCATTGCAAAATATTCTGCTTTGCGGGTAACCCGACCCGATGCTGGACTCTAGTATGAGGCAAAGGCAGCACTCTTATCTTTCCATTTGTACAAATTTAAGTGTGTTGTAGCTGGCATTGTTCATTGTCTCTTTCATGATTGTTATTTATCTAAAATCTCCCTTAATTTTCTATATTCAGTTAGTTAATTTTTGTTTCATTGTATTAATCTTCCCTCATAGAAACTAAAATGTTACATTTTTTCTAAGTGCAGGTTATTTGTTTTAGTTGCATCGTTTAATTTTTGACATCTCAAATGTATTTCAGCCTATGCATTAAGTCGTACCGGCTGATTTTATTTTTCCAATTTATTGTGAACCCCCATTTAAATAACCCACTAACCGCCACTGCTAGTACATAGAACAATGTTTCGAACAACAGAAAATCTACTAAAATTGATACCAGTTTCTGTACCATTAAGTTTATTGTTATTAGTGCAAAAATATTGAAATTTTCTGCTGATATGTATGATGTAGGAGCAGATTGTAGGCAGAGTTGTATTAACCAATAAAATTAGCCGGGGAAAAAATCAGGCAGTAAGATTACTAGGAGAGAAGAGAGTCAACTAATATTATATTAGCTGGTTACAAACTCTATAAAAATTATAAAACTGTTTCAACTGTGTTGCTTCTGTTCGCTCTTTCTTAGATTTTTGCAAAGCATTCATAAAATCTTCTTTTTCTTAATTTCTTCCTACTAATTTTATACTGGCTATTTTCCTCTCTCGTATAACTCTGTTGACTAATTCTCCTCCTTTCCTGTAATTTTATGGTCAATACAACGTTGCCTATAATCTGCTTGTTCATCACATACAGTAAAAATTTCATTATTCTTACTTTTTTATATGAAACTTCCCAAAAATTATTTATCTTTAATTGAAACTAATAAATTGTATATAAAATTAAAGCAAGTAATTCAAAAATATCAACACTAAAAATATAATATTTTATCTTAAAGTTTTTAAAGACTACTTGTTTACAAATTCAGTAGAAGATCTTAACTCAATTCTATATAATGTAAATCTCTATATAATGCACAACTTCTCATATGTAAACAATGAATTTTGCAGCTAACATGTGTCTGTAATACATGTTGAAGAAACATTTCTACCGTCTAGAGGACTACGTTTCAGATATTATTTTATCTTTATCTTCTTAACTCAGAGAAATTTAATGAAAATTTTGCTATTATTAAGTTTAAAAATTTTGGAAAAAAGTAATACAGTAGAACCTCTTTTATCTGAAACTCTTTTAACCAAAATCCCTTTTCAAACTTTTTTTTTAAAACTATCATATTCCTTGTGTGCAAAATACATTTTTAAAGCATTTTTTTACATAAAATACTATGTACATAAGTCAAGCGTGGAATTGTTACAGCAGCATACATTCATTCGAAGTTGGAGAAAACTTACTCCATCCACATTTAGCTACTGAAACGAACAAAGCTTTATGGATGAAATAGAGAATGATGCTGCCAATTTGGAATCGGTATTTAATAAAATACCTGCTTGTGATAGTGCAGGAATGAATGATTGGCTAAATTGTGACTCAAATTAATTGAGCGATGAAGAAGTCATTGACGACATCCAAGGAACGCATGCTGATCAAAGCGAAGAAGAGGACAACGATGTGGGCAAAGAAAACGAACAAATTAGCAATTCTGAAGTATTTGAATGTTTTGAAAAAGGTTTGGCATGGCTGGAGCAGCAGAAAGACTGTAATACTGGTGAACTAATAGTATTAAAAAAACTTTGTGTTTCAGCTGCAAAGCAGAGGCAATCGAAACTGCAGAAAACAAAACTTTGTTTCAAATCCTTGTGAAATATGTAAAAGGTACTTAATTTCAAAATTGAAATTCAGATAATTTATTCTTGTTTCTATTTTGATATTGCTTTATTTTTATTAAGTACTTGCTACCATGATAAGAAATAGTTATCCTTAATCTTAAAATTGAACCATTCTTGATTATCTGAAAATTTTGATTTTCCAAAGAGTGGTTGGTCCCAATTGCTTTGGATAATTGTGGTTCTACTGTATAATGATTTTGTCCCCAGACATATTTGGATCATGTTTATAAAGTAATTTAACAATGTGTGAAATGATCTATATTATGCAAAAATTTATAATTTGCGCAATTTCTGGTCCCAAAAAATGTAATATAAAGATTTTCTACTGTATGTTGATATGTTCCAGACATATTTTGCCTTGTTTATAAGGTAAGTTTTAATGATGTGTGAATTGATCCATATAATGCAAATTCCATATAACGCAAAACCTTGCATTATAAAGATCTTCTACTGTATTAAGTAAGTTCAAGAAACCTATCTAATGCTCTAGGCTGACTTAAAGTAATTGTTTTAACTGCAGGAATAAAAACTTATTTCCCTGATACTTTCCCACTCCCATAACTTTCAGATGCAAAAGTGATAAAGTGAGTTTTCAGATAACTACACTTATGAAACTTTTCTCTAGCAAGATGCACCTATGACAGACCTATTAGTGGAATAAAATGCAAAATGTATTTTTGTGAGTTGTCACTTTTTTTGCAGGTGAGCGATAAAATCCAAGAGCTGTTAAGCATTTTAGGGAAGGTATTTGAGGCACCCTGAAAATTTGTGCAACACTTCTTTTGTAATGGCTGAATACAAAATCGAATGTCTGGCTGAAGGATCGTGGCCCAAAAACTGTGCCAGACACGTGTCAAGTGCCATTTTTTTTTTTTTTTTGACTACCCAAAAAAGGTATTTAAGGCACGCTGAGATTGAGACAGAATAATATTTATACTTAGAAAAAAATATTTTGAAAACGACAGACACTTTAGTCAGCCCAAAAACTGTGCCAGACACGTGTCAAGTGCCATTTTTTGACTACCCAAAAAAAGTATTTGAGGCACGCTGAGATTGAGACAGAATAATATTTATGCTTAGAAAAAAATATTTTGAAAATGACAGACACTTTAGTCAGCACAAAAACTGTGCCAGACACGTGTCAAGTGCCATTTTTTGTCTGGCACAGTTTTTGGGCCACGATCCTTCAGCCAGACATTCGATTTTGTATTCAGGCATTACAAAAGAAGTGTTGCACAAATTGTCAGGGTGCCTCAAATACCTACTCAAAAATGTTCAACAGCTCTCCTACTAATATGTAACCAGAGATGATTTCACTTGTATAAGTCTTATTATTATGCTTAAAAAAATATAATAAATATTAATTCTTTGTAGTTTTCATTTAGGTTATTGTTTTTTAAATGTTTCAGTGTATTATTTTACCGCTCATGTTCATGTATAATCCATGTATTTGTTTTAGTTGGTCCTGGCACAAAAAATAAGCATTCTAGCTGTTATAGAAAAAATTTGTAATGAAACTTTGGAGTCTGTTCAAAAAGAAGTTGCTGCTGATGTCATTAAATTGGCACTTGAAGAAATGGTTAATACTAAGGTAATGATTTTTGTTTATTCTAGTTATTCTTTGGAATTACAATTTTTATTCTTTTTTGATTAATATTTTTCTACAGTGCTCAAATATTTATTAATCTGTTCCTTGTCAGTTTTTTCTGTAATAATTTTTCAACTTTTATAAAACATAGACATTGAAAATTCCATTTGATGAAGTTTCGTTGTTTCACTTAAGCACTTCTTTATGAAGAAAATTTCTTAAATAGAAATCAACTTAAGTTCATGAAATTTGTATAATAAAATGCACATGCATAAAATAAAAAATACACATAAAATGGAAATATTGGAAAATTTTGATTTGGGTAGTAACTTTTTTTATGCAGTGTACACATATGTGAAAAGTTTAATTAGAATAATGTCTAAAAAACACATTTCTATTTTCCCTTTTTATTCCAAACCCTTAACTTAAAAAAAGTCTGTAATATTACTTTATACAGATTTCTTATAAAAAATACACTGTTCATGAAAATTTTTGCACTTTTGTAAGTATCCAAACAATTCATCTGTAACATTTCGTGAAACTGGAATCCCCTTTTTATTTTATCGAAGACTTTTAGCATTTCTTCTTTTGAAGGTCTTGCAATTTCTTATTCATTATCATCTTTATTGCTCGCTGTAGGTTCTTCACTACAATTGTTACACTTTGTAATATGCCATTGTCAGTTGGATATTTTATGTGTCCCAACTTCTTCATCAAAGTTGAACACAACAGAGGCAAGAAACAAGTGTAAAGTAGAAATTCAATTGACTCACACCTGCCACAACAGGCCTCACACTGTGGAATATATAAACCATTTCTGTAAATGACTTCTCCCAGAATTCAGGAACTGCCATTTGTTATTGTGGTGGCGGAAGGTCAGAATGGTAACTATGTGACTCTAATTGATATTTTTTCTTCAATGCATCTGGCATCAATTGTGTCACTGCATCTTTTTGATCATTGAATGTAAAAAAAAAGATTTTGATTTCATCCCACTGTCAACACCAGAGTGTCTGGATGTGAGAGTGGTGATAGCAAGTATTTTTCTTAGTTTGAAAAAAAAAATGTTTTCTTTAGCACCAGGAAGAATGGGAATGATTAAATAAATAAATAATTTCATTTTCATACAATCTGCTGAAATAAATTCATGCATCCATCGCAACCGCTGTCTCTCCGTTTGAATGCAGTACATGCATGAAAGTAGAATAAACTCCATTATATAGAATATATTTTTTGTAATGTGGAGATTAATTGGTGTTCAAAGTCAAGGTTCAGCAGAAAATTTCATTAAGTAGAACACGTTGTTAAATAGGGATTTCATTAAAGGGAAGTTCCACTGTATATATTTATTGGCTGTATGGCAACTGACGTCGCCCCCAATTGCTAGGATATTTTTTTTCCATGACTTTCTATCACTCTTCCATTCTAGTGCATAAAACATGCTACTGAGAAAGGTTTATCAGCACTTCTGGAAGTATAACTTAATTTCAGTTAATAAAATAAATATTTCAAAAGTTTTAAAGTGCACAGAAATAAGATAACATTTTTCATCATGAATTTATTTATTGAAGTAATGACATACATATATATACACTATATTGCCATTAATGACCGGCAACATTCAATTTTAGACATTTTGTTGAATATTTAGAAATATACTTGACAGATTCTTCTGGAATTTCAGGATTGAAAAGAAAAGGTGTGACCTCATATTTAGCAATGTTGATTTGATAAGGGGGGGGGGGGCAATTAGGGGGCCAACAAAAAATCAAAGAAAAAAATAATACTTGGGATCACCCTGTAAAATAAAATGCATGAAATGATCTATCGCTACCGAATATAAATAAACAGACATTGTGCAATATATGTATTCTTTTGTGTAAGAATAGCATGTATATTAATAGAGATATAGCGATTTATTTAAAAAAAATAAATAAAAATTCTTGCATGTTTTTTGCTTATAACATGCAGGGTTTTCTACCAAATTTAACTCTGGTTTCAGAAAAATTGACAAAATATAGTAGAAACAATATAGTGCAATTGGAATATGAATATATTAAATATTTTAGGAAATATGAGCAGTTGTATGAAATAATTTTATCTGTGCATGCGTGAACAATAACAAGGATCATTTTACATAATTTAATAGTCAACTCTATGGAGCAACTTATTAAAAAAAAATCTAGTCAAATATCGTAAAAATTGAGAAAGATATTGGTGTTAGAGTGTGCAAATTTTTAATTGTTCTCTAAAAGCAGTTGAATGATAAGGGATTTTCCACAAATTGTCATTTTTAATTTTTAATTTTTTAAAATTTTCATTTTTTATTGATGCTTTAGTTCTTCTTGAATAACCACCAGAACGAGCATATACCATGATCAAAAGAAGTATCAAAATCGAAGCGATTTTTCCAAATCTACTCGCTGATACTCACTAAATACTAACTTTTTTCTGAAAGTCAGCTAATAAAAAATGACAATTTGTGTAAAATTCCTTATCATTCAGCTGCTTTTAGAGAACAACTAAAAATTTGCTCACTTTAACGCCGATATCTTACTGAATTAGAGTTGACTATTAAATTATGTAAAATGATCCTTGTTATTGTTCGTGCATGCACAGATAAAAATTATTTCATACAACTGCTCATATTTCCTAAAATATTTAATATATTTATATTCCAATTACACTATATTGTTTCTGCTATATTTTGTCAATTTTTCTGAAACCAGCGTTAAAATTGGTTGAAAACCCTGCATGTTATAAGCAAAAAACATGCAAGAATTTTTTAATTTTTTTAAATAAATTGCTATATCTCTATTAAAATAAGTGCTATTCTTACACAAAAGAATACACATATCGCACAATGTCTGTTTATTTATATTCGGTAGCGGTAGATCATTTCGTGCATTTTATTTTACAGGGTGATCCCAAGTATTTATTTTCTTTGATTTTTTTGTTGGCCCCCTAATTGCCCCCCTTAACAAATCGACATTGCTAAATATGAGGTTATACCTGTTCTTTTTAATCCTGAATTTCCAGAAGAATCTGTCAAGTATATTTCTAAATAATAAGTACAGAACTTGTGTGAAAATATAAATTATTTGAAAACAACGTTTAAACACACAATAAAACAAGCATATTTGATCATACGTATACGTTTCGTGAGTACTAGGACTCACATCCTCAGTGTAAAAACTTTAAAAACAATATCCCCCCCAACTGCATGTACGGTGAAAAAATCCAAATGTCAAAACATAATACCAAAACACCAAGTTCTAACAGCCAATGAAATTAATGCGGAAGTGAAGTGTCGTTACACAACAAATCCGTCCAGAAAGTTGAGATGTATGGTGTGCTAGATAAATCATTAACCAAGGAGTCTTTAAATTTATGGATATGAATAGCCTCAAAAAAGTCTAAATCCAGAGGAGTAATGCATTTCTTGATAATGGTAGCTCAAAAAGCTTCGGCTTTTCATTATTTGATTAATAGAGCTCGCTTAATTTGTTCAGATAATAATTCACTTATTACAGAATTAAATTACATTAGATCTGTGGCTATTGATCGAGGTTTTAGTTTATCTTATATCAATAATTTAATTTCTCATAGTCTTAATAAATATGTTAATAATCTTGATTCTCCTGTTACTGCGGTTTCCATTTCCAACCTTATCATTTTACCATTTTATAATAGCATTAGCTTTAAGATGGCTAATATCTTAAAACATTATGATTTTAATGTGGTTTTTAAACCGGTTAATAAATTATCTTTTTCGCAACTTAAGGACCAAATTCCTCCACATAATTATTGGGGCATTTACAACATTCAATGCCAATGTGGTTTGTCCTACATTGGACAAACTAAACGAAAACTCCGTTACAGAATCAATGAACACAGAAACTATGTAAAGAAAAAAGAATTACAGAAATCCTCTATCGCCTCTCATTGCTGGGGGGAGGGACATAATTTTAATTTTGACTCAGCTACCATTATCAAGAAATGCATTACTCCTCTGGATTTAGACTTTTTTGAGGCTATTCATATCCATAAATTTAAAGACTCATTGGTTAATGATTTATCTAGTACACCATACACCTCAACTTTCTGGATGGATTTGTTGTGTCACGACACTTCTCTTCCGCATTAATTTCATTGGCTGTTAGAACTTGGTGGTCTTTTGGTATTGGGTTTTTTCACCGTACATGCAGTTGGGGGGGATATTGTTTTTAAAGTTTTTACACTGAGGATGTGAGTCCTAGTACTCACGAAACGTATACGTATGATCAAATATGCTTGTTTTATTGTGTGTTTAAACGTTGTTTTCAAATAATTTATATTTCTAAATATTCGACAAAATGTCTAAAATTGAAAGTTGCCGGTCATTAATGACCATTGACCATACAGTATATATATATATACACATTTGATAAATACAATGCATACCGTATGCTTCTAAAGCTTGGATCATCTTTGTTCAATCTGCAGTTTTATTAAGCTTTGGAAAAACAAATGAAAATAAATTGTAATTTGCTGTTTATGTTTTCACTGAAAAATGTTTATAAAATATCTTGCATCTGTGAAAAGAACAAATAGTATCGTTGGCACAATTTTTTAAGTTTGTAATTCTTGTTGAATGGCGTCAAAAACAACCATTGTTCTTGTTTTGTGGTTTTACATGACATTTACTTCCATCACTTTCTTGGTTTTCTATGCTTACTTCTTTCTTTTTTATACATTTGCAATGATTGATTCATCTGTGATATTATTCGCTAACAAAAGTTTTTTTTATCAGTTTCAATGATTTTTTCAGCTGTTACATCATTTCCTGTACTGCCTCATTCTCTCAGATCTTGTGATGTTTCATAATTTCAACAATTGATTTATCGTCATGTTTTTCCCACAGAGTTTCTGTATCATTCTTAAATACAGCTTCCAAAAAGCTGTTTAAAGTGATATTCTCCTTTACATATACTCTCAAGCTTTCTAAATTTTCAAACCTTGATTACAAATACTCATCTGGCTATTAGAAAGTAGCAGAAAATTTTCTGTTTCTAAGCTTTGAAAAAAGTGTTAGTCTTGATATAATGAATATATTTTGTATTTTAGAAATTATTTTGATTAATGTGCTATACGAGAAATGCTCAAAAGCAAATTAATTTTCTCTTTTAGTAATATTCTGAAATATATTGGTAAAAAGTTAAGTCGAAAAATTCATAGAATGCATGTATTTTTCTCTTAGCCATGAATAATGCTTTAGGAAGGTATTGTAACTAGGTTCTGAATATTTTAGATTGCAAATGTTTAAGTAATATCACCTTAAAAAGAAAAAATCTTTTTTTATTTCCCCCATGAGAGACGTTTCCGTTTTTCTCAGAATGTTCATCTGTAAAAGTATTCAGTTGTTATATTTTTATACTGTGTAAGTTTCTAAATTTAAAGTTAGTCTCTTCCCAAATGTTGTTGTAATTGTTGCATGTATTTTATCCCTTATCCCGTTAGAAGAAGAATTTATCCCTCTAAACATACTGTTCTTTTGTGGTTTTATAGAGTTTTTAAGAAGTTTTATCAAATTTATTTAATATTACTGAAAATAATTCTTGGTACTCCCTTTTTAAAATTGCCATGGCAAGTTTAAAAGAATAACTTTGGTGAGTGAAGTTATGTGTATTTATGCATATCCAAACTAATTGTATTTTACTGTATATTCTGGTGTCCATAGTTTGCAAAATTTCAGATTAATTTGGCAACAACAAATTTTATAAACTTTAAAAAATTGTCTAATTCAGAAACTTTGCAATTGGTTACAATTTGGTCATTTTTCTTTTTGAGGTTGCCAAATATTATAAATAATATTTGCAATATTATAAATAACATCGGTTACAAATTGTACTTTCTTAAGTTTGAATTTCTCCATCTCTAACATTGTTTTAAAAAAGGACCAAAACTCACTAAAAAATAAATAAAAACTAAGGTTTTTTTTTTGTTAAAAAAGATTGATATACAATAAATTATGTTTCATTCAATCCTATTCACACATCATCTATGACTCTGTGTAAATGCTACTCTTTTCTCTGCAGGAAATTGTGCCGGACTGGCAGAATTTATCTAGTAGAATTCTTGTTTCCCTTGGGCGGAAATATCACACCCAGGTGATGGAACAACTTCTTATGAAATTTCAGCCTGGGATCTTGCCTCATTTTTTTGTTGTTCAAACCATGGCTGATTTAGCATCTGCTAATGGTATTTATAATTTTTTTTTCTTTGTTATTATTTTGCATAAATTTACTGTAGAAATCTATTAATTGGTTGACTTAAATTTATATAAAAATGTATGCTGTTAGTTCAACTCTTTAATTCAATGGTGTGTCAAAGCAAAAGCCTCCCTCACAAATTTTGATTTAAGGTTTTGAATTAAATTTTTATGGATTAAAAATCTTAAAATATCCAAAAAAAAAAAATATATATATATATACTGAAGAATAAAAAATGACTGTGAATGCTTTTCAAGGTTCTCTTTACATGAAGACAAAAAATTAGAATTAAATTTATTGTAAAATTACTTACTTTATGTGTATATACACTGCTCAAAACAATTAGGGGTGTGATAAAGATCTATCACATATCCTTACTGCTTCAAAATTAATTTAATTCATTTATTTTGGCTTTCGAAACATGTTGTTTTTTTCCCCCTCCCCTTTGTTAGGTAAAATCTATTATTTAACTCTACGCTTAAAATCCATTTAGAATCTTATCTGTTTGCTTTTTTTCTTTCTTTCAATATCCTCTAGGATTTCGTGCAGTAAGTTTCAATTCATTTATTTATTATCGCTTTCCTAATAACATCTACAGCCGTTAAAAATAAAATATAAATAGATAAATCAGATGCACCTGCTGTTGATTTCAATGAATATTATTTTGTTTTCTTTTTCTTTTGCATTGCCCACGCGAGATGTAATTATTTCTCATTTCTTTATTTAAGTAAGTGACCGTTGAAATAATTTATCTAAAATACAAAATGAATGATTATTGATGCGGTGTTTAAATTACTTTTCATGTACATTAATTTTCTTTATCAGTTGTGTTAAAACATATCTTTCTCTGTATTTCGCAATTTTAAGTACCAATCATCGAACCTAATCATTTTGTTTTGTTAATTTATGGCCGCCTTAGTGGCGTCAGTAATATATACATATGTAGAACCGTTTTCTGGCAATCTGTCTGCATCACGCGATTTATTTATTGTTTTTTTGTTGGGATGCTAGATTCTGGGCTAATCATTTTGGTGTGTAAATATCACCTTTTGTCTGCTTTCCGTACACTAATTTTAATGCTCAGAATTTGGCGATGTTGTGCACCAAGTCTCATATGTTTCTTATGAAATCAAGGCACTTTAACTTCTGCTCTCACCATGTGAGGACGTAAAAGATCTTATGATCTGAGCGTATGCTTAGGCATACCTCGTATTTCCTCTCTCTCCCATTTAATAGTTCTAAGTAAATTACCTTTTATCATTATGTCAAAAAGGTTAAAATAAAGTTTTCCAGTTCCTGTATTTCCTTGGTTGGAGTTTTTTCTTATGCTCTTTTACGAACCCAATCACTTATCTGAACCACCCCAAATCTCCATCATATATTTTTGGCGCATCAACCAGATTTTCTCCAACCTTAAAAAATGCATAGAGAGAGAGAGAAATTCACCCCCCCCCCCTCCCCCCTGTGATTTTTTTCTTAAAATTATTTATGACTTTCCTGTTGTTAAAGAGTCATAGCAGAAGAGCTGAGTTCCTGCATTTTTTTTTTCCTGTTCTATTGGATTGGAAGTCGCCTCCCTTCTGCAACTTTGGATCAAGAATCACCTACAGGCGTTCGGCGCTCTGTACGATGGAATGAGAAATGTGCGCGCCCGCTCTCACTGGTCTTCTGGTTCGGACCTGTCAGCCTGTCTTCGGTCAGCGATGTCCTTCAGACCCCTCAACTTCCTCGGAGTACTTTATGTAATGGACTATGAATGGAATAAAATCTTCAAAACATCGACTGCCTAGTCCTGACATGTGACACTCCCTGATTCGTCATAGCTACGTTCTCCGGTTTGGGAAATCGTCTAAGTGTGTGATTCTGATGGCTGTGCTCACCTGCGAAATTTTCTCCTACTTGATCACAGTGTTTGCCAATACTATATTAGTGCATTTTTACATAAACACTGAGATATGTGACTACAACGGCCCAGTTTTTCCAAATATGCCCAACACTCCATTTTGTTGCCTCTCACTCAAAGTGAATCTCCTGCTCTTCATTTTTTTAATTTGTGTTTGCAAGGTGTTTCGAAAATTTTCTGACAAGACTAAATAAAAGCGAAGTGGCTTGCTGAAATGTACTAAATTATGCTTTACTCTCACCTTTTATATAGATGCACACATTTCTTTTTGACTGATGCAAGATTCTTAAAAAAAAAAAATTACTTGCGGTTGCAATGCAAAATATTCCAAGTGGGACATCTTTTTGTGTTAATGTGATATAAAAAATGTGTATTTATTGGTTTGTTTGAAAAAGAGCACCAAAGAAGGCAGCAACAGCACAAAAAAAGAAGAAAGATAACAAATGCTTATTTTTATTTGTTAGATTTTTATGGATGGAAGAAGAGGATTTTTTTTTATTAGCTAAGTTGAAATTTTTAATTTTCAAAATTTTAACTGCATTTATATTTGTAATTACCTCTTTTCACGCTTTACTTTGAAAGGTAAGCTTTTTTAAAATTTATTCCAGTACAGATTTATGTTAAGTGTGTTTAAATATTTTTTTAATGCATGACAAGGAATTTCTTGATTTAATATTTATCTTTAATGATACTAGTCTGACATTCCTTGTCGCTCTTTGACAAGCAAATGCCTTTTGAAATTTAGCTAAGCTTGTCTGTGACACATTGTGTTTTTATTTGTAGTTATGAATCACATTTTTTTAAAGAAAAGTATCTTTACTTTTAATTTTATTTCTATTTGGATTGCAATGATATGTATTTGTAATTATCTCAGTTGGAAATATTTAATATGTTAGTTAATATTTTTTCTGCTAAAAAAAAAAAAAAAATTACATAAGTTGTTCAGTACAGGATTTCTTTTGAAATGTAATGTAAAATTTACGAATTGTCCAGATGCATTTCTCAGTTAAAAGAAAAAAGAGCAGCATTTTTTAAAAAAAAGTTAGTTTCGTTTGATTTGTATAAGATACCTGCTGAATGTCTTGCATTGGCATATTGCCGCGCTTCCAGAGATAATAGGTTGTTTTTATTGTCTCTTTGGCCAGGAAGTGCTGCCCTGTGTTGTTTTATCGTCTGTTGGACGTAATTTACGCTGGTTCGTATGTGTCTGTTGACAGTATGATTTAAATTGCACATTTGTGTTTCAATGCAACATATTTAGTATGGTCTCTTTTATGAGTAATTCTCTAGTAATTATTAAATTTTTTATTGTGAGTTAAGAAGTTATTATACAACCTTTCTTAAAAATATAGATAAAAAAAAAGGTCAATATATATTTGTTTTATATTGTGTATATCGTGCTTTTAAATATTTTTTTTACACAATTAAATCGTGGATACACTTTTACAATTCTTGATAGTTAATAGATATTTTTTTTATATGCAGAAAATTTTATGTATTGTGACTATTATAAATTTTGTGCAATGATTAGGAGTGATGTGAAGTGTGTGGGATTTGCATATTGGTGATAATTTAAAATAGTTATAGAGGAGCATGTGAGCGTAACATTTTTTTTTTAGTTAGATGTGGGCACTTGATTAGAAATTTACATACAGTAGGTATAATAAAAAAATAATAGATTCTTTTCTATTTCACATATATTTTTATTGGATTGTGAACTTCGGCAAAATATTTAGTAATCTTAGATTAATTTATCCTGGCATACATTTAGTTTAGGCTTATTACTTAAGAGCTCGAGTCATCATGTCATTGTTACAAAAATTGATTTTTTCCCCTTTGGTTTTCGTTTGCTTTTGCAAAATACATAAGATGTACAACACAGGTTTGACGCATAGTTTTAAACAGTTTTTTTAAGTTTCTTAATGACATGCACAGGGTTCGCACAGACTCCTTAGACTCCTTGGAAAACCCTTAGAAATGAAAACGTTCCCAAGTAGTACTTAGAACTACTTAGATAAGCAAACCACTCCTTAGAAACTCCTTAAATTGTATTGCGGCTTCAGACGCAAGCGATTTTGCTGCCGAGGGAAAAAAAATCGTGATTGTAAAATGCACGGCAAATCCTTTATGCACGTCATTCATCTGAAGCACAGCATTGATTGGGTAGGATAATCTTAATAGCAGGGCTCCCACTAGGTTCGTTTTTCAATTATTAGGTTCGTAAAGACCGTTTTTCGACATTGTTAGCCGACCTTTATTTTAAATTTTATCGCTGTTTGGCATTTAGCCAAGAATCTCGGAAAAATCGTGTTTTTCGCAACTATCTTCCAAAAAATAGCCTCAAATTTCGTCAATCGATCGTGGAAAAAATTCGTAAATTTTGTCAAAGGATCGTGAAAAAACGGGAATTTTTCCAACAGATCGCGGTAAAACTCGACGCGAATTTCTTAAAAGACAGCGGAAAAATGCGAATTTAGTCAAAGGATCACGAAAAAACGCGAATATCGTTAAAGATCGAGAAAAAAAGCAGATTTCCTCAAAAGATCGCATAAATCGCGAATTTCCTCAAAAGATCGTGAAAAACACGCAAATTTCCTCAAAAGATCCGATAAACAAGTGAATTTCAGCAAAGGATTGCGGAAAACATGCGAATTCCTGCAAATGATCGCGAAAAACACGCAAGTTTCATCAAAGGATCGCGAAAAACACGCGGTTTCCATCAAAAGATCGCGAAAAAACCCCCATCAGATTCATTTAACAATCGAAATAAAACGCGTCCATTAAAAGATCGCGAAAAAAGCAAAATTTCTCAGACAATCGCGAAAAAAAAAAAACGCGAATTTCATCATAAGGTCGTGAAAAAAATGCGAATTCGTCAAAATTTCACCTTCAAAGAAAGCAGTTACCGCTGTTCTAAAAGAATAAATTCAAAACTTGTTATATTTTTTCTTGTATGTTGCGTTTAGCATTCTTTTTCTTTTGTCTTTTAAAATTTTCTTTAAGATGTATCATGTATGTGATATACATAATAAGTGTTTCGGGTTTGACTAATCCCTATTTATATGACCTAGGGGTGATTCTAGTCCGAATTTTCTGAAAATGTAAGGCATTCATTTCCGAAAATTTTAAAAAATCGGCCACCAGTCCGAAAATTCGGCATATGGTCGCAGAAAAAAATAAATTTTGTCAATTATTTGCAGAAAAATCGTTAACTTCGTGAAATAATCGCGGGGAAAACGCAAATGTCATCAAAGAATTGCGAAAACCCCCGCAAATTTCGTTAAAAGATCGCGAGAAAACAGCAAATTTCGTCTAAAGATCGCGAAAAAACCCACAAATTTCGTCAAAAGATCGTGAAAAAACCGACGAATTCCATCGAAAGAACACTAAAAAAACCCACAAATTTCGTCGAAAGATCGCGAAAAAACCACAAATTTCGTCAAAATATCGCGAAAAAACCCCACAAATTTCGTCAAAATATCGCGAAAAAAACCCACAAATTTCGTCAAAATATCGCGAAAAAAACCCACAAATTTCGTCGAAAAATCACGAAAAAAACCACAAATTTCGTCGAAAGATCGTGAAAAAATCCACAAATTTCGTCAAAAGATCGTGAAAAAACCCACAAATTTCGTCAAAAGATCGCGAAAAACCAAAAATTTCGTTAAAAGATCGCGAAAAAACGGTAAATTTTGTCAAAAAGTCGCGAAAAAACTGACAAATTTCATCAAAAGATCGCGAAAAAGCGACAAGTTTCGTCAAAAGATCGCGAAAAGACGCGAATTTCGTCAAAGAGCCGCAGAGAAAACGCATAGCTAGTGTCGGGAGTGGATTCCCCCTCCCCCTCCAGTGTAACTTTTCAGAAGATTTCCTGGGAATTTCAGAATTTATTTTTTTTTTACTCAGAATCACCCCTGTGACATTACCATTGGTCACTGCATAAAAAAGTTGATTGTCAATTTTGTATTTAAACTTACAAAATCAGTAAGCAATATATTGTGAATACTGTGCAATTTCAGCTCTAATAAAGTAAAATCTGTTTTTGAAATGTTTTTCTCTCCAAATTGGGCATTAAAAATTTGAGTGTGCATATTATATAACGAAGCAGCACATAAAAACATCGACAAAAAAAAAAAAAAAAAAAAGGCAAATCCTTAAAACTTTTGGACTCCTTGGATTTTTTGGCTACTCCTTGGATTTTTTCTTCCTAACTCTGTATGAACCCTGCATGCATTTCATTAATATATTGTTTTGATCCTTTTGGGTATGTTTGATTGCTAGTGCCTCTGTCGTGTTTTATGTGGGATACTTCAGTCATTGCGCTATTTCCCATGACTTAGCAAAATGTCTGAGGTGTGTATTTCGATCTATGGTTAAGCAAGTTGGCCGCTAGCTTAATCAGGGATCGGATATGTTTCCTAACATGATTGATGGAGTTACACTAATATTAATTTTACAATTGGAGTATTGTTTACATTTTTTTAATTTTTTTTTTAAATTGCTAAAATTCACCTGCAATTGTTTCCTAATGCTGATTATGGATTCCCCTTTTACACTAATTGACACTTTTTTTCACTAACTTGCTATGGGCAAATAGCATTGTTAGGTCTTAATCACACATATTTTTTTTTTCATTAATATTTGGAAATTTTTCCAGAGAGAAACATTCGCCTTGAATACAATAGTTCAAATGAAAATCAAATTTCAAATTATTTTTGCTTAAAAGGCGCAAAGACCAACTTAGTGAAAAAGATTCCATGCCGGGAATCGAACCCGGGTCATCAGTATAGCGCACTGACGTTCTACCGCTAAACCACATGGAACGATGCCCAGCCTGGAACTTCTCACTATTACAAGTTGGCAAGGCTACAAACGCAGCACAAGATGGAATATTTTCCGTGAGCCACCAACATGGGGCAAACACAGACACTTAATTAAATCCAGCATCGATGAATCTATATATATTAATATTTGGAAATTTTTCCAGAGAGAAACATTCGCCTTGAATACAATAGTTCAAATGAAAATCAAATTTCAAATTATTTTTGCTTAAAAGGCGCAAAGACCAACTTAGTGAAAAAGATTCCATACCGGGAATCGAACCCGGGTCATCAGTATAGCGCACTGACGTTCTACCGCTAAACCACATGGAACGATACCCAGCCTGGAACTTCTAACTATTACAAGTTGGCAAGGCTACAAACGCAGCACAAGATGGAATATTTTCTGTGAGCCACCAACATGGGGCAAACACAGACACTTAATTAAATCCAGCATCGATGAATCTATATATATTAATATTTGGAAATTTTTCCAGAGAGAAACATTCGCCTTGAATACAATAGTTCAAATGAAAATCAAATTTCAAATTATTTTTGCTTAAAAGGCGCAAAGACCAACTTAGTGAAAAAGATTCCATGCCGGGAATCGAACCCGGGTCATCAGTATAGCGCACTGACGTTCTACCGCTAAACCACATGGAACGATACCCAGCCTGGAACTTCTCACTATTACAAGTTGGCAAGGCTACAAACGCAGCACAAGATGGAATATTTTCCGTGAGCCACCAACATGGGGCAAACACAGACACTTAATTAAATCCAGCATCGATGAATCTATATATATTAATATTTGGAAATTTTTCCAGAGAGAAACATTCGCCTTGAATACAATAGTTCAAATGAAAATCAAATTTCAAATTATTTTTGCTTAAAAGGCGCAAAGACCAACTTAGTGAAAAAGATTCCATGCCGGGAATCGAACCTGGGTCATCAGTATAGCGCACTGACATTCTACCGCTAAACCACATGGAAAAATTTCCAAATATTAATATATATAGATTCATCGATGCTGGATTTAATTAAGTGTCTGTGTTTGCCCCATGTTGGTGGCTCACGGAAAATATTCCATCTTGTGCTGCGTTTGTAGCCTTGCCAACTTGTAATAGTGAGAAGTTCCAGGCTGGGTATCGTTCCATGTGGTTTAGCGGTAGAACGTCAGTGCACTATACTGATGACCCGGGTTCGATTCCCGGCATGGAATCTTTTTCACTAAGTTGGTCTTTACGCCTTTTAAGCAAAAATAATTTGAAATTTGATTTTCATTTGAACTATTTTTTTTTCTTTCCCTCTCATGCACATGGTTGTTTGATGTGATGTTTAACCTGGTACTTCACACACTCACACACATTTACTCGTTCAGTTTAACTGATTTTGTTCTATTTCAATTAACACTCACCATGCTTAAGGACATTCATAACTATCTGTGCATGTTTTGGTTTCTTTTTATCAGCATAGCTAGCTTAATATTGCATTTTTTTTTTTCACTGCATTCACAACTTTGTATTTATTTATTTTTTTTAGATAGATTTGTTTTAATGTAAGATATTTTTCTGTTGGTGTGTTTTAAAGTTTGCAGAAATTAGGTCATAATTTAACTATTGTACATGGTTTACACATTCATCGTAAATTTTTATGCAAGAGATAATTAATTGGGTGTACATTTTTTTTACACATACACTTAATATACTGTTTAATTTCATTGTTTATGCGCGGCTGGTGACTCATTGCTGTTTTATTCATAACATAAGGTAATTTTATAATCACTGACATGATATTTGATATCGGTAAGAGTTGGTTTTTTTTTTATAAAATTTATTCAAATGCATAATGTGAGCGGTTATGTACATTATTTTTCTTGGTAAGGCTATTCACATATAGTCATTAAATTAAATCTTTGGCATTTTTTTTCACATTTTAAATTTTTGACGTGAAAACTTTTTTAGGCGCGTTGAGCTTTTTTTGAGATGGGGAAAAACCACTGATTTCGAGACACTGTAACATAACGACATGCTAGCATTTTGACACATAGACACTAGCGCGCCAAGCGGTGAATGACAGGAACTTTTCCCTCTTCAGCTCAATCCGCAAAAGAAGAAGGAAGCTAAAACTCACTTTTTCTCCCGGCGTATTGCTAAAACAAATTATTATTTTGTTTTTCGTCAGTTAAAATGAATTATACCGTATTCGTGACCTACCTATTTCGTGTAACTAAAAACCGATAACGCTGTATTTTATCGTGTTGATGGTCTGGTCAATAACCAACAGTATTGGCGGGAATTTCGATTACGGAAGATAAAATACGGGGCACAGATGTCAGATACGCACTTGGGTACCTAATTGACAGCAAAATGGCGTTATTTTATTTTACAAGTTAACCCGGCTACTGTTGCTTATTTATTAATAAATTGTTCATTTACTTTTATTTTATTTTTTTAAATTGTACAATTGTTTTGTTCTATAGTTATTAATGAAATTACTGTTTATTTATTGTTGTTTACTTTTTAAAACAATAGAAAATAATTTAAAAATATATATTGTAACTGGTATTGGAAAACGAGCTTTTGCCAAATTGACGTTAAAAAATCGCGCCAAACCTGGTTCGTATATCACATCTCTGCCAAATTCTCGTTTTTTTTATTTTTCGACTTTTTATCCAAATTTTCCGGATTTTTTAAATTTTCCCTTTCATTGTATCCCAAACACTACCTTCATACCAAATTTCAAGATTCTAGGGATACAGGACGTACCTCTGAGTTTTGATGATCGGTGAATCAGTGTCGAAAAGGGGAAAGTTTAAGTTCATATATCTTCTGAAATAAAAAAGATAGAAACGTGAAATTTCAGCATTTAGTTCCATTTCCACATCACTTTAGATTTACGAAGTTTCAAGTTGCTGGGAATCACCAACACAAAGATATTGGGGGTCAAAAGTACCCTGAGTTGCTTCCAGAAAAAGATGCTTACGGCTGTGCTTTCAAGACTTGGCAGGGGCACTGCCGTGTCCCCAGATGCTTTCATTAGTGCTGCTACACAAGTCAACGCATAAAACATTTCCTGACGATTAAAAAAACACACACGTAATTGTTGAAGTTTTCACTTCTATTGGCACTCCCGGAGTGCCACTGTTTTTTTTTTTAGTAAGTTAAAAGTCTCACAGGTGTCTTGTGACGGATATATACATTTGTATGACATAAGGTATATAGCTTGTTTGCTAGTTTTTTTTCTTTTCATTCTTCTTACTTGGAATATGTTTTGCTTGCCATAACTTCTACATTTTAGCGTAGAGTTATGCAATCTGCTGAGCACTTGTGCATTTTTGCACATTTTCGTTTACTTTATACAGTAATAACTTTGGCAGATACAACTTTATTTTAATTTTAACCCTTAGTCAACCATTTATTCATTTTTTTTTTTTTTTTCGCAAGTAGTTCATGTGTTGGGTATTTGTTTGTGTTACACAACATTTGCTTATTTAGAATATTTTTTTTTCTGCATTCATTTACATACATTACACTAGTTCATGAGTTGATTTACATATTTTGTTCATTTGCTTTTACACATTGTACTTTGCTAGCAATTTATTCGGCAGTATTTCTTTTTGTTTTTTTTTTCTTACAAGTAGTTCATTGAGTAGTACACACTGGCTGGTTTAGAGTTTAACCAGAGTTTACACACACATTACAAGTAGTTCATTTGTTTTATTAGCCCTTATTCATTACATTTTAATGATAACTCATTAATTATGTAATTGAATCTCACTCGTATGCAAGTGCTTTGGGTTATTACACACATACTGTCTGTTTATTTTGTTGGTAAATACATTACAATTTTAGATTATTGAGACATTTGTACATATAGTTCATGTGGAATTATACAATTTGTTCATGTGTTTATTTCAAGTATTTCATGAGTTTGGGAGTTTCTTTTCCCTCCCTTCATACACACGGTTTTTTTTCCCTGTTACTTTTCTATATTTTAAATTTTACACCATGTTCAATATTAAAATACTCTACCATTTTTTAATTTTAACAGGTTTATATTTTTTTTGTGTTTGCATAATGTCATAACACATCAATGACACCATCACTTTGTCTATGTACAAAGATTTTAAGGTTTCAAGGAGTTATCCGTCACATGACATATTTAACTACACATACATTTCGAATTTGTTGACTTTAAACATGTAACATTTTTTTACACTTTCATTGGATATTTCTTACTTGAAGGTGGCAGATCGAGTAAGATATCTTGTTACACTATATAAAATAGTATGCATTTTCTTATTACTTTTTAATCTTGCCAGGAGTTAAATTTTATATAATACACAGAAAGTCAGGATGGCAGTGTGAAAATTCATAATATACTAAATTAAAATATACGTTGATTTTTTTTGGAAGTGGGAACTTGGTTAAATTGCAGGAATTAAAAAGCTACCCCTTGTTGTTTGAGGCAGAAGCCATAAGCTGATGCCACTTTAATTCAAAATATTTCAATATTTAGGGGGCTACACTTGTTTGAGAACGTGCAACTTGCACATTTTTGTTTCTGGTAGTGCTGTGCGTTATGCACAAATTTTTGTTTGTTTCCTATGCCAGTAATGAAGCAACCTCTAAGACATTACAAATAAGTTTCAATTTTATTAAAGGATTCACCTTTACTGAAAATTACAAAATTTTTACTGGTGTATTTGTCTTCTGTGTTTTTTTATTTGCTTGCATTTTATAATATTATGATCTCATGTAAGATCAAATTTTTGAGAAGTGATAAATACAGTAAATGTGAATGCTTCTCTATATGAAAATATACATGACTAAAATGCTGGTATCAGCGCCACAAACACAATGCCACAAAAATTAAATATAGGATCCTATGTCATCAACAAATGTGGCACTTTCATTTTGTGGATAATATAATTTAAAAAAAAGATTATTTTGAATATTATGAGCGCTCAGTCATGAAATGATACAATTCCTTGTGAATTGTCTTTAAGGCAAGCAAATATATTTTTTTTCTCTACTGACGTGTTGTTGTATAAAATATTTACAGGAACTATGGTGTACTAGCTTCAGAGACTAGCTAAAAATAGTTTTCTCTTTGTGTGTCAACTTAAATAGTTTTTAGTTTGTAATGGTACATATTTTGTAAGTGCGACGGTAGACAAAGGGTGTGTTGATTGAAAGCTGCAATGTAGACTTTGACTTTCGAAACATGTCGTTTTTTTTCCCTTCGTCAGGTAAAATCTATTATTTAACTCTACGCTTAAAATCCATTTAGAATCTTATCTGTTTGCTTTTTTTCTTTCTTTCAATATCCTCTAGGATTTAGTGCAGTAAGTTTCAATTCATTTATTTATTATCACTTTCCTAATAACATCTACAGCCATTAAAAATAAAATATAAATAGATAAATCAGATGCACCTGCTGTTGATTTCAATGAATATTATTTTGTTTTCTTTTTCTTTTGCATTGCCCATGCGAGATGTAATTATTTCTCATTTCTTTATTTAAGTAAGTGACCGTTGAAATAATTTATCTAAAATACAAAATGAATGATTATTGATGCGGTGTTTAAATTACTTTTCATGTACATTAATTTTCTTTATTAGTTGTGTTAAAACATACCTTTCTCTGTATTTCGCAATTTTAAGTACCAGTTATCGAACATAATCATTTTGTTTTGTTAATTTATGGCCGGCTTAGTGGCGTCGGTAATATATACATATGTAGAACCGTTTTTCTGGCAATCTGTCTGCATCACGTGATTTATTTATTGTTTTTTTGTTGGGATGCTAGATTCTGGGCTAATCATTTTGGTGTGTAAATATCACCTTTTGTCTGCTTTCCGTACACTAATTTTAATGCTCAGAATTTGCCGATGTTGTGCGCCAAGTCTCATATGTTTCTTATGAAATCAAGGCACTTTAACTTCTGCTCTCACCATGTGAGGACGTAAAAGATCTTGTGATCTGAGCGTACACTTAGGCGTACCTCGTATTTCCTCTCTCTCCCATTTAATAGTTCTAAGTAAATTACCTTTTATCATTATGTCAAAAAGGTTAAAATAAAGTTTTCCAGTTCCTGTATTTCCTTGGTTGGGGTTTTTTCTTATGCACTTTTACGAACCCAATCACTTATCTGAACCACCCCAAATCTCCATCATATGGGGAGCACATGGTTTTAACAAAATTATGCAAATATTTACACCTATAAGTAACATAAAGTGAAACATCCATAATTTACAGCGTAGTAGAAAACAGATGAAGAAAACTTCACATGCAAATCAAAGTTTATGACGTCAAAAACTAAATACAGGAGATAAATGCAGAAATCAAGATTTTGCAGAGACACCTTTTTCACTGTCTCAGTTGTAAAATTCAATTGCTCAGCTTGTGTTTTGAGAAAAGGTGACTTGAAAATGTCACAGCGATGTGATATACTAGAATCCATGGCTTGGCACATTATTTAGAATGCTGAATCCGGGCAAGCACAACGAAGTGTAGCGGGCGCTGTTAGAGTCGCAAGAAGTGTCAATGCAAGGCTGTGGAATCAACTCTAAGGCATACGGAATGTTAGATGTCGACCAGGGCAAGGTCGGCCATATGCTACCACAGAAAATGATGACTAATATATTCTGTTAGCAGCTCATCGAGACGGAACAGGCAATGCTACTCAGCTGCAAACACAGCTGTTCTTGGCCACAGGACGAAGATTGACCAGTCAAACAGTCCAAAATATACTTTATCAGTGTGGTCTTTATGCCAGGGGTGCCATTTCAGAATTTTCTTGGGGGGGGGGGCAAAGCTGTCTTTGAGGACAGTGGCATAGCCAAGAGTGGGGTGGGGGGTGGGGGAGGGGGGGGGGAGCCTGTACTCTCTCCCATCAAAACGAAAACCTATGAAAAATTCCGTTTTAAGGAGGTTTTTTTATCTTAGCAGGTATAATTTCAAGATAGTAACTAACATTTTTTCCGTTTAAGACAGTATTCTATTATAGACAGTTTCCCTTTTTACAAGTATTCTTAAAGGCATTTAAAACATCCTTTCTATAGTATACCTCTGAAGAGTATAGGTATATTACATTTATTGTAAAAATTGCGAATACGAAACCTGTCAAAAAGAATTGTTTCGTAAATGGAAAAAAAAATTAAGTTTCTATGAAGAAAGCACTATATAATTATACTTGCTAAGAAGGGTACCTGTCTAAAGAAGAGATTTTTTTTTTTTTTTTGACTTTGCAGGCTTTACGAACAGGACAGGGAGCCATTTAATAAGTTTCTTAGAGTAGGGAGAGGAGGCAAGATTTTGTTTGAGGGGAAGGGTTTGAAATAGCATGCCATTCTTAATATTTTCATAAGCATGGGATTCTTCAAGAAATATTTGTAACACTTTCCAATGCAGTTGAAAAGGGAATTGGGTTTGTCTGCCCGTCTGGTCATGCTCTAACTCACGTAAATATACTCGGATTAACGCGTAATTGATATATGTTATTAATGTTTACAATGGAATGTTCGGTATTCAAAATGAAGTGTGTATCATTCATAGTTCATTTACAGAAGGACTCAAAAGTATTCCGTTAGATTATGGTCTATCGGGTAAAATCATTTGCGGTATATTTCAATATTGTTGTATTACAGTATTTAAACATAATAACATTTATATACATTATTGGGGTGTACTAAATGATGACTACTACATGTAATGTTATGTTTAGCACTTACAGTTCACGTCCAGGAGAACTCACAAGTATTCCGTTATATTATAGTCTATGAAAAAAGAATATTTGTGACGTATTTTAATAATGTTACCCCGTTACAAACATAATGAAATCGATAAAAATTTCTGAGATGTGCTAATTAGAGATGAGTTCGGGCTCATTTTTCAGAGCCCGGGGCCAACAATTTTAAATCCGAATCCGAAAAAGTTTGTACCATCAGAGCCCAATTCCGATACCGAAAGTATGCACGGAAAAAAAAAGGTTTAACAAAAATGCATATTTAAAAGCTGTTCTAAATATAATACATCTCATTTTTTAACAACTGTTAATCTCTAGCACATAATTAATTTTATGAAATTTACATTAAATCTTATCAAAAGAGACGTTTAGTGTCAAATAGAAATATAATTCCCTAAAAAGATTTTTAAATTTTTCTCCCGCAACAAGTAGGTATCTCTGATGGACACAATAACTAAGAGCATTTTATGTATAAATTAATGAAATTTGCAGAAATTATGATTTATATGACGAAGAATCGAACAGCGTTTTCTGTTTGCTATAAAAGGTGTACATCTTTCACTTTTATCATGGCTTTGAAAATCAGTTTAAATTATAAATTTGACACCGTTACCGAAAAGATCCGATGCTTTTATAGAAAAAGAGGAAACGCTGCTTGATTGCTTTCAATCGGGAATAACAATACATGCCAATTTTATCTACTTACGTATGAAAGTGATTGTATGAATATGAAGAACAGAGCCACAGAATGAGCAGACTTCAAGAAGAAGCATGAATAAAATCACCAACATTATTTTCATATAAAGAGCGATTACAATCGCAGACAATAGGAGTCTAAAAATTTGCAAATCTTAGGCTAATGCTGATTGACGTAAAAAAAATATTTATTTCGCGTTAGATGTCTGAAAAAAGTAATAATAAATAAACATTCCAATAAAACAGTATCCTAATGGCGCCATATCCTGATTGCCGCCAACATCAACAGGTCGTTACTCGTGTTAAACTACAGACATAAATCATCAAATATCATAAGTTTTCTTTCAAAATAATGTTCGACAAATACTAAAAAAAAATCTATTTCTCTTTCGTCCTGATCAAAATAGCATTAAAAAGACTTGCAATGGGATAATTAATTTTTAAGGGGTAAAAAAGTTATTTTTTGTTTCTACACGAGTACGAGAATAAATAAAATTGCCAATTTGAGAAAGATTGGGCCCGAGCCTGAAGGCTGGTATAAAAATCAAACCCGTGTCAGGTCCGGGTTGAGTCCGTCTCATCTCTAGTGCTAATACATACTTTCTGTAGAATATGGGGTGCGAAGCATTCATCACTCATTTACAAGGTTATGCAAAAGAGTTCAATTATATGATGGTCTACGGGTAAAAACTGTTCGCAGCGTATTTCAATTATGTTGCACTATTTCAAACATGATGAAACTGATATATATTATTGAAGCTAACAACAAAATGCTTGCAGTAAAATAGGATGGGGATTGCATTTATCATTCGTTTACAGGGACACATAAAAGATTTCGGGAACAAATCTGTATGCGAAGTTTGGCTATTAGGAATGATTGCTGCAAGTCCGTTTTCACTTATGGTATGGTTTTTTAGTTTAACTAAATTTTTGAATACTACATGGTGTGCATAAATTCTATAGAACATATACAGAGCAATTTTTAAATTCGTAAGACGCACAGAAAAATTCGTAAGCATTATTGAGAAAGAGCAGGAATTACTTAAAGATATTATTTTTAATTTGAGTTATGCAGCTTCAAGTTGTCTTTCAAGCTCAACTACATCTCTCTATTCTAAAAAAAAGTAACTACCGCTGTCACCGCCGCCGCCGCCGCCGCCGCCGGTTTTGAATTTTTTGTGACCGGAAGTCTTTCTTCGTAAATGTTAAGAAAAATAATGCATACAAAAATATGAAAATCGGTGGTTTTATACAGAAATGTTTGATAAACACGCTGATGCAGACAGTTTTTAAATCGAAGAATTATTTTAAGAGATATTTAATGCTAAAGTTGGACAAAATCGTTCCACTAAAAAAGTTTTATAGCAGCAAAAACTATACATGACAGTGTAATCATTTTTACATCATTTTATGCGTTAGAATTTGCCGGAGTGCAGATTGTATTTCTTTTTTTAATTTGGCTAATTTCTTGAGGTTTTATTTCTATTTTAAATTCAAATTTTCAGCATTTCTAGAGATATTTTTTACAGATTTTAGAAAGTCATATTAATTTAAACTATTGCCAACTTGTATAAACAGCGAAAACAATAATGTTTGCTTGAAAAAGAAAAAAAAAATATTTATACGTGTAATAAATTAAAAATTTATTTACACGTGGCTATTATAAACAGAAAAAAAGTTTGGAATTAGAATTAAATAATTATGTACAAAAAGCAGGAACTTATTAAAAATTATGTCATAAAAACTATAATTACACGTGAATTTTAAGAGAGAAAGGAACTTGTAAAATAATAAATTTATTAACATGCGTTAGAAGTCTTAAATAGGAGAAATTACGTCATATTTACGTCACATTACAGTTATTACATAAAATGAACACAAAATAATATTGCAAAACGATTTAAATTTAGAAATTGCACTAGACATTTATTTGATATTTTGAGAGGATACTTTTCAACTATTTTTATTAGGAAAGCACAAATAATATTTCATTTCTAACACAAGCATTTTCACGTGAATATTAAAAAGAGAAAGAATAGTTTGGTCAAAATTACGTCAGATTAAAAACGATTAATTTAAAATGTCTCATTTAAAAGAACTTTCTTTTCGCTTTGTTAAAAAATACCAGGAGACAAAGACTCTGTTTACTTAATTCCTTTTATATTAGCTTATTTCGAAATGTTGTTACACGTGTCTACGTCATCAAGTTATTTTTATTTCGACGTTTTATTTGTATTTTTATTAATGTTGTACTAATTTATTTGTTCTTTCGTTATTTAAAATAAAAATTATGTCAATTTGTATAATTTGGCGAGTGGTTTGGCGATTTATATAATTTGGCGAAATTGGTCGACGGGATAATCAAGTAGTACCGCAGCGGATTTGGCGTTAAAATTTTCCAATCAAAGAGAAATGAATAGAAATTCGTTTATAGGGAGATAAACCACTGTTTTTTAGAATAAAACTCAATCTTTCGAAGTCTTTTTAAAGCCAACCAAATTAGCGTGCATTTAGAGTCTGCGGTGTCTGGACGGGGGTTGGCGAGCGTAGCTCGTAGGGGGCCGAGCCCCCTAGTTTAGTATAATATACTAAGATAAGTTTGCTGCATATAAATAAAATCATATACAGGACAATGAAAAGAACTGGATATATAATCGCCTATGGATATTAACTCATGGAAGCGTAATTTAAGTAGTTTAAGCATTGCTTGAATTAAATTTCAGCATTAATATGTGGCGTGTATTAAAATCTGTATGTCATATACAGGGCTGTACAAAAGAATTTAAGTACGTTTCCCCCCTATCGGTAGAATCTGCTGAAGGGGAATTTTTTACTGTGTTATGCATTTTCTTACTAAACATAATTTAAGCACACTGTGTATCATATGTACAAATTTATAGATCATATACAGAGCTTCACAAAAGAACTGGATTAATTTTACGGTTGTGGGCGGTAATTATTGAAATATCGTTTTTAAATATGGTATAAGGACTGTTTCCTAGAAATCTGCACAAACTTTTCTTGACTTGAAAGTTATTAAAAAACGAGATAAAGAACTCAAATGGGCACTGTAAGGTGACTTCAATAACCACATTCCTCTGTCAAACTGTTATCGGATTTCAATTAAACCGTTTCGTTTGACATTATCGATTTTACTTTTGGTGGTACTTGCTAGACATTGTACAAAATTTAAGTTCATAATTTTGAAACAATACTTGATTCGATTGATCAATTTCTGGATGTTACCTGCGTTCTAGCCTTTGGCATACACTTTTGACTTCAGATACTTTCAGAACCGCTCAATTGGTCAAATTTGGGGAACGCTAACCAGGTTGTCAGACTTCTTTATGAAAGTGATGTTTTGCTGGCGGAAATGGCTGAAAACGATTTTCCAGAGATGACTGCTATCCAAGTCTGGCCAGATACCGTAATCACCGTCATTGTAGTTGCTACAGATGTAGGGGATAAGAAGACGTCGAATGCCCTTGTTCAAATGTCGTTGCCCATTGACAGCGAACCCAGACTTTCGGATGAACGGACGACTCAAACCTTTCGGACCCATTGCAATCCATACGAGGATCTTGTCTTGGAATTTCGCTTTAGTAGAAAATTTAATGATATCTTGGATCGTGGAGACGTCAGATGTATAATAGCCACCGTTATAGTTAAACGTGGAGCGCTTGAGCTTAAAATATGAGCCGTCATCGTCATTGAAGATGAATATTCTATCAGAGAATTTTCTGAACAAGTGACCACACTTCGTTTTCACGACAGCCATTTGTTTTTCTGTTCATTCTGTTATGACCATTTCTTGTAATATTTGATGTTCAGGTTCTTAATGATTGTCTTTTGTTGGTGGTTAGGTGAAACACTGTATTTAGAAGGCATGGAATGGATTAATACTCGGTCGTTTTCGTCAAACAGTCCTTTCAACTGCTCTAACTTTGGCTTGGATATTTTTTTTTTTTTTTTTTGCCTTCCTACCTGATCCCAGTTCTTTTTTGGCCGAGAGTCCCTCCTAGTAACATTCTAGAATATTGTATGTAGTTCGTTTGGTGATATTTTCGGAAAATAAATAGTTCACGATGGGCTTGCTCTTTGATGAATATTGCTTTCGTAAAACTTGTACACAATAATACATAGACACTCCTATTGTGGCTCTATTCTCGGAAAACACAGATTATTTAATGATCTCTTGGCTAATGACCATGCTCTTATATACCATAGCACAACACTTCACACGCAAGTTTCACCTGATTCGGTTTCCTTTGCTATTTTACATAATTGCAAAGTTTGTGCGGATTTCTAGGAAAAAGTCCTTATGTTTTCTAAAATGTTTAATTAGATATATTATTTACCTTATTGAAAGGCTAAGTTTTGCAAAAGCATTCTTGATGTGTTGGAAAGTGTTTCATAATCTATGCTAGACGCATGATTTTTCTCTCTTGTTTAATTTTCAAGGGAAGGCCATGCTATTTTATTTATTTATTTGCTTATTTTTTTGCAGAGCGATGCAAAATCAATTCGTCAATTGACCGCAGAAAAAAAATTGCGAAATTTGCAAATTAGACTTGGAAAAAATAGATAAATTGGCAAATTAGAATTTTTTTTTTATAATTATTAATTTATATACCTAAAGTGTTTACTTATACGGGTTTTTATTGTAATGAAATTTGACAAGCTATTTTAGGTTTTGAGTAATTTTTAAAAATTCTTTTGAGTCTGACCTGCGATGACAGATAAATTTTCTAAAATATCAAATTCCTTGGGGGGGGGGGGGGCTATGCCCCCCCCAACCCCCCTCAAATGGCGCCCCTGCTTTATGCACGCAAACCAATGTCTGTATTCCATTGTCCCCAAGCAACTGTGCAGGCCAAAGAAGGTGGGCAACTGAACATCGAGATTGGAGACAATGTGGTTGGAGTCAAATTCTGTTTACAGACGAGTCCCGATTCAGTCTGGATGTGACATCCATTGTGTTTTAGTATGGAGGGAAAGGGGAACTCGAAGTAATCCCACATTCGTTCGGGAAAGATCACATTACAATGTGGGTTGATGGTATGGGCCAGAATCAGCATAGGTGGTCATACAGACCTGCATATCATTTGGAATGGCACTTTGATGGCCCAAAATTATACAGACGAGATACTGGGATCTCAAGTCGTATTTTGCGCTGCAGCAATTGGTGATTCCTTTTTTTTTTTTTTTCATGCATGATAATTCTAGACCGCATACAGGCCTTTTGGAGAACATGCTTAAAGCTGAAGCAATACAGCTTATGGAATAGACAACATGCTCTCCTAACCAGAATTCAATCGAGCATGTTTGGGACAGACTCGGCCGATGCATTGCAGCAGGACTAAAGCCTCCTTTTATTGTCCGGGTCTTGGAGATTGCAATTGTTGAGAGGTTGAACTCTCCAAACTCTTATTGATAATGTCATGAAATCCATAGAAAACAGGTGTGCGACAATTTTATCTATTCGAGGGAACCACACGCCATATTAAATACTTTGCATCATTCCTAAACAGTAGGGTTTTTTTGCATCTACTTCTATATGTAATAAAATTGTTGCCCTAAACCACCTTTTCATGTTCTATCCATCATTTCAAGATCTCTTGAAAATTTTTAGCATCTTATTTTCTGTATTGCTTATAGATACACATGTACTCTCCATTTTATGACCATGCACGGCTGTCTCGCACTGTTTTCGTCACTTTTTTGCTTGCTCCCCTAATTTTTTTGGGCAGTGTATATAATTATATGTTATATATGATATTCAATTCACTTATGACAATATGGCTAAAACTGGCTATTGCTTAATGAAATCCCATCCTTCTTTTTACTTTCTTCTATCTGCAATGTAAGAAAGTATTGTAATCGAAATTTTTTTCAACTTCTGGTTTTCAATGGATTTACAGGATTTAGGGGTCTGAGATCACAAAAAACATGTTTATACAAAATGTCTGTCTGTCTGTATGTTGCCATTATACCATCGAAAAGTGTATGAAGTTATGCATAGAATTGAACCAAATTTTTTGTGTATGTATTTGACTGTGGCAAGCAGGGTCCTCCTTCAATTTAAAAATATTCTGCCAGAAGGGGACGCTATAATAGCAATTTTTGTGCCATTTTCATTATTGTACCATCAGAAAGTGTATGAAGTTAGTTATGCATAGAATTGAACCAAATTTTTTGTGTGTGTCCTTTGGTATTACCAGCAGGTCCTCCCTGAATTTGAAAAAAGTCTGCTGGAAGGGGCACTGTAATAGCGATGTCTGTGCCATTTTTATTATTGTATACCATCGAAAAGTGTATAAAGTTATAAATAGAACTGAACCAAATTTTTTGTGTGTGTTTTTAGCTATGGCCAGCAGGTACTCCTTAATTTTGGAAATATTCTGTCACAAAGGGGCACTGTGATAGCGGTTTTTGTATAATTTTCTCAGTTTTTCATAATTCTGCTGTCCATTGATGGCTGGTGCAGCGACTGGAACTCTCGTCTTGCTAAGCCAACTATTCACAAACAGCTGATGTACAACAAAATAATGGAAAATATTGATTTTAATCTTATATTATAATACGAGAAAAAATTGTGTGTGTGTAAATTTTATCTTAAAAGTGGCCCTAACGATTTTGACTAAATTCTGTATTTTACCATTTTCGGGCATGAGAAGACCATTGGTCTAGGTCATGTGTTCGAGAAAATTCTATTAGTGGGTCATTTTGGGTCATAATGGGTCAGGGTTAAGCTAATTATATCTAAAAAACGGCCCAATTGATTTTGACTAAATTTTATATCCCACCGTTTTTGGGCACAAGAAAACTATTGGGCTAGGTTACATGTTCGAGAAATTTCGATTAGTAGATCACTTCGGGTCAAGCTAATTTTATATAAAAAATGGCTCTAACGATTTTGAGTAAATTTTACGAGAGTGACTAAATTTTTTTAAAAATTACGAGAAGACCAATGGGCTAAGTCACATGTTAGAGAAAATTCGATTAGTGGGTCATTTTTGGGTCACTATGGGTCTGGCTAAGTTTATCTAGAGAATGGCTCTAACGATTTTGACGAAATTTTGTTTTCTATCATTTTCGGGCACGAGAATACCATTGGGCTAGGTCGTATGTTCAAGAAAATTTGATTAGTGAGTCATTTTGGGTCACAATGGGTCACAAGCTAATTGAATCTAAAAAAAGACTCAAAACATTTTGGCAAAATTTTGTAATGTTCCATTTTTGGGCATGATATGACCATTGGAATAAGTCACATGTTTGAGAAAAATCGATTAGTGGGTCATTTTGGATCACCGTGGTTCAAACTAATTGTATCTAAAAAACGAACCAAACAATTTTGACAAAATTTTGTATTATACTGTTTCTGGGCATGAGAAGACCATTGGGCTAAGTCGCATGTTCGAGAAAGTTTGATAAGTGGGTCATTTTTGGATCACTTTGGGTCAAGCTAATTGTATGTCACTATGTCTCAGGATCATGCCAACTATATCTAAACAGTGAGAATAAAATATTGAACTGAACACGAAACTAATTTTGACCGAGCTTAGCTCGGTCATCCTTGCTAGTAAACATCATGATCGAGATTAACTCGTTTTTACACCAATTAATTGACTGAAGCAGAAATTTAAGATGAAAATCAAATTTGGTATAGTGTTGAACTAATAATATTTCAGTATTAACATCTATAAGTACTTTTTGAAATATTAAGATGTATGAGATAGAAGAAAGTTTTGGGATTGACACATCCAACTAGTTTGACCATAGGTTATGTTACATAAAATGATTGTCATTCTATTTTCTCTTAATGTTTGTTTAATAAATTTCTAAACATCTGCATTAAATGTAACCAATTTTTTGTATTATAAAATAACATTTACATTTTCAATTCACTTTCAGACTATTCATTAATTATAAAAAAGTGTTGTTCTACGAACAATTAATTTTGTGCGATTGTCTAAGAAATTCCTTCCTTAAAGCATCCTTTTGAGGCATATGACCAAAATATGTATACATATATGTAAGCTGATACCTAATAATAATCTCCATTGACTATTCAGTTTGTAATTTTTTTTACAACAGTTTACAAACATTTCAATCCCTCTATTCTAAAAAAAAAAGTAACTAATGCTGCTATCGTAAGTAAATTTGTGACTTTACTCTTTATCAGATCATTAAAAAAAAAAAAAAAAAAAGAGTATCATTTTTAAAAAAACTATTATGTCTTAAGTTATAATTGATTGATTCCCGATAATGGCATTTTCTTGGTTAATAATATCTCTAAAATGTCTTAAATTACCAAATTCCATACCATTTTTTGTTCTTTTTTAATGGAAAAGGAAAACAATATGTGATTTATTAGTATCTAAATACAATACCTAGAAATTTCGACCATTAACATTAAAAATGACTTCATGAATATGTCAGAAAGTTGTGAGTTTAGATTTAAAAAGTGCCTTAATGCTATAAATTATTATGAAAATTTTTTGAAAAATTTCCTAAAATTATGATGTTACATATATTTAAATTTCTAGTCTTGTGCTTTCTTCATTTCTAAAATTTTCATGATTATCCTCCCCACCCCCTCTAAAAAAGTACATTTTTAACTTTATCAGCTCCTTAATTCTGATTTATTAAAATAAATTTCTTACAAATAGTTGTTTTAATATTAAATATTTTAGCTATTATCTAGCATTTATTATTTTCAGTTTATTTATTTAAATCACCAAAAGCAATCTAGTCTTTATAATGAAGTATTTTAAATGCCAGTACAGCAATTTAATTCATCGTTTTCTTTTCATCAATGTATGTTTTTAAGTATAAATGACAATTCATAATTCTAAAAATATAAATACATAAATTTCTTCTAATATCAAGACTTCTTTTATAGTGTTTGTCAGGCTATCATTTAATGTTTTTAGAAATAAGAATTTACTAATTTGTGAAGAAAAATTACTGAGAAATTTATACTCGTTAAAAAGACACTTCTATGTGTCTGTTTTATTTTAAAAGGAATAATTAATTAAAAAATATATATCATTTTGCATAAAAATAAATTTTTATTTTATAAATTACTATAAATACAAAAAGAAATTTTAAAGGGTAGCATTTTTACAGTTATGAAATTGCAAGTACAAGAAGGCAACAAACGTAGTGGAGTGAAAACAGATTGTGATGAAGTAGTCGGAAAATGTTTATAATTGCAGCACAACTTTTCATGATCCTATGGTTGAGAGTCTGTTTGCCAAGCAAACAAGAAGCCTTTCTTCTCGACCTCAGGGAATGTGGTCGCCTAGACGAAAAGTAGTCGAGTTAGGATACTCTGCAGAAGTTCAGCCAGGGAATATTTGCTGCTTGAGAAAATGCTTTTGAATAAATTTTAATTAATAAACAGTAAGCTATTTTCATTGTGAAGTACTATTAAAAGGGTTTTTTCATACTTGTATACGTACAGTATACCTTTAAGATACTTGTATTTATATTGCAACTAAAAATGTTACTTTTCCAACTTGTGAATTTCGATTTTAATTTGTTTTTTGCTTTTACAGTTTTACATATGGTACCATATTTGAAGTCTGTTATTAGTATAATGTTACCCCTTCTGTGTTTAGTCAAGCAGGGTGATATGAAATGGATATTTGCTTATGGTAAGCAGCTGCTTTTACATTCAAACTTTCATGTTATTATTAAAATATGTATTATTATAATTATCATATTAATCATATTAGTATAATTATTATTAAAATATGCATTCCTAATCTAATAAATAAGTTATTTAATTATTTATTTAAAGAAAAGGAATTGCATCTAATCATTTTGTTCTTTTAAAGAAAGGAATTACTATGGTTAACATTGCAGTATTATACAATAAAGTTATCGCAAAGTCTTAAAGCCTCAATGTATCCTGTCAACAGCATTCAAGTTCAAATAAAAATTTTAAAAGCTAAATTAAAGAACAACATATGCCTGGAACACACAGACTTTAACAGATTTTTGTGACACCCTCCCCCCTAAAAAACTTCTTAAAACTCTATTTTAAAATTTGTAAAATTTTGTAGAATAATTTAAAGTATAATATTTTACAAATTTATCGAAATGCTGTAGCAATTATCCCCAAAACAAATTATCTGATTATTTTCTTGTTGATATTGTGTGTACAATACAGTAATTTCTACTACATCTTGTAATTTTGATTTATAGCATTGGCCAAGTTTTGTGAATCTATCTTAGAATATTTAACAAATACTGAAACTGGAGCTGATTCATCTGTCACTAAGGATGCATATAATACCGAAATTTGCAGTGCCTTTGATATTTTATTCACTAACTGGCTTCCTTCTCGAGAACTCAAGGTAATTTATTATTCTTAACAGTTAATACTCATTTGATTTTTTTTTTCTTTTGTCTTTATCAACAATTGCATTTTTTATTAAATAGTCAAAAGTACAGCTTCTGTCTTCTTTTTTAACACCTTACAACTTACAAGGAAAGTCTCCATATGGGCATACTCAGAAAAATCTGAAAAAATTACGTAATGTTCTTCTCATGTGGATATATATGTTTATAAAAATTTTTTGGCGAAACCTCGATAGAGTGCCCTTAAAAAAAAATGAAGTTTTGTTTATTTGACGATTTATCACCTGTTGGTGATGAAATAAAATTTTTTAAAATATGCTTTTATGTCGAATACTTTTTAAGGAAAATTTTTTTTATGTTGACTTTGTTTAAATAAGTTTAATTTAAATAACTTTAGTTTTGTCATTTTTAGTTTATTTTAACTATAGTTTTGACATATATATTTATATGTATTTATAATTAAATTTAACTATCATATTTTATGATTTAAAACAAAATTTATATTGATTAAAATTGTTTCATGCTTAAGAGTAAGTCCGATTGAGAACTGTCAGTTTCATTTTGTTGCTATGGAAAAAATGACTTATTCAATATGGAAATGTATAACAGCAGCATTCTTTGTGTGGACTTTATTTTTGAATAGACGTTTAAATATTTAAAATCTTTGATTGGAGGATGACACAAAGGCAAAATTTCATTAAAATCTGTAATAAAAAGAAAAAAGCATGAATTATTTATTATTTTACAGAAAATTTTAAATTAATATTGCTGAAAATGTAATAATACTCATAAGTAAATATTTACATCTTGAAAAATATAAAAGAAACAAATTAAGAATTAAAAATCAAATATCAGCTGGCTATAACTTAAAATAGATATACTTTCAAAATATAACTTATAGCAACTTTCAAAACATAAAAAACATTTTTTCAGAGATAAAATTAAACAACTACAGCAACAAGTAACATGTATATACAAATATATATATATATATATATATATATATACAAATGAAATGATTCCGCTTGTACTTCCTATTATTTGAGTGTAGTAGTCATGGCCTTACAAGAAGATGAGGCAGTTGGTGCTGAACCTGACTTTTATTTTTCTGTAATAATACATGATATCATCTGAAGTCAGGTCCAGTGACTTGGAAGATGTTAGGAGCCAAAGCTCTTCCTAAATCATTCTTGATATTCTACAGAGGACTGCATCATAATCTGAATTAGAGATCTGCACGGGCCGGGTTCGGGCCGATTTCTATTCACGTCACTCGGGCCGGGCCAGGCCATACTTTTTTCTGAATGGCCGGGCTGGGCCTAACTTAATTTTTCTGTACAGAGCCGGGCCTGGTTTCATTCCTAGTCTTCACGGCCCAAAATTTTTAGTCCTAGTTTTGAACCAGCCCGTATGAAAATCATTATCTTAGCGTGGCCTGGTCCATTTAAAGGTCAGTTAAATTAAGCCTGGCCGAAAAGTGTTTGCAAAAAATGCATACATTTTTGAATCGCCATTATTCTACACTTAAACATTAAAATTTATCATTTTTAAAGAATGGTAGATTTCTATGCATATTAAAATATAGTAAAATGTGTGAAAAGGAACGTGTCTATGACGGAACCCTGTTTTAAACTGAAAAACGTGTTGATCCATTCAAAATTAATATACTAATAAGTAAGAAAAGAATATATAATACATTTACACTTGCTAAGAAGAGAACTTGTCTATAACGCATTTTTTTTTCTTTTCTATGCAATTCCATCTTAGAAGATTTTACTGTATAGTATTTTTCCGATTTTTAACATTTCTATACATGGAATATAGATTGACAATATTAATGATAACTGAAATATTTACATACAAGAAATAGAGATTCATTAAAAAAATAAATATCGCAACCTGCTGCACTTCTATAAAAATAAAGATTATAAACATGAAAAAAAATGTTAAGATAAATATTTTTGGCCAGAACCCCTCGTACGATACAAATTTTTAACCAATTCGACGTAAAAAATCAATGTTTTGTAGAAGTTCACTCGGGCCGGGCCCAAGCCGAGATTTTAACTTTTTTGCAGGCCGGGCCAGGCTCGGGCCGAACATTTAATTTTTGTATCCGGCCGGGCCGATTTTTTTTCTCTATGAGTCGGCCCGGGCCTGGAAATGTCAGCCCGTGCAGACCTCTAATCTGAATCCTTTTTCTCAGCTAGTTTTTACTTTTTCCAGCAGAGGGCCGAAGTAACAAAGTGGGAGGCTTAATCTTTCATGATTGGTGCATTATCTTTTTTATAACTGTTTTTTATGTAGAGAGAAAGAGTCTGAACTTATGATTGCACAACAAGAGCTAATTCTAATTTAAATGTTAAATATTATTTATGAGGCAATCATCATATGAAATGTCAACCAGACAAAAGCTAATTATGATTTATTGCTTATCAATTTTCTACTTTGACACTAATTAAACTAACATATTTACTTTGATTTGAAATTAATCCTTTGTTGTTTATAATTTGATTCTTAAACTATCTAGCATGGTCTAAAAAACTCATTTTGTTTATGCTATAAACATAATGATGCTTCCCAGTTAATTTAATATGTTTTATGATGACTGTCTTATGTCAACAAAGGGTAATTTCTTTTCCAAATCTGTTTCATAAATATCAATCAGTGTCAAAGATTTTTATGATTAAGAAAATATTTTTATTTATTTGCTTTAAAAGTCTATGAAAAATAAGTTGGGTTTCCTGATTTAAAAATTTAAATTTTGAATTTAAAAAAGATTTTATCTTTTAAAAAGGGATTTATTTTTATTTACTTATTTTTATCCTTTCATATATATATATATATGTATGTATGTATGTATACATATATGGATTAAGTTTAAATTCATTAAATACCGCACATTCTATAAAATAAAAAGTAGTTTTCATATGCATTAAAATCATTTACTTTTGGCGAGGAAAAACCCTGCTCGCCAAATTGCGTGTCGCTTTAGTATTTTTGCGCCAAATATTCAAAAGTGTTTTATTTTTTTACACTTTCTACTGAAATTCTGCCGCTAAATTTAACTGATCCTATATTACATACATGAGTACTTTCATTACATTTTTTTTTCGACATATTCTGAGTATATCCTGTAAGGAGACCTTCCTTGTTAGTAAAAAGTGTTTGACTTCTGTCTGTCTGTGCTCTAACCCACATAAAATATATATACTTAGATTACCATGAGCTTGGTTATGTTATTGAGGATTATCATTATGTTGAAAATGGAATATGTAACATTTGTAGTTCATTTACAGGAGCGCGCAAAAGAAATCTATTACATTATGGTGTATTGGGATAAAAGTATTTGCAGTGTATATTAATAAAGTTACACTATAACAAACATACTGAAATTGATATGCATTATTGAGGTGTTATACAACATTTTTCTCTAAGAGTATGGAGTGCATCACATTTATCATTCATCTACAAGGGTACACAGAAGAATTTCATTACATTATGGCATATAAGGAAGAGTCACTTGTAGTGTATTTTTTAAATTTTACACTATTTAAAACATAATGAAATTGATGTGTGCTGCTGAGTTTAGCTACAATTTGCTTACTGTAGAATATGGAAAGCATAGTATTTACTTATTCATTTACAGGGAGACAAAAAAAAAGAATTTTGCTGCAATACTGACAACGGGCGATAATTGCCAGAAATGCATTTTCTACTGCTGTATGCTTCTAAAGCTTAACCAGATTTTAGTACCTTACATGGTGTGTATAAAATAAATTCTATAGCTCATTACAGGGATGTGCAAAAAAATTTTTAAGCATTGCTTTCTTTGGGCTTGAATTGCTTAGAGGTGTTTTTGAACTGTGTTAAGCATTTTCCAGCTTAACTATGTTCAGTTAGTGTATACTTAGATTTGTTTACATGTATATAAATATGTTCATATACATGAGTATGCAAAAAATTGAATATATTAGCGCATATGAATGGTAAGTGCGATTTTAGTTGTGTTAGGCATTTCTTATCTGAATTAAATTTTTGCTTAATATGTGGTGTGTATAAAAATTTGTAGATCATATATAGTGCTCTACAAAATATTTCAAATTACCAAATATGGGTGGTAAATGCTGAAAATAAATTTTCAAATGTTTTTTGCATTTATAGCTGAATTAAATTTTAACAAATCATTTGGAAAGTATACAAATCTATAGAAAATATACAAGGCTGGTCTAAAGAATTCAAATATCTTATCGACTCTGGGTGCTGATTGCTAAAATTGGGTGTTACACTATGTTATGCATTCTCTAAATTATTTATTTAGATATAAATAATGAAGTTTCATTATAGTATTCTGGAAATGTTTGAAAGTGTTTCTTAATCAATGCATGATACATGGTTTTTCTTGATAGAGATACCAAACACTGGTTTTCTCATCGCCTCCTATTTCCTATTTATCATAATTTCATACCACAATCATCTTTTTTATTTACAAATTCATATTTTATTTTTTATTTATTACTTCATTATAATAGCTCATAATATCAGTAATAAATGTTTCTAAAACTTAACTTACCTTTTTACTTCATTTCCGGACTGTATCTATCAGTTTTACATAATGTATTAGTCCTGTAACGTCAATAGCTATCTCTATCTTTTTCCGTTCACGGACTCCATTTTCTTTGCAACCTGCATCGGCAAAACCACGTTTCAAAGTGATTACGTATTTCCGTAACGATATTTTTCCCGCCAGATGGCGACTGACAATATCGTATCTATTATTGAATCTATCATCGAATCTAGCTTTTGCATCGATTCGATGCCGTTCTGTGATTGGTCCGTTTCGTGGTCTCTGCTCCGAAACGTCGATTTCAATCCTAGCCATTTCATATAAATAAATGATCCGGACATCGTTAGTTTGCATTTTTATCTTCCTTTAAATGGAAGTAACTTTTCTCGACACTGAATGTTGGCTGGTCCAACATTCTGGAAGTATTGATTAACATACTTATTATTTTATTTTAACTATGAGTTTATTTTTAAATAGTTGTAAATCTTAAAGTAATGTCTGAAAAATATGTCTTCAAGCCTTCTGCAAACCGCCATTGTTATGGCGTGTCGTTATGTGTACAAGAACCACTGCTGTGTTAATCTTCATATTGATTATTTGCTGTATCTTCATCCTAGTGTCATCGAAGTGAAATAAACGTTTTTCGTTAACTTTACTATTATGCATTTTGTTTTATTATCCTAGTTAAGAGATCGTTTTTCATATATGCTCATTTAAATATTTTCACTTCCAATACGTCCTATTTACCAGCCTTTACCTCCACTGGGTCTTTCTGCATGTTTAAATAGACTGTTACGTATATAAACCACACAGGTTATATTACGTCCAAGATTTCTTTCTTCTTTTCTTTTCTTATGTATTTCCGGTTTTAATGATAATCGCGATTTAACAATAATTTTCAAGGAAATCTTTCCAGTCATTGAATCGAGGTTCGACTGTATATATATAAATACAGAGATGGCACATGGATTTTCTGAAGTGTTGCAAAAAATTCTACGGCAACTTCTGAAACAGAAAAAAAAGGAAATTTTTGCACTTTATACATAAATTATGCAACACTTTCTAATTTTAAGTGTAACGTTACAATATGTTATGAGCGGGGACTGACAAAAGTTGAATATTCTTAGGTGCCAAGAAAAGTTCTTACGATCCAGCTTGACGAGTCATTTCTCTGACATTAACTCATTCACTGCAAAATGGAACTTTGGCTACTCAAAATCGTATTCGGCTATTTATGAGTGATCTATGCTCATTTTGCAGTGAAGAAGTTAACTATTCAATAAAAAAATCAAACTGAGAAAAATTTTTAAAATAATATCACTTTTACATTGTAAAAATTAAATAGATACAAACTATTAAACATTAAAACAGTAGATAAATTAATATCCTTACCTTTAATTCCAAACAAGAAATTACATACATAAATTAACAATGCCTTTGAGATTTTGATTTGAAATACCATTTGTCATTTTTATGAGATATATCTGACATCTGCACATTTTGGTACATTCCACTTAATGAAACATCATTCAATTTTTTTTTTTTTCATTTTCTGCTGGAGTATTTTTAAGGTTTTCTAATCTAAGCAGTGCTCTTTCAGCATGCACTTTAGTTTGGCTTAGTAAAAACTCTGATTTCTGAAAAAATAGGGAGAGTTGTTGCGCAGGTATGGTGTATTTTCTTCCACTGCAAATAATCGCGCTATTAAAAATAAATATATTCATGCATGGAATTTTTTTTGGTTACTGGAAAAAAATTAAAATTAATAAGTAGGTAAAAAAGTTAGTCGCCAAGAGGAACTTTTTAGTCGCCCTGGTGATCTGGCACCCGTGGTTTGTCAGACCCTGGTTATGAGCAGTAAGAAATCCTGCTATTTTCTCAGTGCAGCTATTGTTTTTATTTCTTGTTCTTTGATCGGAACAATTCCTCTGTGCATCTTATATTCATTTATATATCTTGTTAGATGTCTAAATCTGCAACAACTACAGGGTGATTCTAAATTCATGGTACAAACTTTAAGGGTTTGTACAGGACACTGTAACAATCATTTATTGTATAGGAATGTATAGCCGCAAGTGACACGTGGAGGTACAAACACTAGAAGGCCAATTTGGCCCCTTTTTTTATTTCAAAATTTCTCATCCATACCAGAAAATTTCTATACTATTCTTTTCTTTGAGACCGACATTACATGATTATATAAAGAAAAAAATTCTTTGAAAATTTCTGGTATGAAATTGAAATTTTTGAATTAAAAAAAAAGACTCCATTTCTATTTCTTTTCATGTATTTCCTGTGTTTGACAGATTTGCCAGTTTGTTTTTTGTTAATTCAAAAATTTCGATTTCATACCGGAAATTTTCTAAGAAGAATTTTTTCTTTATGCAATCATGAAATGTCTGTCTTAAATAAAGAAAAGAATAGTATAGGAATTTTCTGGTATAAATGAGAAATTTTGAAATAAAAAAAAGGGGCCAAATTAGGGCCCTGGTGTTTGTACCTCAACATGTCACTTGCTGCCATACATTCCTGTACAATAAATGATTGTTACAGTGTCCTGTAACCTGTACCAACTGTTAAAGTTTATACCATGAATTGAGAGTTACCCTGTATAATTTTTTTCACTTTTAGACGCATATAACCACAATGCTTTACTTCAATATAATATAATATATTTCCGGGGAAAATTCCATAACCGGATGCATTTGGCGATTTCTTTTTTTTTCGGTGCCGAGTGTAGGCAATTTTCATTTCATTATGGTAATTCAAGGATTTCATATCAGGAGCTTTATTTTAAGGTAACCCTAAATGAAAGTCACGTGATTTTTGTTTCGACCACTAATTTAATCTGTTTTGAATATTTTTTTTAATTAAAGGAAATATCATGTGATCGCCGTTCGATTAATTTGAATCTACCTTTTCTTGGCCATATAAAAAATTTTTAATGTATTGGACGAGAAGATTAAAACTGGAGTTATTGTCAAATTTAAAACTGAAGTTATTGACAAATTTAAAACCAGAGTTATTGACGAATTTAAAACCAGAGTTATTGACGAATTTAAAACCAGAGTTATTGACAAATTTAAAATCGGAGTTATTGATGAATTTAAAACCGGAGTTATTGACAAATTTAAAACCGGAGTTATTGACAAATTTAAAACCTGAATTATTGACAAATTTAAAACCGAAGTTCTTGACAAATTTAAAAACAGTGTTCTTGACGAATTTAAAAACAGTGTTCTTGACGAATTTAAAAACAGTGTTTTCTTGACGAATTTAAAAACAGTGTTATTGACAAATTTAAAATGGGGAGTTATTGCCAAATTTAAAACCAGAGTTATTGATGAATATGTGCGTTTTTAAGATTGCGCATTTTAGCCGCTTACTCCACAGTTGAAGTTGCTGGAGCACATCGTCAGTTGCTTCTGAATCAGTAAGTGTTTCTGTCACATTGTGAATGCGTCATTTTATCACATGCGCAAATTGCCATTTGCACGTGTCAATATCTCCCTTTTTTAAACTTAATTTAGCCTTTTTCGTAATTTCCCTTTAATATTTTATTGTTTCAACGTTCCCATTATTCGGCATTTATTATTCCCTGTAATTTGACACATCTCTTTTATTCCTACAGCGATTCCTTCAATTTTCGATCTTATGCTTGCAAAAATTGCCGATTTATTTTATTTTTCCAGTTGATTCTAGCCATTCATATTGGGCGCCATTGCCGCTACACGGGAGAGAGGATTTCTTCCTTCACTCTCGTGTGCCATTTGGAGCATTTCACTTTCTCTCGATTATCGTCCTTTTTGGCATGATGCGCCGACATGCTCTTTGGTGTTGTGCTTACACTGCTTATCTGCTTCGCGCACGCTGGTTGGCCATGGTCGCAGGTCGACTCGCCAATCTGGTGTGCATTTGGGCTTATTGGAATTCACCAGGCAGATTTTCAGTCAGTATTGCCTGAGACATAGAGTGTGTTGCAGTGTAAAAAGTTCGCCCTGATACGGGAAAATGCCGCCATAGGCCACGTTATTTTATCGCCCATTTTTACGATTCTTAGAGAGTGAGACTTTCTAATGTCTTAAAAATGCTTAGCCGTCCCAGCCTGTCCCAAAGTTGATGACTCTGGAGTTGAAAAATAAAAGCTTTGTTTAACCTCACTACCTGGTGTACTCATTGTCCCAGCGATGCCTGCCTAATTCAGTTTTTGACTCAATAGCCTCAGATTGTTATCCAGCTATCTTCATTGTTTTGGTAAGAATGGCTTATCTTTTTCTTCCTCTATACAACTGCCAAGATGAAATGATTTTACTATGTGGATGAAACGAAAGCGAGCTTCGCCTGTGTTATGGGCACTTCCCATGCTGCAAGTGGATGTTAGGGTTAGTCCTTGCACGTGTTACAGTAATAATGACACTATACGCTGTTTCTTCAATTGTGACAATATGTTACATGATAGTTTCTATTTCTGTTAAATGTTCTTTGCTTCTGATATTTTGTCTGGTTAGAAAATAATGTGTAGTGTTGGATTGTTTGCTGTAAAGTGTAATAATTAACGTTAAATGTACTTTTTGTTTTAGAAAAGTAATTTTTTCACCAAAATGTTAAATTTGGAGAAAAAAAGAAAATCGCAAAATGCACCTGAGTATTGAATTTTAGCAATGTTTCATATTGAATCAACATATAATTCTCTATACAAAGCTCTTGTAAATTCCAATAATTTTTTACAACAGTGGAAATGTTCAATGTATCGTTTATACTGTTTAAAATTCTTTCATATGCCTTATAGGACTTGTCCTCATGTTATGTTGCTAAACCAATGCTTTCACTACAAAATGTTTTGCAGAAAAAGAAAAAGGGGGAATTCGAAGCAAACACAGTCCAATTTACTTATTTTCACTTGATCTCTATTATTTGCTTCATAAAGACAAGTATTGCATTGGATGCTTAAAGTTTCTGCAGATTTTACATATTACAAATTTCAAAATTTCTCAAACTTTTTGATAAATTTTCTGAAAGTACCTAATTGTACCCTTCATCAAAGAAAATCCAGAAGCAACCCTCAACCCAAGGCATCTGTAGTGCGCACTTCACACACACTATATGCCAGGCTTGTATACTTATATTTTAAATTGTATTGTATAATTAATATGAAGGTTTGGATATGTAAGCTCACTTGTAATATATTTTTTTTTCTAAGCATTAATATTTTAAATAGGTTAAATCTGAAGTCGTCGTTGCTTTGGGTTACATGACTCATCTAATGGCTCTTGAAAAATTAGAAGAATTGCTGCCAAAAGTTATTCCAGCTATTCTTTTCATTTATAGGCAACATCAAGATTATCAGCAAACGACACAGGTAAGTTTCATTGTACATTATAATTGTGTTTAACTTTTATAAGGCATTTTTATTTGAAATGTAACTGCTGGTAAATTAAGTCATGCATTAAATTCATAAAGTGACACCTCAAAAACTGAAGTTTTTTGGGAAAGATGAATTTTCAAGCAGAAAAATTGTTTGTTATTGAAAATGACTTTGGGAATTCATACTTTTATCTAGAGTCAAAAGTAACACATTTACTTCAATATGAACAATATAACATCTGATCAGAGCTACTTTAACCCTCCGAGCGTCTTGCAAAAGAGTAAAATTGTAATGTTGTTTTCTTTGCATTTTGTTTTAAATGCTAAGAAAATATGATTCTTTCAACATTATAAAAAAAAAACTCAATTACAAATATGAATGTAATCCTTGAGAGCATTAATCATTCTTCAATGTATTTAAAATACATTAAATCTATAGAATTATATTATCTTAAATATTGCTTGTATTGCTGTGAAACCTGGAGCTCAGTGAACGGAATAATATGCCCCAAACACTCAGAGGGTTAAGGACACATACAACACTTGCATTTTGTTATCAATATTTCAGAATACTAATACTTTTGTTATTTAATTCCAGAAGAGTCAAATTAAATAAGGCAAAGATTACTATTCTGAAATATTCATGGTAAAATGCATATGTTGTTCCAGGTATTCTAAATACGACTCTGCATCCAATTATCTGAAGATTTTGTTGGAAGTACCGTTATAAAATGCCATAAGCGAAAAAAAAATGATAAAATAGGTCTAATTACATCATTTAAAAATATATTTAAAATTGCTTTTAATGGCAGATAGAAAAATAATTCACTCACAGGCTGACCGCCCAGCATTGCCTGGGGCCATGATAGTAGTAGCCTTAAATGTATCTAAAATCTGTGTTGAATAATCCTCTAGTAGTATTGTCTAGAAATATGTTAGGCAATAGGAAATTGAACTATGCATCGAATTATATAAAGAACACTAAAATCATCCAATTAGGAACCCAGATTATCCATCATTTTGCCCCGCTGATGGGTGTTGAAGCCTGCACTCTAACTGTATAAAGCACTTTATTATTGTCTGTTAAGGAGTGGAGATTATATAGCACCATTTCTCTGCTGCCAGAGAGCGAAGCCAGCATGTCTGTATGCTGCTGAATGCAGTTGAGACTCCTAGATTTAATTTCTTAGATTTACATATATTATGCTTTAAATTCTGGCCAACAATTTTTGAAGAAAACTTAAATAATAGAAAAAACAGAATCATAAAATAGGGTGTGTTGGTAGGGGGAGAAAGCTTAGTATATACTAAAAGCTTACCGTAAATTAGAAAAGAAACGCCGCGGCGTTTACGAGTTTAAAAGTTAAAATTTCGGAAATGCGGCGTTTACAAAAATTTTGAGCAAAATATTCAGTGTTTCCAAAAAAAAAAAAAAAAATCACTCTTTTTTTTTTGTCCCCCTTTTTTCCCCCGTGATCGCGATGTCGCCGATCATAAATCAACGAATGCAATACATCATGAGTCATCCTTTTCCAAGAAATATGGAGTAAGTAGGGAGGGACAATAGAAGCTTACTTTTATTGTACTGCACTGTAGAAACATAGTATTGGAAAGCCAGTTTTTCTGAATTTTGCAGTTGAAATTTCTCTTGTTGGTACAGCGCTTGAAATTCAATTTCTCCTAGGAGAGGAATCTCCCTCCCAACATTTATAAATGGAAAGGAGTTGAGCTGTTTGGGAGGGAGGGAAAAAAATCTTTAAAACCCACTGTTATTTTACGTGCAATTTAAAGAATTACTATATTAACACAGAAATGACAAAATAGCATTGAAGTGCTTTAAATCAACATCCCCTCCCAATTATTTTTGTTGCAGGTCAAACTCTGCTTTTAATTCGTGTCAATTTCAGGCTGAGTGTAGATTCCTGGAAGTTGGATTCGGGTTACACCCAATTTTTCAAAAGCTAGTTCAGTATATTATTTCAGATTGAAAACTAACCTATAATAATAAACGTAGATATTTTCATGTGTGTGCTATTTCTAAAGAGATCGCTGTGTTTTTTCCACTACCCTTTGACGAAATTCGTGTTTTTTCTGCGATCCTTTGAAAAAATTCGTGTTTTTCCCGTGATCCTTTGAGGAAATTCGCTTGGTTTTTTTTTTTTTTTTTGTGATCCTTGGTTGAAATTTGTGTTTTTTCAGCGGCTCTTTGACTGAATTCGTATTTATTCAGCAATCCTTTGACGAAATTCGCATTTCATACGCGATCATTTGACGAAATTCACGTTTTATACGTGATCCTTTGACGAGATCCACGTTTCTTCCTCGACTCCTTGACGAAATTCACGTTTCTTCCTCGACTCCTTGACGAAATTCACGTTTCTTCCTCGACTCCTTGACGAAATTCACGTTTCTCCGCGATCACTTGACGAAATTCAAGTTTTTTCCACGTTCACTTGACAATATTCGCGTTTTTTCTGCGATCACTTGACGAAATTCCCGTATTTTCCATGTTCACTTGAAGAAATTAGCGCTCTTTTCACAATTCCTAGACAAAATTTGCATTTTCCACGATTCTTTGGCGAAATTCAGGTTTTTTCCGCGATCACTTAACGAAATTCGCGTTTTTTCGTATTCACTTGACGAAATTCGCGTTTTTTCCACAATTCCAAGACAAAATTTGCATTTTCCCACAATCCTTTGACGTAATTTACGTTTTTTCCAACGGTCCTTTGACGAAATGTGTGGGTTTTTTTTTTGCGATCCTTCGACGAAATTCGGGTTTTTCACGCGATCCTTTGAACAAATTTGCGCTTTTTCTGCGATCCTTTGACGATATTCGCGTTTTCCACGACCCTTTGAAGAAAATTTCGTTTTTTCTGCCATCCTTTGACGAAATTTGCATTTTTCCGTTATTCCTTAACAAATTTTGCAGTTTTTTCGCGATCCTTTAACAAAATTCGTGTTTTATCCACGATCGTTTGACAAAATTGATGATTTTTTCTGCGAACGATTGAAGAAATGGATTTTCTCAGCACTGATTTTTCGAAATTCGCAATATTTTTCCATTAAATATTTTCATTTCCGAACTTATGACCGATTTTTCTTAATTTTTGGAACCGAATGCCTTAAATTTTTGGGAATTTCGGAACAGAATCACCCCTGATGCGCTAATCGGCCGCGGAAAATAGCACGTGATCAATGTCTATCGATCGCATGAAAAAAATTGATCGATTGGTCGTGGGGGAAAAAAGCTGTTAATTTCAACGATCTTTCGCGGTAAAAAAACTCGTGAAATGTGTCAATTGATCGACCGAAAATATCACAAAATTCGCGGGACGGTCGCGGAAATTGATCGTAGTTTAAAAATACAAAACTTTACGGAAAATGATGAAACTTTTTGGATGGGTCTCTCCCGCACGGGATATTTGTTTGGGCAGGATTGCAAAATTTTGAGTGCGAATCCTGCCATCCCGCCCTGAAATTCAAGCCCTGTGGTACATTTGAGTTCAGTAGTTCAGTTACAATTCACTATTATATCCATCGCAAAGGAAATATTTTGTTAATGTCATCGATTGTTTTAACTTTTATTATAACAATCTCTCATTAGAGGAGGATTTTGAAATTCACTTTCGTATGATGACCTGATTGGATCACACAGATTTTTTAAATCTTTTTGACTATTTATTAAATAATAATTTAGGAAGTTTATTTTTAAACAAATTTTAAATTCTCTCTTGTAACGATCTCCTGTTAGTGTGGAATTTTGAAACTCCCATTCTTACGACGAACTGATATCCAAGAAATTGCTTAATATTTTGGATTATTCAATAATAATTTTGGAAGTTTATTTTTTAAACGAATTTTAAAAACTTCCTGTTAGCGGGGAATATTGAATCTCCCGTTCATACGATGACCCGATACACAGCAGTTTTTTACAAATCTTTTTAAGTTTAGTCTCCGTTAGTGCTGGATTTTGAAAGTCCTGTTCTTACAATGACCTGATAGCCAAGAAATTGTTTAATATTTTATTCAATAATAATTTTGGAAGTTTATTTTTTAAATGAATTTTAAAAGCTCTGTTATTGATTCCTCGTTTTTGAAATTTCCGTTTTTACGACGACCCGGTAGCTCAGTTTAAATCTTTTTAATAATTTATTCAATAATAATATCGAAGTTTATTTTGAACGGATTTTAATGTCGCTGTTCGATCTCTTCTAACTGTTAATATTTATTTTAGATTATACTTAATCGATTGCGTATCGGCAAAGGAGGCTGTTGCGCTGGGAGTCAAAAATTGAGGGGCGCCAAATTTATTCTGCCATTGTTTTTTTCTTCATTAAAGATCCACTGATAATTATTTTCTTTCGTCCAAAGTTATTAAACGCTTCATTTTAATATTACTTAGCTAGTTAATGAAGCTGTTATTAGCAATGTGTATTCAAATAATATATGTTCCTTAAAATTCCAAAAATAAGCCCCCCCCCCTTCCCCTGACAATATAAAACATTGACAAAAGTGAGAAAGGGGCTTATAAACGGAATTTTCTGTAAAATTTCCTCAATACTTATTTATTAACATAAATCTAGACACATGGCAATGTGTCAGCCAAGTTCGCCTGATGTAGCCGTGTGTTATTTACACGAACCATTTCGAGCTGTTTTCGTCAAATTTCGCTGCTCTACTACTGAAAATCTATAAGACCTACGTACTTGTTATATGAAATGTGTAGTAAGGCCACCCTAATTACCTAAAATCAAAAATTTTATAAATAACACATAATTAGTTTCCGAGATAATGACATTTGAAAATGTCTGATAATCAATAATTTTATCACTGACTGACTCACTCATCAAAAAGATTTTGTATATCTACTGCAGCTACAGACTTCAAATTCGGTGCGAAGTTCGTTCACACTATGAAACTAAGGAATAAAATAAAAAAATTGTGAAAATCGATGAATTACCCACCTGGGGGTATCCATTTTTACTTTAACATTACGTCTATTAGGCGAAATTTTAATTTGCCGTAGGAGGGGACGCTGTTCTGTCGCCAAATATCGCAAAGTTTCTCGCCAACATGGCAATATATCGTCAAATTTGGCGACCAAAATTAGTCGCCAAAAGTGACGCCACCTTGGCGATATCTCTAATATTTCACCACATTCTCATAGACTTCCACTGTAAACCTATCTACTTACTGGGTTTATCTGGGTTTACTTGCTTACAGAAAATCAACAAATTGAGATATTCTGTCCGTCACAGAGCCCGTTCTCAGAAACTATACATATTGGAGACTTGAAATTTTGCATACTTATAGCTGAACACCACACATCATACGACAAATCATAAAATTTTGAAAAAGTCCTACATTTAATCCTTTGGGCTCCCACATGTGTATTTTAAACAATTCTTTCTATGTGAGCCTCTAACTAGGTTGGAGGCGTGAAACTTTGCATACTTATAGCTGAAGCACCTCACATCAAACGACAAATCATAAAATTTTGAAAAAGTCGTACATTTAAACCTTTGGGCTTTCACATGCATATTTTAAGCAATTCTTTCTAACTGAGCCCCTTATTAAATTGCAGGTTTGAAATTTTGCATACTTATAGCAGAACACCTGAGGCCAGGCGACAAATCATAAAATCTTGAAAAAATCTTACGCTTAACCCTTTGTGCTACCTCATGTGTATTTTAAGCAATTCTTCCTAAGAGAGCCCCTAATTTAGTTGGAGACATGACTTTTTACATACGTATAGCTGAATACCTCAGACCACAGAACAAATCATAAAATTTTCAAAAAGTCTTATAATATTTACTCCACCGGGCTCTAACTTGTGTATTTTAAGCAATTTTTCTAACCTCCACCTTTTTCACCCGGGGAGCACTTTTCCAACGTTTGCCGACACCCCTTTGACCATTCTTTCATATTATGCACCATAGCCTTACATATTTTAGTTCAACTTTTTACCGCCAGGGGCCCCTACTTATCTCGGTTGCTATGGGCTCAATCCCCTCGACTAATATAGCTACGGATAGTATGTAAAACGGAGTTTCGTTCGGATAGAGGTTTGTTTAGAATAGAGTGTGTGCCCCAAATGTGGAACTAACAGATTTTTCAAAAGGATAAAGTGTTTTGAAAGGAATATTAAACAAAACCCTCTGCGCGATCTGTGATCACACTTACCCACTTGTTATTTTCAAAATCATCAGAGAAAAGGATATTTAGCTAATTAAATTTGAAAATCCAGGGAGGGGGAATGTCCTTCCTCTCCACTGCCTCTTTGCTGGCACTCATGGAAGAATGATACATAGTGTGACATAAGCACATAACTTTATTTTTCACTTTCAGTACAAAAAAGCAGGCCCAGCTATAGGATACTTAATTGAAAAATTTAATAGGAAACTTTAATATAGGAATTTAATAGGAATTGTTGTTTGAGAAACAATAAAAATTTTGAATCAAATCATGCATTCAATGTAGCAGTATTAAAATATAGATTTCTGCCGCAGATACCCAAATAGTTTGTTCTAGGATATTTAAATTAAAATTGAATGTTGCTTGGTGAATAAAATAGTCACATGTAAACACATTAAAAAGCATTAAGTAAAGTGTCTAAATATATTGTAACTTTACAAAAAGTAATGATATCTAACAAAAACATAGCTGTGAAAAAAGGGAGCCAAGTTCTGTAAAGACATTGGCAAGAAAAGAAGTGATATCTAAGTGGGTGCCAAGTTCAAATAAAATTCACTCAAACTTACCTACTGAAGTATTATAGCATTTTTTAAATTGTTTAGAAATAAAAATTATTGATAGCATATTAATAATAAATCTAGAACTTGGCAAGTTTTTGATAAATGTTATGCCTATCAGTTTCATGTCTTAATAAAATGGTGATGTTAATATTAATTTCAATGGCATTACAAAAAAAATTAATATAGTTATTATTATAAACAAATGACTCTTGTTAAAGATTTGATAAACCAATAAATATACAGATACACTCCCGCTCGTCTTTGGTTATCACTCTGGCACCCACCCTCCAGAAACCTCAATGCAAACAGACTAAGATGCCTGACAAAGAGACAGATATACTTACGCTTGTTCTTGGTCATCACTCTAGAGACTGTACCCCTTTAACCCTTTCAGGGTAAATAACTTTTATTCGTGAAATGCTGAAATGATTGAATCACACCAGAATTTAAAAACAAATTTATTTCAAAATGGGTAAAAGCTTCTTTTCACGTATTTTATAAAATTAAACTTTTTAATCCTGAATTCTGGTGAATGTGGCATTTTGCAGTTAAATTAGGTGGGATATATTTTATCCTACCGCCCTTCAAGGGGAAGGAGCTCACTCAAATTAAGGCTCATAATCATGAAATAATAAGATTTGATAAAATAATGTCATTATTAAAAATAAATGACTCGTAGGTAAAAACTTGCCAAGTTCTAGATTTATTATTAATATGCTATCAATAATTTTTATTTCTAAACAATTTAAAAAATGCTATAATACTTCAGTAGGTAAGTTTGAGTGAATTTTATTTGAACTTGGCACCCACTTAGATATCACTTCTTTTCTTGCCATTGTCTTTACAGAACTTGGCTCCCTTTTTTCACAGCTATATTTTTGTTAGATTATTTGATACAAGTTAAGACATATTCTGTAAATATTTGAAATTTAAAAAAAAAATGTTCCAATAAAGTTTAAAAATTTTTTCAGCAAACAAAAAAAGAGAAATTATTCAAATTCTTTTCTTTTATATGTAAAAAGGACTCCGTGAATGTATCATCAAATTAGCATTGTTTGAGTGGGGAAAAAGAAATATTCAGCTGCAAAGAAAAAAAAAAAGAAAAGAAAAGAAAGAAACTGTAAACAAAGCGTATTTTCTTTCTTACTATTAAAAAAATAATTTATCTTCTCTGATAATTTACAGATTTCGTTCAAATTTTCAACAAGTTGCAATAATAGTAAATTAGGTTGTGTAACAAATTTTTATAAAATATAATAAGTTATTAAAAAGTTACAGCACCCTACAAAAAGCTTCACTATAGAGCAACTCCAAAAAAAAAACAAGGTTTGTTTTGTTTATTCAACTTACTTGAACTCAAAGTCAACATTATCAGAATTAGATCATCAGCTTTGGATGGATAATACGTTTGGTTACACAGAAAGGAAATGTACATGGATTTTTTTAAATTATTATTGTTAAAGAAAAAGATTTTTGGTAGCGGTCTTACAAACTGATTTTTTTTTTTCTAAAAATGAAATTTGTTTAAAATTGAGAGCGGGTGGTATTTTCGGGATTTTATGGTATATATTTAAAGTAAAAAGACAATATATCAAAAAAGTTCTAGGAAAGATTTCCGCATTTGGAGATATATTATATTTGGAAGTATATATATTTTTTAAATGATTTGTAAGTTCTGGAAAATCGGTTCTACACTATAAATATTTTAATCCTACATATTTTTAGACAATTAGTTATTTTAATAATTTAATTAGTTTAATAATTCAGTTTTTTAGGTATATTTATGCGATATTTTGGGTATGTTACTGCCCAGGAGCGCCAACTTTTCAAAAATATTGGGTGGGCTTAAAATTTTTTTAATGAAATAACACATATAATTCTTTTCCTTAGTGTGTATGTGTGTGGAGAGAGAGAGGGGAGGAGCGAATGACTAAAGATAATTCGAAATTAGATTGTTTTTTCTAAGCAAATTTTTAAATTATTATAACTATAATTTTATAAATAATTTTATTAAATAATATTCTTATAAGTTCCTCCTTATAAATACATTAATATTTATGTTAAATAGCATTGCAATGGCTATCTATTTAAAGTGCAAAAACTAAATGTCAAGAAAAGCATACATTTTAGTCACCTAAGTGCTTTATCCATTCAAGATATCAAAACAGATGCCAAAATAGGCAGGAAATCTATTTCCATAGAAATTTAAATATGCATCCACTGAAAGGGTTTTCAGTGCTCCTGTAAGTCTAATTTATGTCCTTAGTATTTTTTAAACAAAACTATTTTGAGAATCTTAATAAAACCAAATTTCATTTCAGCGATTAAATAATTAAAAAAGTAAATTATGAATTAAATCAATTGAAACTGGGTGTGCGGACAGATCAAATTATTGGGTGGGCTCGCGCCCCATGGGCCCATATAAGTTGGTGCCACTGTTACTGCCTCCTTAATAGGGCAAAATAATTCTTTTTGACTGTGGCGTTTATGATGGGTGCGGCGTTTCTTCCCTAAATTACGGTAATTGTAATGTAATAGACAAAAAATGATATCTTGCACATACGAAAATTTCCAAAACACAGTTCTATGGCTCCCTTGTTACTTCTGATTTCAAAACTCAAAATGCATTCTGCAAAAATTTTTCTCCTCACTGAAAACAGCATCTAGCAAAACCCTGAATTGACTTCCAGAAAAGAATTTTTTTGAAAATATTAATATTTTTTTTAAATCAAAGATACTAAATGATAGCTAAATGTAGATAAAAAGTTGTAAAAAGTTAGTGTATTTTTTTTTTTTTTTTTTTCGTATTTCATTTTTTGAAACAGATACAGAATTTAAAAAATTACAGAAAATTTTTTAAATGCGAAATATTTTTCTTTTAAGTGTAGATATTTATATTTTGTAAAACCACAGATTTTATTAGAAAGGTGAGGTACCCAGAAGAACGCTTACAGATTTTTTTTTTTTAATTGCAGAGATAATGAAAAATTCAAAAATACATTGCAAAAATAATTTTTTTGAAAGAATTAATATTATTTTTAATGAACAAAACCATTAAAATAAAAAAGTACGATAGTAAAGTTGTTATTTTTTGTATTTTGAATGGGAAGGCAGATGCAGTCTTGTAAAGATGTAAGGAGAAAAACCCCTAAATAGACATTTTGAAAATAATTCTTTTGAACAGGTTAATTATTAATATTTTTATTTTTTAACAGTTTACACCGCTATACAGGAAAAATACAATAATCTAGTGGATATGTTATTTTTTTCGTATTTCATTAAGAAAAGCACATGCAGGATTGGAAAATCGCAAAAAAATCAAAGCCTTTGTCCAATTTGTTTCTTCCCTGCTTGTGAAACAGCAGAAAGCTTCGGAATAGTTTTTTTTTTTTTTTTTTTTTTTTTTTTTTTTTTTTGTCAGACCACCGTGACTTTTACAAATACAGTGTTGTGTTACTTGTGGTACTTAATTAATATATTGGCTAAATAAAAATAAAAGTCTGAGTATCAGGTGCATTCAGACCTCCATTGGACTATCCTCATTCAAATTTTCATACCTCTACGTTATAGGTGCAGATTCCCAAAATTTATTAGGTGCCAGTGGCTCATAAACTCAAAAAATCCAGTCGCCACATTGTGAAAAAAATGCATAAAAGCAATAATGTTTATATGGGAAAATACTCAGGAATTCAAAGTGAAAAATAATTTTTTTAATGTACACACATATATATAGACTAACCATGTAACAAAATATAGACTAACCATATCAAATGTGTATATTTATTTTAATCACAGTATTCTTTTAATTTTGGTATAAATTAAGTCTAATATAAATTTTAAACTATGTATAGTTCATAATATAAATTTGGACAAGATACAGGTTAAAAAAAATATGCATAAGGTAAGCAATCATGGTAGTGGAGAATATTAGGCAAACAGTATTTCTCATTTTCATTTTGCCCTACAAGAGTACATATAAAAGAAATTAAGAGTGTCTGATTATTATTTTGCACAAAAAAATAAAATTCAATTCAAACACTAATTTTTGAAGAATGCACAAGAAAAATTATATTAAAAAAAGTCCTTATCACACACTATTACAGGAGTGACTCTGTTTCGAATTTTCAGAAAATTTAAGGCATTCGATTCCGAAAATGCCAGCTTAAAAAAATATCGCCAATTTCGATAAATGGTTACCAAAAAAATCTGTTTCGTCAATCGCTCGTTGAGAAAATTGCCAATTTCACCAAAAGATTGAGAAAAAAAAACGCAAATTTCATCAAAGGAAAACAAAACTCCTAGCAAATTTTGTCAAAGAATTGCAAAACAACGCAAATTTCGTCAAAGAATCGCGAAAAAACGGAATTTCATCAGAGGATCACGGAAAAATGTGAATTTCATTAAAAAATACCAAAAAAAAAAAAAAGCAAATTTCATCAAATGATCACGAAAAAAAAACCCCATTGATTTCCTCAAAGGAAAGCAGAAAGAAAGCTAATTTTGTCAAAGGATTGCAAAAACAACGCAAATTTTGTCAAAAGATTGCAGAAAAAACGCAAATTTTGTCAATGAATCGTAAAAAACCTCCCACAAATTTCATCAAATGATCGCGAAAAAAATGGGTGATATCACTGTTTTTTGTCCGGCTGGTTGATGAAATTGAATTCTTTCGATATTTGCTGTATTTGTTGATATTCACGGTTTTTTTCTGCACAAAATGATGGGATTGGTCTCTTTTTTTTTTCCTTTGACCAATTGACAAAATTCATTCTTTTTTATCGACCGATTGACAAAAATAGTGTTTGTTTGGTTTTTTTTTATCGACCGATTGACGAAAATCACAGTTTATTTCATGAAATTTGCAGTTTTATTTCATAAATGATTGATAAAATTCATGGTTTTATTTGGCTAGCAATCTACAAAATTTTCTGGATTTTTCCAGAACGGTTTTTACAAAGTTCATGACCGATTGAGAAAACTCCCGATTTCTTTACATGACCTATTGACAAATAGATTTTGCTGATATTTGCTAGATAAATAAATAATAATTCGAGGAATACTGCTAATTCGTAGAAGAATCATAGACCGATGTCTAGTGTATACCTGTAATAGGGTGTCAACGATTTTAATCAGTTGATTTAAATCAGCGATTAAAATCATGATTTTAATCAACCGATTTAAAAAAAAAAATCACTGATTAAATCAAAAATTTTCTAAATGTTTAAAATGTCAAAAAATATATTAAAATCTAACATAAACATAATTTGAAAGTTTCTACAGGTATTTTGACTTATGAATAAACAAAAAAAAGAGTTTTAAATAATTGTTTCTAAGCTTAATTCATGAGTATTGTAAAAAATTAAAAACAGTTGAGTTTATAAAAAGCATTGTTTTTAAGTTTTTATCCAAATTAAAACAGTTTAATTTAAAAATTATACTTAAATCTAATATAATTTGCAATGTCATAAATTCCTTTAGGTAATCAATTTATGTATTATTTTATATAAAATTACACATAATACATTTACATGTAATACATTTCTACAAGTAAAAGAATAAATAGTAATTAGTAACAATCTCAAGTTAAAGAAGAATGAAAGAATGATATCTTTTCAAAGCTAAATTGTAAATGAATGCATAAGAGAAAAAGAAATAATTGGTATAAAAATGCTAAGCTCACCAAGAACTTCTTCGGTATAGGTTGAATAAATGTTTTTAACTTTGTAACTCACATAATACTAAATAAAAAAATAATGATTAGAGATTGAAAAGGCAGCAAAATTTTTCTTAAAAAGAAAAAAAAAAAAAATGAACCATTGAAAGCTAATAATCCACACTGAAAGGTTATAATGCTGTTACTTAAATATTTTGAGGATTTCAGATATAAGTGGCTAACTTTATCCTATATGAATGGGTTTAACTCATTTTCATAATTCTTTTGGTTATCATACACATACATGGCTAGTTCTGAAATTAAGTGGAAATTTCACTTTGGTAATTTGTAAAAAATAAAAGTTTGAATTGTAGCGTTTAAGTTGTGTTTCCAACATTTTCTTAAGGTTTTAAAGATAAATAAATCATGATCAGAAGTCAAGGTTATTTTTTTTTAAATTTAAAATTAAATTTCATTTTTCATATAAACATGGAGGTAACAACCTTTAATAGTAATGATGAATATAAGTTTTATTGTCCATTTACAAGATTGGAAAACATTTATGGTTGAGATATTAGATTGCTTTATTGTTTAACCCTTTAAGACTCAACCAGCACGATCGTCCGGGTTAGACATTCATTTAAATTTTTGCTTCTGAGTCGTATGTAATAAAAACTCGAATCTAACAATCGTTCTGGATTGCAGATAGAGTAAAGTATCATTTTTTATCAACAGGTAGCGGTTGCAGTCCATGTTTTACTTTCTACAGGCATGACTAGCTTTGTTTACAAATGCATCGGGTCTTAAAGGGTTATGAGGTATAATATGTTTTTTCAATGAAAAACAGAAAGTCAAATATGCATCAAAACAAAAACTGGATTGCAATACAGGTAAAGAACACCATTCTTGAGTAATATTGTTAACAAAGAACAAAGCTCAAATTTAATTTTTTATTAAATAATATTAAATTTTTGAGGGATTAAAAGATATGTTGTTACCAATTGTACCCTTTCTACTGCTTAAACTACACAAATTTATTTTTCATATCTTATGATTGCTTCTTGCTCTTTCATGAAAAAATATTTGTTCTTGGATCCCGAACATCTTTGCATAAATTTAACTTCTATGTAATCTTCAATTGAGGTCACATTTTGCTAAATACAGATTAATAGGATCTAACTGAAATCTTGTGCATACTGCAGTACTTCTTTATTATTTTTTCAGAAAGGACAAGTCCAAAGGCTTTCTTTGACTTTTGAGGCTTCTCATTTTTTTTCGAAATTTTTCTCGATTTGAGTGGTTAATGCTGAACTGAATTCCAGGCATTTTCTGATTTTAGGAGAAACATTTTCACCTTTCAATATTTTCTGTATCTTCTCTTTTGGACTGTTTAAATTATTTTGTTTATTTATGATGCGTTGATATCTTTTCTTATAATATCTTTTTTTTCTTTTGTATTTCAACTTTTCATAACATTTTTATGCTCTTTTCCAAGTAATTTTATTCTTTAGTATGCCTTTACTTGTTTCGGTTAATAATTTTTCAACCACTTTTTACCCAACTGGTACCTGCTCTTCCTATCACATCTTTAACATTCGCAATAGGATTGTTTATATATATATATATATATTTTTTTTTCCCTAATATCATTACTAATATACTATTTCCTCATGAAATAGTGCCCTTTTTTGGAATCCTGTCCCTTTTACTTTCTAAAATGAATACTACATTATTATCATTTTAATAATTAAGTCTTAAAAATGTATAATATGTTCCTAATTAGAGAGTTAATTGTTTAATAATTATTAATTTGAAGTTGTGTTAACTATTTAATATAAAATGCAGTTAATAATTTTAATGTTAAATATCACTAGTATTTATAAAGTTTTACATAATTATTACAATATTAATGAATATAACATTATTGTATGATACTACCTAATGAAACTACTAATTTGCAGTTTTTATAATTTCTGCAATTACTAACTAATAATTATAATTTTATTAATTAAAGTGTAAAAACGTAGATTATATTAGCAATTAGTGTTTTGTTTTGGAAACCTAAAACTCTTGGTAGCTATTCCGTATTTGAACGCTGGGAAAAAAATCATAAAAATCCGATTTAAATCAAAAAAATCTGATTTAAATAAAAAAAAATCCGATTTTTTTTTTATTTAAAAAAAAAAAAAATCATGATTTTTTTAAAAATCATGATTTTTTTACACCCTAACCTGTAAGAACTTATCTGAACAATCCCAGAGCTACAAATTTAATGAGTGGGGCCCAAACGTATTCTTTTTGCGGATCGAATTTTTCTGCGGTGCAAGCTAACTGTGCTATACCTTTGTTGTTGAATTAATTCATGGCGCACATCAAACATAATTTTTTCCCACGATCCCGTAGACATCTCAGTTTTTTAGAAGAAAATTTACGATTCTGCTGAAATGTGGCGTCCATGTTTAATAATTATTTTTTAATTACGGACAATAAGAAAAAAAGAAAAATGGTAAATATGGATGGTGTAAATAAATGGGGACATAATCCTGCGATTGATAAGAAAAAAAAAAAAAATCTGAAAATCATTCGGCGAAAAAGAAGCATTTCTATAAGAAACATGGCGACTTAGATGCTGAAAGTTAGTTGCCAAAGCAAAAAATTTAGTCGCCATGTGGCGACTGGCAGCCGTGAATCTGCACCTATACTCTACATGCGGTAGATTTCCCTAGCCATCGACGACACATGTGTTCACAAAGAAACATCTTTCTTATATTAATAAATATAGATATTATTTTAAAAACAAGGTTTATTGAGTCTTGTCACTCTACAAATGAGTGTTTGATGTATGGATTTCCTAAAGAGTTTTCTTTATCAGTAAACATTTAACATATCAACAATAACATAACAATTAACATATCAATTAAGCATTTTACATTGTTGTGAACATTGTAGAAATAAGTCTCTACTAAAATATTTTTAAGGTCACTTCACAGCATTATAAATTGCATATTTAATAAAAAAAATTTTGCATAAAAAAACATTACATTTTTTAAGTAATTATTTTTAATGACTTTTAAAATATTAGAATATAAAAACTAGAGTATCAGTTTTGGAGTATCTTTCTTTTCCAATCACAGAAGAGTAAATATGATAAAAAGTAAGGTTTCTAAAAAAATGTATTTTATGTTTCTATGACGAAATTTTGAGAAATGAAGTTAAAAAGAGAATACAATAACAATAATAACAATTTATTTTAAAATATGTAAGAAAACTTATTTATATAGTTATTTTGATTCCACAGTTACTAAAAAATACAAAAATACTTTTTGTTTTTTTAAATGTTTTATCCCCCATTAGTACATCAATAAAATATGAAGATGGGACAGATTTTTTATGTTTTCAGTTGCTGAACTCTTCATAATTTTTCTTCTCCCATCCTTTGATGGGAGATTTATTGAAGATGCTGTTGTACTACTATCAGGCTTCACCCACTACACTAGTCAATTTCACTAAATGAACCTTGAATCCTTTGAAATATATTTGTGAATTTAATCTTGTGTTTTAAAGCAATACGGATTTTTACCTGGAATGTCCTTCTGCACTGCTCAAAACGATAGGAACGCTATTGTGCTATTTTAATTTTTAGTGTGTCAGATAAAATTTGGTCTGTTAAAAACTAACTTTTTTGGATGATCATTTACAGTAGGATTTAGTACAAAGTGATAGAACAGCACAATATACTAAAACCATCTCTGAAAAATTATCTAACTAACCATGGAAGTCTCATCGAAATCCATTTAGTAAAACTTTTTAAAAAGGCTAATCTTTCATTTGGATTATCTTGGTTATAGAACTTTCTCCCATAATAGTATAACTAAGTAATGTAGAATGAAATGTTACATATTCAAGCTTTCCCTGAAAAGTTATCTAACTAGCAGTGCAAGTTCCATCAAAATCCATTCAGCTGATTTTTAAAAAAAAAGGCTAACTTTTCATAATTGGTTCATCCAACTGTAGAATTTTCCCACATAATTCTATAACTAAGCAATGTAGAACAATATGCAATATACTAAAACCCTCCCTGAAAAATTATCTAATAGTACAAGTTCCATCGAAATCTGTCCAATTGAACTTTTTAAAAAGGCTGGTCTTTCATAATTGGGTTCAACTTATTATAGAACTTTTCCCGATAAGTCTATAACTAAGCAACATAGAAGGATATGTTCTATACTAAACCCTTCACTGTAAACTTATCTAATAAACAGTGCAAGTCCCATTAAAATCCATTCAGCAGAACTCAAGTTATAAGCAGCCGGAACACGCCTCAAGTTTGTTTAACCCGTAACTGGAGACATGAATTTTCTTACGTGTTCAGGGGTATAATGTTATTTTCCTTTTTTGTCTTTTGTAAACAGCATTGGAATTATTTTTAGAAATGCAATATATTCTGGAAATCATATAATGATAAAGGAAACTACTTGTTGGTACTGAGGAATGATTTTATTCAAGGACAAAAAAACACATGATAATCAGAGCCAAAGAACAACGCAGAGTCATTCTGACTCCCATCTCCAGTTACGGGTTAAATTATCAAAGCAAAATATTTAGATAAATTTACTGTCATTATATATGTTAATTTAAATTATTTAATTTCATTTTTATGTACTTCACATAATGTATGTGATATAATGTATGTACTTCACATAAAAAAAAAAAATCGTAGTTTATTTTATCTTTTTTTTCAGGGCTTATGCTTAATTTTGGAATCAGCTGTGTCAAACCACAGTGTTGTTCTCGAATCACAATTAGACAGTATTTTAAACATCCTTTTTCCACAGGTAAAAAGCTTTGTATTTCAGTGTTTCTTTAAATCTTTTTTTTTTTTTTTTTTTTTTTTTTTTTTTTGGTTACAGTTAATTTACAGATATTTCATTTGTATAGTTATGTTTTTTAACACTTTCCAATGTAGTTGAAATATGTTTATGAATTCAGTTTGTCTGTATATCTGTCTCTGTCTGTCCGTGCTCTAACTAGCGTAAATATATTTGGATTTCTATGCAGTGTATATATGTTAATGTGGTTACTACGGTGTATTTTGTGTTGAAAATAAAATGTGTATCATTTATAGTTTGTTTACATTAGTTTAATTACATTTCATTACGATCTATGGGGGAAATAATTTTAGGTGTATTTTAATGGTGTTACACTATTTCAAATATACAGTATATATACATTTAACGTCTGAATTTAAAAAACATTAAAACACCAAATAAAATAAATTAAGACAGACTTGAGCACAGTTATAAAATAAAATTTTATCAAAAATATACTTAAAAACAATTAAAAATACAATTTGTAAACGTTTCGCCAAGCTACACACGAGGCATCATCAGTACAAAATATACATTGCATAGCAAACGACAGAACAAATCAAGAACAGTTAAAGTTAGTTATTTTAAAAACAGACAATATTCACTAGGGACAGAACGAGCTTCATTCAAAGTCTGCCATCGGAATTGAGTGAGCCAACCCTCAAGGAGTAATCTACCGTGATAGTTGTTGCAACCCGATTTCAAAATACTGGCGTTTGCAGTTAGCGGGATGAGATTCGTTTGAAGTGAATACTGGACAATTTTTTAATTCAAATTACCATTTTTTAAAGCACCAATATGTTCTTTTAGGCGAATTTCCAATGATCTACCTGTTTCACCAATGTAAACACCATTGCAATCTTTACAGGGAATAATATAAACAACACCTGGTAATTTAGACTTATCATATTGAATTCAATAAGCATAAATTTCAATATATTATTCCCTTTCAATAAGCATAAATTTCAATATGAGAAGTCTAAATTACTTGGTGTTGTTTATATTATTCCCTGTAAAGATTGCAATAGTGTTTACATTGGTGAAACAGGTAGATCATTGGAAATTCGCCTAAAAGAACATACTGGTGCTTTAAAAAATGGTAATTTGAATTAAAAAATTGTCCAGCATTCACTTCAAACGAATCGCATCCCGCTAATTGCGAACGCCAGTGTTTTGAAATTGGGTTGCAACAGCTATCATGGTAGATTACTCCTTGAGGGTTGGTTCACTCAATTGCGATTGCAGACTTTGAATGAAGCTTGTTCTGTCCCTAGTGAATATTGTCTGTTTTTAAAATAACTAACTTTAACTGTTTTTGATTTGTTCCATTGTTTGCTATGCAATGGATATTTTGTACTGATGATGCCTCACGTGTCGCTTGGCAAAACGCTTACAAATTGTATTTTTAATTGTTTTTAAGTATATTTTTTATAAAATTTTATTTTTTAACTGTGCTCAAGTCTGTCTTAATTTATTTTATTTGGTGTTTTAATTATTTCAAATATATTGAAATTAATGTATACCACTGAAATGCACGACAAGATACTTATTATAGAAGTATGCATAGCATACTAGTATAGCTAGAGTATTCATAGCATTCATCGTTTTTTTACAGGGGCACACAAGAGAATTCAATTACAGTACTTTCAATGAACAGTAATTGCTGGAAGTGCATTTTTAGTTGTGGTACAAGTTTTTTAATGTAACTATTTTTTTTTCCATATTACTTGTTGTGTATACAGACCTGCCAAATGCTACGAAAAAATCGTAGTTGCTACGATTTGGACCTATAAACTACGATGCTACGAAAATCGGTCTTAAACTACGATTTTTTGCAAAAAACACAAACGCATTTTTGCTTTCTAGTTGCGATTTTTATCCCGCACAGCATATTTTTCAGGAGTGATTCTGTTCCGAAATTTCCAAAATTTCAAAGTATTCATTGCTGAAAGTTTTAAAAAAACTGGCCATTAGTCCAAAAATTCGGACATTAAAAAATGCTCATGGAAAAAAAAAATCTGAGCTGCAAAACAAACTTCTTAACATAAAACACTCTTTATGTATATTAACCACGAGTGAATCGTGTTTCTGTAAATATTTATATAGAATTCCCTTCCTTAGAAACAAGGGTGTCATTTTAAGAATTTCTGGAGGGGAGGCCAGAAGCTCACCATTTGTAGTTGTCAAGAATTAAATTTAGCCCAAAGCTGCCCTGCAAAAGATCTTTTATCTATGTTAAATGTAAATCACCCGAAATCCAGTCGCTGGCATGTCATTTCGATTCTTTAGTCATAAATCTTATGCAAGCAAAAACTGTGTGTGTATGTAAATTTTATCTTAAAAATGGCTCTAACGATTTTGACTAAATTTTGTATTTTTCTATTTTCAGGCCTGAGAAGGCCAATGGGCTAGGTCACATGTTCGAGAAAATTTGATTAGTGGGTCACAATCGATATGGGTCAAGCTAATTATATCTAAAAAATGGTTCAATTGATTTTGACTAAATTTTATATCCAACTATTTTGGGGCATGAGAAAACTAATGGACTAGGGTCACATGCTCGAGAAATTTCAATTAGTGGGCTTTTTTGGGTCACTACGGGTCAAGCTAATTTTATCTAAAAAACGGCTCTAACGATTTTGACTAAATTTTGTAATCTACAGTTTTGGATTACTAGAAGACCAATAGGCTAAGTTGCATGTTAGAGAAAATTCGATTTGTGGGTTATTTTTGGGTCACTGTGGGTCAATTTAAGTTTATCTAGAAAACAGCTCTAACGGTTATCACGAAATTTTGCTTTCTATCGTTTTCGGGCACGAAAATATCATTGGGCTAGGTCCCATGTTCAAGAAAATTAGATTAGTGGGTCATTTTGGGTCACAATGGGTCAGGTGTCAAGCTAACTGAATCTAAAAAGGCTCAAAACATTTTGACAAAATTTTGTATTATATCGTTTCTGAGCATGAGAAGACATTTGGGCTAAATGACATGTTCGAGAAATTTCGATTAGTGGGTCATTTTTGGGTCACTGTGGGTCAAGATACTTGTATCTAAAAAAGTCTCAAACGATTTTGACAAAATTTTGTACTATACCATTTCTGGGCATGAAAAGACCATTGGGTTAAGTTGCATGTTCGAGAAAATTTGATTAGTGGGTCATTTCTGGGTCACTGTGAGTCAAGCTAATTGTATCTAAAAAAGGGCTCAAGACATTTTGACAAAATTTTGTATTATACCGTTTCTGAGTATGAGAACACCATTGTGCTAGGTCACATGTTCGAGAAAATTTGATTAGTGGGTCATTTTTGGATCACTGTGGGTCAAGCAATTGTTTCTAAAAAATGTCTCAAACAATTTTGACAAAATTTATTACATCTTTTCCCAGCATGAGAAGACCATTGAGATAGGTCACATGTTCTATAAATTTAGATTAGTGGGTCACTTTTGGGTTACCATGGGTCAGTTTATTCTATCTATAAAACAACTTTAATGATTTTGACTAAAGTTTGTAGTCTATCGTTTTCGGGTATGAGAAGAGTATTGGTTAGGTCGCACGTTCGAAAAAATTCGGTTAGTGGGTCATTTTGGGTCACTATGTCTTAGTATTATGCCAATTGTATCTAAACAGCAAGTATAATACTGCGAGAATAAAATATCGAATTGAAGACAAGGCTAAATTTGACCGAGCTTAGCTCTGTCATCCCTGCTAGTCAATATTTATTCTATAAAAGAAAATATTTTTTAGAAGGTTAATTAAATGATGTTACACTTTTCAAGAAATTTGCATGAAATGTCATTTTTAGATCATTTCATTTCATACAAAATTTTAAAATATCTAATTGAAAAAAATAAACTAATTAATTCACTATATTAAGTAGGGATGCATCAAACAGTGATTTTGGCTGAATGCTGAATATTCAGCCCACAGATAACCAAATACTGAGTATTTCGCTAGCCGAATACAACTAGCGACTATCAGGCCAAATACCGAATATTTAGTCAGCTGAATAGTAACCATTTGGCCAAATACTTTTTAATTTCTCAAATTTAAATTTAAATTTTTAAATTTAATTTTAAATTTTCCTTTAAAAGTTATTTTAAAACAATTTTGCATAATATTTAACACTCATACTTCTATATTGATAAACAAGATCTTTTTTAAAGTAAACTGTACACACACAAGAAAATGTATGCTTTGAATTGTTTTTTAGGAAGAGATAGTTTTAAAACTTTTTTAATTGATAACATTTTTAATTTTATGGACTCCTCTGTGAATTAAATAGAGTATTTGTATTCAAAATTTCATCATTTCAAGAGATACTTTTTTCATATTTAGAGAAAGTCATTTTTTTTATATTGGTGCCAATTTGTAAAACAGCGCAAAGAATTATATTTCCCCTCAAATAAAAAATGTATTTACACGAGACTATAAAAAACAGAAATGGAAAAATTAAAACAATAATTAAAGGATCACGTGTTAAAAGAAGGAAATAGGGAAAATTATGTCAGAAAAATTGTATCGTGAATATTAAAAAAGTAAGAAAACCTTAAATTAATTAAATTATTGCACGTGAAATGCATTTTATGGTAACCATTATGTCATACGTAAAATGCCCAAAAATTAAATATTGTAATATGTAAAATGTCTAAAATAATTAAATTATTATGTGTGAAAATTAGTTAATATTTAAAAAACTCAAATAATAAGTTTCCCTAACCCTTTTAACTTGAATAATATATTTACCCATGAATCTTAAAAGAGGAAAAAAAGCTTTAAAATAAATTATTTATGCAAAATGCAAATGCAAAATGCAATTATGTCATATATTAAACCAATACATTTAAAACTATTTTCTCATGGACAATATTCATGTGACGTCACAATGGGAATCATATGGTGTAAAAATTATGTGGCTAGCAAATATGTATACAGTAGACTCTCTCAAATCCACATAGCTTGGGACCAGAGGTTGTGCAAATTTTAAAATTTTGAGGATTTTTGGTCATTGCTTTGTTTACATTTTATAAACAGTAATTTGAATGTAATAATGCATTCAAAATTATAATGAATGCTTACAATATAGTAAAATATTAAAATAATAAGGTAATAAAGTAAAATATTAAAAGTAGAGATCAAGTAAATAACTAATAATGCATACTTATTTATTTCCAGTGTCACTTCTCAATGTTAATTTAACATAGAAAAGCCTATGGAGATGATAACTTTTTCATTTTTTCTTCCCACCTTTTTGTCCCTGATGCCACTCATTTTTAATTCTTTGCTAATTCTAATAATATTATAAATTCAAAGTGTGAAAACATTTGCCTGACGTCAGGGTCAAAACGGATCATAAAATGCCTTTGCATATAGTTGTATTATAATCTAGAGAGTAACATGGGCTAATTTTTATTTACATTATTCAAATATTTTTCTTTATAATTCCAAATTTTGCTTTTTTCATTGAGAATCAACGGACATTTTCTAATAAAATTTAACTTATTCTCCTTCATTGTTGTAAATAATTCAAAAGCTGTAATAATAATTTGCCTATATTTAGTTGAATGAGTTTCACGTGAAACATGAAACTGAAAAAGTTTTCTTTTTAAGAATTAAAAAGAAGATGAATATGGCGTCATAGTGGAAATAAAAATGACATTTTCAAACAGATTTTTTTAAGTTCAGATTGTAATTTTTTGACCAAACTACAACAACCTGCATTACCGCACTGGTGAAACATTTTGAATTATACATAGGTAAATTGCATCACAAATTATGATGCGATATCGCACAAATCAAAGCCTGATGATGATATACCCTCCATTAATTTTGAAATGTGTTCGTCTGAATTCAGTAGTTATTAAAAAACTTGACATATTAAACAAAAACCTGATTGGCAGAACAAATTAAAAAAACAAAATTTATTTCCTAAATTGTTTAAGCCCGAGAAGGGGCAGATATTAAGATATTTCATTCAATTCGTTCTACATTTAATGTTAAATTTTTGTAACAAATAAGTTAAACCAATTGAACATTAAAAAATAAAAATGAAACTCATACAATATAATACTTTAAACACCTATATACTTAGATTCCGTTCAAATGAAATCGAAATAAATCTTAGACTTTTTCCATTTTTAAGTTGTAAATATTTGTACTGCAGATTTTGCATTATGTTTATGACGATTGTACATAATATGATAAGATACATGCAAAATACAAAACTTTAAAAAGTCTAAGATTTATTTCGATTTCATTTGAACGGAATCTAAGTATATAGGTGTTTAAAGTATTATATTGTATGAATTTCATTTTTAATTTTTAATGTTCAATTGGTTTAACTTATTTGTTACAAAAATTTAACATTAAATGTAGAACAAATTGAATGAAATATCTTAATATCTGCCCCTTCTCGGGCTTAAACAATTTAGGAAATAAATTTTGTTTTTTTAATTTGTTCTGCCAATTAGGTTTTTGTTTAATTTAAATATGCATAATGATAAGATAAATTTTTCTTCAATTATTTAATGAAACTCACTTCATAAAAGTACACCAATAATTTACATTGAAATCATAAAATAATGAAGTTTTATTTCATGTTTAGCCAGACTTAATAACGAATAAAGTTTAATATGTAAATGTATTTCGTAAAAATATCGTAATCACCACTGATATCTGCACAATCTTGAATTTTTCCAGAAGTAAATTTATACTTAATTCGTGATAAAGGATGAATTCAGTCATATTAACGAGAATTGCATATTAAAATATGTACAAAATGGTGTAAAAATAAAAAAGTATTGAATATTTCTCCTACATTTTAACTGAAAGTTTCTTTGTTTACGTCTACAATGATGTGCGGATTTTAGGGTTGCGAATTTGGTAGAGCCTACTGTATTATATTTCATCACTTGATGCAGCATAAATACTGGTAAATGCATGCACTAAATACGAATTACTGTACAACAAATATTAGAAATTTTGTACGTACTTATTAATTAAAATAATTTACATTTTAATAATAATAATATGAAAATATGCATGATGGTGCATTAAAATAGAGAAAATAATTTATGCATAAGCTATACCTGTTCCTGAAAATATCTAAAACTAGATCAAAACATAAAATATAAAATTAAAATTTCAAAATACAGTGCTTATCAATACCGTGGTTCTGAATGTTATTCCCAAGGAGATGGAGATTTTTAATCTCAAACCCAAAAGGATTTTGTCCATAGTGTCATTATAAAAGTTCGAGAGGCAGCGGCATTTTTAACCTGTTTTATACAAACTAATTCTCAAATGTGTAATTGATTTTACTTGTCAATCCCAAAAATAGACATATGATGTCGCGACAGTGGTGGATTCGGCCATGGTAACCGAAAAATGCCCCATTCAAACAGAAAAGCATGGCAACCCAATTATAGAAGGTAGTCACCGTTCGTGATAACATCATTCAATCATCTGTAATACAGGGGTTGACGAGCATAGCGCGCAGAGCCCCTAGTATGCAAAATATTAGTTAAATTTAAACATGCCACAATGGAAAAAGCACTTCAAGCAATTATCCCTCATAGACATGATTGTAACCCAATTCTTTTGTGTATTCCTGTAAATGAATTATAAATGCTATGTACCTAATATTCTATAGTAAACGTGTTGTCATGCACCTCAGTGATGTATATTAATATGTTTAAAATAGTGTAACAACATTAAAAGACACTGCAAATGTTCATTTCCCATAAACCGTAATGTAATGGCATTCTTTTGAGTGCTTCAATATGTAAGCTATAGATCATACACACTTCATTTTCATTACCAAATATTTTGTGGTAAAATTAAACAACAAATATCAAGTACATGGCATTCCATCTATATTTACACAAGTTGGAGTACAGACAGACAAACCAAATTCATAAACACTTTTCAACTATGTTGGAAAGTGTTTAAAAGCATGTTTTTGACATTTTGAGATAAAACACTTTAAAATGTCTGTTTAACCATTGCTTGCATTGAAAACAACTGACCTGTTTTTAGGTTTAACTAGTGTAAATATAGAAGTAATTCAGTGTTTTAAAATGCTCAGAAAATATTGTTTGTTTTTTCATGCATGCTTTGAATTTTTTTGAAGATTTAGCAAAGCATTGTTTTCAGCTGCTTATGGGTTTTTATATATTTTCTCCCTTTCTTTTTGCACTTGATAATACGTTTACATAAATGTATTTTACATATCTTTAAGAAATTTATAGTGCTACCACAATTGTTTTCTTGAATTTGATGTACATATTTGCTTTCAAGTTGTAGTTGCATTATTTTTCTATTTTTGCTGTACAGATATGTTCACTGCCTGACTATTCTTCACCATCCAGTGCTAGAAATTATAATGAAGTATTGAGATGTTTTGCAGTCTTGAGTAGGTATTTTTATTTTTTAAGTAAAAAGTTTTTTATGTTTTCGTTTGTTATGCAGAATAGTTTATTGTTCTAAATTTATTAAATTCCTCCTCCATTTAAAAATTGTTGTATGTTTCTTTTTAAATATTATATCAAAAACAATTATCGTGATTTTGTTTTTAAAATGTTTATTTTTGTTTCCTCATATTTATATAAGTATTTTAAATACAGTAGACTCCTTCAAATCCGCACAGCTAGGGACCAGAGGTTGTGCGGATTTCTGGTCATTGATTTGTTTACATTTTTGAAACATTAATTTGATTAGTAGTTAAGCACGGGAAATTATAATGAATGCTTACAATAAAGTGACACATTAAAATAAGTAAAATATTAAAATAATTTACTAGTTTAAAAGTATGTAATTATTAAAATAAATATGTAAAATAAAAATTTAGAAAAATATTAAATTATTATGGATGAAATCGATTCCAAAAGTCCTATGCTGCCATCTAGTGGTAAAGCAATCGTAAGATCGATACGTCATTATTCATTCTTAGCACTACAATCTTTTTATTGTTATATACAGACTTGAATGCTTTTTCTGATATTGCTTTGTATGTTTAGAAATAATTTTGTCTATAATTAAAAAAAAAAAAAAATCCACGAACAATAATTTTAAAATAGCGTTCCGGTTCGTGGAGTTTTCTATTTGGAACCCTGTAATTTTTAATATAGATATTCTAATTTATATCAAAATCAAAAGTAATTTAAATTTATTTAGTAATAAATCAGTTGTAATAGCCAAAAGAGAATGATGAGCAAGAACTTTAGTGAAAAAAACATTGTGGTGGTCTCTGATTTCGGTGCCATCTTGAATTTAGTTCCTGCAACTTAACTGTAAATTTAATTGTTTCCATGTGAAAAAATACGCAGATTTTAGGCGTTCGCGGATTTTAGGGTCGCGGATTTAAGGGAGTCTACTGTATTAAAATTTTATATGTATATGTTTCTTTAATTTTATTAAATTACCTATTTTATACAAGTTAGTTTATGAGATATGTTGAATAAGCAGATCAGCTCAATTTAAATCAACAATAATAATGATGAATAACACAAACATGAAGAAAATTTTTACATAGCTGGAATGCAACTTAACGTGCTGACATGTTTCTTACTCAACAACATATTCTCACTCTCAAAGCAGCCTATAGTGACATCACTGTAGGCATGCACTCATATTTGTGAAAAAGGGAAAATGAATGTTGTATTCCAACAATTCCCATACAACATTGTACATTTTCTAAAAAAAACATTTTCTTATTAAGCAAATGTTAGATATGCAAATTTCTGAGAAACAATATTAATATAAAATCACAAGCACAAATATATACTTTAAACTTATGTGGATAAAAGATACAAAATGACGCTGAATATTTTTAAACATTTAGTCCTATCAAATCACATCATTTCTCACGTTTACGTTTAGAGCTTTAGTTAAAATGTCTGCTGCCATATTTTCTGTCCCTAAGTATTTATCGTTGTGACAACTTGAGAAAAAGGCAGGATGGTTGATTAGCAACGCAAGCGATTATTTATTTACAGCATCACAGCAATGTACATCAGAAGAATTTAAAGGTTTAAGGAAGATTCACAGCTTAAAAATCTAGAGCTTAAATTCGCTCTGTCTGCAGAATTGCTTTTTCCACACATGGTAGATGAAGAGTTTTGGAGTAGAATTTATGTCAAGTTTAATCGGTATGTTAAAATTTTTTATTATACACAAAATGTATAGGTCTTGCATAAGAGGAGGATATTTAGGTTTAACATCTGTATGTACTGACAATGTAATATTGATTATTATATCGAGACAAGGCATGAGTTTACAGCATCCATTTCACCACTATCGTACATTTCTGACAGAAAATGTTCTATATGAAATTATCTATATGATTTGTATGTGAATTGTAGATCAGATTCTATTCTAATTTCTGAACACAATATTAAAATAGGCACAGTCACTGTTTCAGGGGAAAGTTCACTTAACACCTATCTAAGATTCAGTGTATCTTTAGAAACCCCTGATAAGGCCATATATTTTGCTGCAGTTGTGGAAAAGCAGCAGTTCGCTGTTTTCTTGATTCCTAAGATAGAGCATCACTGGCATATTTAATTATGTATCCAGTGTAAGAGAGTAATAGGTAATACTAATGTGAAAATGGGTTATCAAAACCTTTTACTATGTAAAAAATATATTTATTTATTTATAAGCCTATTAGAAAAAACTCGGTTTAAAAGTCGATGTTATTTTTTACATTGTTTTGGTTGCACCATTGACAGAGTCTGTGTTGGGATTGAAACTTTTTTAATTTTAGCCTCAAGCTGCTCTCTACAAAAAGTTTAATAAAATATCTTTTCACAACATTATTTATATCTTTTCAATGTATTTTATATGAAGTTGTAACATGTTATTTTTATAATAGTATTGCAGCACATAAAGTTAACTAATCAACTTTGAAGATTTGACTGATCATTCTGTGACCCATCATTGAGTTACCACCAGTTTGGAAACTAGAGAGAAGTGGGAGGTAGTATAAATAATGAAGGGGAGGAAAACATCTTCCAGTTATAATAAAACGGAATATTGTTTATGGTATTCACTGAAATGACTCAAATGTAAGAGTCATTCTGATAATATGATAAATTCTGTGATGCAAATTTTTGAGTTGGACTTTTAAGCACTTTATATATATATTTTTTATCATTTACAATTATCTATATTATTTTACATAGTATACATTTTTTGCTTTGTTTCTGAAAATTTTATAAGTGTACTTTATTTTTACTGCTATTTCATTGTAGCTCCTGTGTACTCCAATCGCATAATTTCATTTCTTCTGCAAAAGTTAGAAAATGGTAATGAAGCATTTAGAATAGGCTCCGTCACCGTTTTAAAGCATCTAATTAATTCATGTGGTAGGTTTTTTTTTGTTCTATTATTAAATAATTTATAATACATTTATTTCTGTATGAATGAATAAAACTTAAATCATATCAAATGTCTGTGTTTTATATGAATTGACATTTTTCTCAAAAATGCCAACTGAGTTGCTGATTGTAGCATGAAGTTAATGCACTTTTATATTCTATTAATATCTTTGTGTTTATAGTACTGTTGAATTCTGTCAATAAATATGTTTAGTTAAAAATGAAAAGGAAATTTTCAGGGGTTACAGGAAAAAAGCTTATACAGTGCAACAGAATCTTAGTTTAAAAGAAAAAGTCTTAGTATTTGCCATTAGAAAGAACTTTTATATCAAAATATTTCTTTAGATACTCTAAATAGTTTATCTTAGAATATTACTTGGAAAAAAAAAGAAAATCTGCTAAACCAACTTCAAAAGCAGGATTGGCAGGTTTTTGATGCATGACAGCTTTAGAGGTTTTAAACCATGGTTGAAACCTTCAGCCAGCTTTTGATTACGGAGAGTAACCTAGATTTGCTAGCATATGGGTGTTCTTCCATTGGCTAAACTTACTGGGGTAACATACACCTCATGATATTCTTAAACAGGTGATCAAGGTATAAAAATATTTCAAGAATCACAGGAATGGCTTAATACACTTATGCCTGATTTATGTTTTCTGAAATTTGCCGCTAAAATCTGTTTAAAATGTTGCAAAATACCAAGAAAAATTACAAAAAGAAAAAAAAAAAAAGGATAAAATATAAACGTCCTAAATGGGAAATGTGTATAATATTTAAAATAGTATAATATGCTTAACTATATATTTTGTCTAGATTTATATAAAATAAGCTTTTAAATTGTATATTGCATACTAAAATTAGTATTTTTATGTACCACTAAAAAAATATATACAGTAAAGCCTTGATTATCCGCAAAGCGATTTTTTTAAATTCAAGCCAACAGCAAGGAAAATACAATAAGCTCTACTAATAAATATAAACAGAAAAAATCATGTATTCGAAAGTAATAGAAGAATATTTCTAGATTTGGTTGCCATGTTTGAAATATCAGATATAAAGTCTTGATGTCTTTTCTTGATTTTATTAACCAAACGTAAACACAGCAATTAAAATATTTAACAATTAAATAAGACTATATTATGATAAATTCCAGGAGAGCATATCAAGAATAACTTCATTTTCGAGATAAAAATTATTCCATACTAAAAGAAAAACAATAGTTTACAATTTAGAATAAAGAGAAGGTATATTTAAAGCAAGAAGCAAAAACAAGTGAGTAATTTTTTATTTTAATTTTGTAACTCAGCTCTTTTTGTTCAGTATGTATGGCATTGTTTCTTGTTTCAGTGATTTAGACGTAAAGAAAAGGTTTCTGATGTACTGCGCATATGTATTTTAAATGTTTTATGTTTTTTGTACACTAAAGCATAGTTTTTATGTTGAATTTTTTTTTTTTTTTTTTTTTTTTTTTTCGTGTTTGCACCCCATTTTCAGTCTTTTTCGGGTTATCCGCAGTGCCCTTGCCACCCAATTCTGCGGATAATCGGTGCTGTACTGTATTTATTTAATTTATTTATATACAGAGACTAATAAAATTATAATTGAAAAGCTCAGTTGATAAAAGTTGTGTGTGACAAAAAAAAAAAAGAAAAAAAAAAGAATTAATCACATGATTGAATATCACCAGTGCTCCTCTACCATCTGTTAAATTACTATTTGAAAAAAAAACAAATACTCATAGAGATTTTAATTGATAGAGGAAAATGATGATTGTGTCACTTGCCACCTTTATCATCTGAGCTCTTCAATTATTGTTGTTATTATTAAACTAAGAATAATTGTATTTAAGACTTAAAAACAGTTCATTTCATAACCACCTTGAAAAGGATTTTACATAAACAAGTCTTTCCTTAAGTGGCTAATAAAAAAAGTATCTATTTGTGCCTGGCTTCCTATATTTAGGATGTTACAAACATGCATGAAAAATATGGTAGAGCACCACATTTGACAATATTAAAAAATATGTATTTCAAAGAAGTCTGTCTATAAGCTAAGATTATAACTTATTTATATCGATCTTTGATAGAAAAATATAAATAAAATTACTTTTTACATTTTGCCATCTTGAAGAATGTAAAGTATATGAATATCGAAAAAAAGCCTAAAATTAGGCAAATAAATATCCATCTTTTGCTGTCATCAACAGGGAAAACAAATTATGCACATTTTTCACATTTTGAAGCGTCGAGTGCTGTAGTCATAAAAAAACCAAAGGGTATATGCTATAGGCAGAGGCTATATGCTAGACTCATTAGCATTCATGGCACGTTATAGCTCTATTTGAGAAACCGAGGGGTATGTGGCATATACCTCCGTATACCTCCCGCTAAACCCCTGGAAGCTTCCTAAATATGGGATTGCTAAATGCAACAGCTTTTCAAAAGAGCTTTGCCTCTATTATCAGTCCTGTCATCTCAGCCACCATTGAAAGAGTGTTTTCCAACTTAGGACTCATTTACTCTAAACTCGGGTATCATTTGAGTCTAAATAAATGTTCAAAATTAGCTATGTGCTGCAGAATGTTGCATGGTAAAAATAAACCAGATTACTATTTATTTATTACTTATCTTACTGATTAGATACCAAACTGACCAGATTACTGACTTACTTATCAGAAATTTAAAAAAGTCATTTTGTGAAATTTAATAATTGTAAATTTTCAATAATTACTGTAATTGAAAAGAATTTAAAAAATTAAAGTTAACATAATAAATTGCTTGAAGTTTTATTTCTTACTATTTATTTAATATATATCTAGTTTTGTTGAAGAATTATAGGTTTTTGACAGTTTAAACCAGCTTTTGATGCTTGTTGTGTCAAAAATCCAATCCTGCTTACAATGTCTGATATTGTAACTTTTATGGCATAAAGTTGTCAGTGAATGTATGGAAGTTCTATTCTAGATTTGAATCTTTGATAAACTGCAGGTTGGAAAAAAGGGCATTTAGCCAGTTTTATTTTTAAAAATACCTTTTTTAATCTGTATGAATGCAAATTCAAATCCATGTTAAACCTCCTAAATTCTCTGCTGACTTTGCCCTTCGACATTCGTTAGTTTCTCTGTACATTCAGTTGTAGGATTCAGCCGTTTCACACAGGTTTGGTAGAACCATTAGCTAATTTTTTGGCAAACCGCTTGTTAAAATGACACTTATAATATGTAAATCACAAATTAATATTTCTTAATTTTTTTCAAACGTTTATCTATGCAACAACATATTCTAAGCGTAACATTCTGACGTGTTCTAATTTGTTTCAGCTTTGTTTTTTGTCCAAAATTCCTGCTAGATAAATGCACTGGTGTTCTGTGAACAGTTAATTAGTTCTGTAGATCATATTTACATTAGACTAGTGACATATGCACAGAGCGAATGATGAGATTTGAACCTTTTATCCAAACTATAGCAGATTATGTGTTTGAACTTGAGGACAGTTAATTAGTTCACGCATGAAAGAATGTTACAGGGGGGTCATTCATGCTTTATGGAAATGATTTTCACAGTTAATTTCTACATTTAATACCACCTTCTTTGCAACGATTTTATTCTATTGAATGTTTTTGATTCTTGGCTATAACTCTGGATTGAAATTTTCCTGTTTGTACAATTTATCGTAGTACATGATAATTTTCTCTCGTGACTCTTGGGAAACTTTCCAAAGAATTTTCAATTTTTGTGAGTGACTTATTTCCAATGTTCGCTTTAAAAAGACAAATGTGGAAATCTGAAATAAATAGTTACAGGAAGGAGTGGAGCCAGGTGATTTTACATGTAATTCTTCAAGTGGCACACAGTTTATTCAGTTTACTTCCATTTGGGATTGTTTCTTTGCCAAATATGAGGCAGTTGACTTGGAAGAGTGATCTGAGGCTTTGTCCATATGAAAATCAATTTTATTGATGTCTTTTCTGTATAAAACTCAAATGTCTTTTTCAAAAATGGGATTTAAAATATTTTTGTGGTAATAAAGTGAATTTAGCTTTACTTCATCTTTTTTCAGCTTTAATTTGCCTTCATAACAAAATCCAGCAGCAATCATGAATCATTTTGGAAACTTTTCTTTACATTCTGAAACCTATTTTATTAGAGGGTCGTCTTCATTACTCGTTATTAAAAAAAATCGCCTTTTAGGTAGATTTCGTATGAAATACTACCTATTGGGATTGTTCATATGTTGGAATTTCTGAAAAATTTTCGCAGATCTACACCGATCATGACCCCTATTAACTCCAAACCACCCTCAGTAAAAAACTTTATCTATCTATATATATATATATCACTTTCTTCTAGACACGATAACTTTCATTATTCTGCACCAATCTCTTCCAAACTGATACATAAAATCAAGGGGCATAAAATCTCGGTCAAGTTCGTTAATGGGCAAATTCGGACCAAGGGGATGGAAATAGGGAGGGGTTTTGTGAAAACAGAAAACCCCCCATAACTTCTTAATTTTTGTACATATCAAATCAGTTTAAAGTTTTTATTACTTCTAAAAATAGGGCCAAAAATTTATGTATCACAGATTTTTGATAAAGTTAAAAATGGGCTCAAGGGGTGCAAAAAATAGGGTTTTTGGGAGAAAAAAATTCATAACTTCGTCAATTCTCAAGATATCAAATCCAATTAATTTTATTATAAATCTCCTTAACATTATCTACAACTTTTATATTCACAAGTTTATGATAGGACCAATTCGTACCGCAAAAAAAAATTAAAAACGAAAACAAAAAGTGGGTTTGAAGAAGAAAAAAATCCATAAATCCGTCAATTCAAAAGATATAAAATCCCCATGAATTTATCATATATCTTCTTAATATTGTCTACAACATCTATATAGACAACTTTTGGATAGGACCAATTCTTACAGCAAAAACAAATTAAAAATACATAGCGGTTGAAGAAAAAAATATCTTAGTAAGGGTGTATTCAAATCCAAACTGCTTATTTTCTGACTCATTTTACAATTCATTTTTGGTCTCAAAGGCTTCCAATTGGTACGTTTTCTTACTCAGAAACTATATAATGTACCGTAATGGTCGATATTTTGATAGAGGCATAATATATTTTTACTTTCTTCTATCTTTACAAGAAGAAAGTATTGGATTCGTGAAAAATTTCGACTTCCGGTTTTCGACGGATTTATACGTTTTAGAATGCCCAGAACATGATTTGATGGTTTTTAGAAAATGTCTGTCTGTGAGTCTGTCTGTTACTATGTCACTCTGTGAGTCTGTATGGGACAAAAATTTTGTGGGCGCTCTATCTCAAGAACTAATCCACGGAATTTCACAAAACTTTATATTTAGTTAGACCTTGATATAAACTGGATCTGATTAGTTTTTGGTGAAAATCACACAACAGGTGGCGTTGCTATGCAGCATTTGTCACGATTTCTGCAATAGCTATATCTCAAGAACTACTGCACGGATTTTCATAAAACTTTAGATTCAGTTTTTCCAGGATTTTTTGGTGCTGATTACTTTTTTGTGAAAATCGCCCAACTAGTGGCACTGCTATGCTGCATTATTCATGATTATCGCAATAGCTCTAACTCAAGAAAAAATGCTCGAATTTTCATCAAATTTCAGATTTAGTTAGTCCCTGATATAAATTAGTGCTGTTTAATTTTTGGTGTAAATCGCCCAACAGGTGGCGTTGCTATGCAGCATTTGTCACAATTTCTGCAATAGCTATATCTCAAGAACTACTGCACGGATTTTCATAAAACTTTAGATTCAGTTTTTCCAGGATTTTTTGGTGCTGATTACTTTTTTGTGAAAATCGCCCAACTAGTGGCACTGCTATGCTGCATTATTCATGATTATCGCAATAGCTCTAACTCAAGAAAAAATGCTCGAATTTTCATCAAATTTCAGATTTAGTTAGTCCCTGATATAAATTAGTGCTGTTTAATTTTTGGTGTAAATCGCCCAACAGGTGGCGTTGCTGTGCTGCATTTTTCACGATTCCCGCAAGAGCTGTATTTCAAGAACTATTGCACGGATTTTCATTAAACTTCAGATTTAGTTAGTCCTTGACATGAATTGACATATAAATCAGTGCTGTTTAATTTTTGGTGTAAATCGCTCAACAGGTGGTACTGCTATGCTGTATTTTTGCGATTTCCGCAATAGCTTTATCTCAAGAATGCTTGGATTTTCAAGAAACTTGAGATTCAAGTATACCTTGATATCATATAGTGCTGTTTATTTTTGGTGTAAATCGCTCAACAGGTGGCACTGTTATGCTAAACTTTTCAGAATTTCTGCTATAGCTCTATCTCAAGAACTAATGCATGAATTTTCATTCAACTTCAAATTCAGATATACTTTCATATGAATTGGTGCTAAATCGTTGTTATTTCTTGTACTATTTAAATGATTTAATTGACGTGATTTATATAGAAGAAAGTTCTGTGATGGCCACAACATACTAGTTTAAAATGCTGTTAAAAAGGGCATTTTGAACCGAATTTACCGAAGCGGATTGTGTTGGAAAAATCATTGTATTAAGGATGTACTCAAATCCAAACTGCTTATTTTCTGACTCATTTTTAAATTCATTTTTGCTCTCAAACGCATTTAATTGGTATATTCACTTATTCAGAAACTATATAATGTACCGTAATGATCGATGTTTTGATAGAGGCAGAATATATTTCAAAAAATTATGTCAAAGTGGGCATTTTGAACGGAATTTCCCGAAGCGATTGTGTTAGAAACGAAAAATATTGTCCTTCTGAGAAAATAATTGTTTATATATCAAGTTTTAATTAATTGAACAAAAAATAAAAACACAGGTCGCTTATAAATCTCTTCAAAAATCACGTCAGCAAGTTTCATATTTATTTTTATTAAAAATTAATCTGGAATTATGCCAGAAAATTTCGAGTTGTTGACCATGGAAAAGTATTTTTTTGAATACCACCCTAACAGGATTCTGATAAAACCAGCTATTATATAAAAAGGAAATAAAAAGTCATCAAAAGCGGCCAGATAAAATTGTTAAAGTGGATTTATCTGTAATCATGATTTAGTTTTTGTTTGTGAAATTAGTATATTTGACTTTGAAATCTACCTCTGCCTGTAGGCCTGGTTGGCAGGGATTTTTTTTTTTTTTCTTTTTGGTATAACTACTCAAACAAAGCCATTTTTTTATCCAGAGTTACCACAAATTTCTATTTATCATCAGCTGTGTTTCTGTTAAAGCAAGTATTAGAGGTATGCCATTCACAAACAATGAAAAGACTTTGAAAAGTTTACCAAGGGGCATGGGGGGGGGGGGGGGTGAGGAGACATGATGGTGTTAAGAAAAAACTACTATGAAGGAAATTTCTACCCAGAACTTATAGCCAAGAACCAACGGCATCCAATATAGCCAAATTGTTGCAAATAATATGGTATTTATGTACAGAAATTAGCATTGAAAATTTTTTCCATAAAGTATGAATGTCCTTCTGTATTTTTACAACAATAACTTTCAAATGCTGTTTTGGCGATACTGGCAAGCAAATTACAAGAATTAGCCACTCTATTAAAAAATTTAGTGCAAAACACATATTAAAAAAAAAAAATAAAAAAAAAAACAACAGAAATCAAGCCTCTAAATCCCCAAGACACGAATTATCTAGAGCACTCTAAATTTACTTTGAAGAAGTTATGAGTGTTTCTCGGCAAAACAAAAGTATAAATAGGAATGTTTGACAGTCATTGAGTTAATCATTTTTGTAACATAGTTCTTCTAATGATGGAAAGTGTTTCGTAATCTATGTATGCTACACAATTTTTCTTTATTGTTGTTTGTACTTAAAAAAATTTATAAGAGCAGAGAAATCGTGATTAAATTATTTGAAGCCACTGAGTATATCCCACATAAAACCCACTCTTGAGGAAGAATCTTGTTATCACCTCTCCCCCTCCACCATCCTCCAATTGAGTAGAGTTTTGTCTATTTCAGTAGTGCTCTTTAAAAATTCTGTAATAAAAATCTGGTAGAGAAGCGAGCTCAAGGGCTGCACAGGCAATTTTTTTGACATATGTCTATATTATATTGAGCGTAATTATTACTATGTAAATATTAGAAATTATGATAATGTTTTACTTCTAAAAGTATTTTGCTGAGAAAGAAGACGTATAAAAATTGCACGTGTTTCCCAAAAATTCTTTCGAAACAATGCTGCCAGATTGTTAAAATAACTAATTTAAGTAAAATGTAAACAGATTCGAAATTTTAAATTAAAATATACAAAATGTACGAAAAATAAAGTTATTGAATGCTTGTTTAAAGGTGTGATAAAGGAGATAATCATGTTATTTACAACAGTCAGACTGTGGCTAAATGCCTACTTAATAAGCATGATGAGTTTGCCTATGCAAAATTTATAAGATTATCAACAAATAATGTATTTTGTTCATTAAAGGAAGTGTAGAATGTATGCACTGACTTTTTTATCTGTTTTACCATTATATTAATCTTTGTAACGTGGAATTATTATTTTTTTAGACTCGTCTGTCTCTTCGAAAGTACCTCTTATTATATCGGGCATAAAGCCTGCTCTGGATTCTGGAAATAAGGTAAAATACTTTTGTATACAATGATATAGTTTCATTATTTATACTTGATATAATTTTTCAACCACTCTCCTCTTTTATTTACATTTTATCCAAGTTCAATGTAAATGATGTTTGTGTTGTAACATTTGTCTTTTATAACGTGAATTTTCTTAAATAATGCAACAGCCAAGTTGTAAAAAAAAAAAAAAAAAAAAAAAAAAACAGTGTCTTAAGGGGTAACATTATTTTAACTCATTTCATTTTTTTTTTTTTTTTTTTTTTTTTTTTTGTCACTTAAAGGTAATTTTTATGCATGTGAAAAGAATGTTTTATTAGTTAGAAATCAATGTCAAAAGTGAAAGCGCAATTTTGGAGCTATAGAAGTAGAGAGCCACAGCAAATAAACAGTAAAAGAAAATTTGAGCATGTTTTTTTTTTTCAAGAACAGCTAGTTTTGGCTATTTTTAATGAACCAACTTAATCTTTTTGAAAAGTTTTATCCCCTTTTTTTACTTTCTTCTATCTTTACAAGAAGAAAGTATTGAATTTGTGAAAATTTTTGACTTTCGGTTTTCAACAGATTTACACGTTTTAGGGGTCAGAGATTCCAAAAGCAAAATTCACCATTCCCAGAGCTGCTAATCCCCCACCCCTCCTCCTCCACAGACACATACATGCACATTCCCCCCCCCCCACCTCCCCCTTTTTTCTGTAACCCATGGTTTTTACTTGTCAATTACAGCTTTAAACTGGTTTAAAAACTTATCATTTATTTAATAGTTTTCTTTAGTTTAATTTCAATATTTCAGGTATACTTTAACAGAAGTAATTTCTTTATTTAAAATGAAGTATACTTGTTTTATTGAACTCTATATTTATTTTACTAAAATTGTAACATTGTTCATAAAAAAAGTCATGTTTTAAATTATTTTAAAATGTATCAAAAATCAAAACTAATCTTGTTTAAATGTACAATATTTCTTCTATTTGACAGAGTAAAGATTAAAATTGTGCAATGTTTAGGAGCAAAGTTGTAACCAATGAAAGCAAAGCAATATATTGTGATATTTTTAGCACAATAATTTAATTTTTAGCTTTGTATTTCTGACAGCATGACAGAAATTTTTGTGCTTCATATTTTAGAACAACAAAAAAAAATTTTTACTAAATTATTTTTATCAATAATTTTATGTGTGGTAAATAGACCCTCCTGAGCCATTGACTTGATTGTAAACCCCCATGTTAGTCACCTAGAAAAGTTATAAATATATATATATATTTAATTAACAATATTTATATTATGCTTTTTACTGACAATATTTATATTACACTTTTTACAATAAGTCCTCAGTATCTATACAGCATTCGAAATCCTTGGTGGTGTACTGGTCTGAGACCACCAAAAATTCAATTGGACCACTAATTTGAAAAATTTAGTGGTCCACAGGACCAGTAGGTAATTTTTTCCCTCTCTGGCAGGTAAACATACATTTTACCATCTCAGAAAACTGCAACCAAACACAAATCACACATTTTTTTTTTTTTTTTTTTTTTTTTTTTTTTTTTAATAGAAAAAATTGCATTAAACCATACAGTCAATTAATCATAATTTAACAGTTTCTGTTTACGTACCGTTTATATAATTTTTAGTAAATTGTAATTTTACATTTTATTATGCTGAAAATTTTGGATTTGGTTTATATTCTAGAGGTGGCGGGGGGGGAGTCACTCAAAGGAAAAAAGATACGATAGAATTTTATGTAGTAGGCCAGTGCTGATGACTGCGGACCAGTAAATTTTCGTGCTTACTGGTCCTTGAAAACCAGTGACCTTTTTTTTTACAATTCTACTGCTGCTATAGAAACTATGAAAATTTTTTAGAACAAAAAATAGTGTTTTCATCCTTTAAAAATGTAAAAATATATGTATACACACCTTTTCAAATCAAGAGACAACGAACAAACTCATATAACAAAATTTGACCAAATCTCTAATTTAAAGGTGAAATGTAATTTTATACATTAATTTGTTATTAAAAAATGAGTATATGAAAAACATAGTAAAAATAACCTACAATGAAATCTCAGTATTATGAATCATAATCATTTTAAAGATACATATGCCAAACAAAAATTAAAATAAAAAGGGTTTCATCATAAAAAAGTACAAAATTTAATAAAAAAAATCAAGAAATAAAAATCAAAGGACATGTAAGTGTTTAATCATCAGTAGGCAAGATCACTTAAATATTCTGGAAATTCATTATTTCATATAACAGACCTGCAATAAGCTTAAAACGGTACTTTACCCGACAAAATAATGCATTGTGTGTATATATATATATATAAATATAATAGAGATGAAATCAAAAATATATGAAAAAATTGGTAAAATTCTATAGATGAACAAGATATATGATTATTGGAAATCAGTATGTAAAATAAGAAACTATGAATAACCCACAGAATCCTCAGAGGAGCGTGCAGGTTTAATTCAGGGTGAAGATGTGTTATTTCATCCAATTTTGTCAGCATTAAACCTAAAATGAGAAAATTTAGCTTCTAATAGTGCATCAAAAAACAAAATAAATGATAAAAAACCAACAGATCTAAAGAAAAATACAACTCACACAAGATATTAAAAATTGAAAAATGATTAGAGCACAATACCTCAATTATAAACAAAAATCAAAAACTCCAGAAATTTGACCCACAAAATTAGTGTTGACTCTAGAAAAAAAGGGCCGCTGGACGGGAATTTTTCAAAAAGGGAACACTATTCTTAAAAATGGTACATTTTTCAAAAAGGGAACACTATTCTAAAAAAAGGGGCACTTCAAAAAGGGCATACTTGTACCTTGTTCACAAAAATATTTTGAGCTGGTTTGTTTAGAGTCCCTAGAATTTGTGATATTTTCCCGGGATCAATTGAATTGCCACGGGGCGCATAAGAAGTGTTAAAAAGGGCAGTCGGGCGCATCAGAAGGGTTTATAAGAGCCGCCGGGCGCAAAAAATAAATAAAAAGGGCCGCCTGCCGCTGCGCTGCTAAAGCAGCTTAGAGTCAACACTAAAAATTGTAACATGTGAGGATGCAATCATTTAAGACTATTAAAACATATATATACAGTACAGAACCATTTATCCGGAATGCTTTGAGTCAGATGTATTCCGGATAACTGGTTGTGCATTAAAGCAGCATCCATTTGATAAGTTTTGTGGAATATGTGTGGTTGTGGCATTATTTCTGATTTTAAATTATTAGATTACTTGGATTAAAAATCAATGCAAGAAAGATAAAAAGTTAACCAGAGTTTAAAAGAAGGTAATTTATGGGAATCCCTTGGGAACAAAAATTCTTCTGTTTCCTCTGCATAAAAATTAAAACATCTAAAATACAACTAAATGTGTTTTCTTTTCAATTGCTAGATGTTGTCATCAAATTATACAATTGTTTCAAGCAAAGCCTATGTCAAACTGGCAGTGTATAAAAAACCTTTTTCTGCAGAGAGTCTGAAATCAGTCTATTAGAAACATCATTCCGGATAACTGGTTTTCCGGTTAACTGGTTTCCGGATAAATGGTTCCATACTATATATATATAGCATAAATTTAGATGCTTTGAAGTACAGAGTTATGGATTTTTTCTAGAAATCTAAAGAGAAGGATATCAGTATTGAACTATTCACCAATTTATTTCAATTTGTTGTTTACGAAAATTATCTGTTTGAAGGGAAACAAATATATAAACAAGTGAGAGGTATTCCAATGGGGGGCAGTTGTAGCTCCACCCTAGCAGATATTTATCTGTTTACATATGAAGCCGGTTTATTGTTGGAAAAAGACTTAAAGATATACAGATATATAGATGATGTTTTGGTGGTTGAGTTGAATAACAATAAAGAAATTTATCAATTTAAATGTTATCCAGACACTTTAAAGAGTGCTTCGGATGATCAAAGCCCCGTCAACTACTTGGATGTTAGGTTGGAAATTATAAACGGAATTTTAGTATATAGCATTTATGATAAAAGAAATTATTTTGATTTTGATACAATAAAAATATCAAACTTTAATAGTAACGTACATGTTTCAGTTTTTAGAAATATATATTTAAATGGTTTAAATCGTATTGCAAATTTGTGTTCAAATGTTGACAAATTGGTTGGTGAAATTTTTTACCTTTACATAAACGCCAGTAAACAAAATTACCCAATACATTTTCTGAACAATTTAACTCTCAATTTTATCAAGAAAAAAAGCTATCGAAATAAAACATTGCAATTGTTCGATGATGGCGATATATCGATACGTGATTCCTATCGAAAATGGCTTAGCGGTGAGGATATTCACAGGCTTCATTTGACGGCTTTTGGGTTAGTTTGTGTTTTTCATTTTTTCAATTTCTATTTGTTTGGTCTTGGCAAGTGAGGGGGAATGTTGTGCACGTAAAACATGTTTAACCCTGCAGAGCAAGCCATAAGCCTTGCCACTTGTCTTCATATTTAGTTTTTTCTTAGTTACTCTTGGTTTTGTTAATTATTGTTTTAGTTACAGTTTGTTAGATGTTTTTTTTTTTTTTTCGTGTACTAAATTATATGAATTTGTATTTTTCAATATATATATATTTATTGATTTGTAATTATATTATGGCTATATATATAATAAATTTGAAATCACAAATATATGAAGAAATTGATAAAGTTCTAAAGATGATTTAGAAATGAACATATGAAACCAGTATGTAAAATAAGAAACTATAAATGACTCACAGAATCGTCAGAGGAGCTTGTGAGTTCATTCATAAAAGATGCGTTATTTCATGCAATTTTGTCGGCATTAAGCCTAAAATGACAAAATTTAGCTCCTTATAACGCAAACATTACAGAAAATAGATAATAAAAAGCTAAGAGATCCAAAGAAAGATACACCTCATACAGGATATTAAAAATTATTGGAGCACAATACCTGAATGACATACTAAGAGTCAAAACTACTGCATATCAGCATAGAAAACAAAGTTAAGACTATTTTAACATGTGATATACAGTTGAGCGTCTGAGTGAAACCCATAACTGTGCTGCCATCTGGTGTGAAAAAGGAAAAATGTAAATTGAACTGGATTAATAACCATAATGTTTAGAGTTGCCACCTTAATCCCCCCCCCCCAAAAAAAAAATAAATAAATAAATAAAAAATAAAATGAATGAAAATGATTGAAGAAATCAAGAAAAGACTTAGATTAACTTTTAGTTAAACTAGAATGAAAAAATAGGAATAAACTTAATAAGTACTGAGTGAATACAAAATAAAATAAAGAAAAGGAATAAATTAATACAAATAAATAAATAAATAAAGAATTATATAAAAATAAATAAAAGGGCAATTGATTAAATTAACGTTTTAAAGACAAAAAATTGTAATACAAAAAATGAGAATATAAATAACATTTAAAAAGATAAGGAATATTCAAGATAGTAAAATTTAGCCTTGTATTATGTAAATAAATGGGAAAATTTAAAAAGCAATGAGGAATATTGAGATAGTAAAATATATCCTTAAATGATGATGCAATATGTGAAAATTTATTAAAATTTATTATGTTAAATGCATATCCCATATTTTTTTATTATTATTATTATATGTCCATACAATATATAAGCATATATACATACACTTATACATGCTCACACACACACACACACACATATATATATATATATATATATATATATATATATATATATATATATATATATAAGTGTAAAGTATGGGCTTTACAGTATTTTGTTCATGATAAATTTTAAATTATATATATATATTCCAATTTTAAATAAATGCTCGTATTTTTTGTATTAGAAATAAGTTTAATCTGTGTTATTTAATTAATTTATGTATCTTTTAGGTTAAAAAAGTGATAGCTCAAATAATTCTTACTCTTGCACATCATGATTATTTAAAAGCAGAAGGTGGACAAGATATGATTTGGTTTATTGTTCACCAGTGTGCTTTACCTGATGATCCTCCAGTAAGTTCCTCTGAAAATTATTTTATTTTATACTATTTTTTATGATTATAGAATACTTTCACTTTTTTATGACTGCAGGAAATAGATTTTGAGAGTGTGTGCAAATTTTTCATTCAAAGCTTTCGTTATTTAGTTGGATTGAGCTTGAAATAAAAATACTGTTACATTTTCCCTATTTAAGTTTATTAATTTATCTTCTGCATTATTTTCCTATTTAAATTTTCAATATATAAGTACAAAAATAACTTTTAAAAACGTATTAATTAATAAATAATGTATATTCTATTAATAAATTCATAATTAATAATTATTTATAGTAATAGATATTATAATATGTAATTAAATATCATTTTAATAGCGTTTAAATATCATTCTGATTATGTAAAGATCTTTTATAATATAAACATTACGGAATATCTTACGTTAAAGTAACTTTCAATGCATTTCTAATAATGGCTAACTTCCGAAAATCTAAATTTAAAAAGTTATTTAATATTAATTATTTCATTCCCAAATCATTTTTATTGGATGCTACTATTTAATTCTAAGCGATTGCCAAAATTTCATAATTTTAAACTGTAATTTAGCGAGATATCTATATTATAATATTTAATCTCTCCTGTCAGTTTTGAAAGTCCCGCGATCTCCCTTTTTTTTTTCTACTGCAAATCGCCGTCTTTCTAGTTTCTTCTCGGGATGAAAACAACATTGTGACATCACTTGGTCCTCTATCTTTAATTCGTACCAGTCAGCGATATCTCGGGTACTCTGGAATGTGAGAGAAATGCAAAGGCGTTTGCAATGAAAATCGTTATCGATGCTGTCATTTGCGTGATAGTTTAGGCCCGATTATTTGGTTTGCGGAGGTAAGTGTGCGATCGTAGTTAATGAACAGACACAAATGCATACGTGCCGGATGCTGATTGGCTAATTTGATTTTAGCATCAGTGCAACAATTTTTTTGGGCCATCTGCTTTTTGTCAACTTCACTTGCAGTAATGTAACAACTCTACGAAGAGGTAGTGCGGCTGGGGCTTCGGCCTCAGTCCATATAGAATCCCGAGCGAGAAAAGCAACTTTTTTTTCCTCATCGATCTGATTTAGCAAATTCAGGCAGATATCTTCTTCTGTATCCCTTGTTAATTTCTGTTACCTACATATGAATTAATATAATATCTTCATTCTGATAAAAGTGTCATTCGGACCGCAGGATCCGTGTTATCTTAGAATCATCCCTTTTTATTTAGTGAAAGAAATATGGCGTTATTATAACTACCTGCTGTCTTTTCTTCTTAAAATCAACTGAGTCAAGCATTAGAGATCTCTTTGGGACAATCTACAAAGTTCCTCAAATTGCATTTTCTATCAACGTCGGCCGCCAAGATAATAGTGCAGCCACAGCAGTGCGTCTGACCCTTTGTTACAACAATTTGGATTCAGAGTTTCTTCAGTGACAGGATTTATCCTCCTGCCTATTTTCAACCAATTTTCTACTAAAATTTTTCAATACAGAACTATGGACACAATATAAAGTTAGGACATAGAAAAAAATAGTTTACAATGGTGAACTCTCGAATCATTTACCAATAAAAACTTCATCAATTTTGAAGAGATTGTCTGCTTTGAGTAATGCTAATTTCATATATGTTTTTGTCACTACAAATGTGTGTTTTATTCCTGGCCGGGAAAGTAAATATATCTACCATAATTATTATTTAATGTAATTCATTCAGTGCATATAAATATTTAATAAATAATTATCTTCAGCAACTTCCATCTCTGGTTGAGTTATTTATTCTTTTATTTTTCAGCTTCCGAATCGGATTTTATTAATGGCAACATATTTCTTATTTAATGATTTTGATTATATTTAACTTTTAATCCTAAAATTCTTTGGTTGTCAAATAATGTTTTTTAGACATGTTATTTTACGTTCACGGCCATATGTGATGACGGAATGGCATTTTACTTACCAGATACTTTCAGTAGTGTACTAATAGTAATTTTATTTTCTCTTTCTGGTGTTTAATCTGCGATCCTGACATGACATCTTACAAATACGTTAATGAAGAAATAATTTAATGAAAAAATAATTTAATTCTGGATTTTTTTTTTTTATAAGTTATAATCTTAATAAACATTTTTAAGCAAGTTAACTTCAACTGTAAACATGATCTAGATTTGGTATTGTTACATTTTATTGCCAAATCTTGACATAAAACTAAAGGAGGCAGTTTTGGAATAAAAGCTGTTTAAAGTCATAGTAATAATAATTTTACGATAAATATGTGCCTCAAATTTAAATGGAATCAGAAAATTATGCAAGATGTGTTCTCAGTTTTATTAAATTTATTCATCAATTCATCCAAAACACAAAAAAAGTTTATTTTTTTATATCTACCCTATATATATAAAATCCTAATGAAACGAATTTATGAAATGGCTGATTAAGTTTTACATCTATTTTTCCTAAAATATGAAAGGTGTTGCGGTAGTATCTGTATTTATCCACAGGATTCAAAACTAGAATTTTAAAATTTGAATTAGTTTTCGAGATATTAACTTTTTTCTAATTTTATTGATATTTTATTTTTCTAGTTTAAATGACATTTTATTATTGATGACAACTCAATTACTCCATTTTTGTGGAAAAAAAAGAAGGAACAGGGAAAAACTATAGGGATTATCTGATATTTTCTTTTTCAATATTTTCAAATTGAAATTAAAATTATCTTTTATTTGCATCGATAATGAAACGCTATTGTGATTAAGTTTTTCAGGAAAATGCGAAAAAATAAAAATTAGATTTGTTTTTGTCATCATTTTCAAATTGAAATCGAAAAGTGAAATTATTAAAAACAGAAAGATAATTTTTAAATAAGAATTAAATAGTCATGTGTTAAATGCAGAAAATGGGGAAAATTACGTCAAAATATTTACGCATAAATGTTAAAAAACTGCAAAAACTTTGAAAGAATAAAATTTTACTTGCAAAATGCATTTAAAAGTGATACGTACATCATATCTAAAATGCTCCATAGAGTAAAGAGACAGAATGCCCGAATATTAAGTATCATCATATTTAAAGTACGTAAAATAATTAAATTATTACACATAAAAAACGTTTATTGGTGAATATTAGATCATATTTAAAAAGCTCAATTCTCAAACATTTTAAAATTAAATATATTTACCAGTGAATCTTAAAAGCGAAAAAACTTTATGATAAATAATTGCATTAGGAATGCATTTAATAGTGAAAATTATGTCATATATTAAAACAATTTACATTCTGGAGAATTTTAATGTGATGTCACATGTTGTAAAAATAGTGTGGCTAGCAAATTTGTTTATATATTACATCACTTGATGCAGCATACAGGTAAATGTATGCACAAAATACATTTGATTTATTTTGTTCGAATTAGCATTTGATAAATACATATTAGAAAATTCGGATATTTTTTATTAGTATAAACAATATACATTGTAAAAATAACATGAATATATGCATGATGGTGTATTAAAATAGAGAAATGTTTTTATAAATAAGCTATATCTGTTCCTGGAAATGAGTAAAATTTGATCAAAACATTAATTACAAGCGTAAATTTTCGAAACACAATGCTTTTCAGTACCGTGGTTCAGGAAGCTGTTCCCAAGCAGTCAGAGTTTTCAACCTTGAACCTAATAAACTGGGTGGCGACTGGACAGACTATCACCTCATCGAGTTGGCTGCTGGAATTGCAGGATTAGACAGCATGTTTAGCATATTAAAATACAACTTGTCTGCCAAGTATATCTTGGTGGAAACCCCCCTGCAGATGTGATTTCAGTGGTTTGTCGGTAGGTTTTTCGCTGTATTTTTCTACACCTAAAGGTATGAAAGCATGGATGTAGAAATTTAATGCACATTTATTTTAACAAATAAGTGTACACTGTGGTCGGTGTCTAGAAGTAAAGTCCAGGCCGATTCTTAATGGAGTCTTAAACTTTAATGCTCTTGATTATGTGGGTGAAGTATTTACAGATGGGGTATTTACATTTAGATTAAACATAACTATAACTGGCCGGCGACATTCTGCCTTGACCCGGTATTCGGTCGAACAGCGACGTTTCAACACGTCTGCTCTCACGAGCAACCAACAGTCAACTCTATCTTTTCACAATAGTTTGTGTCAGTTCAGCAGTTTTTTTCGTTGACTCAGAGGTCGGGGTGGATCATCCCGAGCCTCATTTAAGAATGTGCTAGGCTTTGCAGTACAGAGTTCAAACTCTGTCACCACAATTCGGCCTACCTGACAGGGCTGGGTCCTCCCAGTCATCCATCTCCTTTATATACCTGACTGGTACTGGACTACTTTTTCCAGAACGTATATTATACACACAAAAAAAATTCACAAACAATATATAAAACAAAATAATAGTAAAATCAGTCACTAAATACTGATTTTTTTTTTAAAGTTTTCAGTCCTTGACCAATATTTTTAGAGTTAGAAAAATAATAAAGTTTTTCTGCTTGTCACTTGGAAGCAGTTCTTTTCACAGTTTGTTCATAACAGTAAAAAAAAAAAAAAAAAAAAAGAGATATCAATAATACACAGTTTAAAAAAATAAAAAAAAAAAACACAAAAATCACTTAAAGCATAAATATTTCGTTTTAGACAGTAGAAGTCCAAGGCTTCATGTGATCTGCAGCCGTTGAGGTCATATTTGGACCCTCATGGTGTCCAACTTTACTCACATTGTAGCGATCGTTTCTTTTTACTGCAGTAATCTCATAGGGACCAAGAAACTTAGGCTTTAGTTTGGTACCTGTTCCAAACTGTGTTTTTTGAATGGCCACCAAATCACCGAGTTTATAGGTGTTGGCCTTTCTTCGCTTTTTGTTATATGTTTTCCTGTTGTATTTTTAGTATGTTTTGCTTAGCTATTTCTCTATTCGAATTTCTTTCCGATATGAACAAATTTAATTCCTCATCATCTAACAGTGTTTTGATTTGTAGATCAGTTTTCTGCCGCAGTTTCGTTCCTGTCAGTAATTCAAAAGGTGTAAATTTTGTACTCCTCGATACGGTACTATTCATGATACGTTGCATGGGCGCGACAAATTTGTACCATTTAGTGGGGGTCTTCTATGCTAAGTTTTGCTAAAATTGGGATAAGAATTCTGTGCATTCGCTCTATTTGACCGTTTCCTCTAGGTATCCCTGTTGTTATGGGAATATGCTCTATGTTCTCTTCCTTACAATATTTCTCAAAATCAGCGGAGGTAAATGCTGGTCCTTTATCGGTAATGATTTGCGATGGATTTTCGAAAATATCATGTTGTCTGGTCAATTTATCGATGACTTCTTTAGCGGCTGTAGTTTTAACGGGATATAGCCAAACAAATTTAGTAAATGTGTCCACAACATTAAAAATGTGATTGTAATTTTTATTTGTAGAAGGCATGGAACCAATGTGATCTATATGATAGGTCTCAAGGGGCATATTTTGTTTGGGGATCGGGTTTAACAGACCTTCTCCTTTTCCTTGCTTTTTATTGCAAAGTATACACTCTATGCAGTTGGCAATGACACTTTCAATTTGCCTTCTTAATTGGGGTATAAAATAATTTTCTTTTAAAATAATTTCAGTTTTAGCCACTGCATAATGACCTTTGTTATGAACATCGTGTATTATTTCCTTTTGCATATTGGTAGGAATCATCAGAAGTTCTCTATCATTTTCATATTTGTATACGATGTCGTTTCTTATAAAATATTCTGAACTTTCATTTTTTTCAATTCATTTTTTTATCGCTTGTATGTGTTCGTCTTCTTGTTGTGCATTCTTTATTTTTAATGTTAATTCATCATACGATTGGGTAACTATTAGAACAGTATTTCTACTCAATGCGTCTACATGTTTCATTTGGGATCCTGATCGGTGGGCAATTTCATAATCAAATTCCTGTAAGAATAGAGCCCATCTGGCTACTTTTGGCGTAATGTCTTTTTTGTCCATTGTCTTTTGAAACGCGGAACAGTCTGTCAGAATTTTAAATTTCGTGCCTAATAAATAGTTTCAGAATTTTTTAACCGATTCTATTACCGCGAGTGTTTCCAATTCGTAACTCGAGTATTTTGCTTGAGTAGGTGTAGTTTTACGGCTCATGTAATGAATAGGATGTAAGTTTTTGTTTTCATCTTCTTGTAGTAGGACACTACCAAAACCTATGGCGCTTGCATCGGTGTGCAATTCTAGTCTAGCGCCTCGTCGAAATGTATGCAATACTGGGGGGTTAACTAATTTTTCTTTAAGAGTCTCAAAAGCTTGTTTTTCGAGGATTCCAAATTTAAATGTATTTCCCGCTTTTAATAAATCACTTAAAGGTCTCGCTATAGTTGCATAATGTGGGATGTATTTTCTGAAATAAGAGGTTAGACCTAGAAAACTGTGTAATTGTTTAAGGGTGCGGGGTTCAGGAAAATTCTTTACTGCCAAAGTTTTGGCTTCCGAGGGCCTAGTAGTTCCGTTTTCGATAATATAGCCTAAAAATTCAATTTTCCGTTTAAGGAATTGGCATTTTGCAAAATTAAATTCAAGCCCGTAATCCGATGCAACTTCTAGGACGCATTTCATTTTTAAAAGCGCTTCTTCCTCAGTCTTCGCAAGTACTATGACATCGTCTAAGTAAATTAATATTACCTTTTCTTTAATTAACTGTTTAAAAAAAGCTTGAATATATCTCTGAAAATTCTGCGGGCCAATCGATAATCCGAATGGAAACTTTAAATATTCGTACTGGGAGTTATGCGTGACAAATGCTGTATATTTCCTACTCTCCTCTGCTACGTCTATATGAAAAAAACCATTTTTTAAATCCAATGTAGTAAAAACCTTCGCTTCCACAATGTTATCTAAAACGTCCTCTATTCTTGGTAAAGGAAAATTATCTCTAATTATTTTTTTATTGAGGGGTCTATAGTCAACACACAATGTCCAAGAATTATCTTTCTTTTTCGCTAACACAATAGGCGATGCATAATTAGAATTACTCTCCATTATAATTCCCATTTCCAACCATTCTTGTATTTGTTTGTCTACAAATTCCTGTTCTGGATATGCTAATCTACGCGGTCGTTGCGTAATCGGAATATCATCAGTTAATACTATATTTACTTTTAACTCTGTATCCTTAACCTTGTTTGGCTTATAATTAGTGATCAACTCCGTTAACTCTTTCTTAATAGTGTTGTTTGTAATATGGTTTAGCTCAACTTCCTGAAAATTAATAGAATTAGCTGTCTCAGCTAAATAAATATCTGTGGTTTTCGCTGAGTCTAACTGTGGGACAGAACACTGTTCACTTTCCAACAAACAATTTTTATCAGAGCTTAATTGCATGTTTATTTTTTCACTAAAGTTGCAAGCTGTTTCATTTCGACTAGTTTGCTCCTTTCTCACCAATTCAGCTGTCGCAATTGTTTTTCCTATCGTGGGATTGTTTTGCTTCTCCGACCGCAACATCTCATGAAATCTGGGTGTGAGATAGATGACGCGTCTGGTTTTTCTCATGATTGTTTCTTGCGGAAAAGCAGTGACGTAATTCACCCTAACTTCCTTCAACTTTCGTTTCCCTGTAATTTGCAATCCTTTTTCTGACATATTGAAATTTACCTGTTTCAAAAAGTTATTTCCTAAAATTATAGAATGGCTCAAATTTTTTATGATGTATAAATCTGCATTCACTGTGTAACCATCAATTTCAATTTTTACGGTCATAAATCCTATGTGTGTAATTTGACTACCACCAATACCTGATAGAACCAAATCATTTTCATGCAATTTAGGGCATCCCAGGGCTGTATAAGTATCGTTGCTACACATATTGACGTCACTTCCTGTATCTATTAAAGCATCCATATTTTTCCCTAAAATCCCCATGCTTTTTATTATTTTATCAACTGGATTTGAGTTATTGCTTATGGCAGCATTTGCATTTTAGAAGAATTATTTGTACACTGGTCAGACCTGTGGCCAGGAATTTTACACCTCCAGCAGACCGGACTTTCTTTTTTTCGGGGGCAATCCCTAAAACGGTGGGAAAAGTCATTGCCATTGAAACAATGGATTTTTGTATTTAAATTGTTTTGGGGGCTAGGTGTGTAGTTTTTCTCATATGGTACGCGACTAATGTCATTTCGATGGAACGCTCTATTATTTTCACTACCTTGACGTTTTCTAAATTCCGTATTTGAGGGCTTAATTTCAGTTTTCTGTAAGTTAATTCTGGCAGTTTCAAAATCATCCAATTTATTGGTCAAATCTTCTACACTCGTAATTTTTGGCAATTCGTCACAAAAGTGTTCCTTCATTTCTAGGGACAATTTTCGCCTAATCTGGTCAATGATTAAAATATTTTTTAACTCTTCGAACGTTGATATGTGTAATCCCGACAACCATTCATTCAGAAAATTTGAGATTTCAAATGAAAAATCTTTCCATGACGCTGAATTTTGTTTTCTATGTAAAAAGAATTTTTGCCTGAATTGCTCTGGTGTAAGTTTGAAACGTCTTAAAAGTATTTTCTTTACACAGTCGTAATCACTGGATAGTTCTTCACTTTCACGATTTACTAAACTAACAATATCGAGCGGTAACAGTGCCAACAGATATGTAACCCATTCATCTTTCTGTATCCCAAGACGCTTCGCTTGCCGTTCGAAAAGGGTTAAGTAAATGCTAATTTCTTCCTCCTTATTATATCTATTTAGCAATTTTAGAACATCGGAACCCTTTCCGGCGATTGTAGATATTGGATTATGCAATTGGGTATTTTGTGTATTTTCCAATTGTAATTTTTTCAATTCAAATTCACGATTTTCGATTTCTTTTTGTTGCAACAATTTTTCATTTTCTTCTCTTTTGCTTATAATCCCCGCTAGCAAATTTTTTACTAAATTCTCATTATACCCTTCGGATTTTAAAATTAAATCAGTCAGTTGACTTTTATTAGCACCATCTGGAGGACTTAAACCTAACTCGATTACCGCAGTAACCAGATCGATCTTTTTGGACCTTATTAAGTGTGCCATAATTATATCTAACCAATTAACACATAAAATAAAACATTTCAATATAAATCAATAATATATAAGCACCCGATATATCAAATATATCTATATATATAATAATATTAACAGTTTTCTAAAACAGACTTACTTTGTACCTGATATTTCCACCAAAAAAAAAAAAAAATATATGTATTTTCTTCACAATATAACAATACAAAAAAAATAATTATTTAACACCTGTTTTATAAAAACTTGCTTCCCTCTAAATATTCTCACATAATATATATTTCTTTCTTTTCACATTAAAAAAATAACAAGATAAAAAAATGATATCTTTAAAACACTTTTCTCTGAAAGAAGCAAAAAATAATCATGTATTAGGAATCTAAGATCATGTATATCATTAGGAAGCAAAAAAACACCTTCCTATATTTCCTCTTTGCAGACACGTCTAAGCAAGGTACCTTATTTCTTTTATTAAAAAAAAAAAATGCAGAACAAAAAGAAATCCACTTCTGCATAAATTACTAAATATTCTTTTTCTTCTGGCGTACACAACAGAAACTTACTGTACATTTTTTATTAACACAATTCAAGCACTTATGGGGAAAAATAAAAAAAACACTTCCCCATTTTATCACAAGAAAAGAAAAAAAAAAGAAAATCTTTTGTCATATAAAACGGGAAAAAACTTTCACCGCTCACTATTTAGGTCAGCATATATTTTCTTCTCGAATACTAGAAACGACCTATTAAAACTTTATCAGATGCATTTTCACAAATGATTCATCTCACAGGAACAGATCTTTTCAAAAAGATGAACACGTAGTTGAAACTTCAACGCGCACAGATAGAAACACTCTTTTTATCTTTCCTCCTGCATGAGAATTTTCCTTTTTCTTTTTTCTCTTTCCAGTAATTCACGGAACATTCGATGAAAGCAACTTTTTCCTTTCCTTTTCAGAGCATCGTTCAACTTAAGGACATCAGAATTTCTTTAGACATCAGAAAATTTTTCGTACACGTTAAATCCGCACATCCACACTTTGCATGTAAATATCTCGGTCGACAGTCCCCAATCTGTAGAAATTTAATGCACATTTATTTTAACGAATAAGTGTACACTGTGTGTCTAGAAGTAAAGTCCAGGCCGATTCTTAATGGAATCTTAAACTTTAATGCTCTTGATTATGTGGGTGAAGTACTTACAGATGGGGTATTTACATTTAGATTAAACATGATAACTATAACTGGCCGGCGACATTCCGCCTTGACCCGGTATTCGGTCGAACAGCGACGTTTCAACACGTCTGCTCTCACGAGCAACCAACAGTCAACTCTATCTTTTCACAATAGTTTGTGTCAGTTCAGCAGTTTTTTTTGTTGACTCAGAGGTCGGGGTGGATCATCCCGAGCCTCATTTAAGAATGTGCTAGGCTTTGCAGTACAGAGTTCAAACTCTGTCACCACATGGATGACTGGGAGCAGGAAAATCCAATAGTAAACCTTTCAGTAAACCACTGAAATCGGTTTTATAGGTGTTTTCCATCAAGATATGACTTGGAAGACCATTTGCATTTTAATATGGTAATTGAGTTTTAATTAATCCTGGAATTCCAGCCGTCAACTCGATGATGGGATGGTTTGTGCAGCCGCCCCCTGGTCTGGAATATTGTCCATAGCGTCATTATAAAGGTAAGAAAGATCGTGACATTTTTAACCTAAACATTTTATACAAACTGATTTTCAAATGTGTAATTGACTTGACTTATCAATCCTGAAAACAGCAGATGGATGAGGCCATAGTAATCGAAAAAAGGCCGAATTCCAATGTAAAAGCATAGCAACCCGATTACAGAAGATAGTCGCCTTTATAGTGATAATATCATTCAAATTTGCATAACCTATTAATATTTTTTAAACAATGCATATTAAAAATAGCAATTAAAGCCTTTGTGCAGGAATATTAAAAAGCAGTAAACCAACGTTTAAAATGCACAAATAATGCGTGAAAAGCAGCAAACAGCTGTTTCGAATCTACAGCGAGATTCTTCTTCAGTGCAAGATAGGGAAAAAAGAACAGCATGCTAAAAAAAGCAAGGCTGAGCAAAAATGCTCAGCCTTTTGCTCAGCCTTGCTTTTTCTAGCATGCTGTTCTTTTTTCCCTATCTTGCACTGAAGAAGAATCTCGCTGTAGATTCGAAACAGCTGTTTGCTGCTTTTCACGCATTATTTATGCATTTTAAACATTGGTTTACTGCTTTTTAATAAGGCATATTACTATATTTTTAGAAGCTGTGAAGCCTGGACGGGAGTTGGCGTGCATAGCTCGCAGGGGGCAGAGACCCCTAGTTAAAATATTTCTGTTTTCATGTGGTGCACTTCCCTTTTTAAAGAAAATCAACTTTAAATAAAAATTTTGCCTTTCAAAACAAATTGGAGATAATATTTCAATAGTTTTAAGATAATATATAAGATTGTGGATTCTCTTGTGTTATGAAAAAATATCTGTTATATGGAGTTTATTTAGCATATTACTCAAAACAGTATTTGTTAAATAAAATAAATTGTTTGTGTTTGTGCTAGCAAATAAGTATGTAATCTGTAATAAATTTTGCTTATAATAATCACGTTTGCAATTACAATTTTTATACTTGTAAATGGTTTATTCTTGTAACTGAAATTGATAGCTGTATATGAGAATCACGTTTGCTATTACTGTTTTTATACTTGTAAACGGTTGATTCTTATTACTGAAATTGATAGCAGTAATTTCTATTTATAAGTATCACGTTTGGTATTCGTACTTTGATTCATGTAAACGTATCATTCTTTAACCAGTAACCGATGTTTGCTATATTTTGGATAATTTTGTGCACATTATCCTTTCCTTTTTAGGTGCGTTCGTAATTATATAAATATGTAGCACCTGTAGTCGTCGTTCAGTCCGTCCGTCCGTCTGTCTGTCTGTCCGCATATAACAGAGCAAAAACTACCCAACCGAATCGTCTGAAATTTTAAATATATGATTGTTGCAAAATTTTGTCAAGCCATTTCAAATTTTATGAAAATCTAAAAATCGGATGTATAGTTTAATTACAGGGACAGTCAAAAGTTTTTCTTTACATTACGGCTAATGGGAAAAATTATTGCAAGTGCATTTTAATGATGTCACAGCCTTCCGAATGGTCTGAAATTTTAAAGATATAATTGTTGCAAAATTTTGTCGAGCCATTTCAAATTTTAGGAAAATCGGATGGACAGTCAAAAGTGTTCGGGGAATGGAAAAAAAATTATTGGAAGTGCATTTTAATGATGTTAAAGACTATGCACTTTATGAAGTGCAAAAAATTATACATTCAGTACAATATGGGGTGCAAAAAATAATTATAAAACTAGTTATAGTACGAACACACCTCATTTGCCATGTTTGACGAGCAATTTCAATTTTGTTTTTCATTGTTATCTATTTATATAAAATCCAAGTCTCTGTATGTCCCTCACAATTCCGGTAGGACCGCCTCATTAAAATGAGTAATTGTTGAAAAAAACTAATGCAGGGTTACCACAGTAGCGCCAAATGTTAGCCAACTTGGTGATAGCTGGCTAATTTGGCGAAATTCCCATTTAAAACCATTAATCTTTCATAAAGGAGGTCACCGAAATTTAATTTAAACTCTGCTCTTTTAAGATATTTTTCAAAATCTATGAGTGAGAATTTAAAGTACATCTTTACATCTTCCTCCCGATGCTACTAATAAAATAACCGCCAATAGACGATGCCTGTGTGAGCTCCTAACTGTGCGATTTTAATGTGCTTTAGGTACTTTTCCAGTATAGGTGCCTTGGTGAAAAAGGAAATTTGGCAACATATTTTCCGGGAACCTATCCACTGTTTCATTTTATATACACACACATTTTTTTTTTCGATATTTATACAATTTATTTAATATAAAAAAGCCGTTTCTCTAATTTTATAAAAAAACAGATGTAATTTGTACATAAAAACATCAATAATATATATATAAAATAAACATATAAAACAAACAAAAACGCTCATCAAGTTTGTTTTCATAGCTGTTTATATGATTTGACAACAAATCTCGATATTTTTCCGTTATACGGACACCATGCCAAAATGTATGCTAATGCGGCAATTATTTCAAAATGCTAAAAGATATTTGTAATTTTATGCCAGCAGTTTAATATGAGTTTTATTTTATTGCTTTATTTTATAACAGTTATTTGTTCACCTATTTTAAGTATATAGTTGTGATTTAATGAAATAGTTCATAAAAGTCTGGAATTTTGAAATGTTATATTTTTTAAATGCTCACTTTAGTATCAACAATGTTTTTTCTTTTATTTTTTAAATGCTTCAATTCACGTGATTTTCATTTTGCGCCAACTATTACAAATTGGCGTATATGACAACTGTGCCAAAGTTTCTATAAAGCAGTATAAGACTAAAAAATTAAGAATAAAATAAATGCAAAATAAGATTAAAGAAGAAAGAAAAATCATGCGTTAAGCATAGAATATGAAAAACTTTCCAACACATCCTGAATGCATTAACAAAACTTCGTTATTTGGGGAAATAAGATAACTAAGTAAACATTTTAAAAGACGCATAAAATTTTTTAAAAATTGATTTCAGCAGTTACCGTCCATAGCCAATAGTATCGTTATTACATGCCACTATTTAGCCAAAATTTAATTTAAATTACTCTTAAAACTACTGAAATCACATTTCCAGATATTATCATCCATAGACGGTTATGTATCCGATTCTTTGTGTGACCCTGTATATCATTTTATCTATATTCTACAAACATTTCTTAGTAAACTAAATGCAGTTCAGCGTAAAAACACATAACTCCGTTAAAAACCACCTTTAAGCAATTTACTCTCATACTCAGTAACCCTTACTAATTCTTTTGTGTAGCCCTGCATATGAACTGTAGCATTTATACACACAGTATAGTATGCATAAATGTAGTGAAACATAAAAGCGCATATCATAATTAAAAATGCATTTCTAGCAATCATTGCTGATGTACAATACTTCGGAGAAAAGTTGCTTGGCGAGAAAGAAGTTTGTTAACATATTTTCTGACAACCTATTTACTGCTTCATACTCACAAGCAATTTATTTAGGTAGTTGTTACTTATCCCGTCGACCAGTTTCGCCAAATTATATAAATCGCCAAACCACTCGCCAAATTATACAAATTGACATAATTTTTATTTTAAACAACGAAAGATCAATTAAATTAGCAAAACATTAATAAAAATACAAATATAACGTCGAATTAAAAATCACTTGATGTAACAAACACATGATCATGTTTAATGTCAACCATTATTGGCATTTAATCTTGTAATTTGGTCGATGGGATAACTAACAAGTACCTTTATTTAATATAAAAAAAGCTATTTACCCATTTTTTTACAATAAACAGAATTAATTTTTGCACAGATGTCATATACGCATCGGGGTTGGCGTCATTTTTCTCTGACGCCAATTTGGCAGAAATCTCGCTTTCGAATACCAGTTACTTATATATTTTTAAATTATTTGCTATCATTCTGAAAAGGAAATAACTATAAATAAATAAAAGTTTGAATAATAACTATAGAAAAAAACAGTTTATATAATTAAAAACAGAAAATAAAAGTAAATAAACAATTTATTAATAAATAAAAAACAATAGCCGGATTACCATAGCAGGCAAAATAACACCATTTTGGCATCAGTTAGGTATCCCGGTTCATATCTGAAATCTGTGCCGTAATTTGTATATAAGAAAATATTATATATATTTAGAAATGATTTTTTTATGTATATAAGTGCATATATAAACAAAAATAAAAGTTCATTAGATTTGTTTTCATAGCTGTTTATATATTTTGGCAACATATCTCACTTTCTGATGCCCGAATTGCGCCAAGCTTTTTTTAAAAATGCGCTATAATGGAAAAGTACCTAAATAAATAATTAACAGAAATAACCAATTATACAAACTAAAACTTTTTATTTCGAGATCAAAGCATTGTTTTTAATTTCAATTAAAAATACATATATCCTTGGATAACTTTAGTTGAAATTAGGTTCACAGCTTAATATCTCATTCCACAAACCTAAACAAACACAAGTGATTCATTCATTGTGAAACTTAAAAAAATTTTAAATCATTGAAGTAATCATTCACAAAGTAAGTTCCCCAACAATCAATGGACAATATTCTAATGACATCATAGTAGGTAAAATGGTGGCGGCATCATTTGTTTATGGTTTGAAATCACAAAGATTTAATTTTGCAATGTCTCTTAGTTACATTATTTTATTGTCATATTTATGAGCTCAGAACAAAAGCATATTTTTTCATTATTTAGTTATTAAAGACAGAAAAAAAATTATAAATGCATGATTTGAAAAATTTAAATAATTTTCTTTCTTAATAGTAAAAAATAACATTGGGAAGTAACAGCGGGTATAAGTTAAATAAGTTTAACTATTTAATTCTGTTGTAATATTCAAAATAACTGTATTTATTAGATTTCAGTAAACAACATCAGGGCCCGATTAAACTTTGAAGTTAGAGGAATTACAATGTTATTTCAGGACCTTTCTTTTGGAGAAGCTTTTCTAAATTTCATATATACATGGAAACTCTTCAGTGTTAGAAATATTATTCTTAGGACTGACATAACATGAGAATGGCCTGCTATTTTACACAAGTTTTTGAAAACTACTTTATATCAGAAATTTTGCTAAAAACGGGTTACTTTTTTGTTATAGCCACCCACACTATTAGGATTATGACAAGTTGCAGCCAATTTCGCCAACATCGTAACCAAGATCGTAAAGCACACACATATAATACCATTAATACCATTTCATGAAATCGTATACGATAATTTAATAGTTTTTACCTTACTTCAAGTGCGTAATTTATTTATTTTTAAGGCTTAACAATATAAATTGTCCAATATATGAATTTAAAAAAATGTAAACAAAGATTGAATAGACATGACCGCAAAAAGCCTCTAATCTGCATAACACTTGGAACCAAACTGTGCAGATTAGTGGTCTTCTACTGTACACAGTTTTTCATAAATGTGTTTCGTTCTTAAAATGTGTTATTTTCATCTATCACTGCGGAACAAGCGAGAAAACTCATATTCTTGCACATGAGTTGTATATATATTTATATCTAAATTTCGTCATTTTTGACGGGCTACCTTTCTAGTTATAAATAAAAAAAAATATTAAAAATTTTCTTTTTCCTAATTTTATCTTTTTGTTATGCTTTTGATTTTTCTCTATAGTGTAAACGGTAACTTGTAAAAGGTTGATTCTTGTAACTAAAATTGATAGCTGTAATTTCCACTTATAAGTATCACATTTGTTATTTCTACTTTGATTTGTATAAACGATTCATTCTTATAACAGTTTGCTTTTTTAGGGATAATTTTATGCCCATTATCTTAGTTTTTTTTTTCATTGTTATAAATTAAAAAAATATTAAATTTACTTTTTTCTAATTTTATCTTTTTGTCATGTTTTTGATTTTTCTCTAAATTGTTATATTTTATTCAGGGTAAAAGAACTGAAGATCCAAATTATGTCAGCAATGAAGCTTTGAGAGGAATGTGTGAAAATGTTATTCACCTATTAACAACAACAGTGGATAAAATGGAGGATGTTAGTATTTGAATAATAATAATATAATAATTATAACTTGTCATTTCATTTGACATTGAATAATTTAAACAAACTTATTTATTCGTTGTTAATATCAGTTGTATTAAATTTTGCTCATTTTCTTATGCATATGTATCATTTCAATGTTTTATCACATTTTTTCTTTTAATTAGTTTATTTTCTTTTTTTTTTTTCAGGTTTTATGGCCTACAATTTTAGATGGTTTATTGAATGAAAATTTAACATCTGCTGTCAGTCCTATCTGCAAAAGTTTAACACACCTTGCATCAAAAAAGAAAGATGAATTAGGTTCTGACTTTTCAATTGATTATGGGAAATTATGTAAGTTTATGATTTATTTTCAGTTTAACTATTTTTTTTATTTATATCTGTTTTCAAATATTTTTCATAGATAATAGAACTATCTTGCTGTCAATTTTTTCACATTTATAATACAAAGAATATAAATTGTGTAATATTTAATCTTCATCTTTTTAAAAATCACAATATTTTTTTTTTTTTTTTTTTTTTTTTTTTTTTTTTTTTTGCACATTATGAATGAAATAAATCAGATTGTGGGGTATAATTTCTAATTTTATCAGGCTAAATACAATTAACTTTACATAAATATGAAGAATTAGAATAGTTCACTAAATTTAACCCTTCAAGAGCACACTGAATCATTTTGACACACAGACTTTCGTTCATTCATTTTTTTTTTTTTTTTTAAGCGTTACCTTAGCATTCACCATTCATCTTTTTTAGCAGTTTTTTAGTACTAAAATTGAACTTTAAAGTTCCATTTGATATTTTTATTTATTTAAAAAAATGAATTTATAGTGCAACTTTTAAATAAAATTTACATTTTTGAAAACATAGTCTTGTTTGTATAAAATTTTCTCTATTAATATTAAGGAAACAGTCTTATATTACAGTTCTAAAGCTAAAAACAACTATAATGAAATCTCATCATTTAATATAAACTGGTGGAGATATGGATTAATGAAAATTAGCTTAGGCAAATTGACTGGTGTGCAATGGACAGACGTGCCAACTGCTATAAAAAAATCGTAGTTGCTACGATTTGGACCTATAAACTACGATGCTACGAAAATCGGTCTTAAACTACGATTTTTTGCAAAAAACACAAACTCATTTTTCGTTCCTAGTTGCAATTTTTAAGCCCGCACAGCATATTTTTCAGGAGTGATTCTGCAGACCTGCCAACTGCTACGAAAAAATCGTAGTTGCTACGATTTGGACATATAAATTACGATGCTACGAAAATCGGTCTTAAACTACGATTTTTTGCAAAAAACACAAACGAATTTTTTGTTTCTAGTTGCGATTTTTACCCCGCGCAGCATATTTTTCAGGAGTGAAATTTCAGAGTATTAATCTCCGAAAGTTTTAAAAAATTGCCATTAGTCTGAAAATTCAGACATTAAAAAATGCTCATGGAAAAAAAAAAAATTCTGGGCTGCAAAATAAACTTCTTAACATAAAACTCTCTTTATGTATATTAACCTCGAGTGAATCGTGTTTCTGTAAACATTTATAACAGGAATTCCCTTCCTTAGAAACAATGGTGCCATTTTAAGAATTTCTGGAAAGGGGGCGGGTCTTTGAGGGTGCAAGGTTTGAAATAGTGTGCAAAATCGCACGATTTGCGATAAACTATCCCGAATTTCGACAAATGACCGTGTAAAAAAATCAATTTCGTCAATTGGTCCCAGAAGAAAATAAATTTCGTCAAAGGATCGTGGTAAAAACGTGAATTTTATCAAAATACCGCAGAAAAACAAAAACGCGAAATTTCGTCAAAAGATCAATAAGAAAATGCAAATTTCATCGAAAGATCAGTAAGAAAACGCAAATTTTACCGAAAGATCGCAGAAAGAAAACACTAATTTCGTCAAATGATCGTGGTAAAAAACGCAACATTCGTCAAAAGATCGTGGTAAAAAATGCGAACTTTGTCAAAAGTTCACGGTAAAAAGTGCGGATTTCAACAAAGAATCGTAATAGAAAAATTGAATCGTGAATTACGATTTGGGAAAAAAAATTATGAATATCCTGAAATGATCGCGGGAAAAAAAATCGCAAATTTCGTCAAAATTTGCTACACAGGGCTAAAAAATTGCAGCCAGGCTCCTTTTACAAATGTAAAAAAAAACGCTGCAAACCAAAAGAAACTCTAAAAATCGTATAAAATTTTTCAGAGGAAAAAATTTACTGAATTGAGTTGAAAGACTGAAACCTTATTCAACGCAACGAATGTCAAAAGATGGCACGAATGTATAACACAAAAAACCAACCAACCAACCTCCAGATTAATTTAAATTTTGTATGCTACGATTTCTCATTTTCAAAGGTTGGCAGGTCTGGATTCTGTTCCGAAATTTCCAAAATTTTAAAATATTCATTTCCGAAAGTTTTACAAAACAAACTTCTTAACATAAACCCTCTTTATGCATATTAAGCTTGAGTGAATCGTATTTCTGTAAATATTTATACAGGAATTCCCTTCCTTAGAAACGGGGGTGCCATTTTAAGAGTTTCTTGAAGGGATAGGGTATTCTTTGAGGGGCAAGGTAAGTCCTGCATAATGAAAAATGCTGTGCAGTATTTCCCCCTGCAAATTCTTCCACAGACCTATGATTCTTCTGCGAGAATATTTTGAAATTTCTTGGAGGTCCGCTAATTATTTTTTCTTTTATGGAATTTCTCTAAATTAATTCGTGAATCGATTGCGGAAAAATTTGAGAATTTCTTCAAATGATCGTGTAGAAATATCAGGTATTACGTCAAAGATCTCATAAACAAATAGTGGTTATTGTTGGCCTAAAATAAACCTTCCTTGTTCACTTATACACTATTTAAATACTTTATTATTCATATCTTGAATCTAACCTTTCTTTTTCAACTTCAACTCAAAGCAGTTATTTTATTTCGTTAATCTCTTTTCATTAACACTCCATCTAGCTTGAGTTTATTTTTCAAACTCCTTTTCAGAGCTGGCTATGACATCATTCCATTTTCATTACGACACTTCAATCGAGTTACGAAACTGGCCGTGACAACTATATTCAAAACTTCGTGGATTCGGCAGATAGAATCTTTGAACAGCAGATGACTTTTTCTGTCATATGTAAATGATGGAATGACGTAATAACATCGTATCTCACGGGCAGATAAAACTTTTGTAGCTTTTGTTTTTCTTTCTTCTTGGCTGTGGTTTTCCAATAGAAATGTTTGAGGAGTAAAAGGTTGTCTCTGAAGTCATATATATTATTTTAATGTGAAAGAAAAACCACCTGTCTTTTAAGAAGCAAGATGGTAAAAGGCTTACAGTATTTTTTAATTACAGTCTATTGTTTATTTTAACTATCCATATAAAAATAATGTCACGAGGTCTCCTTAAAAAAAAAAAAACCATTTGCATGTTATATTAAGATTTGCATTTGCTAAAAGCAGCGGAATGTTAAAGAGTAGAGATGTGAAGATACACCTGTTTTTTTTTCTTGTGCCATTGTGAGTACGCAATTTAAATTAATTGTAAATTTGTTTTCCATTTAATATCTTTTAAGTTTATTTTTAATTTAAGTTCATTTCTTTATTTAATTATGTTTGTGAAAATAAACGTTAGTTATTTTTCAACTTAACTATGTTTTAGTGTTATTTACTTTACACTCTGCCATTCTGCCACAGTTATTTCTTTTTCAGTCTAATCCTGCGTACTTTGCTTAAAATTTAAATGTTTTTGTTTAAGAAGGCCTTTGTTTTAGGATATTTTTTGGCCGGCCCGATATACCGGGCCATCACGGGTTATGGGCCCCGCCTTTTTTTGGCGAATTTAACCCTTTGAGGGCCATAACTCAGGCAGAGTACTTTGGCAGAAGTGCGTGGTTAGCGGCCATTGATTCCTTCCAGTGAATTTTAGTGGGGGTGGGGGGGGGGCTATTTTTCTTTCATTTAATGACAATTAATGAACTTCTGGTGTATTTTTAGAGTAATATTGCAGTTTATTTAAGAAACTTCATAAATTTTTCAACTTAAAAAAAAAAAAATTTTTTTTGGTATGGTTTTTTTTTTGGTTTACGTACGTTTTTTTTTTTTTTTTTCGATAAATTAAAGTAATTTTAAGGATGTTCATTTGGAATTAGTTTTTTTTTCTTAAAAAAAAAAAAATACAAATCTTTGAAATTTTTTACTATTCCAAATTTGTACCACAATCGCAACTATACAGGTTACCATTACTAAATTGAATGCCTATAATTATGGCAACTGGTCCTCTGATATTAAATATCTTCTTTTGGAGAAAAATGCGTGGAATATAGTGAATGGTGTAGACTAAACCAGAAGCAGCCCAAGCAGTTGCCTTGAAAGACTTTGAGTCCCGTGAACGCTCTGCTTTAGCCATTCTCTATTTGAATATGGAACCAGAGTTTAGGCGTATAATTGAAAATATAGATGACCATGAACTTGCATGGGACAAATTGAAGGTTCATTTTCATCCAGACAATAGAGCGAGGCACATGCAGTTATTTTCTGAGATACTTACTTGTAAAATAGAGCCAGATGAACTGGTTGACATGTTTGCTGCTCGAATTCAACGAATTGCTGACCAATTAACTGCAATGAAACAGCTCATGGATGAAATATATTTATCATTTCAAGTACTTAGGTACTTGCCCCCTCAGTTTGATAACTTAGTCCAAACCATCTTAAGGTGTAAAGATGAGGAATTTAAATTTCAAAAAATATTAACAGAACTAGTCGCCGAGGAATCCCGCCTTAAACTGAGAGACCATGATAGAAGTGAAGGAAAAAGTGCTGATGCTCACTTTACTAGAACCAAACCTTGCCAGAAGGCTACCTGCTATAGATGTGGACGCCCCGACCACAACTTTAAACGTTGTAGAGCTCCAAAGTGTCAACTTGACACTAGAGAAACCTTTTCTACCCGAGAAACCTCACCTGGCAGTTTGTCAGCACCCAGAGAATCATCCCTATCTAGACGCACCTCTGACGTATCCGGACGTAATTCTGATGCATCCAGACGTAGCCCTGTGAAACCGAGAAGTCTTTACCAAAAGCCTCTGAGACCTGGTAATAAGACGAAGTTCCAGCAGAAGCATAAGGACGGTAAAAGACAGGTACATTTTTTTGTGCAATCTAACTTAGCCAATGTTGAAGGTGGCGAGGACGCCTGGATTTTTTATACCGGGGCCTCGCACCATTTTTGCAACGATAAAAGCAAATACGTTTCATTTAAGCCTCTTCATAATCATGAATTAGCTGTTGCAGTTGATGGTGCCACTTTTCCTATTGAAGGAACCGGCATGGTAGACTTACAACTAGAAGGGGAAAATGTTCACTTTGGTGACGTAATGTATTGTCGTAGCCTAAGGAGAAATTTAATCTCCGGTTCTCGATTAGATTCAAGAAGAACTAAGTTGAAAGGTGGCAACGATAGAGTAAAAGCTTATCGGGATGATTACACTTTATTTAGGGCAACACTTAAAAATGGAATTTACTATATTTACCCAGAGTCTAAAAACAAAAATAAAAAGGTACAATTTGAAGCTTCCACGGTACATAAAGATAACTTAAAAATTTGGCATAGGAGAATGGGGCACATAAGTCCAAGTTTAATTGAAAGTACATATATGTGTAATGGGGTAAAAGGGTTGCCACACATAACAAACAAAGAATTTCATTGTGAAACTTGTAAACATTACAAACACTAGGGGATCGTACCCGGGCTTCCCGGGTTAAAGAATATAGGGGAAAACACTTAAATTGAAAACTAATAATTTTTCAATTCCTACTATTAGCTCACACTCTCCCTATATCCTTCTATATATAAAAAAAAAGTTTTGATTTGGAAATGGACCAATGAAAATCTGCGTAGATATTCCCGGCAGATTGGCATCCAATTTGAATGTTTAAGCATGGCCTTTCTTCGTTAATATTAAAAAAACTGTTGCATACAAAAATATGAAAATCGGTAGTATTATAGAGAAATATTTGATAAACACGCTGATGCAAACAGGAGCAAAAACCGTACATAGGAATTTAATCATTTTTAGATCATTTTATGCGTCAGAATTTCCCAGTGTGCAGAATGCGTTTAGTTTTTTAATTTGGCACATTTTTTGAGGTTTTATTTCTATTTTAAATTCAAATTTTCAGCATTTCGAGAGATATTTTTTACGTATTTTAGAAAATTGTATTAATTTAGACTGTTGCCAACTGTATAAACAGAACATGTCACCTCTCTTCTATAAAGACACTCTAAATTTTTGTAAAACATTGCGTTTTATCAGTGTGTGATTTCGATTACATTGTTTTCAAAAGTGAAGCATTTTCACCTGTGAAGAATTTCAAAGCAGCTGGGCTGTGAAAATGACGCACTTCTACAAACCATAATTCAGGTTTAAGAATTAAAATACACGCTCTTTTATAAAATGACGTCATTTGCATCCGCTAAAGCAATCCTTTTTTTTTTTTTGCAATCCAATCTCAAACTTCGTCTATAGAAAAGTATGCATATGACGTCATTATCACGGAATAACAGACAATATTCTTGACAGAGCCCATATTTTAATTTCAACTTTTTTTTTCCATGTTTTATGAGAAAATGGCAACAAAAAGATACAGTATCTCCTATTTTCGACTATCTTACGTTTACTTTCAATGACTTTCAATAGAAATGGGGTATTTTTGTTGCCAAGATAAGAAAAATGGTATTAAAAACTACAAAAAAATCAATATCTCAAAAATAAATTGAGATACAGCTTTCAAACAAGTTGCATTTAAAAGAGCATATTTTTCCTTATACGACGGTGTAAAAATTTAAAATGTGCGATGTTTAGAAGTTTAAAAATTTGCAGTAGAGAAAATTGCAAAACCAAAATTTCATTTCAAATTTCAAAGTGTTGCCATTCGCAAAATGACGTATGCATTACGCACAGATGTTTGTCCTTTATAATATAGATAGGCATGTATCATTTAAACCAATAGGAAACATTAGATCAAAACACCCTCTCGAGTTATTACACACTGATGTTTGGGGACCGACTAACGTGTCAGGTAGAGGGCGAACACTTTTTCTTAACTATTGTAGATGACTTTTCAAGAAAGACCTCAATTTACCCATTGCGTCATAAATCTGAAGTATTTAAAGTTTTTAGTAACCATGTTCAAAGAGCCGAAAGATTTTTAGATCGGAAAGTTAAGTCTGTACGAAGTGACAACGGAAAAGAATTTGACAACAATAATTTCAAGAAATATTTTGAAGAACGGGGTATAAAACATGAGTTTACGAATGTGTACAGTCCAGAACAGAATGGCGTTGCGGAACGTCTGAATCAAACGGTAGCAGACAGAGCTCGTTCTATTTTAAATTAGAGTAAATTTAATTTGAAATTTTGGCCAGAGGCCATTCTTTACTTTGTACACACTTGGAATCGAGTGTGCCATAAGAATCAAAAGAAAACTCCGTTTGAGCTCTATTGCAACCGAAAGCCTTCTGTCCGTCATCTAAAGCCATTTGGTATCGATGCATATGTAGGAGTCCCAAAACAATTAAGAAGCTCAAAATTTGACCCAAAGGCAAAAAAGGGTGTAATGGTGGGATATGCTATGTCCACGAAAGGTTACAGAATTTGGCTTCCAGATACAAATAAGATAATTGAAACAATAAATGTTTCTTTTAATGAAGAAGCCACAATCCCAAAATATCATAACCATGGTAAACAAGTTCCTATTTATACCCTAAATGACCCTTTTGGTGTCACAGAGAAGCACAACGTAGACGAACTGGGCCCTACTTATATCTTAATCCCGACTGCACCTGAAATTAACCCTTTTATCAAAAACATTGATGAATCCATAAAAGAACCCTCACATGATGCAGACCATTCTTCCGAAAGTGAAGAAGAAGCAGGTGAAGAGGAAACTCGAAAATTGAGGGAAGCCGTGTGGGTTCGAAAAATTAAACCTAGAAAAAAAGGGGAACATGTAGACGTTTATTACTATGAACAAGGTCAAAGAGATAGGTTAAGATCAATGAACAATGTAAGGCAATATTGTTTAAAGAATGGTATAAAATGTGAACCATATCTATTTTGTTTTAAAGGTACAGACAGATATGAAGGTATAGTCCAGAGTGGAGCCAATAGTTCAAGTGATAGTTCTAGTCTTACTCGCGAAAGGTCATAACAACAAAGTCCAGAAAGTAACAAAGCTGATATATGACTAGAAAACCTTACAATACCTAACACGTACAAACAGGCACTCAAATCACCACAATGGGAACATTGGAAAAGTACAATGGGGGAGGAAATAGCCATAATGCAGAAAAGACAGGTATGGCATTTAACTAAATTACCAGACAGTAAACAGCCTCTTGGGTGCAGATGGGTATATACAGTAAAGCGTGACGAAACAGGGAAAATAGCAAGATACAAGACAAGACTGGTTGCACAGGGATACAAACAAATAAAAGGAGAAACGTATGATGAAACTTTCTCCCTGTCATAAATTTCAGTATAATAAGATTTTTCTTTTCAGCCTTAGTTTCGGGTCACAGATGGTCCCATTTGCAATATGACGTAAAAGGAGCTTACTTATACGCTCCATTAACTGAAGAGGTGTATATGAGTCAACCCCCAGGTTTTGTACAAAAAGGTAAAGAAAACTTAGTTTGTCGCCTACAGAGAGCGATATATGGGATGCATCAAAGCGGCTGTGTATGATTTTTTGAGTTACATAAGGTTTTAATCAGCTTGGGTTTTGTAAAATTAAATTGGAGTAATTGTGTTTATACATTTAGAGATAACATTGTTTTACTACTATATGTTGACGACTTTGTAATCGTAGATAAAGAAAAGAAATATATTGATAAAACAGTTAACCTCCTTGTTCCCGCCAATAACTCAATCACAAATCATCACTGCACACAACTCACAATAAAATAAAACTAGCGGACTGTATTACTAATTAAATTTTAATTCACAAACAATAAATGCATCAAGAGCTGATATTTACTCTACTCTTCTGATCGGCGTCTCATAGTAAAACACACAAAAATACAAATAAAAACCTTTTTTACCTGTTTACTCCTACATGTTGAATTTTTTATCTCAAAAGGACCGCAGTAGTCTAATCCAGTGCGCGTAAATACTCTGGATACCGTTGTTCTTGCTGCTGGCAAATCAGCCATCTGTTGCTGCGAAATTTTAGAATTAATTTTCTTACAAATAATACAATTAAAAATGATTTTTCTAACTACATTTCTGCCAGCTAAAATCCAAAATTTAGTTCAGATGAGAGACATTGTGGTTTCTGAACCTGCATGAAAATATAAAAGATGAAAATAATTAATAACACAAAATGTAAAATTATGTTTTGCAGGGATAATCATAGGAAATTTTTGGTGACCGGATAAGTTACTGTTTTTAAGTCTACCACCAACATGAATGCAGCCGTCACTGTCTAAAAATGGACACAAGTTTATCAGTTTGCTATTGTTAGGGATAGCAGTACCCCTTTCTAAACACTGGATTTCTTTCACGAATGAAGTCCTTTGAATGTTCTTTACAATGCACTATAAGGACTGAGAGAGTTCACTGCTAGATAAAGTTCCAGCTGTAGGATATAAAGGGTTTCTACAGTTATATATGAATCTTTTACACCATGCTACTACTCTTTGTAGTTTGATGAACGAAGAACAGTTATTAATGATGTCTAAAGGTTCAAGAGTGTTAACTAAGGCACATACTTGAGTCACTGATGGTGATTTCAATTCACGCAAAAACAGCTCATTGGTTTCAGCAGGATTTGCTATTAGGACACTCGACCACCTCAGGCTGTTGTAGGAATGCTGGCCTGAACCACCACAGATCACACTGTTGAATCTTGATGAGATCTATACCTCTAGAAATAAGGTCTGCAGGATTTTGCTTGGAAGGTACATAATGCCACTGTTAAACCTTGTATAATCGATATCCTGCTCGCTACAAACGTCTTAAGATCGTTTGACTCTTTTTTTAACCATGCAAGTACAATGGTGCTATCTGTCCAAAAATAAGTTTTAGAAATTTCTAGTTTTAAGGCACTTAACATCTTCTTCATTAACTTAGATAGCAGGACTGCAGCAGAAAGTTCAAGACGCGTGATAGTGACATGCTTTAGAGGAGCTACTCTGGATTTACTAGTGAGTAGCTTAACAGCAGAATCAACACAAGAATTAGTAGATTTCACGTAAATGACCGCTCCATAAGCAATTTCAGATGCATCGGAAAATCCACGTAGTTCTACACAAATAGACTGATCAATAAGAATGCATCTAGGGATACTGATCAGATTTACGCTCTTTAAGGAAGTAAGAAAGTCATTCCACTCTTTATTTTCTTTCATTGGGAGATAATCACACCAATCTATCTTCAGCAACCATAATTTTTGCAGAAACACCTTGGCCCTTATAACTATTGGACCTAAACCCAAAGGGTCAAATATTCTAGCAATTTGTGACAAGACTGATCGTTTAGTGTATAATTCGCTTTGCTCGATAATTAAGTTAAACCCAAAACAATCTGGTTGAGGCTTCCACAATATTCCCAAAGTTTTTGTCTCATTAGAAAAAGAATATTCAGATTCTGAATTATTACACAAAAGAGCAAAATTATTTACTGCCCATTTATGGAGATCCATACCTCCTCTACTTAACAAAGATATCAGTTGTTGCTGAATTTCCTTAGCTGTGTCTAAATCATCTGATCCTGTTAGGATGTCATCCATGTACACATCCTGCAACAACACATTCGCAGCTAAAGGAAATTCATTTCCTTCGTCTCTGAATAATTGCATTAAGGTTCTTGTAGCTAAAAATGGAGCACTAGTTGTGCCATAAGTCACGGTACATAACCTGTACACTTTTACTGGCTCATTCACCTCAGGTTTAAATACTATTCGTAATAAATCATGTTGACTCGGATGTATTAATATCATACGATACATTTTTTAAATATCAGCGACAAAAACAAACTGATGCTTTCGAAATCGCAACATTATAGAAAATAACTCATCTTGGATTGTTCCTCCGTTAAACTGCAAACTGTTTAATGATTTCCCTGTAGAAGTTAAGGAACTGGCATTATACACGACTCGTAATGGTGTACTACTTGATTCTGTACGGAATACGTAATGATGTGGAATATAATAAGTGACTTCTGGCTCTTCAGATTCTATCACTTCTTCCATGTGACCCATACTTAGATATTCTTCCATAAATGCTTTATAAAGATCATTAACTTTAGGTTCTCTAACTAAGCGCTTCCATAATGAATTTAAAATATTCATTGCCTTTTGTTTTGATTCGCCAAGACAAGATGGATCTTCATTTAGCGGCATTTTCACCATATATTGTCCATTTTCAGTTCTAGAATAATTTTTCAGAAAATGTTCTTCACAAATTTCTGCTTCCTTAGTTTTAGAAATCTCAGACTCTCTCTCTATGTTTTCTATTTCCCAAAACTCTTTAATTATTTTTTCTAATTCCAAATTATCTGTAATTAACCCACAATGTATACTACTTTCACCTCTAGCCGTAAGGCTTCCACTGACAATATACCTGAATACACTGTTTTGTAACACAATTTTAGTATTTAATGTTTGCGGATAAATTTGACATGGTCTTAAAAATTCATAGAAATTTTCTGCACCTAAAAGCAATTCAATCGGGCCTGGGACATTAAATTTTTCATCGGCTAATTTGATGTTATTTAACAATGGGATAGAAGTCTCAAGCGGCCTAGACGGCGTAAATTCTGTAATTTTTGGAACGACTAAAAGGTCTAATTTTAAATGAAAATTCTTATCTCTATTTGAAACAGTTGTGCTAACTCTAGATCTAACATTCAGCGATAAATTATTTATACCTGAAATAGAAATGTTAGTCTTTTCTCTTTTCAAATTAAGTTTATCTACTAACCTTTTACTCATAAAGTTAGAGTTTGCTCCAACGTCTAATAAACCCCGTACTTCATGAAAATTACCCAATTCATCTTTTATTAAGCAAACAAATGTGCTAAGTAACACAGCTTTTAACTCATTAGCCAAATTACATGTCGTTGAAAATAAATTATTTTGATTATTAGCTGGGAAAGGCTGAAATACTGGAGCCAAAACATCCAAATTAGATTTATTACCTCCTTTGTTTATGTGACTCATTTCCTGTGAAATTACCTCTTGGTTTTCAACTTTATTTATTTTTTGTTCGCAAGGAAAATGCAAAGTTACATTGTGCCTTTTCTTACAAATAATACACGAGAATTTAGATTTACAATCGACTACTTTGATTCATAAGACAGTTAAAACAAAGATTTTTTGCCTTTACCACCTCAACTCTATCACTCACTGACATATTTTTATAAACAGGACATTTATGCAAAGGATGATTTTCATTACATGACAAAATACATTTAGAATTTTTTACATCAGGTAGAAAAACTTTAGAAACTGGACTGGAATAATTATTTTTATTATTCGACCTAGAATTATCAACCACAGGTTTTCCCTTTGATGTGTAATATAAATCTATCTCCCTAGATAACTCAATTGGGTGAAACCAAGAATCTCCTTGTCTAACATTTATAAAACAAGTAACATCCTTATCAAGCGTCTGAAAAATTTTATCAGAAATCACTAACTTTTATAAAGTTTCAAAATCTGTCACATTTCTCAGTTTTAAATAATAATCCCAACTCGTTGTTAATCAGGATGCAAATTGTACATATGTTTCAGTGGTTTGACGTTGTGCTTTTCTAAAATGTTCTAAACAAGTTTGGGGAGTTGGCTCAAATTCTCTAAGTACTATAGCTTTCACCTTGAATAATCTTCTAATTCCCCATCCTTAATGTACGTAATAACATTTGTTGCCCTTTCCCCTAACAAATTTAGAAGAATTTCCAATTTATACTTTTCTGGGACATTCTTTGAAATGAAGGCCCTTTCTAAAGACGAGAAATAACACCCCCAACCTTCCGGTTTAGACGGAATTTTGATTGTAAGTGTTCTTATACTTTTAATGAGAGAGTCTAAAGATTCTATGCTTTCTCCTTTCTTAAAATCATTTAATTTTTCACTTTTGGTTTCTGCACGGGCCTTGGCCAACTCAAGCTCTAATTTTGTACGTTCAATTTTTAATTTTTCAAGTTCTAGTACCTTCGCTTCCTCATTTTTTCTCTCCTCTATAATATTATTGGCCATTTCTTCTACCAATTTAGAATCTGCTTTATATTTTTCACTTTCCTTTATTAAACTCATTAAATCATAATTAGTTTATTTTATATCAGAAATATCAATTCCTAACTCAAAAGCTATCCTCTGGTAGTCTTCCTTTTTTGCACTTTTGAACATTTTAATAAATAAAATAGTTCACAGTAAATAAATAAATAAATCTCACATACCTCCAAAAATAAAAGCGAATCACTTTTTTCAAACTGCTGAGATGCAGGATAATGTTTTGGTTTCTTTTATTTATTTTATTTGTCTTCTCAAAATCAGCATTTCGAAATAACTCCGTTTATTCTCTGCATTAAATGATCATGTTGATTACGAAATACTTCACTGAAAGAACATAATTCTTTTTGTTCTTGAATCAAAACAACTGCTTGATATAAACTCCTCGTAACAAAGTATATATATTTTTTAACACCACACTATTAAAGTAACTTATAAGATTAAAAGGAAATGCACAAATTCTCATAAAAAAGAAATTTAATTCGTTTCGATACACTTATACACGTTAACTCAAAACCACTTTATACTCGAATAAATAAAAATGCTTGGTTTTCTCCGGTGAGAGGGGACCAAAAATAGGTGTTCCTGCCAATAACTCAATCACAAATCATCACTGCACACAACTCACAATAAAATAAAACTAGCGGACTGTATTACTAATTAAATTTTAATTCACAAACAATAAATGGATCAAGAGCCGATATTTACACCACACTTCTGATCGGCGTCTCGAACCCAACTCACAAGTTTCAAAACAAATCACATAGATGGCGCTTCTAAACGGCAACACTCCTTATGAAGCATTTTGACATAAAGATTTTAGGAAAAACCAAAAAGTTACTAGGAATAGAATTTGAGGAAACGGATGGTAACATATTCATCCATCAGTTAAAATATATTGAAGTATGTTCCCGCTTCAAGCAGTATAATTTTCCTATATCATCCTTACCAATTAGCAAGGGGATGGTTTACTCCAAAAATCAATGTCCTCAAACAAATCCAGAAATTAATGAGATGCTTCAATACCCATACAGGAGTGTCCTAGGATGTTTATCATTTATTACAAATCGTACCAGACCTGATATTTCATATGCCGTTAATATATTTAGCCAATTCCAAAGTAACCCCGGAATTGCACACTGGAACGGTCTGTTAAAACTCTTGGGATATGTAAATCACACGAAACACATAAAGTTAACATGTAATAAAATTAAGCTCATTACATATACAGATGCAGATTTTGCATTTAATCGGGACGATAGAACATCACTGGGTGGACAAAAAAATGCTTCTATTAGATAAATCACCAATAACATGGAGAGCTTTTAAACAGAAATCAGTATGTTTATCTACAATGGAATCTGAATTCGTAGCCTTAACTGAAGCAGCAAAAGAACTCTTATGGTTCAGCAGAATTATTGATGAATGCTACAAAAGACATATTTTTTTAGGTCAAAGAATTAAACCTACACTTCTAGTAGATAACATGGCTGCTATCGATTTCATAAAATCCCCCATTGAGAATTACAGAACTAAACACAGTGATGTTAAGTTATTTTTCGTCCGTGATTTACTTAACCAGGAAATCTTCACAGTTAAACATATAATTAGTAAAGCTAACTTATCCGACATTTTTACAAAACCTTTAACTAAATTTGATTTACAAAGATTTATTCAAGTAATATTTAATACTAAGTCATAAATTTAAATCTCTTTTTGTATTTCTTTCAATACACCCTCCTGTGAACTTCACGTATCATTTAAGTATAAACATATACTTTTGAATAAACTTTTTTTTTCTTAAGTTAAACCTTTAAGTTTAACTTTGTTTCCAGAAACCTGTGTGTTTCTATGTATAATACATGAATGTTTTATGGACTGTTTGCATTTAGTGATTATACAACTTGGAATTTAAAATGTTTATATGTATTTTTTTTTATTACTCTCTCTCAACCCATGAGCAATTAATTTCCCGCTGGAATGTGGTTCAGACCCCATGATAGTTCATCCTCCGGGGTTCGAACGGCCCCAGGAAGCATCTTGCAGAGGTGAAAATGTAATCTGTCAGAGCGGCCTGCAGGGGGTAGTGGCTTTCGTGGGTGTTCTGGCCCCAGGAAGGCCTGTCTCGGGCATGTTATTTTTTATTTTGTAAGTCCCTCCTTTTTATGAAATGGAAATGCCACATAGGTCCCGCTCATGTGGGAGAGTAGAGGTAATAAAATTCTGTTAAGTTTATTGTTAAATTTGATTGTTAAATATTGTTGAATTTTTTAATTTGCATGCATAATGTTTATACATCTGTTATCATATGGTTTTTAATACAAATAACTTGAACATCTCTAGAATATATAGATTAATATGCATTCAGTTAATTTAAGGTTATGGTTTTTAATACAAATAACTTGAACATCTCTAGAATATATAGATTAATATGCATTCAGTTAATTTAAGGTTATGGTTTTTAATACAAATAACTTGAACATCTCTAGAATATATAGATTAATATGCATTCAGTTAATTTAAGGTTAATCTAATCTTTCATTTCTATGTCATATTATTGAAAGAATGGTATGTTAAAATGTGGGCCCACATATGAAAGCTGAAAGAATTGTGTGAATGTAGAAATATATCACTTTTATACATATTCTAATTTTTGTTACTATTTCGTTTTAATGACCATTAATTAAATTGTTTATTTTTTTTATTTTTTTTTTTTTTTTTTTCATATATTATCCTGTTACCTGCAACTTATATTCTTCAATAAAATGCATATTTAAAGTGTAGCCATTTCAATGGTGAAGAATCTTAGGTATAATGTAGCCTTTTATGGTGAGGTAAAACTGTTAAACTTTTTAGAGATAATGTGCCCGCCCGTTCTGTATGTATGTATGTATGTATGTATGTATGTATGTATGTATGTATGTACGTTCTTGATAGAAACATCCAATTTGCTTCAAAATTTTCTTCTAGGTTCATTGTGATAAGGCGCTTCCCTGATTAGTTTTGGGAGTTCATTGGTTAAGGATAAAGGGAGAAAAGGGGGATTAGTCCACCCCTCTTAATTCAGATAAATGGGTTTTTCATGCAGAATTATTAGATTTGCTTCGAATTTGGTATACCGGTTTATTATGTTAAGGAGCTTCCCTGATTAATTTTGAGGGTTCATCGGTTAAGGGGAAAGGGGGTTAGCCCCCCCCCCCCCCCCCCCCCCCCCCCTTAATTCAGATAAACGGGTTTTTCATGCAGAATTATTCGATTTGCTCCGAATTTGGTATACCGGTTTATTATGTTAAGGAGCTTCCCTGATTCGTTTTGGGGATTCATTGGTTAAGGAAAAAGGGGGTTAGTCCACCCCTCTTAATTTAGATAAATGGGTTTTTCATGCAGAATTATTTGATTTGCTCCGAATTTGATATACCAGTTTATTATGTTAAGGAACTTCCCTGATTAGTTTTGGGGGTTCATTGGTTAAGGATAACGGGAGAAAGGGGTCTAGCCCACCCCCCCCTTAATTTAGATAAACGGGATTTTCATGCAGAATTATTCGATTTGCTCCAAATTTGGTATACCGGTTTATTATGTTAAGGAGCTTCCCTGATTCGTTTTGGGGATTCATTGGTTAAGGATGGGGGGCTAGTCCACCCCCTTAATTTAGATAAATGTGTTTTTTTGCAGGATTATTCGATTTGCTCCAAATTCGGTATACCGGTTTATTATGTTAAGGAGCTTCCCTGATTTGATTTGGAGGTTCACTGGTTAAGTATAAAGGGGAAAACGGGGGGCTAATTTCCCTTATTTTTTTAGGGTCATTATTCTTTAAAATAAGAGTATAATATACAATTAGTGTGAATAGCCTGTGAGCTCAATGCCATCAGTTTAGCTGGGCACTTTTCTGTTTTATTTAGGTTCAAGTCTCAAGAAACTTTATGTACAAGATTAAAGGTTTCAATAATGTATTAAACTGTACAGTTGCATGTAGTTTTTTTTTTCAAATTTAAAACTTTAAACTATTTTCAATCAACAGTGTGAATGTTTAACTTTAAAGGGGGAAAATAAAAGATTTTTGTTGTTTAACTTGCTATACAAAGCTTATAAGGAATGAGTTGTATGTGAAAGTTAAAGATATTATGTAAAGAAAAAAAATTGACTTTACTTATTGTAAATTATTGTTATTGTTATAAATCGATATTGCTATGTATAATATATTTGAATTATTGTTGAAAGTTGAAATTATTTTTGAAATTGATTAAATATTGTGTTTTTATAGCTATCAAGTATGGTAGATATGAATAACTAGTTTAGCTAGAAGTAACTGGTATGTACATAGGAATTGAGGGAATGTTTAAAGTATTAGAAAATTTTTTTTTCCATCTTCAAACTTTTGATTTTCCAGTTTAACTTCTTTTCAGTTCAAGTATAAGTGACAAGGGGGGGGGGGGCGATTGTTGGCCTAAAATAAACCTTCCTTGTTCACTTATACACTATTTAAATACTTTATTATTCATATCTTGAATCTAACCTTTCTTTTTCAACTTCAACTCAAAGCAGTTATTTTATTTCGTTAATCTCTTTTCATTAACACTCCATCTAGCTTGAGTTTATTTTTCAAACTCCTTTTCAGAGCTGGCTATGACATCATTCCATTTTCATTACGTCACTTCAATCGAGTTTAAACTCGCCGTGACAACTATATTCAAAACTTCGTGGATTTGGCAGATAAGAATCTTTGAACAGCAGATGACTTTTTCTGTCATATGTAAATGATGGAATGACGTAATAACATCGTATCTCACGGGCAGATAAAACTTTTGTAGCTTTTGTTTTTCTTTCTTCTTGGCTGTGGTCTTCCGACAGAAATGTTGTTTGAGGAGTAAAAGGTTGTCTCTGAAGTCATATATATTATTTTAATGTGAAAGAAAAACCACCTGTCTTTTAAGAAGCAAGATGGTAAAAGGCTTACAGTATTTTTTAATTACAGTCTATTGTTTATTTTAACTATCCATATAAAAATAATGTCACGAGGTCTCCTTAAAAAAAAAAATACCATTTGCATGTTATATTAAGATTTGCATTTGCTAAAAGCAGCGGAATGTTAAAGAGTAGAGATGTGAAGATACACCTGTTTTTTTTTTCTTGTGCCATTGTGAGTACGCAATTTAAATTAATTGTAAATTTGTTTTCCATTTAATATCTTTTAAGTTTATTTTTAATTTAAGTTCATTTCTTTATTTAATTATGTTTGTGAAAATAAACGTTAGTTATTTTTCAACTTAACTATGTTTTAGTGTTATTTACTTTACACTCTGCCATTCTGCATAGTTATTTCTTTTTCAGCCTAATCCTGCATACTTTGCTTAAAATTTAAATGTTTTTGTTTAAGAAGGCTGATGTTTTAGGATATTTTTTGGCCGGCGCGATATACCGGGCCATCAGTTATCTTTAATTGGTCACTGAATAAAATCGCTAATTTCGTTAAGAGTACAGAAAGAAATTGCGGTATCAAGGTAAAAATACTACAAATTTCGTCAAAAGGTTTCGGAAACGAGTAGTGAAATTTGTTAATTGGTTGTGAAAAGATATTGAAGATTTTGCCGATCGGTTGCAATAAACTATCACGAATTTCGACAAATGACTGCGTGAAAAAAAAATCAATTTCATCAATTGGTCACAGAAGAAAATTAATTTCGTGAAAGGATCGTGGAAAAAACATGAATTTTGTCAAAATATAGCAGAGAAAGAAAACGCAAATTTCATCTAAAGATCAGTAAGAGGGTGCAAATTTCATCGAAAGATCTGTAAGAAAACACAATTTTCACCAAAAGATTGTGGAAAGAAAACACTAATTTTGTCAAAGGATCGTGGTAAAGAACGCAAATTTCATCAAAGGAGCGCGGTAAAAAATGCGAATTTTGTCAAAAGTTCGTAGTAAAAAGTGCAGATTTCAACAAAGACTCGCGATAGGAAAATGTGAATTATGATTGTGGGGGAAAAAATTGTGAATATCCTGAAATGACCGCGTGAAAAAAATTACGAATTTCATCAAAATTTACTGCACTGGGCTAAAAAATTGGAACCAGGTTCCATTTACAAATGTAAAAAAAAAGCTGTGAAATGAGAAGAAACTCAAACTCATATAAAAATTTTCAGAGGAAAAAATTTACTACATGGCGTTGAAAGACTGAAACCTTATTCCTTTTACGAATGTCAAAAAATGGCTGCGTAACACGAAAACCAACCAACCAATCTCCAGATTAATTTTAATTTTGTGTGCTACGATTTCTCATTCTCAAAGGTTGGCAGGTCTGAATGGATAGGAAAATGAGCTGTGCCATGGAAAGGTTAATTTAGAAATGTTGAATGTATTTTTTAATAATGTAATAAAACTTTAACCAAAAGAATTCAAAATTTATTTTAGTTTTGGATGGTAATATTTTTTTTTTAATTCTAAAACTCATAACTATATCACAAAACTGGAAGTTTTGTTCACATTTTTATTTATTCCAATTTATTATAATAATTTACTTAATTCCCCCTATTGATAAAGAAAAAAATTATTGAGACACAACACAGCTTTTTAACTGATTGCGGCATGTTCACTACAGACGAATGATTTCTTTAAACCATACGTATCACTTTTATAGGGAGATTACATTAGCTACTCATTTGCATATGGTTTTAGCAGTACAGCGCCATCTGATGACGAAATTTATACCTTTTTTTATGATAACCTTGGGCACATGATCTACATATATTTGAAGTTTCATTCAGATCTGTTTAGTACAGCCAGAGCTATGAGTCTGAGTACCGTCAGTTTAATTTTAACCAACCTGTATAATTATTTCTCTCCATTAACACTGGATTTATATTCATCGGAGAGAATCTGTTAGAATATTAGTGGTTTAATATATTTTGTATAATACTGTACCCAAATCCATGTTATTATGCAGTCGTAGTACATCTCCGTAAAGGATATCATAAATAAATAAATAAATAAATATTAATACTTATTATTTAAAAAAATATATTTTCTGAAAATCGTTTCATTCATTCCCCAGGCTGCTTTTTTTTGGGGGGGGGGGGCAATGTCTTTTCATATATCTTTTTATGTTTTAAGAGAATTACGCTTTTGATAATTTTCAAATGGGAAGACTGATAATTTCTGTTCAATACATGGATAGAAAAAGATGGGGACTAAGCAATTTAGTTTATTTATTTTTATTTTTTTAACTGTGTTAAAAAAAGTCATAATTTAATAACTGCAGAACTAATTGACAGATTTCAATGATTTTTTTTTTTTTTTTAATTTAAAGAGAGGAAAAGATGTGTTATTTTTATTCTTTTGTTTTTCTCAGAAACTTTTGATCAGAATTGAAAGTGTAATATATCTAAATATCAAACATTAAATCAGCAATCGTTATAATGGGGGTGGGGGAAGAGAAATAAAATGTATATAAAAAATGTGAACATGAACATAGATTATTTTTTCTTTAAGAACCATTTTCCTTCTTTTGAAATATGAAAAATATTGTATAAATATATATATATATTTTTTTATACACACAAAAACCCATGTATCGTATTTGTGATAGTTTATGCATACATACACATGTTATGTGTGTGTTGATTGAGAGGTGCCTGCTATTCAGAGGTATAAGCGTTCAAAAATATATAAATTTTAGAAATTGAAAAACTGTTTGCTAAATAGAGGTGCCCACTTTTTGGGAGAAAAGCCATTATGGAGGCCTTATTGTGTATAGATTTTTAAGCTAAAAAAATATATTGGACATACCTTTGAAATTCTGGTCAAACTGAACCTGATCCACTAGAGTCAAAATTGAACCCGAAACAAAACAATGAAAATCAACCCGGCCCAGACCTGCAATAAAAAATAGTGGAAATGAACCCAACTCGCAAAAAAGTCTAGAGTTATCCCGAAGCAGGCCGGGTCAGGTATGGGTAACACGACCCGATGCAGGATTCTAATCAGAGCCCGCTATGCAAACCTACATGTACATTGCTCAAGGCAGTGAGGGCCCTAACATTGGGATTGAATGGATAGATTTTAAAATATAAAATAGGACAAATCCAAGAACATATGTGCCATGGAGACCTTAAAAAAGCCCTCCTAATACAAAATGTCTGAATTCATCACTTTTTTAAGTATATTTAAAGCTGATATCTCATACCTGGGCAATGCTGAGCCGGTCATCTAGTAATAATAATAAAAGGGAAGTATGAAATTTATGCTTTCTTTATTTATCTGGCACAGGCAGATAAAATTTTAAATATTAATATAATAAAATTCATGCAAGATTTTGACAAAAATTAATAAAATAAATTCAGTACTAATGAACATGACTTGAAAAATTACATTGGCCTGCAACATTTAGCATCTATTTTACTTTGTGTAGCTACAGATTGGCAGGGACTGGTGTACATTAGTTCTTTTAATTCTATTATTTTACTTTCATTTTGCTTTAAATAGAACCATGATAAGTACTCATGACTGCATACTGTAAAAAGATGTCATTGTTTAGTGAATCAGTCTAAGAATATAGCTTTATTTCTGTTTCCTATTTATTTTCAGCTTATATTTCATCCTGTCAATGTCTTCTTGCCAGACTCATTGTTCTCATTTGTCAGCCAAATGAAGGACGAGGAAGAGGGATAAATGTTTTAAAATTGATGAAAGTGCTTGCCCCTGCAATTAATAAAAATATGAAACCTTTATGGGATACTAAAATTCCATCCTTGGTCCAGTTTATAGAATGTAAGCTCTTTTATTATAAAAAGAAACTTAACATTATTCATATAAATTTTGTATTGCACATAGCATTATTATTTATTATTATTGTTATTATAAATTAAATATCTTTTAAGATTTTTAATTTTCGTAATTCTAAGTAAAGATATAAAATTTTATAGACTGTGTTTTATTGCTTTATAAGTTTTTATCAAATTACAAAATTTCAATAGCTCAAAAAAAAAAAAAAAAAAAAAAAATTATAATTTATTTCATTTAGCATCTGACTGTGGATATTGGGATGATAAAGCATGGGAAAATCTCGTTACTGAATTTGCTATCAACACTCTTGAAGAAATTGATCGTGAAGAGTGGACTTTGAAATTTGGAAAAGCGCTGCAAAGTCAATTTTCTCTCTATACCAACTTTTCTGATGATAAGGTAATCTTGATTATTTCAAGTATATATTTTGAAGTTATCACAAAATGTGAAGGCAATTTTTATTACATTATTATTTTAGTGAAATACTAAAGAAAATGTTGATGTTACATTTGAGTTCTTAAAAGTTTTTTTTTTTTTTTATTTTAATGCATAACAAACTATTTATCGATTATGCCATGTAGAAAGTTTCCATAATTGTAGTACTTAATACATTATGTAACAAATTATATATTAAGTTCACAATTGTAGATGTAGTTGTCCTTATAGTAAAAGGAAATGAATTCATTTATATTTTGTAAACACAAAATAAAACTTAAAACATAATAAGAAAAGATAAGATATACAAATATCCAAATTATTAATAAAATGTTTTCATTAAACCATCATTAAAGTATATTGTGAAAGTTATACTATATGCCATATAGCATCTAAATAATTGAAGCTGAGGCTGGATCATCCATCGGCATGAGGGCCAGTACATCTTCTTACATGAAATATTTTGCACCCCTAAGCTGATTCAATATTTCTTTCTTGTTTGTACACATATATGCCGATTTGTGCACTAAATTTCAAGCGTTTGTTTATGGATTGCTGTCATTTAGTAGACAGATAGCATGAACAGAAAATTTTTATTATCTCAAAGAAATTGAAAATAAATCGAAGAAATTTGCGAGAGCAGAAACAAAAGCCTTTTGCATTTGCAGACAATGGAGAAAACATACATCTACACTTTATACCACACTTTTTGAAAAACCTATTTTTAGAAAAGAAATAATGAAAAGCAAAGAAGTTTTGTGTGGATTTTGTTTTTTATTTAAATGCAGGATCTTATTCTTCAAAGTATAGAAAAAGATTTCTACAACCTTTATGATCCTCTCTCAGTTATGAAAATTTGAATAATATTTCTCTTTCTCTCTAATTATGATAAGAATTTTCCAAATCATGTGAAAAGTGTGACTGAAAACAAAGAAATTTACTTAATTATTTTGGTGATTTTAGGCTACTAAAGTGATAATTTTGTTGTGTATTTTTTCTGTTAAAACCTTGCACGGTACGATATCAATTCAGCAAATTAAGAATGCATAAAGTAATTTTTATTAAGAAAACAAAATACCTCTTCCCACTCTACTATCTTTATCTCAAATATTTCAAGTGTTTTTACATGAATTTTATATTTCCATGCAAAAAAATATATTTTTGTTCTAGATATAGATGTTTTTTAATGAAATTTGTATACTAAATTTTGTATGTGTGCAGTGAAAGAGACATCTAATAAACTAAATCATACTTTGCATAGAAAATATATATTTTCAAATTCAGAAAGCATTATGCAAATTTTTAATAGATGACTTAGTGTGAGCTATATTTTTTATTTCTTGATTTTATACATATCTTATCTGAATTCTTGGGCTTCTTTATGGAAAATAAAGTGTGTTTGGTGAATTTCAAGAAATTTTAGAAAAATGTCTTAAAAAATAAAGGATTTTTAGGCACTTCTGTGGAATATATGGACCTTGTGAATATGAATAATTTTCGTAGCTGCAGACCTGCAGCCTTTGCTTCAGGTATGCCATTGCAATATTAACAGCATAATTTATAACAAATAAATTTTATATTTATGTATCAGAAAGAACTTAGAACAGAAACTTCAAGAAAAAATAAAGACATTAACAGAATAAATTTAAAAATAAGACATCGTAAAATCATTTGTTGTTGTATCCGTTATTTAAAGGTTATTTCATCACTAATAATCTAAAGTTTTTAATAATCCAATTTTACATACAAGCTGACGACCCTTCTTACAGAGGATCCAGATAGATAGCATTAGCCAATATGAAAAACAGGAATAGGTACAAGCAAGAAACTTCTTGTAAAGTCACTTATAACATCAGAAATCAGGGAAAGCAAGAAAATGTAAACAAACATGCAGTATGCAGCCATATGCAGCCATAGAGACAGTTAGAATTAAAGTAGATGACGAACTTAAAAAAAAAAAGAAAAAATCTTTTTTATGGCTGATTAAGTTTTCAAATTGTTTAGCCTAAAATATTGCAAAATAAATAATATTTTTGACGAGCGTAATTCAACATAACCAATTTTCACAGTTCAGATCTATTTTCAACACTATAACGTCATGTACTACGTTGGTTATATCTATGATGGGATTTTGTTAATCTGTACATTTTCTTCATTTCTGATGTATGTTACAAATAAAAGTATTATATTTGTTATTAAAAATAGAAACATCATATAGCATTATAATGCATTGTAGTTCTTGCATGCATAAAAAAAATTGTGGTTACCAGACCTGCCAACTTTTGAAAATGAGAAATCGTAGCACAGAATATTGAAATTAATCTGGAGGTTGGTTAGTTGGTTTTTCGTGTTTCGGAGCCATCTTTTGACATTCGTAAAAGGAATAAGGTCTTTCAACTCAATATAGTAAATTTTTTCCTCTGAAAATTTTAAGTTTCTTCTCGTTTTGCAGCATTTTTTTTACATTTGTAAAAGAAGCCTGGTTCCAATTTTTTAGCCCAGTGCAGTAAATTTTGACGAAATTCTCGAATTTTTTTCCCGCGACCATTTCAGGATATTCACAATTTTTTCCGCACAATCGTAATTCACATTTTTCTATCACGATTCTTTGTTGAAATCTTCACTTTTTACCATGAACTTTTGACGAATTTTGTGTTTTTTACCACACAAAATTGAAATGTTTAATAATAATTCGTAAATTGAAATGTTTAATAATAAATAGTAAAAATCGTGCGATTTTGCACATTATTTCAAATCTTGCCCCTCAAAGATTCCCCCCCCCCCTCCAGAAATTCTTAAAATGGCATCCCTGTTTCTAACGAAGGGAATTCCTGTATAAATATTTACAGAAACACGATTCACTTGTGGTTGATATACATAAAGAGGGTTTTATGTTAAGAAGTTTGTTTTGCAGCCCACATTTTTTTTTTCCATGAGTATTTTTTAATGTCTGAATTTTCGGATTAATGACAATTTTTTTAAAACTTTCGGAAATGAATACTTTTGGAACAGAATCATTCCTGAAAATTATGCTGCGCGGGATAAAAATCGCAATTAGAAACTAAAAATGCGTTTTTTTGTTTTTTGCAAAAAATCGTAGTTTAAGACCAATTTTCATAGCATCGTAGTTTATAGGTCCAAATCGTAGCAACTATGATTTTTTCGTAGCAGTTGGCAGTTCTGGGTTACATGTGTGTGTTAAGATTATGACCCTTTTTTAAATTTCCATATGCAAATGAATTTGGATGTAGCAATGATATACTTATTAGAAATGCAAATTTTAGTTCAAATTTTAATTTCAGAGTCTTATCACTGGTAGATACTTTTTAAACAAGTAAATTAACACAAGGGGGGGGAGGGGGAGTGTAAAATGCAGAATTTGAAAAGGTGACATAGTTGAAAAATGATTTCCTAAGTTGAAGCAGTGATATGATTGTTACTGATTAAGATTGGCTAAATGAGACAGCGGAACAGAATGCCTTTTATGCTAGAACTGACCTTTGCATCCCAGAAATAGAAAATGGAGCAAAAAAAAATAAAAATAATAATAATAATGAAATAAAGAAATTAAATATTAGGTAACTTAAAAGAAAATCAGGTACTTTTCGGTTAGCCGGGCGCCAGTGTTATATATACATATATATTTACAAACATATGCGTATATGTTCATATATTTATATATACATATATTGTATATATGAGGACGTGAGTTTCAAAACTTGCCTTATCCAAAAAATCAAATTTTGGGAAATCGCGAAAACCCTGTAACTGCGACCCCGTGCATCGAATACCTCCAATTTTTTGTATACTTATAGCTAGTTGCTCTGTGATATCATTGATTTAAGTTGGAAAATCTACTTTAATTCATTTAATTAATTAATTGAAAAAAGTTTTGGATAAGAAGAGTTTTGTTGCCAACCTATGGATAAGAAGAGTTTTGTTGCCAATCTCTATCATACTTGCTGAAAGAAATTAATAGTTTCTATTTTTGGTCATCGGATGATAATATTTTGGATTAAAAAATAAACCTTACAGGAGTAGTAAGTATGATTAAAATTTAGTAATACGTTTTATTATACAAAAGCAAACTTATCAATAATCAAATAAAACTTATCATAAATAGCTTATAATTAAAATAACTTTTTTATAAAAAGAATTTAATATAATATAATCTATATAACATATAATATTATATATATACACATTTCCGTCTGTTCTGGTTCCTTAGAAATAATATTTTTATAGAAAGTAAGCACTTCCATTTCTGACCAGTTTTCATCAAAATGTTTTTTTTTAACAATCTGTCAACATCCTTAAGTTTCTCTTGCTTCACGGGGACTCCCTCTCCCTTCTATTTAAGAAGAAAGTTTAGTTTTAGATGCCTCTAGCAAAACTTTTACACTCTGAATTTTGATATTCCAAGAATCTTCTGAAATACACTTCCACAAATTTGAAGATGGCCATGGTTCTTAGTCTTTATACAGTACCTTATCGTAATACCTTTGAAAGGCCCGGAAATGCCTTAGGTTTATGCCTGAGAATAAAAATTAAACCTTTTAACATCTTCTGACAGTAAGAAATATAGAAAGAGATTCCCCATTTTTAACTTACATTTTAATCTTCTTTTGCGTGTATTCTTTACTAGCCCATGTGTTTGTATTTCTTTTTCTATTCTTCACCCTTCCACTACAAAATGCAAGAGTTTATTCACTGCCCATTACGCATAAGACATGCTGTAAAACTTATTTAATTAGTTTGTATGAATAGAACAGGTAAAATCTTTAAACGAAAATAGCAACAGGTCACAGAGAAATGAAGGAAAATTACCGTAATAGTAGCTGATAAGCTAGCTGTTCGTTGGTCTTACGCATGCCCAAGGATAAAGCTAATTTTGTTGCCAACTCCCTAGTGGATAAGGCGAGTTTTGAAACCAAACCAATATTTTAAGAGCCCAAAAATAAAGGATAAAAATATTTTTTTTTACAGATTATAGTGTTTTTTCTGTGCAGGTTTACCAATAGAATAGATTGGTAGAGAAAACTCAATTTTTTAAATTTTGGATAAGGCGAGTTTTGAAATTCACGTCCTCATATACACACGTATATGTATATGTACCGGGTGTCCCAAAAAGGACTGACTGATTTTAAAATCCAATAACTTGCAAACGGTGACAGATATTAAAAAAATTCTTGCTGGAGGGTTATGCATAAGGTCAAAAGTTTTATTACAGTGATTTTCAATTTTAGTTCGATTTACAAACAATAGATGGCGCTGTAAGCAATAGTCGCTAAATTCAGGCTCGATTTTTGGTACTTCGTGGCCCGGATAATACATTTCCATCTCCTTTTTCTGCATGGAACAAGATAAAGAACCAAAAATCGAGCCTGTATTTAGCGACTATTGCTTACAGCGCCATCTATTGTTTGTAAATCGAACTAAAATCGAAAATCACTGTAATAAAACTTTTGACCTTATGCATAACCCTCCTGCAAGAATTTTTTTAATATCTGTCACCGTTTGCAAGTTATTGAATTTTAAAATCAGTCAGTCCTTTTTGAGACACCCGGTATGTACATGTATATATACATAGGCATGCATATATAACACTGGTGCCCGGCTAACCGAAAAGTACTGAAAATCAGTACTATGATATAGGATTAGATAAAGAGAAGTTTGAGAGGATGATTAAATAAAGGTGTTTATTTTAAAGAAAGGAACACTGATCATCAAATATATATATATATATATATTTTCCTGAAAAACAAATTGTAAACTATATAGAAGTGACATTCATTCTCAAATATATATATATGGTATTTAAATTGTATCAGCAAATACCATATTTCTGAGAAACATTTTTATAACAATAACAAACAATGAAGATTAATTGTTAGATTATGTTAGATTAATTTACAAGCTAGAAAAAATTGGAAACATATAAAAAGTATTTTCAGTATGTTAAATAACAAATTAGTTAAATATATCTTAAAAAGCTTTTTGATTTTTGCATTTGTTTTGTGCGCTCTTCTTTCTTTTTTCCCCCATTTTGTATGCAGAAATATCCGCTAACATGTATTCCCTTTTATCACTGTAGCTTGGTTAATGTTTTATAGGCTATGTGCATATTATTATTTACTTTCTATTTATACAATTTTCATTTATTTTTAGTAAGATCATAACATACCTTAATTTTAAAAGCAAGTCCTTCCGCTTAAAAAATGTTACATGAAACAATAATTTCATTGTCATATTTTGTTTTAGTAATGTGAAATCTGCAAGAATCTATTGCTATTTTTACAGGAAGGTATTTTAGTGTTTACTAGTGTAATTAGTAAAATTTTAACACATTAAAGGAAGGTGTTAAATTCTTGTATTTCATAAATACATATATATGCACTGCACATACATTATTGATTTTGATTGTTTCATGGATATTAATATTAAAAAAGTTATACACATCTAAATTTTTTCTATTTCTCCTTTTAGTATTTTCTTCTAAAAATTCTTGGATTGGTCATGAAAAAAGTGAGCAACAAGAATTTTATTAATGAAGCCTTAGACACTATTTTTCGTCATGTTGATCACTCAAATCAGACTGAAAGACAGGTAAGAAATTTCTGTTTCTCTATATTAAATTTCAATTTCATTGTCTTAAGACTAACATTCCTCTATATTGCAGACAGTGCCTATTTGTTATTATTATTTATATATATATATATATATATATATATATATATTTGTTTCATTATATTTTGAGATTGCAATAGAAATGTTGAGATTGAAGCATGAAGCATGCTTCTATCATGCATGTTCAGTTCAGATTGAAATAAGAAAGAAAAATCATGCAGCCCGCATTGAAAAACTTTTTAATGCTTGCAAAATATTGTAACAAAACTTCGCCGTTTAATAAATTAAAAGAAGATATCTAAATGTACAATTAAAAAATGCATAACACAGTTGAATATTCATCTGCAGGAATTAGCACCCATAGTTGGTTAAGTATTCAAATTCTTTTAGTCAATTCTGTATATGATCTGTAGATTTGTATGCACATACTGCATGGTTTTCTAAAATTTATTTCAACTAGAAAATACATCACACATTAGAAAATTTAGTTTGAGCAATTTCCATCCATAGAAAATAACTTGAGTTTTTTTGTGCAGCCTTGTATATGATCTGTAGATTTTATACACATAACATATTTAGCTGAAATTTAATTTGATTAGGAAACTTATAATAACACAAACTAAAAATGCAATTCCATCCATAAATGGCAATATATCCAGTTTTTTTAATAGCCCTGTATATGAATTTATTTATATTCTGCAAACATATCTTAGTATACAAAATAGATTGTTAAATGTTATGCAGTTAAAAAAAAATACCTCAAAGCAATTCACACCCATAAATAGTGGTGCTTACAAATTCTTTTGTGCAATCCTGTATATGAGCTATAGAATTAATACATGCTTTGTAATATATTAAAATTTCATTAAACTTTTCAAAAAAGCCATACTGCATCTAAAAATGCACTTCCAGCTATTATTGCTCATAAACAGTACTGCGACAAATTCTGTTTTGTGTCCCTGTAGTTGAGCAAATGAGATTCTTATGGCAAATAAAAACAAAAATGCTGACTGCAAAATATCACAATATGAGAGAATCCTCCTGATAACTTACATCAATGTTTGAATGAGAATTAGAAAAACTTTGGATGCTGAATAGATGTAAAAGGTAAAATGTCAAATAAGAACCTTTTACAGCGAGGTAGGAAAACAAAATCTTTGATAGCTAAGAAAAGTAACGAAAGCACTAAGAACCCATGAATATAAAAAAATGGTCATAAAAGAATGAAATATATATATTTATACAGGGTGCAGCAGGTATTTGAGAACAAAATAACACCTGCTTTCAAACAGGAACAAACACTAGAGACAGAGCATTTTTTACATTTTAACGTCCTGTACAGTGGACCACATACACAATTGATGACGACATTCATTGAAACTACCGCCAAACGCAGCCACTGCCTCTATATACTGTCAAAACTGAGAGCAGGAAAACATAAGATGGGTATTTGAATCATTTGTCATTGCATATGCAGTGGCTGCCCTGATAACCACAATGGTATATACAGTAGACGCTCGATTTTACAAACTCACGCCGTACATCAGCTCCTAAAACAGAAGTTTGTAAAATCAAGTGCTTACTGTAAATATTTTGTGTGGATGACTATGTGTTTTGTGGATGAAAATTATTAGAGTTCCTCTCAACCATGCCCCATAAGTAAATAGTCCATTGGGTTAATATCTGGGGAGCAGAAGGGCAACAAGTTGAGGTTAACATGGTCATGAAAGTTTTCAGCCATCTATTATTGGGTTGTATGAGAGGATGCAGAGTCTTTTTGAAAAACATCCAGCCTCCCATGTGCTACAGAAGTAATCCTGAACAGTTGGCATAAGCAATTATATATTGTTTATACCAACACCTTGGTATAAACAATGGCTTTGACTCTGGTACTTTAAAGAAAGAAATGTGGAGGCATCAGGTCGTGTTCGCTGTTCATGACCCCTCCGCAGAATCATCAGTGAGGCTGGAAATTTTCTATGCATGATGGTCAGAACCTCTTCGGGGATTTTACACAGCCACTGATGCTTTTGCGACTCACTTTCTGGACCTGGACACAGTTTTTCTCATCATAAGGATAGAGTGCCCTCATTGACTTCCTAGGATTTTCATCAACATGACTGACAAATTCCAACGTCTCGATAATTTTACATGACTAACAATATTGTTTCCTGTAAGAAACAGTTGCCACATCAAACCTGGCAGCCTTCAGTTTGCTCCTTAGTTTAAAGCAGGCCTGTAGCCAGGTGGGGGCCAGGTCGGGCAAAGCCCGACCTGGAAAATGTTTTGCCCGACCTAGCGCATTCCGATAAGAACATTAAATTTCCAGTTTTCCCCCGCTTCTTGTCCAACCTAGAATGAAGCTCGACATTCTGATCATTTCTTTCACTCAGTATTTCCCTTTAAAAAAATTATGTAATACATCAAATTTCCATTTTTCTTCCTTCATGCCAGACCTTGCTCTCTACCCCTAAATTTCCTTTCTAGACTGGAAACAAAAGTAGCAAAATTTCATCTATATAGCTTTTTTTCTCTCCCTCTTGACACAGACCCAGCAGACCTGTCGAAAATTGCTCCATTGTGCATGCCTCGCTTTTTCGCTTTGTAGAAATTATCCCATACCGCTTCAACAACAAATCGGGTTTACCCCTAAAACCTGCTTTCTTTATACAATTGTCACCATACGAAATTTATCGTTAGGAGGCGGGGTTGAAACCAAAGGCTTCTGAAACTAACGTTGAAGCAGCCCACAGCCACACCACAATACTGTTTCCTTAACTTGAATTTGCTGTACATGACAGTTAAATGGTTGTTTCGTGGTCGTAGAAACTTAGTCCGATTCCAACAAATTCCAAGGGACAGTCCCCCCCCCCCTCTATTGAAAATACAAAATAGATAATGGAAGGTCTGTTCCTTCATCTCTTTGAGTGTCTCCCATTCCACTGATTTTTTTTTTTTTTTTTTTTTTTTTTTTTTAAATGGCGCTTCTTCTTCTAAAATAAACCTATCATTATTTCAAATTTAAGCAATACAATATGTCGGGTTACTTACGATTTTACAGATCCAAATTTATCACTTACTGACACATTCATAAAGTCATTTTTATTCTTAAATTCAAAAATGCACTGTTTAATGAAATTGTTTTTCACTTTTTCTTAAAAGCAAATCAGTTTCCAAAGTGGTCGTCAAAGTTGCCATTATAATCCAATTTTTGCAAGGCGACGCCTGATACAGACCATCATAAGATAGAAATCAATTACAACTCAAAGTGTAATGCATTTATTGAAAAGTGAAAAACTGTATTCGATTCCAATTCCTAATTAAAAGAAAAACATTTTATTTACGTTATACCCAGGGTCGTAGGAAGGTCTTTTGAGGCCACCCACAAACATTTATTTCAGCCCCCCCCCCCTCTAAGATTTTGGAGAAATAACTATATTTAATTTTGCTATCCGAGTTCCATATTTATAACAACACCAGCGGAGCTTCACTAGTTGATTTTTCCAAAATGAAACTCAAATTAAACGAATTTAGAGCTGGGTTGAACTGCTTTCGCAACGTACACCCATCGGGGCTATGGCCGCTCAGATCTCGAATCAAACAAACCTTGAATTATTGTAAATTTTTATTTCGACCCGGATTAAATTAAAATTTTCAACATTTTGTTCATGGCGCTATAGGAACAGATCTGATATTCTTACAACTTGAATTTAATCAAAGCACTAACAAAATTTAACTGAGAATTCCCCCATTTAGAAAAAAAAAGAAATCGCTGCAAAATGCGAAAGAATGCCAAAAATTGATAAAGGTATTTCGACTTTCATAGGGAGCAAAATTTACTATATTGTGCTAAAAGATTGAAACCGGATTTTTTATTTATGAATGTTAAAAAAATTACCAGAAAAACAGCTAAAAATTCTCCGAAAAATTCAAAAATAGCAGAGAACAAAATTTGGCCAAAAAAAAAAAAAAAAAAGAAAGAAAGAAAAAGAAAAAGAAATTTAAACTGAATTTTCTTTGCAAATGTTAAGAACCGCCACAAAAAACTGCTAAATACTGCACATAAATAAAAAAAAATATGGAAGTCTTTTCGTATTTTCTGTTTTTTTCCGCATACTTATAATAATTTTTTTCTGCTTTGAACGGTGCCTTTTATTAAAAAAATATATATATTTAGAGATTTACTAATTCGAAAAAAAATTACCTTTGGGATGACGTTTTCATATTTTTCAGTTTTCTCTAATTTAAAATTGTCACCCAAGTGTTCCGGATAGAAATTGAAAAGAAAGACTTCGGATAGACAGTACCTTTCTGTGGGCAACAAAAATTGGTTTCTTACAAGATAATAATAAAGACAGACAGAAACTCTCTGTCCAGTTTTTTTTTCTTTTTTCGTCTGACCAGATGTTTTTCTGTTCAGAACAAGATTTGACAGGAAGGATACCTGTATGCCTTAAATTATGCCCATCAAAACAGGTTTTGGTTTTTTTTAATCACATTTTTAATTTTAATTTTTTGTACTATTTTTAGTGTTTTTTTAGTTTTGTGCTTTTTTCCCCACATTCATAAAAGGAATCCATTTTCAATCTATCTTTCCATTTTAGCCGAATATAGTAAAGTGGTCTTCTGCGATTGTTGAATATTTCACGAAGTCACTTTCGCGTTCTGACGGGATTTTTTGACATTAGTAAAAGGAATCGGGTTTCAATCTTTTAGCCACAAGTACAAAATTTTGTCCTCTGTAATTTTTGAATTTTTCGCAAACTTTTTATGCTATTTTAAACGTTTTTCCCGTTTTTAAGCTCCTGTGATTAGAAGAGATTTTTCTCATATTTGAAGAAATTTTCGTCTTTTGTACGGAAAATTTCTAGAAATGTTGATCTTCGCGACTTTTTCGTGTTCTGAAGGAAAAAATTTTCATGCGTAAGTTCAGTTTCTAATTATGAAAAGTACAGTGCAACACAGTTGACGGAGCACTATTGGGATTTGATTTGACGAAAATGCATCTTTATATTGAAGGATGTTGGGTATTTTTTACGTTAGACTGGTGACTTTCCATATTTTTGCGAAAAATTGGCAAATCAAAGCATTTTTTTTTTTTGCGTGTGTGTTTGAACGGAAAAAACCTTCATTCCACTGATTTATTTATTTTATTTTATTTTATTTTATTTTTTTGAAAATGTAAAAGGAATCCGGTTTCAATATTTTATCCCAATATATTAAGTTTTGCCCTGTGCAGCGTTTTTTTCGCCCTCCGCGGTGGTTTTTTTTTTTTTTTTTTTTTTTTTTTTTTGTAACAACCCGAAAAGGAGTCAAGTTTAAGTCTTTTAGTTCAATATAGAAAGTTTATCCTTTGCAATTTCTGAATTTTTTACGAACATTTTATGTGATTTTTAGCGTATTTTTTAAAGTTCCACATTCAATCTTTTGGCTCGATATAGGCAAATTTTGCTCTCGGCTATTTCGGAATTTTTGACCAATTTTTTATACGATTTATACCCTTTTCTTCACGTTTTGCGAAGACCTTTTGACAAGTTTTTCTGAAACCGATAAATTATCCAGTAGATTTTGCTGCTGTCATGATTAAGCTGAAGGTGGGAAAATAACAAATTGGCTCCTGTAGCAAGGTGAACGACGATGCTGGAAAATTTAACTTTTAACAGGAGACTATAATTTTTATCGAAAGAAAAAATACAATAATTCAAGGGTTGTCTAATTCAAAATCAGATTGGTGTATTCGGAACGGGTTTATGCTGCGGAAGGCAGTGGGGCCCCCAAGGGGGACCCCCCCCCCCCCCAAAAAAAGGTCCTTTTTTCGAAAAACCAACCGGCAAAGCAAGCGAAGCTTCGCTAGCAGATTATATAATTACAGAATATATAATTTATGCATAATTAACATTAGTAATTTATCGAGAGAAGAGAAATGAAACGTTAAAAAAGAAACAGGTCGAACGTAAGGGGATAGGTGGCAAAAGCATGGTATACAGATGTCTGTTTATTGGGACTCCCAACGAGATTAAAAACTTCATAAAAAAAAAAAAAAAAAAAAAAAAAAATGAATAACAATAATGAGGCTTAAAAGTTTTGAATCGTGGATTCCAACTTTTCTTCCCTTTAATAGGGACCCTAAAAAAGACATTTTAAAAAGTATTTAGAATCTGCAAAATTTCTTTCATCTGGGTGCCTTTAAAAAGAACGGTGGCTATAGAAAGAAGCCCATGCCTGTTTTGGTTGAAGAAAGTAATAGTATTAAGAAAGTTTTGAACCTGAACCCCCCCCCCCCCCCCCCAATGAGATTAAAAAGTACATTTTTTAAACATTTGAATAAAAAAGTGGCAGCTACAAGTTTTTAATCCTGGGTTCCAACTTTTACTTAATTTTAAAGCCCCCCCCCCCCCCCCCCCCCCGAAAAAAAAAGACAATTTAAAAAAATTTAGAGCATGCAAAATTTCTTTCATCTGGGCACCTTTAAAAACAAGTGGGTAAGTGTGATCACAGATCGCACAGAGGGTTTCGTTTAATATTCATTTCAAAACACTTTATCCTTTTGAAAAATCTGTTAGTTCCACATTTCGCAACCAGGGGCGCACTCTATTCTAAACAAACCTCTATCCGAACGAAACTCCGTTTTATATACTATCCGTAGATATATTAGTCGAAGGGATTGGGCCGATAGCACCCGAGATAAGTAGGCGCCCCTGGCGGTAAAAAGTGGAACTAAAATATGTAAGGCTATGGTGCATAATATGAAAGAATGGTCAAAGGGGTGTCGGCAAAAGTTGGAAAAGTGCTCCCCCACGTGAAAAGGGCGGAGGTTAGAAAAATTGCTTAAAATATACGTTAGAGCCCGGAGGAGTAAATAATATAAGACTTTTTGAAAATTTTATGATTTGTCGTGTGGTCTGAGGTATTCAGCTATACGTACGCAAAAATTCATGTCTCCAACTTAATTTATAATTTAGTTAATTAAAAGAATTCAGATTGTTGAAGATAGTGATCATCAAGGCATAATACTTTTGTAACAAAAGAATCTGTTCCCATTTTTGAAAAAAACTTTGCTTTTTAAATGTGTTGGTTTCGTTCAAATTTTCATTTTTTTCCTAAAGCGCGGCGGAGCCCCTGGAAAGTTCACAAGGAGACCCTAGGGCTCCGTGGAGCACAGTTTGGGAATCTCTGCTCTAATACAATTACTTCCTTCAACCAAAACATATAATGTGCTTCCTCTCTAGCCACCATTTTTAGGGTTTCGTTCATCTGACGAAACCCTATTCGTCTCGCTCCTCTGTCTGTCTGTCCGTCTGTCCGTCACAGAGCCCGTTCTCAGAAACTACACATGTTGGAGATTTGAAATTTTGCATACTTATAGATGACCACCACACATCATACGACAAATCATAAAATTTCGAAAAAGTCGTACATTTAACCCTTTGGGCTCCCACATGTGTATTTTAAACAATTCTTTCTAAGTGAGTCCCTAATTAGGTTGCAGGCATGAAATTTTGCGTACTTATAGATGGACACCTCAGATAAAAGGACAAATCATAAAATTTCGAAAAAGTCGTACATTTAACCCTTTGGGCTCCCACATGTGTATATTAAACAATTCTTTCTATGTGAACCTCTAATTAGATTGGAGGCGTGAAATTTTGCATACTTATAGCTGAATACCTCACATAAAAGGATAAATCATAAAATTTTGAAAAATTCGTACATTTAACTCTTTGGGCTCCCCCATGTGTATTTCAAACAATTCTTTCTATGTGAGACTCTAATTAGGTTGGAGGCGTGAAATTTTACAAACTTATAGCTGAACACCTCACATCAAACGACAAACTATAAAATTTTGAAAAAGTCGTACATTTAACCTTTTGGGCTCCCACATGTGTATTTTTAAACAATTCTTTCTAAGTGAACCCTAATTAGGTTGGAGGAGTGCAAATATTGCACACTTATAGCTGAATACCTCACATCAAACGACAAATAATAAAATTTTCAAAAAGTAGTATATTTAACCCTTTGGGCTCCCACATGCGTATTTTAAACAATTCTTTTTAAGTGAGCCCCTATTTAGGTTGGAGGTGTGAAATTTTGCATACTTATAGCTGAGTACCCCACATCAAACGACAAATCATAAAATTTTGAAAAGGTCGAACATTTAACCCTTTGGGCTCCCACATATGTATTTTAAACAATTCTTTCTAAGTGAACCCTAATTAGGTTGAAGGCGTGAAATTTTGCATACTTTTAGTTGAATACCTCACATCAAACGACAAATCATAAATTTTCAAAAAGTCGTACATTTAACCCCTTGGGCTCCCACAAGTGTATCTTAAACAATTCTTTTTAAGTGAGCCCCTATTTATGTTGGAAGTGTGAAATTTTGCATAATTATAGCTGAACACCTCACATCAAATGACAAACCATAAAATTTTGCAAAAGTCGTACATTTAACCTTTTGGGCTCCCACATGTGTACTTTAAACAATTCTTTCTAAGTGACACCCTATTTACGTTGGAGGTGTGAAATTTGGCATACTTATAGCTGAACACCTCACATCAAATGACAAACCATAAAATTTTGAAAAGTCGTATATTTTGCCCCTTGGGCTCCCACATGTGTATTTTAAACAATTCTTTCTAAGTGAGCTCCTAATTAGGTTGGAGGCGTGAAATTTTGCATACTTATAGCTGAGCACCTCGCATCAAACGACAAATCATAAAATTTTCAAAAAGTCGTACATTTAATCCTTTGATCTCCAACATGTGTATTTTAAACAATTCTTTCTAAGTGACCCTTAATTAGGTTGGAGGCGTGAAATTCTGCATACTTATAGCTGAGCATCACACATCAAACGGCAAATCATAAAATTTTGATAAAGTCGTACATTTAAGCTTTTGGGTTCCTACATGTGTATTTTAACAATTCTTTCTAAGTGACACTCTATTTAGGTTGGAGGCGTGAAATTTTGCATACTAGCTGAACACCATCATGCGACAAATCATAAAAATTTGAAAAAGTCGTACATTTAACCCTTTGGGCTCCCACATGCGTGTTTTAAGCAATTCTTCCTAACTGAGCCCCTTATTAAATTGGAGATTTGAAATTTTGCATGCTTATTATAGCAGAACACCTGAGGCCAGGCGACAAATTATAAAATCTTGAAAAAGTCTTACGTTTAACCCTTTGAGCTACCACATATGTATTTTAAGCAATTCTTTCTAAGAGAGTCCCTATAAGCCTTCAAAAGCTTTTCCATCTGGGCACCTTTATAAAGAATAGTGGATATAGAAGGAAAGCGCATATCTGTTTTCTAAATCTGACCAAGATCTTTGACAAAAAAGGAATTTGGATAAAACAAATTAAAATGTTGTTAAAAAATACATTAAAAATAATTATAAAAGTTAAAAAACATTATTCGGCTAAAAGATACAATGACTTATTACTGGGACCCTGACTTTGCTCACCCCCCCCCCCAAATGGGGGGCGGGTATGGGAGACGGTTCCTACGGCCCTGGTTATGCCAAATATCTTATTTAACTTTAATATATTTATGTCTCTGAAGAAACTTTAAAAATTTCGTACTGACTTTAGAAATATCTTATATTTTAAATGAAAAAAAAAAAATCCCTAAAATCGCAATGCGTATTTTTGAAGAACTACGAATAAGAGATAGAAAAAATAAATGAAGAAATAATCTGCCACCCCTGGAAAAATCTTTGCCCTACCTGGAAGTATGGTCTAGCTACGGGCCTGGTTTAAAGACGAATAACCGGGTGAGTTTCAAGAATGCAGCAATCTCTAAATCGAAGTGTTCTTCACCCAATGAGACAATGACACCATACCTTTAGTTAGTTTATGTTCTGCATGTTTACATGTAATAGAAAAGGATCTGTAATTATGACGTACAAGGTGGTATTTCAACTATAATGTGTGTTCTCAAATACCTGCTCCACCCTATATATATATATAATCATCTCCGCTTTGCTGATGACATTTTAATTTTCAATAATAGCCCTGAAGAATTCTAAGATACATTAAAAGATTTGGCAAAAGTTTAATGTGGAATTAAAAATAATTTTAGAAAAGACTAAGGTGATGTTCAATTCATTTGCACCAAAACAGAAAATTGTCTACAACAACACTTCAAATGCAGAATTTTGTGTACTTTGGACAGGAAATGCCATCAGACAACAGCATCATGAATGAAAACAGTAGAAGAATAAGAAATGGATGGGGTGCTTTTTGGAAGAATAATATTATTCTTTGTCTCTTTGCTGGAAAAAAAAAGTATTTAACAAAAATGTTTTGCTGCATTAACTTATGAAGCAAAAACATACACGGTGATAATTCTAGAGCAAAAACATTTTCCACAGGCTTGCTATCGATATACAGTCTTTTGGAGCATTCTGATTGGCTTTTCCGCCGAGAGCATACTCTGAATTTTGGCAGGCATTTCAAAAAGAGAGTCAGTTGGTTACTTTTGCTAGAATGAGAAGCAACATATTTTTGATTCGGGAAGTTTCCCTTTTTCGCCGTTGGGCCAAGATGCCCAACGGGCGCTTACTTTTCTACTGATGAATGTTTTAAAGAATGCGTGACTCTTCCTTTTATAATTTAATTCAACATTAATTGCCCATTTCATCTCGTCGACTTCAACTGAGAATAGTTTACTACGATATCATCTTGAATATTCCATCTCGTCAATTTCAGCTGAGATAGTTCATCCCAATTTATACAGTTTGAAAAACATGCTTTCCGTTCTACTTGGACTTGAAGATGTGATGAATGCTCTCCAGATTTTATCCACTGTCTGTCTGGCATATCTTAATTTGTTTAAAAAAAATACATCCGTTTGTCCAGTTTAATTTAAGCTGTGCTTCCTAAAGTACTCGTCTTTTAAAAGAAGTTATTCAACTTCGTATTTTCCTCTATATTCCTTCAACGATATCATCTCACCAGCTGGTAAAATTCGCTGTGGAATATTATAACTGTTCAACAATCTAATTATTACTTAAATAATGACCTGGTTTAATGATTACCCACTACAGATAAAGTCATAACTAATAAGTTACTCTTTCTTACATCATTATCGTAAAATCCTGGATTTATATATTGTAATACGATATGATCATATTAATGTTTCGGAAAATTATATCAAAGGACTGTACATAATAAGAACTATTTTTATGTATCTGAAATTTCCAACACAGTGATATAGTATAAAAACCATACAGCTATAAATGAATACATAGATTAATTCCTGTTATGATAATATAGTAGTTATTTAAATAATTTAAAATAATATCTCATTTTTAGTAATGTTTTGTATCCAGATCCGGTTTAATAACATCTTATCTTTTATTATTTTATAAATAATTTTTATGCCAAATCTGTCCGAATTATTTCAAGAGTAATTTTATTATCTGTGTGACTTTCAGCCATAAGGGGTGAGTAACTACATTTCATATTTATTTATTTGAAAATTTATTATCTTTAAATTAATTCTATTTAATTACAACGCGTATGTAATCCACTATAGTTTACGGCTGTAGTGTGATTTTGGGGAATGTAAATTGGATTTATTTCGATTAGATTTAAATATTTCTTATCGAATTTTCACTCCAATTTACATATCCCAGACTCACAGTACAGACATCATTGAGAGAATGAAATGGTTAAAAGGAAATGAGCTGGGTACATCACAAACATCCTAGTAATAGTATACTACTACTGCTACTAAACATCCCAGAAATGTAAAACTATCTAGAAGATGACCCAAGTAAGACATAGCGACAAAATCAGAAAGGTAGCTTGTGTTAATTGGATGACTAAAGTGCTAGAGAGGAAACAGTGGCAAAATCTACAGGAGATCTAAATCCAGTGAATTGAAAGTCAATGATGATGATACATATGTTACTGTCTGCTGTAAAAACCCGAAGTCTGGTAAATCCTAAAATTTACCAATATGAGTTGGTAAAAGTTCGAAATATGCTTCTAAACATTTCCATTTCAGGCTTTCCAGTTCGTGAAATTATGGTTAGTGCCATTCCAGTTCCTGCAATTATTAAAACATTACACTTACACACATATAGCTTATTGTGCTCTCTGTAACTTTTTTTTTTTATTATTTAGAATCTTGGATGCTTTTTTTAAACTGTCTTTGTGTGATTGATATAAATTTTTCTATACTTAAAAAAAAATCCTTTAGTCAACAACAATTTTAAAATAGCATTCTGGTTCGTGGATTTTTCCATTTCAAGCGCTGCATATAACATATTCAGTACGTTGTTAAGTTTGCTCTAAGAGCTGTGAAATGAATAATTCTCCACCCCCCCTCCCCTTATCACTCCTCTTTCCCCTCTCACCCATAAACCAACAGTAATTGGCATTGCCCAACTAGCTTAGATGGAGAAATGGACTTTCCCTACTTCCCGGATTAAGATAGACAAATTTTGAAAGCAAGGCATTAATAACAGCAGTTTTGTATTTTATCCCTAGAGATGGCTATGTGTATAGCTGAAAGTGCTAGGAATTAATTGACATTAGATGATGCTAATGTAATTTAACATATTTTTACATTTTTATCATCTTTTAAGAAAAAAGCACAATATATGAATGAGTTGTAAATTTCCAACTGGGCGAAAAATGTCCAGGACAGGATTCGAACCAGGGATCTCTTGGCTAAAGCCGCCAATGCTCTGCCAACTAAGCCATCCCGGATGAATCTGGAGGACCTAATTCACCCAGATAATGGTCTAATCACCCTGATCATGGCATCAGGTCTGATATATGAATCAGCTCAACAGAAAAAATTGCAGGTATTGTAACTCCAGAAAATGCTGGATACATAATTACACTACCTTAATTTTAACACAATTATTCTAATTTGCAAATAAATCATATGAGTTGCAAATTTCCAACTGGCCGAAAAATGTCGTTTTTCGCCCAGTTCGAAATTTACAACTCATATTTACCAGTTAGAATAATTGTGTTAAAATTAATGTAGCACATTATGTATAATTTTAAGTTTTTAAAGAGGAATTTTAGCATTCTACTTATTTATTTGCTTATTTAAAGTTTGTGTTAGCAAATGGGAGAATTTTAATGGGTTTGACTTTAAAGTCCATTTCTTCATCCAGGTTAGTTGGGTGATGCCAATTAGAAAAGATACTTTCATTAGATGCAAAAAAACAACAGGGAAAATTTTAATGGGGTTGATAGAAACATTTAGTATAACTAAATTTTGCTCAATAAAAAAGAATTAGCGCCTCTTATTGAGATGTATTTCTCAGATCCAGGAACAAAAAGGCTCAAGCACTTTTAAATGCTTTGTGTAGAGCATATTTCTTTTTCAGCTAATATGGAATAAATGTTTCATTCAACTTGAATTATTTTTCTAATGCCCTGTTACTATTTTTGTTAACAGAGCAGAATATTAGAAATATGAAATCTTCACTGTAATTGTTATTTTTCTAAACATTGCTAATTTAAATAAGTCAACACAAATGTATCACAAGGTTGGTGAAGAGTCATTTATTATAATACCACTTGCACACATTGCAGCTGAATAAAAAATGTCAAAATGTCATGAGAGAATAGAGAATTTGTTTTTAAGATCCTAATTGATGTATTGTAAAACAAAAGTTGTTAGGACACATGTAGTGAGATTAAAATTTTCTTTGTTTTAAATATCTTATGCGTGAAAATTCTGTAAATCTTTATTTTTTACCTTTTTTTTAAAAGTAGGGTGTGTGAAAAATATGAATGGCATAAATTACGGGAATCTATACTGTATATTTAACCTTAACTCAAAGGAGTTCAAATATTGAGGTTCAATTTCTTTTACTTATTCTTCTTTCTTTCTTTTTCTCAAATAGGGCTGTGCTATTGCTGTAGGGTATTGTGCATCTACACATTTAGACACAGTCCTTGTTAAACTAGAAAAAGTTGTGAAAGACAGAAAGAACACTGGTTGGCTTGGTCAAATAAAAGTAAGTGAATTCTTCATTAAGAATTTAAACCAAAGTATGGACATATTTATGTTAATTTATATCAGGAGTTCATGATATTTTAAAAACATAAATTCAAATTTAGTTCTTGATACTGATGTATAAATTGTCTTGATTTATAAATACTTCAATTTAAGAAAACTTTCTATGTCTTTTTTATAATGGTAGTCAAATGTTAAATTTTGTTTGACATTTATTTATCCGTAAGTAAAAGCTTTAGATGTACATAAGTATACATACTTATACTGTAGAACCCAGTTAAGTCTCTTACGTTTCATAAATTATCCCACTTAATATGTGGTTTTTTCTGGCCCATTGAATATTGCTCATAAGGCTAATGCAAAAATATCATGTTTAATATGCATAACCTTTGCTTAATATGTGATAGTTTTAGTCCCATGAAACAAATAATCTTGCGTAAGATGCAAATTCCTTCTCTCTTCTCCTATGTTGCCAATTTAGTAGATATTATTTTTATTCAGATAAAAACCACTCTTCCCAAATAGTAACATTCGTCTCATTTAATAACTAATAATTAATGTGATTATTACTAGTCGTGAGATTGTGGTCTAGATATTTGGATTAAATAAACCCTCTAAATTAGCAACACTGTAATTCTTCTTTGATCCTACATCCTAAAATTCTTCGTTTTTATTGAAGTAGAGAAAGGTAGACGAAATTTTGTCACTTTTTTTTTTTACTTATTCTTCTTTCTTACCACAGTGCATGCTGTCAGTTTGCCCCCCTTTTATAACAAAGCCTCCTTAGTACTATATGCTTCTGCTTGTCTATATCATTATACAAAAATATGACTCTGAAGGCCATGATAAATAAATCTGCATTTGCAAAATCAATAATTGTTTTAGAATCAGTGTTTACACATCTTGCTAGAAATTCCACTATTTAATCGAGAAAATTTCAGCTGCTTATTTTCCCTAGAGAAGGGAGGTAAAAACCAAGAAATACGATGGCATATAGAAGATATTGATTGACTGGTATACTTGAGCTCAAATTGAACATATTTTGGTACTTTTCCAGTATAAAAGCCCTTGGTGAAATAGAGAAAATGACCTTGGTGATAGAAGTAAATTTGGCAATATATTTTCTGGCGACCTATTCTTCACACAAGCAATTTTTTCAATATTTTGATTTATTTAATATAAAGAAGCAATTTATCTATTTTTATATACAAACAGATATAAATTGTATATAAAAAGTAATAATGTATGTTTAGTATATATTTAGTAATTAATTAATAATAATTAATAACTCTGAATAACGAGGTCGCTGGTAGACATTTAAACATTTAATATGTACTTCACAAACAAACACAACACTTACAGAACATAGATCACATGACTACACAAAAGTAAACAGAAGAGAATTCTCTGAAAAAGAATTGTGGGAAGAAAGAAAGTTTTGATGCTGCCATCTAGATTTAATCAACTGAAATACAAACATGACAGTATGCATATAAAAATGATGTTTATACATATATAAACAAGCATAAAAGTTCACTTGGTTTGTTTTCATATCTGTTTATAACATTTGGCAACACATTTCACTTTCCGGAGCCCGAATTGCATCAAGTTGAAAAGCCAAAGCCCCTGTACTGGAAAAGTACCCATATTTTTTAATGGTTAGTAGTAAAATAAAAGGATTCACAGATAGCAAAAACTCTCAACAGAAAATTTGAATCACTAAGTGGATGGTTGAATCAATTTAAAAATAGGTATGGACATGTATACAAGCATGTTTCTAGAGATGCAGTGGCAGTGAATACCTAAGATGTAGAGTGTTGAAGAACCAGCATGCTTCTGCTAATTGACAAAGTATGTATTGGTTATGATATCTTCAGTGCAGTCAAATGTGATCTATTCTTCAAAGTAATCAATTAATGTTTGATAAAACTTTCGCTGTGAAAAGGGACGATTATACTGGACGGAAGTTCAGTAAAGATCGAGTGCTTGTAGGAAGAAATACAGGCGGCATAGAAAAAGTTAAGCTCCTTGTCAGTGGTAAATCACAAAATCCCTGCTGCTTAAAAAAAAAAAAAAAAAAAAAAAAAAAAAATTAAGTTTGCTCTGTGAATGTGCAAAACAGAAGCATATTTGGATGTCTGGGTGATCTTTTTTGTCTCATACATGTGCAACTTTGACCTGGAAGTGTAAGGAAAATGTGGGAAGATGTATGTGGAGAACTGCCCAGCCCACCCAAAGAACATTTGCGTTTTTCATGTCAATTTTTTGTCATCAGATCCCAGGTGTTCCTTGGCAGATGGATCAAGGCGTAATTAGACTGTAAAACAATACTACCAAAAGTGCCTAGTTTATCAGTTCCTTGCAGAACGATATAAACAAGAACAGCAGCATCTGTAAGTTTGCTGAATAGAATGCATCTTTAGTACATTAGGATAGCATCAAACCAAAAACAAGTGCAAACCTTTTTCAGAAGGCCGGTTTTACATTAAACAAAAGTGATGCTAAATGCGAGGAATTGGATGACCACCTCCTGTCCTAGTATTAAATTGCTGTGATTGAAATACCTGTGAAAAAAGAGATCTTCCTCAAAGATCTTTCTCAAAAAGCAATTGATGCTGATGAATGCATCAATTAAAAAGTGATTTAGAAGTTTAGAAGACATTATCAATGACTCCTATCACCTTCTGTTCATGACTCCACGAACAAAGAAGGAAAGTTCAAGGGGCTAAGAAGAACCCAAACCCTGTGGATTTTGACGACATCTGCTGTTGCAAATGCCTTCAACGACTTGCTGAGATACATCATAAAAATTTTATGGTTTGAGGTTATTACATGTTGATACGTTGTCATTGAGACTGCAGGTTCGGTAAATCCAAATTATTCCATAATGCATCGAAGAATAAAAACGTCTTCATAACTTAGTTCTAATATATTGTAAATAAAATTCGTAACTTGAATAAGTAAACACACTCTACAGTTCAAATTAAACTTCTTTCTTAAAAAACAACTATGTACATTTTATTTACAAATATATAGGTATATTAATATTATTATTACTCTCATTTGAGAGTTCCATTATTACCGTCAGACCGGTTCAAAACAAACTTTACATCTACACTGAAAAGAAAATCGGAAAACAATAAAAAGGGGGTTGCCACAATGCCGACTAACAGAAAATGGCAAGCATCGCCAAGTTGGCATTCTCAACATCCTGCCCCGGGCTGAACACTTAGTTCAGCATCTATATTAAAGAATTTAATAAACATAAGAATATACTTACATACACGACAAATTTTCAGATACATACAGCTACAGATATAAAAGCAAAAATAATAAGAATGCTGCAATCTACGAAAGAAAATAAAACACATGAATTGTATGAAAATTAAACAATAATAAGGGTAAATATGAGTAACAAAACAAATTAAATGTTCGATAATAGTTCTTATTTTTAGTGTAAGAGTTTTAGTGTCTTTTAGTCCACTAAGTCCAATTCAAGATTATATAGCAATTGCACAGGTCGTTTAAGATCGCCTTTTGCAGTCTGTAATACACATGATCTGATTTTAGAGTCACGACCAAATATGAGTTCTTTAACACGACCACACTTCCACATATGTTTTGGGAGCTTTTCATCATGAATTATCACTATATCGTTAACTTTGAACTGAGGCGATGAATTTATGTTTTTCACTTGAAAAGCAGATCTAAGTTCTAACAAATATTCGTTTCTCCACCTTTTCCAAAAGTGGTCAGTAATTTGTTGCTTATATTTATATTTTCTCGTCAACAAAATCTTATTGGATTTCTCTTGCGTACAGACTGGTAATCCATAAGAAGGTAAGGACATTAATCGTTTACCAACTAAAAAATGAGATGGCGTTAAAGGTGATGGTTCAGCATTTTCTTCGTAGAGATAACATAAAGGACGTGAATTAATCACCGCTTCAATTTCTGTAAGTATTGTTTCTAGCTCTTCATAATGGAGACAAGTTTTTCCTAGAACCTTTTTTAAAGGTGTTTTAACTGATCTGACCATCCTTTCCCAGAAGCCGCCCCACCAGGAAGCCCTGGGAATTATAAACTTCCATATTATTTTATTCTTTCTCAAGTAATCAAAAATTTCTTGCTTAGAAATTCTTTCCCAAGCATCTTTTAACACCAAATCAGCCTTAGAAAATGTCTTGGCATTGTCACTGTACATTATTTTGCAGAAACCTCTCTTAGAGAAAAATCTTCGTAGTGCTAAGATAAAGGTTTCAGTACTTAGATTGGTGACTAACTCTAGATGAATCGCTCTGGTTACAGCACATGTGAATACGACAATATAAGCCTTCCCAGTGCCTTCAGAAGTTTTATAATAAATCGGACCGGCAAAATCGACACCAGAGGTTTCAAAAACTGGTGTTTTGATGATTCTATCTTTCGGTAAAGGTGCTATTTCCACCTTTCCAGGAATAGCATTAAGTTTTCGACATATCACACACGATCTTAAGACGGATTTTACAAATCTTCTTCCCTTTAATATAAAATACCTTTCACGAAGGTGAGCTAAAGTGACAGCTACACCAAAATGGTACATTCTTTCATGAGCATCCTTAATTAGTAATTTTACAAAATAAGATTTATTAGGAAGTATCCACGGATGTTTTTCCTGCTCTGTAACTTCAGAAAACTGAAGTCTTCCGGATAAAACAAGTAAGTCATTTTCATCGAATTGTGGATTAAGGTTGTACAAAGAAGAATCTTTATTAAGTGGTTTTTTTTGTTTAAGTGCTTCTATTTCAACTTTAAATGAAGTTTCCTGAGTTTGTTTTATCCAGTATTTTTCTGCTATTTCTATTTCTGAGGTAGTTAAAGGTCCTAAAATTTTAGGATTTTTCGAATTGGCATTATGAATAAAACGCATTATCCAAGCAGTAATATTATACACGCGATTTAAACTACTGAACTTTGCCATATCAAATACTGGCTTAGGAATAGAGTTTGATTCGTTACACAATAATGTTAAATTTGGTTTTGCTTTCATTTCATTAAAAGCTTCGGGAACCATTTCTATAGCCCTTTTTGAAGGCCACAAATCTTCTGATAGTGATAACCAAGGTGGTCCGCACCACCATACATTATTACCCATTAACTTCGATAAGTTTTCCCCTCGCGTAAGCAGATCTGCAGGGTTTTCTTTTCCGGGACAATAATTCGTCCTTTGGATCTGTCAATGACTGAATTTCGGTTACACGATTGGAAATAAAGGGTTTCCAGTTTGTAGTAGAACCCCTAATCCAACAAATAGTTATCTCTGAGCCCGACCATAACTTTATATTTAAATTCGAAATATGTAATTTTTGTTTTAAATATTTCCACATTCTAGCGGCAACTACTGCACTGATCAATTCCAGCCGTGGAATAGTTAACTTCTTGAGGGGGGCTATTCTACATTTACTCCAAACAAAACTTGTTTGAATTTCTCCAGTTAATGAAATGGAACGCAAATAAGCAACTGCTCCATACCCTTTGGGACTAGCATCACAGAATATGTGAATTTGTGAATTTTCAGAAATGTTTATCATATTAGAAAAATATTTTCGGGTTATTTCAAATGTGCGTAAATGTACAACTTCTGAACACCAAGTGTTACACTCGCATTTCAAATCTTCAGGTAATTTATTGTCCCACTCTAAACCTCTTTGCCATGTTTCTTGCAACAAGGCTTTAATACGTATTACAAATGGATTCACAAATCCTAATGGATCATAAATTTTCAGTAACATTTTAAGAACTGTTCGCTTCGTGGGATTATCGATGTAATATTCTTCAAAGGGCTGCGCATCTAACATCAAAATATCAGATTCAGTATTCCATATCAGTCCAAGCACTTTTAAGATACTACCTGTGTTTTCCTCACTTAAACCTAAGTTACCAGATTCCCACATTTCCCTAAGTTTAATAGAATTTGTTTTTAATTTCCTCAAATTCATCCCAGCTTCTTTAAGAATTTCAGAAGCTGTAACTGATAAATAATAAGCTTCGTTATCTAAATCTGATCCGGAAATTAAATCATCGACATAGAGGGAATTATCTAACATATATAAAACATTTGGATGTTGATCTCGATATTTCTTTATATGATGTTTAATTGTGGCAGCCAAAATAAATGGTGAGCATGTAACGCCAAATGGTACACGTCTAAATCTTAAAATTTTGAAAAAGTTGTTTGCGTCATTATCGAACCAAAGAAATTTAAGGTAATCTCAGTCTTCTTCAGCTACAGAAATTTGAAGAAAGGCCTTTTCAATATCTGCACAAAACGCAGTATTGAATTTTCTGAAATTAATAATAATTTCTAATAAATCGGGGTTCAAATTTGGGCCACCGTACAAACAATCATTTAATGATTTGCTATTTTCTTTTGAGGAAGCATCAAATACCATTCTAACTTTAGTTGTGGGTTTATCATCTCGCAAGACAGGTCGGTGGGGCATAAAATAACCGCTATCTACAGTTTTATTAGAACATGCTTCCACTATGTTATTTAATTCCTGTTCAATCACAATTTCTTTATATTTCTGCAATAATTCCTTATCTTTAAGCAATTTTCGATTTAAGTTAATAAATCGGTTTCTAGCATTGTTATAATTACTTCCTAAATCTCTTCTATCATCTTTCCATAACAATTTAGCTTCGTATCGGTGCTCAAGAAAATGCAAATTGTTTTCGAATTTTTCGATTATCTCTTTATCTAATTCAGAAATATTTTCTTCAGTGTTCATCCCTAAAGTTTCTAACTCCCACAATGTTTTCAAATCATTTTGAATAGGTTTCATAACCTGAGTGGACAAGACCCCAGCTTGCTTACTCTCACTATTTTTATTTACGTCAATTGTCCCGCAGAGGGAATGCCCAAATAAATTTTCACAGACGAACAATGATTTATTTATGGGGTATGTTTTGTCATTAATTTGATATAAATAATCAGCTCCTATTAATATATCAACATCACTATTTTCCAAATGTTCCCACCTGTCAAGACGAAATTTGGAAAGTTTTCTCTTAATTTTGATTGGAAGAGGAGGAATTTGTATCAAAGAATTGGTTATTAGCGGTGTGACTAATGCTTCAATTATTATACTACGTTTTCTATTCGTCAAGTGAATTAGCTTTAGCTTAACGACATCATAACATCGTTCTTCAGATTTTCTCGAACCGAAAGTATAGACAATTAATTTTTCCTTTCTAATGACCTCAGGTTTTAATTTTGAAACTAAATTTTCTGTAATAAAAATTCGATGAGTAGCAGAGTCAAATAAACAAAGAGCAGTTTCTGAATTTTCACCCGCTTCCACTTTTACATGAATTGTTTGCAATATTACTTCTCTACTGATATTATTTATATTGCCTTTGCAATGAGATACGGAGGAAATAATACTACCTGAATTTTTTGATTCTTCTGTTTTTTTATTAGAATTACAAAGTATAGTATGATATGTTTTACCACACACTTTGCAATTTTCATTCGAAATTTTACAAAAATTCGCGATGTGAAATTTACGGAAGCATTTGAAGCACCTTCCTTCCCTTTTCAATTTTTCTCGCATTTCCGGAATGGTGAAAGACTTACACTTTTCAGTATCGTGATCAGTTTGATTACAAAATATGCAGTTATTTTTAATATTTGTGGTTAAGGCAGAAGCTGATGGAATGAATTTTTTATAATTTTTCTTATAATTTTCCTGCTTCTCATGGATTTTTTCAAAATGGTTTAATTGGACAGTGGTCTCGCGAGATTCAATTTCATCTTTAATGAAATTTATCAGCTCATTAACATCCCAGTCAGTGTTTTTAATTCGTTTTCTATTAAATTCTAGTGCAATATCTGATGGAATAAGTTTCAGAAGAATCGGACATAACAAGTGCCCATATGAACCTGAGGCAACACCTAAAGAATTAAGATTTCTTATTTGAATTTCGCATTCATCATACAAATCTCTAAAAGCCTTAATGTTACTAGAATTTCATACTGGTTTCAAATTTAGCAGTTTAGTCATGTGACTATTTATTACCAGGTCATTACGACCAAAACGATTTTTCAATAATTCTATAGCATGAGCATAATTTTCCTTAGTCAGCGAAAAGCCTGCTATAGTATTTGCAGCACTTCCGCCCAAAAGTGACTTTAAGTAGGAAAATTTATCAATCGGAGTTAAATGTTCATTATTGTCAATCGCATTCGAAAACTGACTCCAAAATTCGAGCCATAAACACGAATCACCATAATATTTAGATATATTAAGTTTAGGAAGTTTAATCAAATTTTGATTCAGAATTTTCTGACTTTTTAGTAGAGAACTATTGTTGCTACTACTATCACTTTCAATGTCTGAAGAATCTTGTTTAGTTTCAGGAGTAACTGTGTTATCATTTAAAAATTTGGAAATTTTATATTTCCATTCAATAATATTCTCATTATAAGATTCTGATTTCTCGATTTCTTTTTCAAATTCAGTACTTGGAACCAGTGGTTCAATTTCAGAATTTAATGATTTTAAAGTTTTCATTTTGTCATTCAATTGCTGTTTCAAAAGATCCAGCTGTGATTTTCTATTCTCAAGCTCTAATTCTTGTGTATTATCTAATAAATCCCTTATTTTATCAAATATTTTCGTAGTTTGACTACGAATCATAGCTCTTTTTTTTCTTCAAAGTTTCGTAATCCATCATAAAATAAAGAATTCAATTTATTCGATACAGTTCAGTTAATAAATGTATTCATAATTCTATTTATTCAATATAATTTAATTTGAGGTACTTACCTCAATCGATGATGAAATCCAGACATCCTGGAGCTTTGACGCCAGAAAAAATGATACGTTGTCATTGAGACTGCAGGTTCGGTAAATCCAAATTATTCCATAATGCATCGAAGAATAAAAACGTCTTCATAACTTAGTTCTAATATATTGTAAATAAAATTCGTAACTTGAATAAGTAAACACACTCTACAGTTCAAATTAAACTTCTTTCTTAAAAAACAACTATGTACATTTTATTTACAAATATATAGGTATATTAATATTATTATTACTCTTATTTGAGAGTTCCATTATTACCGTCAGACCGGTTCAAAACAAACTTTATATCTACACTGAAAAGAAAATCGGAAAACAATAAAAAGGGGGTTGCCACAATGCCGACTAACAGAAAATGGCAAGCATCGCCAAGTTGGCATTCTCAACACATGTATTGTTAGTGATAGTTTTAATGTATCTTATATCACTGTATTATGTTTTATAATGCATGTTATAGGCAAAATTAGAGTGGAATTCATGAAGGTTAAACAAATACGACAGCGGTTGTATATTTAT